>OX465269.1:11996949-13351949 GCA_949987775.1 Aproaerema taeniolella
TAGCTGGAGCAATTTTGATAAAATTTGGTATGGAGGTGACACCCTGAATTAAAACATCATAGGATTAATAATTTTCCCAAATTCCCACGGGAACAAAGTCCCGGGCGGATAGCTAGCACATCCATACATACCAACTTCCGCGTTTATAGTATTTTTTTTATAGCGAACGGGTTCGCTCTCGATCACGATTTAGCCCAGAGGCGAAGATGTGGTCATATTAATACAAATTATTTATTTGGCCAAGTAACAAAGGTACATTTTACAAAATTTATCAGCTAGCGCTTAAATAGGAGAAATCCTGTGCCAAAGCGCTAACTACTTCCATTTGACATTAGGGTACCACAACTCGTATTCTTACGTCTAAAGCAGAACAATTTAAATTCTAACTAAATCTAACAATTAATCTTACTACTTACAGCATTGTAAAATATGATAGCTAAACTAAATAAGCAGTGATAGCCAAGTTGATAATGAGCCAGATTTGTAATCCGAAGGTCGCGGGTTCAAATCCTGGTGCGGGCCTGTATCACTAAGTTCGTCTTTTCGGATTTATGTACGGATTTCTAATTATCACTTGCCCAACGGTGAAGGAAAACATCGTGATGAAACCCGCCCGTCCAAGAAAATTCATTTTCGAAAGACGAGCGGTCCACCAACCCGCATTGTGTCCGCGTGGTGGACTATGGCCTAAATCCCCTTCGTGTTTCGAAGGGAGGCCCGTGCTTCTCGGTGGGGACGTATATGGGCTGGTTAGGTAAGTATAGTACTATGTATAATACATAAACATATCAGTAAGAGTATAGAGAATAGAATAGAATAGAAAAAAATCTTTATTTTATAGGACATTCAGGATGCCACTTAAAACAAGTCAAGATTACATGAAATACATACAAACAAACATTAAAGGATTTAAATACATACATACGCATTCGTTCTATTGACCCTACTGACTCTACGCCTATTCGCAAAGGTGCAGTCTTCCCCAGAGAAGAACAGGCAAGAAACTCTGAGGGTGCTCTTTTTAAACGCATTACAAATTTTCTTATTTTCTAATTTTAACTAAGTCTGAAATAACTCTAGAGCTGAGCAGTTCATTCCCATGGCTGCTTGTCAGTTAGGTAATCAGAAATTTTGTAATAGCCCTTTTTGCAAAGTTTTTGTTTAATTACTGTCTTAAATTTATCCAAAGGTAAATTTTGAATACACATGGCTGATAAAGCTTGCCGTTTCAGATAAGTCCGTCGGACTACTCCGACGAGCGCGTGTGTGAGGTCAGCGGCATGCTGTGTCGGCTGCAGCAGTTCATATCGCTGGCCGCGCGCCTGGCGCCCTCCGACCGCGAGCACGCGCATCTGAGGGCCCTCTGCCTCTTCTCACCAGGTCAGTATACCAGGGATCACCTTTTTTTTATTATAAGATGGGTTAACTCTTGACCTCAATCTTGACCATAAAAGTCAAAGATGAGGTCGACGATGGAGCGAGTTAACCCAGAAATTCCTATAAAGGCACTGGTACTCCCACGCACCGACGGAACACAGCAAGCTGTTTGGCGACGGACTTCGGTAGGGGTGGTCGCGAACCAGATGGCCCTTTACAGAGCCTACCACATCGCATGAGACCATAGTACGACAAATTCAAAAAAAATTCAAATTATTTTATTTGCAAGAATACATATGTTTCACATTCAGAAAACAGAAAATGAAATGTCTTCGCCTGGGATGGATTACTAGGAGGCAGGTCTCATTTGAGTTTCCTTAGTCGCCTCTTACGACATCCACGGAAAGAGATGGGGTAGTGTTATTCTCTACCGATCACCACACGGCTTAAAACCATTTCACAGATAAAGAATTTATTCATCGCTTTAAAACTTACCCACATACATTCGATTATTACCAATACAGTTTCTTTTTTATTTATGACATTAAACAATGACAAAATCCAAATTTTAACCGTGTGGTGATCGGTTGAGAATACCACCCCATCTCTTTCCGTGGGTGTCGTAAGAGGCGACTAAGGAAACACAAATGAGACCTGCCTCCTAGTAATCCATCCCAGGCAACGACGCTTAATTTTTTTCTGAATCTGAGGTGTCGTCCTATGGTCTCATGCGGTGTGGTAGGCTCTGTAAAGGGCCGTCTGGTTCGCGACCACCCTTGAAATACCAGTGCCTTTATAGGCATTTTCTGGGTAAACTCGCTCTTTTACCTTATGGTCAAAATTGAGGTCAAGAGTTAACCCAGCTTATAATTTAAAAAAAATATGAATATTAACCGCATGACAATCTAACTACTACTTACTTATATTTAATTATTTCCCTTTTATAATTCCATATATTTTATTCATTTATTTACTACCATAGCGACAAATGTTTGACCTTAAAAGTCCTCCTCTCTCAAATAAAGTTCCGTGCCCAGCCTGGGTTCATGAGTTCTCATAGATGTTATTGTTTCACACCTTTATAAAACACCATGGAATGCAAATAATTGAGTATACAAAACAACCACAGGTACAAATACATGAAATAAACACAAGATCACAAAGTTATTAGGGAGTGTTGTGTGTGTCAAAGTGGAACAAAAAGGTTATAGCTCAGTTAAAGCTTTTCTATTTTTAGTGGTTTACTATGGGAACAACACATAGTGACAGTCCGATAAGAATTAATGGTTAACGTGTTCATTTACTAGATTTGATGCTCAGTTAAATATGTGAATCAGTCCACTTTTCCCAAGGAATAATAAGTCGAAATATAAAGAAAAAAAACTCCATACAACTTGTGAGATCAGTTGATTTTATAGTAATTCTGACTACTATTTTTACTTTTTTAAATCTTTTTAATTGCATCGTAATCCGCGTCACCTGTGTCTCCTCTCAACTACTCTAAGGTAGACTGGAAGAGATCCCTCCAGGGATAAGTCCGCCTTTGCTATTAAATTACCTATAAAATGTTTTGTATAACACTGTATTTGAGCAATAAAGAATTTACATACATACATACATTTAACTTTGCATGGTAAATCTACCATTTATTTTAATAATCGTTATGTTGTAATCATTCCACTCCTGCGAGAGGTGTTTTACAAATATAGCCCAATCGGCTTAGATTTCAAATCGGATTTTATTCCTACAAAAGTTTATATTATTTTAATAGCTTCATTTGTTGCCAAATAAGACGATCCTAAGTTTTCCCCCTTGGCGGATACCACCTGAAAGAATGACCAAATCCGTCGTTAGGGAGCCACTCTTGGTCGCTTAGCCTGCTTGACGTTTCATCCAACTTTGATGAGCTAAAGCATGAGAACGGGTAGTCCAAAAAATATGAATCTGGTCTTATCCTACGCAATATTAAATGCCCGCCAACTTTTATGCCGGACAGTTTTCGATATTGTAAGTCCTTTACGAGATATAACCGAAAAATCGCTAAAATATCCCTTTTTGGGTACATTTTTACCCCCACCACTTGTGCACAGCTCCGCCGAGGGGTCAAATTTAGGATAGTCTTATTTGGCAACAAATGAAGCTATTAAAACAATAAAATTTCTTGTAGGATTTAAATCCGATTTGGATTTTTTGTTGGTTTTATTCTATTGACCTAATAGACTTGTATAACAAATTAATAACTTAGGCATCGACTCCCCAACAGACGGCGCGCCCGACTTCCTAAGTCCGAAGCTCCAAGACTACCAGGCGCGTGTACTGCGCTCCCTGCAGTCGGTGTGCGCGGCCGACGACAGTCGTCTCGCGTCGCTACTGCTGTTGCTGCCTACATTGCGGTCCTTTACGGGGTCTTTCTTAGAAGACGTCTTCTTTGTTGGCTTTGTGGGCGATGTTAGCATCGATGAAGTCATCCCGCATTTGTTGCACGCTGAGCGTTAATGTAAGTTTTACTTTTAATCTATACTAATATTATAAAGAGGAAAGATTTGTTGTGTTTTGTTTGTTTGCATTAAATTGGCTCTGAAACGATTGGACCGATTTGAAAAATAATAAATATAACTTCCCCATTTAATAAATGAGTAGCATCGGCAATATTCGTTTGGGTTTCTTTCCTTTCCTTATAGTCAAGTGTGTGGCGAAGTTGACTGAACTTGTCAGAGTTTTCAAATAAATAAAAAAAAAAAAAAAAAAATTGTTTATTTAGTAAAAAGTTCATACATATAAAAATAATGGCCAAATGGCCTCTGACTGTAGTCAATCGACGACTGAACCGACGGCTTAACGTGCCCTCCAAAGCACGGAAACGCTCATGGTAGATTTCCACTTTGGTCACACATGATCCCTTGGCTCTGTTTACACTGTTTAACCTCACTGATCGGCCCAGATCAGAGAGTGCAACTGACAGAAAAGCGCCGACTAAAAATCAAATGTGAATACCGTGACAACGCCATTTATAGAGCTTTTTATTAATAGAGCACGTGTTTTCAAACAATTTATTATTATTCCATAAATAACTAGCAAGATAAGAAATTAACAAAACAACAATTAATAAAAGTGGTTACCCTTTGTTTCAGGTATAAGAGGACCTTTGTTCCAGTATAGTATTATTTTACGTTAATAGATAGAAAAATAGATTGACTTAAAAAATGTTGATTTAAATGGATGATATGCGGTCGTATATAAATATAACACAGCAAGAATATCAAACATGATCTGTTATGTAGGTGATTTTAAATTATTTAGCGAAAGATAAGGTTGTGGATCAACCCGCTAAACTGAACCACTTTCCCCAAGGAACATAAGCCAGAATACGTATTATAAAACTTTGGCCTCTCCATACAATTTGAGCAAAAAGCAAATTTTTATTTATTTCAAATAGGCTTCTTAAAAGTTGTTCAGTTTCCCTTTGGTCCATTTCATGAGGAGAATCATCACATAAAGTTTCGCAAGCTAATTTCTTTAAATTTGAATAACTTTCACAATAATACGTGACATTATAAACAAATGGACTTTTCCATTTGTTTATAATGTCACGTATTATTGTGAAAGTTATTCAGTTTTATTAGGAAGATCCACTTCCTAAGTTGTGGTTATTCATTTAGGCCCGTACTACAGAAGGAGACAGTCTTGATTTATACTTAAGTAAGAGACAATCAACTCTTTTTCTCACTATCAAAATGACAAAGACGACTGCTAATCAAGTATAGATCAGAGTCGAGTCGCGTTCGGTACGGACCTTATAGACTACTAATAACATAACTCAACTTCTCTAGGGAAGTTTTGATTTAAATATGTTTCCCACAGAAAGAAATCGCCGCAGTAGTGCATACATCCATTAATAGATAGCAAAAGATCTTATTAGATTAATATGGAGACATTAAATTAGTGATTCTACCCATGAAACTGAACAACTTTCCCGAAGGAACCTATTTGAAATTCCTAAAATAATTTTCTGCTTCTCCTACTTAGATGCGTATTACAGAACGCATGTGATTTGCATGCGAATTGGAATTCTACTGTTTTAAAAATACGTCTCCGGACCCTGATATCTATACTTAAGCAGTAGTTGTCTTTTTCATTTTGAAAGTGAGAAAAAGAGACAATCAATTTTTAAGTATAGATCAAGACTTGAGTATCTTTCTGTAATACGGGCCTGCGTCTTACAGAACGCATGTGATTTGCATGCGAATCTTGTCAATTCGTTTGCGAATTGGAATTCTACTATTTCAAAAATACGTCTCCAGACCCTGATTTATATTAAAGCAGCGTTGTCTGAAAAAGAGACAAATTTTTAAGTATAGATCAAGACTCGAGTCTCTATATAATACGGGCCTAAGGGAATCAGCTGATCGCTCGAATTGTATGGAAAGAAACAATGTTTTTTTTTTTTTAATATTTCGACTTATTATTGGGAGAAAGTTGTTCAGTTAAGCGGGATTTATATCCTAAATGTTTGCTAACTATTGAAGTTCCCAAATAATTTTTATTTATAATGGGTCACCAAAGAACCCGTATAACTTATCGTGAAACGATATAGGCCTATTTTATGGTAGTAACTAATATCAATGATAAAAAAATAACTATTATTATAAAAAGTGGCCAATCTCACTCTTAGGTAATCCAAGTTTTTTTTTTCAATCAGCCGATATGCGTCCCCACCACGGGGCACGGGCCTCCCTTCAAAACACTAAAGGGGCATTAGACCATAGTCCACCACGCTAGCCCAATACAGGTTGGTGGACCGCGCGCCAAGCGAAAACTTAATTTTCTCTCAGATTTAATCACCATGTATTCATGTTACATGAAGATAACTCTAGAGTTTAATAATTTGTATAACCCTCGACATTCATCGCTTATAAATAACTCTTAAACGGCAAAACCGACTTCGATATTTAAAACATGTCGACGAACCAACACCGCTAGTAAACCTGCTTTTAAATTAAATAATCGCATCCAAATCAGTTTACCCGTTTAAGAGCTGTGCCACAGACGGACATAGAGCGGTCAAACTTATAACACCCCTCTTTTTACGTCGAGGGTTAAGCTCCTACAGCGCTTCGCATTGAAGCAAAGGTACTGACTGTCAACATTTTCCTAATGATTTTTATTTCTGTTGACACTTTGGTTGGTTGCTCTGTCAAAAAACAATAATTTAATGTCATATTGTGGCTTTATTATAAATATAACAACACAGTCTTAACTGTGGTAAGAAATACGTCCAGTATATTTGTATTTAGATATAAGATAAGAATGACTATAAGTAACTAAGCATAAATTATCTTATAAGTGCCTTATCAAAGGAATAATAAAACTCTTGATATGAAAATATGTACTTTTTATCTTTTCAAGTGCCTACTTAATAATTATTATATTATGAAAATACTCTTTAACAGTATAAAAACAATTTCAATGTCATCCTATTATTATAGAGCTGTAGGCCGTGGACATTTAAATTACGAAAAACGTTACCGTTTGCCGTTGTGATGTCATTACGCCATTAAGATACAAAACCTAATTCTAGATCTCAACCCGCCGCGCCGTAACGTGTATATGGACAAATCTAAAATGATTCTTTAAATCTAAGTACACAGTTTGCACAAAGGACCTACTAACAATTGTATTTTGAAACGGTAACTAAAAAACAAAAAAAATGGCTTGACGAAGTCTTAAAAAATGGTGTAAACTTTCTCGGTCTTACTTATCTGTCGTAATCGAACAAAGCTGTAGAACACGACGATAGTTAAACCATGGGGGTAACCTCGAAAGAAAAGAAAAGAAGAACAGGTTACAGCCGATTGAGATCTTTAAGACTTCGGCTTAATGGTGTATTAAATATACCATATTTAGTACAACGGCAACCGTTAACCTTTTTTGTAATTTCAACGGCCACGGCCGACAGTACTTTTAACGATTGTAGGTGTCAGGGAATAAACTTTCGGCGCTATCTATTACGAGCGAGATAAGGGCGACATCAAGGCCAACACGTATAGCCTGATGTGCTGTAGTGTGTATATACTTACAATCCAATATTTTTAACTAGTTGCAACATCACTAAAAAACAATCAAATTACTTACGCATTAATTACTACGCAGTTTTATTCAATAAAATCAACAGTTATAAAATGTTAACCTGGTCTTCAATCAATAAAATACTCCAAATAGATAACAGGTCAGATACAAAATCAAAGCTAAATGTGTCTGTTTGAATAAGTTTCAGAACAGTTTTTAGTTTAACCTAATTACAACCGTGGCACCTAGTAATGATCTCACAAATAAATAAACCAAAATAAGAGCTCCCATCTCAATTGCGCTATTTTTTTCTTCTTTTTTTGCACGAACCCAATATCTAGTTCATATATTGTTGATTGAAGAGATAGTATAAAATAAAATGTATAAAAAATTGGTGCACGAGTAATATGCTAATCGTCGCCAACTTTAACATGAAAACTATGAATGCGAGACATTGTTGGTTTTCGCGTTTTACGCTGTTATCATTGTTTTCTTATTGGAAAAATTGAGTCCACTGGGAAATACCTTAGAATAATGGTCTTGAGATTTTGCTACCCTTTGACGAATGGCTGAGGTACGTAAAGCAAGCGCAGATTACGAAATCGCGCCAGGTGTGATTCGCGCAAGTTAGCATATCACTCGTACACTAAAACATTACATGAATCGGTCGTAGGCGGAAATTTAGTACCTCATTTACAATCAATGATATATTTCGTCAGCTTTATCTTGATCCCAGCTGACAATTTTCTTGTTATACCATACGTATTGTCCTCGGACTGAGTCATCGGCATCCAAAGCAAGCCATAACGGAGCCTCCGCACCCTGATCTATTGTCAGTGGACCTTTGTGGGACGACATATCCGTGTCTACCCAGCCTGGATGAACTGCATTCACTTTAATATCTGGAATAAAACTAAAATTAAAAATTTTGACATTCGATTGCTTAAAACGAAAATCGGTTCATCCATTTGGGAGCTACGATACAACAGACAGACACGTTAAACTTATAACACCTCTCTCTTTTTGCGTTGGGGGTTAAAAAAAGGTGGAAACTATTTCATAATGCCAACTTTTTTTTTCAAAATTTTAATTTACTTTTTTATTTTTATTTTAGTTATTTTAACCCTTAAACAGGCCCCGTGTGCACTGGCATTAAAACATATTTTTAAATATGGTGTGGTCTTAATTTTTACCTGTACAATGTTCCCTGTGTAAACTGACCTTTATCATTAAGCATTCTCTGCTGGATCTTAGTAAGAGCAGTAATTCCCACTTTAGAGACAGCATACGAAGAATTTCCCCACTCAGGGAGGTGAGTCCCTTGTTTGGCTGCCTCGATGTAGCGCTGCATTAACTCTGACAACTCCGGTATAGTCAGTTTTGGGTCCTTGAAAAATAAATCATGAGTTTCAAGCATACTACAAATATGGAAATGTCAAATCAATGATTGGACCTACTAAAGTCGGTTAATAATCTACCTAACTATGACCACATATTTGGGACCATTTAACCCAATACCCTATGAATTTTGTATTTTACTGCTGTGCTGACAGTTTCACTTTTTTAAACCTCCCAGAAGCTTTAACAAACTCAATACTCTACTATTAGGGGCTGTTCTTATAAAAAGTCAAAGTACATTAAATGAAATAAAATCCAGTTTTGAACTACTTGCCTTAAACTTATCTCTTAAAGCTTTACTGGGAATGTTGCTGAGATGTCCGGCAGAACTTGATATGTTAACCACCCTTGCACCGTTCTTGATGACCGGGAAAAGAATCTCAAAAGCGGTCAAAGTGGAGAAATAATTAACAGATAGAGTAACTTCGGCTTGTTCGGCAACTGATTCGGTCGCCTTGTTCTTAAATGCGATAGCTGCATTGTTGATTAAAATGTCAATGCCTGAGTGCTCCTTCTGAATGTGATCGCGGAAGGCAGCAATGCTGAGAGGATCCGTGATATCCAGCTGATGAAATACTGGAAATAACTTCTCCTTCTCTAAATCTGACACCGCTTGGCGACCACGGCCAATGTCGCGGGAAGTCAAGTAAACAATACCGTCGAATCTCTTACAAAGACCTCGCACTATAGCGAAGCCAATGCCTTTATTTGCTCCAGTAACTACGGCAACCTTTTTAGGGGCCTCGTCAGTCACCACTGTAGTGCAAGACATTTTGGAATATAATTTGTAGAAACTCCGGAAAGTGACTTGGATGTTTCTCATGTACAACAGACTGTTCCGCTGACCGTGAACTCTCGGGAGTGCTGCGGAGTACCAACAACGGACCACCAACGGACGTTACAATACGAACTACCTACTTGCGAAAAGCTTGCGAACGACTAAAATCAATCCTACTAATTTTAGAATTTAAATTCTCTTTGCGAACAACTAGGTACTTTAATTTGCGTGCTACTTAGTCCGAAACTTTTATTAAACAGAAAAGAAACCCAGTCTATTCTAATCTAGTCTTACGGCAAATAAAAAATTAAATGTTTTTTTTTTTTTTTTTAAATTGTGGCGATCGACCCATTGGGGCATTACGCCTGGGGGGCTACTACCTAAGCGAAGCTGACGCTGGGTGAACGAATGGAATGTTGTCGATTGCTTCTTTATAAGGAGACCTTGATTAATGATATGAACCAAACACAGCAATGTACATCATTCCATTCGTTCAATCAGCATCAACTTCGCTTAGGTGGTAGCCCCCCAGTGTCAAATTAGAGCGAAATTTTGAAAAAAAAAAAAGATTTAAAAAATGATCAGATATCATATGCAAAAATAAGAGATAGATACAAAAAAGCTGAGAACCAAAACAAATACTGATATTATAATTATTAAAAGAAGGCATAATGCAAGAAAAAAACACTTTATAAATGAATATTATTAAATTTACAAAAAAGGGCCTAACACATGTAAACATTACGATCTTTAGAACAAAGTAAAACTGAAATTTTAGTAGGAAGAGAAACTTTTATAAGAACTAAAGAATTGAAGAAATGAGAGTGATTAAATAAAGGGCACTGGAAGAAAATATGGTCTAAATTTCCCTCCTCGTAACCACATTCACATAGGGAGGAGTCTTTGACATGAATTTTGAATAAGTGAACCGGGGAGCAGCAATGGCCAATCCTCATCCGGATGATAGTGGAAGTAAACATTTTTCCATCCGAATCTTCGCAAACCATGCTGAACTGCCTGCCATTTCCGAAGTCACATGACCATCACATGACTTTGTTTTTTAACGAATATGGTTGCAGTTGCAATGATTGTACAGCCATGAACACCATGAATGCAAAAAAGGAAATCTGTAGCCATGAATGCGTCATTTTGTTCTTTTTTTATTTATTTTATTATTTTCCCGCAAAGAAAGTTTAAAAACCAAAATGATCATTCGTTAAAAAAATATATATTTTCTTCTGGCGTAAACAGCGTCGTCGGAAATGCGTTGCTCAGGAACTTCAAGCATGCACTGATGCACCTTTTTAGGGTTCCGTACCCAAACGAGACCCTATTACTAAAACTCCGCTGTCCGTCCGTCCGTCTGTCTGTCCAGGTGAACTGTGATAGACAGTTGAAATTCACAGATGATGTTTTTCTTTTGCCGCTTTAATAATAAATGAGTACTAAAAAACAGGATAAAATAAATATTTATGGGGGCTTCCATATAGCAAATGTAATTTTTTTGCCGTTTTTGTAGATAATGTTACGGAACCCTTCGTGCGCGAGTCCAACTCGCACTTGGCCGGTTTTTCAAAATGTTTCTCTTATTTAAATCCCGAGCTAATAGTTCGAGGGACTAAATAAGTCTTTCACCCGAGGTAAACATTGCTTTTCATTACGAATACAAAGAAAGTAAAAATAAAAACATGAATTAGCTGAACCATGGACTTAGTATATTTTCTCTTTTGGTACTTTAGATTACTTTCAAGCCTCTTCGTAGGTAACTTCAGATTGTATGTATGTACTTTCCGAGTATGAGTAATGAAGAGGGATTTTCTTTTTCTTTTTTTTAAATTTTTCCCTAGTCGCCGGATAGATGGCGTTAAACTAAGTACGTTACTGCAAGGAAAGGAACGTTACATTGTTTTTGATTAATTCACTTGAACGTTATTTTGAGATCATAAAACGAAACGTTATTGTCATATCACATCAATATCACATCTACCACGCGTAGGCGATTTTACGAAATCAACGAACAAACAAAACCAAGGAGTATATAACACTGCGTTTTAAACAAAACTGAATGGGAGGTTTTCTTTTTGGGTATTAAAAAAAAAAGTATTTCCCCAGAGCTCTCTAGATGGCGCTGAACTGACTCCGTTACTAGGTGCCAAAGCCAAAAGGCTTGGAGAAAAACATTGCATCAAATATTCTGAGTTTGTTTTGGCTTTCCAATCATCCTAGTTTTCTCGCGCTTAAGTTCTCTCCTCTTAGCTGTTAAATTTTTTTTTTTTTGGGACGTATCTGTTACTTTCCCCATCGTGCATTTTCTCTCTACAACGTGAAGTTGGCGGAATTGCGATCACGCAGATTGCCATAATATAAGATTCTATTCTATTCTAACCTAAAATTTCCTGAAAATAATATTTTTAAATGAGAAAAATTATGTTTTTCTGCGGAATTTAGAACTGAAAATAATAAACATGTTAAAACCTAAAGATTTCAGTGAAGACCTTCTTGGTTTTGAAGCTCCTGCTGACGAAACTATCGAGAATAATGAAGCTCAAAGTCAGAAGAAGAAAAAGAAAGGTTCTGGTGGATTTCAGACTATGGGATTTAGTTTTCCAGTGCTCAAAGGTATTAACAAAAGAGGTTATAAGCTACCGACGCCTATTCAGCGAAAGGTAAGGGTATTTAAGCGTTTTTTAACAATGAAAATAAGCGCCTCTCTCCTATGATGAAATTCGCAAAATAAAACTTTATTCGCGGTTAGTGTCGATTTACTTAATGCTGTATGTTTCCCAATTTGTTAAAATAAAATAAATAAAAGAAAAGGGGCAGCCATAATTTTTTTTTTTTTAAAACATGACCCTCTGACCAAATTTTCTAAGTGTCCTGTCCTGCCCCTTTTCCGACACGCCGACCACGATAGTTATTGATAAGTTAGTAAATTGTAATTGCAGACGATCCCGTTAGCACTAGAAGGCAAAGATGTGGTGGCTATGGCTCGCACGGGGTCCGGTAAGACCGCCTGCTTCGTTCTGCCGATACTAGAGAAACTCATCGCTCCAAACAATAAAGCTGCTCCAGGAAAGAACTTCAGGGCGCTCATTTTGTCTCCGACTAGAGAATTGGCCTTACAGGTAATAATATGAACTTACTAACTTATCGCCCTTGACTTCTTTCCCGTAGAAAAGTACCCTTATATGTCACTCCGGCTGTGGAACTGTCCTTGGTGCTTCTATTTTTTTTAAGTCTTTCGGCAGTGTCTAGTCTCATTCTTGTCTTTTAAAAATTAAGTTACTTATTGGAAATAGGAAACTGTCAGTGCATAGGTAAAACTCATGCGCTGTTGTGGGGAATTGGGTGAAATGGTCCCAAATAAGTGGACTGATCACCCTCCTGTGCCTGACGGGCGTCTCCTCCATAGATAGATAGATTGGAAATACGAATTTTGCTGAACCATAATTTTATGGTGTTTTTTCAAACACATTCAATTTACTGGCAGTTGCCCTCAATCCCATTTGCCCTCATTCCCATTCGCCCTTGATAAATTTTATTAAAGTAAATACCTACTAGTCTGTACTGTTGACAACAAAAGTTAAAATTCAAAATTGTATTTTATTTTAAACAAAACTCTAAATGTGTCACTGTGTAAATATCAACGTGTTTATTTATTCAGTATATTAGGGGAAACTAAACCATTCAAAAAAAGAAATTGTAAAAAAATAAAATCATGTGTATATATTTATTGAATAAATTTAAATGAAAATACGAAATAAAGCTAAATTTAAACATTATAAACAAAATAAACTTAGCATGCAAAATCAACATACTTATAAAGGGTGTCTCAATGCCGATTTTAAAGTTTAAACACGAATTTCTCGGAAACCCGCGGGGCTAGCGGTAGGAGAGTGGTACCGTTCGGTAGGTGACGAGTGCGGATTTTTTAGTTGCTATGTCGCAGTGGACTGACGCGCACCGCGCGTACGCAGTAGAGGCGTACTTTTGCAATAAGTTTTCGTTGAGTGAAGCACAACGCAAGTTTTGTAATCGCTTTGAAATCCGCCGTTTAAGTGACGCCCCGAGTATTCAGTTGATCAAGTCGTGGGTAGAAAAGTTCAGAGCGACAGGATGTTTACAGAATCATTCAAGTTGCCCTCGAAATAGACCTGTGCGATCGATTGAAAACATCGAACGCGACGCCGTTGCAGTCGCGGAGCATCCACGACGATCAGTCAGAAAACATGCTGCCTCTTTGAGCCTCCACCGTTCAAGTCTTCAACGAATTTTGGCCTTAGATTTAAAATTACTTCTTTATAAGATCCAAATAGTCCAAAAATCAAACCAAAAGACTACGAAAAGCCAAAAATTTACTGTCAGAAGATGTTAGAAATTTTTCAGAAGAGAATGGGATGGACAATGTTTATTTTAGTGATGAGTCACACTTTCACCTCGAAGGGTACGTCAATCGTCAAAATTGCCGTTACTGGTCATCAAGCAACCCACAACAAAAACATCAGAAAGCCTTACACAGCCCCAAAGTTACTGTATGGTGTGCAATATCGGCGAAGAAAATCATAGGGCCATTTTTCTTTGAGAATGACCGAGGTGCTACAGTTACAGTGACGAGCGAGCGGAATATTGACATGATTAATAATTTTTTTGTACCGCAGCTGCAAGAAGAGGATACTGACAAGTCAGGTGTATGGTTTCAGCAAGATGGGGCCACAGCCCACTCAGCTAGGGTGTCCATACATACACTAAAAGCGTTGTTTCCGGGAAAAATATAAGCCTCTTTGGAGACATATTGTGGCCACCCAGATCTCCTGATTTAACCCCAGCTGACTTTTTTTTGTGGGGTTATCTCAAAGCAAGAGTTTTTGATACCCCTCTTACGAATTTAGACCAGTTGAAGACTAAAATAACGACAGAAGTGAGAGCCATATCAGTTGACGTTCTGCGGCGTGTCTCTGCAAATTCGCGAGTCCGCTTGGAAGAGTGCATTCGCCCTGATGGAAGACATCTTGACGGTGTAATATTCCATACATAAAATCCGCACTAATACATTATAATGTACTGCAATTAAAATATTACAAATACATTTTGTTTGTTTTTTATAAATATTTAAAATTTAAAATCGGCGCTGAGACACCCTTTATTTACTAAGTCTTTTAAAATCATGAAACTTAAATATGTTACAATTTCGGTTGAATTACAATATCTGAGTTAATTTAATATTTTAAATCATGAAAAATCAACAAAAATAAAATCAACAATAGGGATGTTGACAGTGTTTGATTTTATGAATTATTGAATGTGAAACAAAAAATAATGCTAGAAAATATTGATATCCGAAAACAGCATTAAAAATGGTTTATAAATGAACAAGTTATTAGCATTTATATAAACGTAATGACTAGCTATCTCGTTTTATGGGAAGAGCTAGCCATCTCGTTTTTACCTACGCAAACAAATGGCGGTGACGTCATGTGCCAGTAATTGCATCTCTTTTTCGTTGTTTGACAGTTTCCCCCTCTATTAAAATTTAATAGCTTGTAACTTTTTTATTTCTCAATAGTTCTCAAAAAATATTTCGGTTTTGGGTTTTGGATTCAATTCCTTTTTAAGATAAACAATAAAAAAAAAATAGTGAACATCCCTCTTAACTAATATGCTATGTTACAATTTTGGTTTTATTATAATAACAAGCTTTCCGCCCGCGGCTCCGCCCGCGTGGATTACAGGTGATATCGTGCCTGTGGGATGAAATGTAGCCTATGTCTTTTCCTAGGCTTTAATCTATCTCTGTACCAAACTTCATCAAAATTGGTTCTGTAGTTTAGGCGTGAAAGAAGGACAGACAGACAGACAGAGTTACTTTCTCATTTATAAGTAATGCGTAAAAATTAAAAAGTTTTAAGATATTTCTAAGCATGTATTTCTTACCTTTCTAGCGTTGTCCCAAAGGCAGAAGCATCAATTGTTATCATTTTTTTTTTCTGCCCACACAAAGGTAGAAATGCTAACCACTTTTGTTGATGAAAGTATCTAGAAAAAAAAACACCTCAAAAGAATATGTATTCACTTTATCGAGGGCGAATGGGAATGAGAGCAGATGGAACAAGGGCAAATGGGATTGAGGGCAACTGCCAGTAACCCCATTGTGTTGAAAAGAAATAAAAAATAGTTTTTTCGAGATTTTCTTTATTACCCGATTCAGATACACAAGTTCTGTACAGAAACATACATATACACTTGGTACAGTGTAGATAAAATGTTAATCTGTTATCAAAATCTAATCATAAGTATAACCCCAATAAACATCTCTGATTTATGTGGTACATAATTTGTTTATTTAATTTTATTTACAAAACTTAAAGTTAGTGTTAGTATGGTTAGTTTAAGTTTAAGACCTTAACTGAAAATTCAAGTGGATTCTTTTTGGGTGTAGGCTTCCTCTTGTTTAGGTTTTCTAACATAACTAATTAACTAATACATCATTCCTAAATTCATTTAAATTGTACCAAAAGTGGAAATAAAAAGCCTTTTTATTTGATTACTAGCTTTACGCCCGGGACTTCGTTCCCGTGAGAATTTCGGAAAATTATGTAGCCTATGTGTTAATCCAGGGTATCAGCTACCTCCATACCAAATTTGATCAAAATCAGTCTACCCGATCTCGAGTTATAAGTGTTGTAACAAACACGACTTTCTTTTATATATATAGATTACTTAATTTCATTTATTAAAAACATTTGAACCTTACCACTTGTTATAGGTCAGTGTTAATCCATCGAAAGTGAACCAACATTATTTCTATCACTCAATCTAATTAATAAAATTCCAGACAGTCCGTTTTGTCCGTGAACTAGGCAAGTTCACAGGGCTATCGTCAGCGGCTATCCTGGGCGGAGACTCCATGGACTCCCAGTTCAGTATCATGTCAGGGTCTGCTCCGGACGTGGTGGTGGCCACGCCTGGTCGCTTCCTCCATATCTGCATTGAGATGAATTTGAAACTCGATCATATTAGTAAGTTTAATAAAACTAAAAGCCTAAGGTCTGCAGAACGTTACTCAAGTCTTGATCGATACTTAACTTAAGTATTGATTGTCTATTTCTCTCACTATCAAAATGACAAAAACTACTGAGTAGCAGTTGTCTTTGTCAGTCAATTAAATAAATAAACGCTACACACTCAAAGGCCCACACTAAGGTTTTCCCTTGTGTCGTGGGTCCCTTGGAACCCACATAAAGACAAACACAAACACCCATGACCCGAGAACAAACGTCTAATATTTTTACACAAAATATTTTTACACAAATATTTTTACTAAAATATTTACACAATACTTAGTCGTTTTTTTTACACCATACTTAAGTATAAATCAAGACTTGAATCTCCTTCTATACTTAATACGGGCCTAAATGTTGCCCTAGCTGATCAATTCCTCTAGTCCAGGGGTGGCCAACTTGATTATACCCAAGATCTCCTGTTTACTAACGAATGTGCGATCTACCAATTACATACTTCTTGAAATCTTAAATGAAACACAATCATGTAGTATTTTTTTTTTCAAGTTATATTAAGAGAAAAAACTTAAATCTGAAATGTTTTTTTATTTTTTTGCCTTGCCACGATCGACTGGACTAACAGTCGCGATCGACCGGTCGATCGCGATGGACCGGTTGGCCACCCCTGCTCTAGTCCATGATAAGTCCTTGCTAATAAGTAACAATAAAATTATTTAAATTAAATGTTACATAAATAGACTAGTTTAAATAGTTTTTTGTATCTTTAAAAATAATGAAGATCTTAATTAGTCTTAATTAGACAGAGAGGGAAATACAAAACGGTGACGTCACAGCTAGGTACCGCCCATCTAAATTCCATGTCCAAGAATAGGTATTTGTTTATTTTTATGGTAACTTACTCTCGTAAATAATAATTAAATGTAAATGTGTATGTAATATTTATTATTGGTTATTTACCAAAACCTTTCCATTCCAGAAATGGTAGTTTTTGACGAAGCCGACCGCCTATTCGAGTTAGGTTTCGGCGAGCAACTCCGAGAGATCGTAGCAAGGTTACCATCCAACCGGCAAACCCTGCTTTTCTCAGCCACTCTACCCAAAATGCTAGTGGAGTTCGCTAGAGTGGGGCTTACAGACCCTACGTTGATTCGGCTCGACGTCGATTGGAAGTTGCCGTCGACGTTATGGCTCGGCTGGATCGCTGTCAGGGCCGAGTTGAAAACTGCTGCTCTTTTGCTGTTGTTGGATAAAGTGCTGACTGAAACGACGCCGCAAGCGATTGTTTTCGCTGCTACTAAACATCATGTGGAGTACTTGCATTTGGTAAGACTTTTTGTTTTACTAATTTTAAAGCTTACCCGTTCATACTCACTCATGTGACACTCATGTGTCGCAAATAATTTTGGGAAAATTAAAATTTAAGCGAGAATGGGACTTGAACCCACGACCCCAGGATTAGATCTCCGGGTGCTTTAACTAACTGAGCTATCGTGTTTTCAAGAGTATAAAATTTCTATTATTTTGAGAATAGCTCCTGCCTAAACTACTGAACCGATTTTGATGATTTAGGTGTCATTGGAAAGCAGGTGATGTGTAGATGTGTTTTCATATGTAAATTTATAATACCCCCTCCAAATTGGATTCATAAAAATACATAAAACGGAGTAAAACGTCATCGAAATTAAAATTTGACCTCTAAAATGCGATAGGGGTCAAATCCAGCTTGCCTCCACATCTTAAAATAATCGCTATGGTATCCCCTAACAAGTTTAGATAGATAGATAATACGTTTATTCAATGACCAGCAACTTACATAAAACAAACAACTTCACACAATACACAAATATAAACAAAGAAAAAACATCAAGGGGAATCGTGATGTGAAACGCTGGTCAAGGAAGAGGTCTTGACTCAGCATAGTGTTGTGGTTGGAGCCACAACGCTGATATTCTGTCAGTGCCTTTAAAACTATACGCGCACTTCGTAGAACAAACAAAGAAAAACAGGATTAAGAGTAGGAATATTAGTAAGAAAAGGAAAAGAGATAGATAGTAATAGTTAAATAATATATAGGTAAGAATTATAGAAAATAAGTAGGTAGTAGAAATAATGAACGAAATAATTATGTTAATAAAACAACAAACAAAATTCGTAAAAAATTACTTAAAATTTAAATTGATGAGTTTGTTCCAAGTGCTGGTGATCTAGTAAATATGTTTTATATATTTTTTTGAATGTAAATTTATTTCGACAATCGTACAGAGGTGGTGGTAAGTCATTCCAGCACTTGGAAGAGAAAAATCGATAGCTGCCGCGAAAAGTAGCAGTTCCATGACGAGGAGGAATCAATCGGGGCGGGCGGGGACGCAATCTATGACGAGTTGGTTCCCAGTGAAGTTTGTCATACAGATAGGAAGGACGACGAGTCTCAGCAACTCCAAACAGTAACGTAACGTAGTACAGCTTTAGTCTGTTTTGCATCTATAAAACATTATTGGCATTTCGGAACTGTGTCACATGTGTGCGAGGAGGAATTGAGAAACAAAAACGGGCACACGCATTTTATACTCTTTGAACCAAGACCTGGGTCTTACTAAACAAACAAGGGCCTTAAACAGTAAGGCAATAGCTTAACTTCGAGAGAATGAGCGAGTCGCAAAGTTTAGTCCGAAGCTCCACGCTAATAAACGGTCGAATTTTATATAAAAAACAATTACGAGCCAAATTCGTCACGTGGTTCTCGAATCGTAGGTAATTGTCAATTTGTAGGCCCAGGTTACGCGCGTCGTTCACTTGCTCTAAATTGCTTCCATTAATTGTAATATAACGAAAACGAAAACGTTCAATTTGCCTACTACGCCGGGTCAGATAGGGTTGAGGGTCAAAAAAAAAACCCAAAGCTGGTTTTTGGTATGTACGTTCCTACAGGTCCTAGAAGTAAGATCCTAGAGTTCCTCACATGGGGAGTGCCGGCGTCCCCCCCTCCCACCCCCCAAAAGGTCCCTTTTTCCAGTTATTGTTATTTTATTCAAAATCTAAGCATGCTAGGCTCAAACTGTCAAAGAGTCAAATAATTTGTATTAAAATACCTATCGATCGATGTAACAATCATTTTCGTAGAGCCTTTATTAATTATACTGTGATTGATCAAAGTCCGAAAAAAAATTCAAAATGCGTTTTTTCCTCAAACTTTGCAATTTTCTCAAAAAACTGTGTAAGCTATGCCAAAGTTGTCTATGAACAAATGGTGCCTTATATATTAGTCTACAAAATGAGACACTATTTTTGAAAATCGCAATATTATTTAAAAAGTTACAGAATTTTTTATCTTACAAAATACAAGATTCCAAATTACATAGTAGTTAAATACAGTGGTACATGGGGTATTTAATACTAAAATGTCGAGTTATAATATTTTAGTTAGTAAGAACAGTAATTACCCAATGCGTCCATACAAAAACCACTGTTATAATGTTACTAGTTGCAATACTAAAATTTTAAAAAGAAAAAATATATTTTTTTTGTTATTAATTTTATGATTTTCGTAAAAACTATTACAGGGACATCAAAAGTTTCAACAAATACATTAATTATGGATAGATTATGTACGTATCTTTAAAATAAGATCCTATTTACTTCAATCGCCAGAGAAATAGAAAAGTTACAGATGGTTTTTTTTACGAATTTCTCACTAATGAGGTAGGTAGTAGTAAAAAAAATTATTACATGGAATAAAAATATCATAATTACAAATGTAATCATATCATTATATTGTGTATTAAATTACCTATCCAACCGTATAAAAATCGTTATCATAGAGCCATTACTTTTGTCACAATACTTGGACAAAGTTTTAACAAAAAATGCAAAATGCGCTTTTTTCCTCAAAGTTTGCATATTTCTCTGAAAATTATGCGATCTATGGAGAAGTCGTCTATGAACACATTGTGCCCCATATACTTATCTACAAAATGAGACCCTATTTTTGAAAATCGCTCCATTATTAAAAGAGTTACACTATTTTTTATGTGACGAAAAATATGGCTCTAAAATACATAGTAGTTTATAACATTGATACATGATGTACCTAATACTAAAATGTCGAAAAATTTTACTTTAGTTAGTAATTACAGTAATTACCTAATATGTATATACAATAATCATTGTTATAAAGTCTCTAGGTTTAATACTAAAATTCTACAAAGTTTTTTTGTTATTTTTTTTATATGAATTTCGTAATTTTCGGAAAAACTATTACAAGCACATAAAAAGTTTCAAATGATGTACATGTTTTGGAATGATTATGTACGTATCTTTAAAACAAGACCCTATTTACTTAAATCGCTAAAGAAATAGAAAAGTTACAGATGATTTTTTACCCAAATGCTCAGTAATGAGATAGGCAGTAGTAAATAAAAATTATTATATGGAATAACAATAGCATAATTACTAATCATATAATGTCATTGTATTGTGTATTGAATTACTTATTCAACCGTGTAAGAATCATTATCATAGGGCCATCACTTTTATCGCAATACTTGAACAAAGTTTAAACAAAACAAAAAAACTTTTTGCAGGACTACTTGATTTAACTAAGATCATATTCGCGTTTACCAGTAAAAAACATAGTCTAAATACTTGCAAGTCTAAGAAAAAGCTTTACAGTAGTAAAAACGCGGGATAAAACTGTAAAACAACAAGTCAATGCAGAGAGGCTTTTAATCGTTAATGTCATCTTCACTTGGTACATTGCCACACGAGGAACCGCGGCAACGTGCACACATGATGCTGCATTTCATACCAGCTCGCCTGCATTCACACCTATTTCCGCACTCATTCTTACAGCCACAAGTAATTAAATTTAATAGATGATCTGGGTATTCGTTCCTAGCTAAAGTAGGTATTCGTTCCGTAATATTATAAATTATTCTGTACTTTCTTATAAATTGCGATGTGTGCTATTTTCAGTTATTATTCAACGTACTACCTATTTTTATTAAACACAAACAGGTGTTCTTTGTTATGTAATATATCGAAAAGAGAGCGAAAGAGGAGCGAAAATTAGACCGAATGGCTTGACGGTGTGGTAGCTCAGTTGGATAGAGCGTTAGCTCGGTACGCCATGGTCGCGGGTTCAAGTCCCGAATTTTTCTTCCTCTTTTTCTGTTGAGTAAACTTATTTGTCGTACAAGATACTATAAAGTTTATAAAAACAATACATCTGTGACTTTTGAATGTTAATTTTTTTTTATTTTTCGTTCAAAATAAACATCTCTGTTACTTTTCTATTTTTTTGGCGTTTGAAGCAAATAGGGTCTTATTTGAAGATACGTATGTAATAATTCCGTAAAAGTACCTAAATGTAAATGTGTTCTTTGAAACAATAATAGTTTCTGAGACAATAACGAAATTTATAAGAATGTATTATTCATATCTTTGTAGAGTTTTAGTGTTGAAAACCTGTGACTTTAAAAACAATGATTTTGGTATGGATACATTGGATAACTACTGTACCTACTAAAACATAAATATCCGATAATTTGGTATCAGGTACCCCGCCATGTATCGTTCTGTATGTATTTACGAATTTTGTATTTCACTTCATCAGATAAAATACTGTAACTTTTTAAATAATATTGCGATTTTCAAAAATAGGGTCTCATTTTGTAGACTAATATACAGGGAACAATGTGTTTATAGACAACTTTGGCATAGCTCACACAGTTTTTTGAGAAAATTGCAAACTTTGAGGAAAAAACGCATTTTGAATTTTTTTTTGGACTTTGAACACTTACAGTATAATAACTAAAGGCTCTACGGGAATGATTATTACATCAATCGATAGGTATTTTAATACAGATTATTTGACTCTTTGACAGTTTGAATCTAGCTTCTTTAGTTTTTGAATAAAACAACAATAACTGGAAAAAGGGACCTTTAGGGGGGTGGGAGGGGGGGACGCCGGCACTCCCCATGTGAGGAACTCTAGGGTCTTACTTCTAGGACCTGTAGGAACGTCCATACCAAAAATCAGCTTTGGGTTTTTTTTTTTGAGGTCGCCCTAATAGCTCAACCTATCTGACTCGTGGTATACCCCACTAATACGTTTTTAACGTGGAAAATTACTAAATTTGAAGAGTGGAAGACAGCACTCTCTTGGAATCAAATGGGTCGTAAGTTTATAAGAAGCTTGTAAAATTCCAGATCCTCCAAAAAGCGGGGATATCATCAACATACGCGTACTCCGGGCTAGACCCGTCCGCTCGTAAGATAGCGCTCGGCCGGTTCAGCAACCGGCGGGTTTCGGTGCTGCTGGTGACGGACGTGGCGGCGCGCGGGCTGGACCTGCCGGCGTTGGACACTGTCATCAACTACAACTTCCCCGCCACTTCTAAGCTGTTCGTGCATAGAGTTGGTGAGTCGATTCTTTAAAACCGCTTACGTATCTATTTATTTCTCACAGGGCATACAGGGTGTAAAAGACAACTTAGCAAAAACTGAAACCCTGGAGTCAGACAATCATTCCGAATGATTTTCCAGTGGAATTTATTCTCCGGAAAATTTTCAATTTTTTTCATGTTTTTTAATATTTTCTGCTTACATTTTTTATCATTTAATCGAATATACTTAATTTTGCTAACTCTAAACCAGCAATGTACATCGCACTCTAACAGCAGCGCGGCGTCGGACTTTTGCGTCGGACTTCAGTAGGAGAGTGGTCGTGAACCAGACGGCCCTTTACAGAGCCTACCACACCACATGAGACCATAGGATGACACCTCAGATTCAGAGTAGATTGAGGTGCTATTGCCTAGGATGGATTGATTGATAGGAGGCAGGTCTCATTGAGTTTCCTTAGTCGCTTCTTACGACATCCACCACAGACATATATCGAGATAGAGGGTAAAAGTTTACCTACCTTGCGTGTAAAAAGTGTGATCTACGGTCACAGTTTTGTCCGACTTAAGTCAGTCCGCTTGAGACCTGTGCCGTAAATAATAATCGATTTTAACTGGATTTACATTATTATTTCAATTAATTAAGCGCCTTTGAATCGTTTCCGCGTGGTCTTGATTTCCCATGACTAAATCTTGCTCGTGACGTCATTTTAGGCACGGAAAATTCGACACGCTAGGTTCTCATACAGTTTGAAGCGCTCTTGACACCCACGGAAAGAGATGAGGTGGTGTTATTCTTCACCACACGGTCCCTTACACCTTGTATTATTTTTCCACTCCAGGTAGAAGCGCCCGCGCCGGTCGCGCCGGCCGCGCCTTCTCCCTAATCTCAGCCGACGACATCGCACACCTACTAGACTTGCAGCTGTTTCTGAACGCCACGCTGACGTCACCGGCTGACGTCACGCGGCGCGGGCCGTGCCCCAGCGGGGTGTGGGGCGCGCCCCCCACGAGCGCGCTGGAGCTGAGGCATCAGGATGTCGTCTCGTGGGAAAGGGATTACTCAGAGATTGTGAGTTTTTTTTATTCTTCTAGACTTTGTGAAGGGGGCCGTCCACATATTACGTCACACAAAATTTCGACTTTTTGAACCCCTCCCCCCTATGTCACGCTTTTTTGGTATCCCTTTAACATGTACTGTCACATTTGGTATGACCCCCCCCTCCCCCATACGCTGTGACGTAATATGTGGATGAACCCTAAGATGTGATTTTCAGCCCTCCAATTTTTTTAAATTGTGTCATTAGCATCCACAGACTTTATGTCCTCCAGTTATCGTATCGCCTATTCGACTATGGTTTTTATAACTAGTTTCATCTTTTTGAAGCTCCAAATCCTACTAATATTGTAAATGTAAAAGTTTGTGAAACTTTTACATATTTCAGCAAAAGAATAACACATTGGTAGCATAATTTTTCCCAGATTCCCCCAGGATGAAAGTCTAGTTCTACATAATTTGTTGCTAGATTTAATACCCAATTCTCACTACACAGGAAGACGCAGCCCGTGTTTGTTCCCGCGGTTGGCAGCAGTACATAAAATGGCGCGAGCCCGCTTCCGCCGAGGCCAATAAGCGCGCCAAAACCATCTCACTTCCGGTACTCACGCACCCCTTCCTAGTGGACGAGAGAGGGGATGCTGCCAACGAATTAGTGGCCAGGATAAAAAATTATACGCCTAAAGGGGTAAGTTTACAAAAATTATACGGTTAAGAGGAAAAATAACAAAAATTACATGCTTAACCCGTCGCGCGCTTGATTACGGCGCGTGCGATTCAAGTCTTGCAGACGGGTTTGCAAGAATTGCGAGACGGTTTAAAGGGATAAATTGACGAAAACTAAGCTTAAAGGGGTAAATTTACAGAATCATCATGTTCCTGGGGGTAATTATACTAAAATTGCCTCCTTGAAGGGGTAAGTTGACAAAAAAAAAAGCCTAAAGGGGTAAGTTGACAAAAACTACACGCCTAAAGGGGTAAGTTGACAAAAACTACACGCCTAAACAGGTAAGTTGACTAAAACTACACGCCTAAAGGGGTAAGTTATCAAAACTACACGCCTAAAGGGGTAAGTTGTAAAAAACTACACGCCTAAAGGGGTAAGTTGTAAAAAACTACACGCCTAAAGGGGTAAGTTATCAAAACTATACGCCTAAAGGGATAAGTTGACAAAAACCTACGCGTTCGGGTAAAATTATAATTGAACTTATACATTTATCCACAGTTTATGAAACTAACTGAATTTAATTAAGTTTTAAGTACCTGTAATGATAGCAGCAAGTATGATGTGAATAAATAAATAAATAATATTGAAAAAACTTGTATTTTCAGACGATACTCGAGCTGTCGGCCAAGAACGACTCCCCGATGTACCTCGCGATGAAAGCGAAGAAACACGCGCACGGGAAAACTGTGCAGAAAGTTAGAGATATCAAGAAATTGCAGGTATATCCTTATATACTATCTTACTAATATTATAAAGAGGAAAGATTAGATTGTTTGTTTGCATTGAATAGGCTCCGAAACTATTGAACCGATTTGAAAAATTCTTTCACCGTTAGTAAGCTACATTATCCCCGATGGACATAGGCTACATAATTTTCCCGAATTCCCACGAGAACGAAGTCCCGGGTGGAATGCTAGTAATATTATAAAGAGGAAAGATTTGTTTGTTTGTTTGCATTGAACAGGCTCCGAAACTCCTAGACCGATTTGAAAAATTCTTTCACCGTTAGAATGGTATATTATCCCTGAGTAACATAGGCTACATAATTTTCCCGAATCCACACGGGTACGAAATCCCGGGCGGAAAGCTAGTCTATAAAAAAAATGTTAAAATAGAATCAATATTTCAGGCCGAAGGAATACAAGCCGACTTAAAGCCAAGCCAAGCCGGTGGAAGTACTCCTGGCATGAAGAAGAAGAAAGAAGTTGTGAGAGATGAGAACTATATTCCGCACTTCGCCAGTGATCAACACACTGAAGCTGGGTAAGTAAGCGTACAATTTTTTTGATTGTTTAAGATTCTCGCTGTCATTTTCACTAGTTTTAAACATATGAATTAGTTCATCCGTGATCATTGCTTGCAACAGCGCTTAAATATTGGACACTTTTTTTTTTTTTGATAGGCTACATAATTTTCCCGAATGCCCACGGGAACGAAGTCGCGGGCGGAATCTCTAAATATATAAAAGGAGAAACTGACTGACTGACTGACTGACTGACATATCAACGCACAGCCTAAACGGCTAAACGTAGGCACTTGAAATTTGGAAGGGACGTAGCTTAGGTACCGTAGAGGTTCACTAAGAAAGGAATTCCCGAAATTCCCACGGGAACGGGAATTAGCGGGAAAATCCTTTTGTATGAAAAATCTAAGTTAGACGCTTGAAATTTGGCATGCAGGTACCTTAGTAAACTTAAAGCTTAGTTGCAACAGGATATTGCAAAATTCCCACGGGAACGGGAGTTAGCGGGAAAAAACTTTTGTATGTAAAAATCTAAATTACGTAAGATAGATGTTTTCAATCTGTGTACCCTGTACAAAAAAAAATCAACACGCAAACGAAGTTACGGGCATCAGCTAGTGCTAGTATATAATATGTTAATCTGCATGACATTCAACCTTAGGGTGGCAAACCATTTTTTAAGATGACCGTACATAAAGGCAAAGTACCTCACGCATCAGATATAATGTATGTATGTAGGGTAGATGCAATGATGCTAGATTAGTGCATGCGAAGAAACGATTTTAGCGCGCCCCCCCCCCCCCCCTGATCCTCGCGCCCTAGGCTGCAGCCTAATTAGCCTAAGGGTTAATCTAGGCCTGATTTCGACATAGAAAATGTTCGTTTTTCGTTCGCTTTAGTATAGGCTCTGATTTCACGATAAAGTGCGTTCCCTTATATCTCAGAGAGTTGTGAAGATATGGTATTCAAAAAAGCCTCAAAAGAAGCGTATTCAAGAGAGTTGTAAGGTGCAAAAAGAATTATTCGAGAAAGTCAAAAACCATAAAAGTTATGGCCTTAATAGTAAAAAAAAATTTTTTTTCCGAATTTTTGATTTTGGCGCTCGATATTTTGGAAACGAGGAATGAGATCCAAAATTTGTTTGAAATTCCTCTGGATAATTTAGTCTGCTACGATTTGAGCCTAAAACAGAGACGATCGGGTTAAGGGTTTGCCCTGTAGCCCAACCTTTTTGAAAAAAGTCAAGAAGTCAGAACGAAGTTTTTTCGAATTCCGTAGATATTTGTAAACACTTTATTTTATTTGTAAACACACATTATTACAAACACTTAAACACTATTTTGTAAACACTTAAACACACATTATTTTCAAAATCAATACAATAGATACAAAAGTAGTAATAAAAAAAGAAGCAAAACAAAAAAAATCCGCAGATTCTCGTGGTTGTAACTCTCGACGGTGGAGCGAGTTAACCTAGAAAATGCCATTAAGGCACTGGTAAAAACTTTTACAGATTTCTATAAAATTCACTGCATTCACACTATTGAACCTTAAATTCGTAGCTGTCAGAAAATCCCTCGTTGCGCGCGAACAAGCGGAACTAAACCTTGTTTTCATACGATAGAGTAGATTTTTCCTTAACCGACCGACTATACCTGTCCTGTAAAACAAGAATTCAGGAGAAATAAATGTGGAAAGGTGCTAATTAGGTTTATAAGTTAACTAGCTTTCCGCCCGTCGCTCCGCCCGCGTGGACTACAGGTTATATCGTGCCTAACTGTGGGATAAAATGTAGCCTATGTCCTTTCCCAGGCTCTAATCTATCTCTGTACCAAATTTCATAAAAATCGGTTCAGTAGTTTAGGCGTGAAAGACGGACAGACAGACATACAAAGTTACTTTCGCATTTATAATATTAGTAAGTATTGTTAAAAACATATTTTTTTAAAACAAGCTTTTATTTGGATTTTTTTTGTGTTGTTCTCAGCAAACCTTTTCATTTGATACCCAAATTGTAGGAGCGCATTAAAAATAACTAGTCCGCCATTTTGAGTGTTCCCCCATGTTGGTTTTACTTAGAATGACGTCACACAACTAATCATGCATTGTCATCCAAACTAAACTAAAAATTTCAGCTCAATTGGTTGAAGATATTTGCTTCAAAATTGAGTTGCAAGACGCCCGAACATACATAGTTAGTTACATAATGTTGATAGCTAGTTGAGAGAGTGGACTGTATTTTATTGATCTGTAATCACTGACTGGAAATTAATCCTGACTGGTACGCTGATTGAGGGAATTTTGTCACTTTCACTAATTATACAATACAATATACTTTATTTGCACACAAAGACATACAATACAATTAACAGAACATAAAACATAGTATACAACAAGGCGGCCTTATTGCTAGGTAGCAATTTCTTCCAGGCAACCTTAGGGTAGGACAGCAGTAAGGTAAGAAGTAGTTGGTGGTGCATAAAATTAAATACATATTAATAATACAAATAAACAAATATATAAGTATACATATATATTATACTGATATAATGTAAAATTAAACGACCACCATCATTGTAAGCTGGTATATTAAATTCCCATAAATTAAATCTAATAAAAGAAATTCTGTTGGTGTTGCCAACAACATACATTGCAAGTTAGGGACCATCCATAAATTACGTCACACGTTAAGGGGTGGGGAGGGGTTCGACAGAGTGTGACATTGTGTGGCAAGAGGCCACCCCTTGTCACACAATGTCACAAAGGGGTCATAAGTTTCGTGACGTCACATTTCAAAATGTGTTATGAGTATCAAACGTGTTAACTATTAACGACAAACTTAACCTCCTCAGTCCCAAGCACTATTTTTACGTTTTTACTTTATTAAGTACTCCTCTTATTAGAAAATCACAAAAAATGGAAAATATGTGACGTCACGCTAGGGGGGGAGTCTTACAAATGTGACAAAGAGGGAGAGGGGGTCAAAAAATCATGAAATTCGTGTGACGTAATTTATGGATGGCTCCTTAAATAAAAGCTTGTAATGAAGTTGAAATTGTTATCATATCAGCATGGCAGTAAACTTCAACGCCGGCGCAGCATCAGCCGAGTTAGACTTAGGAGTGGACAGCGGCGACGCGGGCCGAGTGAGACAGAACCAGCTGCGGTGGGACAGAAAGAGAAAGAAGATGGTGCATCATGACCCGGTCAGTATACAACAAAACAAATTTATTACTCTAATTGGACAATGTATCAGGACTAGCGCTTCGGTTATTCTTTTTCTACAGAAAATTACCTTTTTAACGATGTATCATTTATTTCAATTGGTGCCGGTACCAAGTTCCATACTAATACGCCCATCATCCTTTCATAATTTAATCCCTCTTACTGCCGAACTCAGAGACGTCTATCGAAGTTAAGAAGTAATTAAATGTCATGCTATCCTTGTTTATATCAACAAGAGTGAAAGAGACAACATCAGAGTTTAACAGTACTTAACTTTAATTGACGTCTCTGAGAACGGCAGTTAGCCCTTAACGAGGCACATAATTTAGGGATGACCCCAAATAGGTAGGCCGAAATCTTAATTCTACTAATAATAGCGATAAGGTCGCCTATATTGTACAGAGGGCCGCACATCAGGTTGCCACACGCGTGTACTCTATGCTGTTGTGATAAAGACGGTTTTGCAATGAAAATGGAGTAACCTGATGCGCTGGCTTCCGTACCTTTATGCTAATGTTATTTTGTAAGTCTTGTAAGAGTTGTAAGTAAAATTGTTTTTTTTTTTTTAATTGTGCTATAATAGTATATTGTGCAACTTGGGAATAAAAGACGGATTTTAAGCGAGGGCCAAAGTTGGATTCATAGCCCTCGATGAAAATCCGTTTTATTCAAGAGTTGCACATTATATTTTATACCATGCCCTCGAGAAAAAGAAAGATTTAAGCAGAAATAGACATCTGTGCAAGGAGTTTGAATTTCGAATATTCTTTGCGATGGAGGTCGTATGTCTATACATTGGAGAGTTCGAAATTCAAACACCAAAATTGACAAAAAAGTGCTCTTTTTTTACGTGTTTTGCGGGAGCAAAAGAATCTTTTTGGGTTCTAAATTCAAATACCAAAACTGTGACTAAAAGAGCTCTTTATCCCCAATTTTCAGTGAAAAAAAGAAGCTTTTTAGAGGGGGAATGGTATAAAGTATATTGTATTTTCCAGGACGGCGGTCGCAAAATGATTCGCATGGAGAGCGGCGTGCGAGTGCCGGCCTCGTACAGGAGCGGGAAGTACGAAGACTGGAAGAAACGGAACGGACAGACAGACACACACGAGGACGACGTACAGGCTAACGAGGGCAGGAAGAAACCTGGTGCGTATATAACTTCATTACGTATTTTTTTGTGTTCGAATAATACACGCATCATCAAAAATGCATTAACGCAATGCAAATTAAACAAACATTTAGTTGTAATTTGCTTATTTTTTATATTTATCTTTCACACTCAGACGGACGCATACGCACATATTTGCACGCACTTTTACACGCACGCACCCACACACAGACGCACGAACGCAGGCACACACACATACATGCAGTTTTTATCTGCAACTTTGCGAATAGGCGTAGAGTCAGTAGAGTCAAAAGATGTATTATTTAAATCCTATAATGAACCTTTGACTTCTCCTTCTTAAGGCGACTACAGCACCTTAATTACGATTTTATGATGCGTAGATAAGCATGACGTACTGCATTAAATCGAAGAAAAAAATACTACGGTAATATTCAGGACATAAACTAGATAAGTAGTTTGCTGAAAACATGATTCAGCACTTTTGGTTCGATAGAAAAAGCTCACAAAGTCACCTCTAAATACCAATATTGTGTATCTTTTAAGCTGTAAAAACGATAGAAAAATGCACACAGGAACTTGAATTTGCTATCAAAATGTTCGTGATTGAACACTCTCGATAAGTAGTTAACGCATTTTTCGATTTAAGTCACCTTTCCATAAATCTTATTTTCCTAACTTTCGAACATGTTTTTACGCACGCACGCTTTCATAGTCCGTAAACTTCGTGTATCGACACTGTTCGCACTCCCGGCCCAGGCCTGTTGAGAGACGGAGATGGCACTATTCCTATGTGTGCTGCTTTTATCGGGTGCTGTAGTCGCCTTAAAATGTAGGTTAAACATGTAGGCCGAACTTTGACTTATTTTAAGTAACATACTGAATATTCTATGAAATAAACCTATTTTTGACTTCCACTTATCCTTGTTCAGTTAGTTTAATAATCCTATAAAATTTTGATTTAAAATCTTATTTTTCCCTGGAATAATCGATTGTAGTTTAACTGAGAGAAAAAGTTCAAATTATTTTTTAAACTACTTTTTATAAGTTATTTCTTACCGATGAAAGACATGATATGTACACTAGTTCCACTTGTTTATTTAATACTTTTATACGACCGGTTTCGATTGTAGTTTATCTAAACGAAAAATTTCAAATTATTTTTTAAACTACTTTTTATAAGTAATTTCTTACCAATGAAAGACATGATATGTACACTAGTTCCACTTGTTTATTTAATATTTTTATGCGACCGGTTTCGATTGTAGTTTATCTGAACGAAAAAGTTCAAATTATTTTTTAAACTACTTTTTATAAGTTATTTCTTACCAATGAAAGACATGATATGTACACTAGTTCCACTTGTTTATTTAATATTTTTATACGACCGGTTTCGATTGTAGTTTATCTGAACGAAAAGGTTCAAATTATTTTTTAAACTACTTTTTATAAGTTATTTCTTACCAATGAAAGACATGATATGTACACTAGTTCCACTTGTTTATTTAATATTTTTATGCGACCGGTTTCGATTGTAGTTTATATGAACGAAAAAGTACAAATTATTTTTTCAACTATACTTTTTATAAGTTATTTCTTACCAATGAAAGACATGATATTATGTATGTACACTAGTTCCACTTGTTTATTTAATATTTTTATGCGACTGGTTTCGATTACATCATCTTCAGGCGTGTCTTAATTTAAACTAAGAAACCGGTCGCATAAAAATCCTTACTAATATTAAGTATAAATGCGAAAGTAACTGTGACTGTCTGTCCGTCTTTCACGCATAAACTACTGAACCGATTTTGATGAAATTTGGTACAGAGATAGATTAGAGCCTGAGAAAAGACATAGGCTTAATTTTATCCCACAGTTGGGCACGATATAACCTGTAGTCCACGCGGGCGGAAAGCTAATATTATCTTAACAAGTGGAACTAGTGTAAAAACCATGTCTTTCATTGGTAATAATATGAAGTTACATCAACAAGCAACAAAGTATAAACTAGGGGCCGTCCACATATTACGTCACACAAAATGTCGACTTTTTGAACCCCTCCCCCACTATGTCACGCTTTTTTGGTATCCCTTTAACATGTACTTTCACGTTTAGTATGACCCCTCCTCCTCCATACGCTGTGACGTAATATGTGGATGACCCCCTACAACTTATTTGTTTGTTAAACCCACAGCATCAGACTTCCGTCCGCACTGGGTGAAACACAACGAGCGAATAGCAAAGAAGAAGGACGCCGCGTCCTCCAAGGAGTTCAGAGATAAACAGCAGATTGTCAAGGAGCGCATACGCAAGGAAAAAATCAAACAACGACTCAAACACAAGGGCAAACAGAAAAAGAAGAGGAAATAAGTTTCAGTGTAAAAAAGTTACTTGTTAATCAGTTGTATTGTGGCAGTGTTAATGGAATAAAAATTACTTTGTAAATTAGTTATTTATTACATAATAGTAATCTCAAGTGACATGGTCAGTGCCTATCGGGATGTGAAACTAATACGTTGAGTACTATCTGAGTGAATGACCTTTTCGCGTACTTTTGGCGGCCATTTTGTCTTCCACGCAAATGGCGACGCACGTAATCGAGTCTTAATATAATACGGTTGAAAAACAAACTTTTGTATTTCCATACGCCCAGTTAGTTTTTGAACACATACTAATGATTGAACGCATCTAAAGAGATCAAGTAATTTTTTTTTGAACGCGTGCTTAGTGTGCGTGATCTTTCTGCCAGGGGAATTTCACAAATGGTCACAAAAAATGCTACTCATTTGTCAGTTTTAACAGTTTTTCTCAAACACTGAAGGGAGGGGGCGCCACTATAAAGTTTTTGCTTCGGTTCGAAAAAATCATAGATCCGGGGCTTGGGGCTCTACTCTGCACCATCTACGACCGAAACGATGCGTCGAATGTCAGTACATCTCATTCTTGTACTACACAGATGACAGTGACAAGTATAGTGACTATTATCGGCCGTCCGTCCATCGTAGATGGTACAGAGTAGAGACCATGGATCGTAGTACGACATACGAATCCAACGATGCATATTACATGATTTTACAATATAACATAATAACAGCTAGAGATAGCTTTGAAGAAGTTGACCTGAAATTATAGCGATGTATAGATATCTAATTCTAGGGACCGTGTTGCAGCTTTTTTTATTATTAAAAATGGGTTCGCTCTTGACCACAATCTAGCTGAGGGCAAAGATGTGGTCGAGGATGTAGCGAGCTCACCCAGAAGAAGCCTATTCTTTTTTTTTATTTATTTATTTATTTATTAGAAAACCAACAGCTACATTGATAACGTTGAAACTTATTACTAAAACAGAAGCCAATAAGAGGTTTCCCTAATATACTTAAACAGATAAAGTGTTACAAGTCGAGAGGTTTACTCGTACAATGAAAAGTAGTGATTAAATATTTATTAACAAATTCTGAGGTACTTACATACTATCTATACAAGACTAAACTATGCTATCAGTAGGTGCGAGCAAGTTCACATGTGTTGGTTTATTATGTGTTTGTATATGTTGTGTGTGTGTGTGTGAGTGTGTGTGTGTGTGTGTATGTATGTGTGTGTGTGTGTGTGCGAGAGTGAGGGTGAGAGTGGGTGAGAGTTAGCCCTACGATCAGCCGGCACGAAACATGATCTTGGGATCGGAAGCTGCCTTAGCAGCCTCCACTAACTTTAAAAGGGTGCCTAAAAAAAAATACAGATTAGTCCGATCCACTGTCATATGTGGTAATATATTGGTTGGTTATTTTCTGTTTTAGTGTACTCTTACTGAGATAAAAGATATCTAGTTCAGCAAATATCTTATTGTGGCTATTACAGATTCGATTGATAGGTGAATTCTGAGCGTATTTACTGCGACAGGACCTGACAGAAAACAGTTTATGTCTGGTATGTCTGGTACGACGACCGGGCGTGTTTATGTTAATTAGTGCTAGTAAATGGGGACTATCTATATTTCCGTTAATGATATCGTGTAGTAATAATTGATCTAAAAGTGACCTACGGTCAGATAATTTAAGAAGTTTATAATAATAACACTGTTTCTCGTATGAAATTTGTTTACGCATTCTCGTTTTATAGTTAAGGTATTTAAGGAACCTCTTTTGTAGTGATTCTATTTTGTTTATGTGAATTTGGTATTGCGGTGACCAGATATTACAACCATATTCTAGTGTGCTGCGAACATAAGCAAAGAACAATGATTTTATGCAGGTAATATTAGTGAAAGGCTTACATGTTCGCATAACAAAACCTAAGTTTCTTAATGCCTTGTTAGTAATGGAACTAATATGTTCCCGAAAACTTAATTTGTCATCCATTATAACCCCAAGATCCCTGACCGAGTTGGTTCTCTCAATATTGCTACCATCCATACTGTACGGGAAGACTAATGGTTTACGCTTCCTCGTAAATGTGATAACTTAACATTTTTTAATGTTGACAGTGATTCTATTTTGTTTATAGTATTCAGCCAAACTATCAAGGTCACTTTGTAATTTTAAGCAGTCACTTATGTCATTGATTTTGGTAAAGATTTTCTTGTCATCTGCGTACAGCAGTACTCGTACTTTAAAGATATTCGGGTTATATGAACTCGGAAATACAGACGCCGGCAGGGAATTCCACTCCCTGGCAGTGCGCAGTATAAAATATGAAGAATATATAGCGCTCAGTACGTATCCGAGGGATCTCGACAAGATAAGGGTGGTACCCCGCAGTGCGTCTGGACGTACGATGGAAAAAAGGGGCAGGTGGAATGAGCTCATGTAAGCTTTGAAGCGTAGACAGTCACTATCACTTAGTTTTGCACTTTGTACCGCACAGGGTACACTTCGTACCAGGACGTATGTTGTACCCCACAGGGTACACTTATAAACGACTTTAACTAGCGGTGTTGTCGTCTAAAAGCTCGACACAAGTGAATGGGAAATGGCCTACTTTGCCGTTTAGTTCACCTTCCCATTGTCCATTGATATTCTTTTTTGTAACCTGAAACAAAAAAAAGATTTAGAAATGAATGGCGTGAGTTGGAGGAGGCCTTTATTGAGATAATAATTTTCCACGTTAAAATAACGTATGAATCACCGACTTCAATCCCAACAACAGTTCGCACAAAGTAGTTTAAGTAACTAGTATTTTTGCAGACTACAATGCCTATTAGCAGATAACCAGAAACGAAAATATCTCTCATTTATTTAGATATGTTCTGGTTTGTAGTATTTTTTGTTTTTGTTGATTTTTTAAAAATCGCTAAATCTCTCTCTGGAGTATACTCATTCGAACAAAAAAAGAATTTTGAAAATCGGTCCTTAATTGGCGGAGAATCGGTGAACAAACATAAAAAAACAATACATGCAGTCGAACATAGAACCTCCTCCTTTTTTGAAGTCGAAAAAAGCAAGGAAAAGAATGAAGATCTATTTATTTATTTAACGCATTGAAATAATTTTACTGTTATTGTTGTAATAAAATGAGCTGAAATTATTATGTTATTAACAAAAAATTGATTAATGCAATGTAATGTTTATTTTATGATTTCTATTATTATTAAACTGAAGAAAGAAAGCATAGTTTACGTTACAAAGTTTCTTTTCACAATATTCGACGACTCCTACTTAAGTAAAGATTAGAGTCTGAGCCGTGTTCTGTTGTAATACGGACCTTAGAATTATTCTTTTCTTATCTTTTTTTTAATTTTGATTATAAGATGGGTTAGCTCTTGTCCTCCTCAATCTTGACCATAAGGCCAAAGATGTGGTCGACGATGGAGCGAGTTAACCCAGAAAACGCCTATAAAGGCACTGGTACTCCCACGCACCGACGGAACACAGCAAGCTGTTTGGCGTCGGACTTCGGTAGGACGGTGGTCGCGAACCAGACGGCCCTTTACAGAGCCTACCACACCGCATGAGACAATAGGATGACACCTCAGATTCAGAAAAAAAACGGAAGTGAAGCGAAGCTTCGTTGCCTGGGAATGGATTACTAGGAGGAAGGTCTCATTTGTGTTACCTTGACGACAGCCACGGAAAGAGATGGGGTGGTGTTATTCTCAACCGATCACCACACGGCATAAAAATCTTACCGTAATAATATCCCCTTCTTCGAGCTTGAGAGCTGTTTTGTCGTACGCATTCGGCACCCGCGTCTGCCGCACGCGAGCTAGCGCGGGGAGTGTGCGCTAGAACATTAAAGATTCAAGATATTTATCTACACTTACCTACCTATCTATACATATTATAAAGAGGAAAGATTTGATTGTTTGTTTGCATAGAATAGGCTCCGAAACTACTGGACCGATTTGAAAAATTCTTTCACCGTTAGAATCCTACATTTCCGGGATGGACATAGGGTACATGATTTTCCCGAATTCCCACGGGAACGAAATCCCGCGCGGGAAGCTAGTATATTATAAAGATGAACGATTTGATTGTTTGTTTGCATTGAACAGGCTTCGAAACTACTGGTCCGTTTGAAAAATTCTTTCACCATTATAATGCTAAATTATCCCTGAGTAACATAGGCTACATAACTTTCCCGAATTACCACGAGAACAAAGTCCCGGGCGGAATGATAGTTTGACATAAAACACTACAACACAAAGAAAACAAAATATAAAACACAGGACAAGAATACATACCTACAGAAAACGACAAAACAACGTAATATATATATATATATATATATATATATATATATTGTGCTTGTGCTGTAGTATGGTGTTAAACAGGACACAGCTTAGTATGTGTTGAAGCCCCCCAACATTACAACAGACACGGTTACAAACATAGAGACAGACGGGGACATAAACATTGAAACAGATGAGGGAATATACATAGAAACATAGAACGTGCGTAGTGTGCACGTTCATAACGATCTTTCTGCCAGACGAATCCCGTCGTATTATTTTCACAAATGGTCACAAAAAATGCTACTCATTTGTCAGTTTTAACAGTTTTTCTCAAACGCTGAAGGGAGGGGGCGCCACTATAAAGTTTTTGCCCCGGTTCGAAAAAATCATAGATCCGGGGCTATTTGTACCCGCATGTTAGTGCGTTGTTTCTGTCCCTGCGGGCTGGGCGGGTCGCCGAGCTGCGTCAGCGCCTCGTTCGGGACGCCTTTCGGGTCTAGCAACTGGAAACAAAATAATATCGGACTAAGTATAGCAAGACGTTCCACAATACCCACAGATCACATAACCAGGGCCCCGATTCTGTAACTTCAGTTGTGTCAATGGAATGGTCGCCATTTTATCCATTCATGTGGCGAAATTGAGAACTATCCTTTCATACATCTAATGACGGCTGCTTTGACTGGTGACGCCACCGCCAACTGATTTTTAAGTTGCTAGGTAGTTTGCAACTTTACATTTGGTTGGAGGTGGCGCTCCGGGTCGGGGTGGCTGTCAACAAGTATATGAAAATTAATTAGTTCTTAATTTCGCCACCTGAACGGATAAAATGGCGACCATTCCATCGCAAGCAAGATAGGGAAACGTACCCCCTTAGGTACCTCAGCTATTGGTAAAAAGTTATTTCTTACTAATTTCCGTTCAATGCACCTCTACTGTTTACGTGTTCAATGTGCGGCAAATAGTGGACGGGTCTGGGTTCGATTCCCGGTTGGGGCAAATATTTTTTTAAAAGCAGATGTTTATTTTCGGGTCATGGATGTTCGTGTCTGTTTTTGTATATGTTCCAAAGGGCTCACGACACATGGGAAAACCTTAGTGTAGGCCTATGAGTTTATTTATTTATTCACGACAGCATTCCGCCCGGGACTTCGTGAAATTTATGTAGCCTATGTTACTCAGGGATAAATGAATGAATGAATGAAATATTCTTTATTGCACACCAGGGACAGACAAAGTAAATGGACATGAATAATCAGGTAAGTATAATGTACAAAAAGGCGGCCTTATTGCTTAGGTAGCAATCTCTTCCAGGCAACCTTTAGGTTAGGATATTTTTCGAGAGGTAAAAAAGCAAAGCGGGTGGTGGCTAGAACTAAAATATATAAAAATAAAAAAAAGTAGTATTCTAATGGTGAAACAATTTTTTTAATCGTCCAGTAGTTTCGGAGCCTATTCACTGCAAACAAACAATCAAATCTTTCCACTTTATAACAAGATACTCAAGTCCGTATTACAGAAGGAGACTCAAGTCTTGTTCTATACTTAAGTCTTGATTGTCTCTTTCTCTCACTATCAAAATTACAGAGACAACTGCTACTTAAGTATACATACATAGATCAGAGTCTGACTGCCGTACTCAGAGACGTCAATTAAAGTTATGTACTATTAAACTCTGATGTCTCTTTCACTCTTGTTGATATAAACAAGGATAGCATGACATTTAATTACTTCTTAACTTTAATTGACGTCTCTGAGTACGGCAGTGAGTCGCGTTCAGTAATATAGACCTTAGTGTAGATGTAAACGGGTACGATGTGGTGAACCTTACCGTTTCAACGTAAGGCACGGGTATGAAGTAAAGGAAAACGACGGCATCACGTTGGAGTCACCACTTTGGTGTCTCTCTTCTTCTCTTACCAGCCCATATACGTGGGGACGTATATGTCTGTCCGTCTTTCACTATGGCCTAAATCCCCTTCGTGTTTTGAAGGGAGGCCCGTGCTCCTCGGTGGGGACCGAGGAGCACGGGCCTCCCTTCAAAACACGAAGGGGATTTAGGCCATAGTCCACCACGCTGGCTGGAGTCGCTTTCTGTGATACGGATCTAAATGTAATTTTTTTCATTTGCACAAATGTTGCATTTGTATTTATTTGTACAACGGCACAATTTTTTAACCAACAGACAAGCCGACCGCGTCTCCCAATACATAATAAACCGAGTGGTCTCAGCAGACGGCACGACCCGGTATCGAATCAAGGACCAGCTGCAGCTGTTCGCTGACATGCCGGCTTTGCTCGCGTTCTACTTGGATACGATCCCGCTGGTGCGTCCGTTGCCGCAAGCTGCTGCCGCTGCGCCGGCGCATCCCATGCAAGTGTTAGAGGTCGTCGTCGCCAAATATGACTTCTTTGGGAACGTAAGTGTTTTTTTTTATGATTATTGTGGTGGGGACCGGTGGGGACCGAGGAGCACGGGCCTCCCTTCAAAACACGAAGGGGATTTAGGCCATAGTCCACCACGCTGGCTTAATGCGGGTTGGTGGACCACTCGTCTTTCGAAAATGAATTTACTTGGACGAGCGGGTTTCATCACGATGTTTCCCTTCACCGTTGAGCAATTGATAATTAGAAATCCGTACATAAATCCGAAAAGACGAATTTAGTGGTACAGGCCCGCACCAGGATTTGAACCCGCGACCTTCAGATTACAAGTCTGGCTCATTACCAATACCAACTGGGCTCTGATGGTAAGCTTTCACCAGATCAAGGGTACTGAACACCTTGGCTCCAGAGAGGTTATGGGTAAAATCATTAATGTGGCGAACAGGATATTTGTCAGGGACAGTCCTGGCATTCAAGCCACGGTAGTCTCCACAAGGTCGCCACAAAGTGATGAGCCTTACCCTTTCGACGTAAGGCACGGGTATGGACCCGGTACGTCCCTGAGAGTTGCGCGCCGTCCACCATTGCTCCTCATCTCTGTTCACCACCATAAGATGCTCGCCTCGCCGGAACGGGAGGTCACCTGTGTCCTAAATTCAACAAAAACATTTTATGAGCCTATTACTCAAGCGTTTGGGATTTTTTCACGGTTCCGTATCCAAAGGGTAAAACGGGACAAATTACTAACACTCCGCTGTCCGTCCGTCCGTCTGTCTGTCACTAGGCTGTATCTCATAAATCGTGATAATTAGACTGTTGACATTTTCATAGATGATATATTTCTGTTGCCGCTATCACAACAAATACTAAAAAACAGAATAAAATAAATATTTAAGGGGGGCTATCTAGCTAATCTATGGAGGGGACGCCCGTTAGGCACAGGCGGGTGATCAGTACACTTGTTTGGGACCATTCATCAAAATCGGTTCAGTAGTTTAGGCGTGAAAGACGGACAGACAGATTTACTTTCGCATTTATAATATTAGTAAGGATAACTTTTTTATAACGTAACTTTTACTCTGTATCATGTTCTGTAATGTGCAATAAAGTATACCTATTTGTATTGAATTGTACTGTATAGGTAGAAATACAAAATATATTGTTTTTTGACGCCACTTTTGACATTCATTCTAAGGCTCGTATTACAGGTTACTCAAGTCTTGATCTATGCTTAAGAATTGATTGTCTCTTTCCCTCACTATCAAAATAATAATGACGACTGCTACTTAAGTATAGATCAGACTCTGAGTCGTGTTCTGTAATACGGACCTAAATAAATAAATAATAAATAAACGCTACACACTCAAAGGCCCACACTAAGGTTTTCCCTTGTGTCGTGGGTCCCTTGGAATACACATAAAGACAAACACAAACACCCATGACCCAAGAACAAACATCTGCTTTTTACACAAATGTTTGCCCCGACTGGGGATCGAACCCAGGACCCGCCGATCAAGAGGCAGCGTCACTACCACTCGACCAAACCGGCCTACGTGTCATTAGATGGAACATAAGAGTGGTGATAGGTTGTTAGTATTTCGCCCACGATACAGAAAAACCCTCGCGTGCCACTTGATGGCTTCTACAGGATGCTTGACAGACAGACAGACAGACAAAGAATTTATTCATTGCTTTAAAACAGACACACAACACTCAAAACAGTCAGAAGTACAAATACACATAAAAGGTTACAGAGTTATTCTAGTGTTGTGTGTGTGTCAGAATGCAACAAAAAGGCCATAGCTCAGCATAAGCTTTGTCCAAAGGACAAAACACTGGTATTCTGCTATAACCTCATTAAGGTCAGTCACGAGCGCTCAGCAGCGAAGATAAACACTAAAAAAGAGAATGTACAATTTAATGTATAATATGTATAACAGGGGATAAATATGTGAGTTATGTGTGTAGGTATGATATTGCGTATTAATAGTTGAGTGTAGCACAAAAGTTTGTCAGGATTTAAAAACCGTTACATAGTAAGTGTCTGGAATACCCAGTTTTTGCTTCTCCAGAAGGAACGTCCTATACTTAATTCTAAAATACTCCTTAGACCTAAGAAGCCGCAGAGGGGGGGGTATATTGTTCCAGCACTTTGTAGCCATGTAACGGAAGCTGCCAGCAAATGCTTGCGTCTTGTGTGGATGTACCTCCAATAAATAGCGTGTAGGTCTGGTGACATAACGGTCATGAAAACCAGAAAACTTTAATTTATCAAAAAGATAATTTGGCTTCCGGGTCTTCACAATATCAAACACCATACAAGCCAAGTGCAGCTGTCGCCGCGCCGCCATATTAAGTGTTGAGGTATTATTTAGGTACGGTGTAATATGTGTGCGAGGTGGTATACTGTAACAAAAACGACAGCAAGCATTCTGCACCCTTTGAATCATTCGCTCCGTTTTCTTAAACAGTCGAGAGCCATATACTACATCTCCATAGTTTAACTTTGACAAGATAAGGGTTTCACATAAAACTACTCGAACGTTTTCCGTCAACAAATTACGAATCCTGTATAAAATTTTTAATCTATAGAAACAGCTACGTATTAAACTCACAACGTGTGATTCGAAACGCAATTCTCCGTCAACAACAATACCCAAGTTCCTAGCTTCCTCGACTTGGGAGATCCTTTGACCAGATATCATGATTACAGGATCGCGAGAAACAATCGAGGATATTTGCCTTTTTGAGCCGAGAACCATGAACTTGGATTTTGCTGGATTGAGCACAAGTGCGTTTTTAGTAGACCATTTTACCACCCTATCCAAATCCTCGTTAACATTCAGCACTACATCAGATAGTTTATCGCGTGGAATATGTGCATATAATTGAACGTCATCTGCATAAAGATGAAACTTACAATGCTGAATGTGATGAGTCAGGTCTGCACTGTAAATGATGAAAAGTAAAGGGCCAAGTATTGAACCTTGGGGCACGCCCCTTGTAACCACCTTGGGGTCCGAGATGACAAAGGATCCATCCTCTTTCACGACCTTAACTAACTGCTGACGATTCGTGAGATAGTTATTGAACCATGTCAACGATTGATGATTCAATCCATAGTATGATAACTTTGACATGAGGAGTGGGATGCTTATACAGTCAAACGCACGTGAGAAATCAAGCAATGTCATTATCGTGCCACTACCCATATCCTGCGCTGCAAGAATATTGTCCAAAACATCTAAGAGTGCAGTAGCCGTTCCTCTTCCCTTCCTAAAGCCCGATTGTAAATCAGGAAGTATATTGTGCTGTTCCACATATTTACTCAGCTGCACGAATACAATTTTTTCTAAAATTTTAGACAGAAAAGGCAGAACACTAATGGGACGCAAGTCTTTAAAATCAGATGGATTATCTACTTTGGGCAGAGGAGTAACAATGGCTGCTTTCCACAACGAGGGAACAACTCCTGATGTCAAAGATCTATTTACTATGGCCGTCAAAATAGTGAATGTCCGAGGCAGTGTGAGTAGAATAATTTCTCTGCTTATCCCGTCTATTCCAGTAGCATTCGATTTAATCGACAAAAAATGCTTAGCTACTTCACTTTCTTCTACCGGTAAAAGTGTCAATAGAATTCCAATTCGCATACGAATTGACAAGATTTGTATGAGATTCTCACGCGAATCTTGTCAATTCGTATGCGAATTGGAATTCTATCGTTTCAAAAATACGTCTCCTGGCCCGCCCACGGGCACAAACATGCACGACAATAAAAGAGCCCTAAGGGAATGAGAAACGCCGCTTGACTTGAAGGCACTATAGCTCAGTTGGTTAGAGCACCAGAAGATCTAATCCTGGGGTCGTGGGCTCAAGTCCCATTCATGCCGAATATTTTCTTTTTTCTTTCCCTAAAAATTATTAGTGAATAAGTATCCCTCACGCGTTTAAAAATGTTCAATAATAAATAATCACAAAAAAAACACTTACGTTCCCAAAGAAGTCATATTTGGCGACGACGACCTCTATCACTTGCATGGGATGCGCCGGCGCAGCGGCAGCAGCTTGCGGCAACGGACGCACCAGCGGAATCGTATCCAAGTAGAACGCGAGCAAAGCCGGCATGTCAGCGAACAGCTGCAGCTGGTCCTTGATTCGATACCGGGTGGTGCCGTCCGCTGAGACCACTCGGTTTATTATGTATTGGGAGACGCGGTCGGCTTGTCTGTTGGTTAAAAAATTGTGCCATTGTACAAATAAATACAAATGCAACATTTGTGCAAATAAAAAAAAATACATTTAGGTCCGTATCACAGAAAGCGACTCAGACTCTGATCTATACTTAAGTAGCAGTCGTCAAAAGGAAACCCATCTATACTAATATTATAAAGAGGAAAGATTTGATTGATTGTTGGTTTGTTTGTTTGCATTGAATAGGCTCCGAAACTACTGGACCGATTTGAAAAATTCTTTCACCATTAGAAAGCTACATTATCCCCGATGGACATAGGCTACATAATTTTCCCAAATTCCCACGGGAACGAAGTCCCGGGCGGAATGCTAGTTATCTATAAAAAAATCAATCTAAAGTACCTATATTGTATTGTGTATTGTATTGTATTGTAATCGCTAAAGTTTTATGAAGAGGCGAAACTTTTGCACATGCTCTTTCGGGAAAGTTGTTTAGTTTATTAGTCGTATCCTTAACTTTATCTAATTTGAGGTGTGAAAATACAAACACCTACTTAAATAAATCATTGTGAAAGTCCTTTATTTTTTAGTTTATTAAGGCCCAACAAACAGTTATATACAAATTATAAAAATATCTTAGTTATATACAAATTATAAAATAGCTCCATTCGTTTAGGAGTTACGACGCCACAGACAGACACACAGCCATATAAGGGATTAAAAACAGCTTCCTAATCTTTGTTTCCATTTACCTGACACATAACACATAGTCCCCGGGATTGGTTTTGGAGTCTCGCACAAGAAACACACCGCTGTCGGTCTCGTTGAGAAGGAGCTTTGTGGCCTCCTCTCGGGATAGGTCGCCGAAATACCAACTGTAACAAATTAATCTCGGTTATTTGTCAAAATTTTGATTGACATACTACATATGAAAAATAAATTAAAAAGTATTCTAACAAACAAGACATGGTTCGCTAACGTAACTTTTTTAGATCGGGGGCTACCTCCTAAGCTGATGCTGATTGAACGAATGGAATGATGTACATTGCAGTGTTTGGTTCATGTCGATAATCATGGTCCTTATAAAGAAGCAATCGACAACATTCCATTCGTTCATCCAGCATCAGCTACGCTTAGGTGGTAGGCCCCCGGATTCCTCCATGTTATGGATAACTGGTGACGTATCGGTTTTCCTCATAATTATACGTCAGTTTTTTACCTAGCAGTACTTAGGGCTCTTTTATTGTCGTGCGTGTTTGCGCCCGCGTGCGGGCCAGGCCCGCATGCGTGCCACCCAGAACCTATTGTTTCATACATGTTTTTCTTTTCCCGCGTGTGTGTGGCGCGCCTTACAATAAAAACATGTAGGTATGAAATGACAGGTTGCGGGCGGTACGCATGCGGGCGCAAACACGCATGACAATTAAAACCCTTCGCTGCAGCCTCCGTACGGCATGTTTTATACAAACGCTTGTTGGATACCGTCAAGGTCAATTTTTTTTTCAAAAGCTGGCGAGGCAATTCCAGGCAATTTCTTTGTTTGACGACAATGGACTTTGGACGACCGGGCACTTTTAAGAGTGGTTGAATTATACTAGCGTGGATTATATTTTCTGGACCCAGGCCGACACCAGCAAGCTCCCCCTGGCGCGCTGCCAATGCTACGAGTAGTAGATCTTCTCCGGGCTTGTTCAAAAGGCTCTATTGTTCTTCATTTCCCAACGGTTCCATGAAATTTTTAAATAGCTTTTTAAATTTTCATACATGAGTTCCCACTGGGTCCACGAGACTTGTTCGAAGTACAATCAGCAAAAACAATACAAGCAACTTTTTTATTGATTTTTTTAATGACACGTTTCGTTATTGCTGTAGAAAGGGCCGGTTTAAATCGCAGGCTGTGCAACACCACAAAAAAAGGCGAGTCTATTAATTAGTGCGTTGCGTGTTAGAAACAGAGTGAGATTGACTACCTATATATGTTGATACAGTATCTAAAATAGTATTAAGCCTAAAATTCAAGGCAGTTGGCTGCGACGGAATCTCGCTGGATATGCTGCTCTTGACGTTACCGTCCACTCTTGAGGCTATTACTGACATTATCAACTCTTCAATAACGTCGTCTACTTCTCCTATCCAATGGAAAACAGCGATAGTTCGTCCTCTACCAAAAAACAACAATCCCGATCATCCAAAGGATCTCCGCCCCATCAGCCTTCTACCTTGCTTATCCAAAATCATGGAGAGTGGTTTACGATCAAGTGATGAATTACCTGGAGAGAAATCATATTCTGCCCAGTCATCAATCAGACTTTCGGAAAAAATACAGCACTAACATCATAGACGAAGTCATTTCTGCCAGGGATGCAGGCAGGGCTACTATAATGACATTCTTGGACTATTCACGAGCCTTTGATTGTGTAAATATCCTGCTTCTGTTATCTAAGCTCCGATACTATGGGTTTAGCCATTCTGCGATAATGTGGTTTGACAGCTACCTTAGTGGAAGAACACAGAAAATGGAACTAAACTGTCCAGATGGCACCACTTTGCCATCAAGCACAATGCCTGTAGTTCGTGGTGTTCCACAGGGGTCAATTCTCGGCCCACTGCTTTATGTTCTTTATACTTCAGACATGCCAAACTGTATAAATAACTGCCAGTATCATATGTACGTCGATAACGTCCAACTTTTGATACCTTTTAAGCCCAGAAACATAACTCGGGCTGTAACACTGCTGAATGACGATCTGGATGGGATCTCTAAATGGTCTTCTATAAATTCATTGGCTCTTAAGTTCTTTTGATATTGAAAGTTGCTCACTTGAGATATGTTATTATTGAAATGAACGTATACTTACTAAATTTTAACTTATTTGGTTTAACTGATTTAATTAAATAAAGAAAACTTATAATCGCAACTAAAAGTATTTTGATTGACTAATACCTATAAACTTGCTTTTGTATTCGTTTTCAAAGTGGTTTTCGTTTGGAATAGAAAAGACAAAATATTAAATCCAATACCATTTGGTATAAGTGTTTGGTATTAAGTAGGTAGATCGTAATAGATCGTTACTGGATAAAAGCCTTATTTTTGTTCTAGATACCTAATAAACCAACCCGCATTGGGCCAGCGTGGTGGACTATGGCTTCGTGTTTCAAAGGGAGGCCCGTGCCCCTCGGTGGGGACGTATATGGGCTGATGACGACGACCTAATAAACACGAACTCATAAGAGGCAATCGACATCATTTCCTTCACCATTGCTCGAAAGATGGGACGCAAATGTGGAAGTGCAAACACAGTAGGTAAAACTTGTGGCGCCAAGCTGAAAATTATGGGACAAAGGATTTTACGTGAAGATCCTCACACTTGTTCACCTAAAAACCTCGGTGTATCTCTAATGTTAAAAAAAGATTGTCATTTGTCAAACGTGATTGTCAAACGATATGTACGGGGATATGACCCTATAGATGACATTCCCACGTTTGATAGGATGAAAAGCTCGCTATACAGACAGAGAAATGAAAGTCTCGATGTTCCAAAGACCATATTTAAACTTAGAAAAGATGTCGAATTACCTGTCTAATACAGAGACTTCTTGTTATTTGATCACAATTAAGAGACCGCATCCTTATTTTCTCGTCAGAGTGATCTCTTCTTCCTCGACGGCACATTTTACAGTTGTTCGTCCCCATTCTACAAACTATACTCAATGCACGCTGATGTCGGTAGTAACGACAGAGAAACAAATATAATGCCTGTTCTATTTGCCTTTTTGCCAAATAAACTGGAAAGGACTTACGAGATATTACTGAATACAATTAAGCAAAATCTACCAGGTTGGAAACCATGCAAGGTTTTGTGGATCTCGAATTAGCAGTTATCAATGCCGTTCAAACATGCTTACCGGATACTGAGATTAGAGGGTGCAACTTCCATTTCAGACAAGCATTGACGAGAAAAGCGAAAAATCTTGATATTTCTACAAAAGAGGAAAAAAGATCACGTGAGCAAATTTGCGGCTTTGGCCATTGAATGATGTTGAAGATGGCTGAGCCATATGGAAACAGCGACAGAAAATGAAAAAAATACACTTTTTAAATGATTATTTTGTTGAATTTTGGCTTAACAACCCTTCGATACCAATAAAAATTTGGAACTGTGAAGGCGAACGACACCGTACCACAAAGGGGTTTGAAACTTTCTGGCATATCCACCCGCCGGATTTTTTTTTTTATCGCGGCGCAATATGAAAGTGGCATGTAATGGGTAGAGGACACATAGATGAACAAAAAATTTCAGTAACATGGTATCCTAAAGTGTCACTTTACCGAGATAGAAGTAAAGATGTCGTTGTACTCATATGTCGATCTTTACTTCCAAATATCTCGATAACGTGACACTTTAGGATACCATGTTATTGACATTTTTTGTTCACCACTTTCATCGTTCGCCGCGAATTCGAGAAAAAAAAATGGCGGCGGATAGATATGCCAGTGTCCATACAAAAAGTTTCAAACCCCTTTAGTAGAGGCGGAGTACAAAACATTGAACGGCCAATTAAAAAGAAAGCCACGGCTACATGAATTATTGCACACGCTCCGGGAACAAGCCGAGTATTATGAAAACTATAATTTATTTTTAAAAACCGAACCAGATATTCAATTACGGCCGGTTTGGTCGAGTGGTAGTGACGCTGCCTCTTGATCGGCGGGTCCTGGGTTCGATTCCCAGTCGGGGCAAATATTTGAGTAAAAATCTGATGTTTGTTCTCGGGTCATGGGTGTTTGTGTCTGTCTTTGTGTGTTCCAAGGGACCCACGACACAAGGGAAAACCTTAATGTGGGCCTTTGAGTGTGAAGCGTTTATTTAAAATAAAAAATAAAAAATTAATAAAGATTTGAGGATAAAAATTACATCGGTAACAAATACAAAAAAAATTCAATAAGTTATAAATGTTATAATCGATGTTCTGAACAAATTTAGAGTGGGCTTGACAAAGTTCTGTAATTTATTTGACTAGATCTATATAATTGATATCAACGAATATTTCATGATGCGCTTTTTTGTAATTATTTTAAAATTATGATGTTTTAAAATATTATTTCCTGTAACTGTGATTTTAACTGTGAAGTAAGTAAGAGGAGATAATTTACAAAATTATTATACCAAAACTGTGATTTTTTTAATGCCTAATTTAAGTCTTGTCCAAAGACAGTCTGATACAGTAAAGACTACCATCATCTAGTCGTTTTCTTTTATTTCATAATAAATAATATTAATTTTTATCCTTATACCCACCTTTTTTGTCGACTGTACCAAATATTCTCATGGCTGGTATCGAAAATGCTTTTTTATTTTTAATGTCGTGGACCCGTTGGGAATCAAAGTATGAACTTACGTTTTTTGAGACCAATAGAGCCGTGGATCTAGACCTTCATAAATAAACATTTCCTTCTCCTTTTCTTCTTCTCCGCGGGACTCGGGGACACCTAAACTCTCAAGGTTAAGTTGCCGTTTATTTTGTTGCTGCTGAGACAACTCGTATTCAAGCTTGTTGACAGGAACAGGCAAAGATTGCAGTTCGGATTCAGTTTTTTCAGAACCTTTCGCTATGGTCTTTCTAAGTCTGCAGTCGAAATCTTTAATCTGCTCTGAGTTGAACTCAAGCGAGCGTCTCAATTCTCTGAACTCTGTATGTATTTGATATTGTTCTTCTTTGAGGTCAGAATTTGACAGCGTAGCTTCCTTGTGTTGGTTTTTCACTGCAAGCAATTCTGTACGAATTTCGGAGATACCCGAGTTCATAGCGACGAGTTCGGTCTTTAAGCCCGCAGTTTGAGTTTTTAAATCACCAAAAGCAATCTGTAGGGTTTTCGAAAATTGTTCCTCTTGACTTCGAAGTGATAGTAATAAAGTCTCATTGAATTCCTGCATGTAGTCCTTCAAAAGGTCTTCATTAATATGGTCCCTATTTCTTTTACGCTCTTGCCGTGTCTTGTTTTTGTTAGGTCTGTCCCGATCTTCGCCGCCTTCCGATCCGGACTCGCAGGCTGATGACGCGTGCCCCGATGATAACGAAGTCATTCCAAACACTTGAGTGCGAGCACAAGGGAAATTATGCAGCGTTTTCTTTTACTTGAGGTTAGCCAGGGTGGTGAACCGCAACATACGAGATTAAAACACTGAGGTTTAAATCGAATTAACACTGAAACCGCACAGGATTATTCGCTTCCTGGTTGTTCCAAGAAAAATTAAGCACACGTTTGCTCTCGACAAGGATTCACGATGAATGAATTTTGAAAAGTGGTGTGATTTTGTAGTTCTCCGTACGAGAAACAGACGGCGCTAACCTACACACACGAGTACGCCGGCGCCGATCCTGCGATGAGTCTCCTTTTGTTTCTCTCAAGGGTTACCTGGACGAAATCCCTGCAAGGGATAGTATAAGCTCGCCTTTGTACATTACAATACAATACAAAATACTTAGTTCACACACAACAAAACATTACAATACACAAGACATTTAGTTTTCTTTGTATCCATCTCATTCGTTTTGTACTTGTGATTATGTGCAATAAAGTGTTTCACATACATACAATAAGTTTCCTGCGCATGTCTTTTCGAAACATTACACAGAAAAAACGAAACAAAGATGTTCCTTGCTTTGATCGCCGCGTCGTCGCCGCACCACTGTGACCACATCGGTCGCTTCTGTATAAACAGCGTCTAAGACCTTGTGTTACACACGGCGCCATCTATTGGATTTGCACCAAACTAAGATCGCTAACTTGATGGTTTGTATATTGGAAGTCTGTGGGTTTGTAATACATATTAGTTCACGGCGAAACCAATAGATGGTTTGTATAAAGAACGCTGTAAACGAACCTAGTTAAGTAAAGCGCACTATAAACGCGCAAACCTATGCCGATTTTTACCTGGGTCTGCATTTTCGAGCTTATTTAACCCGAATCTCTAAATAGAATAGGCTTCTTCTGGGTGAGCTCGCTACAGCCTCGACCACATCATTGCTCTGAGCTAGATTGTGGTCAAGAGCGAATCCATTCTTAATTAAAAAAAACATTAATACGCGACCTTATGTCCTAGTTCATAAGGATGAGCTTAACATTCTTGGCTGCTCTTCAACATTCTTCAAACTTTTTTTCGTAATCAAAACACAAAATATATTCAGACCTATTTATTACTAAAATATTACAATATAACTTAATAAAAAATTAGACAAATTTCGTTATAAATGACTTAAAAAAACAATACATACAATATATGACACGTAATCTCAAAATATTATATCGCAATGATAATTTACATGGTTAATAACATTTGGTATGCCTATCCCCAATTCATATTATTGTATGAGGACAATGATTAAATCAATCAATACTTTTGTATAAACTGGCCATGTAACAGTGACTGTTCTGAATATAAAAGATAAGTCTTTATATGCGCATAACAAAACTTGAGACCCAATAGGTCAAAAATCGGAAAAAAACTAATAATAGAATGATGGAACATTAACAGGTCTGCTGGTAGAAATTTCTTTTTAGAAATAAGCGGAACCTTTTTGTATGTACTGTCTTATGTCTGTAATTTATGTCCTGTGTGTACAATAAACGTTATTATTATTATTATTATGGAATCTCATGACCGCAACCTATTTACTTGTATACAGGGTGGTCTCAAAAAAAAATGAAACTCTTACTATTAAACAAGTTATGGTTTAAAGTAGCGCTGGTAGAAAATTCGAAAAAATCTTTCAAAAAAACATAACCTCTAAACTACAAAAAATACATAGGGTATTTTCGGATTCACCCAGGGGTGAAGAATCTAAAAAAAATGTCTTGATGTCACCTTTTGGACCACCCTGTATTTGTCTCTCTATAAATGACTTGGCTTTCTCTCTGACATTATATCTTCGAATGTTCATCAAATGCTCCGTCCATATTGTTTTCTTTTTTCCTATTTGCCACTAAATATAAAAGTTTTTCATTACAAGTATATTATTAACTTTTTGCCGATTTTTTACCCCTTGACCTAAAAGGACTGACTCGTCCGTAGTTCCATAATGTCATGACAGTTGTCGCATTTTGTGGATTTTATTCTACAATGGTTCTTATTTACGCTTATTTCTCACAATTTCCTCGTCAATCTATGATAAAATACTCGAAGAAAAATGCTTATGACTTTGTTAGTTCTAAAACCGTACTGCAGTGGCGCCGTTAGTGAAGATATTTATAATTATCAGCTCGAAAAGCAACGCGATCTCGTTTTAGTATGAAATTTCTGCGATCGTCAGTCCTCTCGGGCTAATTCTTGGTACCTATAGTATGCAAAATATAACATCTTTTTTTTCTAACTTACTTTTGTGTATTAACCATAGATAAGGTATTTTTAGTGATTGACACAAACTTAATTTTTTAAAGAATATTCCACTTTTTAGCTTAAAATTAATCAACAATTTAAAAAAAAAAGGTAGTCAGAATATTTTCCCTGTTATTGTTTATTACAAAATTTTATTAAAAAACTGTCACCTAACAAGACCAGTGTTGATTTGTTATATTTATTTATTATTAATAATAATACTAAATTGTTTATGATTTAGCTAGTTTTATAAAAATACATTGACTCGAATTCTGGAAGAATTATTCGTATAATATGGCTCGTATGGTCACAGTGTGGCTACATTGAAAATTAAAAGCATTTTCATATTGCACTATGTGGCTGAGTTTAAGTGTACATTACTTCAATCAACAAAAACCAACTAGATATCGGGTCGGCGCAAAAAAAAGACTTGGTAAATAACAACTCACTTGATTTTTTATTTGTGACTTTGTTAAACCTTCGCGTGCTTTTTGAACACATGGTGTAAGAGATTTGTGTCGCACGCGGGGTAAACAAGCACGCGACGGATTGCCATGGTTCTAATTAAGTTGAACTAAAAACTGTTTTAAAACTTATTCAGCATTTAGCTTTGATTTTGTACGTCACCCGTTATCTTGTCGGAGTACTGTTGATCGAAGGTATACGCTATTATGGTGCTTTTTATCCAACATAAAATTAATAAAAATACACATTAAATAAAAATATATATAAAAAGCTAGTGTATAATTGATTTTCTATCCTCTTCTTACAATAGGTTTGTGCGTGTTACTTACGTAGTAACCAGAAGGGGTGACCTCGAATTACCTAACGAAACTTCAGGATGTAGTTAACCATGAAACTGAACAACTTTCCCGAAGAAACTCATAACGAATTCGCAAAAAAAACGTTTTAGACTTTTCATGCTAAGGCATTTTTTTTTCATATTTCAACATATTTTTCTTGGGGAAAGTTGTTTAGTTTTCTGGGAAGAATCACCCCCTAAAGTTTCACTAACAAATCAGCCCTACTGTAATATTCTTTACTGCCACCTGTGACCTCAACCAAATATTTAAAAAAGCTATACATATTTATAATACAGAAATAAACATTGCAATTATTGTAATTATTTGTTTGCAATGGTATTATTTTATTTTCATTTTATCCTAACCAAAGAGCACTTAAACAGTAGAGTCAATCTGTTACACACAGCGCCATCTATTGGATTTGCACCGTACTAAGATCGCTAACTTGGTTTGTAATACATATTTAGTTCATGGTGCAACCAATAGATGGCTTGTATAAAGAACGCTGTGAACGAACATAGTTAATAAAACGCACTGTAAACGCGTTTGTAACGGCTTTATAAGCTCTGTACCGGGGGCTCTCGGCCTCTTTCGCTGCCAACCACCGAACAATAAACACTCTCTAAATTCGATTCATCATTTTCATTTCCCGGGTCCGCCACAATCTAGGACGATCGTTTCTTCAACACCTCAGTGATTGTTCACTGATATTTCCACCAGTTCCATCTCTTTTTCTCTCTCTCTCCCGAAAGCAAGATAGGACACGTGTCCCCCCCTTACCTCAGCAATTTATTTCTATACACGAAGATTTTTTTATCACCATGCAAATTGTTTGTAAGTTAACTTTATGAAAATTTAACAGACCCGTATTTTTTTGTTTCTACATTTCATGTTAATATTTCAAGCTAGATCGTCTGAAGCATGAAAATAAATCAAAATTTTTGTATGGAAAAAAAATAACATCATCCAGTTGACTTGAAACTTCGTAATAGTACTCTTCAAGACAATTTGTGACACCCATGTTTCTGCGTTTTACAAAATTCATCTTCTAAGACGTTAAAAAGGGGCATCAAAATCTGAAAATTTTGGAAAAAGATGGATTTTCCTCCATATTTACGTTCTATCAACGTTACTGACACTGTAAGAAAAATTTGGCTGGTGATTAAAAAATTACCCTGTATAATTTCCGTTTTGCACCTCAAAGTCAAAAATAGCTTTATTTCAAAGAACATCAGAATGTTACTTAAAATAAGTCAAAGTAATGAATTACATTAGCATTTTGAACTTTACGCCTATTCGCAAAAGGTGCAGTCTTCCTCAGAGAAGAATAGGGAAGAAACTCCGAGGGTTGCTCTTTTTAACTCAATCATACATCTCTACTGGTTACATGCTCAATGGTCTTACCCCCCGATCGCGGTAAGTTTGAACGTGATTACCAAAGCTAAACCGCTCACGTTTCCTTTGTATTCAGCCCAATAGAAACAGAAGAAACGTGAGCGATTTAGCTTTGGTAAACACGTGATCGGGGGGCCAATGTTAACAAGAAATTCTGTTTTAACAAGTCAATTAAGTTTGCAAATAAGTTCGTAAAACCAACAGGGTTTTAGGTATCTCTCTTTCAACCTTTCAGGTGGTTAGTCAGTTTATGAAACTGAACAACTTCCCCAAGGAACATAGGTCAAAATACGAATTGATCTCCCATACAAAATGCACTATATGCTGATATGAAGTTTGAGTCTCCTTCTATAATACAGGCCTAAGTCGCGTTCTGTAATGCGACCCTAATATCTACAATCAGCTGGTCACACAAGTTGTATGGACGGTTTTTTAAAATAAATTTCACTGTATGTCAAAGAGCCATGGAAAGGAGTCTACTCAACATTTCCTTAAGGCGACTACAGCACCCGATAAAGGCAGCACACATAGGAATAGTGCCATCTCCGTCTCTCAACAGGCCTGGGCCGGCAGTGCGAACAGTGTCGATACACGAAGTTTACGGACTATGAAAGCGTGCGTGCGTAAAAACATGTTCAAAAGTTATAAAAATGAGATTTATGGAAAGGTGACAGCTTAAATCGAAAAATGCGTTAACTACTTATCGAGAGTGTTCAATCACGAACATTTTGATGGCAAATCCAAGTTCCTGTGTGCATTTTACTATGGTTTTTACAGCTTAAAAGATACAAATATTGGGTATTTAGAGGTGACGTTGTGAGCTTTTTCTATCGAACAAAAAGTGCTGAATCATGTTTTCAGCAAACTACTTATCTAGTTTATGTCCTGAATATTACCGCAGTATTTTTTTCTTCGATTCAATGCACTGCGTCATGCTTATCTACGCATCATAAAATCGTAATTTAGGTGCTGTAGTCGCCTTAATGCACAAAAAAAGAGCAGATAAAATTAGAAAAATTAGAAAAGGTTGAAGATGCATCTCTTAAACTCAAAAAACTAAAATGGTCATGGGCAGGACACACTGTAAGATTTAAGAAAGGCAAATGGAACAGAGATATGATAGACTGGTGGCCACGAGATCAAGATGCAAGAAGAGAGGCAGTCCAAGAAGAAGATGGTTGGACGACATTCTTGAGTGTGCAGGACCCTTGTGGACCAGATTGGAAGAATCTGGAGGAGGCCTATGTGTCCAGTACACACAGAGTACTCAGTAAAGAAATTAATCAGTTTTAGTAATGTAAGTAAATTTCTCAACTCTGTATTTAGGCTTAATAAATAAATAAAAAATATGTTCCTTAGATAAAGTTGTTCAGTTTCGTATGCTGATTCACATCCTTCATTTTCGTATATGATTGGATTTACTACCTACTTCCCTGGCTCAACGACCCAAAGTGGATCTTGGCCTCCCAACATTTGAATAATTAAAAAATATTTAAGCCACGTTCAATTAGATTCCTGGTTGGGGCAGTTATCGTTCAGTGTGTAAGTCACCTGAAATTTTTTGAAACCGTAATATTACTATTTCACTAGTGAAATTATAATCTCCCGCGATATTACAATTTGCCTGGTAAAATTACGTAACTAGGGTCGCCCTGAATGAAATTAGGATAAGTTGGGTTATGTATGGTTATGTTAGGCTTTTTTTTATACTAATATTATAAAGAGGAAAGATTTCATTGTTTGTTTGCATTGAATAGGCTCCGAAACTACTGGACCGATTTGAAAAATTCTTTCAACATTAGAAGAGCTGCATGATTTTCCCAAATTCCCACGGGAACGAAGTCCCGGGCGAAATGCTAGTCTTAATATATATAAATCTCCTGTCACGATGTTTGTCCGCGATGGACTCCTAAACTACTTAACTGATTTTAATCAAATTTGTACACCGTGTGCAGTTTGATCCAACTTGAGAGATAGGATAGTTTTTATTTCGATTCATGGCCTTAATAATTTTGGCGCCACGGCAACGCGGGGCCGGGCTGCTAGTAGGTTATAAAAAAGTCCGTTACTGTGAAAAAAATGGGGCAGTTCACAAAGTATCGAGAGTTTATAATCTTACTAAGTTAATTAACAATGAATATTACGGGTTTGACAATATTACGGTGACATATACATGTCATTGGAGACCAGAAAGAGAATCCTTAGAATCTTGTATTATGGCAATCTGCCCGATCGCAATTCCGCCAACTTCAATTAATAGACAGAGATCCCAGGGCCGCCAGACCTTACTTATTTTTTCATTACCCAAATGTGTGGGCAAATACGTACTAGTAACGTATGTACCAGCTAGCCTGGGCCGACGGCCAATTTTTAGCTACCAAATTCTGAAGGTACTTCCAAAAATTACTCACTTGTCTTGAACATATTGTTATAGCTACCTGAACATCATATAAAAAAATGCCCTGGGATCTCAGTCTATAATATTTCAATCTTAGTAACAATACAGCTTGTAAAATATTGTTAAATACTTATTAATGTCAAAAATACAGTACTATAAGTAAATGTTTGACAAAAAACTTACTTAACAGTCAAGTAATGTTCGATGTATTTATAATTTCATATAATTCAATTCCTTAACTCAGGAACAAGTAATTTTAACAGTCTTATATTGGGGGGAGTTTAAATTAGTTAGCGAAACTTTAGGGGGTGATCCTCTTCATGAAACTGAACAACTTTCCCCGAGGAACCTATATGATATTCTCAAAAAAAAATTAAAACTTCCCATACAAAGCCGAGCGGTCCACCAACCCGCATTGGGCCAGCGTGGTGGACTATGGACTAAATCCCCTTCGTGTTTCGAAGGGTGGCCCGTGCCCTGAGGTGGTAAAAAAAAATACAATACCAAATTGTATGGGAAGCCGAAATTTTTTTTCTCATATCAACCTATGTTCCCTGGAGAAAGCTGTTTAGTTTCAGGGCTGATTCACATCCTCAATTTTCGTTAAATAATTAAATTTAACCCAATATGGCGAATAAACAATGTGTAGAAAACATTTGATAAATATTTTACTGTGAATGGATTCATATGACTAATGCAATAAGTCAGAAGTACAGGCCACATGACCTTTTCTTTAAGATCATATTAAGGGATTACCCGGGCGCGAAAATTCATAATAAGTCAGTCAAAATAGATTCAGTAAAAGGCAAACATAGACTTGTTAGTTCTCTTGATAGTAGTTAAAAAAATCTCTCTTCTAAGTAGTCACTTTAAAAAAATTGCATAGGTATAAACTGTGTTCCTAAGGATATGCATTAACTTAGCCGTTAGCCAAATGCTTCTTTTTTTTTTAAAGTTTTTATAGAGGCTTCAGTCATTCTAGATGACCATGCCAGCCTCATAGGATCATTCTTTTAGTTTATCACAATGACCGTTCGAGGAATCTATACAGCCCAACTGCTCGCTCCGACAGTGGGTTGGACAGCCAGCAGTTGAGCTGTCCATTATGGGCATTAACTGATCCTTTATACCTCTGTCTCAGATCTGCGTTCCGGACACACTCCAGCAAAATATGCATTAAATCATCAATTTTCAAAAGCTTCTTTAAAGCTTTTACTAAACACATCTTACAAAGGAAATTAGTTTTTAAATTATTTTTTATTTAATTTTGTTAAAAATTTTGATGTACGGCGGGCCGCACATCTGGTTACTAAATGCTTGTGCTGTTGTAATAAGAATGGTTTTACAGTGAAAACGAGGTAACCTGATGCGCTGGCCTCTGTACAGTGAAAAAGTGCCTTAATCTTATTTTTTTTTATTAGTATGCAACAGTTTTTCTGTGAATTAGAAATAATTGCTTACCTCAAGCGTAAAAAGTGTATTCGCGCATAATTCGCGCCAAAATTTAATATAAATTACATTGCGTTGTTGCCTGCTTGGATAGAGTAGAACACATTAGGTAATTTACATCCAAGCACAATACTTTGTATTAAAAAAAATATTAAATAAAAAATTCATAGTGTCTGTAATGAAAAATGAACAATTCAAGGGTCTGAATAACAGGCCAAAGAATAGAATAGAATAGAAAAATCTTTATTTTGTATGACATTCAGGATGTCACTTAAAACAAGTCAAGATTACAATGAAATACTGTATGTATTTAAATCATTTAATGTAACATACATTAAATGATTTAAATACATACATACGCATTCGTTCTTTTGATCCTACTGACTCTACGCCTATTCGCAAAGGTGCAGTCTTCCTCAAAGAAGTTAAAGCATTTCCTTAGGAACATGGTATATTAAAATGAAAGCAATAATTCATTTATCAAGAACGTAAATTAATATCTAAATTATGTGTGCATAAACAGTCAGTGTTAAATTGTAGAAAAATTATAAATATTGTTATAACATATATGACACGAATTTAGTAGGCAATTAAATATAAAAATTGAATTTCCAAATAATTTCAATTATCTAAATCATAATTTTTGGTGATATAATAAATCAATAATTTTCTCAAAAACCATGTTGGGTTACTTTCAAGACTTTAAACTTTAGGAAGTGGATCTTTCCATGAAACTGAACAACTTTTCTAAAGAAACCCATAATTCGTAAAAAAAATGTCAACTTCCCATTCAAAGGCAAGATCACAAAAAAAAGTTCTATACCTCCCACGTTAATCCTCTACTTACTCAGAATGCCTTTTTGCTAAAGTTTCTGTAATAAAAATAATTCGCAGCTTTTGACGCGGAAATACGTATGTGACGCATTACCTCCCGGGGCTTCGGCCGTGCGAGTCAAGTTTCTCTAAAAATCGATAAATGCAATAAAAATAATTGCCTTTTCCTGGTCTCCATCGGACGATACCCGATACCAGCTCCCTAAGTAGGCTACTGTACAATAAACTGTTAATAATAATATAGTTGTATCGAGGGGCGATAATATTTATTATATATTTCGGCCTATGTTCCTTGGGGAAAGTTGTTCAGTTCTTGGGCTGATTCATATCCTTGATTTTTTGTCAGTAGTGAAATAATTTTGACTATTATAGTGAGTCCATTAATCAACAATTTATACTTGATTTTATAAAATCTAGATTGTATTTAGTGAGATGATTTGTCGATGAATTTTTTGAATTCTGCAATGTGAAGGAGCTCGCAGAGAACTAGGCTCATTAGCATAGTCCATAGTACAATACTTTTAACTCACAAAATGTTGCAGAATTTAAAAGATCCACCATAAAGCAATTTACGTAATGAGAGATCGAAAGTAATCGTGAGATATAGTATTTTTAAGCTCAATTTATGCTAAAGTTCTTCCTTCAAATAACTAAAAGACCTGAAATTTAGGCCAGAATTCAGTGCTATATTTGGCGATTAATTTTCAATGCAATAACAGTAAATGCGAAAAAAAACGTAGTAGTACAAAATCATGACCCTTAGAAACCAAGGACTTAAAAAACTGGGGTCAAATGCGAGTCAACAATCAATCGTTTGCAACAGCAGTTAGCTCCGTATTACAGAACGCGACTTTGTCATTTTGATAGTGAGAAAAAGAAACAATCAATACTTAAGTATACATCAATACTTGAGTCTGCTTCTGTAATACGAGCCTTAGTCTCAAATTAAAACCATTTATGGTTAAACTTGCACTCCGCGATCATAATTGTCATATTTAACATTGTCATTCGCACTTACTGATTCACTGTTTACTGGAACGGTGGTCACTTCGCACTTTATCACTATCACTTAGTTTTGCACTTTGTACCACACAGGGTACACTTCGTACCAAATCAAGTACATGTCGTACCCCACAGGGTACATTTATAAACGGCTTTAACTAGCGGTGTTGTCGTCTAAAAACTCAACATAAGTGAACGGGAAATGGCCTACTTTGCCATTTAGTTCACCCTCCCATTGTCCATTGATATTCATTTTTGTAACCTGAAATAAAAAAGATTTAGAAATTAAGGGCTTGAGATGGAAGAGGGCTTTGATTAAAAGCAAGGAAATGAATGAAGAAATTATGTAAAAATTGACAACTGTATTAACCACATTTCAGCGAATAAAGATATTTAAATAAATAAATAAAACGCCATACACTCAAAGGCCCACATTAGGGTTTGCCCTTGTGTCGTGGGTCCCTCGAAACATCCATAAAGATGTTGCCAATTGACTACAGTCGTTGAAACCAAGTCAGACGCTATTATGCGGTTTGAAAATTCTGACACCAGGGTTAGCCAAGTTCCATAAAGATCCATAAAGATGTTGTCAATTGACTACAGTCGTTAAAAACAAGTCAGAGGCTATTATGCGGTTTGAAAATTCTGACACCAGGGTGAGCCAAGTTCGCCAGACACTTGGATATACCTACAAGATAAGAAATAACACTTCTTTGAGCTTTTAGAATTATTATTTTCTTATCTCACCTTAACAATATCCCCTTCTTCGAGCTTGAGAGCTGTTTTGTCGTACGCATTCGGCACCCGCGTCTGCCGCACGCGAGCTAGCGCGGGGAGTGTGCGCTAGAACATTACAGACACGGTTACAAACACGGAGACAGACGGGAAAATAAACACGGAAACAGGGTTTATACATGAAAACAGAGAGAGAAATAAACAGAGAAGGTAATACGAAACAGGTGAGGGCAGTTAACATTAAAACAGAGGGTATAAACTTGGAAACTAAGAGAAAAATTAAAAAAGAAACAGACAGGAATGAACATGAAAAAATAGAGGAAATAAATACGGAAACAGAGAGGGAAAAGACACGAAAATAGACTTGATAATAAACACAGAAATAGAAAGGATGATAAGCACAGAAACAGACATGGTATTAAACAGGCGAATACATAGAAACAGATAGGGTAAAAACACGAAAACCGCCGATTAACTTGAAGGAACGATAGCTCAGTTGGTTAGAACAACAGGAAATCTAACCTTGGGGTTTTGGGTTCAAGTCCCATTCGTGTTGAACATTTTTATTTTTCTAAAATTGTTTACAAAAATCGGGTATAATAAACACTGTAATGACAGTGTAGTAAGCACAGGAACAGACTAGTAGTAAATAAAGAAACAGACAGGGTAATAAGCATGGAAACAGACACGGTGAAAATACGGAAACAGACAGAGTAATAAACACAGAAACTAAAAGTGTATTAAACACAGAAACAGACGGGTAATAAACACAGAAACAGAGTAATAAACACGGAAACAGAGAGAGTAATAAACGCAAAAAAAGACACAGTGAAAACACTGAAACAGACACAGTAAAACACTGATACATACGGTAGTAAATAGTGAAACAGAACGGGTAATAATCACGTACCTGCATGTTAGTGCGTTGTTTCTGTCCCTGCGGGCTGGGCGGGTCGCCGAGCTGCGTCAGCGCCTCGTTCGGGGGGTACGGGACGCCTTTCGGGTCTAGCAACTGGAAATTAAAAAAATAAAACCGACTTCAAAAAAGCTTAATAAAGACAACGTCACTTACCCGTCGCGCGCTTGTTTACAACGCGTGAGAGTACTTGCCCCCGATTGCGGTAAGTTTGAACGTGTTTACCAACGCTAAACCGCCACGTTTCCTTTGCATTCAGCCCAATAGAAACGTGAGCGATTTAGCTCTGGTAAATACGTTCAAACTTACCGCGATCGGGGCTGATCTGTTTGAAGTGGGTGCGAACTTCAAAGGCGGTCTATTAACCTTTTTGGCTTCATTTTATTTATTTTTAATTTTTTAGTGTAAATAATAGAAAGTACTTGAGGAACATTGTAAGCGCCAATTAAATTCGAAGGTTGCCTTTAATTATGAAGAAATTTCTTCAGGTTTGCTGGAAGAAATTTATTTTGAAAGATAAGAAAGGCACAGGTGTGACGTGATGAACCTTAACCTTTCAACGTAAGGCACAGGTATGATGTGATGAACCTTACCATTTCAACGTTAGCCACGGGTATGACGTGATGAACCTTACACTATCAACTTAAGGCACGGGTATGATGTGATGAACCTTACCCTTTCAACGTAAGGCCTATGATGTAATGAACCTTACCCCTTTAACGTAAGGCACAGGTATGACGAAATGAACCTTACCCTTTCAACGTAAGGTCTATGATGTAATGAACATTACCCTTTTAACGTAAGGCACAGGTATGACGAAATGAACCTTACCCTTTCAACGTAAGGCCTATGATGTAATGAACCTTACCCTTTTAACGTAAGGCACAGGTATGACGAAATGAACCTTACCCTTTCAACGTAAGGCCTATGATGTAATGAACCTTACCCTTTTAACGTAAGGCACAGGTATGACGAAATGAACCTTACCCTTTCAACGAAAGGCACAGGTATGATGTGATGAACCTTACCATTTCAACGTTAGCCACGGGTATGACGTGATGAACCTTACACTATCAACTTAAGGCACGGGTATGATGTGATGAACCTTACCCTTTCAACGTTAGCCACGGGTATGACGTGATGAACCTTACCCTTTTAACGTAAGGCACAGGTATGACGAAATGAACCTTACCCTTTCAACGTAAGGCCTATGATGTTAGGAACCTTACCCTTTTAACGTAAGGTACAGGTATGACGAAATGAACCTTACCCTTTCAACGTAAGGTCTATGATGTAATGAACCTTACCCTTTTAACGTAAGGCACAGGTATGACGAAATGAACCATACCCTTTCAACGTAAGGCCTATGATGTAATGAACCTTACCCTTTTAACGTAAGGCACAGGTATAACGAAATGAACCTTACCCTTTCAACGTAAGGCCTATGATGTTATGAACCTTACCCTTTTAACGTAAGGTCAGGTATGACGAAATGAACCTTACCCTTTTAACGTAAGGCACAGGTATGACGAAATGAACCTTACCCTTTCAACGTAAGGCCTATGATGTAATGAACCTTACCCTTTTAACGTAAGGCACAGGTATGACGAAATGAACCTTACCCTCTCAACGTAAGGCCTATGATGTAATGAACCTTACCCTATTAAAGTAAGGCACAGGTATGACGTGATGAACCTTACCCTTTCAACGTAAGGCACGGGTATGGACCCGGTACGTCCCTGCGAGTTGCGCGCCGTCCACCATTGCTCTTCATCTCTGTTTACCACCATAAGACGCTCGCCTCGCCGGAACGGAAGGTCATCTGTGTCCTGAAGGCAACAAAAATAGTTTATGAACTCAATACTTGAGAATTCGTTGCAATCGGGATTTTTTTATACATCCATACACTCACACATATTTAATAAGGGACCGTCTTGCGTCTTGGTCTTGTAAAACGTTACGATGCGTTACAGGAGCGGGAGGGGGGTTTGAACTACGCGTTACGTTACATTGTTTTTATTTTTTTATTCCGGTACTTTACGCCACATAATTGTGACTTTTAGTTAAAAATGGTCACTTGGTGGTTATGTAACATTTTTTAAAGTTAAGTTTATTAGTTAATTAAGTTTAAAGATTACTACATAGGAAGAGCGCTACGCCTACAAACTACTCTTGTAGTTTGGCGACTTTAGTTTTAAGTTAAACATTGTAATCTTTATTTGAAATAAAGTAAAAAAAAAACTAGGCGGAGGGGGTACAGATAAATTTACGGCGCGTTACGTGGGGGGGGGGGGGTTAATATCCAAAAATTGCGTTTCGTAATACTTGAACGCTCCCTAATCCCTTTACATCCTATCCTGCTGATATTTTAAATGCGAAAGTTTGTAAGGATGTATGAATGTATGGATGTTTGTTACTCTTTCAAGCTCAAACAGCTGGACCAATTTTGATAAAATTTGGTATGGAGCCTGGATTAACACACAGGCTACACATTCGACGGCCGGTTTGGTCGAGTGGTAGTGACACTGCCTCTCGATCGGCGGGTCCTGGGTTCGATTCCCAGTCGGGGCAAACATTTGTGTAAAAAGCAGATGTTTGTTCTCGGGTCATGGGTGTTTGTGTTTGTCTTCATGTGTGATCCAAGGGACCCACGACACAAGGGAAAACCTTAGTGTGGGCCTTTGAGTGTATCGCGTTTATTTATTTATTTAATTTTCCCAAAATCACACGGGAACACAGTCCCGGGTGGAAAGCTATTACAAACATACGCTCACGCCTATAATCTCTATGGGGTAGACAGAGCATCAGTGGTTTTAAAACCACTTGATGCCACGTTTGACATAAATTCAGAGGGTTATAAGATGAAATATGATGTAAGTGGTGGAGGTTGTCAGCTTTGACAGGTTTATCCTTTTAGGGGTAGGTACGGCAGAATTATAAAATCATATTACTCTTTTCCGTCGGCTATGTACACACGCGCACCAAGGGTACGGCTGAAAACCAGCGTTGGGGCCTCGGCTTCAACACATGCTGAGCTGTGTCCTTTTTGACATCGCACTACAGCACAATTATACATTGTTTTGTCGTCTCCTGTATGTGTTCTTGTCCTGTGTTTTATATCGTATGTTATTTTATTTTCTTTGTGTTGTAGTGTTTTGTGTCAAATAAATGTCTTGAATCTTGAATCTTTTTTTTATATTGTTTTTTGACGCCACTTATGAATATTCATTCTAAGTGTTATTAGATCGAACATATGAGTGTGGTGATAGGTTATCTCAGCTTTTCGCTCACGATACGCCAAAACCGTTGCGTCCCACTTCATGGGCTCTACAGTATGCTTGGGACGAGTTGACAGCTGGCACTTTCTATCCAGCGTGGAAATATGAGAAAAAGTTAAAAATTATACTAAATAATGTCAATTATTCTGTATAGTCTTCTTATCTTAACATATAAAACAAAGTCGGGTTTCTTCGACCGATTTTTATGGCTTTTGATTTGTTGTATTTGCTATCCGAATAGCAAAATAGCTATTAAAAACACTGGAAAATTGACGAAAAAAGAAAATAAAAGAAAAAACATTTTCCCATACAAATGTTTTTTCTTTCATGGGTTTCGTAACTGAAACAAACATTTGAAATAGGGTACAAATTTTTCTGAATTCCCACGGAAGATTCCCACGAAGTCCCGGGCGAAAAGCTAGTGTAATATACACAAATAAATAATTAAAAAATAACAATACTTTGTAGTTCACAATGTTCATTTTCCTAACACTAAAATATTTCAAGCAATGATTAATTTCCCAATAGAAATAACGCGTGCAATCATGTAGAAAATTACAGTTTGCCGTTCAAAATGCTGCATCTGAAATTCCCAAGCATGTTCGGTATTTAATGTTTTTTTGTTTGTACTAGCGTTACAAAACAAATTGTTTTTCATTATGTATTGGACAACTAGAAAATACTTAATTGGCGGAATCCACCCATAACTACGATCTTGATCGATAGGCCCTGGTTGGTTTCAATTCCCGGTCGGCGCAAATATTTGTGAAAAACCAGATGTTTTTTCTCGGGTCATGGGTGTTCGTGTCTGTGTTTGTGTATGTTCCGAGGGACCCACGGCACAAGGGAAAACCTTAGTGTGGGCCTTTGAGTGTTGAAAATAAAAATGAAAAAATATGTCAAGTTGTTCTTCTTCTTCTTATCGCGTAGGTATAGTCAAGTGTGTGGCGAACTTGGCTAACCCTGGTGTCAGAGTTTTCAAACCGCACAATGGCCTCTGACTTGGTTTTAACGACTGTAGTCAATCGACAACAGCCGGGACCGACAGATTAACGTGCCTTCCGAAGCACGGAAACGCTCGCGATAAATTGCCACTCCGGTCACCCATCTGGTTCCCTGCCTCTGTGTACGTTGCTTAACCTCACTGATCGGTTGAGATCAGCGAGAGCCACTGGGCTACGAGCGCTGAATGTCAAGTTAATTTTCGTTATTTACCTACTTTGGGGTTAAGCAGTATACAATTAATATTTACACTATACTGCAAACTATATTTAAATCCTTCGAGAGTTCAACTACCGTTTTACACCTAGCTCACACTATTCACATACATTTCTGCTCTCACACACACAGACACACATATGCATTTTACATACAATACACTTCTACTACCAAAAACAAAGGGTTACTATATCAAACACGCACTTTCATAAAAACGCTAACTCTCACTTAGTCGTCGCAAAAACGCAACCGTTCACTGCTTGCAAGGTCCTGGCAGAATAACAGCGCTGTTGTGGTAGCCCACAACAGTTTTATGCTGAGCCAGCGCCAATTAATTGGCACAGTAATAATTTATTGTAATAATTAAGTACTTTCTTTTATGTTATGTTTCCATGTTTTTATGTATTTTTTTTTAGTATTTGTTTTTAGCATTAAGTTTTTTTTTCTGTGTCAATTTAATAAAGTGTTTCTATTCTATTCTATTCTTATTCAATTCAGTGTATAAAAAAACCATGTCTTTTTTTTTCTGAAGGAAACATGACCGTTTGAAGTCAGGAGGTCTCATATTCTGATTTTCGAGTCGCAACATATAGCTGAGTTGAGGACCCTTTGTCTCGGACCCTACCACACATAGAGATCTAAAGCTAGTTAGTTATTGTTTTTATGTTTCTCTCTAGAGCATCTTGTTTCTGTATGATCTTGTCTGTTATATGTGTTGTGAGGTCCGAAATAATAAAGGACCATGGGCAAAAATGTATGGACTCCCCCCCCCCCCCCCCCCAACAGACCTTTTGTGTTCAATGTGAAAATCCATGGGGTTTAGAAATAACACATAATTAAAGATTGCCAAAATATCTATCGGTTTATATTTTTATATGTGTTCTAAATGTATACCTGAGATGATAAATATGAATATAACAATAAAAATATTATGAATATGGTAATCAGGAGGTTACCATATTCATGATAACAACAGTAACAGTATGTTATTTAATCATTCATCAAAGAATGATTAAATAACATACTGTTACTGTTGTTATCAATATTAACATTAAAATAATATTTTCACAGAATATCCCACACATTTGAGGGATGTCGCCATAGTAAAAAGTCATCACTACATTGATATCTTTCATTTGAGATATATTTCAAATCTGTTGGTCGGAGGGGGGACGTTTTGTCCCATCGTCCTTTGTCTTTCTTTCTTTCAGGTTTTGCTAAGGTGTCCCTTACAGCCTATATATCGATATAATTTTTCGCGAACGTCTTTACGTTATTTCGGTCTGGCCACATGGTTTCACGTCGGACGTAACCGTTAGTCATCAACGTTCCTATAGATTTACACGCCATGGATTTAGGTAGGCTATTATTAAACTTGCGACTACGGAGACGGTTTTTACTATCTTGCTACTTTTAAACCGACTTCAAAAAAGGACTTTTAACCACGCTGGACTGGGAGTGAAAGAATGTGCCAGCTGCCGACTCTTCACAGGCATACTGTAGAAACCAGTAAGTGGGATGCGAGGGTTTCAGTGTCACAGTTTTTTTTAATTTATTTTTTATAACTCCGACAATTATTGGGCGATTTTAAAAATTCTTTTTTTGTTTATAGAAACCCTGATATTATCCTTTTTTATATCTACACTACTAATACTATAAAGAGAAAAGATTTTTATTTTTGCAAGTCTGTAACGAATAAACTCAAAAACTACTGGACCGATTTCAAAAATTCTTTCACCAATAGAATGCTATATTATTCCTGATTAACATAGGCTACATAACTTTCCCGAATACCCACGGGGACGAAGTCCCGGACGGAAAGCTTGTTATTAGAAGAATTTATTACACTTAATACTACAATTTTCAACCGTGTTTTATACAAGCTGCAAACTATCGACCGTTTGTTTTTAAAACCCAAACAATAAAGAAGAAAGTATGGGAAAGTTTTTCTCACGCGACGTAATAAATTGGTTGTAAATAATAGCTAGAAGTTATTCGATGTAACGACATGTCTGCATGCAAAGAACTTGGTAAGTACGTGAATTTTTATGATTAGAAATACCACAACCTACATTTTGATAAAACGCTGTTTACAATCCGGGAAAAGCGCCCGGAAAATATGTAGAATAAACAAAGGTTCCCAAAACTTAGACAAATATTCAAAGAAATAGATATTCTGACTTTTGCATCCCAATATATTTGTGACAATCTTTTATGTGAAGAAAAATGAACATTTGTTTAAGAAAAATAGCGATAGGCACAATGTAAATACTAGGACCAAGCATAAACTGGATGTACTAGACAGTCGTCTCCACAAGGTCACGAACTCTTTTATGGGTCAATGTATACGTTTCTATAATAAGATTCCCATGTGTATTCAAAATTAACCTTTGGATAAATTTAAGACAGTAATTAAACAAAAACTTTGCAAAAAGGGCTATTACAAAATTTCTGATTACCTTACTGACAAGCAGCCATGGGAATGAACTGCTCAGTTCTAGAGTTATTTCAGAATTAGTTAAAATTAGAAAATAAGAAAATTTGTAATGTGATTAAAAAGAGCACCCTCAGAGTTTCTTGCCTGTTCTTCTCTGGGGAAGACTGCACCTTTGCGAATAGGCGTAGAGTCAGTAGGGTCAATAGAACGAATGCGTATGTATGTATTTAAATCCTTTAATGTTTGTTCGTATGTATTTCATGTAATCTTGACTTGTTTTAAGTGGCATCCTGAATGTCCTATAAAATAAAGATTTTTTCTATTCTATTCTAAACTGCGCAGTGGCGGCGCCCTGGCGCGCCGTAGAAAGTACAGAGGGGTGCCATGAGGCGATCCTCTTTAGCATAGGTACTCCGAAACCTTAAGTATTGGCGGGTACAAAATAAGCAATGTCACGCTTTGAAAAAATGTTTGGGGATCATCAAGCTCACCCATCACATTGAATACTTAGGTAGCTACTTTATTTTATTTTAGTTTTTCTTAACTCTCTCTTTAAGGCGACTACAGCACCCGATAAAGGCAGCACACATAGGAATAGTGCCATCTCCGTCTCTCAACAGGCCTGGGCCGGCAGTGCGAACAGTGTCGATACACGAAGTTTACGGACTATGAAAGCGTGCGTGCGTAAAAACATGTTCAAAAGTTAGAAAAACGAGATTTATGGAAAGGTAACAGCTTAAATCGAAAAATGCGTTAACTACTTATCGAGAGTGTTCAATCACGAACATTTTGATAGCAAATTCAAGTTCCTGTATGCATTTCACTATGGTTTTTACAGCTTAAAAGATACAAATATTGGGTATTTAGAGGTAACTTTGTGAGCTTTTTCTATCGAACCAAAAGTGCTGAATCATGTTTTCAGCAAACTCTTTATCTAGTTTACGTCCTGAATATTACCGTAGTATTTTTTTTCTTCGATTTAATGCAGTGCGTCATGCTTATCTACGCATCATAAAATCGTAATTTAGGTGCTGTAGTTTATGGTTTAATGTAGTATTCTAATAAATTTAAAAAATCAGCTTCATGTTGTTAATGTTTTAATTGTTGTGTCTTTCTACCTAACTAGTGTCATTGTGCCTATTTCTTTCGTCTGTACCGCTGTATCTGTTTCGACTATCTAGTTAGGTCAGGGCGCCAAAACAAAATTCTGAACTTGTAAGTGCGCCACGGACTGAAAAGATTGGGAACCCCTAGAATAATATATTGGCCCTAGGCACTAGTCCAAAGGTTATCAGGAGAAGGTTCTTATGCAAGAAAAAATTAAGAAATTTGAGCGGAACATTAGAAAATTACAGAAAACAGGACAACACAACATCTGATGGGTCAGCCAGCTAGTAATAAATAATGACAAAAAAAAACAACTTACGTTTCCAAAGAAGTCATATTTGGCGACGACGACCTCTAACACTTGCATGGGATGCGCCGGCGCAGCGGCAGCAGCTTGCGGCAACGGACGCACCAGCGGGGTCGTATCCAAGTAGTGCAGGCGATAGAACGCGAGCAACGCTGGCATGTCAGCGAAAAGCTGGTCCCCGATTCGATACCGGGTCGTGCCGTCCGCTGAGACCACTCGGTTTATTATGTAGTGGGAGACGCGGTCGTCTTCTCTGTTGGTTAAGAAAATGCGTGTTGGGCTTCTTCCCAAAGGTCCACGGCTCTATTGTTCTTCATTTCCCCAAAGGGTCCATGACATTTTTAAATAGCGTTCAAAATTTTCATACATGAATTCCCACTGGGTCCACGAGACTTACCCGAAGTACAATCAGCAAAAACGATACAAGTAACTTTTTTAATGACTCGTTTCGATAATGTTGTAGAAACGGCTGGTTTAATGTAAGCTAATCAATTGTAGAAATGCGACTATAATTAATTGAGTACCTACTTGAAACAGTTCATCTATGGTGCAAGAGATGTCGCTACTCGCTAGGCTGTGCAACACCACAAAAAAAGGCGACAGTCTGTTAATTAGTGCTTATTTACGTTGCGTGTTAGAAACAGAGTGAGATAGATTATCCATTCCTGGCAACCCTATGCCAGGGATGGGTAACGCGCGCTTATTCATATCAGTTGAAAAAAACAGCGCCGGAAAATGAAAAAATTACACTTTTTAATGATTATTTTGTTGATTTTTGGCTTAACAACCCCTCGATACCAATAAAAATTTGGAACTGCGAAGGCGAACGACACCGCACCACAAATTTAGTAGAGGCATGGCACAAAACATTGACCGGCCACTTAAAAAGAAAGCCACGGCTACTTGAATTATTGCACACGCTCCAGGGACGAGCCAAGTATTATAAAAAATATAATTTATTTTTAAAAATCGAACCAGATATTCAATTGATAAAGGCTTGAGGATAAAGATCAACGGTGACAAATACAAACAAAATTCAAAAAGTATAATCGATGCTCTGAACAAAAGTGGGTTTGACAAAGTTCTGTAATTTATTTGACTAGATTTATATAATTGATGTCAATTAATATTTCACGATGCGCTTTTTTATAATTATTTTAAAATTATGATGTTTTAAAATATTATAATTTTTTTCTTATCATAAATTGTCTTAATGCTTAAGACAATTTTATTGTAAACAAGATAGATGATTTACAAAATTATTATACCAAAACTGTGATTTTTAATGCTTAAGTTAAGTCTTGTCCAAAGACAGTCTGATACAATAAAGACTACCTGTTCATCTAGTCGTTTTCTTTTATTTCTTAATAAAAATAATTTTTATCCTTATACCCACCTTTTTTGTCGACTGTACCAAATATTCTCATGGACCCGCTGGGAAAGAAAATGCTTTTTTATTTTTAATGTCGTGGACCCGTTGGGAATCAAAGTATGAACTTACATTTTTTGAGAACAATAGAGCCGTGGACCTTTGGGAAGAAGCCCGTGTTGGATGTTGCCATTGTACAGCGGCCAGCGCATCAAGTTACGGTTCATTGTGAAACCATTCATATCGCAATGACACGGAGTGCATGCGTGTAGTAACCTAATGTGCGGCCCTCTGTACAAATACAGGGCTTTAGGTATCTCTCTTTCAACCTCGCGAACGTCAACCCAAGAAACATAGGTCGAAATACGAAAAAAAAAAATTGAGTTCCCATACAAATTTCATCAGCATATAGGGCATTTTGTATGGGAGATCAAAATTTTCGTATTTCGAAGGGAGGCCCGTGCCCCTCGGTGGGGACGTATATGGGCTGGTAATAATGAGTTCCATCAAGAAGCAACAACACGAAGTGTAAACTACAACTTCCTAATCTTTGTTTCTATTTACCTGACACATAGCACGTAGTCCCCAGGTATAGTTTTGGAGTCTCGCACCAGAAACACGCCGCTGTCTGTCTCGTTGTGAAGGAGTTTCGTGGCCTCCGCTCGGGATAGGTCGCCGAAATACCAACTGTAACAAATTAAACTCGGTTATTTGACAGAATTTTGATTAAACATCCTTCCATGCTGGGCTAAGAGTGAAAGAAAAACTTAGAATGTACCAGCTGTCAACTCTTCCCAGGCATACTCTAAGGGCTCTTTTACTGTCGTGCGTATTTGCGCCCGCGTGAGGGCCAGGACCGCATGCTTGCCGGCCGCAACCTGACATTTCATACATGTTTTTCTTTTCCCGCGTGCGTGTGGCCCGCCTTACAATAAAATTTACGGTTGCGGTTGCGGGCGGCACGCATGTGGGCGCAAACACGCATGACAATAATAGCCCTCCAATTATCTCGAGTATGCTTTTATAGCTTCTCAATCAGGCCTCTTTTGTATGAAAAATTGTGCAATATCTCTAGACCGTGTTGATGAGTGTACTTTATTACAATAAATTATATGACATCCCTAAACAGATTTAATTTCGTTAATAAGGCTTGGGCTGAGTTCGAATGTCAAAATAGTCGTTTTCCTTGTGTAGATTCGGAAGTCTATTCCCTGTCCTGATTAACTGTCGTATCTGCATACATAATCACACATATAAACTGCAACACATATAATTGTACACATAATTTATTGTATTTATCTTGATTTATAACAAATATTATGTTAATAATTACTTGTTTTGTACCGCTTTTTACTAAGTATGATATATAATTATAATAATTAGTAATTGTGACTATTATTATTATTTTACTGCATTGCAACCCGCAACACCTGTGTCTCCTCTCTCAACTACTCTAAGGTAGACTGGAAGAGATCCCTTCAGGGATAAGTCCGCCTTTGCTACTAAATTACCTTTGAAATGTACTCGTATTATATGACACTGTTTTTGAGCAATAAAGAATTTTACATACATACATAATCATATACAGACACGAAGAAGAAGGAGAATGTGCATGGTTAAAAGAAAAAAGAAACTTTGGTTCAATTCAATCTCATTAAATCAACTAATGATTGGCCGTCATTTAGTCAGCCTGATTTATGTGTTTATTTTATGGAGTCAGTGTTCAATGTTCCTCTTTTTACATGTTGTTTTATGTTTTGTTTATTTCTGAGGGTAGTTAAACTTTCAGATCTGGGGCAGTCGTAAACAGTTTACTTGGTTTCATGCTTTCATGGAAACCTAGATACATACAATAAGGAAGAATTTAATAATTAATTTTATTTTAATGATTTGGCTGACCAACAGCAAGTACACTGATACAAATATTACTTAAGCTAACTTAATTTAGAACTAAATGAGTGGTAAGGCATTGAGTGGTAAGGGGTACAGGACAGCACCACAAAATTAAATGTAATGTAAGAAATATCAAAAGGCTGAAAATCAGTGCTGCCAGCCTGCTAATCAGTCTGAGATGAAACGCTGAGCCCAGGCCTCACTGCAGAAGACATACCTATGCAAGCATAAAACTATTGTAAAAGCATAAGGTTAAGCCAAGTTCGCCACACAGTTGACTACACCTAAATGATAGGAATAAGAAGCATAAGAATATAAATTTGAATTTTTTTAATACATAACTTTTTTATGTCTTGAAGACATAAACATATTATTATTATTATTTAAATAAACTAAAACCTAAATACAATCAAGTAAGGTTTAGAAGTTACTTTGGGGATAGGACTAGGAAATACTCGTATTTGATACTAAAGTTATGAAATGTTTAGGAAAAAAAAAGGAAACATTTTATCCATTTTTGAAGATTGGCAACTTTAGTTCCAATTTATAAAATGTAATCTTTTTGAAAAAATAAATAAATACTGCACTATCTTTCTGTCTGTGACTTTATTTGTGTAAAAAAAAACATGGACTTTTCATGATATTAAAAAAAAAACAGTACACCTATTTCGGTTGAAACCGAGATTATTTAGCCTGTGTGTTATTCAGGTTTATGAGGATCTTTATCTAACAAAGCCCTCTATTGAAAAAAAAACTTTAACTGTGCTGTATCAAAATCTATCACATTGTTTTTATATTATGACATCCATCCAATTTTAAACTATATCAGAACTTTATTTCTTTTTGTTTTTTATTTTATTTCTCGTACTGGCAGAATATCAGCAGTACAGCCTCGCTGCTGTAGCAAATACTCCTTTTTGGGTGGCACTGTTATAATTTTTGTATTTATTGATAAGTTAGATTTAAGAAAAAATTACAGATGGTTTAACTCTTGACCTCAATCTTGACCAAGGTCATAGATGAGGTCGACGATGGAACGAGTTAACACACAAAAGTTTCATTCATCCTCACAAACCTTGATATTTATAATATTTAGTAGGATGAGTCATTAACTAAAAATAAACTTTCCTTTTTTTTTTTTGAGTATCGTGAATTATTTCCACAAATTGATATGTTATTAATTACAAATAAAATCATCAATTGACGCTCAAAGACAATTAGAATTGAAAACTAAATTACACATTTCCAATTAGTTTTCAATTCTAATTCAAATAGCCTTTATTACCAAATAAATTTACATGCAATAATTCATTTACCTTTATAATTATAACATAACATTTAATTTTTCTTAATGTTATTTTTTTGTTGCAAAAATAGCTTTGTTTCATAGTAATGTGACTTAAAATAAATAAAATAATGAAATACATTAGCATTTTTAACTTTACACTTTTTCGCAAAGGTTCAATCTTGAAACAAGTCTGAACGTTTTATTGACCTTAGGACCTCAGGTGCCCATGGTTTCAACCCTAGAGGCAAACTGAAATACACATACAATTTTTAACTTATTGTAATTGAAATTAGGTATGGGTGGTCATACAAAATAACACCTAACTTTGAAGGATGATAAGGCTATCTATACTAATATTATAAAGAGGAAAGATTAGTATTTTTGTATGTAATAAATGAATAAACTTAAAAACTACTGGACAAATTTCAAAAATTCTTTCACTTTAATGGTAACATAGGCTACATAATTTTCCCGAATTCCCACGGGAACGAAGTCCTGAGCGGAATGCTAGTATTTTTATATAAGCTTGTTAATACTCAGTTAAGGTAATAAAACTGCTGGGTAGGTAGCTGACTGGACTAATAGTTAGAGTGGGAAGTAGAAACTCCGTTCCCAACAAACAGACTGGACCGAGGGTCATGTTAGACTTATCAATTAGTTGGAGCAGGAAATTGTTTGAGAGGCTACTTTCAAAAAGGTTTTGTAAACTTACCTGGACCTGTCGTTCTGATCGAACGCTACCCCAATCGCAGGATTCGCCATCCTGTAGTGTTTAAATCTCCTTTACACCGCACTATCAAGGTCCCGACATTCCAGCCGGAAATGGATTTAGGCTCGGCCCATCACGCCGAAACTGCTCCCATCAACCGGCCTAACGCTCTAACAACTCCAAACAACAATCGATAAGGTTTTTAGCACAATAAAACAACAGTCTCACGGCCACAATTCGAGATAATTGCAATTTGTTGACATGTATTTTTTTCCGATAGTGTCATCATCACTAATCAATTTCGTCGAACAAAATCATCAGTTATTGATTTCGTACGACGCTAATTTGCGCTGCCTAGCACGGATGTAGTCACCACTACCTAAATATGATATTTTGAATGAAATATATCTAAAATTAACACCGAATTATAAATAATTCTACGGAGCCACACACGCGAAGTTTGATGGAATGCATTGACATAGACAAACTTCGAATCTTTCGACAAGGCTATTTCTACTGACCTTTTTTTTTTTTAATTTTAGTATTGGCAAAGGATTACATGAATGTACAGCCACACTTTTTTTATATTTAACACTGGCAAAGGAGTAATTCATTATACAGCCACTTGTTAGGGTTCCGTATCCAAAGGGTGTGTTCGTCCGTTCGTCTGTCACTACTCACCAGGCATATCTTATGAACTGATATAGCTAGACAGTTAAAATTTTCACAAATGATTTATTTCTGTTACCGCTATAACAAAAAAAAGCCAAATGCGAGTCGGACTCTGGCATTCTATTCTATTCATAAAAATGCACTTTATGAATAGGCATACCTATTCTTAAACTGGTAGCTAATTCAACACAATGCATGAATATGCCTATTTTCCATGCCTTTTACGGATGCTACACTGTGTCTAGCCGACCGACGACGCGGTATCGGCATGGCAGGGGCAAGAAGACTGCTTTCGATACCCAGAAAGCTTTTCTAGAAGTTTATAGTTTAAGCTTGAAGAGCTCGTAACCCAGCGGCTCTCGCTGATCTCAACCGATCAGTGAGGTTAAGTGACGCCCACAGATGCAGGGAACCTGATGGGTGACCAAAAGAGGCAATTTATCACGAGCGTTTCCGTGCTTCGGAGGGTACGTTAAGCTGTCGGTCCTGGCTGTTGTCGGTTGACTATAGTTGTTAAAACCAAGTCAGAGGCTATTGTGCGGTTTGAAAACTCTGACACCAGGGTTAGCCAAGTTCGTCTCATTCTTGAATATACCTACACGATAAGAAGAAAAAGATAGTTTAAGCTTTCGAAATGCTCCAGCGATATCAGCTCGGAATCAATACCAGTGTTGGAACAATTTGTTCTTTTAATAACAGACAACAGCACGTCAGGTTACCATTTTCAATACAAATGTCGTCGCTATTACGTCCGAGATAAGGGCGACGCGACGTCAAGGACAACATGTATAGCCAGATGTGCTGCCGTGTCTACGACAGAATGAGTGAAATAGAAGATAGCCTTCCACGTTGAACTGGGAGTGCAAGTTAAACTTAAAAAGTACCAGCTGCCAACTCTTCCCGGGCATACTACAAAAGTCAGTAAGTAGGACGCGAAGGTTTTGTTGTATTATAGGTTTATAGGCGAAAGTCTGAAAACCTCTCACTTTTATACATCATTGGTTCATCTAATAACCCTCAAAATTGTATGTCGAACATGGCATCAAGTGGTTCTAAGACTCCTAATGCACTGCTTACTCCAATGGGTATTAAAGGCGTGAGCTTATGTATGTATGTATGTATGAAGGGTAGAAGATACTATCCGATGCTTTTAATTCTCAAACCAAATTTCAGCAATCAGTAAGTACTATTCAGAACCTAGTCATCTAGCTAGACAACCTCTAAAATGGAAAAAAAAACTTTTGACTAAACTACTGAACCGATTTTGATGATTAGGGTGTCATAAGAAAGCAGAGGATGTGTAGATTTGTTTTTTATGTCACTTCCTTACACCCATCGATGTTGTCATTTGACCTCTAAAATACGATAAGGGTCGAATCCAGCCGGCTTCCACATCTTAAAATACTCATTGTTGTATCCTCATGTGTCCTCTAAGAATATCTATATTTTTCAAATTGCCGCCCCGCTTAATCAGCAGTAGGTATCAGTAGAACCAGCAGTAGGTATTAGTAGAAATAGCCAAAACAAACAAGATTGCGGCCAATTTTAAAGATTTCTACAATCATTCATGACAAAGACCGAGACGCTGTTATAGTAATTTAATTAGTTTTTGTTTCATTTTACTCGTCACTAATAACAACCGAAAAAACACATCTGTCAACTCGGTTATTTGGCGTTATGTAAAACTATAGAGTGAGACAAAAAATCATTTTTTGTATGGACTTATCCTTGGTCTCTTTCTTTTTTAATGACTGAACGCTTTTCGTGTGAAAAAAGCGGACCGTGGGAGGTTAGTGAAAATAGGATTAGCCCGAATCTTTTTCTATTTTTGACGCAAGTCACATCTCGTTTTTTAATCAGTCATTTGGGTAATGAAAATCTTTAGAAAGAGAGACTTCCATATTACAATAAGGTATTTTATCTCCTTCTAACAAAACAATATTTTGTGTATCATTCCGTCACTGTTGTCAATGTCAACTTTTGCGGCACAGGGTTGGAAATCGTAGTATAATTATTATACCATTTGTACCATAATTTAATAAAGTGTAGTATGGAGTATTGTAATGAAGAGTGTCGCCAGAGGGGGGGCAGGGAGGGGCAGCTGCGCTCCCTAGAGATTAGAAAAATGAAGCCAAGTGCAAAGCAACCAATGTTGGAACCGTTCTTATTATTACAATCATCAATTCGCCATAGAGGCAAAGACTCGCGTTACAAGTGTAAAATTTCATGCTCTTGACTGTATTTACAATTAATATTTTTTCATAATATTAACTTGTCCCCACCTGGCCAAGGGCTGGTGACGCTCTTGTAATGCCAGTATACTACGCGAAAATACCATACGTCAGTATCATCTACCTAGTCTGTGAAAATACCATAATTTTCATCAACCAGTGGAAGGGTAGTTTTTAAAGTAATTTTAACTATTTCCTGTCTTTTTGACATTTTATCCATGAATATATATATATATATATATATATATATGCTTACAGAATTTTCTTGAATAATTTGCTAAAATAAAGTAAAACAAACTGTATTTTTTCAGTTTCTGTCTTACTTTTACTCAATGAAATAGGTTAGAAACAGAAACAAAGGATGTTATAGTGATTATTTTAATTGTTTTTTATACAATAAAACAAATGTTACGTTAAAGTCGTTGAAAATCTAAATATTTTTGGTCAAGTAGTATAATTTTGATCTCCAAGTAGTATAATTTTGATCTCCAAGTAGTATAATTTTCTGACGGTCTGTCTGAATCCAATCCAACCCTGCTTGCACTTGCACAGTGACATACTCTTTAGCACTTGCACACAAAGAGAATGTAATCACTGCGTTTTACTTGCACACGCACAGTGTATTAGCTGCAGTACTCTTTGGCAGTACTTGCAGTTTGGTTCACAGAGTACTTTTGGTTTGGTTTGTTGCAAACGTTGCAATGTAGTACAGCAACTCGTAAAACATTACTATTATTGATTTATGACAGCAACTTGTCCTGAAAAGTTGCTTGTGCTTGGGTTATGGACTAGTAAATTTTTTTCTCATAATGGGTGTACTGCTTAAAAAAATATCAAAAGTATTTTATAAAGTTTGGAATGTGTTCAGTATTTTTGTTCGGCGCTGTGTATGTAGAGGGAAGCCACCCGATTTTTACAGAGTAAGAAATTTTGAAGCTATAAGAAGAGAAGAGAGTCATGACTCATGACATGACCCACTGACCAGTTTTTTATGTCGTAAATTAAAATTAGTGTTATGTTGATTTTGCCCTTTCTTTCTTTCGGTCAGTGGGTCGTGTTATTCTTCAAGGGAAGGTTGATATTTGATAAAAAAAAATTGACGAAAACGTAAAAAATTTGAATGTAAGACTAAATTATTAAGCCCTCTTCGTACAGGGACAACAGCACATGCTATCCAAAACTGTCAAATTTCTTCAATCGATTTTCAATTTTATCTCCAAGCATTAAAGTTTACTATCCAATGGGGAAATTTGACAGTTTGTTGTAACCTGATGTGCCATTGGCTGTACAATAAATACAAAACTTTATTATTTATTGTATAAGTAATTTATTGATTTTCCAGTGGCCATAAAACTCTTATTGCTCTCTCTCCCGTAAGAATTCCTAATAAACCCATTGTAATTGACTAATTAATCAGAGATTTCCAGGCTATCACATCAGAGCAAGCCATGTTGGAAGTGGAATTAGCTCAATATCACTGTAGTGCCGTGTGAACTTAGCTATATCAGCCTTACATCGTAAAAATTGAGCTAATACAATGTGGGACGCGATGTACGTAATCTCTCCATAATCAAATATTTGTGTAAAAAGCACATGTGTTGGGTTCTTGGGTCATGGGTGTTCATGTCTGTCTTTATGTGTGTTCCGCGGGACCCACGACACAAGGGAAAACCTTAGTTTACCAATAACGTGTTCCAAGATTAAGGCCTGTATTGCAGAAGGAGTCTCAAGTATTTATCTATACTAATATTATAAGGAGGGAAGATTTGTATTTTTGTATGTAATGAATAAACTTAAAAATTACTGGACCGATTTCAAAAATTCTTTCTCCATTAGGATGCTACATTATCCCTGAGTAACATAGAGTACTTAATTTTCCCGAATTCCCACAGGAACGAAGTCCCGAGCGGAATTCAAGTCTATACTAAAGTATTGATTGTCTCTTTCACTATCAAAATGACAAAGACGACTGCTACTTAAGTGTAAATCAGAGTCTGAGTCGCGTTCTGTAATACGGACCCAGATTGGTTTTTCACTCACTTTGTTTATACTCAACGTCAGATTAACTTTCAGGCAACGCAAAATGGGCCTCTGGGTGGGCACGTGGGCGGGGAAGGAGTGGTCAGCGTGGACATGCTGGCGCCCTACCACCCCGTGTACGGACAATCACTACAGGCAAGTGTTTAATGTTTTTTTTTGTTTTTGAATAAGCAGATTATAAGATTTTGTTTACCTATTGTTTTAGTATTGCTTAAATGCGGTCGCTTACTGTAGGTTCTGACAGAAGAACTGCTGTCCTGTGGCAGTATAATGCTGCTGCAGTGCCGTTTTTACACACAGTTTTTCTTATTTTGTATTTTTGTATAAAAAAAAATGAAAATGAAATGAAAATTTATTTATTTCTAGAAGTAATTTTTACATTCTCACTTGAGGCCAGCCCAGTAAGCATTAATTTGCTTGTGTTGGGTGTGCCTCGCACAATCCCAGTTTAAATAACAAAATTTCTTAAACAAAACCAAAATAAATCTAAATTTACTTAAATCAAAGTAAAGTATCTTAATCTTGTGTATATTAGTTTTTTTTAAAATAACTGTGCATAAATCATGTTTTTATCTATCTAAATGAATATTTTTTAACCTTTAATTATTTATTACTCAAAATTATAATCCTACTAGCTTTTCTCTTGCGGCTCCGCCCACGTGGACTACAGGTTATATCGTGCCCAACTGTGGGATAAAATGTAGCCTATGTCCTTTCTCAGGCTCTAATCTATCTCTGTACCAAATTTCATCAAAATCGGTTCAGTAGTTCAGGCGTGAAAGACGAACAGACAGACAGACGAACAGAACGAAACTAGGTTCTATAACAAAAGCAATGCAATAATTGTTTCCAAATTCTTCACTTTACAAACGTCGTCCATCTTCAGTTTTTCCTGATGTTGAATGAAGCCCTAGATTTCAATATTTTTAAATAACTACTTTTTTGTTTTGAATCTAAAATAAAGTATCGAACTAAAAAAAAGATAATGTGGTACTACATACCTTGAACCATTCCAATAGTAAAGAGATCTAAAGTCGAAAGTTAGACAAGCCATTTACGTAGGTTAAAAAAATAAAAATGTATTTATTCAGAAAAAAAAGACAGTAAATTAAACACTGCTTCATGGTCCCCACACTTTTATTCCCTGTGTCGTAGGTTACCAGGCTCATTCCCTCAGTTCAAAGTTATAGAAGAATTTAGAACAAATTAAAAAAATAAAAATAAGTTTCACCATCTGCACAGAATATGCCATCTGTATGTGTGTGTGTGAGTGTTGATCAGACTTCGACTCGATGTCGCTATCCGTAACACTATGCTGTGCGTAGGATCCGGTGGTGACGGCTCAGCGTCCGCCGGTGCAATGCGGGGGCGGGGACAAGGCGGGCGGCGCCGGACCCCCCGCGTCCTCCCCGCAGGCCCCGCCGCAGCCCGCCACGCAGCAGGTAACTATAACACATCTTCAACACTCGTCTTTTTACCAGCCCATATACTTCCCACCGAGGGGCACGGGCCTCCCTTCGAAACGCGAAGGAGATTTAGGCCATAGTCCGCCACGCCGGCCCATTGTGGGTTGGTGGACCGCTCGTCTTTCGAAATTGATTCTTGGACGGGCGGGTTTCATCACGATGTTTTCCTTCACCATTGAGCAAGTGATGATTAGAAATCCGTACATAAATCCGATAAAACGATTTTAGTGGCGATAAAACAGGCTCGCTCCATGATTTGAACCCGCAATCTTCCGATTACAAGTCTGGCTCATTATCATTACCGACTGAGCTATCACGTAATTAACTTTAACGTGGGTGTTCAAGAAGCGCGCCATGGTTTAAGGCAAAAAAAGAATGTTTCTTCATAAAAGACCGCGTCCAAAAGCCCAAACTTCGGCTCTGTTGCCAGGGTCAAAAAACATTGTTTTAATAACCCTCAAATCTCCCTAGGCCCCTGCAACCCAAGCCCCTGAGGGCTCCATAGCCAACCCAGAGAAGATAAAGCTGATCCAACAGCAACTGATTCTATTGCTCCATGCATATAAATGCCAGCGTCAGGAGTCACAGTCTAATGGGGAGACGTGGCAATGCACGCTGCCGCATTGCGAGACTATGAAGGGAGTCCTCAGCCATATGATGTCTTGTCAGGTTAGTTTTATAAACGCTACACACTCAAAGGCCCATATAAATGCCAGCGTCGGGAGTTGCAGTCTAATGGGGAGACGTGGCAATGCACGCTGCCGCATTGCGAGACTATGAAGCGAGTCCTCAACCATATGATGTCTTGTCAGGTTAGTCAAGCTTCGTCATTATTACCTGCAATGTGGAAAACTGTATAAAAAATGTCTCAACAAAAGTTTTGGGATTTTTTAGGCGCTGTTTGTATACAAGCGTGGGTGTCGTAAGAGGCGACTAAGGAAGCACAATAAATGAGACCTGACTCCTATTAATCTACCCCAGGCAACAACACCTCAATTTGTTCTGAATCTGAGGTGGCGTCCTATAGTCTCATGCAGTGTGGTAGGCTCTGTGAAGGGCCGTCTGGTTCGTGACCACCCTCCTACCGAAGTCCGATCCGACGCCAAACAGCTTGCTGTGTTCCGTCGGTGCGTAGGAGTACCTTATAGGTATTTTCTGGGTTAACTCGCTCCATCGTCGACCTCATCTTTGACCTTATGGTCAAGATTGAGATCAAGAATTAACCCATCTTATAATAATTTAATAAAAATGTATGTAACGAATAAACTTAAAAATTCTTTCACCATTAGGATGACATGATCCCTGAGTAACATAGGCTATTCCAACTCCCAACGAAGAAACGAAGTCCCGCGCGGGAAGCTAGTTATTAATAAAAAAAATATCGTTTTTATTCTTATAAATGGCTACAGTCTGTACTTTCCTTATTGATAAAAACTTAAAAAAAATTGAACCAACTTCAAAAACGCGAAAAATAAATACAATATCATTTGATGTGCTATGTAGTACCTACACCTACTGATCTGTTTGAAGTCGGTGCGAAGGTGGCCTATCAAACTTATGTTTCTTGGCACTGACTTCAAACAGCTCAGTAGGTAGGTACTACATAGCACATCAAATGATATTGTATTTATTTTTCGCTTTTTTGAAGTTGGTTCTATTTTTTTAAAGTTTTAATTTTTCCATTTTTAGTGCAAATTATAATCTCTTCGTTTTTTGAAATCTGTTTATAAAACGAAGTGCTAGCTTTGAAAAGTTTAAGCGAATTTTTGATTTTTATTTTACTTACATACAGTTTAAACTGAGAACCCCCCTTTTTTGAAGTTGGTTAAAATACTAAAACCTCCTAAATGTAATAAATACTTTTCTGAGAACCGCATCAAAATCGGTTAAGCCAAACGCGAGATAATCGCGGACAAACATACATACATACAAACATACATACATACAAACATACATACATACAGGTCAAACTGAGAACCTCCTTTTTTTTGAAGTCGGTTAAAAAGTAAAAAAAAAAACAATTATTACTAAAGTTGTACTTTTATTTCAGGCTGGCAAGAACTGTAGCGTACCTCACTGTTCATCGTCGAGACAAATCATCAACCATTGGAAACATTGCAACAAGATTGACTGTCGTGTGTGTTTGCCGCTCAAGCAGGCCGACATGACTAGAGCCAACAACATGAACGGTAAGCTGAGGATGATTTTGTAGATTATAAAACTGTTGCTGACGAACTTTTTACGCCGCTTGTCTCAAATGAAATATTAAAAAAATTAAAGCTAGAAAAATGCTAATTTATCATGCTGTCATCTGTATAAAACACGAGTTCCCAAAGTGTGCGCCGTAGAGAAATTTTTCTTAACTAAGTATCTCTTTAATGCAGAAAATTAAAATAATATATTTATCATACTTATTTATAAATTGTAAACCTCTATGGAAAGCATTGTATTATAGTTAAAAAAGTAAGTAAAAACAAGAAAAGTATTAACGGACATAAAGTCTGTGGAATCTAATAATAACACAACTAAATTTAAAAAAATTAAAATATTGCAGTTTGATTATAAGTTTTATCGATTATGAGGGCCCCTAGACCGCCGTGCTACCCGCTTCTACAGCACAATACCAATCCTCAACTAACTTACGAAAAGCAAATATAATTTCAATATTTTTGTATGTACAAATTATACGTAGTTAATATTAATTGTTATTTTGATGGCCTAATTGCCCCATAGTTTTTAAATAATAAGCTGATCTTTTTATTGTTGTTATGTCTTGTACAATTTGGCAATAATAATTACGAACCCGTGATACCTAAGATACAAGTAATCACATACTTAGTTTAGGTATCACAATAGCATATTGACCTACCAACAGAGACAAAGTCAAAAATATTTATTTCATAGAACATACAAAGTGCTGCTTGAAAACGTCATAAAAATACATTAGCAAAATCAATAAAAATCATTGAGCAAAATAGTGAATTACATTAGCATTTTTGACTTTGCGCCTATTCGCAAAGGTGCAGTCTTCCTCAAGAGAAGAATAGGCAAGAAACTCCGAGGGTCGCTCTTTTTAAGTCAATCATATAAATTTTCTTACTTCTAATTTTAATTGACTTAATATCTGAATAACTCTGGAGCTGAGCAATTTATTCCCATGGTTGCTTGTCTAACAGATAATCAGAAATTCTATTATTGTCTTAAATTTTTCTAAAGGTAGGTTTTGAATACACATGGGAATCCTATTGTAGAAGCGTATACAATTGACCCGTAAAAGAGTTTGTTGTTCCGTAAATTTTTATGTAGTGTCAGCATAATCACAGATAATATAATACGCATAATTTAAAATACTTTTAAATAGGTACCTAGTACTTACTGTTTATTTTACACTTAACTATATTTAGACCTAAGTTTTACGTAAATAATGTTTTATTATTTACTTAATGGCTTGTTTTAATTTAGTAAGTATTCCAATAAATTAAAAATACCTAGTTTCATAATGTTTATGTTTTAATTTTTTTACTTAACAGAATACGTGTCAGCCCCAACAGCCTCCTGAAAACTTGCGGATAGGGAAGAGTGCACTAACATAGTTGTAAGTCTGTACTAACACTTAATGGATCTTTGTTGTCTAAATAAATAAAATTCTTATATTATATTATAATATAATAAATAAAATAAAAATTATATATATATATATATATAAGGTCCTAATTTATTAGTGACTTTCCTTTTAACACGTTATTGTGTAGGTCAAAATATATCATTTGAGTCAAAAAACAAAGGCATAATATTAAATTGAAAAGGTCTTGAAAAATTTTGTTATGATATTTTTTCATTACTATGATGAATAAACCCATCCATTCAAACGTAAATAATAATGGCAGTAGTAGAGCGGGCGAGCGGGGAGTGGCCGGCTTCAAGTGATAGAGAACCATTCCTTTATCTTTAAATGGAAATTTTTTTTTTATTTTTTTTTGCTAAATTTTGTTTTAAGATAATTAAATTTTATGTTGTTTTTTGGAATACTATTAACCTATGCAATAACGTCTTTGAAGGAAAGTCACTAATAAATTAGGACCTTATATATATATATAAATATATAAATAAAATTATTATATTATATTATAATATAACTTACAATATGAATATATGACATACTCCTAATAAATGTAAGTTATTCATATCCGATCTCCTGACTAATGATTTTACACAGCAGGTGATCATCGCTCGCCTCACGTTAAGTGATATATTTTTGTAACTACTGAGATCTTTTCGCTGAAGTGTAGTAATAAAAAGAATCTGAAAATCAATCGAATGCACGAGGATGACTAAGAGTTATGCAAATCAACAAAAGTTCGATATGAGCTGCCCCAGATGGGAATAAATCATAAGAATCATAACTCATAAATTTGCTAATATTAAAAAGTGGATATTTTGTAACTGAATGTTGAAGACTGTTCAAGTGTTTTAAGAAGCGTGACTGCTTATTTGTTAAGTACAAAAGTGATATTTTAGACGACTGACCAATTTATGGTATTTCACTGGTACATATAACATTCCATAAGTGCCATTATGTAGTAGTATTATTAATAAAAAAATTTTTTGGAGGGTATTTTACAATTAAAAAAACTATATACAACAGTAATTTCTTTTAGTTTAATATCAACACATCATTCCTAACAGTAACTAGTTTAGGTAGGTATTGCCGAAGACTCATCAAATCAAGGTTTTATCTAGTTTGTATATGAAAATAAAAAACTGGCAGGGACTAACAGTTAAGTTGAAAGATTAAATATTCCAAGAGGTGTAATTATGTTTTGCAGCGAATATAAGTACTTAATGAGCCTTATTATAGAATACAAATGTTTAATTAATACAAAGAGCAAAACATTAATAGACAATTTGCCAAGTACATTCTTTAATTAAGGTGTTAAGGTTTTCTTGTAAGTCTTGTTTGTTTTCTAACGCCGAAATGTGACGTTCCGTCCTCTTTATTTCTTTACTTATGTACTCCATACGTTTGGCGACATTTTGCCTGGCTTCTTCTAAATCTTGTTTCATCAACACAGCTCCAATGAGAGGGATACATGTCATCTGAGTTGTTAAAAAGCAGCGGCGGCGGTTTGCGGCAACAGACGTACTAAATAACGGGGTCGTACCCAGGTGGTGCAAGCGATAGAACGCGAGCAACGTTGGCATGTCAGCGAACAGCTGGTCCTAGATTCGATATCGGGTCGTGCCGTCCGCTGAGACCACTCGTTTTCTCTGTTGGTTAATAAAATGTTGTTTGTACAGAGGCCAGCGCATCAGGTTATCCCATTTTCATTGAAAAACCGTTATGTAAAGTACACACGTGCACTCTGTGCTGTTGCGATAATAACGGTTTTTCTTACCTAACCTAACCTAATGAGCGGCCCTTCTGTACAAATACACACAATGAATTAATGGCGGAGGCCAAGATCCACTTTGGATCTTACAAATAAATAAGTATGTACAAATAAATACAAATAGAAAATTAATTGCGCAAATAAATAAACGAATTGAAAAATTTGTAAACGACCGCCTTAATGACCTCTGACTCAATAAACTACTAAGGCCCGTATTACAGAAGGAAACTTAAGTCTTGAGCTACACTTAAGTATTGATTGTCCCTTTCTCTCATTATCTAAATGATAAAGACGACTGCTACTTAAGTATAGATCAGAGTCTGAGTCGCGATCTATAATATGGATCTAAGACTCCTAACACGGCGTATTTTAAACGCGCCGACGACACGCGTTTTCTGCACCGTAGATGCCGATTTTCACGTTTTTATAGATTTAAACGCCCGCAAAACGCGATACAAACGTGCGTGTGAAGCGCGTTCGAAACTCGTTTGAAGCGCGTACAAAGGGTCGGATGAGGGGCAGAGGGGGGCGACTAAAGCGCGTTTGTATCGCTGTATCTGCGCGTATACGCGCCCCGTGTGCTTAGGTTACAAGGTTGCGTTCCAATCGCGTTTGAATCGCGTATTTGCGCGTCGTCGGTGCGTTTAAAATACGCCGTGACGCCGTGTGCTAGGAGCCCAACTTGTTTTAATTTTCTCTTGTTATGGGGTGATTTTTTACTTGACGATTTAGTATTTTTACGTCAAGTATTATAGATTTAACACACACACATACATACATATAAGCTCACGCCTTTGTCCGATTGGGGTAGGCAGAGACCACAGATTGCCACTTGCTACGATCCAAACGCACCTCTTTCGCTTCCTCTACATTCAAAATTCGTTATAGATTTATATTTGCCCAATTAAAAATAAAGTATTTATTTGTGTTTTTGTTCAAACAATTTAAGGTTAAATTAGTTATTGAAATAGGGGTTAAATTTCTCATGACACTGAACAAGTTTCTTTCATTATCATATAGTCAATCTAATCGCTGTATGAAGAGGCGAACTTTTTTGCACATGTTCTTTGGTGAAAGTTGTTTAGTTTATTAAAGGTTTCCGTAGCTTTATCTAATTTGAGGTCTACCAATACTAACAGATACTTAAACACAGAAATTTTGAAGGTGCTCTATTTTTTATGTCAGTTTTCGTATGGAAAAAAATACATACATAATTGAGTAGACATTGTCTAAGTGGTGTTTTAATGTTTTGCAGTAAAGAAGCTATTACTTAAAACTCTTAAATGGCTGAACTAATTTTGATCAAATAGGCAAACAAAGAAATCCGCATCGAAATCGCTCCATTGGTTACGATGCTACACAGACTGACACACAGATACACACGTCAAACTTGCAACACCCCTATCAGGGGTTTTTTTTTTTTTTTTTTTTTATAATTTGGCGTGGCACGACTTGTGCATATGCCACTAACGGATTAAAAGCGAGGAAACGTATTGATTAAGGAAACAGGAATTTCGGAGCGGAATTTGGAAGGATAGGATCAGGATTTTGTAAGTAATTAAATACATGTAGGTAAGCAATAAATATATGCGGAAAAACAAACAAAATTATAGTTTAATATTATTTAAAGTAATAAAAGAAGATAGTGATGAATAAATATAAGTATCATTATAAGACAGCAGAATATCAATGGATGTAGGAAGAGGGACACTGGCAGAAAGCAAGGACAGATAGAGAAAGGAATGATCGTGAAGGGAGCAAGACAGGAAGATGTGATTTACATCACATGTATCCTCACCGCATTCACAAGTATCATCCTGCACGATACCCAGTCTGGCAAGGTGAGATGGAGAGCACGTGTGACCAAGTCTCATTCGGATTAAAATTGTGGTAGCAACTTTACATATTTTTAACTTGAAAAACCAAGGTTTAGCAGGAATATCGCTTTGAATTAGGGCATAAAACTTGCCCTTGGTCAAACGACTCTCCATCCACAATTCCCTCCAGGAATTGCGAAGATGGATTTTAGGTATAGAAAGTAAATCCTGAGCATAGTTTTTATATGGATAATGATCACCACAACTCACAGCTTCGTTTGCAAGCTCATCAGCCCTTACGTTACCCACAATGCCACAGTGTCCAGGAATCCAAGAAAAAACTACAGAATACCCCAAAGCCAAACACTTAAACAATAAACTCCTAATGTTTATAATAATAGGATGCACTGCCTTCATTTTAAACGGAAATTTGTCTATAGATTGTAAAGCACTTAAGGCATCTGAAAATATTACCGTTTTTTGTAATTTACAAAGTAGAATGTACTCAATAGCTTTATATAAACCATAGCATTCCCCTGTAAACACCGATGTCTCAGGAGGAAACTTAATTTTCTGGACGATATTAAATTGAACATGAAAAATCCCTACACCAACATGACCAGAAGGAGAGTGTTTAGAAGCATCTGTGTAAATGTAATTAAAATCAGGCCACTTCTCATTCTTCACATAGTTAAAATTATGGTTAGCATGCGGATCATCCCGATCGACGCCCAGGTCTCTGATGACATCAAAAGAAGCAATCAAGGATTCAAACTCACCCATGAAAAGAGGATGAGTAGAAAAACTGAAGATTGGAGCTTCTATAGACAAATATTTACGAAAACTGTTGATTAAAAGCGGGACAGGCTTATGACGCCAATAGCTTGATGAATCAATAAGTTCAGAAAGACTAGACAACTGGGAATGAATTTGATGGGTTCGAAATTGAAGTGAACGAAATAAAAACTTGTCCGACAAGTACTGTCTACGAAGTTTAAGGGGAGGCTCCACACACTCAACCTGCAATGCGTTAATCGGACTGGATCTCATAGCCCCAGCGACGATTCTCAACGCCTTTGACTGTATAACGTCTAATTTTCTGAACATCAAAGAATTGCCTGGTGCCAAAAGAAAGGACCCGTAGTCTATAATACTTCTGATTAACGCATTATACAAAAGCTTCATACAGAATGGATGTCCCCCCCACCAAACTCCAGAAAGACATCTCAGAATATTTAAATGCTGTTCACATTTTTTGATAATGTAATCACAATGCGAAGAACCATTCAATCTAGCATCCAATACAACACCTAAAAATTTAACTTTTGTTAGAACAGGGATAATTTCACTATCATAATAAACCAAAACTGGAGGAGGAAGTCTCATCCTAGTAAAAAGCATGACCGAACTCTTAGTTGGCGACAGCTCGAGACCATTTTTATTTAGCCACGACTTCAAAAGAGAAAGCGAAGAGTTCATGGAAGAGCAAGCACTGTCAATAGACCGATTAATATGGTATAGAAGTAAGTCGTCAGCATACTGGAGAACTTTAACATCGTTATCTAAGGTTGACTCAAGGTCATACGAGTAAATATTATATAATAATGGACTTAAGACAGATCCTTGGGGAAGACCCCTCCAAACCAGCCTTGAAACTGTAGAACCATTCTCCAAAACTAAGTTAATAGATCTCTCTGAAATTGTGTTCAAAATAAAGCTGACGAGGGTAGTAGGGACATTAAGCGCCTGAAGCTTTTTAAGCAGGATTGCAGGGACTACATTATCATAAGCAGCCGTAATGTCAAGAAAGGCAGACACCACAGAAATGTTCTGCGAAAAAGCTATTTGGATATCGGTAACAAAAATGCTTATACTGTCAAATGTGCTTCTGCCACGTCTAAATCCAAATTGACTATTACTTAACAATTTATTATGTTCTATGAACCACTCCAATCTGTTTTTAACAAGATGTTCTGCAAGCTTCATTAAAACCGAAGACAAAGCAATGGGACGGTAAGAAGAAGGGTCTGAGGAACTTTTGTTAGGCTTTAAAATTGGAACAATTATCTGTGACTTCCACGATGATGGTATATTGCCAGAAATAACAACAGAGTTAATGAGATCCAAGAAATATGCAAGAGACTCCGGTCCACAGTGAGCGATAAACGAATAAGGAATTCCATCCATGCCAGGCGCAGAATCTTTAACATATGAAAGCACCCCCATCAATTCCGACATATTAAAAGGGCTATTGAGACCAGTAAACCCACCTGACAGAAATGAAATCCCAGGGAGAGGTATAAACTCAGGAGCAGAAGCAGGGGCCAACTTGTCCAAAAATGGATTTACCAAGGAAGAAGGTATCATATTAGATGACGAGTCCCTGAAAGCAGACCTAAATCGCCTAACGTTACGCCATACCAACGACGGCCGAACATCAGGGGACAAAGATAAGCAAAATGCTCTCCAGCTCTCAAATCTTTTCTTTTTAAATAGCTTACGAGTCTCATTAATAACATCAGATAAAGCATTGAAATTTTCAGTCGAGCAAAATTCTGAATATCTCTTTTCAGCCTCCTTGCGTCTTTTGATAGCTTCAGTACACTCACGATCCCACCATGGTGGTGACGGAATAAAGCCAAGAGCCCCACTTTTAATTGGAAAAGTTTCATCTGCTACTTCAATAATGCTCTTTGCAAAGGCATCAGCGCTAAGACTTTCATCACCATAATGAACAGGAGGAAGAAGATGAATTTTATTTTCTAACCGAGTTTTGAATAAGTCCCACTTAGCATCAGTCAGATTATGTCTTAAGCGAGGAGCTTTCTTGGGAAAACTGCCACGATCAATTTGATAGGGAAAAGAAATGAGACAGGGGAAATGATTGCTACCAAAAGTAGAGTCAAGTGCACTCCAAGACAACATAGAAGCCAAATTGGTAGAACACATGGCAAGATCTATGGCACTTTTATTCTGCCCAGGAGCCGTACGAAGAGTTGGGGCACCTGTGTTAAGTAGACATAAGTTATGAGAGTCAATGTAATCCATCATAATTCTTCCATAGGAATCAGTAATATCACACCCCCAAGACTGATGGTGACAATTAAAATCACCTATTACTAAAAAAGGCCTAGGTAGTGAAGATAAAATAGTATTGATTTCACCCAAAAGAGAAACTGAAGGGTGTGGTAGATAAACAGAAACAAAACAAATATGATTTACTATTGCAGCAATTATTGAGAAATTATTGTTATGATTGGGAATATTTACATGAGTGAATGTGAGAGAATGTCTGACCAATATGGCAACACCACCACATCCATCAGAGCGATCCTCTCTGAGACAAGCAAAACCAGGAATTCTTAAATGAAGACCCGGCTTTAGCCAAGTTTCTTGTAAAGCAATAATAGAAAGTTTGTACTTATTAATTAAATATAAGATTTCATTTTTTTTTGGAATTATACTGCGACAATTCCAATGGACAACTTTGTCCATGATTAACAGTTTTAGAATTTTTATTTATAGATTCAAATAACAAGGCAACTTTGGACGGTGAAATCAGATTACTTTGAGTCAGAAGATTTACCAAAGATATAATTATATCTTTAGTTGAAGAATTATCCTCATGGGATGAGAATCCACAGCCATTTGAAGAGGGTTCAGGTATATTATAATCTTTAGTCAAGGTGGAATGTTCAGCTCTGTCATAACCTTTGGAAAATTTGGGATTTGGAGGAGTTTTGGGTTTACTGAATATTGTTTTTTTGTAGGAAGTGGTCAAGCGAGAAGATGTAGGCAAGTGGTACTCCAGCAAGGGAGCGGCTACAGATGGACTGAGTTGAGGAGAGGACAGTAGAGCATCGGCATATGATTTTTTAGAAATAGGTGGATGCAACTTTGATGCCTCTGGATATGAAATGCAGCTCTTAGCCATGGAGTCTTTGATGGACTTTTGCCGCACATATTCAAGGCATGTCTTACTGATGGCTGTATGAGATCCACGACATAGACAACAAGTGACAAGGTCTTCAGGAACAGTGCAGGTAACACCAGAATGTCCTTCCCCACATTTGTAACATCTGGGCAAAGAGCGACATTGATCTTTTACATGTCCATATCTGCAGCAATTAAAACATTGGATTGTGGGATAAATATATAAGTCTACTTGTAGAGCAGTGTAACACATGTAAACTCGCTTAGGCAAAACCTGACCGTCAAATGTTAAAATAACAGTTTGGGTAGATTTCAGTTGAGTTTTTCCATCGATGGTCTCTTTACGTTTTATTCTTCTAACCTTCAAAACTTTACCGCAGCCCATTGGTACATTTATAATATCTATTATATCGTCTTCAGATAAATCAGTAGGTACCCCCCTGACTATGCCCATACGGGTGACTTGAAAAGAAGGAATAAATGCTTTGTAGCCCTCCTCACTGAGGTTTGAATTTGTCAAGAAGCTGTTGGCATCTTCATATTTTGAGAAAGAAATTGTTAGTCTGTTTCTCCCAATGCGTTTTAAGCTGCCGTTTATTATATTAAAAAAAGAATTCTTTTTCAAAAATCTACCAAACGTGATAGGATGAAGGGAGAACCCTTCATCAGTCTGCTGAGTTTTTTTTTGGATGTGGACTACATAAGGGGCTGCGTCAAAAGACTGATAAACAGACCTTGCAACCGAAGCCTGAGGAGATGAAGTCTCTGAATTTGGTGGATTTACATTATTTGTTGAATATTGTTTATCATCATCAGAACCAGAACAATGACAGTCATCTTCTCTGATCTTTTTACCGTCTCGATGCTTCCTTCTCTTTTTGTTGCAGTGTCTGCAGACAGAACGGCGAGCTTTCAGCTTGCGTTTACCATTTCCCTGTACTACGGAACCATCGGTATCCATACTAGCTTCACCATTAGAAATTATAATTGAGTAACCTACATCAGGGATTGTTCCCCCGGGGTCATCGGGAGGATCCCCCATCGCAAAAGACAAGCAAAATACCACTTACCAATAAGAAGTTTTTTGTCACTATACTACATAAAATATATACAAACTACTATTATTTACAACTTCACATAAATAAATACACACACTACACTAAAAAAACTGATCCCATTCACTAAATATTACAAAACAAAATCAAGAAAACCAAAAGAGCCGTATTCGCCAGACGACGTTTCCCGCGCTTTTTTTGATTATCAGGGGTTAAAAACAGCTTCTTAATCTATGTTTCTTACCTGACAGTGACACATAGCACCATGGACTTAGTACTTTCTCTTTTAATAGATCCATGCATAGCACAGTCCCCGCGTTTGGTTTTTGAGTCTCGCACAACGCACAAGAAACAAGCCGCTGTCCGTCTCATTGTGAAGGAGTTTCGTGGCCTCCGCTCGAGATAGGTCGCCGAAATACCAACTGTAACAAGTGTAACTGTTATTTGACTGAATTTTGATTTACATACTTTTACATTACATACTGTTGGGCGCGCACGGCATTCGTCCATAATTTTTTTATACTAAACGGTCATATTGTAATTAGTCGTGGCTGATAAATTGTGTTTTTCCGAAACGCTTCGATTTTCTCTTTACGTGAACCAGTCTTACCATCTACCTTAACAGAATTTACAGCAGCAGCTGAAGCTGAATCAATCAATGGTCCTTCGAGGTCACGCTTATAATCCCTATCGGGGTAGGCAAGCATCAGTAGTTCTGGGATAAGTGGTACACATTTGACATACATTCTGAGGGTTATCAGATGAAACATTATGTATTATGGTGAGAGGTTATCAGCCTTTCGCCCATAATAACAGCAAAATCCTCGCGTCCCACTTACCGACTTTCGGTAGCTGGTAAGTACATTCTAAGTTTTTCTTTCACTCCCAGTCCAGCGTGGAATTTTGATTAAGTATTTTTGGTGTAAGTTTCTAGTTCTCCAAACGAGAAACAGATGGCGCTAACCTACACACACGAGTACGCCGATCATGCAATTAGTCTCCTTTCGTTTCTCTCAACGGCTACCTGGAAGAAATTCCTCTAAGGGATAGTAAGCTCGCCTTTGTACAATACAATACCTCGCCTTTGTACATAACTAGACACAAAAATACATTACAATAATTACACAAGAGATTTAGTTTTCTTTGTATCCATCTGCTTTCTTTTGTACTTGTGATAATGTGCAATTAAGTGTTTACGAAACATTACACAGAAAATACGAAACATAAACATGTTTTCCGTCGACCTCGTAGAACAAAAACATTAAGTATATTGTGTATCATAGCCACTACTCAATGTTTCGATGTTTTTGTGTAATGCTTCGAAAAAACATGCGCAGGCGACACGCCTTTATGGAATGATAAAATTCGCCTATTGTCTTGAAGGCACGATAGCTCAATTGGTTAAAGCACCAGGAGATCTAATCCTGGAGTCGTGGGTTCAGTCCCATTTGCATCGAACTTTTTTATTTTCCTGAAATTGTTTGGAAAATATTATTTTTACTGAATATAGAAACACACAAAAGCAACTAATACATAAGGTGCTGTTTATAGGAGTGCGTATAGTTAGCAGCCTCAAAGACGATTTTGATGGTTTTGACTATTTCAAAGAATAGTTACTAAATAGTGATAAATAGTGACAAAAGCATATAAATAGTAATACTGTATTTAAAAAGATAGATAGATAGATAGATAGATAAAAACTTTAAAAAAAAGATATTCGAGCTTCTATTTAGCAGACACACTAAGAAATACAGCTGATTAAATAGTGACTTCTAATACTCGAACTTTCAATAATAGTGATTCAATACATTTCGAGATAAGTATTACAGCATATCGGTGAGGCTGCTAACTTGACGCTTTTTGCAACGATCATTCCAAAGAAACTGGCTCGAATTTTAATCAAGTTATTATACCAAAAAATAGTTACTGAAATAGTGAATCCTATGATATATATATTTAAAAAAAGAATCCTTCTTCGCTATTTCTCAGAAATCAATCGTAAACTTCTACGTACTAAATCTCGATGTAGGTTTTTGATCAATTTTAAACTTTATTGCAATATGGTAGGGTATAAAACTAATTTTAATAATGTGGCGAGTACCGTCGCGCACAATAGTGGAATGTACTTACTGTGATGTTTTTTTTTAAACGAGTCAGTTTATTTAAGTATTTACCTGCTTGTTTTGTATTCAAAATAAGTGTTATGAGCGTGGAAGAATGAAATTGCATACTTTCAATTATAAACTGTTATTTTTATTTAGTATCTTAAAATTACACGTAGGTTCTTTTTACGAAATACTTAGTTTTTTTCCGAGAGATGGCGTACTTCTTAATATTAACAGATATCGTCATTTAAGATGAATTATTGGGTGAAACTGTAATTTCTTAATACATCCCCACTTTCTTACTAATATCATAAATGCGAATGTAACTGTCCATCTGTTTGTTATGCTTTCACGCCTACAGAACCGATTTTGATTAAATTTTTTACAGAGAGAGATAAGACTTTGGGAAAGAACATACCTAGGCTACATTTTACCCACACCTGGGTACATTAAAAACTGTAATCTAGGTACGCGGGCGAAAAGCTAGGTACAAAACACTTGAAGAAAACTGAGAAATTTCGGTTCCGGATTACAATACAAACTGTTAAATAAAACCAGTATAATAAAACTAGTATAATAATTTGAATAACTCTTTTATAAATAACTAGCTTTCCGCCCGCGGCTCCGCCCGCGTGGACTACAGGTTATATCGTGCCCAACTGTGGGATAAAATGTAGCCTATGTCCTTTCCCAGGCTCTAATCTATCTCTGTACCAAAATTCATCAAAATCGGTTCAGCGGTTTAGGCGTGAAAAGGTAACAGACAGACAGACAGACAGACAGAGTTACTTTCGCATTTATAATATTAGTAGGGAATAGGGAATAGTAGGGAATATAGGGATTTAACGAATAAGGATAAAATCAATCTTATTTTTTAGGAATTTAAATCACAAACAAAGGGTAAAACCGGGACCCTATAACTAAGGCTCCGCTGTCCGTCCGTCTGTCACCAGGCTGTATCTCATGAACCGTGATAGTTCATAGATGAAAATTTCAACTGTCTAAGTATTTCGTAAAAGGAACCTACGTATAATTTTTAGGATACTAAATAAAAATAACAGTTTCATTAAAAGTAGGTATGCAATTTCCTTCTCTCACACTCATAACACGATTTTAAATACGCCCGGGGCCTCTGGTTTCAAACGATAGAGGTAAGAACATGCCCGACTATAATACACATACATTTTTTATTTAGATCCTGAATTTGGTGGTTAAAAAGTGGTTGGGGGGTGGTTAAAAAGTGGCTGCCACTCCCCCCCGCGGAGATTCTTATTTTTTTTATGAACTTTTAAAAATTGAGGTGGGCATTAGAAATTCGGATGCATTTGAAATTCGGATCCCGAATTAGGGGTTGGGGGGAGGGGGGTTAAGAAGTGGTTGGGGGGGGGAGTGGCAGGGGGGGGGTTCCAACAAACTGCTCCCAACAACCAGCCTAAAGCTCTAAAAAGTCCAACCAACGATCAAAAAGGTTTTAAGCACAGTAAAACAACAGTCTCACGGCCACAATTCGAGATATTGCAATTTGTTGACATGTATTTTTTTCCGATAGTGTCATCATCAAAATCATCAGTTATTGATTTCGCACCACTACTTATATATGATATTTTGAATCAAATGCATCTAAAATTAACACCGGAAGCTACACATGGGATTTTTTTTTTGCATGGGAAGTTCGGTGCAGGGTTGCAATCAGACCGTCAGAAAATTATACTACTTGGAGATCAAAATTATACTACTTGACAAAAAATTATACTACATATCGATTTTTAAGGACTTTAAATTAAATTTTGTTATATTGCAAAAAAAACAATTAAAATAATAAAAAATAATCACAAAAATATCCTTTGTTTCAATTTCTAGCCTATTTTATTGAGTTAAAGTAAGATAGAAACGGTGATATATAAAAAAACTGTTTGTTTTACCTTATTTTAACATATTATTCAAGAAAATTGTAAGAGCATACACAAGAAAGTGCATATAAGTAATCGTTATCTCTCTCACACTCATAGATAAAATACATAACAACTCATATTCTGTCAAAACGACAGGAAAATTATTAAAAATTACATTAAAAACTACCCTTCCACTGGTCGATACAAATTCTGGTATTATCGCGTAGTATACTGGCATTACAATACTACTCGTACATACTACACTTAATGATATTCTGGTACAAATAGTATAATTATACTACGATTTCCAACCCTGGTTCGGTGGAGTGCATTGACATAGACAAACTTCGAAACTTTTTCTATTTTTGACGTAAGTCATATCTCTTTTTTAATCAGTTATTTAGGTAATGAAAAACTTTAGAAAGAGAGATTTTCCGTAGTAAAATAATGTCTTTTATCTCTTTCTGACAAAACAATATTTACATTGATTTATGGAAATAGACGCCCCTTTATTTGAACCATAGACTAAATAACGTTACTAACGTTATTTTTACCCTTAAGTTGGCGAAATTGGTATTACACATCATCTTCAAAATTTTTGGCTATGGTTCGTGCCCATTGTTTTTCTACAATGTTATTTTTCTGACTGCTGGCTGGTGCACGAAAATTTTTGTCTCGCTGCGTCGAGTGTGATTCAGTGCTAGTGTTCGTGTTCGATATTGTGATTTATTTGATATAGATCACGAGGATGTCGTCACCGAGCGCTGGGAAACGTCGCATGGACACAGATGTCATCAAACTGTATCCTTTCTTTGTTATCGTCTTTACAAAGCATCTACTGCGTTCGAGGGCCACCATGTAAATAAGTGGCCAAAGGGCCATCAGCTGATTGTCATGACCCCCTTTAAAATCGATATGGGGTGTGTATGCATCCGATTTTCTGGTTAAAATTTCGAGAAATTCCTTGTAAAAGTTGTTTTCTATCAAATAATATTCGATACTGAAGGGCTTTGGCTATTTATTTGCGTAAAGCTAGCAGCCTTTGTTAGCTCCGTGGGCCTACGTATCTATATATAACGCGCTGACAACACGTAGGTACGTACCTACGAGCGTGCATTTGGTGTTCTTCCGTGATTGTAATATTTCGTAATGCAAAAGTAGGCCATGGTCCCGATTGCGCATTTTTTCTCTGTGCGTAACGGCCACGCTCTTCGCATGGATTAGACCATTCTATGCATAATTAATGTTAATTGCATATAAAGTAGCAAAGTTGTCCATATCAGCAGGAAGATGTATTGTATCTATTGTTTTAAACGGCAGGCCCTTTGATTCCAATTGACTGGCTGAATGCTGAAAATCCTTTGTCAACAGAAGTTCACTAATATTTTTATGACTTATAAAAAAATCCACTGTTTGTATTTTTACATAAAAATTACAGTTTATCATATAAACAAGGTCAATGTGAAGTTCATTGTTCTTTTGGTGTTTTGCCAAACTTTTTTTTTAATGAATAAAATGATAAACAAGTTATAACAAAGAAAATCACTTTTTTGGGTAGGTATCATATTAGATTATTTATCTAATTGATAAACTAGAAAAACCTAAAAGTAATGACTAACTTTGTAAACAAACATGACATCACAAATGACCTTTGGGTAAGTAATGAAAATGTTTTTCAATGTTCAAGGTTGCTATTTTTAACTATCCATTGGTTCCACCTAGACAAAATCATCCTACCTAATTTTATTCATTTATTTTGGTCAGTCCTGGTCATAATTTCTAAGGCCCATATTATAGAAGGAGACTTAAGTGTTTATCTATACTTAAGAATGGATTGTCTCTTTCTCTCACCTTTGCGAATAGGCCTAAAGTCAAAAATGATAATGTAATTCACTATTTTGCCAATTTATTATGATGTTTTCAAGAAACATTTGTACACATTTGAAACATTTGTGAACATTTTTTATGTTCTCTCGTTACCCGAAAAGGCTAAAGAGACATAATATCATGGAATTGTAAGAAAGATGATTAAAGACAGAAGAGCCCTTCGGTGGACAGTGCCATCTCACACGTCAGCTCCACTCATATAACAGCTGCTTATAGTCTTCTTTTTATCGTGTAGGTATAGCCAAGTGTGTGGCGAACTTGGCTAACCCAGGTGTCAGAGTTTTCAAACCACACAATGGCCTCTGACTTGGTTTTAATGACTGTAGTCAATCGAGAACAGCAAGGACCGATAGCATAACGTGCCCTTGGAAGCACGGAAACGCTCGTGATAAATTGCCACTTTGGTCACCCATAGATGCTTATAGTAACCACATTGATTGCACAATACCATAAAAAAAAATGGGTTGTTCCACTCAACCCCAAGAAAGAGTTCCACTCGGCTCCAAAACTGTTTTTATCTTCGAAATGTATGCCACTCGACCCCAAAAGAATTTTAAAGAAGTACAGTCAACAAGCAAAACTGATTATTAACATTATTTAAACTTACAAACTAACCAACTGGTTAAACAAATATATTTTAAAATTACTATTAATTGTGCAAAAACAGATTTAATGTCCTTGCTCTTGTTAAATATTCGTATTACTTATTTATCATAATACTCAAAAATATGTGTTCTAATCATTTAAACTTTAAAAACATCTAAATGATCGATGAGCAGAAAATACATTTTTCACTATTCATATTTGTTTTCAAAAATTAATCTGTAAAAAGATTTGATTTTTCTGACGACCACTTTGTTTGATTCGTACTAAATTATAAAATAAATGCTACACACTCAAAGCCGCACAGTAATTTCCTTGTATAGTGGGGTCCCTTGGAACATACACAAACACCTATAACCCGAGAACAAACATCTGCTTTTTACACAAATCTCTCCCCTTATAACCCGAGAACAAACATCTGCTTTTTACACAAATCTCTCCCCTATGGGGAATCGAACCCAGGGCCCGTCGATCAAGAGGCCGCAACACTACCACTCAACCAAACCGGCCGTCAACTAAAAATTATTTGATTGTAAGACCCACATGTCATGCCCTCATTTCTTCTTCGAAATCCCATTATTAGTTTTTCCGCGGCGTTTCTAGTGCGTAGTAACATATCTATAATTAAATATTGCACTTGATAGAAAGGTTAAAAAAACGCACTTTCTAATAATGACAGTGCACAATGGCACTGCATTGTTTATGTGTTGTGCAAGACTAGTGTGTCGTTTGACTTTTTTTAAATTAAAAACTAGCTTTCCGCCCGCGTGGACTACAGGTTATATCGTGCCCAGCAGTGGAATAAAATGTAGCCTAGGTCCTTTCCTAAGGTCTAATCTATCTCTGTACCAAATTGCATCGAAATGGGTTCAGTAGTTTTCGCGAACATGTAACGCTCGTTGTCCATTTTCCAATGATGTCTATTAAGTTATTTATATTTATATGTACTTTTAAACTCTTCTTCTTATCGTGTAGGTGTAGTCAAGTGTGTGGTGAACTTGGTTAACCCTGGTGTCAGAGTTTTCAAACCGCACAATGGCCTCCGACTTGGTTTTAACGACTCTCTTCAATCGACAACAGCCGGAACCGACAATTTAACGTGCCGTCCGAAGCACGGAAACGCTCGTGGTAAATTGCCATTTTGGTCACCCATCAGGTTCCCTGCCTCAGTGTACGTTACTTAACCTCACTGATCGGTTGAGATCAGCGGGCGTCACTGGCTACGAGCACTCAAATATAATAAGTCTAAGTGTCTGTACATGACAGACCAGACTGGCGTTATTGATTTGTCTGGACTGGGTTCCGTCTAGCCAGACACGTGTCTACATAAACTTACTATACATTACTAGCTTTCCGCCCGCGGCTCCGCCAGCGTGGGCTACAGGTTATATCGTGCCCAACTGTGGAATAAAATGTAGCCTATGTCCTGTCCCAGGCTCTAATCTATCTCTGTACCAAATTTCTTCAAAATCGGTTCAGGCGTGAAAGACGGACGGACAGACAGACAGATTTACTTTCGCATTTATAATATTAGTAAGGATTAGGTACGATTCACTGAACCTATTTTATGCATATTAGCTTTGATCAATTTATCAATCTTGGCCTACGAAAATATAACAAATGCCGCCAAACGAGAGTTAAAACAGCCAACTTCTAACTGTTTGACAGTCTACAGAAACTTTGAAATTGTCTAGATGTCCGCCGTGTGGTGATCGGTTGAGAATAACACCACCCCATTTCTTTCTGTGGGTGTTTTAAGAGGCGACTAAGGAAATACAAATGAGACCTGCCTCCTATTAATCCACCTCAGGCAACGACACCTCCATTTGTTCTGAATCGGAGGTGTCGTCCTATGGTCTCATGCGGTGTGGTAGGCTCTGTGAAGAGCCGTCTGGTTCGCGACCACCATCTATGACCTTATGGTCAAGATTGAGGTCAAGAGTTAACCCATCTTATTAAAAAAAACTGCAGATTTTAAAACATTCGGTTGAATGCGTTGTTTGTGTCTGTAGTGGACAGATTATACAGTCCTGAGTCAGTAGACGCGGAAATACCGCGAAGATAAGATTACAGTCGTCAAAATAAAATTAGGACAGTTTTATTTATAGCGAGTTTTTACCAAAACATCGTGATAGTTTGAGTGGAGTGTGCGCGTCTGTGGTAAAAATGATACCCCGTTGCAGACACGGCGATTAATATTAATGCTACTTTAAATATGATCCGTCATTTCTTATTGTTGAAGTAAACAAGAACAGAATTACATTTAAAAAAGCTTTAACTTTGCAACTAAGAGTGTGTCTGTAAAATTTTGGTAAAAATATGAGCAATATCGTAGATAAGACTAACTATGCTACAAATCATTCGGGTTTCGGGAATATGACAAGCGGAATAGTACCTAGAAACAATAGAACTTTAGATGTCTGTTAAAAATTAAAACTGTTTCAGTAAATAAACAATTTTATCTTGTTTTTATTTAGACAAACTTGTCCTATTAGGTATTTCATATTATAGGATTCCCTGCAGAAATTCCTTAAAATCCTTGCATAAAAGGAAACTTTCTTCTAGAGCTTTCTAAGTTGAGGTTTGGGCTGGACGTTGACGAATCATTCAACCAGGATCTTCAATTGTATATAGTCTTTTAAACAACGGAAACAATGACGGATTTTTAAACAGAAACTGCCTGCGACATAAAGCTATAGGTATTAACCCTTTATCAGGCCCCATTTGCACAGGCATTAAGAATTATTTTTAAATATAGTGTGGTCCTAATTTTTATCTGTACAATGTATACCGAACTTGTTTCTATAACTGTTTTTTTTCTTACTTTTTAGTGATAACTTTTGCCAAAGTATTATTTTTTTTAAGTTATAAAATATTACTGTATCTGAAAATATTATTAATAGAGAAAGGTTTTGCTAATTTTTAAAAACGGTGAAGGTCACTAGCAAACTCTTAATTATTTAGGCGGTCGATGAAACGTACTATGCCTGATAAAGGGTTAAAGTTTAACCTTCACGCGCGATTCTTGTACACCCGTGTGTGCGAGACTTGTATCCCACGCGCCGCAAACAAGCGCGCGACGGGTAACTATACTACTAAACAATCCCTGCCTTCGCCACAAAACGCAATAGGTATCTATCGCGATCCTTAGTAACACAAATCGTATTACAGTGGTACCTATCTGATAGTGGTACACGATTCCCACGACTTGGCATTGATATCAGCTGTTTACAACGTCTATTATTTATCACGTTTTAACTGATTTCTGAAGTTTAAGCACTTAAAATAGTATTTGGGTACTATTCATATTTCATATCTTTATTGCTTGTCAAAGCAAAACACAAAAGTTTTTACACAAAAAACAGTCTGTTAAATGTAAAGCACATTTAAACCTTGCCAATGAGTAACAAATAATAACAAAAAAATAAGTATAATAAATATAAATTATGCTTAAATCTTTTATTTATAATTCACTAAAGTTATTTACGTTTAAAAGAATTAATTAATTACGTCTAAAAGAATTAATTAATTACGTCTAAAAGAATTAATTAATTAAGTAGTTCAGTGGACTGATTCCCATATTCAATTTTCGCCAGCTAATTTAAAGTCAACCTATATTTTAATGTTAAGTTTCATCAAAATCCATACAGTGGTTTGCTTTAAAAGCAAAGATCTCTTTTTTCTCATAGATCCCCAAACTTTCGTGTTTGTAAAATGTAACCATCAACTGAAACAGTTTTCTTCTTTTTTATAATTTACGTTTTATTTTGGGGTACGCTTTGTCATGCAAAAACTTTAAAAAAAAGTCAAACCTTTATTTATTTATACTTTATTGTGCACAAAAGTTTAAGGTTAATATTTGCACACCTTTTTTTTTTTTTTTTTTTTTATAGTGGCACTTCGCGGTCAGCGTTTGGCCAATGAACAGGCACAGACAGAACACCTACTTAACCCTCGTGCGATGACTGCCCACCCGTGTGTGCAGGGTTTGTATTGCACGCGGCGTAAACAAGCGCGCGAAGGGTACAAACATTTTACAGAGAACGGGATACACGGTGGCGAGCTCAACTCAAACTGAGTTCTCTTCCAGCCAACCTAAGTGACCTAACCTAACCTAACTGACCTGTTACATTTATCATGAAAATAGAAAACGAAAATAGAAAAAATGTTTATTTCCACACCACAAAGAAAATTAGGTTACACAAGAGATATTAAATCAGTTAACATCTGTTACATTGTTTCCTTAAACCTTATCATCCCTTAATAATTTACCTTTAAACAAAATAGAAATGAATTCATCCACATACGTAACCTCTAGCTTTAAGTGGCCAGATGCGAATGTTTTCCACATGATTTCCTTAACAGATCCTTTTAGTATCGAGAGCAAACATGAGGTGACCATCCTGGGTGGCTTGAACGAATTCTGCGTCAAATTCTTCGGTCCTCCAGGCAGTGAGTATTATTTTTCTATTAATTTTTTTACCAGCAACTATACGTTCTCACCGAGGGGACGGGCCTCCTTTCAAAACACGAAGGAAATTGAGGTCATAGTCCACCACGCTGGCCCAATGCGGGTTGGTTTACCGCTCGTCTTTCGATAATGAATTTTCTTAGACGGGCGGGTTTCATCACGATGATTTCCTTCACCGTTGAGCAAGTGATAATTAATTAGAAATCCGTACATAAATCCGAAAAGACGAAATTAGTGGTACAGGAGACATATTTTTGAAACGATAGAATTCCAATTCGCATACGAATTGACAAGATTCGCATGGGAATCTCATACAAATCTTGTCAATTCGTATGCGAATTGGAATTCTATTGTATCAAAAAACAGGCCCCAGGTCCACACTAGGATTTGAACCCGTAACCTTCCGGTTACAAGTCTGGCTCATTAACAACTATTACCGCTTTTTTTTATTTACTTTAAATTGTTTATGGGAGAAGTTGCACGAGGGAGCCAGGTTTTAAAAGAACCACTAGCATTATTTCTTGTAGTTAAGAAACGGATTTGGTTGGTGACTTTATTTTTAAGTGGCAACACCTTTGTATCCTCTTATTATTATTGTACAAAGGCCAGCGCATCAGGTTACTCCATTTTCTTTGCAAAACTGCTCTTGTATAATAAATAAATAAAATAATTTATTTTCAGGCAACTAGGCCCATAGATAAATGAAAATGAAAAATGAAAATGAAAAATTTATTTATTTTCGGTAACATTTGAGTTGGCATCTCCTATTAAGTATTACAATACTTGTGCCAGGAGATACGGCTCCTCCAAGGACTGTGTAAGTGTGAAAACAAATTGTGTACAAGTTATAAAATACAAAGAAAAAAACTTAACCTAGACTAGTTGTGTGTATAAGTAAGTGTGTTTGTGTGTGAGTAAGGGGGTGTGTATGTGTGGGTGTTGTGTTTGTGCGAGTGTTGTGTGTGTGTGTGAGTGTTGTGTGTGTGTGCGTGTTGTGTGTGTGTGTGTATGAGAGTGTTGTGTTCATGTGGAAATTAGATTGATTGACTCACACAGTGAATTGAAGAAAAGATTCTACTTCATCATATTCCAAGGGAAAAAGCCAGTCTACAAGTAAATTTTTACAGCTCTGTATATTTTTAGGGTAGATATTAAGTGCTTTGTGTGCGCGGTTGTATAAGTGATAACTTAGTTTGTTCAGCTGTGACCTCGCAAAGGTAGTTCTGATCTGGTCAGCTATGGCAACATTTTGGTTCCTCTTTTTTAGTTTATTCGGATCAAATGGTAAAATCTTATGTAGCCGCAGGATAGCATTCATAACATACAGTTTCCTAGCGCCGAGGACCCCAGAGATAGAGTAAAGTACAGTTGTAGGGAAACTGTATCTGTCGGGAACCGCACCACAAATGCTTTGAAACTAGCATGGTGATGCAATTCCAACGGTTTCACTCTCTGGAGACCTAAGGGAACTTTTGTCTTCTGCCGTGCACTCTGTGCTGTTGTTTTGTTATAACAACAGCACAGAGCAGAGTGCACGCGTGTGATAACCTGAGTTGCGGCCGTCTGTACATTTAAAGAATAAAATACATCTTCATCATGCGCTCGTAGGAAAGTGGCGCACGCTGATCTCAACCGGTCAGTGAGGTCAAGCAACGTACTCAGAGGCAGGGAACCTGATGGGTGACCAAAGTAGCACGTTAAGCTGTCGGTCCCGGCTGTTGTCGATTGACTACAGTCGTTAAAACCAAGTCAGAGGCCATAGTGCGGTTTGAAAACTATGACAACCAGGGTTAACCAAGTTCGCCACACACTTGACTAATACCTACACGATAAGAAGATGATTTCCATCATAAATCTTGGTCAAAATTGAAGTCAAGAGTTAGCCCACCGCAAAAACAAAAAAATTGTTTGGAAATCTTACATCTTCAACATTACATTGCAAATTGGTATAGGTATGTATGTATGTAAAGTTAGCGTATAACGGAACGGTAATACGGAACGGCAGTGGAGCGCCCATCCGCGCCCTTGTCTCGGATTTGCATCACAACGGGACTTCCATGCAATTGCACATCGCATTCGCATATTTTTTAATGTTTTACGTCAATGGATGCTTCTACAGAACGCATTTTAAAACGGCAAAAGAAAAACTTATGATACATTTTTAACCCCCAATATTATTATTGTTATTGACTCTAAAATTAATAAAATAATTTAATTTAAAAGATAAAAAACCCGACTGCGTAGTAAAAAATGAAAAAAAAAAACAAGTCCAGTAGTCGAGACTTTTGCTATTGAATATTATTGAACGATTTTAACAATCGGGGACCCATTGATGGGCGTCCAAAATCGGCCATTTTGATTTTTCCAAATTTTTATTCTTTCTATGACATTCGCGCCGCCCCATGACGAAACCAGCTCAAAATCGGTCCACGCGTTTGGTCTAAATATTGCCAAAAAGGTACAAAACAAACATACATACATACATACATAGGCTGATAAACATATTACCCTCCTTTGCGTCGCGCAGTCGGGTAAAAAGATTGTATCGCTCTCGACATTCGTTTGCTTATAACTTTTAAACGGCTGAACCAATTTTGATCAAATTTAGCTAAGAACCATCTCGATTACGTCAGCTTTCAAAAAAAAAACCGCATCGCAATTGGTCAATTCCTTTAGGAGCTACATGCTTATGTGATTCACTATTTTGCTAATGTATTTACGAGTATTATGATGTTTTCAAGAAGCACTTTGTATGTTCTATGAAAATGACGGCCGGTTTGGTCGAGTGGTAGTGACGCTGCCTCTTGATCGGCGGGTCCTGGGTTCGATCCCCAGTCGGGGCAAACATTTGTGTAAAAAGCAGATATTTGTTCTCGGGTCATGGGTGTTTGTGTTTGTCTTTATGTGTGTTCCGAGGGACCCACGACACAAGGGAAACCTTAGTGTGGGCCTTTGAGTGTGTAGCGTATTCATTTTTTTTTTTTTTAAAAAGGCAATGTTTGACTTTTTGACTTTTGACAGACATACACACAGAGGCACACATCAATCACGATTGAACCCTAAAGAATGTATATCAAATATGGGCGACATGTAACCGAATGATGCTCTGCTTAACCTGTAAGGAGTTGTTGGCGTGCGATTATGAATGAATGAATGATATAAATTTGTGTTTTCCAATACGACGGCCGGTTTGGTCGAGTAGTGGTGACGCTGCCTCTTGATCGGCGGGTCCTGGGTTCGATCCCCAGTCGGGGAAAACATTTGTGTAAAAAGCAGATGTTTGTTCTCGGGTCATGGGTGTTTGTGTTTGTCTTTGTGTGTTCCAAGGGACCCACGACACAAGGGAAAACCTTAGTGTGGGCCTTTGAGTGTGTAGCGTTTATTTATATTTATTTATTTATTTAATATCATATTGACTTTTTAGTTTTTACGTAGACAAAGAGCGGCCCTTATTCAGAGGGCGCTCAACCGAGGTTCGTTAAACCGGTGCGGCGGTTGCTCAGACGTAGTATACGAACTTACAAGGCAGTAACAACACTGATTAAAGTCTCTTCTTCTTCTTTTCGTGTAGGTGTAGTCAGGTGTGTGGGCGAACTTGGCTAACCCTGGTGTCAGAGTTGTCCTCTGACTTGGTTTTAACGACTGTAGTCAATCGACGACAGCCGGGACCGACAGCTTAACGTGAAGCACGGAAACGGTCGTGATAAATTGCCATTTTGGTTACCGATCAGGTTCCCTGCCTCTGTGTACGTTGCTTGACCTCACTGACCGGTTGAGATCAGCGTGCGCCACTGGGCTACGAGCATGATGAAGATTGATTTTATTCTTTAAATGTACAGACGGCCGCAACTCAGACTATCACACGCGTGCACTCTGTGCTGTTGTTATAAGAGCAGTTTTGCAAAGAAAATGAAGTAACCTGATGCGCTGCCCTCCGAAGCACGGAAACGCTTGTGATAAATTGCCACTTTGGTTGCCTCTGTGAACGTTGCTTAACCTCACTGACCGGTTGAGATCAGCGAGTGCCACGGCTACGGGCGCTTCACTGATTAAAGTTAAGGGCACATTTGTAACTTAGCTGTGAATCTCTCGCCGGCGGCGGTGGGGGAAGCCTTAGTCGGTATCTGCACGTAGGCGATTAATTGGTGATGATTGCTCTAGGGCTCTGACGAAACGGGAGATTAGTACGACAGCGCTCTGATTTCCCCAATCCGGGAAGGGTCTTGGAAACGGTGGCCTTGCGAGCCATTCCAAAGGCCACATAAGAGACAAATTGGCCTTGGACACAGATAAATATAATATTTAACTGTGCCTTGGATTAGGCATGTCAGATACCATTTGGCGGTTTCAAAACTCTGACACCAGGTTAGGCAAGTTCGCCATACACTTGATTATACCTACACGATAACGAAAAGGAATAAATAAGGTAAAACACTGCTTGCCCAATCTGTGCTCGGCAGCCGACAGGTTGTTACAAGTCAACAGGAGGGTGTTAATAACCTTTACATAAATATGTAATAAATAAGATACAACACTGCTGGTCCAATATGTGCCCCTGTGATCAACCCGTCGGCCGCTTTGGGTCACACAAGACGCACTGAAACACCCGGCAGCCGACAGGTTCTTACAAGTCAACAGGAGGGTGTTAATAACCTTTACATAAATATGTATTGTTAAGAGAGAATCGATCGACGACAAGTGGTGCAGCACTACCGGTCCACGCGGTGTGGAACAGCACTATGCGGACTCTTTTTGACGGATCGTTTTGGGTGTAAATAACCTTTAAATAAATATGTAATTTTTATTTTATTTTTTATTTAAAGATTTGCCAACGCTTACATCGCTAATACATAAGTAAACATACAATCTTCGAACTAAAAACTAAACGAGTACACAATTAAAGGCAAATACCACATTCGATATTAAGAACACGTTTGTGTGTTACAATAATATCAGTACATTCTTTTACAAAATTAACAAAGTAATAAATATAAAATAAGATATTCTTCTTAATCTTAAAAGCCGTGGTCTTGTCGGTGTAGCAATTTCCATTCCATTCGGTTTTGAGACATCTTTTAATTCCCTATAAGTTGACACACTTATTCATTCTTTCAATTGGTCGCTGAATCGTCTTCTCGGTCGCTCTCTTCCTCTCCTTCTTCCCACCTTGCCTTCCATAATGACATTGAAGAAATCATCGTGCCTAGTATATTACCAATCATGACCCTCTTTTGTTGTCTATTGTGTTCAATATTGCCCTCTTTTCATTAACTCGTTTTAAAACTTCTTCGTTTGTTATCTTTTCTGTCCATCAAATTTTCTACATTCTCCTCCAATAAGATACTTATAAGAGTTATACATAAATAAATTGACGGCCGGTTTGGTCGAGTGATAGAGACGCTGCCTCTTGATCGGCGGGTCCTGGGTTCGATCCCCAATCGAGGCAAACATTTGTGTAAAAAGCAGATGTTTGCTCTCGGGTCATGGGTGTTTGTGTTTGTCTTTATGTGTGTTCCAAGGGACCCACGACACAAGGGAAAACCTTAGTGTGGGCTTTTGAGTGTGTAGCGTTTATTTATTTATTTTATTTAATAACAGTGCTGGTGTACCCCTGTGATCAACCTCGGCCGCTTTGGTACGCACTGAAAAGTCGCCCTCCGCGTCTGTCTGTCTGAGTGCGATAAACTCAAAACTATTGAACGGAATTCCATACGGCTTACACCAATGGCCGGAATGATTTCAAGGTTTATGTGTAATAATTAATAAATTCATACCTCCACGCTTATAATCCTTGATGGGTAGGCAGAGCGTCGCGTGGTTCACATAACTGACATAAAACAGATAACTAAAAACTATAGCCCAGCGGTGATAGCCCAGTTGTTAATGAGCCAGACTTGTAATCAGAAGGTTGCGGGTTCAAATCCTGGTGCGGGCCTGTACCATTAAATTCGTCTTATCTATTTATTTATTTTTATTTATTTATTTATTAAGAAGAATACAAACAGTATTACACAAGACAAATCACAGATTTTTTGATAACATCAATAAGTTGAGTGTGTTACGTGTATACCAACAACATGTTCCACAACAATTTAACAAGATTCAGCCGTCACAGAGTGCTGAGAAAAAAAAGTAGATAATTAATAAGGAAAAAAAAATTGAAAATATATAAATATAATATAGTATGTAATAAAATATATATTTTAATAAATGTATATTGTATTGTCTTTTCGGATTTATGTTCGGATTTCTAATTACCACTTGCTCAACGGTGAAGGAAAACATCGTGATGAAACCCGCAAGTCTAAGAAAATTCATTTTCGAAAGACGAGCGGTCCACCAACCCGCATTGGGCCAGCGTGGTGGACTATCGCCTAAATCCCCTTCGTGTTTCGAAGGGAGGCCCGTGCCCCTCGATGAGGACGGACTGATTAAGAAGAATCATAATTTTGAGAAGCAATAATTATCTTCATGTTTTTGTTATGTGTAACTTTTTCTTTCTTTTTGATTCTTACTGTAGGTATCTTTTTTGAAATTCATTGAATACGAATGTTTTGGTAGCGCACTTAGTTCTAATTATTTGAATGTTTAATATTTTATAAATATAAAAATGAATTGCTGTTCGTTAATCTCGCTAAAACTCGAGAACGGCTGAACCGATTTGGCTAATTTTAGTCTTGAAATATTCGTGGAAGTCCAGGGAAGGTTTAAAAGGTGAGAAAATATGGAAAAAGGCGTTACAAAGTTGGCCGGGACAGCTAGTATACACATCAACGCGGTCTAGGGATATTGCACGATTTTTCATACAAAAGAGGTCTGTTTGAGAAGCTACAAAAGCTTACTCGAGATACATGGAGGGTTATAATTTTGAGACGAGCAAGTGCTCAACCTGAATTTTCAATTCTAATCAATTAATTTTGTTTTACTTAAAATTTGTGAAAACGTGACGAAAACGAAAAAAAAATTGCGTGAATTCGACTATTTTCATACAAAAAGCAGGCAAAAAGTGCATTTTCGTTTTCGTTTCCGTCACGTTTTCACAAATTTCAAGTAAAACAAAATTTATTGACTAGAATTGAAAATTCAGGTTTAGCACTTGTTCGTCTGAAAATTACAGCCCTCGATGTATCTCGAGTATGCTTTTGTAGCTTCTCAAACAGACCTCTTTTGTATGAAAAACCGTGCAATATCCCTAGACCGCGTTGATGTGTGTATTTTATAAAAATTAGTGTAGCCATTATAGCTTGTCCTAAACAAATAAAATAGGAGTTGGCAGCTGGGTAATTCTAAAGTTCGTATTACAGAACGCGACTCAGACTGATCTATACTTAAGTAGCAATCGTCTTTGTCATTTTGATAGTGAGAGAAAGAGACAATCAATACTAAGTATAGATCAAGACTTGAGTCACAGAATAAATAATAGTACCTACTAACGTACTTGGCCTTACTGTAGTCACTACAGCTTGTCCTAAATCAGCGGTTCCCAAACTTTTTCTTCTCATAGACCACTTTTAAAACTTTGCTGGTTCCGGTGGACCCCGCTGCAGCTACATTTGTAACATTTTCCCAAAACTCAACAATGTGAATATTAGATATAACTATAGAAATTTGCATTGCGGCTGAATTCCAACCACGAATTAACAGTTTTCGGAAAAAAAGTGAGAATTGATTAATTAACCTTTTCACCGCCAAAGTCTGATATATCAGACGTTTAAGTTTCGTGCCCTCGCCGCCAAATTACTTTAATATCGTTCACCAAGTGTTCGCCATACGTCACATTTTTTTTAATTTTTTGATGTTGTGGCGTGTGGTGGGCGTTTTTGACGAAAACTCTTGGCACTAAAAGGGTTAAATAATTAATTGATTGTGGAATCAAAAGGGTGATTCCATCCAATTTTAATTTTTTGACATCAACTCGCAGCACAAGGAACCAATTAATTCTTAGTTTAATCAGATCAACATTAAGTTCTTCACTATCGAAACCAGACAAACGTGGAACCCCGCTTACGAATTGTGAACCCCCATTTTTTTTAATACCAACGTAGACCCCCGTCGCGTCTCTCGTGGACCCCTGGGGGTCCACCTGGACCACTGGGAATCAATGTCCTAAATAAATAAAATAAAATAAGAGTTGGCAGCTGGGAAATTCTAATTTTCTTCGCTCCCATAGAATAGAATAGAATAGAATAGAAAAAATCTTTATTTTATAGGACATTCAGGATGCCACTTAAAACAAGTCAAGATTACATGAAATACATACAAACAAACATTAAAGGATTTAAATACATACATACGCATTCGTGCTATTGACCCTACTGACTCTACGCCTATTCGCAAAGGTGCAGTCTTCCCCAGAGAAGAACAGGCAAGAAACTCTGAGGGTGCTCTTTTTAAACGCATTACAAATTTTCTTATTTTCTAATTTTAACTACTTCTGAAATAACTCTAGAGCTGAGCAGTTCATTCCCATGGCTGCTTGTCAGTTATGTAATCAGAAATTTTGTAATAGCCCTTTTTGCAAAGTTTTCCTTCCCCAGTCCTGCGTGAAAGTAATTCTTTAATATTTTCTGTAAATTAGTTTTAATAAAATGAGAAAAGCCCGTAGCGAAGCTGAACCGCTAGTATAACTTACTTAAGGCGACTACAGCACCCGATAAAGGCAGCACATATAGGAATAGTGCCATCTCCGTCTCTCAACAGGCCTGGGCCGGCAGTGCGAACAGTGTCGATACACGAAGTTTACGGACTATGAAAGCGTGCGTGCGTAAAAACATGTTCGAAAGTTAGAAAAATGAGATTTATGGAAAGGTAACAGAACAGCTTAAATCGAAAAATGCGTTAACTACTTAACGAGAGTGTTCAATCACGAACATTTTGATAGCAAATTCAAGTTCCTGTGTGCATTTTACTATCGTTTTTACAGCTTAAAAGATACACAATATTGGTATTTAGAGGTGACTTTGTGAGCTTTTTCTATCGAACCAAAAGTGCTGAATCATGTTTTCAGCAAACTAAGTAGTTTATGTCCTGAATATTACCGTAGTATTTTTTTCTTAGATTTAATGCAGTGCGTCATGCTTATCTACGCATCATAAAATCGTAATTTAGGTGCTGTAGTCGCCTTAAACATTTCCCGCACCCGTCCTTGACCTACTTACCCACCTCGGGTGTCAAGGGACGCTAAGTTTACGTCGAATCGATTACATCCCTGACTCTATAACCTCGCACCGTATTCGCAACTCAGATTCGCAACTACATATTGGATGACTATTAATAAATAAGCGAAACTCAACCGCTTTCCCGAAGGAACATTTGTCGAATGTGAAGAAAAGTTTTCGCCCTTTTTTTTAACTTCTGCTATTCTGATTTGCCTTAGTATGTGAATCCTTTTTTTTTAGAATGTCGTATAGATTCCTTGGGGATATTTATTTAGCCACATGTATAGGCATAAGCCGTGTGAGTCCCCGGCAGAGTAGAATAGGACCACCCTCTTTCTTACCGAGGTGTCGTACAAGGCGACTAAGGTAAATATGCAAGCAAGTTCATCTGCACACAGACGAGAAGGAAAACTCTGCAATAGGGATGTTGACAGAGTTTGATTTTGTGAATTATTGTATGTGAAACAAAAAATAATGCTAGACATATATTAATATCCGAAAACAGCATTAAAATTAGTTTATAAATGAACAAGTTATTAGCATTTATATTAACGTAAGGACTAGCTATCTCGTTTTGTGGGGAGAGCTAGCTATCTCGTTTTAACCTACGCAAACAAATGGCGGTGACGTCACGTGTCTGTAAGTAACAATCGAATTTTACTAAGTTAACTTCTATTTGTAAATGTTACTAAGTTTACTCAGATTTGTAAAATTATTTAACTTTCCAAGATTTCAATTAACTGTTTAACTTAATTAACATTTATTTAACTTTCCTCGTGTGGAGGATGTCGATAACCGATCTCTTTTGTTGATGTAAAATATATTTTTGACAGATTGTATTGTAAAGATAAACAAATGACTGTTTTTTTACCATTCTCGAAAATAAATCCCTTTTAGTATTTCTGTTATTAATTTGTGCCTTTTTAAGTCTGAATATTTAAATGCATCTCTTTTTCGTTGTTTGACAGTTTCCCCCTCTATTGAAATTTAATAGCTTGTAACTTTTTTATTTCTCAATAGTTTTCAAAAATTATTTCGGTTTTGGGTTTTGGATTCAGTTCCTTTTTAAGATAAACAATAAAAAAAATTAGTCAACATCCCTATTATATCAAAACCCTCGCCAAACCGTCTGCCAAGCGTGGTGAGTATGGCATTTACCCCTCATGTTATTGAGGGAGGCCCGTGCCCCAGCAGTGGGGCCATATATGGGCTGATGGAGATGAAAAAGCATAGGCGTATATAGTTAAGGAACAATGTTTTTTTTCTGAAAATAGAAGCACGAAAAGAGCGACGGTTGAAAAAAACCTTGGCTTCGTAGCTCTGTGGTAGATTTTAATATTTATTTTACGTTGCTTTGATCATGATGGTTACCCATTTGCACTACGAAAGCCGCGGCTATTGCAACCGAGATAAGGGCGACGTCAAGTTCAACATGTATAACCTGATGTGCCGCCGTGTGTACACCTATATTCGACCGTTTTTATAGTACGCCCTATCTCGCTTCTAAAACCCTCATGACCCACTTACCTACTTCTTCTTATCGTGTAGGTTAGTCAAGTGTTTGGCAAACTTGACGAAACCTGGTATTAGAATTTTCAAACTGCCAAAATGGCTTCTGACTTGGTTTTAACCAGGGTGCGAAATTATCAAGATAATTACGCTTCTTGATAATTATCTGATAATTATCGGATAATTATCTGATAATTATCACCAGTGTAAGAAATTAATTTGTTATATTGGTTCATAACATATTGTAACAAAACATTATTAAAGTGAGTGTGGCTGTATGGATATTTGTTGCTCTTTGACACAAAAACTACTGAATGGATTTTAATTAAACTTAACAATAATATAGCTTATGCATCAGAATAACACATAGGTAACACAATTTTCGGAACGAGCGAAGTCCCGGGCAGAAAGCTAGTCGTAAATAAATTTACTTAGATTAACCAAAGAAGCCAAAGGAATATCTTCATCCGATGATGATTGTATTTCCATTGGCTTTGTTGCTTGTTATTATCAATTGATAATTATCCATATGTTATTACCACGATAATTATCATGATAATTATCGTGATAATTATCAGTGATAATTATCGTGATAATTATCAGTGATAATTATCCTTTCGAACCCTGATTTTAACGACCGCAGTCAATCGACAACAGCCGGGACCTATAGCTTAACGTGCCCTCCGAAGAACGGAAACACTCGTGGTAAATTGCCACTTTGGTCAATTATCAGGTTCCCCGCCTCTGCGTACGTTGTTTGACCTCACTGATCGGTTCAGATTAGCGAGCGACACTGGGCTACTAGCGTTCCTGGTTTCTGCCTGGGAAGAGTTGGTAGCTGGCATACTCACCAATTAGTTCCCCTCGGGGACCGTTTTAAGAAATGACCATTGCGGTCCGCACAAACACCGTGTGGAGAATAACACTACCCCATTTCTTTCCGTGGGTGTCGTAAGAGGCGACTAAGGAAACACAAATGAGACCTGCCTCCTATTAATCCACCCCAGGCAACGACACCTCAATTTGCTCTGAATCTGAGGTGTCGTCCTATGGTCTCATGCGGTGTGGTAGGCTCTGTAAAGGGCCGTCTGGTTCGCAACCACCCTCCTACCGAAGTCCGACACCAAACAGATTGCTGCTTTCCGTCGGTGCGTAGGAGTACCAGTGCACCTTAATAGGCATTTTCTGAGTTAACTCGCTCCAACGTCGACCTCATCTATGACTTTGGTCAAGATTGAGGTCAAGAGTTAATTAACCCATCTTATAATAATTTAAAAAAAAAAACATTTTATAGAAAAAATTATTAATAAATGTAATTACGGAAATAACAAAGGTATTTTTTTACATTTCAATGAGAAAAATGACACTTTTTGTTGCGGACTATATCTCACTTGTTAGCTCGTTACTTCGCCTGGCTGTTTTCGAATTGACGTCAACTAAAATAATGCAGGGGATACATTTTTAATAAATTATGTACTCTGTAGTGTAAGTTGCTGTGTTCGGCGCGGGGGTCTGCGGTCCGCCATTTGTTGACCCCTGCTCTAAAGGTTTCTTTCACTCCTAGTCCATCGTGGAAGCTATATTAATTATTATTTTTTAACGTAAAGACACTCTGTTAATAAGATAAACAACAGTCGAGATTAAAACATCTTTAATTATCTTATGGAATCTTAATTCACTAATTACTTTCTATCTAAATTCCAGCACCATACGAAGGTGGCGTCTGGCGGGTCCGCGTGCACCTTCCCGACCACTATCCGTTCAAATCGCCGTCCATTGGATTTATGAACAAGGTGTATCATCCCAACATAGACGAGGTCTCTGGCACTGTCTGTCTGGACGTCATTAACCAGGCCTGGACCGCTCTATATGGTAAGCAATAACCCACTCTATGAAGATTGCTATAAGGTGCAATTTAGTACAGCGTTATTCACTAGTTTTTCAAAAAATCGCCGGCCATTGGATTAATGAACAAGGTGTATCATCCATGTTGGGACGAGGTTTCTGGTCTAGACGTCATTAACCATGGTAAGCAATAGCCTACTCTATGGGTATTGATATAAGGTGCAATTTAGTACTGCGTTATTCACTAGTTTTTTAAATGAAAATCAGGATCAGTGCGGTAATCAATAACGTACTCTTAAGGCGACTACAGCACCCGATAAAGGCAGCACACATAGGAATAGTGCCATCTCCGTCTCTCAACAGGCCTGGGCCGGCAGTGCGAACAGTGTCGATACACGAAGTTTACGGACTATGAAAGCGTGCGTGCGTAAAAACATGTTCGAAAGTTAGAAAAAAGAGATTTATGGAAAGGTAACAGCTTAAATCGAAAAATGCGTTAACTACTTATCGAGAGTGTTCAATCACGAACATTTTGATAGTAAATTCAAGTTCCTGTATGCATTTTACTATGGTTTTTACAGCTTAAAAGGTACAAATATTGTGTATTTAGAGGTGACTTTTTGAGCTTTTTCTATCGAACCAAAAGTGCTGAATCATGTTTTCAGCAAACTACTTGTCTAGTTTATGTCCTGAATACTTATTACCGTAGTATTTTTTCTTCGATTTAATGCAGTGCGTCATGCTTATCTTCGCATCATAAAATCGTAATTTAGGTGCTGTAGTCGCCTTAAGTGACTGTTATAAGATGCAAAGTACAGCGTTACTCATTAGTTTTTTAATGAAAAGCAGGAGCATTATCTTACTCTATGGCGACGAACTTAAGGTCCATTTTAATACAACGCAAGGACCGCGCACTTTGGTTAAAAAATAAATAAAAAAAACATTTATTTGCTCTTAACAGATAAAACCTTATTACTAAATAAAAAGCATACTTAGACATATTCTTATCTGAAAGAGCCCGGAGCCTAAACTAAGCCAAAAGCTGCTCTAAACTAGTTTTTTTAGATGTAATTTATAACCCAGTTAGCGCCATCTGTGTTTCGTATTTAGAACTTCAACAATTGTGCTAAAATACTTAATAATACGGTACCTATGCGACATTTCGCTGTTTTATTTGAAGGCACGATAGCTCAGTTGGTTAGAGCACCAGGGGATTTATTCTAAGGCCGTGGGTTCAAGTCCCATTTGCACTAATTTCTTTTCTTGTCCAGTAAATTGTTTACGATTGTAAATTGTAAATATTGCGTCACTCTGTCCTACTGCGTTCTGGGGAAGACTGCACCTTTGCGAATAGGCGTAGAGTTTAGTACTATTATTTATTCTGTGGTAGAGTCAGTAGGGTCAAAAGAACGAATACGTATGTATTTATTTAAATCCTTTAATGTATATTTGTATGTATTTCTTGTAATCTTGACTTGAACGTCCTATAAAATAAAGATTTTTTCTATTCTATTCTGTTACTAGAGGATGCTCGGGGCTTTGTTCCCGTGGGAATTTTATAAAATCCTTCCTTATTTTTTATCTATGCCATAAAAGGAATCTTTGTGCCAAATTTCAGCTCTATACCTACAGTTTCAAGGGTTTGGGAGCTTAAGAGTCAGTTAGTCAGGACCTTCGATGTGTCATTGGAGTGAATAACGCTGTTATTCACTCCAATGAACTCTTCTAGTATGAATGTGTTTAAGAACAAGTTACTGGCACTTCTTATAGATAAGGCGTACTACAAAATTGATGAGTTTATTTGTGACAACTTTTAATATTTTAATTATTTGACATTTTACATTGCTTTGACATTTAATTGATTGACATTTTAAATTATTATTTTATTTGGTAACTTGTTTTATTTTCCATTAATTTCTTTCTTTCGACATGTTATTTGTTAATTTTGTTTTGACATTTTATTTTATTTTTATGCTTTTTTTTGTGTTTTGACATTTAATTTTACTGTACTTATAATTTTTAATTTTACCATTATTATTTATAAATATTTGCATGCCAGGCAGTGGCCGAATATGACAGAACCACATTTGTACTCATATTCAGCAAATAAATGATTTGATTTGTTTTCCATCTAATTCTTGGTTTCTATTGTCTCCAGACCTATCGAACATCTTCGAGTCGTTTCTGCCACAGCTGCTGACATACCCCAACCCCATCGACCCGCTCAACGGCGACGCGGCCGCCATGTACCTGCACAAACCAGAGGAGTACAAGAAAAAAGTATCAGGTCAGACTGCAAGACTATTTCCATACAATATCGTATCATTTATCAATTCTCTTATGTACACTCACAAACAGAAAGATAAGCTGAAACGACACAGAGATGTACATAATTATAACACTAGAAACAAAAACAAGCTGATTGTACCTAAAACAAGACTTGTGAAGACATCGAAACACGGAGATAGTTTGAGAATAAAATAATATAATGAGCTGCCTATATCTTTGACAAATCTTCCTGATATAGAATTTTATAAACGCGTTAAGAATATACTTACAGCAAACCCACTTTACAACATTAATGAATATTTTGATTTGGCACGCTCTAACAAAATGCTCATTAACAAAGACGAGCCAGAGTAAACAAACGTGACAATAAAGTACCTAGTAATAATTTTTGACTTGGTCTAATCTGACCTAAATTTTTACTTGTAACACAGAATTTACTTTGTAAGATTTTAATGTAATTTTGTAACTGACGTACTAAATGTTGCGTACAATGTGACATGGCAAATAAATATTCTGATTCTGAATTCAATTTTATTAATTTGTTTGAATGCCTATATGAAAGTTTAATGTTTGATTCTACATACTTACATATGCTCACGCCTGTTATCCCTAACGGGGTAGACAGAGCATCAATGGTTCTAGAACCACTAGATGCCACGTTTAACACAACTTGTGAGATGGAACAAGTTGTATAATGGTGAGAGGTGGTAAGAATTTAAAAGGTGTAAGGGAAGAGTAGGTAGTTGGCACGTTCTAATTTTTTCTTTCGCTCCCAGTCTAGCGTGGAAGTATACTCGTTGGATTCTAGTTTGGAATAAATAATATTAAAATTTCAGTATCAAAACACATTAATTAACAGTAGCACAGAAACGCACTAGGTAAAACACAATTGCATTCATTCAGTAGTCCATTCGAGATTGATCCGTTCGCTCAAGTATAAATAAAAAAATCGGCTTCATACAACTCGAGCCGTTAGCTGATTGCGTTGGTTTGAGAGATCGATTTTTTATTATAATTTCAGTTCCTTGAAAATACTTGTTCAGTTTCATGGGGAAAATCACCGCCCAAAGCTTTGCTAACTAATTTAAAGTTACTTAAAGGCACGATAGCTCAGTCGGTTAGAGCACCAGGAGATCTAATCCTGGGGTCGTGGGTTCAAGTCCCATTCCTGCTGAACATTTTTCTTTCCCAAAAAAATATGTGTGAATATCTCCTCACGTGGGTAGGCGTTTTAAAAATACTTAGTTTAAAAATCACCCAACATTTTCCTCGTTCGTCTAGCTCAGGGTTTCCCAACCAGTGAGGCGCGCCCCCCTTGGGGGGCGTCGAGCGGTTCCAACGGGGGCGCAGAGGTTCCTGATTTCTGCCTATTAAAAAAAATTACTAAACTCAATTGGTTAATTTTTGTTGTATCCGTTCTCCACTAATAATAGAGAAGAAACGGCTCAGGTTAACTGCATATACTCGTAAAAATAAAAGGTACATTTATTAAAATTCTATTGTCATATGAATAAAAATAAACACCCTCATTTTTATCACTTTATCATTGTTTGTTTAATTTTCTTATATAAACTCCCAATTTCAGCCCCTAGAGGGGGCGTAGGATTTTAGCTCAACGTTAGGTGAGGCGCATAGGTTAAAACGTTGGGAACCCCTGGTCTAGCTCGATATAAAAATACCGATGACGTCATTAATTCCAGATTACGTACGAAGATTCGCGACAGAAGAGGCGTTACTCGAAAAAGACGCCATCACAGGCATGGGCGGCGCGCCCGCGTCCGGCTCGAAGGCCAGCAACGGCACCGCCAACAACAACGCCAGCGACACCGAGAGCTCCATGAGCGCCTTCAGCGACGACGAGGCCCAAGACATGGAGTTATAACGCAAGATAAGTGTAGTTTCTCGCTCGCTCACTGCCCTCCTCGGTTGACGCTTGTCTATGGTCTGATCTTTTTAGTCTGTGCGTTTGATGCTTTTGAATTTTGAATTTAGGTAACTGGCGTTTTTTGTCTGAGATTTGTGAAGTTCTGAATTTAGGTATCTGGCGTTTTTTTTATGGGTTAAGTTCACATTTTTAATATGGAGGTTACATGCTATCATTCTTGCGTCAATTAGAAAAGCTAGGTTGTGATTGGGTCATCTATCTTCCGTACACTTAGGTCCGCATTACAGAACGCGAATCAGACTCTGATCTATACAGTCGCCTTTGTCATTTTGATAGTGAGAGAGAGACAATCAATACTCAAGTATAGATCAAGACTTGAGTCCTTTTCTGTAATACGGGCCTTACGTTTGTATTGCAGAACGCGACTCAGACTCTGATCTACCTATACTTATGAAGAAGTCGACTTTGACATTTTGATAGTGAGAAATACTTAAGTAAAGATCAAGACTTGAGTCTCCTTCTGTAATACGGGCTCTTACTAAGTGTAAAAAAAGTTCACATTTTAAAATTTTGGCGCTCTAAACCTTTAAAATCGACGAAATACTGATAGTGTAATCTCCAAATCTCTAAAAAGCGCGAGACTTCTCACATGTCAAAGGAAAAGAAAATGTCGCGAACGCCAGACGTTAACTGTCAAATTTTCAATTTTTTTTTATTAAAAAAGCCATGTCGTCAGACTTGTGACTAAATTCGTATCATTGCCAAATACTAAATTCTAGAAATTATTGCCAATTTTTTAAAATAAATTGGTGTTGCTATGATCGTTTACGAACGAACTGCTTGCCATAACCGTTAAAAAAAATAAAGTGAACTATTCACGCCATTTTTCTTCGATGTCTCGCGTTTTTTTCAGTGTTATATTCACATTGGGTGTTGCAAAATAAAATGATCTACAACATTAATAGCTTGAGTAAGTGATAAGACGTTTAAAAAAACTTATTTTGGCTCTTATGATCTTAATTTTTTGACTGAGTTGCTCTTTTTGGCGATATTTCAAACAAAGAATTTAAAAGGTGTAACACACCCTAATGTAAAAAAGTATGTGAACTTTTTAAAATCCTAAGTTACAAACTTCTTTAAAAACGCTTTTTTGCCTTTAAAAAAGACAATACCATTACGCCCTCGTCAAATTCAACAAGTGTCATTTAAATAAAGAATTTAATTCATTCGTTCACTCAAATTATTTTAAAAAGTAAAACAAACCATAGACAAACGGACAACGAAATCATAATACATACAGCCAGTTACAATAAAAATAAAAAATCTGTATTTTAATACAGAAGCCGTGTTAGCTGCCAATTAAAATTCCAAAAAATAACAGATTATATTTATGGACCAGAAATTGCCAATTTTAGAATTATTAGTAGCGTTAAAAAACTGCTCAGAGAAAATTCGGTGGCTGCACGGTGAAAATGTGCTTTAAGATCGAAATATATTAATTTATGTATAAAAAAACTTGCATGGTTATGATATAATCACTTTAAGATTCGTGTTTTAAATATAAATAGTCTTCGTGTGTTGTTGGACGTGTTTATGAAGGTAATAGAATCGTCTATGGCTTGTCTTTGAATAGTCTCTTAAGCATAGAATTAGCTGCGTTATAATAAGAGAAAAAAAAGTGTTCACAATAATTTCGATTTAACTTCTAAATTGGTTCGCGGATCGGCTCGGGTTTTAGAGGACATGTAAATCTATTTTCCATACCTTCATGTAAAACGCTGATAATGTCAAAATAGTCGGTAGAAACTTCCTTTCATTGTTATGATATCTTCGCGGTCACACGGACCGGACCGAATCTCGTGAGATGCGCGCGCTGTTTGCTCAGCACCCGTACTACACTATTCGATTGGAAACCGAAGCTTAGAAAGTCTCAGTGCATCCCTCTCTTGAGCCATTTAGATGACAGTGACGGGTATAGTCTTGTCGCATATTCGATTCGAGTCAAATGATGTAGAATGTGCAGGGCTATTTCACGCACGCACTTTCTTAATTTACCTATAAATTTAAGATATGCTCTTTTCCTGTTTCCTCTGGTGTTCGCTCTCCCCTTTCTGGGGCTTGTCTTTTCACACATTACAGGAGACGTATTTTTGAAACATATTGCGATGCGAATTGGAATTCTATTGTTTCAAAAATACGTCTCCTGATCGTTTTGTTCGCCACAGCTGAAGCTAGATATATCACGGAGAGAACCAATCAAAAACATCCATAGGTGATTTCTTCTAAAATCCGAGCTGTAACCGAGCGAGATAGTATGGTAGTTTGGCTTCGAAAAGAAAGAGAAAGAAAATTCGTAGACTACGTTCTATGTATGAACATTTATTTAGATTTTAAAAACATTTATAAATTTAATATCACGATTCGAATCGTCTGTACTGCGTAGTTTTTAGGACTGGCAACACTGGCTGAGCGAGCGGGTTAGCATTTTGTAAATATCTTTAATCTGTCCCCATAGCATTAATCCAACTTAAATCTATCAAAAGCCTATGGGCTTCAGTCATCACTATAATTATCTCATAGGTATTTAATTATTTTTAATATAGTGTTAATTTTTAAACGAATGATGTGTCATGTTTTTATGTGTTTTATCCCCTCTGACTTAGCAACGGAATTTTTACGATTTTGTTGATGGCAACACTTGGAATGTTTAGTTGTCTATGCTTCCAGGGTTACTATACTTGAGGATTCTTATATGTGTAGACTTTAGCGACCGATGTATCTTAACTAAAGCTGAACGAGTAACGAGTAACTATGACGATTATTTTTAAATTTAGATAAACTGGAATTACATTCAGAGAAAGATTTTTTTTCTCCATCAAATTCAATCTGTTGAACTCTACAAAAATATTATAATTGCTTTTTTCTGTTTGTGACCGATGGCTAAACGATCTATCACAATTCACAACAAGCCAGAAACATATTTTTTTGTAATTAATAGATTCGTCACAGTATTTTGATACATCGGTCATTTCTAACTTTTCTTTAAACAACCAACATCTTAATCAGATTAGTTGAATACACAAACCTAAATGAAAGTCATAGTTTTAATTTTTTAAAGGATTGACATGTAAAAAATATAATACTTATTTGGAATTACTACACAAAGAAAACAATCTAATGGTTTTCTATGCGTATATTTACTGTCCCTAATAAAATAAAACGGTAAAATACAGTAACAGTATAGTTTTGGTAACATCTGAACAATTCCGTGCATGCTGAAAGCTTAAAAATAGTAAATGTATTGGAATGATTTTTTTACACGAGTTAGACTTCAATCCAGAAACCCTGTAGCTCTTATCAAGGCCTTAGGCTTAACTTATCTATCGGGACTTCAACTTTCGTGTCAGCTCTGCAGAATTTTTACTGAGCTGCGGTTTTTGAACCAATACATAATTCTGAGCTAACGAATTGTCAAAGTAACTCGGCGGAATTCTAACTGAGCTATCATATTCCTTAAGCAACTCAGCTTTATTCTAACTGAGCTATCATATTCCTTAAGCAACTCAGCTTTATTCTAACTGAGCTATCATATTCCTTAAGCAACTCAGCTTTATTCTAACTGAGCTATCGGATCTTTAAAGTAATTTAACTGATTTTATCTGAGCTGTAAGGCTGCTTTGCAGATTTCTAACTAAGCTATATGCTGCTCAAAGCAGCTCAACGTAATTCTGAGCTGACGGATCCTCATAATAACTCGATTAAACTATTTTAACATACTCAGTTGATGAAATGTTCATTAAAATTAAAGCTTTTTTAAATATCTTGCAGAATTCTTATTGAGCTATCGGGGTTTCAAAGCAGTATCCGTAATGGGGATGGTGGCATTATTTTAATATATTTTTATCTAATAGGTTTAAGGATCATTAAACACCAGTCAGATTGTTATAAATATTGTTTAGTAAATTGATTATCATTTTCTAAACTTCAGTGTCGCGCCTGATCGCACTTTAACGGCTGTTTGTGAAATTTTTCTTTGCCTCAACAATAAAGAATAACAAAATTGACGTTTCTGAACTTTAAAAACTTTACACATAAGTACTTTAAAAATTAATAAGAAAATTACTAAACAAAATAAAACACTGACTGCTTGTTTACGGCGCGTGCAATACAAATCTTGCACACCATGTTAGACCTTAAAATTGTTAGATAAAAATATTTTAAAAATATGAATAAAGTCTTTATCCCCATTTTATTTGAGCTACCGGATTGTCAAAGTATACTAATTACGCTCTTGCTAAGTTCAAGCAAACTCTGAGAAATTCCCCATTTATATCGATGTAGATATCTTTGATTTGTAAAAATGTGTTTGTAAATTAAAATTTACAGGTTGTTAGTGCCCGAGAATTACTGTAAATAGCATGAATTTCCATTCTATTGTTTCCTATCTCTAATTTTATTGTTGAGATCAAAATGGCCGACATCGCGTCATGTTAATTTCTTGCAGTGTCGTTTTTTTACAATTTACTGTAAAATATGATTTATTAATGTTGTACACTGACACATTTACAATAATTCGTAAAAATAGGTTTAAATTTTCTTTGTTTAATTCATTGATTTGTAAAAAATAGCTCAATTTCAAAATTCATTATGTATATAATTTGCGTGTTATTAAATTAATTTTACAGTGATCTGTCAAACGCTCAGTTTCAGAAACTTCCATTAAAGTTAAAGTTTCTTTAAATGTAATGCCGCCCTTGTTTACGCCAACAAGATCCGAACCAAACCAAAGTCCGAAGTCCGTCGCCAAAATGCTTGCTGTGTTCCGTCGGTGCGTGGGAGGACCAGTGCCTTTATAGGCATTTTCTGGGTTAACTCGCCCCATCTTCGACCTTATCTTTGACCTCATGGTCAAGATTGAGGTCAAGAGTTAACCCATCTTATAATAAAAAAAAATGGAAAGTGACAGTATAATATTTAAAGTGGCATTAAAATAGAAGTTTTTGCAACTGAGTGGGACATGTTTAATTAAAAACAGCTCAATTTCAAAATTCATTATAATATTTGCGTGTCATTTAATTACTTAATTTTACAGTGAACTGCGTTTATCTATAAGGCCGTATTACAGAGGGAGACTTAAGTCTGAATCTATACTTAAGTATTTATTCTTTTCCTCTTGCTATTAAAATTACAAAGATGACACCTAAGGGTAGATCAGAGTCTGAGTAGCGTTCTGTAATACGGACCTTAGACTCTGAGCTATACTTAAGTAGCATTCGCTTTTGTCATTTTAATACTGAGAGAAAGAGACAATCGATACTAAATATACAAGACTTAAGTCTCTTTCAGTAATACGTTCTTAAATCTCTTTGTCTTTACAAGCTATGCTAATCCTGCCAAAACAAGTTGGCATAAGCGTGATGTTCTTTGGGGAGGATGCCGCACTATAGAAACATAAAAAAAGAGATTTTGCTTTAACTTAGTTCTAGGCACAAACTAGCTTCGTTAAACTAATAAACAATGCAATCTTGTATGGGTGTAAAGCTTGACAATTAAATGGACTATGCGGCGCTGCAAGCAATTTTGATCTTAAAGATTGGTTGGAATAAAGTCTATTTTATTAGTTTTTTTTGGAGATTATTGCCTCGTTATAAGACCTTTGAGCAAAGTCTTAAGTACTTGGAATTTTTATTAGGTAGCTAGTACTTAGTCTGAATTTTTCTATAGATTCCCATAAAAAAGTTATTTTATATCAGGGCTTGTTTTTTTCTCTTTTAATAATTTATTTAATAAAACTTGTCAGAATAAAAACAGAAATAAAAATTAAAAATCTACATAAGTTTCGGCGATTAAATAACTCACCCTGAATCTGGCCCGGCCCAAACGTCGCAGCTATTCTACAAAAAAAAAAGATAATAGCCAAAAGTAAGACTGAAAATAAAATAGTGAACAAGTCCCAAAAACCTCTTAAAGGTAGTGAAATAAAATCACCAACCAAGTTATAAATCGAGAATATATTTCAGAAACACTCAACCTCTTACATAATTTACGCGTAATATTCTGATACCGCGTTTTACAATGCTTGCAGCGCCATCTGTTGGCGCTGACGAGAACTAACTTAAATTAAGTCTATTGAACAATAGTTGACAGGAAATCCACAAAATGGCGTCGCAGCGTTCCATTTATTGTCTGGCTTTAATAAGAAACATATCAGACAATCTGAAGGTTTCCAAAAAGAACATCACAAACCAAATCAATACAGATCTCTTTAAGTGACACATTGTGAAACTAAGTGTTGCAATCGTATTAATGTAAGTCTAGGTTAAATAGTTGTAACACGGAAAATATATTAAAATAGAAATATTGTGTAAGTGGAGTGCTGGAATCAGGTCTTGTTTAATAACGTTATTCTGCGAAAAAATACTCATTCTGACGTCATGTTTTTCTGCGATTAGCACACTGGCATTTTGACGGTTTATTGACACCAAATATGACTGTGAAAATGGAAAATGGACAGCAGCACGTCAGGTTACCCCTTGGCACTAAAGCCGGCGATATTACGAGCGAGATAAAGCGACGTCAAGGTCAACATGTTAAGCTTGTGCTGCAGTGTGTACAACTTTTGGGGTATACACAATAAGAGCTATTAGTCTCAACTGTCTCCAAAGTTGTACCTTTCCATTTTGACATTCACATATTAAGTGACTATGTTTAGTAAAATGTACAACTTTCGGGGTAGTCAATAAGAGCTATTTGCAATAGCTCTTCACACTAATTGTGAACCTTAACGACTATCACGGAAGTTGTACCTTTCCATTTTCATAGTCACATATTTTGTTTACCGGTCGTCAATTAACTTTAAATTAGCTAATATTAATATTAAATATTATCGAATATTAAGGATGTGAATCAGCTCACAAAACTGAATTTCCCCAAGGAACATATTTCGAACTATGAAATACATTTTCACTTATCCATACAACTTGAGCGATCAACTAATTGCCATAATATGAGAAGGTGATTATTATTTTTTAAGAATTTCATTTACGTTTCTTGGGGAAAGTTGTTCAGTTTCATATAGACAATCACCCCCTAACTAAAGTTTTGCTTACTAATTCAATCAAAGTCGCCCTCTCTTTTCCGCACGTATGACTGCGAGAGGCGGGTATAGCAAAATGGCTACCTCTAGACAAATTTTCCCAATAAACTGTCAAAAGGCGCTGATTCAATTTTAAAAATGTCAAATTTCACAGTTCTATGTAGGATTTTTACAATTTAAATTTTCATATATGGAATTGCTTGATTACTTGAGTCCTGGCTGTTTTCGGCTTTGGCGACCGTCATTATGCCGTACTGTGACTTGCATAGCCACACTTATTTTTAACTTGACACTGGCAGCTAATGTGATCGTACATTAAATAAGAATTAAAAAAAATATTACAAAGGTAAACGGATGCAAATAGCTTTTAAAAAGAAAACAATGGCGTGATTTCAGTACCCCACGATAGACACTATTGTATGTATCTTTGAAATGATAACTCAGCCATAATAATATATTTTGGTATAAGAAGGTAAAGAGTTAAAATTCTTAGTTGTATAAAGAGTTGGGTCGACAGTTTTGTTTTAAACATTTGGGTAGTACCCGGTTAAAATATCGAGCTTGGTCCACCCAGCTTATTCATTGCACTTCAAGATATCTTTAAAAAAATGCTGCGGTTACACTTTACCGAAGTTTTTAAGCGTAAATATTGTACTTACATGTTTTTATGGAATCAGCAAAGAAAATTAATACATAAAATGAAGTACACATAGTTTTATTTTATCCGAATCTAGAAAAAACTGCTTATTTACACTTAAAAACAGCGGGTTTCGATGTAGAGGTTGAAAACTAATGATAATGGATGTGGTAGAAGGTTGATTAACTTTAGCGATAGACAAGATGGCGGACATTTCCCGCGAAAATCGGTTATTTACATACATGTGACAGAATGTTTATATTATTCTATTTTTATTTCATTACATGTAATAAACTTACGTTATTTTTAAACTAACTTTTGGTTTTATTTTGGAGTTCTAAGTTCGACCCTATACCAATACTTAATCCCTACTAATATTATAAATGCGAAAGTAACTCTGTCTGTCTGTCTGTTACCTTTTCACGCCTAAACCGCTGAACCGATTTTGATGAATTTTGGTACAGAGATAGATTAGAGCCTGGGAAAGGACATAGGCTACATTTTATCCCACAGTTGGGCACGATATAACCTGTAGTCCACGCGGGCGGAGCCGCGGGCGGAAAGCTAGTTGGTAAATAAAAATGTATTATATCCTCATCTCATAAAATAAGTTTGTATCTCCGATTGTAGGTACTTGATAATAAGTAGGTAGGTACTTACTTTCAATCGTCGTTTGCCAAACAACGCGCAAGGGCCCTCATTTCCCTCACGAAACTTTATGGAGACATTCTACCTATGAAACTTAACATGGAGAAGGGATTTTTTCTTTCTTCTAATTCCGACCTATGTTCTTCAACCGTGTGGTGATCGGTTGAGAATAACACCACCCCATCTCTTTCCGTGGGTGTCGTAAGAGGCAACTAAGGAAACACAAATGAGACCTGCCTCTTAGTAATCCATCCCAGGCAACGAAACTTCATTTTTTTCTGAATCTGAGGAGTCGTCCTATGGTCTCATGCGGTGGGGTAGGCTCTGTAAAGGGCAGTCTGGTTCGCGACCACCCTCCTACCGAAGTCCGACGCCAAAGAGCTGTGTTCCGTCGGTGCGTGGGAGTACCAGTGCCTTTATAGGCATTTTCTGGGAAACTGAACAACTTCCCCAAGGAACATAGGTCAAAATACGAAAATTGTTTTGCTCTCATACAAACTACATCAGCATATACCTACAAGGTGTTTCAAAAAAACTAAAAAAAAATAATTCAAAATAAATTAAAATTAAGCTTATTGCGCAGCTCTATTACAAATATGACAAGTATGTCATATTAATTATATGAAACTTTCATTTTGAAAGATGTCAAACCGTGCAACTGATTCTTTGAGTATGTTGAACTGATTACTAGAGTTGCGACTATTTTACTTTTAAAATTAAATTTTGGAATTTTTTTTTTAGTTTTTTTTGAAACTCCTTGTATATATGTATAATATTGTTTTTACAATATATATGTATAATATTAATTTTCCCGATGTTTCGACGCAGTTGCACTCAAACCGCGAAGTTTAAAGTGTTACACTTACACAGATACACAATTACACATGTCAAACTTATAACACCTCTCTTTTTTTGCCGGGGGTTAAAAATGAAACCAATAATATGATTTATTAACATAACTCTATTTAAAAATAAACATTTTAACAAGAGTTCTATGTACAGTACGCCATAACTATCTACATACACTGCAATGCGGTGTTCGCGTTCATACATCGGTCACTCTAAGAGGTTTTTCTATTATTGAGCAAAATCAACAAGTTTCATATAAACACTGGAGATTACCCTCAGGAATACAGAAAAAAAGGTCTTTGTAGGTGAGGAATTTAAATAAATACCTAACTTTCGTTTTCGTTGTTTCTGAGCTATATTTTTAACAAAACATTAAATGAGGAGCTTTGGAATAAAAACCGATAAATCACATTTGTGTTTTTTGTGGGAAAATGTAAAAAATGTTCCGGTCGCATCGTTGTTTAGTAGGAAATTATCGGTTGTGGACGTTGTGGTACAGATCCGGGTATTTCGCGGACAGATTTAGAGCGGAATTATCAGTTTTGACCAGGTTACATTAACATAGAGCAAGATATGTAAGAGAAGAATAAATTGGCATCATAATAAAAATTACAAGATTTGATTTATCGGTTTTTGTTCCGAAGCTCCTCAAATATCCTCCAATAAACAGAAAAGATTTTTTGAATTAAATTAAAACTAAAGTTACTTATAACATTTTACAAGAAGTTTTTATCTAGAAAACTGGTTACCCATTCTAGTTCCGCTTTAACGAGTTTTATAATTAAATACTTACATAGAAACGGTAACATGATTAGTACACTTAAATTTTTTGGGGTCAAATATTGTGAATCAAATGTCAATTTATTATAAACCTATTCTATACAAAGATAATTTGATTGACTCAACTATTAGGTCTTTACATATGAAATTCAACTCAGTATTTTGTTCACAATTTTTTGATAAAAACTTAGCCATATAACGGAGATTTTAAGTAAAATTAATACATTTTTACTTTGGATTTATTTACTGAAATCTAAGCTCAAATATATCTCGTTCCATTTGTTGCCCATTTCATTTCTTATTTTTGCTGTACCTTTGTTACAATGACCACTTTCAATGAACTATGCATTGAAATCCAAATTTAACAAAATAGTATAAAATAAAAATAGGTTGCCGATAAGATATTGCTTCTTAGCAATGGGGCCGCCTTTTGTACCCTGACATAACTTTTTTGTATAAAATGTAACTGTACCTTATCTGTGTTGGAGTGCAATAAAGTATATTGTATTGTATTGTATAGGAACTGTACAAATATTCCTATACCATTTTGTTAAATTTGGATTTCGCATTCCCGAGAAAACTCCAAAAACGTTAGTATGAAAACATGACTTTTTCCAAAAAATATATATGGAAAACGCCAATTTCATAGGGAAAGGCCTAGTATAAATACAAAATGGTTTAAGGGGTTAACAAATATTAATTTAAGTATTTAATAAGTTTCATCATTAGGAATCAGCGCCTAATTTTATTCTTCAATTCAATCTCCAGTGTTATTTGGTATAAACGTATAAAACTTCCTGTAACAATCAAGTACTAAAAACTTTTCGCGATGATTAAAAAGTTAGATATATTCCCGTTTGACCCGTTAGTTGAAACACTCCAGAAAAATCCCAATACCTACATGGGAATATCCCACGGATTACTTGAGACTAAAAATAAAGTCAAATATCCGATTAAATCCCGCACAAATTTAAAAATAAACATTATCTAACGTTATATTTGTTATTTTTATGCTATATTTCACCAGGGTTCATTGCATTAACTTTATACAGATTTGTTTTAAGTACAGACAGCAGTACGTCAGATTACCCATTTGCTACGTGATGTTGCGAGTGGGATAAAGGTGAACATGCATAGCCTGATGTGCTGCCGTGTGTAAAAAATCAAAGCAAGCTTAAAACTTTGGGACGTTGTACCGTTCTTATTTCGTAAGCATGAAAGGTGAAAGTCGCATTTGAAAAGTCAAAGTTGAGCTGCTCTTCATTTAAACTTTAATATACAGGTCTTTAGGTATCTCTCTTTCAACCTCTCAGGTGGTTAATCAGTCCATGAAACTGAACAACTTCTCCAAGGAACTTAGGTCAAAATACGAAAAAAAAATTTGAGTTCCCATACAAACTTCATTAGCATATAGCGCATTTTGTATGGGAGATCAAATTTTTTTTTTGTGTATTTTGACCTATGTTCCTTGGGGAAGTTGTTCAGTTTCATGGACTGATTAACCACCTGAGAGGTTGAAAGAGAGATACCTAAAGCCCTGTATATATGTATATATAATATATAAAGCTCTCTTGGGACTAAAATAACATATTGTAATAGTTTTTGGTCAGTGTTTAACAAGATTAACAATCTAGTTAGTATTAGCTTAGTTTTAAAAACTAGGTTTCACTCGATCATTTTTTAAATTAATTTTACCTACCTATCATAGTTAATTTTTATAATTAAAATTTCTTAACGCAAACGCTACACTTTTAATTACTAAACGTGGCAGATGGATATTTGTCAGTGAAATAAAGGCTCATGATAATTAATTAGTAATAACGGCAAATAATTTCAAAATAAATCAGTCTGACTAAGAGAGTTGAGGGAAAAGATGGCAAATGTTCAAAAGTTTAATAATCTGCCAGTTTTGTTTCCAAAGTGCTAAATTTCTGCCAGTTTTTTCTAATGTTGACAGATTCATTTTATCTTGATTTGTAATCGTTCAAAAATGAACATACAACGATACAACATATGAAATTAAAACAGAAAAATCTGTCGTATTTTACAAATTTATAACATTTCTGCCAATTCTCACATAAAATTGAAATGTTTAAAAACATTTTCACACCTATTTAATAAAACATTAAAAGGAATGTTTTTAGTAGTATGTAAACAAAGTAATGCAGAAAAAATGCGATTGATTTGTCGTGCGCAGTAGTGTTTTTTACTGCCAAAAATTGGCAGAAACATTGATTAAATATAAAAACTGGCAGAAAATTTAACAACAAACAGCAACTGCCAGAAATCTTAACAACTAACAGATACTGGCAGAAATCTTTGTAACAACTGGAAGTTTTTTTTACCGATCGCTTTGCCATCTCTAGTCTACAATCTCTATGGTCTAAAACCTCAATTGTAACATTCTACCGTGCCTTAGAGTGACTCGATATTCAGATAAATGCGTTCTGGTGCGTAGCGACATTTATAACAAATACTAAAAACGCTTTCATACAAAAAAAAGAAGAATTAATACAATTACATAAGTATACACAGCACTTAGATAGAAGCTACAAATACATTCGTCTGGGTGGTGATAGAATTAATTAAATTAGGAATTGTCTATTATTATATTTATAGAGCTTGTGGCCTGGACTTATCTGTCTGGTTTGAACATTTTATTTTATTAATGTTTTTTTTTCCTATTATAAACTAGCAATTGTCAATCCTACAGGGCAATTCCAAAAAAATGCTCTTTTCCGCAGCACTGGTTAACGTGTTATTTATGGCTCAGAGTAACAAAGTTTTGTATGGCTAAATCACGTTATTCCAAGTCTGTAAAAAAAGATAAATGACACGACGAAAATGACAGCTGCAAACGCACAGTTGCAGCTTTGTAATAATACAATTGGCCTGCTGAAACTTTTGTAGGATTTATTTAACATCATATCAAAGGGTTTCTGCAGAAAACTGTAAGGCGGAAACCTGTTGAGTAACTACTTTTTTTTCTTCAAAATATTTGGCGCGCTAACGAATACCCTGCTGTGCCATATTTTGAATTCCGTGAAAACAGTTTGTGCGCGAAACTTTTAAATAATTTGTTTTATTTTATAAATATTTTAACAATTTTCAAACTCCATGACTATATAGATATAATCGACTATTTAGTTTTGAGACTTTCTTAATATTAATTTGTGATTTTTGTTAGAGCATTCTGAATGTTCTGAGTAAATATAATATGTCGTTTTCACGTCCTAAGCATAAGTCAATAATAATTGATGTGTCTTTTGAGTAAAGGGTATTTTAGATTTTTAAGTATTTATAAGGAGTCTGGGAAGTATATTATGTATTTACATAAGAAAGTATATTAGTAGATAATTAGTTATCTAACACCCATAGTACAAGCTTTGCTTATTTTGGGGTTAGATGGCGCTGTGTAAATTGTCCAAATAATTGACTTGAACCACGTCAATATATCACTGTTATAGTCAGAATTTTTTATGTCAATATATTTTATTTGTGATAAAACTTTTAAAATCGATTTATTTATTTATTTAATTAAAATGTAATGGTGTTTCTCTTTCAATAATGAAACTCAAAGACACCACGAATGTTGTCAGTTATTTTAGTAATAAGTCCATAAAAAAAATTCAAAATTCGTTTTAGATTTCTGAAGATCTTTGAAATTGCTTTTTTTCTTTGTGGTTACATTATTTCATTGAAACAACATTCGCTTTAGCTATGGACATTCTAGTGTTCATTTTAAGCAAGAAAGTTTTAGTTATGTTATTATGACTTACCAAAAAAAAACAATGTCGGATTTCTGTGTGTTATATAGTTTGCTGTAGTTTTAACATGCGTTGCACCAATTTGAGGTTATTATGTTTTCTATTTCATGTAAAAAACTTTTTAAGTATTGCCAGTAGTTTTCTCACAGAACCGACTTCAAACATTCCAAACAAATTCTATACAAAAAAATGAAGTTTTAAACTATCACCAGTAGCATTGTACTCACAAAACCGACTTCAAACCTCGATAAATCCAAGCCGCAAGCGGTGCGGTATCCCTGCCTACCCTATGATGAGTCCGCAGCCGAACTTGAAGTGTGTCTTGCTGTGGTTGGCCGCGCCGGAGAGGGCGAATGTGAACGGAAGGGGCTGAAGCTTCTTCTCCAAAACCGCTCCTATGTTCCAGTTTGAGTCTACCATGCCTGTAAGGGGTTACCGCGATGTTATAAAATCTTAGGGAACATTATCAATATTTTTTTTTCATATTTTTTAAAATATTTTCTTTTTTACAATTAAATTACTTATTCGAGCATATTTACTTTTCAACTAGCTTTCCGCTCGGGGCTTCGTTCTCGTGGGAATACGGAATATGCATGTAATTCAAATATGGATATATTTTTTCAATTATAATTTAAGCCGTGTGAGTCCCCGGCAGAGTAGAATAGGACCACCCTCTTTCTTACCGAGGTGTCATACAAGGCGACTAAGGTAAATATGCAAGCAAGTTCATCTGCACACAGAGAAGGAAAACTCTGCAATTATACCAAAACCCTCGCCAACCCGTCTGCCAAGCGTGGTGAGTATGGCATGTACCCCTCATGTTATTGAGGGAGGCCCGTGCCCCAGCAGTGGGGACATATATGGGCTGATGAAGTATAATTTATTTTTTAGTCAGAAATTAATATTTCAAAGGTGCAGAAAAAATGCGAAAAATTCAAATATCCGAAACGCGTTGCTATTGTAAGAGTGAATATGACGTTAATTTTTTTTTTTACAACAAAATGAATCAAAATGAATTATTACTTGTATATTGTTTTTTTAGACCGTTCTATAGATGGAGAATGTTGTTTAATAATGAATTAGTTAAAACTTCGAAATATATTAAAAAAGTGAAATTAAACCAAAATCCACATAATAGTCGTGAACTGTGACATCACGCTAAGCGCGCGAAAATTGTAGCTGTTTAAAGTTCTCGTTTCATTTAGTTACTTTTTTTCATCGTTGATATATTTTTTTTATTGTTTAGCGATATAAGTTATTTAACAAAAATATTTTAAAAAATGCATATTCCCTATTCGGGAAAACTGTGTAGCCTATGTTCATCAGGGATAATTTAGGATTCTAATGGTGAAAAATAACATGGGGACTGTGGGCATGGGTGTATGGAATTGGATCAAAACTGACCTCTGAAGGTGAGTTCTGCCTTTGGTATGTTGACCTGGTACCCGATGGTACCGACTGACTCCATTCCTCGGAATGAGGTCTCCATTTCTGCTACCACCTGAAAAAAAATCCTAGTAAACAAAAAAAAATGCAGCACACTGGTAGGGATTGACACTCTGCTTGCCTGCGGCGGCAGATTTAAGATTCGTCCTCTGAAAACACTGAATAAACGGAGTTAATACTATTTTATTTCTACTAATTTTATTTGATTGTTCTCTTTTTGTTAGGTACAGAGGCAAGTTCTGTGTTCCATCGGTGCGTAGGAGTACCAGTGCCTTATAGGCATTTTCTGGGTTAACTCGTTCCATCTTCGACCTGATCTATGACGTTGAGATTGAGGTCAAGAGTTAACCCATCTTATAATAATAAAAAAAACAGGTTACTCCATTTTCATTGCAAAACCGCTCTTATCACAACAGCACAGTGCACGCGTGTGGTAACCTGAGCTGCGGTCGTCCATATATAGAAGTGTGGATTTATTAGTCTTCAGAGGACCAATTTTTAAATCTGCCGCCGTTTTAGTGGACAGCTTTCAATGGCCAGACTAGCACACATTGCATAAGAAAACACCACTGATTCGGAAAAACACATTCATCCATGACGACACACCCAACACTTATACAAATCAAGAAGAATATTTAATGAACTAACCTGTAACTGCTCGCTGGCCTGCTTGAAGTAGCACACGTGGAACCCGGCGGCGCCCAGCGTCGCGGACACCTCGGAGTCTGGAATGTTTTAATTTATATTACATACATTAATATTACGTCAGATCGTTAAAGATCGGTCCAGTTCACTGTTCAGCCCCCCGATCGCGGTAAGTTTGAACGTGTTTACCAAAGCTAAACAGCTCACATTTCCTTTGTATTCAGCCCTATAGCTTTGTATAATATAAATTGATAACTTTTTTTTTACGAGCCAATTACGTCCCCACCGAGGGGCACGGGCCTCCCTTCCAAACACGAAGAGGATTTAGTCCATAGTCCACCACGCTGGCCAATGCGGGTCGGTGGACCGCTCGTCTTTCGAAAATGAATTTTCTTGGACAGACGGGTTTCATCACGATGTTTTCCTTCAGCGTTGAGCAAGTGATAATTAGAAATCCGTACATAAATCCGAAAAGACGAATTTAGTGGTACAGGCCCCGCACCAGGATTTGAACCCGCGACCTTCGGATTACAAGTCTGGCTCATTACCAACTGGGCCATCATCGCTTGATAACTTAATTTAATTTACATTAATGTAATGATTTTTTTGACATTGTATAATTAATACAGAAATAAATGAATATGAATACCATCCATGGTGTATCTGGCTGCGGCGGATGTGATGGCTATCTCCCCGCCCATGACGCGGGCCCCAGTCTGGTACACTAGCTCAGCACCCAGCGCCAGGCGGGAGGTTACTGACTGGAAATAAAAAAATAAATATAAAATAGTCTATTTAGTTCAAAGTAAAATAATAGAGAACTGTACATGTTTGTTAGAATTTATAATAATATGCCATAACTAAAACAGTTAATTTTTAGAAATAACTCTAAATTGAAAATGTTGTATCACCTCTGATATCCAGTAAATAGCTTGTAACTTTTAAACCACTAAACCAAATTTGATATAACATAACTAAGAACACAAGTCAAACTTAAAACACTCCTCTTTTAGAGTTGGGGGTTAACACTGTTACTCAAGGACCCTAAAGTGCTACAGACTGATCTATACTTAAGTAGCAGTCTTTGTCATTTTGATAGTGAGAGAAAGAGACAATCAATACTAAAACACAGATCAAGACTCAAGTCTCTGTAATACGAGCCTAACGTGGATACAGATATTTTTACCTTATTTTTTCATTATGAGATGGGTTAACTCTTGACCTCAATCTTGACCATATTTTTACCTGTAAGTAGTGCCCAACAAACAAGGCTGACTTTTCACTGAACTCTGGTTTGCCGACTGCCATGGCGATGGTGTAATCGGAGCCTTTGTATTCAACTGTGCCTTGTGTTGCGGTTAGCTTGCATTCTTGGATCTAAAAAAGTGATATGAAGTTAATAAACATCATACAGATGCACTCACATCTATGATCCCTTTCGGGTTAGCCAGAACCACTTGACGCATCTTTTCACATTAATTTAAGTAAACTCAATACATTTGCCAAAAATGAATTTACAAGTTTTTGTTGTAATATCTAATATTCGTTCCCGTGCCGTGGGAAGCCGGGAAAATTATGTTGCCTATGTTAGTCACAGATAATGTAGCATTCTAATGATGAAAGATTTTTCAAATCGGTCCAGTAGTTTCGGAGCCAATTCAATGCAAACAAACAAACAGTCAAATATTTCCTCTTTATTATAGGTAAATAGTGTAGATTTTAACATCTGTGTTTTGCGCAAGCTAGTATTATAAACTGTTATACAAAAAAAAATGATTTCTCTTGTGCAGTAAAATCACCCTCTACCAAAACTTGGCAGAAATATTGTTTAAAAATAAAAACTGGCAGAAACGTTCACAACCAACAGATACTGAATTTTGGCATCCAACAGATACTGGCAGAAAAAAGGACCAGCAGTGTAAGAACCTACCTAAACAAAAGGAAAGCGACGCCGCCCGTAGAGTTATACGGGAATAGGTAATAAAATAAATACATATACGCGAATTTAGACCCGTTTCAGAATTTAATTATGTGTTCAAATCGCGAAAGGTTAAAGTGTTATATGAGTTATTATCCCTTAGAGTGGCAAATTAAAATAAATGTAATTTTGTAACAAAGTAAAACCTATTTTACCAATTTACAAATAAACTGTTAAAATTGTTACTGTTTAAATTTAATTTTATATTTGTCTTGCCGATTTTCAGTAATGTGAGTCAATTATAAATTAAAGTAAAATCAAATGAATGATAAAAAGCTGTAAAACAAAAGTTGTTGTTTATGATGTTAGTAATCTAGTCCTGCAAGATTATTAGTTTTTTACAAATATTCTGTATAGTGGACTAACTCTGTCTGTCTGTTATACTTTCACGCCTAAACTACTAAGACGATTTGAAATTTGGTACAGAGATAAATTAGACCTTGGAAAACATAGGATACATTTTATCCCACAGCTGGGCACGATGTAACCTGTAGTCCACGCGGGTGGAGGCGCGGGCGGAAAGCTAGTCTCAAATAAATACCTGTGCAGCTCCCTTGACTCTGATCTCATTGGTGAGCTGATGGATGAGGTTGAAATTTACATTGCCGGTGGGGTCGATATCTCCAAGCACTACGGGGAACGCTTCTGTCGGAGAGATCTGCTTCGTGCCAATGTATGTAGCGCCTAGTTTGTAACCGTTCTGTGTCGAACTCATTGTTATTGTGTGGGACATCTGGAAATTAAAATTAGACAAATGAAATAAATCAAAATTATTGATGCTCCCTATTGAACCTGTTATACCCTCAAATGGTAGCTTGGCCTTTTCGAGGAACAAATTTGGCATTTTTTTAAAAACTTCCCTGCCTGAGTGTATTTCCGAACTCATACAGGTCTTTAGGTAAATCTCTTTAAACCTCTCGGTGGTTAATCAGTCTATTAAACTGAACAACTTTCCCAAGGAACATAGGTTAAAATACGAAAAAACTTCATAAGCATATACTTAGCGCATTTTGTATGGGGGATCAAAAATATTTTTTTTTCCTATTTTGTCCTATGTTCCTTGGAAAAGTTGTTCAGTTTCATGGACTGATTAACCACCCGAGCGGTTGAAAGAGAGTTACCTAAAGCCCTGTATAATGCAAGTCTCTTTAATGTTCGAGTAAATTGGCATCTTCTGGGTAAGCTTGCTACATCCTCGAACACATCTTTGCCCCTGTGCTAGATTGTGGTCAAGAGCAAACCCATTATTAATAATAAAAATAAAAAGGTACAAAAAAAATCAATTGTGTAACAGATTAGTTTACCTGGAAATGGTTAGAAATACCCTTGTTGATCATCAGCTTTCCACCTTCGAAATTAACTGGCATTACATCTGAAATAAAAGTATTCAAGTACTTAAAAACAATTAGTTTATCTATGTGTTTGTAATTAAACAGCACATTCTGTAAATTTTAGGGCCTAAAATAAGTATCCACACATGTTACTTGTCAGATAAGGTTCAAATTAGAATGAAATAGCAGTGAGTGTAAAACAAAACCACCTAATAGTAATTACTCCGACTCCTACTCCGAAAGTTGTACCTTTTGCTAAACACAGAGATAATGTAGCTTAGAAATAATCTAGAGGAAAGATTTGATTGTTTGTTTGTTTGCATTGAATAGGCTCCGAAACTACTGGACCAATTTGAAAAATTGTTTCACCATTAGAAAGCTACATTATCTCCGATGGACATAGGCTACATAATTTTCCCGAATTCCATCAGCAACGAAGTCCCAGGCGTAAAGTAGCTTAAAAATCATACTTAAGCTCCTTTTAAATGGTGGATAAATTGAGTGTTGTGTATAAAAAGTTATCAAGATTGTCTAATAAGTATTGGTATGTTTGATTAAACTTTAAATGCACAGATAAGTCACCATGAGAGAAACTTGGAAACTAAGCATGATGTAATGGAATTTAGTACTTAATACTTTTCACATTACATAGTAAGTAAGATCTTAAAACATAAAAAGTGTTTAATGCAAAACCTTGCAAGGGCACAGCAAACTTAGGAATAGATGCATGCACACATACAATTCTTCTTAGGTACTATTACTTTCTTTTTAATTATTATCAAATTATATTTTTAAACACATTATCCCCATCCCCATATTCCAATAAAAATCTAATTGGTTAATTAGAGCTCAGAGAAAACAGCACAGCAGGTTTCACTTTTACCATCTTCTTCTAAACTAATATTATAAAGAGGAAAGATTTGATTGTTTGTTTGTTTGCATTGAATAATTCACCATTTGAATGATTTGAAAAATTCGTTTACCATTAGAATGCTACATTATCCCAGAATTCCATAGGCTACACAATTTTCCCGAATTCCCACAGGAAAAAAGTCCATTGTGGAACACTAGTAATATATAAAATTTAAAGTCATGACTCCATCAATGCCAAGCTATACCATTGGACCTAGAAAGTTGAAATTTGGCACATAGGATCCTTTTATAATGTAGGTAAGGAATAAAAAGGAAAGGCTTTTGTGAAATTGCCATAAGTACCAGGCATGCTCAAGTATATGTTGCTAATAAGAACGAAATAAGGTCGACGTCAAGGTCAACATGTGCAGCCTGATGTGTTGTTGTGTGTATTTATATTATTTTTATTAAAGGGTACACCAACAGATTCAACAAATCAATTGTATGACAGACACCTATTTAGGAAAACATATGGTCGCTGGGTCATGTTAGGGGCGGTAAAAAGTGAAAATTTGGAGCGCATTTCATGCTGAGGTCGGTCCTTTTATGTCTTATCATAAGTAAATAGGACAGGTAACCTAAAAAGGTGTGAGTTGAGAATTTTGTGTCTTCCTTGAATGTTTACTTAGTGAAACCGCTACGGAAATTGCTTCTATAAGCTCCGTACATAAAGTAAAGAAACAGATAACACTAGTTCCCATAAAACAGTTCTCATTACATCACAAACTAACCCAACTTTTAGGGAAACACAAAATATTTTTTTAAAACTTCTTTCTGACTGAATTAACAATATAGGTTAATTCAAAAGATTCTTATTACGTCAATGCCTATTAGTACGTGATTTATATCCTGAAAACTGTCGTAGAAATCATACCTTTGGTCTTTTTGTGCAATTCATCTAGGGTTCCGGGGTTTTCACGTTGTTTCTCTTCTTCCATCTTTTTGACGTCAGTATTTGTAAGACCTGAGTTGTATACATGGTACCTGCTTGCTATCGCTCCCATTTTATTGTTCAATTCGTTATACTTTCCCTAAATTCCACAGAAATCGATGAACATGTGCAAAGAAACTATGGAATAAAAGACAATCGCACAAGTATGAAGTTGACAGTCAATGTCGCCAACATTACTCCATCAAAGCATAGACAAAATAACGATATACTAGTTTCTAATAGCCGTTATTGTATGAACTTGTTATTAAAAAAGTTAAAATATCTATGAAAAATTATAAGTAATAATGTCAAAATTGACAACTTGCTTTCAATCTTCGAATTCGGAGCTGTTTTCGTCGAAAAATATTGAAAATTCATTGAATTCAGTGCATTTTTCATAGTCGTTTCATTGTTATAACACTTCGTAAACCACCAGTTCGTACCTTACCATCCTACGAAGTGACACTACATCGTATATTTTGATCAGAGAGTAATTTACTGAGAAACGTAGAAATGCCTAAGGTCGTATCTAGAAGTATAGTCTGTTCTGATACTAAAGACCAGGAGGAATACAATGAGACGAAACCTTTACATATTTACTACTGTATTTGTGGCCAAATGTCTCTTATCCTAGATTGTACTATTGACAAACTGCCTTTGAGGCCTACTGACGGCGCAAGGGTTATTGATGGCTCTAAACACGCACACAAGATCACCTCAGACCCTGACGAGACAGTTTATCTCAAGAGAGAGAAAGGCATAGAACGTCAGTATAGATTAAAATGTAAAAAGTGTGCAATTCCGATATATTACAAGCATGATCAAGAAAGTAATGTCATTTTCATAATGGAAGGGGCTCTGGTGCAGTCGCCTGGTGAAGGAGCAGTTACCGATATCTACAAACAGGTGGCGCTGACGCAGCCTAAGAAGATTATGGTGACGAAACATACGAAAAACATGGGAAAATTCAGTTCAGTGACGGTATCGACTATAGATGAAGAGGAGGATGAGATTGAGGCTAGAGAAGTGGCCGACAGCTATGCTAATAATGCTAGGATTATTGAAAAGCAGTTAGAAAGGAAGGGAATGAATAAACGCCAAGCAGAAACCCCAGCACAGACTACTGAGAAAAGAGTTAGAGGAACCTTGATTGAGAAATAATTCTTTCTTAATTAATAAAATTAATGAAAAATAATGGGAAGATACATTTTTGCTCTCTGCGAACTTATCTCAATATGGAGCACTAGCTGTTTGCCTGGGACTTTGTTTCTAATGGAAAATTATGTTGCCTATACATTATTCTAATGTCTAAGCTATATTACTGTGAAGTTTCATTAGAATCTGTCTAGTAGTTTTTTGTAACAAACATCGTGATCTAAACATCCATCCATCCATCTTTATAACTTTTTGTAAAAATTTCAGTAGGACAGGCAATGTGCTAAAAATGACCGTGTTTGAAGTACGGACAGCCGCAACTCAGGTTACCACATGTGTGTACTCTGTGCCGTTGTGATAAGAGCGGTTTTGCAATGAAAATGGAGTAACCTGATGCGCTAGCCTCTGTAAAACCAAAAACAAAAGTTCATAAATTTTATTTGTAATTGATCTGTCTAGATTTTTGAATTTAAATTAATGAATTTGATAAATGAAATGTAAACAATTTACTTTTCCTAAATTATTTAAGTACATAAAAATGTAGAATAAAATAAAATACAAACAGCAGTTTGCAAATGTTTTTATTTATATGAAAACAATTTTACAATGTCCCTTTTAAACAATAAATATACTTTAATTAATCAAATATCAATTTAATATGGTTGATGGAATAAATATATGTATTTTTCACTTATAATTTTAAATTTTATTTACATAATTTATTTACATTTTAGATTTTCACACACTAGCTAATGAGCTAGGAATACAGAAACACATTTTTTAAACATAATTAACATGATTTTATAGTTTTGTACATTATTTACACTAAGAATGAAAATGTCGAATAATAAACTCTTCAAAGACAAACTGAGTAATTATTTATAGGTACTTAATTATAAAGATTTATTTATCTCAGAATAATTTAGAATTAGGTATTTCTTTATTACGCATAAATATTTTTAAATAATGCACTTAAGTAATGTATATCACATTTTAAATAATAGATTTCTGTACAAATGAATAATAGGTACAGTCAGGAACAAAATTTGGATGAAATTGTTTTTCATAATAGGAAGCCTGTTTATGTTTAACTTTTAGGAAGTAGGGCTATTAGGTAAAAAATAGTGAATTTTCCGACAGAACGTTATTTTTTAATAATTCTTTAGCTCTAGCCGACTGTATAGGAAGCAGAATAAATAGGTCAACTTAATAATAATTGGACTGTTATAAAATATGGAAATTCTTAATAAAATCGACTTTTTTTATTATTAAAATGTGTCTGGAAAGGTAAATTTTATTTTCGATCACAATACTAGTCATTTATTAGGTAGGTAGGTAAGTAGGTATATCGTCTGTGATCTAAGTGTTCCTATTGGCACACCTAATTTCGGAGCTCGTGTTATTCTCATACTTTTTAAAAGGTGTTTGTATCACAAACAAACTCTTTTATTGTCTTCGTGGATTACATGAAGACAATAAAAGAGTTTGAAATTAGTGTTAGTTGTTCAGTTACGTTTTTTCAGAATACTTAGATCAAAACTTCGCGACTGTACTTTACCTTTAATGCCTGTAGTTGCGCATCTATCAATTTTTTTATAAGTTTTAGATTTTCTTATTATTGGGTATATAAAACACGCTGTATAATTTGAAGTCGATTATCTTAAATTCGACATACTACGTTGCTTCTTCACAAAGTTATTTTCACTGGAGGTTACTTTGTACTAAAGCAATGTATGATGAATATGAGATTAATCGTAATCGACTACAATTTACAGAATAGGTTTGGTTCTGCTTATGCTTTCTCTGAAACGGCGGCGGTTCTTGGGTTGAATCTTAACAAAAAGTACTTAACACGTGCATAACTTATTGTTTCCTGTTAAGGTTTGGGTCCCAAGGGACTCATGACACAAGGTAAACGTTACTGCGGGGCTTTAAGGTTTTGTGGACAAGATTTGTATCGCACGCGGCGTAAACAAGCACGCGACGGGTCAAGGCCCGTATAACAGGAGACTCAAGTCGTTAGCTATACTTAAGTATTGATTATCTCTTTCTGCAGTCTATGGGTGATCTTTATCTAGAGGAATGTGGTTTTTGGATGAAAAGGAAAGGTTTACGATTATTTGACAGTGGCAGTTGTAGAAATGTTCATTAACTTTAAAGCTTCTTTAAATATAATTGTATCCTTGTTTACATCAACCAGCCGGAAAGTGACAGTAGGTATGGTATTTAAATTAGAATTAACTTTAATGGTCGTTTCTGTAACTGGTTTTAAGTCTAATATAGCCCTCCTAGACGTTAGGTTAGCTTCGTTATCTACTAAAAGATTTTTTATTATTTTTTATTATGAGATGAGATGGGTATTATTTGTTATTATGAGATACTCTTGACTCCAATCCTGACCAAGGTCATAGACGAGGTCGACGATGGAGCGAGTTAACCCAGAAAATGGCAATTAAGGCACTGGTACTCCCAAGCACCGACGGAACACAGCGTCGGACTTCGGTAGGAGGGTGGTCGCAAACTAGACGGCCCTTTACAGAGCTTACTACACCGCATGAGACCTCGTAGCACGGTAGGTACCTCAGATTCAAAAGAAACAGAGCTGTCGTTGGCTAAGATGGATTACTAGTCTTATTTGTGTTTCCTTAGTCGCCTCTTACGACACCCACGGAAAGAAATGGGGTGGTATTATCAACCGATTACCACACGGCGAGAAAAAGTATGAACTTTAATGTACGTAATTTTATGTTGTTATCTATCTATCCATCTAAATAAATATGCAATATAAACTAAGTACCTACATTTAATTTTTATGAGGATGTCGTAGGTACATTTCATTTTAGGAGGAGCTTAATTTAATTGATTTTTACTCATTTTCCATTGCTTTTTTGGCCAGAGTACCAAGGGCAAAACTATCTGTTACGCACATTGACCTATGGTTACATACAGTTTCAGATTGATCGCAAATTTCAGTACCTAGATGAAAGCTGCGATCAATCTGAAACTGTATGTAAGTAACAGTTTTTCAACTAATATCAAATTAATTAATAATTATCAACAACTAGCTTTCCGCCCGCGGCTCCGCCCGCGTGGACTACAGGTTATATCGTGCCCAACTGTGGGATAAAATGTAGCCTATGTCCTTTCCCAGGCTCTAATCTATCTCTGTACCAAAATTCATCAAAATCGGTTCAGCGGTTTAGGCGTGAAAAGGTAACAGACAGACAGACAGACAGACAGAGTTACTTTCGCATTTATAATATTAGTAGGGATAGTAGGGATTTGACACGCGTCTCGAAGTTTTCAATTCTTCGACGTTCTTTTGATTTATTTACGCTAAACCAAAAAACAGATTTTGTTAACAATGAGGTGTTATGTTACTATTTCAAAGTATTCTAGAAACTGTGTTGTGTACCTAAGAGTTTTTGAATTTTATTCAGTAGTATATTACTTAATAGAAAAGGCTGTAGAAAAACGCTAAATTCAGGCAACTTTATAGTCTTGGTAATTATAATGCGACATACTTAATTTGAAACCACAAAAAACTCAATTAAGACTGTTTCATCCTTAAACGATTTCAATTAAGTATAAAAACTTTTGGCTGTCCCATAATTAAAACATAGAAAGTTCTCCAGAATTAAGTGTATAGTTCTGGCGGCAAATAAGGTCAGCCGGGGTAAGTGCCCCAAAGGGGTAAGCACGCCACCCTTTAAAATATCGAAAACTAAACAATTTATACAACTAACGCCATCTTAAATTCACGAACGAAACTAAAATATAGTTCCAGATAACAATCTCAGATGGCTCTGTTCACCGTAACTTGACATATATCCGCCATTTAAGTTTGAGTGTCATTTGCACGTGGGATCGGAGATGACTCGTGTTATAAATCCGGTCAAATCTTTTAAAAGTTTTATGTTTTGTGGCAAACCAACGAGGTAAGTAGTGTTTTTCTTTAAATCTGTGAATGTATTTTACACCTAAATAGGATAAAAAATTTTTTTTTTTACATTTTAAAATTATGTCTTCAAAATAATCAAGTGAGGAGAAAGTGCGCCTAAACTGTAGTAGTATGGCGCACTTGCCCCAAGCCAGAGTTCGGCAACCTTTTTGATTTTAGTGATGTTTCTATTTTTAACTTTGTATTTTGTTTGGAATGGTGACGTTGTATGTAAATCTTACACAGTTCACAAAGGTCCACAACATAATAATTAATTACTTACACTATAATGCTTCTGTGCTGGACGAAAGAAAAACATAAAATGTTCCAGCTGCCGAATCTTCCTAGGCGTACTGTAAAAATGGATTTGAGGGTTGTATTTTCATTTAATTGTGGGCGAAAGGCTGATAGCCTATGACCACGTACATATATTTCAACTTAATATCCCTCACAATATTTATCGAATGTGGCATTAAGTAGTTCTATGACCACTTGATGCTTTGCCTACCCCAATATGTTCTTTGCCTAAGTCTAAATAAAAAGGCTGATTTTTATTCGAATGAGCAATATAAGTAAGTTCCTAAGTGCCATGCACTCTAAGTCTGAATAACTTATAAGTTTCTAACTGCCGCACTCAGAGACGTCAATTAAATTATTAATCATTTAACCAGATGTTGTCACATTCTGTCTTGTTGATGTAAACAAGGATATCATTACATTTAATTACTTCTTAACTTTAATTGACGTCTCTGAGTACGGCAGTAAGTGCCGTCCACTAGAAACCAAAGAGCGTATTCCCAAAAGTGTATACTTGCATACTTTTATGCCATACATCAATCGTTACCTTAAATTTGTATCTTTTGAATTAATAAAAAATATAATAAATATCAAAATAAATTTGAGTTTTATTAAAAATATTTACTAACGTACAAACTCCAAACATTTAAATTTAAAAAAAGAACCACTTTGTAAAAGTAATTTAAAGGTTTGAAACCCCTGATTAACCATCTATGGCGCACTTGCCCCAAATTCAAAATGTTAGCCGTATTTCCTTTAAAGACTATATAATAAAACAAAAAACTAGTGTGATGCTTTTAATTGTCCATGTTCTATAGAGTAAAAACAATGTTTTTCTTGTAGCGCGATACTTTAATGCATTTTTTATATGGGCGCACTTACCCCATTTCCAGGGGTAAGTGCGCCTACGTAGGTACATGTTTTGAAATTTCATCAAAAATAGTGTCAAATTATTGATAGTTTTGATGAAATCAACATTCATTGCAATAACAAAATACCAAACTCTCACATTTTATTAAATGTAGACTCAAATATCAATATTTAGAGAATTTATCACACATTAAAATCAACTATTCAGAAAGTATGTCGCACTTGCCCCGACTGACCTTACCTAGAAAGAATAGAATAGAAATATAGTTTATTTTAGTGCAAAATGTATAAAGTGTTCGTGAACGACTCCCTCGTAACCACTTGATGATTGGTTTGGTGCTGTTGTTAGTTGTTAGTCACAATTCCTCCAATGGTTGGGGCACACGTTTATGTAGAGGCTTGAAAAAAGCAACGCACGGTTTAAAACTTTCTGAGGATGCCCTTTGGGGCTGTACTGATTAGCGGTGGCTGAATAACGCACTGTTTTTTTGCCCGTACATGGATTTTGCGGGAGGGGGGGGGGCGGTGCACAGTGCTAAGTCAACCGTTATTTGCGGAAGTTGCACAATATTTAGCAACTCAAAGCTAACCCAACGTGAAAAGGCGCTATAGCTACAAGGGCACTTTCTAGAAGTTACTTACTTATATTAGTTAATCTGTACATTTCTGAACAATTTCTATTGTATGAAAAACTTTTTACTGCTAATAATATAAACTCATACTTTTTAAAATCTTAATTCATACAACTTTCGAAAATAAAATCAAATACGATAAGCTAATATTTAAATGAAAGTTGCCGAAAAACTACATGGCAATAAAAAAAAATATTTCTTAGAAGGCAACTAGTTGCGAGTGAAGAAAAATCTATCGTCTTTGGCAACTGGTTGAGTGGCAAGACCATCCTTTCTTCTTTGGCAACTGGTTGCGAATCGCAGTTGCCAATGCGGCCGGAGGGGTATCTTTAGCAAAATAACTAAGTTATTTAAATATTAAGTAGGTACATAGTATTTTTTAGCCCAACAGTACTTAACTTAAGTACTAAGTATCGACGGAAGCTTGTTTGCTATAACCACTTCTTTAGGCATTTTAATTCCCAGTTGGTATACTTACATGTAAAAAAAAGGAATTCTATCCACAAAGTACTCGTAAGTTCACCTACTTATTTCTTAGTTTTCTGTGTTCTGCCAAGGTTGCTCTGTTCTGAATTAATAATTTCTCAAATTAAAACAATGCTTTGTTTTTTTTCCGGTCACTAAGCACAACACCAATTTTTACATTGACTTTCTGTACATTGTGCGCATTTAAAAACGATTAACAACAATCTCTAGAAACTAGGTAAAATTGACTTTTTATTAATCAAAAAGTCAAAACATTGGATACCACAGCAGGTTAAAAAAAAGGTAGGTTAGTAAGTAAGTAGGTAAATACATAAAAAACTATATACAGGGCTTTAGGTATCTCTCTTTTAACCTCTCGGGTAGTTAATCAGTCCATGAAACTGAACAACTTTCCCAAGGAACATAGGTCAAAATACGAAAAAAAAAATTTTGATCTCCCATGCGGATGAAGTTTGTATGGGAGATCAAAATTTTTTTTTGTATTTTGACCTATGTGCCTTGGGAAAGTTGTTCAGTTTCATGGACTGATTAACCACCCGAGAGGTTGAAAGAGATTTACCTAAAGTCCTGTATACAGTCGAACATAGAACCTCTTCCTTTTTTAAAGTCGGTTAAAAAGGTATAACACTCGCGTTACGTCTGGCAATTAGATTTAAAATTATCCCTACCCTACTAACTAACATTATTAAAACTTTTAAATAAAAATTAAAGTCTTTCCACATTTTAATGAGATTATGGTAACTGGTGCTTTGGTCTTCGAATTTTATGGATTTCAAGCTCTAAAAGATTTTATTTTAAAGAATGTATACCTAGAGATAAGTACACACAGCAGCACATCAGGCTAAACAGTTATTCATATTTCATATTTCTTTATTTGTCTTCAAATGGTACAATAAGTTCTTAAGCTAATTATCAAGTTCATCAATTGAAACCTTGTACAAGGTACAGCAAACTTATAGTCATTTAAAAAATACAATATTTTCTCATTATTTTTATATAATATAATCATCTATGTCAGTTTTTTTTTCTAACTCTAAGTCAATGTGGTTAAACTTGTCGTTGCCCTTATCTCGCTCGTAATAGCGGCGGCGGCTTTCGTAGTGCAAATGGGTAACCTGATTTGCTGCTGTCTGTACCTTAAGGCTTTAAAACAACACCCAAGTAAGAGAGTATATAGTTATTTTTTCTTTTTATGTAGGCATTCACCATACGCATTAATTAATAATATCCATTCCAAAATAACTGTCCAATGAATACAAAGTTATTTTTCGGATATAAAATTAGTTCTACATACAATTTTACATTGACTTGCATTTAACGGGCCGCAAAAGCAAAATGGTTTTACAAACTTATTATTGCAGTTAAATGAAAGGTTTTCTAAGGAACGAAGATTTGACATCGGAAATGTATTTTCGTTCGCTCCAGTAAAGGCTCCGATTTCACGAAAAAGTGCGATCGTTTTATATCTCGGAGAGTTGTGAAGATATGATATTCAGAAAAGGCTGAAAAGACGTGTATTCACGTAACTGTAAGTTGCAAAAAGAATTATTCGAGAAAGTCAAAAACTAAAAAAAATACTTATGGCCGAAAAAGTGAAAAAAAAGTTTTTTTTTCCGAATTTTTGATTTTGGCGCTCGTTATTTTGGAAACGAAGAATGATATCAAAAATTTGAGAAAAATTCCTCTGGACAATTTAGTCAGCTACAATTTGAGCCTAAAACAAAGACGATCGGGTTAAGGGTTTGAAAAAAGTAAAAAAGTCAACATTTTTCACATGAATATATTTCGAATTCCGTAAATTCATTTATAATGTGATTTTTTCAACAGCTTTGTTCCTTTGTAATCGTAGGACAGTTTTATTGAAATGGATCATAGATAAGTCGTAAGTAATCGGTAAAGTATGAGGGTCGCGAGGATCTGAGGCCAACAGTGGGATAAGACAGAAGAGATGGAAGCTACGAAAGTACAAAATCTCTACTGAAAATTGGATAGGTTGCTAACCTAGGTCACAAGCATACGCTGTAAATTTTTTTTGGCGTGTATTGTCAAGAATTCATAATTGTTTTAATGTTTGATAAAAATCTTTCGAAAAGGGAAAATCTGTCCAAAATGGATAGAACACAAATTATATATGTATAAGTAGGTAGCTGATTTAGTTTTTAAAAAGATGCTATAGACGGAAAGAAAATCTTGAATCCTTTTTAGAAAATTAATTGAAATGTAATTTTTTGAGAATTATTTTGTTGAAGAAAATTTAATAAGTAAAGAATGTAATTTCTACATTAAAATTGCCACGACACTTTAACCGCGATCTTTAAGCACTTTAATAAATAAAAAATTAGTTACAGGCACTTATTTTACTTAATTACTTATTTTTACTGAAAAGACTCTCTCAGGGTTTTGAAAATTACCTAGGTACATATCTAAAATTTTATTCCAAAAGGGAGATACTTACGTGAGACGGTAAATATACAAAAAAATACAGTAGGTAATAATGACTAATTAGGTAGTTAGAAGTCACTTCGAGGTCAATTTTGCCATAAAATTTTCAGAGCAGAATTTACAATTAAGTATTTTTTTAAACACTTACCCGCAAAGGGATATTCTCAAATATTTTTTAGGTAAAGAAAACTGTTCAGCGTGCTCTAACCAACTGAGCTATCGTGCCAGGAGATCTAATCCTGGGGACGTGGGTTCAAGTCCAATTGCCTCAATTTTTCTGAAGGAAATGTTAATTTTTAATTGCTTTTATATTCAGATAAGCCAGAAGATTTTATGGTAATTCGAGAATTTTGAGGATTATAATTCATAATTTTGACCAGGGCGTCATTCGACTGCATTTAAAAAAAATTCCCTTCCTGCTAATTAATATACATATTAAATATTTTTTATTCAATGCCTACCCTATGAAACTACAATCTCACTGGTTTAATTAAACCTACTAGGTAAAATATACAAATCAAATTCGTTTTCTAAGGTCTGTTCGGCAAGGTGTGAAAAAGGTCGTTCTAATACTTAATGAAGGAAGGTGAAGGTCGAATGCGACTTTATTCCCGAGGGAATCTCAACAAATCCAACTTTGTCCCTTTTCTAAAACAAAAGGGAACTTTTTCTAAGCTTCCCAGCAGCTCGAGCATGATGCGCGACAAACTCGCGCGGCACGCCACTCGGCTGACGGTAAAAATTCATTTTTATTGCGCGAGGGTCCCGCGTAAAAGCTTGCTGTTTACATTTTGACATAGGACCGCGGCGCATTTCACGCGCGGACACATCGTGCTCGAGCTGCTGCTGCATTTCAGTTAAGGATTTCGACCTAGCGCTAAATAAGACTGAGTAAATATGGATTCCTTTGTAAATATAATACTTTACCTATTCACGGTTGGCTATGGACTTCTAATAATCATCTGGGTGATTACAATTTCCAAGAATTCCTTGAAGAAACCTTATGACTTAACAAATGTCATTCTATAAGTAAGTTGGATCTACAAAAAACTCCCGTCGAACAGATTAAAAGATAGATTTATTTAGGTATTTCTCATCTAACTAGATAGAAAATTAACTTGGGCTTTAGTCGGTTTAACCGAGGATTTTTAATAAAAATTATAATAATGAAATTAATATATGTGGTTCATCCTCATTTTGGCATTTCTCCGTATTCTAAATAACTTTGAGTTTGCTTTGGATTTCCATTGTGATTAATTTCAGATTTTCACCGATTTGACTAGCATAGCTAGCACGGCCTGCGATAAACTCACGCGTCACGCTACTCCTATGACGGTAAATCCACCGCGCAAATGCTTTTAATTATTATTACATTTCATCGACACTTTAATTACATTACATTTTACCGCATTTTCTCACGTTGTGCTTGAGCTGTCTGTGATATACTTAGCAATTACTTAAATATCGCCTTTAAATCGTAAATCATTGAAGATTGCTCATTTTTCATTTGAAGAGATACATCTTTTCAAATGAAAAATGAGCGATCTTCAATCTTCAATGGTAATAGGGTTCCCGATAGTTCTGTCTAGCTAGCATTGCTAGTAAGGCCTGTATCAAATGCGAGTGTCGCGCCACACTGACGACGGCAAACTTCTCTTTAATTGCGCGAGGGCACCGCGCAAAGCTTGCTCGCCCTGTAGCGTTTTCTTTTCGACATTTGACGGCGGCACATTTCACCGCAAGTGTTATGTTTAAGCTGCTGTTGACATTTAAAAAATTGTATTGCAGGACGTTTACACCAAATACTTAGATACACAAATCAATCAATTAATTGAAGTCGAAACTTAGAAATATAGGGCACGATGCACTATCGAAGATTCTAAGAAAATATTCTCAAAGACAGAATAAACAAAATCTCATACAAGTTGAGCAGATTTATCAAAGATAGTAAAAGATCAAGCTCAGTATACGTTTTAAGCCTGTGCTAAACGAGAACCGGTTTGCGTTTTCGTTTTCTTCTGTGCCTGTGCCGCTTGCAGCCACTGTGGGCGGTGAGAGGCGCCATGAGGTCAGCTGGAGCAGTAAGGGATGCCATGAAGTCAGCTGTGGCGCTACCGGGCGGCAGGGGCGACTCGTAGGCTCCTGCTATAACTGCTTGTAAGGTGGCGGCGGCTGCGTCGCCGGCTGGTGGAAAGGATGGTACTGGCGAGCTAGGATGTCGCCCTATAACAGTCCAAATAGTAGCCTATACATTCATTACACCATGTAAAATCAAACCTGAAACGCTGCAAGGGTAATTAGCGATGTTAATTAGGAATTTTAAACGTAAATCTCTGGTATAGGTAGTTAGCTTAAATGATGCGGGTTAGTTCCCCAAGTTAATAATATGTTAAAAGGTGTTGGCTTATATTGAAATAGGTGTGGTGATCGGTTAAGAATAACACCACCACATTTCTTTCCGTGGGTGACGTAAGATGCGACTAAGGAAACACAAATGAGACCTGCCTCCCTATATTAATCCACCCCAGACAACGACACCTCAATTTGTTCTGAATCTGAGGTGGGGTCCTATGGTCTCATGCGGTGTGGTAGGCTCTGTGAAGGGCCGTCTGGTTCGCGACCACCCTCCTACCGAAATCCGACGCCAAACAGCTTGCTGTGTTCCGTCGGTGCGTAGGAGTACCAGTGCCTTAATAGGCATTTTCTGGGTTACTCGCTCCATCGTCGACATTTTGTGTGACCTTGGTCAAGATTGAGGTCAAGAGTTAACCCATCTTATAATAAAAAAAACAGGTAAAGTCACGAGCAATAACATAAAAAAACTCTTAACATTTATATGACACAAAAAACATCAGATCGCATAAAAAAGTATGCTAAGCTGTGCTTATAATTAGGTAAGGTAATTATAACAAAATGTTGTTAACATATTTTAGATAGATATTTTAGAAAATGTATCATGAGTGCTCGTGACTGTACCCATATAACACAATCCAATTATTTCGTGTCAGTTAGGTTTTCTCCTATATTTTTTGTTTTTTTAAGAGCATGAAGAATTTCATTAGTTTCAACGATATTTGCATTATGTGAGGCGATATCGGCATTACCAAGATGCTTTATTATCGTTGCATGTAACGATGGTAAATACTGATAGAGTTTAAGACTTTTTGGATCAAAGATGAAGGGGATTTGTAAATTCCGTAACATCAACAACCAGAGATTTACGACTTAGATGGAGTTAATACTTACAACTTGTGGTTGTTGGTTCTGAGCTTGTTTGATGTTTCGTTCTTGTATCATAAGCTGATGTGCAGCTCTGAAATAGAATGTACAAATGAAGATTTTAATATTTTTGTTATCTTGAAATTGAACTGATTCAATAGATTGGCAACTGTCACAATAGATATTATATCCATTAATAAATTTTGTTCTTGAACCACATCGTTTCATATTACCTGTCCATTTGCTCCTGCGTCATGTCGAGAGCCTCTTGCATCTCTCTCGAAGTGTTTCTCACGAACTCTGGGTCACAATACGCGCCAAGACCTTGTTCCGCTAGTACCTGCAGAACAAAGAAGCAAGATTTTTATTTAGGATATCATCAAGTTAAACAGAATATAAATGTATTAAAAAAACTTACCCTTGTGACGAGGCTCTCAGCCGACCCCACTACAGGTAACGAGGTGTTGTTGGAGCGTGGACTGCCAGGCAAAGACACCACACCCCGACCAATGCTATCGGCGCCTGCAATCATTCCGCCTTGCGTCAGTTTTTCATAGATGATATTATCGTCACTTGTATCTATATGTAGATGACTTAATACGGTTTTAATTTTCGATCAGGGAATTTTATTTAAATGTCGTCATCAATATAAATTTGGAATATTAAATGGATTTTATCACTTCCAGTGTTTAATGCTACAGTTATTAAACTGGCTACTTTTATTTATTATTTACTTATTAATTTAATAAATCAAGTAGGTATTACGTCTCACGTGTTTTATCGTTCTAAATGTTAAATTCTTTACCAAACAGTTATCAAATCGCTATATTAATATACTTTAAAAATAGGTTTCAACTGCTTCTATAAAGCTTTAAGAAGCCAGCTCTAGGTAGTTCTCTATGTTTTCTAAAGCAATGAGTTCAGATGCCTTCTTTTGATCATTACTAGTTTTACTAGCTAAGTTATTTATAAAAATCAATAGCGCCCTCGTGAATTGTTTATGATTGTATTTCACAAACCATATCGTGCAAATTTCAAACAAAATCATGTTCAAAATAACTGATAATTTCTATAAGCTCTATGATATTTCAACTATTCTAAAATGCAAAACTATTTAGCTCTTGTATTAGTTCATCTACATGCTGTTATTATTGATAAATGTTAATACTTTCATTATTTATCTATTATTTTACCTGAAGCTTGAGAAATTCAATGAAGTGCAAATTGTGGGTTTTTAGTGTATGTGTGTTTTGATTTATGTGAAAAAATTGAAGAAATTGAATTTACTAAAAGCAATGTGTGATTGTGAATGTGTTTTTTTATTATACCGTGATTTCGCTTATTCCTGTAGGTAAATAGTTTTTCCTGTAAAGCTTGAAATGTTATTAGTGAAGTTTCTCGAGATTGCCGAGATTTTAGAAGCTTCCTCCGTTCTTATAAGTATTTAACTGAATTTGAACACAAAGTCATAATTAACACCAATTCGTGATCTTGGTATGGTAAGAGGAAATTACTTTACTCTTTCTAAAATAGTAGTTATAGTTTAGTGGGACCGAATCCGATAATTTAAATGGTGTATTTTTTTTTTCGCTAGAGGCATTTAATAAGCTGGACTGTTGTTGCATTATATAAACAATCATTCATTTTCCTATTTCAGTTAACCATTTTTAGTAAATGATAAAGAAGGTTCATAGCAGTCTGCTTATAAAGTAATGAAAGTAACGTATTTTCCTCAGTGTTTTCAATTTTTTATAATAATTAAGATATCATAAATTGTTTTCCAATTTCTCCGTATTATCAAAGTTTAAAATGAAATAACGCAAATATCAATTCAAAATTAAACCACGAAAGAGGCCAACTTATTGGTGTTTAGTAAACGAAGGTAGACTTAATTTCGTGTGAATTGATTTATCCGATTTTGTCAGTGAAACTCGGTTGTGGATTTAATCGATACTTCGACTGTAGAAGATATAAGATATATTATCACGGTCACCGTCAAATTTATTATTACATTTTCTTATGCCACACAATTTCTTGCAACTGAGGAATTTAATAATAAGACGCGACAACTCTGGAAGGATTGTTTGCGTTATTTCAATATTTCGTAAAAAAAAAATTGGAGGAAGCTCCGTGCATGTGTGCGGACCTGGCGAGTGCGGAGTCTCTAAAAGCCGGGCGGGCGGCGCATGCGAGCCCGCCGCCCCCGACGAGGCGCTGCGCACCATCCGACCTGTCACCACCGGCTTCACTGTCCGCAGCGACCGCCTCTCCCCTCCCGCTATCATCCTTCCAACCCTCTCCTTCGCATGAGAGAACGCAAACGGCAACTTCGCTGCTGCGTTGTAGCCATACAACGTCATCGTTTTAGACTCCGTTGTCGGCGTGCATTCACTCGCTAGCAGTGGCGATATCTTCGGCTGTATTGTATTGTCCACGTTCGGCGACGGCGTTTTGTCTTCAGGTGACGCCTTTTTCGGTATCGCCAACTTCTCTCGTGAAGATGTCGTCGCTTCTGGATGAATCTTCTGTCTATTGGATACTGTTGGCGCAGCTTTCACTGCTGTCGTGTTCTCAGTAGTTGTTGTTAGGTAATTAACGCAACCGAATGCCAGTCCAATCTGGCCAAGCATCTCTGGATAGTTCGACTTCTGGTTGCTGTTAGTGGTGATTATAGTTACCGGTTTCACACGTGATGCAATGAAAAAAGGAAAATGTCGTGTTAGTGATACGTGGGTGACAGTCAAAGGTTAAAGGTGCATGTGAATAGTTTTACAGTTTAGGGGAAATTGAAAGAGTCACTCAAACCGCAAAATCACTCTGACTACCTTGATAATTAGCGTTCTTTAGATCATTTGTGGTTCTTCTGCAAGATAACAAGCAAATTTTTATTGTGGATCAACATGAGTGTGAAATATAATTTATTTGCTTGACTTGTTCTGGGGCCATTTAGATACAGAAGATGTCTAAAGGTAAAAAAATGTTTGGCGAAGTAAAAAGTGTAACTGTAGTCTAACTCAAAGAAGTTTTTCAATGGCATCCTTGCATTTTATCTTCTTCTGCAGCTTCTTGATTTAAGGCAGGTAGAATACGTTCATTCTCATTTATGTTTTAAAGTTATAACGGGGCAATCAATTTAAAAATAAAAATAGTAGATACTCACTCTAGCACTTGGTATATTTTTTCAGACTCTCCGTTGAATATTAAAGGTCTCAACGGGATTTGCTCTTTTGGCTGTCCATTTGCTCTGAAAATTTGTTACAGCTATTAGGACTGGAAATTTAAATCATAAAACTTTATTTGTTTTGAAACATGGTTATAAGGTCTTACAAACATATTATAGACCTACATGTTTCACCATTCACCAATGGTATGCAAACAGTAAATATAAGCACTTACAAAATTAAAATTACAATCACAAAATGTTAGAATTCATTAATACTGTAAAATGTATGTTCACTCAGCCACTCACGCAATTATGAATGTTCTAGTTTTGATGACTTAAAACTACGTAATTTGGAGATGTTAAGAGAAGAAATTATAACCAAAAGTGTAATATTTGAAAAAAACAAAAGTTGAAAATATCAATTAATTAAACATTTATACAAGTGAGCTACTTTTAGCACCTGATCAAGACAGCTAGTCTAATAACGTCTTCTGTGGTTTAGGTGACGCTCGTTAAAAAATTGCTGCCCATGTTTTTTTTATTTGGCTATGTGGTGCGTTGATGAAGATTGATGCTAAGAAGAAAAGGCTGAGATATTCTAGAAACTTACAAATTTGGCGTCAGCGGAAGAGGTGCCATTCCATATTCACGCTGCATCATTGAACTTAAGTGATTACCCACACCATCTGTAACACAAAATATAGTTAAAGAACTGAAACTGTCGAGAAAAAGTTTTTTTGAAGTGAAAACCGTGACAAAAGCATTTGAAGGCGTGAATACTTGTAACTGTCTATCAGATACTTTCGTTTTGTTTGATCTTTTACTGTTTATTTTTCAATCGGACTCATTGAAATCAAACTTACCTTGTGGCCCTTCGCCCGGTTTTCGATGCCTGTTGAAGTTTCTGTTAGGACCATGCCTTCTGATGCTCGACCAAACTCCACCGAACAAAGAGTGGTTTCTCTGTGTTAATAGAAAAGATTCAAATTATTTATGTGCCTTCAATTGTATAATACGGTTTGAAACACATAATCTCCTAGGGAATAGACAGTATCAAACGGTCAGTCAATTACTTAAGGTACAGTTGATAAAGATTTTTAGATAAAGCCTGATGACTTTGAGCCTTACACGTCACAATACAAAACCTTCGAAGCCTGTATAAAATCATACATTCATACACATACGTATGCTCACACCTAAAATCCCTATAAGGGTGCTTGTAAACCACTTGATGCCACGTTTGACATAAATTCAGAGGGTTATACAATGAAATATGATGTAAGTGGTTAGAGGTTGTCACCCTTTCGCCCACAATTAGAGAAAAAACCTCGCGTCCCACTTACTGACTTTTACAGTATGGCTTCTGGAAAATTCTATTTTTTTTGTTTACTCTCAGTCCAGCATGGAAGGAATCACCTGTCATTGAAAATACGGATATTACCCTATGCATAGGCACATCAATCTCTGAAGTGATATCATCCAGGTTCCCAGAGATGGCTCTCTTCAGTTCTGGCCCAGCTTCATGCAAAGTCCTCAGTCCAGCTTGTAGCGTCATCTGGTAGTTCTGCTCCTCATTCTGCCTCATCTCCTGCTCCTTTCTCTTTTTGAACCTTGAGATTTAAGGATTTAGGATTATTTTAACAAATATTTTGAGTTTATTTGATGCATTTTGTGAATAATGGATTATATTTTGCTACTTTTAATAACTATCTTACGTTTATTTGGTTTCAATTGATTACACTCGTTTATGTCTCATTTCTGGACAATTTGTTTCTTTCAGTCTTTCGACAATAAAGAGTAAACTTCATCGTTATTTGTATTTTTTTACTAACCACTGATTATAATTAATACTTACGAATACGATGTAATTTGATGATACCTATAATAAATTTATTAACTAGGTAGTTACTACTAAAATTGGAAATTCCACTATTAGCTTCTCTATGAAAGATATAATATTGTTTTCATCTAAGTGAACTGAGCAATATTTTTTTAAATAAATATTTAAATGAGCTAGTTTATGTCAACTACATTAAAATATTTGAAATTTAGGAGAACCATATTTAATTTTTAGTTCATTAAAATGCCTCAAAGTGCAAATAAAATAAAATAAAATAAAAAAATGACTGAAAATTACAAAATACCCACTTATTCGTTGGCCAGTTTTGAATAAGCCTAAATCTAACACAAAATATCACCAAACACAAAATATGATTAGATATTTTCACTGGGATCAAACAGGAATATACATTACTGACTTTAGCATTTAAGGAATGGAATACAAAACTTGCATTACATGCTTGACAGACTTTTGGGACTTTATAATTATTATTACTTTCAGTAACGAGGCAAAATATCATGCGAAGGACTATAAAATCTGACTATTACAAGATTACTAGTCATTCTTTGAAATCAGGGGACAGTTATATGAATTTTCTATGATAGAAATCTCAAGTTTATTCCATAGGTACTAAAAAGGGACCATTCACTTTCTTATAAATGACCTTATGTCGATGCGTTACTTACGCGTGATTCCTATGAAACAAAAATAATATACAATTATAACATCAGTGAAGAGTGACTAAAATTGTAAAATTAAACATAATATTTAAAACAAAATTAAAATATAGGGTACAAACAGCATAAAATTTATAATGTCATCGAAATATTAAAATTTTATTTATTTTCCCGAAGAGTGCATCCGAAATATACGTCAATAACATTAGTCAGACCAATCGTTTCCCAATAGCATAATAATGGCAACTATATATGTTTAAATTACGAGTTTTCGTATTAATTTTCTAATAATCATATTTGATAATAAGCGTACTGACCTTCTAAAGTAGTCCTGTATAAGGAAGGTGGCATAGAACTTTCCAACTGTAATCTCGTTTGGATCTCCAGGTGGTGGAACTACCTGGTCCAATAGCTTAGGAGAAGTTCGCTTCCATATCTTCTTGATCACAGCTCGTAGTTCCGTGTTACAGTCGTCAATGTTTCCTGCAATGTTATGATTTAAAGATTACTTTGCCTTTGCATTATAAAGTACCGATAGAAGATTAAAAAAATAATAATATAATTACATTTTAGTTTAAACAACGATTTTAAGTTAACTAGTTTTCTGTAAACATTAAAATGTACAGACCTTCTGTTTTAATTTTGAGTGAAGTTCTGACAACTGCGAACAGCGTGGCGTTGAAAAGTACTGTTCCGTCAGAGTTCAGAGGCATATTCATTGACACAAGTCTCTTACAGGCCACACGGTGAGGACATAGTTTACCGAAACCTGTAGAAACATAGCACGTCATCATTAATCTATTCTTAACATGTTTTCAGTAGTAGAAAGGCAGAGGAAGATCATTGGCACGTGGTTGACAAACGCTATCAAAGATATGGATCGGACACAGCTGAATGTGCAGACAACGCTGACTAAAATGCCCTGGCGCTTCAGAACGAGCAAGGCCGACCCCAAGCAATAGGAGAAAGTTAGAAAGAAAAAGATTCAGTACAGAAATCAAGCTATAAAATGTTGAAGGAAATGAAGAAATGTTCTTACCTAATGGCGGACTAATTTTCCTGAGTAAAGTTACTACATCTAAATGTTTAATTCTACCCTTCGCATCAGGATCATATTCACTCCATAGTCTGAAAAAGATGAAGATGAAACTATACAAATCAGTCAAAGCAAGAACAACCATTGGAAAAGAATACTTACCTTATAAATTCATCTAAGTGGTGTGGTCCCAAAATTGACCAGTCTCGAGTTAAGTAGTCGAAGTTATCCATAATGACAGCGACGAACAAATTAATAATCTGGAAAAAAGGGTAAGGTTGTAACGAGTTATAACTGCAGAAGAGTAAATTATGGCTAGAGTCGAAGGAAGATTAAGGACTTTTTGATCCATCCCTTTTTTGAAATATCTTAAAACGTAATTAATCATTGAAGAGGTGATATAGAGACACAAATGATGAATTATTGTTTTGGCTTCAAAAAGGAAATGGGACATTATCGCCTTAGGTAATTAATCACTAAAAACTTTTCCATTATGTCTTAATTCATGTGAAACGTAGTTTATATTATTTTTTATTTTATTTTTTATCAGCTCTTATACGTCCCTCCCTACGAGGGTACGGTATTTGTATGTCGATGAAATATTAACCATCGGACTGTAAATGGAAAAGTCTAATGTATAAGAAACAGTACGCAGGCTTAGATTAGACACTGACATTCAACACGTTGTGCCATGTAGATTAATTTTGTTTCAGGTATTATCACTAATAAAAAATATCTCAGTCCACAAATTTGAATTTAATACTAGAATAGTTAAATCAAGTACTTTTGCATTTAAAATGCAAGAAAGAACTTACTAAAAAGGAGCACAGAACATAGAAAGAGATGAAATATGGGAAGGCGAGCACACTCCCACAGCTGCCACTAGTTTCCTCTCCCTCTTCGAACTCGTAGTGCTTGTCACACTTCACGGTAGGTTCGGGAGACACCGCCATCATTATGTCTTGCCACGCCTCACCTAAAACAAATTTAATTATTTATAGTATCATGGATTAGCATTTTGTGTTTATTGCACACCAACAAGTACAATCAACGGACAGAGGCTCAATTTAATGTAGTCTTAGTACAAAAGGCAGCCCTTTGCACAGACGAAGAGCTATCATGAGTCTTTGGCATCGTTATCACCATCAGATCAGCAACAAAACGTTCATTGCTAAACATTGGTCTCTTTCAAATACCTACCGTATAACTAGTTTTGATGATTCAAAATATGAACATCCACTGGATTGGAGTACCTACTAAAATGTTCTATTGGAAATCGAAGCTAGAAGGTGATAGACCTATAAGGTACAAATCCGCTACACCATTAGCAAGTTTTTCTTACCCGTTGCAGAGCGAAATAAAACAAGGATGGCCTGTGGAAATGTTTGGAAGTGGTTGTTTCTTGTGATCGCAGTTTCATCGTCTATGGCTATTTTTCCAAAAACCTGCATTGGGAGTAAAAATCAGTTGTTTAGTGAAGATATGTAAAAGTTTTCTATACTTAAGTTGCAAAGGATTCTATGTGTAAGTTTTTAAAAGAGTTTTTGGTGCGACCATTGTTGCCTCACAGTATCGCTTGATTTTCTTGCCATAAACTTAGAAAATATCAATTTCGAAACATTTTAAAATGGAGACGTTCAACTGAAAACTTGTAAAAAGTATTTAAGTAACAAGGGTATTCCAAAAGTATACCTGCATTCCAACAACAGCATAAATAAAAAACAGCATAAGGATGAGCAGAGCAACGTAAGGCAGTGCTTGGAAAGACTTGATGAAGGTCCACAGCAAGGTCCTGATGCCTTCTCCTCGTGACAGCAGCTTCACCAGTCTCATTACTCGGAAGAGTCGGAAGAAGTTTATAGACGGAATCGAACTTTCCTGGAAATATATACGATAGATGTTAGAGGTTCTTTGTTACTAGTTGCCAATGTTAGTGCGTATATAGATTATGTACCTTGTAGAAAATATTTTGTTGTAAATAGGTGTGAAATCAAACAACACAGTTACGACGAGTAGATACGAGTAGATAGAGGAAAATAAGCACTTTGAATAATTATGAGATATGGATGTACCCGTACCTTTAATAAAATCTTTTAGGAGAATAAATGCATATATATATAAGCATATTATAAAAGCATATATAGCATATATAGTCCAAATTATGTGTTCAAATCGCGAAAGTTTAAAGTGTTGGACATAGTTTTCTGTAGCAATAAAATAGTTAATGATTGGTATATTTTAGCCACGCTTGACAAACAACCAACTTTTTTGATAAAGATTCTAGTATTTTGTAAGATCTAAACTATCGGCTTGAAGCCACCTTTTAATCATTCTATGTTCAAAATTTCTAAGTGCATTTTGGCAGTACATGAACAGTGTTTAATTGAAACTTATGAAAATAATGCATTATTGCAGATGATGTTACTGTCCCATAGTAATGCGATAATTTGACATCTAAGGCTTTATTTACACTTGCCGTTGAAACTATAGTTGCTGCCTAAGTTAATGAAGTGTCTTATATTAAAAAAAATGAAGATTTTGTAACTCGTTTGTTGCTGACATCTCTTTGCTTGGTTTTTTTACATTAAGTTTCTTGCTTTTATCATTATTTTTATGCAGAACTTCTAATATTATCATGAAATTCATCAATTCCCTATCTTATTCTTTATTCCCGTTTCAGACATGTTTAATTCTAAACGTGCGTGTTGTGTATTTTTTAAATGTTATCTGTACATTACCACTATTGCGTGAAAGCGTGCTGTCTTACCTTGTGTGCCCTGCCGCCACTTCCCTGAAATTAACAGGATCTTCTAAATTTTCGTGAAAATTACCACAACAAATAAATTAGTTTATCGGACAAAAACGGATATATTGCTGCATTTGTTTACGCCTTCATTTTATTTCATATTTCATTTTAAATTACTTTGTGCCGAATGAGTGTATCACGAACTTATTGGTAATTACTATTGATAGTGTTACCAGTTCTCACCATCAGTTGTTGCCTTATTATTTTAATAAAAATGACTAATGGGTTTAATTTGAATAATTCAATCATCATCATCAATAATTCAATATCGTTTGTATATTTAAGTACTTAGTGAGGCTGCTACGCTAGCATTTGCTTTAACAACATTTATTTTATCCATGCATGGGGACAGTAACTGCGCTATTTTTAATTTGAAGCAGTCATTTTTTCAATAACTCTATGTTCGATTCCTTACTGATTTTGGATCTGTCTGAATACCTTTTTTTAATTTTTTCTACCTCTTAACAGACTTTTCAAGGAAATTTCTTTCCTTATTGTGTGTTTTTGATGTCATTTAGTTTATGTGACATTTCCTTTTTCTTACAAAGTCGGTAGTTCAGTAACTGACCAATTAAATCCTAGTACCTATCAATTTTTTTATCACTTCATAGGTTTCAGATTTGACCATAAATATATGGTTCCAAACATTTATTAGTACAGTTAATAAGGATTACATTTCTCAACAGAGTTATCATTTTGTAACTATAATATATAGAGTTACCTAAATGTTCCTAATATCGACCACTTCAATAGTTGATCTAGCAGATAAAATGACTGTTTCAAAAACAACAGCACAAGTGAATGTGTTTGTTCTAAGATGTGTAAAGACAAGTGCTCGGTGATTACGTACCTGGTTTTTGATTTCATTTACTTGTGATACGACGATGTCAATGATACTTCCCAAAACGATAATGAAATCAAATGTGTTCCATGCATCACCGAAATAGTTCTGGAAAACAATAGATTAGTATAAAAAATTATGGGTGTGCAAGAACAATTTGCAAATTTTCTTCTACCACCTTCTACCAGCTCTTTGTAATCTGTACGTGCAGTTATAAGTAAAGGTGTAAGCTCATAACTTATATATCTATAAATAAATAAAATTATAAAGTATTATTTCCGAGTGCCTTATTACGCCTAGTACGTCTCAGATGAGAGCGAGTATAATTTTAAGAACATTGAATTGTGGAGAGGAGGTGATTGTGGCTTCTTTTAGTATTTGTAACTACACGATCGACCTGTTAAATCAATTTTAAAACAATCTTACTCAGGAATGCATTAGAGAGTTATCTATCTCTTTTCATTTTTTTTTTTTTTATTTTTTTTTTTTTTATTTTTTTTTTTTTCATTAGCATTACGCTATCTAGTTTTTAGGTTCCTAATTGCGCGTTGTATTTCCAAGTACAAAAACCAGAATTTAAGCTTCTTCTAAGTCAACTATACCGTCGTCCAAATCTTTTCCTTTACGCTTTTTAGTCAAGACAAAAATCATTATTTTTTTTAATAATAGTAGGCACAGATACATAATAAATAATGACCAAAACTAACCTTAAACCTAAACGCAGCGAGTTTAAAAATGAACTCAAGGGCAAACACCGCAGTAAAGATCATGTTGAGCATGTCCAAAGCAGTGCTGTACTCCTCAGGCTGCTTATGGTACTTCATGGCGAGAGTGATGGTGTTGATCATGATCAGAACAAAGATGGCGTACTCGAAAGGCTGTGACGTCACGAACCACCATACTTTGTACTGGATCCGATGCTTTGGGATGTATCTAAAATATAAGGTTACATTAAAGTGGAACTGTTTGCAAATAAGATAAACTGATTGATGGAATAGATTCCTTTTGGCACTGCTTAAAGAAATGTATTCCTTCATAGATTTATTTTGTAGCTTTTTAATGAAATTATAAAAGTAATACCTTCTAATGGGTTTGGCTTTCAGAGCGAATTCTATGCAGTTCCTCTGGTTCTTATCTAATTCACAGTTCTTATACTCCTGCTCACCCTCATTTTGGAATGTCACTATGACGAAACCGACGAATATATTAACCTAGAACAAATTCGTTACGTTAGTGTTTGAATAAAACAAATTGACTAAATCTTCTCTAAAACTCGAATTTATAACAACCATACATATTGCGGACATGTTAATGCTAATATAATATGCCACTGTATTCTAAATCGTTTGATTCGACCATTAGATATAATTATATTTTCCATGATTATTTATAGCGCAAGACGGAGATGATGCGCCGAATGTATCCGATTGTTGGAATCAAATTGAATACTAAACTTTAAAGTGTGCAATTTAAATTGACTTTAAAGTTTAAAGCCACACGCTAGTTGAGACTAGATGGAATTAACCATAATATTATCTAATAAAGGTAACGATTTTCGATTTATCGCTTACCATAAAGAAGGCAATTATAATAATATAAATAATATAGTAGGCTGCAACAATTGGACGGAAGTTAGTTATGGGACCACGATCCTCAGCATTTGAGTCTATTGACACGTACAACAACCTGAAAAAATCCATAAATCAGTTTGCGTTTAAACACATTTTACAATAATATTGTTTTTTGACAGCTGTCAGTAGAATTGGCGCTCAATAAGTAAGACCCATCGTTTTACCTATCAATAAGTTAGGCAAGATCTTTCCCGGATTAAAATTTGATTGAAGATTTTATTTTAAATTAGTAAGCAATAAAAAGAAGACCATAATAAGAAAAATCCTTATCTATAAGCGGATTAATGTTTTCTACTGCTGGTCAAGGGCTCTCTTAACGATATTCATTGTTCCGTATATTGATTGGGCATTTCACATTCATTCTATGTCAAAAAAATTGTAGATTAATTATTCATCGTTCATCGAACGTATAAAAATGATGTCATCTATGTATAAGAAATCTTACCCTGGCCATCCTTCAAAAGTGGACACAGTGAACAGCGTAAGCATTCCTTTCATCACATTATCGAAATGGAAGTCATAGCGTGACCATTCTCGATCTTTCACTGCGTAGTTACCTTTCTCAAACGTTAAATACGTCCCTCTGGAAACAAAGCAATTTGGTTATAACCTATAATAACGTCTAAAAATTTAAGATTGTTTCAAGGATTACTTACTGACACTCTTCCTGCGTCATTTTAGAAATGTCATTACATCTAAAAAATTTACCCTGAAAACAAATAGATGAAGATAAAATTTTTGTAAAACTAAAATTAAAGCTAGTCGGTATTTTGCGTTACGATCATGCAACTAAATTCTATCTTTAAATGGAAAATTACAAACGTTGTTTTCTTGTTACTCTAGAGTCAAAAAATTCCTACAACAATAAAAGCTCTGGATTTCATTTCATAAAAAAATACAATAACAAATAGCTTTAAAAACTTTACATGCATCAAATCATGACTAATTATGAGCTCTTTCGTCAGCGAAGCTTTGGATTTTTATTGCGAATAATAGCAGGACCCGATTTGCTATGTAGATTAAACTCTAAAACGTTTGGTCTTTTCATTGATACAAAAAGTATAATCTAACTCAACTGTATTTGAAACTACGCTCGTTTTAACCTACGTTTTGAATGTGAATATAGAAATTAAGTTTGCATTGCGACCGAAAAGCAATAATAGGTGACACTGTTTCATCTTAAATTTCAACTCAATCAATGATTTAACATTTTCTGCTGTTTCATTATGGTGTTGTAGACTGAAATTGTTGTCACTTTGTGAACTAGAAACATTCAAGCTTGAAATCAGGTCCCGCTTCTAATATCTAAAACGAGCAACGACGATTAACCAAGCAATCTCTCACCTTAAATAACTGTACACCGACGACAGCAAACATAAATTGTAATAAATACGTAACTAGCATTATATTTCCTATTGTCTTAATCGCTACTATCACACATTTCACCACATACTGTGAGGATCATGCCATTAGTGCAGGTGTACATTACCATCGGAGCATCCGTTGCGCACGAAGGAACATAGGGGACAATCAGACAAGTTTTAATCACAGGGTTTGTACATGGGGCTAACCAGTAGAGGATCCAGCGTTGGAGATCGACTAAGGGACTCAAAACAGCTCTCCTTTTTTATGTTTATCAAGGTTACACCTAACCTCAGCTGTGTCGAGTCCCTTCTCAACCAAAATCCTGGATCCGTCTCTAGAGGGCTCAATAAAAGTTACTTCAAGGCAAGGTTCAAATGTTAAACGTCATACAATTGATATAAACGCCAAGGTAGGGGCAATGTTCGCACTAGGGTTACATTAGTTCTCTAAACATGGGCTTACACCTTTGGGTTGGATGAGTTTCATGCTTATTTCATACAAAAAATTGACACATTATTAATAGAATTAGGTCATAATGATAAAACAGTATTTAAGCAGTTTACTGCACCGTCAGTGGTGCATTTTTGAATGCTTAACAGGTATTGAAGTTTACTTTTTATTATAAATATTTTTTTTGTAATGCAGGTAGCTGCCCAAAAGTTGATCAGCGATAAGACTGGGCAAAACTTGTTTTTTATTGACCACGAAAGAAGACCATCAATTCTGGTTTTCCTGTTTATTGGACAGCTACCTTACCAAGTATCCCGACCTACAATACAGAACATGCCAGTAACAGACATCAATCAACTTACTATAACAGAGACATTTCAAAATATGATGATGACAACTTGTCAAAATGTCACAAAAACAAACAAGCACACACAATGAAAATAATAGCAACTAGTAACACAAACCGCAGCCTTAAGAATAGATAACAGTATTTGAATAATGTAATAGAGATTAAGGAACACAAAAGTGGTGAAATCTGAAGTTTCATTTTAGCAGGTTTCAATATTTTTAAGTTTAGAAATAAATCAGGAGTATATAAATTAAGTAAACTATATAAAAGAAAGAACGGTAACATTTAGCTCAAAAGGTTTTAAAATTGATACCCAAAGGTGTAGGTAGTTAGATATGGTCAAGACAGAAGGTTTTGTGGAACAAAACGTGGGGTCACTCAAAAGTATAATCACGCATGGTGTCATTGAATTTCTGGAGAAATTTACAAGTGATGTTTGTCCTGTAGAAGTTGAATCCGGTGTTTATGCCCCCTACCTTGAACATTTGGACTCCCATGACGGCAAACATGAACTGTAGTAATGATGTTACCAACAAAATGTTGCCGATCGTTTTTATGGCAACGATCACGCATTGTACAACGTGCTATAATCATGGAAAAATAAAATCAGAACTTCAAACGTTGAATATTTATTTTGAGCATTGACTAATAAAAAATGGTTACAATTAACTTTGTTCAATGAAACAGAGAAGATTCAAATTAATTAACAAACAACGGAATTAGCACTTTCTCTATTTCCATTATAATTATCAGTCTCAAGACGTCCACCGCTGGACAAGGGCCATTATATAATTTACAGAACTAAAGTGTCTTACATCTTACCTATATCTAGGACTGAATAGACAATTTATAAAAATGGTATTATAAAGATAAAAAAAGTAACTGACCTTAAGGCCTTTGGCCCTATTGATGGCCCTTAGTGGCCTCAGCACCCTGAACACTCGCAATATTTTCACCACTGATATACTACCAGACCTATAAGAAAAATAGTCAATGTAATTAATTATTATAGGTAAAAGAACAAATAGAAAAAAGTAAAAGCATTTGAGGCAAAAATTTGTAGTCATTTTCTCATTTTCAGCTATAAGTTGTTGAAAGAAATAGAAAGAGAAAGAGAGAGAGAAATACATTTATTCTTGACTCGGTACATGTAACATACAAAACAACACAAAATGTGAGAAACTAAAACTTTTTTGTCTATTTCCAAAAAAATTGGGGTGTTTACGTTAATTTAATTTATACGCACTCTGACCAGGTGCAAATGCTATCTAGTGTTGAAGTGCAGATGTCTGTAGATGACTTAATTTAAAAAACGACAACACATCATCCACATACGAACCCAAAAAGTAATAATAAAAACACATCATCAACATACAAATCCTTTAAGTACAATACAATATTCCGCCAGGGACTTCATTCCCGTTGGGATTCGGGAAAAAATTGTAGCCTATGTTACTCAGGGATAATGTAGCATTCTAATGGTGAAAGAATTTTCAAATCGGTCCAGTAGTTTCGGAGCCTGTTCAATTAAAACAAACAATTTATTTAATTCCTTTTACAACATTATTAGTGTAAATAATAAAAACTTACTTAAAACTCATAGAGATGAGCGAGACACAGACGACGAGCATATCTAGCACGTTGAATGCTGATCGTAGGAAGGCCCCCTCGTGTAAGATAAGGCCGTATGTGACCAGCTTCAGGAACAATTCCAACGTGAAGATGCTCGTGAAGAACACGTCGAATTGACTTAGCAACTGAAATGTAGATACATGTTTGAAATCTCGTGGTCATGCTAATAAAAAGGTGGAAATGATTCGGCATCTTAAAAACTCTGCCTCCTGACAAGTACTCAGAGAGCTTATGTCGCAGTTTTGTGAATTTTTAAATAAGGGTTGATAGACTGGAGCTATTATGCGCTCAGAATCAAAATTCACTTACCCAGTTTCGAAATTGCTTCTGGGCAGCATCAAGAGGGTCCTCAGCTGCTAGCATAGCGGAGGAAAACATGATGCAGACCAGGATGATGTTACCAAACGTTGATGAAGCGGATATGTTGTAGCAGAGCACTCGAAACCTGATGCATAAAACATTAGCTGATGAAATGTTCCTTCAAATAGTAAAAAAAAACTTTAGCACCAGGTCCATTATTTCCAGTTATTCCCAATCATTTAAATTAAATAATTTAATCAATGGAATCTGATAGAGTTACTCATGAATGTGAGTTAATAGACAGACAAGCTGAATTCAATAAAGGCACATGACTATTCGACCATGTAGTTATTTATTTTCGAAATAGTTTTGTTCGGGGAACAATCAGTTAACTAACATCAAAAACACATCTTAACAACAACTAAAAACTCCATTGAAAGCTTAAATAAATTTCTAAAACTCAAAACTTCTATCATGCAAAAACAACCGTGCAAAATAAAATTACTTAAAATAATCTCGCATCATGCAAACATGCTACAGCTGAACCTACAAGTAATTTGAAGGCTTTGAAGTAACGAATCTAAGGACACATTCTAAGGGATTTCAGACATCATGCTTTGATAACATTCTAGTCAATTCTTCTAAACAAACAAACCTATAGGGAACACAGTTTCAAAGATACCCAGTAATCTCATTGCTGGCAAATTTTGAAACGTTACAAAGTTACAACAATCGTGCAGTTTGGAAGAAAACCGATGTTGTAATATTAGAGGGATAGTAACACAGAAAAGATGAAACCAATTGGTACGTTGACACCACAACGCTTTACAATGAGACAAGGGTACCAAAAGGTGACGTCACAGTCTTAACATCACCATTCACCTGTTAGTCGGTGAAAATACGAAGAAACTACTAGCGTTCGGTATTGGTGGCGTCTGGTTTGGCATATTCAGTTCTGAAACCCGCCGTGGTCGGGCAGTTACTAGCGTTCCCTCCTCATCCGTCTGGCCGCCATCTTTATAAGATAGAAAGAGACCACATTCTATTTCATCAAAACTAAAATTTCTATCATTCTTAACTAGTTTACCTTATCTAAACCTAACAATGCTATAGTATTAATTATTTTTAGCTCATGCCGAAATCCCTGGAAAAAAATGTATTTCAATCATCACTCTATAGTGTTAATTCGCATACATAATTGTGAGATTTAGCTAAAATTGTGTTAAGAAAAGTAAATAATATGAATTAAAATTATTAAAATAAAAATTTCCTTAAAATAAATCAGCGTATTTTTAAAGTTCAAGATAAAAGGCTTAATAATAGTAATAGTATTAAAACATTTGTCTTTGATAGCGATAGATGTTGAGTAAATGTATAAAGAATAAGACAGAAGAAACACAAAATCACTCTTCAAATTAAGGAAGACGAAAGTAGTCAGAAGAACAATCAAAGACAAATTGAAGTAAAAAAAAACATCTAGGTAGTTAAACTGAAGCTGTTGAATGTCCTGCCGAGAACCCTAACCTGTTGGTTTTGGAAAATATGAAGAGAGATGAGGCATCAGGGATGGGTTTCTTAGAGTCGTGAATATCGACTTCAGACAGCCTGCGTGGACGTGCAGATGACGTAGTAGGCTTGCGCTTCAGACGCGGCCCCTCCAGTCCTTCTGTATTCACTATTTGCTCACGATTAGCCACTGCTGTTGCTTTCACATGCAAACAATTTACATCTACCTAAATATTTTTACACACACCCACACTTTTGACATGCTTTCATTCATCATGTAGTACACCTGTATCATTCTCTCCACATTTTCTAATTCGTTTGGATTATCATTATTATCTAAAAATTAATCATCTCAATTTATTCGGCAAGCGATTGGTGCTATAGTGTTACTATTGTCTTCTTTTTTATTGTAACACTTGAGCCTCGAAACATTTTATAATAACATACTTACTAAAAATATGTTGGCTGTATTACTGTGAAATAGCTTATTCACATTGTCAATCACTTGCCAAATTAGATAATTTTCGTGTTTGGTGGCACCTTTTAAAATATTATTTTGTTTAGAAATGTCATTAAATAAGAAGTTTTAGTTGCTAAATCCATTTGGTAAACGTTAACATTTTTCCTATTTAATGGATCTTGTTGGAAAATGCTATTCCTTACCCATATGATTCCTCTGTTCTTCTTCTCTCTCTTGCTCTTCTTCTAACTGTTCTTCCACTCCCTCTTCTCCTTCTTGTCCTTCATCGTCAATTTCTTCTGCGTGTTCTCCTTCTGAACCAGTTTCTTCATACTCTCTCTCAGAACTAAAAACAAATGTGTTTATGTTAGGTTAGATTGTGTCACAATTTTATTCAGTTGTACAATTACTCGTAGCTAGTAACATTTAAGCGTCACAAAAGTCCTTTTTGTTACTTAGATCCCATTATATCTTAAAATGTAAATTAAATTGAATTTTTACTCTTTATACTTACTTGTCTGTTGTGTAAGCTTCATCATCATGGATGTACTCATCATCTGTATCAGCATGTATGCCTTCTTGTTCTATGATACTAGCTCCTTCTTTTTCTTCTACAGCCTGCACATCAATAGTTAAATTATAAAAATTGTTTTTTTTTTAACTCTTAACTCTTTGGAAAATCTATCAGTTATGCTCGTATGCAAAGATATTAATTCGAAACTACTTACCCCTTCTTCTTTTTCGATGTTGGTCAACGATTCGGCATCAGCAAGATTGTCCACAGCGATAGCCAAGAAGACGTTTAGTAGGATATCTATACAATTTTGGTGAAGGAAATGTATTGTCCAACAATAAGTTAATTACTCTTAAATACTTCCTTATTAATATTATATATGTGAACGAGTGTTTGTCTGTTTGACATTCCTTCACAGCGTAACGGAGAGATAGATCGATCTTATTTTTTGCATAACGATGGTTGTGGACCCCAAGAGTGACATAGGTTAATTTTTGAAACATAATTAACCGTAGTCAAAACATAAAAACAGAGCATTTCTTGTTTTGCCCTGGCAAATATTTATAAAAAAAAATTAAGCTCTGGTTAATTTATTTCAAAACAATAAATTATTACTATTAAGGCGTTAATTAATAAAAAGGATACAGTTGCCACAGATGAAGAGGATGATGAAATATATGCAGGCCAGGATCCCGAGGGTGCCCACACCTCCATATGCCTTTATGCCTTCGTACATTACTGCATTCCAATCTTCACCTGTTAGTATCTGGGAAATGACAATGGTAAAATAATTAGAATAAAAATAACGTGGCAATCTGTGTCTTACATACTCTCCGTGAGTATAAACGAGATAAATAATCTGCAACTAAAAAAATGCAATTGCAGAACCTTAGGAACCTTACCTGGAAGACAGTCAACAACGCTTGCCAGAAGCAATCAAAGTTATGTCTGTCTTTCTCCTCAACAGGGTCATAATTGAATTTGCCCCCAAAGACCTGCATGCCAAGGAGTGCGAAGATCATGATGAAAAGAAACAGAAGAAGCAACAAAGATGCGATTGACTGGATTGAGTTGAGCAGTGAGGCCACCAGGTTAGATAGTGATCGCCAGTATCTGAAAAAGATTGAATAATGAGTGATGAATTTGCAGTTCGTTTCGTCATGTCATAGCGATTTGTCCTATTAAATGATTTGCTATACTTGAATAGAAGTCATGTTCTAAGGATTTGGCAAATTAGATTTAAAATGCAACAAGATTGGATTGAGATTACGGATAAACATTCTGTGAGTCTTTTGAACAGGTTTCCTCATGATGTTTTTCCTTCACAGTTTCTGATAAATCTGTAGTATTATAAAAACTATCGAGTACATTCAGAACTTTGGAATCAAAATCAAATTCTCTCCAGGAAGTGAATGATATTCTCTCAAATTCTCTCCAGGAAGTGAGACGAAGAAAGGATGCTCACTTTGAAGCGTGGTATTTTATAGTGATACAAATGTCGAATTGGAAAGACACTTACTTGGTGACCTTAAAAACCCTGAGCAGCCGTACACAGCGCAGCACAGAAATGCCAAGAGGCGGCATTACCTCTGTTTTGGTGAGCACCATCTCACTGATTGACCCCACTACCACGAAGCAGTCGAATCGATTGAATAACGAGACGAAATAGCCCTTGAAAACACAACCACAAAAATGAGGGTGTATGAAAGATTTTAATAAAAAAATGCATGCATGATTACAGTGTCGCAGATTCTATTTTTCACATTTCATGGCTTTTACAGTAGAATACTGTGAAGGAATATAAAGAGGTCTATCCTTGTAGGGTTAATTTTACAGTACAATACAGGGTATTTTTTTATCACTATCCAAATTTTTCTTACGGTGTCAGTAACGTTGATAGAACGTAAATAAGGAAGAAAACAATTTATTTTTTCCCAAAATTTTCTGATTTTATATCCCTTTTTAACGTCTTAGAGGATGAAAATTGTTTAAAGAAGAAACACGGGTGTCACAAATTGTGTTGAAGAGTACTATTACAAAGTTTCAAGTTATTTGGACGATGTTATTTTTTTCCATACAAAAAATTTGATTTATTTTCATGCTTCAGACGATCTAACTTGAAATATTTATATGAAACGTAGAAACAAAAAATACGGGTCTGTTAAATTTTCATAAAGTTTACGTACAAAAAATTTGGATACTGATAAAAAAATTACCCTGTTTAACGAAAATATCATAAATGTGCAATACTTACTTGTAAACCTAAACTGTACATTTTTACTAACATCTCTATGGTAAATAATGCTACGAAAAACGCATTTCCGTATTCTTGGAAGTAATCTAGCCATTCTGGCTGACTGGAAAGAAAAAAATACAAAATTAACTTAGATTTTTACATAATACATGGATGATGCCATTTATGTAAAAACTGGTAGCGATGAGAAAAATGAGTACGGTTACATTGATCGATAGATTAAAAATAAGAATTAACATAATTTGAAATAAGCTTTTTCCACTGTAAGCTGTCAAGTGTCTTACGAACTTGGCTGATCCTTGTGTCAGAGTTTTCAAACCTTTAACCGCGCAATGGCCTCTGACTTGGTTTTAACGACTGAAGTCAATTAACCGTGACCAGGAAGTATAGTGTGGACTGGGAACTAGTAGGTTTTAAATTGAATAATAGCAACAGGTTAGAAAAAATAATGTAAGCAGCCGTGATTCAGACTTTGTAAGATGTCTGGTTGATGAGTGTCTGGTTGACGAAAGGGGCATAAGATATTAAAAGTAACTACTTGTAGTCTTAATCTACCCCAACCATTCTATTGGTGAGTTCATGGTGTATGTGGATGATATTATAGTAATACAAAGCATACTCACTGATAATGTTCACTGGCTAGAACAACAGTATTAAGAAACACTAGAACTATTATCAGCCAGTAAAATGTTTGTGATTTTACTGCGCGACGACACGCACGTTTCATACGACGATTTACCTAAAACGGAAAATGCCAGAATCAGAAAGTGGGTTATCAATTTAGTTGTAAATTTTATCGCTTCATCCTGTCCTTTAACCAATGTCCAATTAAATGAGGTCATTACTGTACATTAAAAAGTTCTGTTGTTAAGTGCATACAAATAGACACTGAAAAATAAAAGAGTGATAAAGAATTCTTTCTATTTTAAAGACTTACTTTGTCAAAGTCTGTCTTCCAAAGCTTACATAGAGAATTTTTTTGTTGTTCATTATTATCTATCCCTAAATGGTCTGTTGAATCGTGTTCATTCGGAGTTTGGCCTGAAAACATTCACATTTATTATATCATTTTCAAATTATTTAATGCTAACAAGATGCGATATAAAGAAAATTAAAAGCTTTTAACACAGTACCATTACCCATTCCATAGTCTCTTTTTTGGTCGATAGTATCATTTTGATCAGCCAAAGGCTCTAAGTATTCAGCCTGTGTGATCCAGTCTAAGTAACCCTTCAAATCTTCTTCTAATTGCTGCTTCTCTCTTAATTTTTGAAAATCACCTCTATTTTTTGCCTTCTCTCTTTCTTTAGAAAATTCACTGTAACACCAAGAAAAATATATGAATACTAAGTAGTTGAATAACTTTTGATTGTATAGTATGCTGAATCCGTATACTAAATCAAACACCTTTATTTATGGCAGAAATCCAAAAAAAACTTTCGGATTCTTGTGAATAAAGCTGATCTCACAGAAGGAACTATTCAAACAAATTGTTTCGAGAGTTGAGAACATGTCATCGCAATAGATTCACAATAGTCATTAATTCCACACCATTAACTATAATGTGGGCTTGTATAGCTTTTTGAATACTTTCTACGGATTGTACACTCTCAACACGAATAATATTTTTTTTGTTCATACATATATAGATGATATAATACTCACCCAGACAACACACCGAGAATTAAGTTCATAACGAAAAATGCTCCTAAAATTACCATAGATACAAAATAAATCCACTCCCACGTATTTCCCATTGCATCTTCAATCTGGAATAATAAAAACTTTCTTAAAGTTTGATACAATGTTATATTTGAAGTTTATAATACAAGTATGTAGTTATCAGGAGTAAGATTGTTACTAGAAATGGTTAAGTTAATGGAAATGATGGGGCTTTTTTATAATTCGAACGGCACTGCATGGCAGAATTTGTATTATCATTGCCCCCTATGTTCCCAGCTTCTAGTAATACTGGTGCATAAGAGGCAATGGTAATACAATTATGCCGTGTCGTTTTCGAATTTTATAAAAAGCCCATAGTCGTTAAATATTGACCATATTGTCTTTAATTCTGCTGTATCTCACAAAATTTGAGAATATGTTTCAATAATATACACATTAATATTTCTCAAGAATATTAAGGTTTCAAAGGACTAAAACTCACATTATACATAACGTCAGTCCACCCTTCAAGCGTAATGCACTGGAAGACGGTAAGCATGGCCAGCCCGAAGTTGTCAAAGTTGGTGATGCCATCGTTGGGGCCAGCCCAGCCATTCTCTCGGCACTCCATGTCTTCGCCGATCTTAGAGCAGTTGAACCCGTTGTCAGTGTCACATGGATGTGGCGAGTCCATGATTTCATCTGGGGATGACAAAGATTGACAGTAATCAAGATTTTTACATGATACTCAGAATAAAACAGAAAGCACCGTGGTGCACATTTAGACTATAACTATAACATAAGTAACTATAAAAATATATGAGATCAGAAGTACTTAGGGTCCGAGAAAGTTTATTAAATCAGGGGAAAACAATGTCTAGTTCTGAAAATAGTTATTCCTGAGGTGTTTTTATTATTTTTATTATGAGAAGGGTTAACTCTTGACCTCAGTCTTGACCAAGGTCATAAATGAGGTCGATGATGGAGCGAGTTAACCCAGAAAATACCTATTAAAGCTCTGGTACTCCCACGCACCTACGGATAACATGTAAAAAGTGATGTTGAGAACATGTTTCCAGATTTTTATTATGAATAGCACTACTCTCACCCTACAAAGACCTTATTCATTTTACTCTAGGAAAATACTTTAAGGCCCGTATTACAGAAGGAGACTCAAGTCTTGATCTATTCTTAAGTATTGATTGTCACTATCTAAATGGCAAAGACGACTGCTACTTAAGTATAGATCAGAGTTTGAGTTGCGTTTTGTAATACAGGCCTTATTGCTACACAGTTCAAGTCTTTTTACTCACTTGTGAACTTATTGTAGCAGGTCTTGTGCATTTTCCCCGAGAAGAGCTCGAGGCCGATGATAGCGTAGATGATGATGACGAAGATGACGAGCAGCGCGATGTGCAGCAGCGGTACCATAGCCTTCAGGATCGAGTTCAGCACGATTTGTAAGCCTGAAAGGGATTTCAAATCAAATATCTTTATTGTTTATCGAGAGTTTTTGTTAAACATGCTAACAATATTGTGGTGCTGTACCTATGAGACCGAGAAACGCAAAAAATTTGGGAACAGTGAGAATTAGCTTAGTAGAAGAATTATCAAAATGGGCCCCATAATTCTACAATTTTAAATCGGTTTATTCACGTCGCGTCAGATTCTGGAAGCTAGTTTCGGGTTTTTGTAAATTCTCATATAAGTGAAATGAAATGAAATCCCATTTATTTACCAATCCAGAACACAACAAATTAATTAGTTACATATAATTTCCTTATTTCTAAGTGCACAACTATTTATAATTTGAAATGTACCGTGTTGGCAAAAAGGTTCTGACTCAGCATATGTCGCAGCACAGCCACGACGCTGGTATTCTGTCAGAACCTTGAGGCCGGCCTTCGCGTATCAAATTACATTACAAAAAGTATCTCTAATACTACAGTGAAATCATAAAATATATGTACTTTTTTAATATATAAAACATAATATTAGTACTTTTTTAAAATATTCGTTTTGAAATTAGTTGCAATGATTGTTAAAAATTGTTAAACAGAACTGAAAAAACAATGAATTACTGATAAGTTGAATAGATATATCATCGATAAAAATAGCAAATTTACGTTAACAAATATGTTATCGTTGCAAAATTACTAAAATATATTACATTACTAAAACGAAAAGTTTTTGAGGTAACAACTAAGTAAGAAATTGTGGCAAAAAAGACTGGATTAGGTTTTCAGTGATAAAAACAATAAATCTTTCACTAGACAATTTTTGAAACAAGGTGTTTAAAGTTTTAAACGGCAAGAGCTGAAACACATTTACACTTTTAAAATATTTTAAAAAAAGAATCGCATTAAAATGGCAAAGCAATAAAAAAAAGAACAAAGTTAAAAACACAAAAATTTCTCTTCTACCTGCAACATTTTGAATAATAATTTCGAATACTAATGTCAGTTACTTTTGCATGCATTTCTAATATCATCTTCTGAACGAATATGCAAGGTTTCTTCTTCTGGAGTATTATGTCGTCTAACGTAAATGCGTCCCTCCTTTGTCCACACAAATTTCCAACTTTGAGAGCGCCCAGCTTCCCGCGCTTTCCAGAATAAATTTCTGTTGTGTTTTGTTAGGCGCTCATTTACGAAGACTTGACTGGAGTCGTGCTTCTTAAGACCAAGTTGGGCGGCAGTGGTTCCCCGGCGAACGCGGGCGCTCTTTAGCAGCTCATCCCTCTGTGCACGGCGCGCCAGGCGCACCACCAGCGGGCGGGGGCGCGGCGCCACGCCATCCGCTCCGGCGGCTCTCCTGGGGCCCGCGCGCCGAGCGTGAACCACATCACGCGGGTCCAGCTCTACTCCGAGGGTTTTGCCTAGAGTCATAATAAGATGGACAGGCGATTCTTCCTCCATTTCAGGCACGCCAGATATTTCCAGGTCATTTAGTAGATCTCCTTGATCCCTGTCGTTCAGATCTGCTTGCAGCTGCGCAATGGTATTATTAATTTCAATTTGTGGTTGTTGAGATTTTAGTTTAGACATTTCTGTTTCTAATTGTGTATTTCGGTCTTCTAGTAACTTCATTTTATTGGCCATTTCGGATATTTTACATTCGAGTTGCGTAATTTGATGCGTTAACAATTCTGTGACTTTATTGAATTCTAATTTGATCTCTTGAAAATTTCTGTCTATATTTTGCTCGTGTGCCACAAGGCGTCTGTCTAGTAAAGTTGCCAATTTGTTAGCGAGGTCACTTTGCTCAGTATTTTCGGTCTTACTTGTCGTACATTTAGGACATATCCAATTTCGTTTCAGATCTTCAAGTTTACTGTTCTCATTTGTGATTGGCATATCAAGGCATTTAGGATGATATTTTCCTTTGCAACTTATACAGGTCAACGAATTTTTGGCTACAGTTGATTGGCAGACCAGGCAGTTCATTTTTTCTTATTTACGTAAGCAGTAAGTACGATGGTATGACGCACCGGTAAATCTTATTCAGCAGTGTATCGCCGGTGAAGCGTCGTTGCCGAGTTAGCAAATACTGGAGGTGAATGAACAGCAAATACTGCACTTATGTATGTCTAATAATACAAAGTTACACTTAATTAAAATTTAGATTAAGTATTGTAATTAAAAGAATACTAAAAAAATACACGCACACACAATAAAATTTCACATTACTACAAAAAACAAAAATATTAATTTATTACACTGGCACTAACTTAGTAGATAATTGAGTTAATTTTAAAATAATTGCAAGAGCGCACAAAAGATACGTGTTTACTCGATGACTAGCGACGCCCGACGAAGTGCTGAAATATCCTCGTTATGATTTCTATTTAATTTTCTCTCAAAATGGAACAGGCAATACAAATAATTGACAGAGTAGAGAGGATCAGAAATTCTTTATTTAATTGATTGGACCCTCTGGATTCTTCTGGCGTAGATTTATTGCTTAGTTCTACGTTTTTTTTGTCTTTTCCGTTAAGTTCATTTAAAGTCTTCTTCTTCTTATCGTGTAGGTATAGTCAAGCGTGTGGCGAACTTGGCTTACCCTAGTGTCAGAGTTTTCAAACGTCACAATGGCCTGTGACTTGGTTTTAATGGCTGACGTCAATGGATAACAGTCGGGCAGACAGCTTAACGTGCCTTCCGAAGCACGGAAACGCTCGTGACAATTTGCCACTTTGGTCACCCATCAGATTCCCTGCCTCTGTATTTAAAGTGAAAGTGCTGAATACTTACTGGGCACACCAGAGACGAGCCGCAACGGCCGAAGTACTCTGAATGCCCGCAGAGCCTTCACATCGAACGCGTCTTTGAATATGCTTGACAGGACTGTGCTTACCATACTGGAACAGTAAAAAAAATATTATTTGATTAAAAATTTCGAAGGATTTGTTGTATGTCATAAACTTGCTAAAGCTAAAGGTCAATGGGGTCTCTTTATATTTTTGCATTATTTACTAAATTGACGCATATTTCATTCTTCACCTACATGAACCCAGTGTGATGAATATTATAAAGAGGATACGCTGTACTTTTGTAATAGATTTATGAAGTTTAATTTCACAGAACGAGACAAGTCATAGTTTTTGTTTGTTTTAAAGATGATTTTTCTGAAGAGATAATGCCAGCTTCATCGTTCTAACAGACACACTAACATACTCATACTCTACAAAAAGATTTTATTCTGCGGGTTAACGACCGAAGTTTCGTTTCTCTTATGACTCAAAAATGACACATTAGAGCCAAACGTGACTTGGAAAAATAAATACTGACAACCTGAATCAACCACCACAGAACATGATAAGAGCTGAAGGATGAAAGCAATAAACATTATGGACATACCCTATAACTACAATGGTGAAGTCAAGCAGATTCCACCCGTTTCGCAGGTAGGAGCCGGCGTGCATCATGAATCCGTACGCGATGATCTTCATGACGCACTCCCCCGTGAAGATCACCAGAAAGATGTACTCGATCTTCTCCTGTAAAATGTTAAAGAAGAATTATGTAAAAGACTATGATTACTTTTCAGATCAAACTGATATAAGGCCAGAAGGGCTACTATAAAAACTGAAACATAAAGATCTCATGCAACTGATAGGTATAAAGAAGTTTAACATGCGAGATGAGTATTTAGGACCGCTTGTTAAGCTGTTCAAATAGTTAAAACTGGAGAATCGTTAATGAGATTAATAAAGTTGTATTAATTTATTAAATTGCGCGTTTCGTGATTTATTCTGCATAGAAAAGTGATCATGTCGCTCTACAGCCTTCCAAATGATGTCTTAGCGAAACTTATATGGATTAATTTATTTGTTGCGACGTTAAGGATAAAATGAACAATCTGGAGACAGCAGTAATTTCGGGATCCGGAATCTATTTCTCATAAGCAAACTTTACAGATGCAGACAAGCCCGTTCTTACATTTATAGTATTAGGAAAGTATTATATTAAGAAAGACAGGAAGTTGTTAGATGCAAGTGGCACTGAATTGATCAACGTAGACGTAGATATCCTTAGTTTTATTTTTTATTTATTTGTATTTGTATATTATTATTAGCATCCACAAACTTTTATGTCCGTGCCTTTGTCTAGATTAAGTTTTTTTGTTAATATTTGCTTTTTTGATATCCTTGGTTGGAATCTTGCGGCTGTTAAAACAATGATGACAAGATAAGGTAATGTGGTAAATAAGTATACTTACAAGAACCCAGTTGGTGTAGTTGGAATCGCTGTATGGGAACGGCGTGTAGACTGCCAGGGCGATGCAGTTGGCAAAGATGGTCGTCAGGATCATCCATTCAAACGGTCTGGTTTTGATTCAGGAATTTTATTGATCAATTTAAACTTTTAGTTGCATTTGTTTGACAATTAGAGAAAATCTATACCCCAATGCTGCTAATGACATCGAAAAGTCCTATATACAGGGCTTTAGGTAAATCACTTTTATTCTCTCGGGTGGTTAATTAGTCCATGAAACTGAACAACTTTCCCAAGGAACATAGGTCAAAATACGAAAAAAAAATTTTGAGTTCCCATACAAACTTCATCAGCATTTTGTATGGGAGATCAAAACTTTTTTTCGTATTTTGACCCATGTTCCTTGGGGAAGTTGTTCAGTTTCATGGACTGATTAACCACCCGAGAGGTTTAAAGAGAGTTACCTAAAGACCTATATAGTGCAGTAGAGCCATTAAATAAAATACTCTCACATAAGGAATTAATACAAAAAAAGGTTGAATGAGATAGGACTCTAAAAAATAGAGTACCTTATTTTCTCAACAGTTTGCCTGAGTTCATAAGATCAGAGACCAAGATAGGCAGATTTAAAAAAGCATCTACTTCATTCTCTTGAAACTGAATAGATTTTTAACACCTTTTAAATTAAGTTTATACCTACTTTACTTACTACGTAATTAGAGACTCTTGCCCTCGCAGACAAACTGCTCAAGCAGTTTTGTGGGGCTTTATTTTTAAGAAGCAGTGTAATTTTTATTTCTAATAATTTAAATAAAATAATAAATCTTACTATCTACCTACGTCAATTAAAATATTCGATGAAGATTACAAATACCAATAGCCAATTTTAAGTGAATTTGTATAATACCTACGTGACGTCTCCCAAGTGATTATAGGCAGAGCTATAAAGCCCCTTGAATGATGTTTCTAAAATAGCTGAAACAAACAGATGAAACCAATATGACGATAACATATAGATAAGTATTTAGACTCTTCAGCTATCCGACGCCGCAACAAAGTTTCAAAAGTACATACTCATCTATCAATTTCTCGCTTGATAGTACTGAATAAATAAAGCTATTTGAGTACAGTAATACTGCTAGATCCCACAATGAGATGATTTCGCATTGTTTAGGAAACTTGCGTTGAAACTGTTTCTAAATAACACCTGCTGTGAGTAAATTCAGAATTGGATTGTTAGCAAAATTATGCAAGTGATATTTTACATACGAAAATCCTTACTTCCTTAATAATATTATAAATGCGTAAGTAACTCTGTATGTCTGCCACGCCTAAACTAATAATCCGGTTTTGATGAAATTTGGTACAGAGATAGATTAGAGCCTGGGAAAGGACATAGGCTACATTTTATCCTACAGTTGGGCACGATATAACCTGTAGTCCACGCGGGCGGAACCGCGAGCGGAAAGCTAGTATGCTATATTTTGTTGGCATAATATATGTATAATATACTTAATGTGAGAGTTAGTAGAGGGTACCAAAGATATTTTTGACCGGTTTAAACCGCAAGCAGAAGATTAACCACCAGACCATCACAAATAATAATTTCTAGTCTTTCCGAGCAAATACAAAACCCGCAATAAGCATACATACAGAATATAGCAATTTAGAATATTTCCACAGAAACTGCCGCAAAATAAGTTGTAAGCCGATTAAAGCGGATAATGGCAGCGGTCGGGACTTCACGAGGAAAATTAATTGAATGCAGCTCTCTGCACGTGGAACCTTCAAAGCTTCGTTTTAGTTTTAAAAGCAAAAATTCATGAATTCATTTACAAAAAATTTTAACAAACAATAACATCAGTTAATACAGGGACCTATCGAGTTTCTCATTCATAGTACGCTTGACAATAAAAGTTGACTTGACCTGCCAAATCTAGGACCACTGCCCTCCATTGTTAGCTGTTATTTGACCTCCGCGTCCCTGCTAACAAGGGAACTTGACCGCGTTAAAATAACTCAGAAAACGAGTAATTGAAACATGGCGGTACTGGGGATCGAACTAGTACCCCTCGCTTACGAGCCCGAGTCGCTAGCCGTTAGACCACCGACGCTCTTTTGACTGACGCTCCGGTGGGTCTTTGAATATAACGGGTTTATTTATTTATGGTTCATGTGCGCGGTATTTCCCGAGTCGTCCATTCACGCTGTAGTTGGCGTTTTGCCAGAGTTTTTCTCCAGCGAGAGTGCGGTAACCTACCATTACTGTGTTTATTTTTGATGGGGCGTTGCGCTCGACCTTTTCAATGTTGACTGATGTATAACACTATTAAGTCGTTGGTTTTAATTAATCATTAGACAATGACGCAACTTTATTGACTGTTCCAATACGTAAATCAAGTTCATCTAACGCGAATGTCTTTAAAATTCTAGTAAAAAGGCTTTTTTTTTGGCGAGCTCTCTCCATCCTCGACCACATATTTGCCCTTTTGCAAGATTGTATTGTGGTCAAGAGCAAATTTTCTTTGAAACAAAGAAAAAACATTAGACATAAAGTCATAGAGATAATTTACTTTGTTTGTTAAACAAGTTGTACCTAACAACCAATCGTAGATGTGTGCTGCAATGACAAAAATGGCTCTAGTTCAGTATTGTGCTCTGCCTTAGAGCGCTGGTATTCTGCTGGCGCCGCAGTTGCTCAATTTAGTTATTAATTTTTAGTCTTTACGAATCATGATTTCCATTTTTATTACTCGAGTTTTGAAAAAAACCCTCTCCGAATCTTTGCCAAGAATAAGGTATAGTGTGACCCGTTTAGTTAGTACTCCTGACCCATTGCTGTGCAGCATTGGACGTTATCATTATAATCAACTAGAAACAGTCCACTGATTTACATTTATTCTACCAACTTTCCGAAGCTTGGAAACTTTCTTACTAGCAGTTACTAAGGAGATGTTACGATATTTATTTTTCTAATTTCCAAACATTTCCACTTTGATCTTTTTCGCTTGTGTGAAGCTATTTCTTTGATGTAGATATAATTCTTTCACTAAAACATGTTTAATGCTTTTATATTGCATTATATCTATTTGTCTATACCAGTGGTTCCTAACCTTTTTAATATTGTTACCCCTGTAACCTATGAGGAAAACGGATTTTACCCCCACTTTAAAATGTTATCAAATCAAACAATACAAGCAATGTTTTTTATCTTTAATTTTTGAGAAAAAATCTTTTTCGTTTTGTGTTCTTTGTTTGGTACCTCTGTGTGGTACAAAAGAGAATTACATTTTGCACCAACTTCATCGCACAGAACTTTGAAGATTTCCGAGTTTGTAGCACTGCACTGCCACGAATATGGTTCACATTTTTTTTTTACGATTTTAATAATTAGGTTCTTCGTTACCCCTGTAAAATAGCTGATTTACCCCCGCAGGGGTAATTACCCCCAGGTTAGAAACCGAGGGTCTATACAGTCTTTGAATTACTTGACAAACTATTTTTTTAGAAGTGGCTCGCTAAATCAGTTCAACGATGAAGATAACCTTACTGAGCGCTTCTCTACATGCTTTATATTACGCACCGATACTCGTAAGCTAAGGAATGGAATTCTCTGACTGCGTCTGTATTTCCGGGCTCATAATTATAACCCGGGCCTCTTTAAAGTTCGAGTGAATAGGCATTTTCTGGATGAGTTTGCTACATCCTCAACCACAACTTCGCCCCTGGGCTTGTGGTCAAACCCTTGGTCCTAGACACTGACTAGCACAATCTTGAAGCTGGAAAGTTACAAAAATGGACTCCCTCCAGCAAGGAATGAAGAATATTTTCTAACTCATGATGTAAAACCCGAAAATTTTGATGAGACACTAGGTCCTCCCTTTGTACTAAAAAACATGTCAAGCATAACATTTTGGACTTTGTACCGTTCTTATTCCGTACGCACAAGACCTCAGTAAGTTACTGAATAGTGTAAAGCTTTATCAGGTATTTATCTACCTACATAACTTCATCATCATCATACAAAAATAAGTTTAATGCCACCTCTCTTCTAGAAATTGTCTGGTCTGAGTCCATTATCGAGATACCATCGAGATAAATTGGGCCAAGATGATAGTCGATTCTGAGAGAAGTTCTTAACTGGATGACAACTAGTACAAAAAACATTTGACCATGCAAGAAACTAATTTGCAAAACCAAAGCACGACAATATTGTTCAATAAAAAATGGCGTGTCTATAAAAGACGTATAGTCGGAATTATTGTTTGTTTGAATGGAATGATCGGTCGAGGTAACGCCAGGCATTCGGCTGGCTCAGAGCCAAGTAGGGAACGCGATGCACCACAGATTTATAAACTAAAGGGAGATAGGCCTACGAATTGGCTGCTACGAAAACATATTGGCAAGATAATATAAGGATATAATACAAAAGTGAGCTCCCTATCCAACGCTACAGCACATGAAACAATACCTTAGCATCAATATTGATAAAGTATAATATACCTAAAGTAGGTAGATAATAAGAGACAGAGTCAGAGGCCATTTAGCGGAGTGAAAATTCTGAAACCAGGGTTGGTCAAGTTTGCCACGTACTTGATTATCTTTACATGATAAGAAAGGAGAAGGAAGAATAAACTTTCTTTAGAAAATGTAAAAAATACAATACTACTTGATGACGTAAGCAAGTGGCAACTTCGGGAAAACATAACCTTGTTATCTTGGATATACTTTCTTCGCTGAAACAATATGGAGAAACGAAGGTTTTGTGAATATAGCGTTCGGGGGCACCACGCCCTGTTACCATCTCTCCCATTAGTGCTCATCTCAGTGTGCTGTGCACTCTTCAATGCTGAAAATGTATGTTATTTAACTTTATTACCTTTGTAGCTATGGAGAAGGTCTTTTTATGACTACAAAACAACATATGAGCTACACAGTGACTGTTTGAGATTCTTAAATAATTTTGGTACTTCTATCTTTCCTTATTGTCGAGTTTCTTATTCGGAGTACGTTTGGCTATGATTCAGGATTTGGCAGATTAGGTGAATTAAAAGTAAAGTTACATTCATCATGTCAGCTGCAAGATAAGCCTGCCCCAGGGATCTCCACCTCGAACGGTCCTGCACTACCCACATCCAGCGGCTTCCTGCAATCTTTATCAGATCGTCTGTCCTTTCTGTGGGAGGCCTTTTTATGCTGCGCCTATTCGTGATATTCTTTAGCCTGCTAACAAGTCAAGCCTGCCAGCAGACAGTTGTAATCGTGGCCATGTTTTATGCAAATAATTTGAATTAGGTCTGGTTACAGAATAGATTTGAATTAGAGTAAGTAGAAGAGTTTTTTTAAATGAAGAGAAGACTTTAAAATGTTTTTCAAACTCGTGATAAGCTTTCACCTTAAAATCAAGCACCACAGGATAGAACAAATCATTCAATTAAAACTTAGTCAGAGGCTATTGTGCGGTTGAAAATCTGACAACAGAGTTGGCCAGGTTCGCAACACATTTGACTATGCCTACACGATAAGAAGAAGATTCTTTAAGTTGGTGGAACTCCACAGCAAATTAAATGTCTCTCGAATGTCTTTAAAAAAAACTTCCACGCTTGGCAGAGGCGTTTTGAAAAAAGCAGTTTGAAAAAAGGATACTTCCACTCCACAATATTGATGCAGATCTTCCTCAGAGGATTCTTGAGAGTCAGACAGAAGAGAGCTCGCTTCGGTCTCTCCTGCTGCACTTTCGGGCCTCGACGAGCGGGCTTGCGGGGCGCGGCAGGGGGCGCGGGGGGAGCCTCGCCTCCCGCGGGCCCCACAGGTTCAGGGGCCGTCTCCCCGACTGGTGGCGTCACTGGCCCGCCGTCTTCGGCGCTCATCTTGCTCTGAAAAGAGGGAGAGATATCTGGTAAGAGCTTAAACTACAATAGGAAGTTTTCGCACTCAAGTTAAGTGGTTATTCTAGTCTTTTACTACTACATAGAATGAAAGCAGAAGGTCTACTACCAAGTCATGATGGCATTAAAATAATAATCTTTGTTCTTTGTTACTTGTAGAGCGTTGTCCCTTTTTTAAACCCCGACAAAATTGAGGAGTGTTATAAAGTTTAACGTGTGTATCAGAGTACCTGTATGTCTTGGTATCTTTGTGTCTGCCTGTGACGTCGTGTCTATTAGACGGATCGATTTCGATTTTTTTGTTTGAAAGCTGACGTAATCGAGATAGTTACAATACAATACAATACAATATACTTTATTTGCACACAAAGACATTCAATACAATTAAAAGAACATAAAACATAGTGTACAACAAGGCGGCCTAATTGCTTTTATTATAGTTCTTAGCTATGTTTGACCAAAATTTGTTTAGCCGTTTAAAAGTTATAAACAATCGAATTTCGGGGGTGGTACCAGAGGTGTAGCTACCGGAGGGCAAGACGGGGCAGTGTCCCAGGGCCCCCAAGTTCAGGGGGCCCCTCGGACGCTTCTTCTTCTTTTTCTTCTTCTTCCTCTTCGGAAGCTGTCTTACAAACTATAAAATGAACTAGTGAAAATTTCTCCCACAATCGGAATATAAATAAACCAGATTCCAGGACCGCGGCAATCTGAATTAATCTGGAATAGAATAAATCTAGAGTACGTTGAATTCGGAACACGACGAATACGGAATAAAGGGTTTTAAATGGTTTAGTTGGGGCCATAGTATATTTTTTGCCCCAGGGCCTTTGGTTACCTAGCTACGCCACTGGGTGGTACATTTAAGTTTAGAGTTATTCTGATAAACTTTGTCTCTGTTTCTCCTAAAGATTGCTATAATTTGGCTATTCTTTTAATCAATGGCGTGGTGGAATAAGAATACCACCACCGCCAACCGAATGTTAAGTTGCAAACTGTAATAGTCGATCACGATCACGACCATTTGACATACCTCAATAGTCACAACAATTAGTGTTATTTATTTATTTTGATAGGTGGACATAAAATTAGAAATAGAAATACGACTCAAAACGTTAGCTTGTCTCTCAAAAGAAATTTCTTCCAGCAAACCCGAGCGAGAATATTCGTTTACGAATGGGGAAGAATACCACAAGTATTTAAGGCGACTACAGCACCCGATAAAGGCAGCACACTTAGGAATAGTGCCATCTCCGTCTCTCAACAGGCCTGGGCCGGCAGTGCGAACAGTGTCGATACACGAAGTTTACGGACTATGAAAGCATGCGTGCGTAAAAACACGTTCGAAAGTTAGAAAAATGAGATTTATGGAAAGGTAACAGCTTAAATCGAAAAATGCGTTAACTACTTATCGAGAGTGTTCAATCACGAACATTTTGATAGCAAATTCAAGTTCCTGTGTGCATTTTATTATCGTTTTTACAGCTTAAAAGATACACAAAATTAGTATTTAGAGGTGACTTTGTGAGCTTTTTCTATCGAACCAAAAGTGCTGACTCATGTTTTCAGCAAACTACTTATTTAGTTTATGTCCTGAATATTACCGTAGAATTTTTTTCTTCGATTTAATGCAGTGCGTCATGTTTATCTACGCATCATAAAATCGTAATTTAGGTTAGCCTTAACTCTATTCGCTACTCGAAGCAGATTTTAAAGGAGAAAGAAATATAAAAAAATAAAGTAGAATTTTTCCATAATTCGTCGCATGTTCCTTGGAGACAATTTTTCAGACTAAAGAAAAAATAATAAAAGAAACGTAATATTTTTTTTAAATATTAAACATACGACATCCAGTGTTGGAGGTATAATTGTGTTATAGCCTCGCTCTTCCATCGCGGAATAACTCACGTTTTACTTCAGCATAATTCTCAAGGTCATAATGTATCAAGTTACTAAGGAGCAGGAATCTTTAATAATCTCTTTATTATCACACCTGCCACGCTAGCATACGCAATGAGATTACGAAAAAAGATTTTTTTAAATGTATGTTTACATATTTCTCCGCTACCATGGCCCGGTTTTCAAAATTATTTTTTTATTCGAAAGAGTCCAGAGGTGGTCCCATTGTCACCAAGTCATAATCTAATGATGGAATCCCAGACAATCGAGAGAAACCCTCAAATTTAACAGGCATTTACATTGCTTCTCACTTACTTTCTATTATTAACTTACATTAAAATAGAAAAATAAATAAACTTTTTGTAAGAAAAATTAAATCGACTTCAAATAGCAAAAAATAAAAAAACGTAGCGTTTAATGTGCTAGGTATTTACTGATCTGTTTGAAGTCGGTGCCAAGCCAAACAAGTGTGACGTGTAAAGTGTGTTTAGCGCATCAGGTTACTCCATTTTCATTGTAAAACCACTCTTATCACAGCAGCACAGAGTGCATGCGTGTGGTAACCTGAGTTGCGGCCGTCCGTAGTCCGTACATTCGCCTTCGCGCCGATCAGGGGCACTATTTTTGAATCACTCGTCTCATTTCGAGCGATATCTTTCGCTGACTTGCGTTGATGCTATTGATTTTTGAATTTTTTAACTACTAAATTCCATGAGTGCTAAGACCCTTTCGCTGAAGTGCAGTGATCAAAAAGTTCGGAAATCAAAAGAATTCGCGCAAATCTATAGAAGATATCGCTCGAAACGAGGCGAGTCATTCTAAAATAGAGCCCCAGTATGTTCGTAGTACATTGAATGCTACGTTTTTATTTTTCACATTTTGTTGATTTTTCTTTAATTTTACAAGACAACCTCGTTACATATCGTTGCTTTACGTCCGTCGGCGCTTATCAAGGCAGCTGCGCCGGCCTTCATCTCACGACTTCAAGTACGTGGTTACGGAAATTCCCCGGCCACATTTACGGCCGAAAGCAGTTTACGTTTACGTGCCATTACTTCCGGTAGGATTGCTCCCTACGTACCGTAGACGCCAGTCACACATTATGGCTTCGCGTCGCTAGGCTCTCCCAAATAACTACGTAAAAAGGTGGAATGCTTCAAGCATATAAATAATAATCAATCTATTTATTTGCAAGAATAGAATGACGATTAATGGCAGTGATTTTCCAAATTATTAGTTTAAACGAAAATCTATCACAACAAAAAAATCTTCGAGTGAAGATTAACGATTTTAACAACCTTTATGTTATAATATAACTCTAAAAAAAATAAAAATTAATAACCCCCAACACGCCATCGTTTATAACTCTAACGTCTGAACAATTTTGATCAAATGTAGCCACAAAAAAAACCTCGTATCGAAATCGGTCAATTGTTTAGGAGCTACAACAACGCCACAGACAGACACAGATACACACGTCAAATTTATAACACCCGCCTTTTTGTTGGGGGTTACTAACCAATAAAAAATTTAAAAAAAGAAAAAAATTATGATTTTTTTTGGAAAATAATGGAAAATTCAACTAGAAAATAATTCAGATAATGGTCATTTTTTTCATATTCACCGTGTGGTGATCGGTTGAGAATAACACCACCCTTTCTCTTGCCGTGGGTGTCGTAAGAGGCGACTAAGGTAACACAAAGGAGACCTGCCTCCTAGTGATCCATCCCAGGCAACGACACTTCATTTTTTTCTGAATCTGAGGTGACGTCCTATGGTCTCATGCGGTGTGGTAGGCTTTGTAAAGGGCCGTCTGGTTCGCGACCATCCTCCTACCGAAGTCCGACGCCAAACAGCTTGCTGTGTTCCGTCGGTGCGTGGGAGTACCAGTGCCTTTATATTTTATTTTATCTGGGTTAACTCGCTCCATCGTCGACCTCATCTTTGACCTTATGGTCAAGATTGAGTTCAAGAGTTAACCAATCTTATAATAAAAAAGAAATAAAAAATATTCAATCTATCCATCCATACACCTACGCTTATAATCCCTGACGGGGTAGGCAGAGCATTTTAAGGTTCACAAAATTTAGTTTTCTATTACTTAATGTTCGACTATTAGTGATTAGTCCGCCTTTATAAACATTCTATAAACGGCCGGTTTTGTCGTGTGGTAGGTGACGCTGCCTCTTGATCGGCGGGTCCTGGGTTCGATCCCCAGTCGGGGCAAACATTTGTGTAAAAAGCAGATGTTTGTTCTCGGGTCATGGGTGTTTGTGTTTGTCTTTATGTGTGTTCCAAGGGACCCACGACAGAAGGGAAAACCTTAGTGTGGGCCTTCGAGTGTGTAGCGTTTTTTTTTTTATTTTTTTATCCTTTTCTTTTGTATCCCATGTAGATAACATGTGCAATAAAGAACCCCTTTCTGAAAGTTTTTAGATGAAATATGAGCTGGTGGTGATATGTTCATATTTCATCATTCTTTCCTTACGACCCACTTTCTTGCTTCTACCTATAATATAGGTATTATTCTGTGCTTCTACATGGCTTTAGGTAAACTCAAAAAATATAAAATTTTGAGTGCCCATACAAACTTCATATAGCGCATTTTGTACGGGAACTCAATTTTTTTTTGTATTTTGACCTATTATGGGGGAAAGTTGTTCAGTTGGCTTGGACTGATTAACTACCCGAGAGGTTGAAAGAGATTTACCTAAAGCCCTGTATAGTATGCCTGGGAATTTTTATAAATTTTCTTTGACTGAGAAAACTGATTTATTGACAGTGAGATTTGAAAGTATTTGAAAATGTTTAAGAAATATGATCAATTTCCAGTCATTTCTGTAGCAATATTGGATGATATAACTGCTGAACTTAGACGGTTTCGCAGTACATTGCGTAGCGCCAGGTAATTAACGAAAACGCTTCGCATGAGACGTTTCCGGGAAAAAATAATTACTAGTAGCTGCAGGCCGAGTACAATAGTGACAGGGCCGCAACAACACCGCGGTCCTATGTCAAAATGTCAACATTGACAACGCCATAGGGCGAGCAAGCCTTTGCGCCGGACCCTCGCGCAACCGAAATGAAGTTTCAGCGAGAGCCGAGCGCGAGTTTGTCGTCATCGTGCTAGAGCTGCTGATCATAGTTATTTTAACATTTGCTAAACTGTATCCTTACTAATATTATAAAAGCGAAAGTAACTCTGTCTGTCTGTCCGTCTTTCACGCCTAAACTACTGAACCGTTTTTTTGAAATTTGGTACAGAAATAGATTAGAGCCTGGGAAAGGACATAGGCTACATTTTATCCCACAGTTGGGTACGATATAACTTGTGGTCCACGCGGGCGGAGCTGTGGACGGAAAGCTAGTGTTATAATAAGTTAGGCACGTGTACAAGCACGTGTATCATCGAACATAATACCGGCGAATACGAAATTCCGGTATACAGTGACATGTAATACCGGCCGTTGTGCTCCTAATGATGATCTTAATCACCTTGACGTAGGGCTGCCAACTTTTATTACATGTAATAAAGTATACTAAAATGGGGGAAGGTAAACCAAACAGTATTTGTTAAAAAAATCGGCCAAGTGCGAGTCGGACTCGTGCACCGAGGGTTCCGTACAAACCTGTAGGTATATAAGTAAAAGTTGAATTTAATACCTCTACGCGTTCATGAGGAAAGGGGTAGGAAGTTTAAAATTATTAAAAATCTTTTTTATTAAATGATGTAACTGAAACTTTACGATTTTCGCAATTTTTCCTTTATCTGTGCTATAAGACGGAAGTACTCTTGTTCACGGGAAGCACTCTGTAGGTTTTGACAGCACTTTATTTACCTTTACCATCTTTTCTACGGATACCAGTGATTCTGAAAACAGTATTTTTGTATACCTTATTTTTGTTCAAAACAGTAAAAAGTATAATATAGTCCAAAACAGTATAATTCTGTTTTCAACAGTATTGTTGGGAACCCTACCTTGACGGCACCAGGTAATGAGACCTTGAGATACTTCCGGGGAAATATTCAACGGTATAGCGACGCAAAATATTCGTAAAGAAGCTTCTGTTGTTGTAAATTAGTTAAATAACTCTAAGGTATTACAGAAGGAGACTCAAGTATTGATCTATATTTAAGTACCTATTGATTGTCTCCTTCTCTCACCATCAAAATGACAAAGACTACTGCTACTCAAGAATAGATCGGAGTCTGAGTCGCGTTCTGTAATACGGATCTTAAATTGATAAAAATTACCACAAATTTAGGGCCTTCACAAAAAAATTAAACTGTATGTCTGTGTATCTGTGTGTCTATCTGTGGCATCGTAGCTCCTAAACAAATGGACCTATTTCGATGCGTTTTTTTTGTTTGAAAGCCGACGTAATCGAGATGGATTTTAAGGCGACAACAGCACCTAAATTACGATTTTATGATGCGTAGATAAACATGACGCACTGCATTGAATCGAAGAAAAAAATACTACGGTAATATTCAGGACATAAACTAGATAAGTAGTTTGCTGAAAACATGATTCAGCACTTTTGGTTCGATAGAAAAAGCTCACGAAGTCACCTCTAAATACCAATATTGTGTATCTTTTAAGCTGTAAAAACGATAGTAAAATGCACACAGGAACTTGAATTTGCTATCAAAATGTTCATGATTGAACACTCTCGATAAGTAGTTAACGCATTTTTCGATTTAAGCTGTTACCTTTCCATAAATCTAATTTTTCTAACTTTCGAACATGTTTTTACGCACTCACGCTTTCATAGTCCGTAAACTTCGTGTATCGACACTGTTCGCACTGCCGGCCCAGGTCTGTTGAGAGACGGAGATGGCACTATATAGGAATAGTGTGCTGCCTTTATCGGGTGCTGTAATCGCCTTAACACAAGCAATAAGTTGTGTACCAGTTAACCTTGACAAAAAACCTCTGGCGCCTTACACAGAGAAACCAGCAGCTCTCGAGTACGATGGTGATAGCGTGCGGAATGCGCCGTAGTCCTATGTCAAAATGTCAACATTAACAACGCCAGAGGGCGAGCAAGCCTTTGCGCGCGGCCCTCGCGCAATCAAAGTGAAGTTTCAACGTCAGCCGAGTGGCGCGCCGCAAGAATTTGTCGCCATAGTGCTCGAGTTGCTGAATATGACAAAAGATTCCTAAATAATTTGAGTTACCACTCTCATTTCTCTCAAATAAAAGAAATGGATTATTAGCAGGAAAATGTCTGGAAATTAATAATTTCCGGAGCAATTTGTTTCTTCTAATATAAATGGCGTGTTTTAGAATATTAATTATATTTTCTCTGAAACAGACTTCATTTATTGTTGAAATTGAATTATGTAAACTCCGGCACGTGTTCTTAAAAAGATTTGAAATCAGCTCGAGCACGATGCAGTGGGGTAGCTACCGGAGGGATAGACGGGGCAGTGCCCCGTGGCTCCCAAGCTCAGGGAGCCCCTCGGACTCTGATTTACAAACTATAAATTGAACTAGTGAAGATTTCTCCCACATTCGGAATATAAATAAACCAGATTCCAGGGACGCAACTTTAATAATGCCCACTTATTTGAAAAAACACAGGGGAATTCCCAACAAGTCTCGAACATCTTTGTGGATTACGACAAATCTGGAGTACGTTCATGCCGTGTGGTGATCGGTTGAGAATAACATCCGTGGGTGTCGTAAGAGGCGACTAAGGAAACACAAATGAGACCTGCCTCCTTGTAATCCATCCCAGGCAACGACACTTCATTTTTTTCTGAATCTAAGTTGTCATCATAAGGTCTCATGCGGTGTGGTAGGCTCTGTAAAGGGCCGTCTGGTTTGCGACCACCCTCCTACCGAAGTCCGACGCCAAGCAGCTTGCTGTGTTCCGTCGGTGCGTGGGAGTACCAGTGCCTTTATAGGCATTTTCTAGGTTAACACGCTTCATCGTCTACCTCATCTTTGACCTTTATGGTTAAGATTGAGGTCAAGAGTTAACCCATCTTATAATTTAAAAAAAAAAACGTTGAATTCGGAACACGACAAATACCGAAAATAGTTTATTTAAAATCGTTATTAAATAGTTATTATTTGGGGCCATAGTTCATTTTTTGCCCCAGGGCCTTTGATTACCTAGCTTCGCCACTGGCACGATGCGATGGCGACAAACTCTTGCGGCGCGCCACTCGGCTGACGGTGACACTTCACTTTGATTGCGCGAGGGCTCCGCGCAAAGGCTTAAGCTTATAGGAAAAGTGTTATATATAAAATATCACTTTCACCTACATGTTCAGCTTAGAGCACGAAACAGTAGTACTTGTGAACAAATAAACTGCTATTGATGTTACTGGATATCACATGTGGTGCTTCTAAAAGACTATAGTTCCCATGCAAACCATTTAAACACTTGTATACAGGTAGTAAGTAAGGGCTGTTTAAATGGTAACAAACAAGACTTACTAAAGCTATTAGCCGTATAACAGTCTAAAACTAGTAAACATAACACTTCCACGTGTGTTCTTTTATAATGCTAGCTCTATAACATCACACAAGTAGACCGCTAAACAGCGGTTGACGTATATCTACCCCCTTATAATGCTCTTAGTCAGACGGCTGACTAAAGGAGTATTCTTAGTGTATAATAACACCAACAGTCGTATAAAAGTATCAATCTACACCTCTAAACAGCGATTGCCGTATATCTACCCCCTTATAATGCTCTTTGGCAGATGGGTGACTAAGAGAGTATTTTAGTGTATTATAATGCTAAAAATCGTATAAAAGTATAATTTTACACTCCTATATGTCCCTTAAACAGCTTTAGGTGTATTTTTCGCCATAATACAGCTGATACATCACAAGTGACCTAATATAAGAGTACATAATTGCTTTAAGTACACCTGTGAACTAAATGTGAACTCTTAAATGGAGTAAAATGCTATTTGGGTTGCTCGTCCTCTGGCGTTGTCAATTCTGACATTTCGACATAGGACCGTGGCGCATTCCGCGCGCTATCACCATCGTACTCGAACTGCTGTATTAAAGCCATGAAAGACTCTATGCTTGTCAACTCTTTTATAAAGAACTAATTTTCCGAATGGGAATTCGTTTCCGTGGGAATTCGGGAAAATTATGTTGCCTGCTTATGAATAGAATAGAATAGAATAGAATAGAAAAAATCTTTATTTTATAGGACATTCAGGATGCCACTTAAAACAAGTCAAGATTACATGTTACTCAGTTACTCAGGGATGTTACTCAGGGATAGGTAATATAAGGTCCTAATTTATTAGTGACTTTCCTTCAAAGACGTTATTGTACAGGTTAATAGTATTCCAAAAAACAACCTAAAATTTAATTATCTTAAAATAAAATTTAGCAAAAAAAATTAAAAATATTTTTTTCATTTAAAGATAAAGGAATGGTTCTCTATCACTTGAAGCCGGCCACTCCCCACTCGCCCGCTCTACTACTGCCATTATTATTTACGTTTGAATGGATGGGTTTATTCATCATAGTAATGAAAAAATATCATAACAAAATTTTTCAAGACCTTTTCAATTTAATATTATGCCTTTGTTTTTTGACTCAAATGATATATTTTGACCTACACAATAACGTGTTAAAAGGAAAGTCACTAATAAATTAGGACCTTATATAACATTCTAATGTTGAAAGAAGTTTTGAAATAGGTCCATTCGTTTAGGAACTCCCCCGACATTCGATTGCTTATAACTTTTAAACGGCTTAACTGATATTGATCAAATAAAACTAAGAGCCATCTCGATCATGCCAACTTTCAAACAAAAAAAACTGCAACGAAATCGGTTCATTCGTTTAGGAGCTACGATGCCACAGACAAATTACATTGATTTTTTATTGACATTTTGAATTTTATGACATTTTATTTTAATTTTATTGATTTTCATTCTTTTTATTAATTTTATGAAATATTGAGCAATGTTTTCGTACACCATTCCTCAATGGTAAAATGTGTTGGACGATGTTTATTACTTTTAGATCAATCAATTGTAACCACATTTGCACGAATAAAATGATTCTATTCTATTCTATTCAAACACTCAGATACACAGACATACAAAAATACACGTCAAACTCATTACACCCCTCTTTTTTACAGGGGGTAAAAAATAATGCTAAGGCTCGTATTACATAGGAGACTCAAGTCTTTATCTAAGTATGTATACTATACTTAAGTATTGATTGTGTCTTTCTCTCACTGTCAAACAGACAAAGACGACTGCTACTTAAGTATAGATCATAGTCTGAGTCACGTTCTGTACGGACCTAATTGTCAAGAACCATTTAACGGTTTGTTTACATACATTTTAACTTAACAATTTTTTTTTTTTCCTTTTTCCTACTTAGAACATGTCACTCTTAACAACCTTTGAAAATGTATTTTTAATCTAAGGAAACCTATAAAGGCTTAATTTTAAGTAAGTAATTCTGTCGTAACTAATATTTAAGTATAATAATAATAAATAATAATAATAAACGCTACACACTCAAAGGCCCACTCTAAGGTTTTCCCTTGTGTCGTGGGTCCCTTGGAACACACATAAAGACAAACACAAACACCCATGACCCGAGAACAAACATCTGCTTTTTACACAAATGTTTGCCCCGACTGGGGATCGAACCCAGGACCCGCCGATCAAGAGGAAGCGTCACTACGACTCGACCAAACCGGCCGTCAAACATGAACTACGTACAATAGCTGTTGGTTTTCTAAATAAAATAAATAAAGTTTCGACTGGTTTGACTCCCCGGTTGAGACTGCTCGGCCCACCGAACACGACATCAAACCTTTAGGCGGGCGGGGTACTTTAATAATCTCGGTTCATCTCGCTTAGGGATGCTGTGGGTAGAAGGGTCACATTCAGGTACCATTGATTTTAATGAAGTCTGGAGGTCGACCTGCTGCCCTAGCATATGCTATGAGACTTTTCTCTCATGAGAGATTAGACTTACAAATCAGCACAAGGAAAATAGAGCCTATTAGTTCTTAACGCTGCACAAAAACGAGAGGCGTATAATATAAGTTTGATGTGTGTAATTAAAATTTAAAAAACCGGCCAAGTGCGACTCGCTCACAAAGGGTTCTGTACCATTACCTATAAAAAAGGCAAAAAAAACTCGGTTTTTTTCGGGAACCCCCTTAAATATTTGTTTTGTTCTATTTTTTAGTATTTGTTGTTATAGCGGCAATAAAATACATCATCTGTGAAAATTGCAACTATCTTACTATGACATTCAAGAGATACAGCCTCGTACAGACTTATTATCTATAAAAACGGCAAAAAAATCACGTTTTTTGTACCGGAGCCCACTTAAATATTTGTTTTATTCTATTTTTTAGTATTTATTGTTATAGGGCCAATAGAAATACATCAACTGCGAAAGTTTCAACTGTCTAACTATCACGGTTCATGAGATACAGCCTGGTGACAGACGGACAGCGGAGCCTTAGTAACAGGGTCCCGTTTTTTACCCTTTTGGTATGAAACCCTAAAACCTCGACATTAGATATATAACTTTTAAACGGCTGAACCAATCTTGATCAAATACAGGGGGTAAAAGGCAGCTTAGCAAAAACTGAAACCCTGAACTCAAAATTTTCATATTTTTTCATGTTTTTTAATATTTTCTGCTTACATTAATTATTATTTAATCGAATACACTCCATTTTGCAATGAAAAACAATCACAACAACGTAAAACACGAAAACCAGCAATGTACATCGCAATCCGATAGCAGCGCGGCGCAAGGGGATCGCGCGCGGGGCGCGGTTTCACTTCACGATACGTTGCGTAGCACCAAAGTAGGTAAATAATGGAAACTACTTAACATGATGTTTCCGGGAAAAATAATTTGAAAAAAAAAGTTATGGGTAGATTCTCCCATTTAAGTATTTGCTAAGCTGCCCTTTACACCCTGTATGTCCAAGAACCATCTCTATTACGTCATTTTTCAAAAAAAAAAATGTATCGAAATCGGTTCATTATATTAGGAGCTGCGACACCACAGACACACACACAGATACACAGACACACATATCAAACTTATAACACCCTTTTTTTTTAGCCAGGGGATACAAAAATAAATCAGCACCAACTTATAGACTCAAGTTGTTGTTACACCCCATTTAAGTTCCCACCGTGGGGCACGGACACGAAGGGGATACCATTTCTAAATTTTCCAGAATGTGACGGCTAAATCTGGAGCTTTTATAAGGAAATACATCACACGGGATAATGACCGGACCGTTTGTAAACTATGACGTCAATACAAACACATCTACATACATACATACCTATACAATTTCTTCCTTCTAGGTTTTAAAACGCTAGGTTTTGTGCTGTTTTTTATACGGATATGGACTGTGCATAAGGGGCCGTCCATATATTACGTCGCTCAAAATTTCGACTTTTGAACCCCTAGAGCTCCCCCCCTATGTCACGCTTTCTTGGTATCCCTTTAACACAGGGGTTCCCAACCTTTTTTTGTCTACTGCCCACTTTAAGAATAAATTATTTTTTAACGCCCCCCTTTTTAAACATACTTAAAAACCGCTAAGTACTTATAACTGATTATTGAAACGCAACTTTATAGTATTCGGACAGAGTATCTTTTATTGAAAATAAAACAAACATAATCAATTCTTATATAAAAACTAATGTGAAGGTTGAATCTGATGCTGTTCAATAAGTTTGTTGATATCAGGTTCCAATTTACTCAAAAACAGCCGCAAGTCGCCACGTTCGGTAACACGCAAACGATTTCTCTTTTTAGTAAGCAGCGTTGCCACAGCACTAAATCCACGTTAACACAAATATGACGATGGGAATGCTATCAAGAATCGTTGAACAATTGACCACAATCCAGGGTACAATTGCAGGATCGGTTTTTGTAGCCAAAATTCTTGATATCCATTTTTGAACTTGATTTTTATTTCTTCGTTTGTTGTCAATTCTATAAGTTCTTCTTCCAGCTGAGGTGACATTGCTATGTTGACATTTGAAAATGGATCCAACACCCAGTGTGGTATTTCCAAGTTTAAAATGTCCTGGTATCGTTCGGTGAAGTCAATGTGGAGGTTTTCCAAATGTTGGCAGTAGGCAAACAAGTCGTCGTTACTGCAGGATACTGATAAATTCGGAAAATTGTGAAACTCACGTCTGCCCATATTTTTTTTGTGCAGAAGCAGTTTGGCTGCGAAAGCAGCAACGACATTTTTTGTTTTAATTAAATTTAGTTCATCGCCTTGCAGTTGGAGGTTCACGTCGTTGAACAATTTATACAGGTCTGTCATGTAAGCTATATCATTCTTTGATGTTATGAGCTTGTTGCTCAGTTCTGTATCTTTAGTTTCCAAGAACTCTATCACAGAGTCAAACAGGTTATAAAATCGAATCAGACAATTGCCTCTTGACAGCCAACGAACTTCAGTATGAAGCAACAAACGGTTGAAATCTTCGTCATTAGTAACACAAAGCTGATGAAATAATCTATCATTCAAAGAGCTGCTACGGATTTTATTGAATGCTTTGATGACATATTGCAGTGATTGAAATAGTCGTTCACTTAAGTTTCTAGCAACCAAATGTTGTCTATGAATAACGCAATGTATAGCAAGGACATCTGGAATTTTATTTTTTAGGTACGCTATGAAGCCTTTATGGCGCCCTGTCATAGCCGGAGCGCCATCCGTAGCAACTTGTATAATATTTTTCAAAGGAATCTCTTTCTCTTCACAAAACTTTTCCAATGTATTGAATATGGTTTCGCCTTTTGTATCTGTCTCCAAATTTCTGGCAAACAATAGTTCTTCACGTATTTTCTCATCTTTAATAAACCTCACGTAAGATAGCAACAACGCTTCATTAGTTGGTAAAGTGGACTCATCGAGCTGAATTGAGAATTGACTAGTCCTCAGATGATTGCACAATGATTCTTCAATGTTTTCAGCCATTTCATCAATTCGTCTTTGCACAGAATTATTACTCAAAGGAATTTTTTGGATAATATCTGCGGCCGGTTTATGAAGCACAGTAGTTATTACTTCCTTTATTGCTGGCAAAATTAACTCTTCTCCGATGTTGTGTGGTTTGCCTTTTTGAGCAATTAACAAAGGGATATTGTACGAAGCTCGAAGTCCGTCGTCATCTTGCTTAGCAGCCGCCGAAAATAGTTTTGATACACTTGGCTGAGTATTATGCTTCTTCTCTAGGTCTTGAAAATATGCTACATTCTTGTCTTTCTTATCTGGATGCATTTTATTCAAATGACCTTGCAGTCTTGAAGGCTTCATTGCTTCGTTCGAAAATGTTTTTAGACATAGAAGACACAAAGGCGACGACGGGTTTGTGGGATTTTCAATAAATCCGAATTTAATATATTCCGCAGAGTATTGCCGTCTCTTCTTTTTTACTTCCGACATTGTTTTGTTTTGAGAAATACGTAAGTGGTATAATGAAGTACTGCTTATCTATTATGCGCGAAACCGCAAATGAAAATAAAATAAATTTACGTCGTTTATATAGGATTGCATAAGCAGCACGCACCAACAGGAATAAGACAAACGTGCATAAACTCGTTTATCTCATTCGACGCCCAATCGTACTCGACAAGCAAGAACAAGTATTATAGAACCAGCCGATTGATACAGGAATGTACAAATCGGATTATTTAACAAAAACTTGTTAAAACATGATTGCCCACGGTCTATTATATCGAACCGAGTTTGAGCTATATCTTAATTAATATTAGTTGATGTTCACAAGATGTAGTCGAGAGTCGAGAGCTCAGTCGGTATCTAAGAGTCTTCCTAGCTAGGTAGATGAAATTATAAATCGACCCCAAAGCCCTACACAACGCCCCCTTTTTTTTTCTGGGTCTCTTACCGCCCCCCTTTAGGCCTGCAGCGCCCACAAGGGGGCGTTATCGCCCACGTTGGGAAAGACTGCTTTAACATGTACTGTTACATTTTGGTTTGACCCCCCCTCCCCCATACGCTGTGACGTAATGATTAGTATCCCGCCAATTTATGTCAACTTTTTTAAATATGGAACTCACCGCGTAATTGTTGCGGCTTATTCCACTCAAAGAAGTTTGCGCTAAGTTCACACTGGCTGTTTAGAAACTCACATGGCCGCAGCATTTTTTTAATTTAATTTTGTTGTTACATAAAACTCTTCACAGCTGACAGCAGTTCTATTTTTAAAGTTCATTCCGGCCCTTAGGTGGGAAGTAATTTGTATGAGTTTTTCCCTCCCTATGGAGGGAAGCAGCATTTTCCGCCCAATAATCAGATCAAAATAACACTATTTTCCGAGTATGAGAAATGAAAAAAAAATTTTGACTTCCCACAAAAAATAATTTCTCAGCTGATGCAATTTGTATGGGAATTTAAACATTTTTTTTCGTATTTCGGCATTTGTTCTTAGGGAAAGTTGTTCAGTTTCATGGGTTGATTCACCACCCGAGAGGATAAGAGCGAATTATTTAACACCCTGTATATAACTTATTGCTTTAATTTGACCGCTAGGACGAATGAGCAAACTACTGCCCACACCATCATTTTAAAGGTAAAATCAATATCTATCTATTTTTAGTCATAATATCTACCTATCTGTCATTAGTACGAAGTTTGGAGACCGAAATACCGATGACCAACTATACATATATATCTGTATCTATCTATTTTTTATATCTATACATATTATAAATAGGAAAGATTTAATTGTTTGTTTGCATTGAATAGGCTCCGAAACTACTGGACCGATTTGAAAACTTCTTTCACCATTAGAATCCTACATTATCCGTGATGGACATAGAGTACATGATTTTCCAGAATTCCCACGGGAACGAAGTCCCGGGCGGAATGCTAGTAGCTAATAAGAAGGTAAGTAGCTAATAAATAAGTTGAACAAATTATTTCATAGTTTAACAAACTTTTATTAGTAAACTAGCTTCCGCCCGGGACTTCGTTCCCGTGGAAATTTGGGAAAATTATAGCCTATGTGTTAATCCAGGGTGTCAGCTACTTCCATACCAAATTTTATCAAAATTGGTGCAGCCGTTTGAGCGTGAAAGAGTAACAAATACATCCTCACAAACTTTCACATTTATAAGATTAGTAGGATAGGCATAAAGGCAATCAGCTGATCGCTCAACTTGTATGGCGAAGGGATTTTTGATATTGGAAATGTCATTTCGTTCGCTCCAGTATAGGCTCCAATTTCACGAAAAAGTGCGATCCCCTTATATCTCGGAGAGTTGTGAAGATATGATATTCAAAAAAATCTCAAAAGACGCATATTCACGAGAGCTGTTAGGTGCAAAAAGAATTATTCGAGAAAATCAAAAACGAAAAAAGTTATGGCCGAAATTGTGAAAACAAAAAAAAATCTAATTTTTGATTTTGCCGCTCGATATTTTGTAAACGAAGAATTATATCAAAAAATTTGAGAAACATTTCTCTGGACAATTTAGTCTGCTACGATTTGAGCCTAAAACAAAGACGATCGTGTTAAGGGTTTGCCCTGGGTTCCCCTAACCTAACCTTTTGAAAAAAGTCAGAACGACATTTTTTCGAATTCCGTAGATTCATTTCCAATGTGCTCGATAGTCGTGTGGGGCACGAAATATATATATTTTTTCATACGTCTACCTATGTTCCTTGGGGAAAGTTGTTCAGTCTAGTGGGCATATTCACAGCCCTAATTTTCGCTAACTATTTTTGCATATATGTAATGAATAGACTCAAAAACTAGTCAAAAAATATTTTACCGTTAGATTGCTATTGCTGCATTATCCCTAAATAACTTAGGCTATATATTTTTTCCCGTGGGAATGGGAACAAACTCCTGGGCTGAAAGGTAGTGTAAAATTTGCTATTTATTGTTTATTTGTTCCTTATTTCCTTGTTTGTTGTATTGTAAAACTCTATCGTTGCTTTTGTGGTTGTCTCTTTCTGTACTGACTCTTTGTAAGTGTGTACTGTGATGGAAATTCTTATCTATCTATCTATAACGGATTTTACAATACAATAAAATTTTCAGTCTGTTTAGATATATTTCTTTGTGTCTGACTGTAGCAGAAGCGCTCATAGCCCAGTCGCGCTCGCTGTTCTCAACCGATCAGTGAGGTTAAGCAACGTATACAGAAGCAGGGAACCCGATTTATGACCAAAAGTAGCAATTTATCACGAGCGTTTAAGCTGTCGCTCCCGGCTGTTGATGATTGACTACAGTCATTAAAACCAAGTCAGAGGCTATAGTGCGGTTTGAAAACTCTGACACCAGGGTTAACCAAGTTTGTCACACACTTGACTATACCTACACGATAAGAAGAAGAAGACTGTAGCAGTCGTTAAACTCTCGAGGTTGATGACATTTTTCGCATCCATTTCAGTTCGTTCACGCCAAGGTTCAATCGTCTGATTTATCTTTGCATCCTGGATTTATTACTAAAGGCAACGATATTATAATTATCACCGAGAAGCGGTAGATAATACGTGGGTCTTTCGTCGTTTCCCGGGAAGATACTGTAGTGCTGACACCCTGCTGCAGTTTGTATTGAACCCCTTGACAGAAAACGAAAACAGAGATTGCAATAATTTCAACGTGACTTTTTCTGTGACACTGTATTCTCAAATAATTTATAAGAAACAAAAATGTTTGGCGCGAATGGGAAGTGAACCCACAACCCTCCCATGATTAGATATCCAGGTGCTCTAACAAACTGAACTGATGTGTATATTTTTCTTTCCAAAAATTATTTGTGAATATCTTTCACGCGTTTTAAAAATGACTCTATACAATGTCCGTTTTCGTCGCACCAAAGTTCCCCGTCTAGTCCTTTTGGATGGATCAATTTTAATAGATTTTTTTTGAAAGTTTACGTGAACGAGATGGGTGAAGATAGCTGTTCAGACGTTTGGAGATTATCAGATTACAAAGCCTCCTCCACGGTGTTCCATTAGGGTCGACGTCATACATAATCAATCTTTGAGAAAAATATTTTTTTCATAAGTAGCTAAAGTGCTTCTATTTCTTAATGTCTGTCAGCAAACAGAGTCTGCCTCGTTTTTGGCAATTGAAAATCAACTTACTTACTCGAAATATGAAATTTGCCGAACCACAATAAGAAAATGGAAGCACTGTGTTTCTGACTATATTCAATCTACAGCAACCTCCCCTAGAAAAAGCGGAGTCTACCAAACACATTCAACAGTCGAACTGTGTTATGGCCGATAACAGCGCCATCTCGTATTCAATAGAAGAACTAATTGTGAGAGCGCCCCTGCTTTTAATTAGTACTAATATTCACCACCAGGTTTAACCTTTATAAGACTATGCACTAACCACTCTCTCTCTCTCTTTTTTCCTGGATTCAACACGCAATAGTTAATAGCATCTTAGTGTTTCATTTGCCGCCATCTCACCTAAACAAACCGTTATTAACACCCGTAGGACAGAGCTTCAGGGGACTACTGGGAAAATAAGATTTATCTACCTCTCTTACATACGACAAATCATTGGTTTTTCCTGATTTTATTCCCTCCCGTCGTAATTGGATGGCATCACTCAAATATCCAGCTGTCATGAACTTTAAAGTGCTGGAGATTTAGACCTGGGCAGTCAATGTCTGGATATATAACTGCAGGAATATTTTGACTTTTGCAAAATTAAAAGAAGTATTTTAATTTGGAAGAGCGGTGCCTCCTAACACAAGTTTTAAAAAAACTTAAAAGGAGACTCCAGCCCCCGTATCAATAATGTAAACTGTTTTTTGGTGAAAATAAAGATTTATTTAAGATTTATTTATATTTATACAGAACTAGCTTTCCGCCCGCGGCTCCGCCGCGCCCGCGTGGACTAGAGTTTATATTGTGCCCAACTGTGAGATAAAATGTAGTCTATGTCCTTTTCCGGGCTCTAATATATCTCTGCACCAAATTTCATCAAAATCGGTTTAGTAGTTTAGGCATGAAAGACGGACAGACAGACAGACAGAGTTACTTTCGCATTTATAACATTAGTAAGGATGGGTTCGCTCTTTTGACTATTATAAAACTTAATTCTGGCTATTAGAGAATTTCTGATTATCTGTTAGACAAGCAACTAGGGGAATAAATTGCTCAGCTCCTGAGTTATTGAGATATTATGTCAATTAAAATTAGATATAAGGAAATTTATATGATTGACTTAAAAAGAGCAACCCTCGGAGTTTCTTGCCTATTCTTCTCCTGAGGAGGACTGCACCTTTGCCAATAGGCGCAAAGTTAAAAATGCTAATGTAATTCACTATTTTGACGAGTATTTTGCAACATTTTGTATCTATACATCTATATATCTATCTATATAAATATTATAAAGAGGAAAGATTTGATTGTTTGTTTTTTGTATTGAATAGGCTCCGAAACTACTGGACCGATTTGAAAAATTCTTTCACCATTAGAATCCTACATTATCCGTGATGGACATAGAGTACATGATTTTCCCGAATTCCCACGGGAACGAAGTCCCGGACGGAACGCTAGTGTTCTATAAAATAAAGTTTTTTTTTGACGTGACTTTGACCATAATCTCGCTCAGGGTAGAAGATATGGTCAAGAATGTGTCAAGCTCACCCTATAACTACAGGGCTTTAGGTAAATTGCTTTCAACCTCTCAGGTGGTTAATCAGTCCATAAAACTGAACAACTTTCCCCCAGTAATAGATCAAAATACAAAAAAAAAATGAGTTCCCATACAAACTTCATCACTATATGCTGATTTTGTATGGGAAATCAAAATTTTTTTTTCGTATTTTGACCTATTATTACGTGAAAGTTGTTCAGTTTCATAGACTGATTAACCACCCGAGAGGTTGAAAGCGATTTACCTAAGGCCCTGTATATTTTAATTGATCTATTCAGTTTCCGAGATATTATTTATTGTTCCGAATCTACAAACGGTTGTTAAATAAATAAAGCTGCCGAATCCAAAGGTGAAATAAGAATACGCCGAACCCAAAATAAACACACATGGCTTATGCCGCGAATCCAATTGAATTGATAGCATTATTTTAGTACAAGAATTTATAATTTCTATATCATTCGACATTTATCGCTTAAAACTCATAAACAGCTGAACCAAGACAAGTGAGCAATTTTTGGAAGTACCTTCAGAACCTGGTAGCTGAAAATTGGCCGTCGGCCTAGGCTAGCGGGTATACTTATGTTAATAGACCATATTTGCACTACTCTTTCCCACACTTTTGGTTAATGAGAAAATAAGTAAGGTCTGGCGGCCCTGGGATCTTGGTCTATATTGACATATTGACGTGTTTCATGCGCTGTATACAGGGTTACTATTTAATCAGTACACATTTTTTTCTTACGGTGTCAGTAACGTTGATAGAACGTAAATAAGAAGGAAAACATTTATTTTTCCAAAATTTTCAGATTTTGATACCCCTTTTGAACATCTTAGAGGATGAACGCAGAAACACGGGTGTCATAAATTGTGTTGAAGAGTGCTATTACCAAGTTTCAAGTCAATTGGACGAAGTTATTTTTGTTTTCATACAAAAAAAAAAAGATTTATTTTCATGCTTCAGACGATCTAGCTTGAAATTTATTTATTTATTTACAGTTCTTTGCACATATGACAAATATATATAAAATCACAAACAGAAATACGACACAAAAGGTTAGCTTATCTCTAAAAAGAAATGTTTATATGAAACGATATAAAACAAAAAATACGGGTCTGTTACATTTTCATAATGTTTACGTACAAAAAATTTGTGTACTGATTAAAAAATAACCCTGTAGATGACAGCGGAAGGTAGTGATAAGTATATCAGTCGTAATTATTTATCGATCGGATGCTCAGTTCGTCTATTCCTGTAATCAATGGTGTCTCAATAGCGGTTGTATGACAAAAGTCGCCATTTTTAACCCCCGAAAAAAAAGGACGTTATAAGTTTGAGTGTGTAGCAGTGAGTCTGTATGTCTGTCTGTGGCATCGTAGGTCCTAAACCAGTGGTTCCTAACCTTTTTAGATAAACACATAGATACACACAAAGACAGCTACAAGACCCTAGTACAAACAACTGCCTTTAAGCCCCGCCAAAAAAGAGGGTTATTATAAGTTTCAGTGTGTATCAGTGTATTCTGTTGCCTGTGTATCTGTCTGTGGCATCTTAGCTCCTAAACGTTTTTTTTTTGTTTGAAAGCTGACGTGATCGAGTGGTTCTTAGCTTTATCATTAGCTTATCAAAATTGGTTTAGGCGTTTAAAAATTATACATAATAAATGTCTGGGTAAATTTTTTTTTCATTTTAGAGTTATTACATTATTTGTTGCCCGACCGTGAATCGAACTCAACAATAGTCGATTTAGAGGCAGACTTACTAACCACTCTTCTTCTTATCGTGTAGGTATAGTCAAGTGTGCGGCGAACTTGGGTAACCTTGGTGTCAGAGTTTTCAAACTGCCTCTGACCTCTGACTTGGTTTTAACGACTATAGTCAATCGACAACAGCCGGGACCGACAGTTTAACGTGCCCTCCGAAGCACGGAAATGCTCACGCTCATGCCACTTTGGTCTCCTATCAGGTTCTCTGCTTCTGTGTACTTGGTTTAACCTCACTTATCAGTTGAGATCAACGAGCGCTACTGGGCTATGAGCGTTAACCGCTGAATTAAACTGTTTGTCAAATGACTCACTATTTCTACTGAAAACCCTGAACTACAAAGTAAAACGGATGAAGGCAGGATGTGAGCCAGCCCAGAATTTAAACGAACATGTGTTACTAGCAATTCTCACTCCGATACATATAAATATTATGAAAACTATGACCAAACCTTCCGGAAAGCATCTATTCATATTTTATAGTCGGAAAAATTAACAAGCATATTTCAATTTGAAACTGATAGGTGTTTTAATTTATGAGGTTACTAGCTTTATGCCAGGAACTTCGTCCCCGTGGGAATTTCGGAAACTTATGTAGCCTATGTGTTAATCCAGGGTATCAGCTACCTCCATACCAAATTTGATCAAAATCAGTCCAGCCGATCTTGAGTTATAAGTGTTGTAACAAACCCGACTTTGTTTTATATATATAGATTTATTAATTTATTGCGATTCTGGGTATAGCCGTATTTGTAAAAATAAAGAATTGGATTTGTTATAAATTTCGTTTTCAAGGTTTCTTTTAGGGAAATAAAAAAAATCGGCGCGACTGGGGCTTGAACCCACAATCCCAAGTCAAGCGGGAAGCGTTTAGAAATATTTAAAACTTTTAATGGTAATTTTATGTTGTTTAGAAATAAGGTTTTAAGGTTATGTGGAGAAACAAAACGATTTTTATTTATTTATTTATTTATTACTAGCTTTCCGCCCGCGGCTCCGCCCGCGTGTACTACAGTTATATCGTGCCCAAGTGTGGGATAAAATGTAGCCTATCCTTCTTCTTCTTTATTGTACACACATATACATACAGATTACAGAAGAGAAAGGACATATACAACAGCGAGCTTAACTCAAGAAATGAGTTTTCTTCCAGCTAACCTATGTGAGAGGGAGAGGCAGTTGAAGTGGGCAATGGTGTAAAATGTAGCCTATGTTCTTTCCCAGGCTCTAATCTATCCCTGTACCAAATTTCATCAAAATCAGTTCAGTAGTTAGGCGTGAAAGACGGACTGACAGACAGACAGACAGAGTTACTTTCGCATTTTTAATATTATAGTAAGGATTTATTTACTTTGCACCTTATTACCAGCAGATAAAAAACTTAAGTGGATACTTAATTGAGGAACAGACTGTACCTGTGAAAAACAGTAAAAAGACATCCTAAGGCCTGTATTAGGAGACTCAAGTCTTGATTTATACTTAAGTATTCATTGTATCTCTTTCTCTCACTATCAAAATGACAAAGACGACTGCTATTTAAGTATAGATCAGAGTCTGAGTCACGTTCTGTAATACGGATCTAAGTCTTGACTTGCTTAGGCAATAAATTTTCAAGCATTCGTGAAGATTCATTTGCAGTTTCATAATACGAGAAACAGTATTCATCTCTTAGTAATAAACAAAGCAAGATGAAACGACGTAGAAGATTAACATGAATAAATAAACATGAATATTCGGAGGGTTAATTTCACGTGGAAAAACGACTTTGCCTCATCTCGAAAGATGCAAAGAAAAATTCTCAAGAATGATTCTAAAGCTCGTACTTAATCTCCTTTTTAGTGATCCGTAGGATTTAGCCTGATTTAGCCTGATTTATTTATTTATTTATTTATTTCATGCTTTCATGTGTTACAATAGTTCTTACAGTCTAAAAGTAGTTCCAACATGAAACCCTGTTAGGGCACTGCACTCAAACAATACATATAACAAAGTTTAAATAAAATAGTCCTGATATATAAAACAAAATCGGGTTTGTTCGATTTTATTCTGGTATGGACACCATTCTCTCACAAAGGTATGTAGGTACGTTGAATAACTGTACGAGGACAAAATAAATACTAAGATACTTTTGTGTAGAGTGGAATAAATATTTTTTTAAGTGTCAATAACTTTACATATGTCGCCGGAAAATAATAAGAATCGTAAGTTGATCAATTTTCGAGGCAGTTAATCAACTAGCGGAAAATCATACACGGCAGTTGAAATGTATTATTTAACGCAATACATTTTAGCTAATTGATCAACTTACGCTGTCTGGCTGTAAGTTTATCAACTAACGATTTTGCCACTCATTAAATCATACACGAATGGACCAATCGCTGCTCAGTGTACATTTTTACGTTAAACTGACATCCGTAATATAATACACTGTTCTCTGATTGGTTGAAACGAAAACCGCTTAATTCAACCACAGTCGAGTCGTTTCTGGCATTTCGCCGGCCGCTGCCGCGGAACGCTCGCTGCGCTCGCTCGGCTCGTGCGTTGGGGGTCGCAGTTCTAACCTAACCTAACCCAACCAACCCTTATCGGGTTGGTTGGGTTCGGCTACTAACAAACCTACTTGTCGCAGTTCCAAGTGAGACATTCAACCAATCAGGGTACAGCTCGGGTTTTCAACCAATCAGCGTACCTCTCGCGTTCGTCGGATCATTTTACCGCGAGTCGCCGTAAATTGATCAATTACCGGAAAAGTATACGTTAAACAATACATTTCAACTGCCGTGTATGATTTTCCGCTAGGTGATAAACTACCTCGAAAGTTGATCAACTTACGGTTCTTATTATTTTCCGGTGACATATACATTTTCTTTTTCAGGCCATATACATTCCCACCGAGGGGCACGGGCCTCCCTACGAAATACGAAGGGGATTAAAGCCATAGTCCACCACACTTGCCCAATACCATATTATATCAGTTAGAGTAATTTTATATCAGGTGATTCACACCATTAAACTAAAAAAGTCACATTTTACATTTATGAAACTCTATCATTTTTCGGTACAATATTTAATTTGCAATGCATTATTATGCGTGATTAACCTTTAAGAGTTTTCGTCAAAAACGTTCACCACACGCCACGACATTAATAATTAGAAACAATACAGTTAAATTGGTAATTTTATTTGTCTGATATATCAGACTTTGGCGGCGAGGGCACGAAACTTAAACGTCTGATATATCAGACTTTGGCGGTGAAAAGGGTAATTGATTATGGAATGCGAATAAAATAGACGGAGATCCCAGAGCCGCCAGACCTTACTTACTTTCTCATGAACCAAATGTGTGGGAAATAGTAGTGCTAGTACGTACTAGTAGTATGAATACCAGCTAACCTGGGCCGGCGGTCAATTTTCAGCTATCAGGTTCTGAAGGAACTTCCAAAAATTACTCACTTGTCTTGAAGTCTGGCTGCTGATGTCTTATAGAATATAATAAATTAAATATAAAAATTAATGTTCAACACCGCCAGACACTCTCCGTCGGCTGTAATTTCTGCGAGACGCTTTACATTTCTCAAGTAAATTATGCGATTACACCTACAATCTGAGCCGTGATTTTTGTATTATGATGTTCAGGGAACTATAACATTACTTTTATAACACCCAGACTTCAAGACAAGTGAGCAATTTTTGGAAGTACCTTCAGAACCTGGAAGCTGAAAATTGGCCGTCGGCCCAGGTTAGCTGGCATTCATACGTTACTAGTACGTACTAGCACTACTATTTCCCACACATTTGGTTTATGAGAAAATAAGTAAGGTCTGGCGGCCCTGGGATCTTGGTCTAAGAGTTTTCTTTTTTTAATGCGTAGGTACTCAGTTTTGTTTGTGTTACCTACTATCGGTACATAAAACTAAAAACTCAAATTTGAATAGAACGGAATTCTTCTGAAAGTTTCTCATTTTCAAAATGGAGCAATTTGATTCTCTACACAAGATTACTAACAATATCTGCAATTCGCTTGATTCTACTGGTGAACTCATCACTATGCATATTGCATATCCCTTGTGTGTTGGTTTACGGCGCTCCTTTCGAGATTGCTGTACGCTAGGTATAACATCAAATTACCAACTTACATATTGTTGGATATGAGATACGCCAAAGAACTATTGTATCAATATCCTACTATAATATAATAAAATTATAAATGCGAAAGTTTGCGAGGATGTATGGATGTTTGTTACTCTTTCACGCTCAAATGGCTTGACCAATTTTGATAAAATTTGGTATGGAGGTAGCTGACATCTTGGGTTAACACACAGGCTACATAATTTCCCCAAATTCCCATGGAAACGAAGTCCCTGGCGGAAAACTAGTTTTTAAATAAAATATGAATTTTGCGTTATAGTTTGCACTATAAAGGGCTTTAGGTATCTCCCTTTCAACCTCTTGGGTGGTTAATCAGTCCGTGAAACTGAACAACTTCCCCAAGGAAAATAGGTCAAAATACGAAAAAAAAATGTTGACCTCCCATACAAAATGCGCTATACCTATGCTGATGAAGTTTGTATGGGACTCAAAATTTTTTTTTCGTATTTTGACCTGTGTTCCTTGGGGAAGTTGTTCAGTTTCATGGACTGATTAACCGCCCGAGAGGTTGAAAGAGATATACCTAAAGCCTTTTATAAAGCTGTCATATTGTCAGTGGTGCCCTCTTTTAATCTCGATTTATTTACGCCATATTTATCTGAAGTAAAGGGCATTCTACTTTGTAAATCCTTAATTCAGTATTTAAATTATGAAAAGTTCTTCTAAAGCCACGCTGCCTTCATTCGGCTCTTGTACTGCGCATCATATTTCTCCAAAACATATCTCATTAGATGACGCGAGGGTTTGAATATTTAAACCTCTGATAAAAAAGAAGAGATTTATTTATTTATTTACTAGCTTGTCGTCCGGGACTTCGTTCACATGGGAATCCGGGAAAATTATGTAGCCTATGTTACTCAGGAATAATGTAGAATTCTAATGGTGAAAAAATTTTTGAAATCGGTCCTGTAGTTTCGGAGCCTATTCGTTACATACAAAAATACAAATCTTTCCTCTTTATAATATTAGTATAGATGTACAATGTTTAGTCTTACAGGCTAACCTAATAACTAAACAGGAAACAAGAAGTGTAAACTTAAATTAACAATTATTATCGCAGTGTTTGTGAATTTCTCCCTATATTATTGCCGATTTATATGCAAACTAGCTTTCCGCCAGGGGCTCCGCCCGCATGGACTACAGGTTATATCGTGCCCAACTGTGGGATAAAATGTAGCCTTTGTCCTTTCCCAGGCTCTAATCTATCTCTGTACCAAATTTTATCAAAATCGGTTGAGTAGTTTAGGCGTGAAAGACGGACAGACAGACAGAGTTAGTTTCGCGTTTATCTATATCTATACTAATATTATAAAGAGGAAAGATTTGTATTTTTGTATGAACGAATAGGCTCCGAAACTACTGGACCAATTTGAAAAATTCTTTCACCATTAGAATGCTACATTATCCCTGAGTAACACAGACTACATAATTTTCCCGAATTCCCATGGGAACGAAGTCGCGAGTGGGATGCTAATAATATTATATAGTAAGGATAGGTTTATGTGTGGTGATGCATTCAAGAGGCCACGGAGAAGTGTTCTATGTTTGACGTATACATATAGCTGTGAAATGTGTATAGATAGTACTGTCTTAAGGTGACTACAGCACCTAAATTACGATTTTATGATGCGTAGATAAGCATGACGCACTCCATTAAATCGAAGAAAAAACATACTTCGGTAATATTCAGGACATAAACTAGATAAGTAGTTTGCTGAAAACATCATTCAGCATTTTTGGTTCGATAGAAAAAGCTCACAAAGTCACCTCTAAATACCAATATTGTGTATCTTTTAAGCTGTATAAACGATAGTAAAATGCACACAGGAACTTGAATTTGCTATCAAAATGTTCGTGATTGAACACTCTCGATAAGTAGTTAACGCATTTTTCGATTTAAGCTGTTACCTTTCCATAAATCTCATTTTTCTAACTTTTGAACATGTTTTTACGCACGCACGCTTTCATAGTCCGTAAACTTCGTGTATCGACACTGTTCGCACTGCCGGCCCAGGCCTGTTGAGAGACGGAGATGGCACTTTTCCTATGTGTGCTGCCTTTATCGGGTGCTGTAGTCGCCTTAAGTCGGGTGCAAAAGCTGTATTGTCTCTAACAGACTATAGTATAGAGAGATAACAAAGCCTCTCTTAGTCAAAGCGGTGACGCGTAAAACTATCTCCAGAGTGGGTGTTTATTTACCATGTTGTAGGGTTGTCACATCCCAAACAAAATAAAAAATTATAAATAACTTTTGGGAAGGAACCCTGCTGTCAGAATAATAAGAATAATTTAAATAAGAACCTACAGCTTTAGAACTTACGAAGGCTATAATATATTCTTATATGAAAACAAGCCAAGTCAAACTATAGGCTTCAATATGTTATCCTAAGTTACAAGAAGAAATTATATTGTAAGTTGTTATAAAATATTTTATGTTGTTATAAATAAATTTCTGGACTGACCATTGAACTTGGCACCCATTTAGATCTCACTTATTTTGTCGATGAAGTCAATAACTAAAGCATATATCATAATGAACTTGGCTCTCATTTCACATTAATGTTTTTGATGGGATAGACTGTAGTATAGAGAGATAAGAAAGCCTGTCTTAGTCAAAGCGGTGACGCGTTAAACTATCTCCAGAGTGGGCGTTTATTTACAATGTTGTAGGGTTGTCACATCCAAATAAAATAAAAATTTGTAAATAATTTCAGAGAAAGAAAAATATTCGGCGCGAATGGGACTTGAACCCCTAAAACTATTTCAAAAATTCTTTCACTATTGGAATGCTACATTATCCCTGAGTAACATAGGTTACATAGTTCTCCCAAATTCCCACGGGAACGAAGTCCCGGGCGCAAAATACAAATAAGAGAAAATTAAGAGTTTTTTCATCGATTTTGCTTTTTTTTAATCCGTGCGAGTTCGAATCGTACATGGCCGGGTTTTTTTCAAGTTTATAAACTCAACAAATTTTCTCATAGAAAATAGGTTGAAATATAAAAATGTTCGCATCTCTTTTACAACTTTAGTAATCCGCTATTGCCATGTATAACTTGATAAGTCGATTTTTTCCTTTGGAGGAAGTTGATCAACTAACTCCCTAAAGTTTCTCAAACTCTTTTTTTAATTTTTTCTGGCAACCCTGTGTACAATTAAATTCTTTCAGGTCCAGTTGCTTTGATCTCCTCGGAAAGCAGCTTTATCTGGGATACTTCTTTGCCGGGCTAATTCATTGAAAAAATAGTGTAGCTAGAGTTTGGATACTGGATACTTAGGTAAAATGACACTGTTATGGAATTTTTATTTTTTTATGAATAATTGAATAATAACTTTTGTCTGCCTTTACCTAAAAATAAATGTTTTTATTATACTGTAACTACCATTTTTTGATTTACATTTTGTGGAATTTTGAATGACCATGTTGTTTTTAAAATTACCTATATAATGTTAGCTTACCTATAACTTCTTCTCCAACGAAGATCCACTCTGCCTCTTCCAACAGTTTCCATGCGCCACCTCTTTTATTTAACACTTACAGTCACTTATCATCACATAATACACTTATAATCATATATAACACTTTTTACACTTTTAACTTACACTTACACTCACTAAGGAAGATTTAGAAAATTTATTATTGGAAGGGACTAGCTAGGGTTTTGAAAATCAGTTGGGTTTTAGTCTTGAAGGTTGTAGGATTAAGGGTTATTGGTTTAGGTTGTATACGTTGCTGTTTTTCCTGATGTACGTTGGTCCCCTGTAACAAAAAAAAACCTTTTGTTAACATTTGTTAGGGTGCCGTGACCTCTCATTAAAAAAACCTTTAAAAAGACACTGCTGGTTTCGAATCGGTCAATTATTTTGATTGAAACCTTTGGGCTTCGCCCTACGCGTCACGATTTCCCCCAACTAAAACCCACAGATTAAACATGAGTAATAAATAATAGATACAGATAATAGAATTTCGAAAGACGAGCTGTTATAACCCGCATTGGGCTATCGTGGTGGACTATGGCCTAAATCCCCTTCGTGTTTCGAAGAGATAAAAAAATCGTAGAAATTATTAGGTATAATAATAATAATAATAGAAATCCTTTCGTTGAAAATATAGCAAAATGTATATTAAATTTATATGTGTACGCTATTTTTCAAAGAATTGTATTGACGTTTTTCAAATTTCGACCTATGTAAGGATGAAACAGGGAAAGAATAAGTATCATAAAAAAATGCTACTCTAAGTAATTATTATTTTTATTTGAAAGCTGCCGTGATTGAGATGGTCCTATCAAATTGGTTCAGGCGTTTAAAAGTTATAAGCTACTAGCATTTCGATCGGGACTTCGTTCCTATGGGAATTCGGGAAAATTATGTAGCCTATGTTACTCAGAGATAATGTAGCATCCTAATTGTGAAAGAATTTTTTAAATCGGTCCAGTAGTCAATTGTATTGACAATTCTTTGAAAAATAGCGTATCTACACAATCATGATTTTACTAATACGAGTATCATAGTATGTTAATTAAAATACAGAAAGGTGAAGCCACCAGTAATGTAGCTTAGACTTCGTAAAACATAGGCTACATAACTTTCTCAAATACCTACGGAAACTAAGCCCCAGGCGGCAAGCTAGAACTTTGTTATTAAATTAGTTCTCGATGTAGTTATTGCTCAAGTGTTAAGCAATTTTATGAGCACTCGACGCTCTGCCTATCCCAAAAGGTACAAGATAATCTTCTTCTTCTTATCGTGTAGGCATAGTCAAGTGTGTGACGAACTTGTCTGACCCTGGTGTCAGAGTTTTCAAACCGCTAAATGGCCTCTGACTTGGTTTAAACGACTGAAGTCAATCGACAACAGCCGGGACTGCCTCTTTGACGTGCACGAAGCACGGAAACGCTCGTTCCCAGCCACTGTGCACGTTGCTTTACCCTACTGTTCGGTTCAGATTAGCGAGCGCCACTGAACTACGAGTGCTTCAAGATAATATTAGCCACAGTCTAAAGACTAAATTATTTGTTAATTTTCACACGTAATTACCATGGCTCATCAACGAGCAGAATACATTTGAGCCAAGCAATCAATTATACCAGCTCCATGGGGTATAATCTTTGAGTATAATGGTATTCAGGCCTATACAATTCATCGTTGTGTATCTAGGGTGCTTCATTGTTATCTTCACGGCTCCTTAATTGCTTAGCTGAATGTTATTTACTAACGTTATTTGAAAACAATTTCTTGCCACACATTCTAACTAAACAACTCTTAAAATTAAAGATTATCTTCAACCCATTTATCTACGAGTACACTATAATATCTATACTAATATTATAAAGAGAAAAGATTTGTATTTTTGTATGTAACGAATAGGCTCCGAAACTACTGGACCGATTTCAAAAATTCTTTCACCATTAGGATGCTACATTATCTCTGAGTAACATAGGCTACATAATTTTCCCGAATTCACATGGGAACGAAGTCCCGAGCGGGAGCTAGTCTACACTAATATTATAAAGAGGAAAGATTTGTACCTATTTTTGTATGTTTGTATGTTTGTAACGAATAGGCTCCGAAACTACTGGACCGATTTCAAAAATTCTTTCACCATTAGGATGCCACATTATCCCTGAGTAACATAGGCTACATAATTTTCCCGAATTCCCATGGGAACGAAGTCCCGAGCGGGAGCTAGTGTATTATAAAGAGGAAAGATTTGTATTTTTGTATGTAACGAATAAACTTAAAAACTACTGGACCGATTTAAAAAATTCTTTCACCATTAGGATGCTACATTATCCCTGAGTAACATAAGCTACAACATTTTCCGGAATTCCCACGGGAACGAAATCCCGAGCGAAATGCTAGAAGCTTATAACTTTTGAACGCCTGAACCAATTTGATAGAACCATCTCAATCACGGCAGCTTTCAAATAAAAATAATAATTACTTAGGGTAGCATTTTTTTATGATACTTATTCTTTCCCTGTTTCATCCTTACACAGGACGAAATTTCAAAAACGCCATAACTTATATATATTTATTTATTATTTATTTCTTATCAAGTGCCTAAATACAAAGTTTCATGGTTTTATCTCCCCTTTAAGCCTTTTTTTTAATGTCCCGAGCTCTAGTATACTTTTGTAAACATCAAAATCGATTTATTAATGTATGCGTAAAAGCGTAACAGACAGTCGACAGACAGAGTTAGATACTTTCACATCCCACTAATTTATTATTAATGCGATAGTTTGTGAGGATGTATATGTATAGATGTGTAGATGTAAGGATGTTTGTTACTCTTTCACGCTCAAACGGCTTAACTAATTTTGATAAAAATGGTATGGAGGTAGCTGACACCCTGGATTAACACATACACAATTTCACCAAATTCCCACGGGAACGAAATCCCTTGCGGAAAGCTAGTTTATAACATTAAGGATCTCTACGGAAAAAAATATCGAATGATAAATTAAAATCTCTCCCGCGACCTAAATACGCAGTGATCGGTAAAAGTGCCAGCGATTCCCGAGACGATGAGTGATAAAGATCCCCCCCGGGAGTCGACAGGTGTTGAGGGATCACTTCCTTTCCACTAATCAATTTGTGTGATGTTATCTATTGCTAAATGTTCAGGGTGTAAAGGAAAAGGTTAACTTATTAAATAGTGGAATCTCCCAAACTAAGAAGGTGACTCAAATCTTGATCTACACTTAAGTATTGATTGTCTCTTTCTCTCACTATCAAAATGGCAAAGATGACTGCTACTCAAGTAAAGATCAAAGTCTGAGTCGCGTTCTGTAATACCAACCTAAGATCACTTAATTTTTTTGAAAGAAATTATCATTATTCATAGGTTGACTTACTTATTTCTTTTCCCGGAAATAGAAAGTTAGGAAGTTTTCCTTATAAAGTTTCGCGGGAAAGCAGGAAAAATTATCTAATTGTACCTACAGTTGAAAAAGCGAAAATTACCTACTAATTTTCAAATTTTTCTGAGGAACATTTCGCCGAAAACCTTTACTCTATTTTATTTTGTTTTTATATTTCTTATGGAATATGTCAGAATTGATGTGGTTGTATGATGGAAAATAGCTTTTTGAAAATAGATTTTATGCCATTGTAATAATGACGGTTTTCTTACAGCAACTGCATAATCTAATGTACGCGGCAAACAGTGTCTGTCTTGTCCTTGTCATTTTGAAAACAACCACACAATGGGCCTTTTTATAATTCGAACGACACGGCATGGTACGGCAGAATTTGTGTTACCATTGTCTCCTATGTTCTCAGCTTCTAGTATCACTAATATACATAGGAGGCAATGGTAATACAATTTTGCCGTGCTGTTTTCGAATTATAAAAAGGCCCAATGGGCGGTTTTCCACCTGACGGCACGGCAACGGCACGGCACTGGCGCCCTTAATCAAGGAAACAAAAATGTATGAAAAGGAGTCGTCGCCGTGCCGGTGCCGCCGCCGGTCAGTGGAAAAACCTGTCATATGTTTTCAAACATTTTTGCTTCATGCCGTTGCCGTCGGTCGTCGTGCCGTCAAGTGGAAAACCGCCCAATAAAAAGAAGCACTGCTGTACAGAATGTACATAAAGTACTTAAAATAAAATTAACCTTTGTTTTGAAGTCGTTTAAAAATTAAAATTAATTGGGTTATTCTTTCAGCACACGGCGCAATTGGATTGCGCAAATTGTGCAAGTTTTTCAGCAAACTGAAAACATGTTTTCGTATCCAATGAAAAGTTACGAAAACGTCTTGTTTCGGCAGTCGTTACGAAACATTCGGTTACGCAGTATTTGGTAGCTGGCGAATTTTTCGGGTTTTGTTGTGGGCGGAATAACAATCTCAAGTTTCACTGATTTGAAGCCGTACAATTATAAATAGATGCTTATAGTGAATCAGATAAGGAAGGATTTCTTGAGCAAAAGGTATGGAAAGTTATCTCAATTATACAATTTCCTTTATTCGAACAAAAATTTGAAAACGGCACGGCAAAATTGTATTACCATTGCCTCCCATGTAATTGTAATACTAGAAGCTGAGAATATAAAGGGCAATGGTCATTCAAATTTTGAAGTGTCGTGCCGTGCCGTTCGAATTATAAAAATGCCCAGAGACATAATACAAATACATATAACAAGGGCAGAAGATATAACAAGGCAAGACATAGAACAAGGCGGCTTTATTTCTTTTAGGCAACCTTAGTGTAAGTCGAAGCAGGCAGTGCCCATGGGGCCTCGTGTTGATTCTAAATACATACAGGGTGTAAATGACAGCTTAGCAAATACTTAACTAGTGGAATTTACCCATAACTACGATCGTCCGTATGTAATTTTTTTTTCCTGGAAACGTCTTTTTGAGGAGTTTTAAATATTTTGCTACTTTGGCGCTAAGCAATGTACCGTGAAACCGCACCCCGCGCCAGGGGGGTGTCACTCCGCAGTTTAGGCATGTTCGCGCGGCGGGCATACTGAGTATGCCAGCGAGCGCGGGCTGCTACTCGCCGCGCGCGCGTGAGCCGTATTGGTCACGTGTTGAACAAAATAATAAGAGTGTCTGTAGGTGTCTAGTAAGTAGGTATATAGGCTAGGTATCAAATAACATAGATGGTTATGTTAACTTGTGTTTTTACTTACTACATTCCTAACAAAAGTTACTCTTAATTTTATAAGCAGTGTTATCTTTCTTAATTAATTTCAATAATAATTTTACCTCTAAATCGGCCGCGAGTGTTGACCCTGAGCTCTCGTCGCGAACGCGGCATCGAGTCGGTGGTGCGCAATAGAATATGAACGCTAGCGGCCGACTATAAGTTTCAATTTCTCTTGCAAGCTTGTGCCGCTCGCAATAGTAGGCAAATTTTTATGCCTAAAGTTGACTTTTGTTAGGGAGTGAGACTTCTGTACGTTAGTACTATTATTTATTCTGTGCCCGCGCGCAGTCCCCCGCGCTGCGCTTGGCTCAGAATGCGATGTTAATTGCTGGTTTTCGTGTTTTACTCAGTTATAATTGTTTTTTTATTGCGAAATTGAGTGCATTCGAATAAATAATTTAATTTTTAAGCAGAAAATATTGAAGAACACGAAAAAAACTCGAAAATTTTCCTGAGGAAAATACCACTTGAAGATCATTCAGAATGATGGTCTGAATTCAGGGTTTCAGTTTTTGCTAAGCTGTAGTTTACACCCTGTATACTAATGTACATATATGTAAACTCCAACCTGTGTATAATTTCACAACCCATATATCTGTATGGATTGAAAGCTTACGTTGTGCATTTCACCGACAGTGAGACAATGCCACAAGTGCATATCACTAATTACTGCGATACCGACTGATGACCTATATGCACGCTCGAAATAGCTCGCTGCACCGATTGTCAGCAGCTATTATTGAACTAGTATTATGACGCGAAAAAAGCTGCACTTTGATGATTGGGATTCGAGAGCTTTCATACCCAATGCTCAGCTGTTCACTTGTTGAATAAAATAAACGCTACAAACGATACACACTCAAAGGCCCATACCAAGGTTTTGTCAGTGTCGTGGGTCCCTTGGAACACACATAAAGACAGACACGAACACCCATGACCCGAGAACAAACACAAATATTTGACCCGACGGGAATCGAACCCAAGACCCACCGATCAAGAGGCAGCTAATATTTGATAATATTCGTCAAGACTAGTTTCCTCAGGACTGAAAGCGAGAAGGAATAAAATTTAATTACATTTGTGGTCCTTCGAATTCTCCGTCTCTCAACAGGCCTGGGCCGGCAGTGCGAACAGTGTCGATACACGAAGTTTACGGACTATGAAAGCGTACGTGCGTAAAAACATGTTCGAAAGTTAGAAAAATGAGATTTATGGAAAGGTAACAGCTTAAATCGAAAAATGCGTTAACTACTTATCGAGAGTGTTCAATCACGAACATTTTGATAGCAAATTCAAGTTCCTGTGTGCATTTTACTATCGTTTATACAGCTTAAAAGATACACAATATTGGTATTTAGAGGTGACTTTGTAAGCTTTTTCTATCGAACCAAAAGTGCTGAATCATGTTTTCAGCAAACTATTTATCTAGTTTATGTCCTGAATATTACCGTGGTATTTTTTTTCTTCGATTTAATGCAGTGCGTCATGTCTATCTACGCATCATAAAATCGTAATTTAGGTGCTGTAGTCGCCTTAATAAGGAACGGTCAAGAAAGAGGGTTTGTTTTAAAAACTACCCGCAGTTCTCTAGTAATCCATCCGTGATCATGGTGCTTGCAACAGCGCCGAAATATCAGATACTCATTTTAAACGAAAATCGTGATAGGAACACGTTAGAATATGTTTAAAACTAGTGAAAATAACCGCGAGAATCTTGAACAATATATTAATTAATATGGCATCGACGATCCTCTCGTTAAAGGTGTTTTAGACGTAACCAATCATACCGTAATGTATTGATTGATAAATCTATTTTGAAAACGTGTGTGTTTATGCAATCAAATATAGCTCGGGGAAAATAAACCATCAGTTGGCGTCGTAAACGACTTTCTTACTCTTATAAAGTATTGAGTACGCGGGCGAGGTTTGTTAATTCATTTCTGTATAGCCAATTAATACATCGTCTTCTTCTTCCACCTGAAGCCACCCACTACTAAAGTGTTATTATTTCATAGAAGAGTATTTATGTGATAAAATTATTTTCAAGGGATATAGGGCAGCCAATTAAACTGAAATTTTTACCCCAAAAAACATAGGTATGAAAATGAAAAAAAAAATCTAACTTGTCTAAAGTCCTTACGGATTAGGAAAAATAAATACATTTTCTTTTTCTCTTTTAATTCAATAACTAGGTATTCGTAAATAGTATCCAGAATGTCAATGTTTTATCAAAAGGCAACACTTTTCTGAGCTACAACCATTTTGTCACAGTGTGACAACACACATTCACCATGTTTTTTATAATTAGTTTTTTTAACTTTATTGTTACTTTTTCTTCATTAATTTTTTTATGCATGTAATTTTGAAAACATTGTGTGTGTTTAAGTGAGTGGAAATATATGATTTTTCTATTGATAGGATAAAAAAAATCGTGCGATTTCCATAGACTTCGTTAAGCAGTGTATTAGTAAGTAAGTAATAAGTAAACTTTTTATAAAAAAATAGAACCGACTTCAAGAAAACTGAATGCTACGTTTTTATTTTTTGCTTTAAACACACACTTGACTATACTTACACGATAAAAAGAAGAAGATTTTTCGCTTTTAGAAGTCGTTTTTTTTATAAAAGTTTATTTAGGTACTTATTTCTTATTTTTTAGTGTAAATGAAATGAAATCATGTTTATTGCTAAAGTTAAATCTACGATACAATGACTGAATTAATAGTAAAATGTAAGAACTAGATTAACCTAAGCAAAAGGAGCCTAGCTCAGCACAGCATTGTGCTGTACAAAAAACTGTACAGTGCTGGTTTTCAGCTTGACCCTTTCAATTATAGAAACTATGTGAGAAAAAATATAAATGCATGTTAAATTCGAGGGTTTCCCTCGATTTCCTTGGGGTTCCATCATCAGATCCTGACCTAGTTACAATGAGACCATCTCTGGAATATATTCTTTCGATCAAAAAAAGAATTTTGAAAATAGGTCCATAAATGGCGGAGAAATCGGTGAACAATGAACATACAAAAAAAATAGATAGACAGAATAGAACCTCCTTTTTTGAAGTCTGTTAAAAACAAACACGTTTCGCGTGTGCCTCTATAACTCCTGTTTAACTTACTATTATACTCCAAACATTTATTCAGTGCCTAGTTGACAAGTCACGCGACCATACTTCCGCCACACATGCTTCCTGTGACATGGAATGCCCAGCTTTTAGCATCAAGCGAGCTGGTAAACTTATTTTGCATTTCTATAACTTCAGCGCTTTTGGGTAACCACAGTGCCCAAAAGCGCTACCTACTTTAAAAGATTTCTTTTATAACTGGTAAGGTAAAAACAATAGTTAACGAAAACCATGGATGAAAACACAACAACTTACCCTGAAAATAAATGTAATTTGGTACTCAATGGTTATTTACTCTTTCACGCAAAAACTACTAAATGGATTTTAATGAAACTTTACAATAATATAGCTTATACATCAGAATAACACATAGGGCCTTTTATAATGTCAGAAATTTGAATTATCATTGCGCCTTATGTTCTTAACTACAAAAATCCCCATTGTGTAGGAGGCAATGGTAGTATAATTTTGCCGTGCCGTTCTCGAATTATAAAAAGGCCCTTGGCTCCATAATTTTAAAAATACCCAGGGGAATTAAGTCCCGGGCGAAAAGCTAGTATTACAATATATTTGACATATCTCAGTAAGCGATTGTCGATATGAAAAGTTTAGTAATGTATACCTAGCAACTTATCGTTCAGTTGGCAGTCACTGGCGGGCCCAGTCAAGGTAGCTGTTATTAAATATATGAGATACTAGCTTTCCGCTCGGGACTTCGTTCCCGTGGGAATTCGGGAAAATCATATACCCTATGTCCATCACAGATAATGTAGGATTCTAATGGTGAAAGAATTTTTCAAATCGGTCCAGTAGTTTCGGAGCCTATTCAATGCAAACAAACAAACAAACAATCAAACCTTTCCTCTTTATAATATGTATAGATTTATTTATTTCATGAAAGCATTTTAACAATATTATAAAAAATATATAATATGACACCGAAACCCTGTCGGGTTTAATAATTATGTGTCTCCCTTCTAATATCCCTAGACCAACTCATTTAAAATATATTTTATCTTTAATGTTTACTTCTTTAGTTGAGACCTTATGTGAGTATATTAACTCTAATAACATTAAGTTATAGGTTACCTATAGTTAGTTACTTGACCTATCCTACTTGTACCGTACTAGCTCTGATAATTGTTGTGTTCGTTTTTTCTAAAAAAAAATTAAGTTAGTTAATCAACAGCTTAGCTTCGAAAAACAGTTTTTTTTATTATTAAAGTCTTGCACGCTTATAGCGCCTGTAATAGTCTCGAGTAAATTGGACTCTCCCAAGAAAACTGCAACCTTTTTTGGAACCTGACATTGGCCTAATCAACAAAGGAGAGCCATAGACAAGAAATTGAATTAATATGTGTCGCGTCTGACATCTCTACAATATGTAGAGATAGATATCTGCCACCTGAACAGATGAAGTGGTCACCACTGTCATTTAATTTCAATTGAAAGCGGAATAGACTTTCTTTCAGACTAATTTTCTATCTAATTCTTTCCACAAACATTCACAAATACATTTCTTGTATTGAATATTCAAAATATATTTTTTTTCATGTTGCATGGAGAGTGATAGTTTCATAGTCAACGCTATAATATTAATAATAAACTAAATATACATTTACGACTTGTGCAGAAGCTAAAGAGTCAATAAGATGCACTTATACAATACTTACTTTAATGAAATAGATTTAATGGCGACGCATGTCGGCAGCTTCAGAAGATTACTACAGCTTAAACTTTTAGAAATTACTTTTTAGCTCTTTAGTTTCTTAACTTTCTTTTCTGTATTTTAGTTCCTTGCCTGTCTTTTCTGTATTTTAGTTCTTTACCTATCTTCTCTGTATTTTAGTTCTTTACCTGTCTACTCTGTATTTTAGTTCATTACCTATCCTTTCTGTATATTGATATTTATTCTAAATTTTCTCTGCTTCATTTTAATTAATTTTTCAACACTATGTCATATATGTTTGTTTATTCGTAAATATTGTGTTACTGTTTGATAACCCCAATAAAGTGAAAAAAAAAAGATAGATTAAAATAGCTTAATAAAATTTATGAGGTTGATTATATCGATAATTTGCCACCACTATTTTAATTTATCCTATAGCAGTCCAGTACAAAAGCAGATGAACTAATTCCAACGTCTATATAGATATTATCTACTCTACGACGAGACTGTATAAATTTGCTAAGAAACCGAATCTTCTTTAAACGCTGTAAGAGGTCTCATCCGTCTAAGTTTATCTACTCAAAGTTCTAAGTGGTTTAGATTTATAAATTTGTTCTATACCGTTTTTAAATAACAAATTATTTCAACTCAGAACTACGTATTATATTGTTGTATTGTTTAATTTTCATGTCCATTACCTACTAATTTTTATTAGATTATTTCATCTTCCACTATAATTTCTTTTTTTATCAGCCCACTAGCTGATGCCCGCAACTTCGTTTGCGTGTTAATTTTTTCTTTTGAACATATTACACAAGATTTAGATTTTTACATACAAAAGTTTTTTCCCGCTAACTCCCGTTCCCGTGGGAATTTTGCAATATCCTGTTGCAACTAAGCTTTAAGTTTACTAAGGTATCTGCATGCCAAATTTCAAGCGTCTAACTTAAGCGGTTTAGATTTTTCATACAAAAGGATTTTCCCGCTAATTCCTGTTCCCGTGGGAATTTCGGGAATTCCTTTCTTAGTGCACCTCTACGGTACCTAAGCTACGTCCCTTCCAAATTTAGGCTGTGCCTTCCAAAGTTAGGCCTTCCAAGTTTAGCCGTTTAGGCTGTGCGTTGATATGTCAGTCAGTCAGTCAGTTTCTCCTTTTATATATTTAGATGATAATTACGTCCCCACCGAGGGGCATGGGCTCTCCCCTATTAAAATGTACTCTGTGGGCACAGGCTTCTCTTTGAAAGTCGAAGGGAATTTAGGCTATAGGCATGCGGGTGGTGGGCCGCGTGCCTTTCGAAAACTAATTTTCTCAGACGTTCAGGTTTCATCACTGTGTTTTCCTTCACCGCTAAGCAAATGATAATTAATTAAAAATCTATACATAGATCCGAAAATACTAATTTAGTGGTACAGCCCGCACCAGGATTTGAACCCGCAACCTTTCAGTTACAAATCTGGCTCATTACCAATTGTGAAAATTAATGTTACTTTAATTTTGAGTTATAATTTTGGAAACACGAAGTTTGTTGAGAGATGATAAGAAAGATAAAACCGGCCAAATGCAAGTCGGACTCGCGCAAGAAGGGTTCCGTACCATTACCTATAAAACCGGCCAAGTGCGAGTCGGACTCTATAAAAACCATTATATCTCTATTAAGGCGGCAAAAAAATCACGTTTGTTTTATGGGAGCCCTCTTTAATGTTTAATTTATTCTTCTTTTTAGTATTTGTTGTTATACCAGCAACCAAAATACATCATCTGTGAAAATTTTAACTGTCTAACTACCATGGTTCATGAGATACAGCCTCAGACAGACATATCTATAAAAACGAGCAAAAAAAATTACGTTTTTTGTATGAGAGCCCCCTTAAATATTTATTTTATTCTGGTTTTTAGTATTTGTTCTTATAGGGCCAACAGAAAAACGTCATCTGCGAAAATTTCAACTGTCTAACTATCACGGTTCATGAGATGTAGCCTGGTGACAGACGGACAGCGGAGCCTTAGTAATAGGGTCTCGGTTTTTCCCTTTGGGTACGGAACTCTAAAAAAAAGCAGAAGTCAACGAACACATACTTATAACAGGAGCGAAGAGGTATTAATTTTTTTAGGTATAGTTTTCAAGCTAGGTACCAATAAATTAATGGTCTCAGTGGCTTAAATATAACACAGCAGCGAAGAGGTATTAATATAACACACATACTTATAATAGGAGCGAAGAGGTATTAATATTTTTAGGTATAGTTTTCAAGCTAGGTACCGATAAATTAATAGTCTCAGTGGCTTAAATATAACACATCAGCGAAGAGGTATTAATATAACACACATACTTATAATAGGAGCGAAGAGGTATTAGTATTTTTAGGTATAGTTTTCAAGCTAGGTACCAATAAATTAATGGTCTCAGTGGCTTAAATATAACACATCGGTTTAGTACATCCTTCAACAAAAAAAAATGTCTATAAAAACATCTTTAAACAAAAGACAACAATATTGCAAAGGTCACGACCACTGAAGCATCCCGTTGCGATCAATAAATGTAAATTCGTAACCATAAACCATGGGGCTGACGTCTCATTATCATGGAAACTACTTCTTTTTCTATCAAGATATAAAGCTCAGATGAATTTGTGTCTTAACAGCTTGAATATTTGCCTTGAGCAATAGTTTTTCAAGGATTTAATTATGTTTAATACTTACGGAATGAATAATGAAAAAGTCGAGGGGACAACTCTAAAAATAAAAAAATCGTATCATCTCCAACTTTTGAACGGCTAAACCAATTTTAATCTAATATACTTCTCCTTATCGTGTAGGTATAAGTAGTCAAGTGTGTGGCGAACTTGGCTAACCCTGGTGTCAGAGTTTTCGAACCGCACAATGGCCTCTGACTTGGTTTTAACAACTTGGTCAATCGACAACAGCCGGGGCCGACAGCTTAACGTGCCCTCCGAAGCACGGAAATGCTCGTAATCAATTTCCACTTTGGTCACCCATCAGGTTCCCTGTCTCTGTGGACGTTGCTTAACCTCCCTGATCGGTTGAGATCAGCGAGATTCAAATAAGCTAAGCACCATCTCGGTTACGTCAGCTTTTAAACAAAATTACTGCAGTGAAATCTGTCCATTCGTTTAGAACGTACACATAGAATAGAATAGAAAAAAAAATATTCGACAAATTTTACAATAGGTAGATAATAATTCTTATGAATCTAACTAAATTACAAACGTAACGTAATTAAGATACACAGACACATACATAGATACACAGACATACACGTATATACATACGTCTAACTTATATTTGTAACACCCCTCTTTTTTTTCGGGGGTTAGAAATGAATCGGAAAACGTAATAAAAAGGTAAATAATAGACGTACAAGAATGTATACCCCAATAAAGAGTAGCTGATTTAGCTAGAAAGTTAGAAATATAATGTTTTATTTATCTGTTTCAATAGATGCAAAAAAAAAATTTGTATCATTTCCTCGGCAACTAAATTACCGTTGAACGATATTCTTGCGACAAGTAATGTGTAAATGGAGCTCTTTAAATTAAACACTAATCTACGAGTATCTTCTCCTTTTTTTAAATCTTTTTTATTATTCTTTTTTTCGAGTACTTATCTTCCTTTTTTTTTTTTTCTTCTATACAGACCTATGTTCCTTGGGGAAGTTGTTCAGTTTCATGGACTGATTAACCACCCGAGAGGGTGAAAGAGAGATACCTAAAGCCCTGTATACCTATGTTTGTAGGTACGAATATCTGTAGTATTGTTATATTCCCTGTGGTAATAAACGCCGCTAATGGAGGCCAGAAACGGACAACGGCCCTGATGTTAACACGGAGTGTAAAAACTAAGGTAATTTATCGTTTCCACTTTATTGCTTACTAGCCTATGTTCTATGTCAAATTTCTTCAGTTTGCTCTAAAAAACCCGGCCATGTACGATTCGGACTCGCACACGAAGGGTTCCATTAAAAAAAGTAGCCAAAATCTTTTAATTTACTTTAATTTCTAATTTCCGCTCGGGACTTCGTTCTTATGGGAATTCGGGAAAATTATGTAGCTTGTGTTACTCAGGGATAATGTTAATGTTATTAATAAGTATAAATGAATTAACTAAGTACAATTGAATTAAATTATGATCATTATTTTTACTAACATATAATTTTAAGTCTTTTTACTTATAAAAGAGCCTGTGATGCTTGAATAAAGACATTAATTAATTAATTTTTCACTGCCTGCTCATAGTTCGAGTGAATAGGCTTCTTCTGGGTGAGCTTGCTATATCCTCGACCACATCTTTGCCCTTGAGCTAGATTGTGGTCAAGAGCGAACCCATCAACGAGTATTATATTATAAAGAGGAAAGATTTGTATTTTTGTATGTAACGAATAATCTTAAAAACTACTGGACCGATTTCAAAAATTATTTCACCATTAGGATGCTACATTATCCCTGAGTAAAATAGGCTACATAATTTTCCCGAATCTCCACGGGAACGAAGTCAATAATTAATACAAAAAAGGCTGACAACCTATCGCCACTACACTCATGTTCTATATAATAACCCTGAGAACAAATGTCAAATGAGGCGTCGAGTAGTTGCCTACCCTAAAAAGGATTATAGATGTGAGTGTATACAGCTCTCAACTGTTTTTTTTGTTTGATGTACTCATAGGTTCTGTAGAGAGGTCGTATACCTTGAAAAGCCTTTTGATAGGTATTCTGTAATTAAAATCAATTCGCTCGAAGCAATATTTTTTTGGTATTTTGACAGACTTCTAGTAGCTTCACTTCAGAGTAGTTGTTTATTCTAATAAATAACTAAAAGTCAATCCCTCTTTTGTCCTCATTTTATCCTCCCGACCGACTACCCCTCTCGTTATAGCACTAAGGTCCAATTTCACCATACTCTATTAGTTAGTTAATCCACGATTAAGAAGTTAATCAGACAAAACGTCAAACAAAACGTATGAAAATGACTTATAAGCACTTATAAGCACTGACTCACAAAACTACTCATTCTTATACTCATCTAAGTAATTATATACACTCGCACCGCACATAACCGCGCACACCCACACACAAACACACATAAACACACACACACTCACACTCACACTCACACACACACACACACACACACACACACACACACACACACACACATATATACACACTTGGCATACTGTGCAAACATCGTATTCCTGTTACTGTATTGTAAAATGTAGTTGCATTTCGTTATTTCTCTAATCCTAATTAAGAACGTTCAAACATTATTTTTTTTTACTTACCTTTGTCTTATATTTGGCGTACCTACCCACAATGTATGTAATTTAATTATAAGAAGAGTGGTGTTACCCAACACAGGCGATGAGCTTAATGGGTGGCACCTGAAACTAGTTTTGAAGAACCCATTGTTGAGGAAATAAAGATTATAAAGATTATATGACGTTGTCAAATCTCGGGTTAGCTGCTAATCGTCTGTTAAATAACTAACAGAGTATGGTGAAATTGGGTCTAAGGTACATAAATTCCGTACCTGCATGACCACGTAACATAATATGGGGTATTGTATCAATTTGCACAAAAATGTGTAAACTTTTCACTTGTTAATCCACCCGGCAGATCTCCCTTGTCCCTACATCCGAGGCTGCAGCCCCTCCCCCACCCCTGTGACCCCCTGTGACCCACATAACGGGATCACCTGCCCTCTATATTTATTATCTTTTTATTACACACTAGCTTTCCTCCCGAGACTTCGTTTCCGTAGGATTTTGGGAAAATTATGTAGCTTATGTGTTAGTCCAGGGTGTCAGCTACCTCCGGACCTTTTATCGAAATTGATTTAGCCGTTTGAGCGTGAAAGAGTAACAAACATCCATCCATCATAGATATATAGATAGATAAGAAATTGATTTCCATCACAGTACACACTTACAAAGATTTAGTACAGAAAGAGACAAACACAAAAGCAAAGATAGAGTTTTACAATACAACAAACAAGGAAATAAGGAACAAAAAAACAATAAATAGCAAAGAAAGTAGATAAGATAAGCACATAAACATAGAGCGTAATAACATAAAGAAAAAGAACACACATTATAATAACAATAATTAAAAAAAAAGCAAAGTAAGTGTGCGCTGCAGGAAACGAGGTTGCAGCTCAGTATAAAGTTTTACCGTAAGTGGCAAAACACTGATTTTCAGCTGCCGCCTACGAGGTAGTACCGGGCGCGAGTGCAGCAATACGATTGCAAACCAGAAGTGTGAATGTGTATGAGAGTGATGTATGATTGTTAAAAAAATCATCATTTTTTTAATGTAGTGTTAGCATAATTTAAATTACTTTTAAATACCTACTGCTTACTTTCTGTTAATTTCACACTTTACTGTATTAAGACTTAAGTTTTACGTTAATAAAATTTATAATTTTAATTTATACATCCGCAGAAACTTTCGCATTTATCAAATTAGTAGGACACTCTCTTATAAAGAGACCTGCGTTTGAATTTGTGTTTTTGGCTACAATAAATAATATCAAACACTCAAAGATGCATAAAATGGTAGGTTCGTATTACAGAACGCGACTCAGACTCTTATCTATACTTAAGTAACAGTAGTCTTTGCCATTTATTATTATTATTTATTTATTAATGAAGGGTTCGCTCTTGACCACAATCTAGCCCAAGGGCAAAGATGCGGTCGAGGATGTAGCGAGCTCACCCAGAAGGAGCCTATTCACTCGAACTTTAAAGAGATTCGGGTTATATGAACTCGGAAATACAGACGCAGGCAGGGAATTCCATTCCCTAGCAGTGCGCAATACGAAAGATGATGAAAAGCGCTCAGTGCGAAAGAGACAATCCATACTTAAGTATAGATCAAGACTTGAGTCTCCTTCTGTAATGAGGGCCTAAATTTCCTTTGTATGATGAGTCCATTGCTTAACCCCCGACAAAAAAGAGGGGTGTTATAAGTTTGATATGTGTATCTGTGTATCTATATGTCTGCTGTATATCTGCCAGTCTGTGGCTTCGTAGCTCCTAAACGAATGGACTAATTTTGATGCGGTATTTTCGTTTACAAGCTAACGTGATTAAGATGATTGTTACCTGTATTTGATCGAAATTGGTTCAGCCGTTTATAAGTTACTAGCATCCCGCTCGGGACTTCGTTCCCGTGGGAATTCGGGAAAATTATGTAGCCTATGTTACTCAGGGATAATGTGGCATCCTAATGGTGAAAGAATTTTTGAAATCGGTCCAGTAGTTTCGGAGCCTATTCGTTACAAACATACAAAAATAGGTACAAATCTTTCCTCTTTATAATATTAGTGTAGATGTAGATATAGATGAGCAATCGAATGTTAGGAGTGATTTAAAAAAAAAAGTTATATTAATTCTATGCTTGGGACAAAAAAAACACATTCTCCGAAGAACAAAATAGAATAGAACAGAATAGAAATAATAATAATAAAAAAATAATCCTTTATGGGCATTTTCTGGGTTAACTCGCTCCATCGTCGACCTCATCTTTGACCTTATGGTCAAGATTGAGGTCAAGAGTTAACCCATCTTAAAAAAAAACTAAATCTGCTTTTTACACAAGCCACAAAACCCTGAAGTATCTTTGAACTACAATATGCCTGGAACTAGCTGTCACATTAAGTCTTTCTTCGCTCGTGCAGCGAATACATCTACAAAATGAAATATCCGAGCCATTTATGTATTATTCAGATGTGTAGAAGGTTTCAAAAGTTTATACTTTGATGTCGTTGGCACCTGCCGCGCGTATCCATTACGTCTGCAGTGACGGTATGAAGACCTATTAAACTTCCTAACTACAGTCTGCACAAGAAAACTGGGTGATAGAGTTGGAAAATAAATGTATTGACGTATATTGTGTGGCTATCGATCAGATGCATTCAGTATAGTAAAAGCTTCTTTAAAATGATGTTACTAGCTTTCCGCCTTCGCCCGCTTGGACTACAGGTTATATCGTGCCCAGTAGTGGGATAAAATGTAGCCTAGGCCTATGGCCTGTACCAAATTTCATAAAAATTGATTCAGTAGTTTAGGCGTGAAAGATTTCCGCCGCGTGTACTACAGGTTACATAGTGCCCAGCAGTGGGATAAAATGTAGCCTATGTCCTCTCCCAAGTTCTAATCTATCTCTGTACCAAATTTCATAAAAATCGGTTCAGTAGTTTAGGCGTGCAAGCGTAACAGACAGTCTAGACAGAGTTACTTTCGCATTTATAATATTAGTAGGGATAATTATAATTATTAAAAATATTGTATTATTTTTATAGTAGGGAAATGTCAACAAGACGAAAAGTGACAGTATGACATTTGAAGTAGCATTCCTGCGTCTGGGTGATTGAAGAATAGTTTGAAGGAAGCATACACATCAACACAGTCTAGGGATATTGCACGTTTTTCATACAAAAGAGGCCTGTTTGAGAAGCTATCAAAGCATACTCGAGATATATGGAGGGCTACAATTCTCAGACGGGCAAGTGCTAAACTTGAATTTTTAATTCTAGTCAATAAATTTTGTTTTACCTGAAATTTGTAAACACGTGACGGAAACGAAAACGAAAATGCACTTTTTGCCTGCTTTTTGTATGAAAACGAAAATGAATTTATTCATTTTCGTCACGTTTTCACAAATTTCAAGTAAAACAAATTTTATGGACTAGAATTCAAAATACAGGTTTAGAATTTGCTCATCTAAAAATTATATGCTTTTATGGCTTCTCAAACAGACCTCTTTTGTACGAAAAATCGTGCAATATCCCTAGACCGTGTTGACGTGTATATTAGGCTAATGAATTTGAAGATTAAGCTCTATTCAATACCTACATTTTATATTAATGTTGTCTTTTAACTTTATAGAAACGAGGAGTAAAGCAAATACTCGCGACTTTTGTTTGCAAAACCCTCTATTATTGAAGATTCGCGTGATCGAATCTTCGCCCAATCTACAAACAAACGTTGCCGATAAGATATTACCCCTTCGGGTCGACTTTGGTATCTTAAACTACATTCCGTGTATGAACAACAACCTATTTTGCTTCTGTGAATCTCATTTTGCATACAAAATGAAGAAAATGGACCGTAAAAATAAATGGGATTTACAAACTGACTAGCTTTTTGTTGGCGTCCTCGACCGCGAAGTTCAGTCAAAGTCAAAAATATCTTTATTTTATTGAACATTCAATATGTTACTTAAAATAATCAAAGTAATTAATTACATATTAGTATTTTTAACTTTGAGCCTTTTCGCAATGGTGCAGTATTCCTCAGAGAAGAATAGGCAAAAAACTCCGAGGGGTGCTCTTTTTAACTCAATCATGCAACTTTCCTTATTTTCTCATCTTAATTGACTTAACACAAGGAGCCGTGGCCAATCTGGAAAAGCCTAAACAGGCTCAGAACCCAGGTTGGCCGCAGCAAAGAAAACCTGTGCAGATGGGGTTACAGCACGGACACCAGCTGTGAATGTGGGGAACCGGTGCAAACAATGGCGTACCTGGCAAACTGCCCCGCGTCCGACCACCTGCTCGCGGGAAGATCTACTTGAGGTAAACTAAAGGGCCATTGAGGTCGCCGCTTTCTGGTCTACCAAAATTTAGCCCAATTAACTGCCGATACGATAGAAGAAGAGAAGAAGAACTTAATTTCCAGGATTAAGAGAAGGACCTCGACAAGGCGCCAAAGAGTCCAAGCTTCACTTAGGTTCTTTTGTAATATAGTGTCTTTTTCTGTTGAATAAGTTTTATAAGATCATGTAATTTTTTTTAAATTCGTTTCGCGGTTTTTACGCGTTGAGTGGTGAACAAACATCAAAGATTTTCTCTTTAAGTCAAAATAGCTTCACGTACCTTGCTCAAAGGATTTCGTTGGCCATACAGCGCGGCAATGTGGCCAGTATCATGGGAACCTTTGAGCGGGGTGAACTTCGCGGGGGCTTTTTTGACTAGGATTTTAATTTTGTATATTTTGTATATATTTTTAGGTTTTTTTCAAGGCTGACGAAGCATGTTGCTGATTAATTTTAAAAAAAATAGCTTCATATCATAGAACATTTGAGATGTTATTTAAAATAAGACAAAGTGTGAATTTACTTAATTCTACAGGGTGAAATTGAAAACATTCGACAAACTTTGAAGGATGAATCTACCCATGATTACAAACAATTTTTTCTATGGAACCAACTTTCCTACTAAAAAATAAAAATAAGTTGTTCCGTACAAATTGGTTGAGTAGATATTGAACTTCTGTATGGAACAGCAGATTTTTATTTTTTAGAAGGAAAGTTATTCCCACAGAAAAAGTTGTTCGTAATCATGGGTAGATTCATCCCTCACAGTATGTCGAATGTTTTCAATTTCACCCTGTATTTCTTTTAACTTTACGTCTATTCGCATAGGTGCAGCCTTCCCCCGAGAAAAAAAGGCAAGAAATTCCAACTCTCAGAGTATAAAAATCTCTTTTTTTTTTTTTAATTTTAATTAAATTACATCTGAAATAACTTTAGAGCTGAGCAGTTTATTCCCATGATTGCTTGTCTGATAGATATTAAGAAAATCTTACAAAGTTAATTAGGTATGTTAACGATAGTTTATTTTAATTTCTCATAATTTCTAAACGTACCTATTCATTGTCACTAACGTCATCTATACGTCAAAAGCGGTATTAAAAAATTAACGATCATCTAGCGTCATTCTCTGTAACGGTGGATATTTTTATTCAATCAATTAAACTGCACTATACTAGGAAGAACTCACTGTTTTATTTATTATTACGACGCTTGTCGACACCAGTATATCGAGGAACTAAGTTTTGTCCTACATTTTTCTTAAAATTTAAATTTTTCCAAAGGTAAATTTTGAATATACATGGGAATCTTATTATAGAAACTGCATACGTTTGATCCATAAAAGAGTTCGCGACTTTGTGGGATACATTCAGTTATGGCTTGGTACATTTTCCTAAAATTTATTTTTCTGTTTTCTTCACATATCTTCTATGGCAAAATCACCACATAGCACTTGTGGGGTAGCTATGCGTCACACAAGCTCTCGAATCCTTTGAGTGACGCTCTGTCTGTTTGTTCGCTGTCATATTGCAGCCATTCATAGATGTGACCGGGTGACCTAGTGTGTGCATGTGCAAACATAACCTGAATAGCACTCGTAGCCCAGTGGCACTCGCTGATCTCAACCGATCAGTGAGGTTAAGCAACGTGCACAGAGGCAGGGAACCTGATGGGTGACCAAAGTGGCAATTTATCAAGAGTTTCCGAGCTTCGGAACGCACGTTAATCTGTCGGTCCCGGCTGCTATTGATTGACTTAAGTCGTTAAAACCAAGTCAGAGGCCATTGGGAGGTTTGAAAACTCTGACACTAGGGTTAGCTAAGTTCGCCACACACTTGACTATACCTACACGATAAGAAAACCGTGACCGTGTGGTGATCGGTTGAGAATAACACCACCCCATCTCTTTCCGTGGGTGTCGTAAGAGGCGACTAAGGAAACACAAATGAGACCTGCCTCCTAGTAATCCATCCCAGGCAACGACACTTCATTTTTTTCTGAATCTGAGGTGTCGTCCTATGGTCTCATGCGGTGTGGTAGGCTCTGTAAGGGCCGTCTGGTTCGTAACCACCCTCCTACCGAAGTCCGACGCCAAACAGCTTGCTGTGTTCCGTCGGTGCGTAGGAGTACCTTATAGGTATTTTCTGGGTTAACTCGCTCCATCGTCGACCTCATCTTTGACCTTATGGTCAAGATTGAGGTCAAGAGTTAACCCATCATCTTATAAAAAAAAAAGAAGAAGAAGCTGAAAGTGCAGTTTACACACATGCTGTCGACAGTACAATTTTTTCTTCAAAACGACTTGAAAATGTTTGTAATAGTCAAGCTTACATTGTTTGTTACAAACAAAAGCGAACTTATCTTATTAGAGGGATTTATCATTTATTTTTTATTTTTTTAAATTGATTTCTTTAAAGAGATCTTAGCAGGCAAAGTGGAACTTAAGATAATAAATAGTTTTTTGAAAAATTTAAATATGTGTATCACACCCGAAATTTGATTGCTTGTAACTTTTAAATGGCTAAACCAATTTTGATCAATTATTTTTAAGAACCATCTGGATTATATCATCTTTGAAACAAAAAATACCGCATTGAAATCGGTATATTCGTTTAAGAGCTACAATGACAAATAGATATACAAATACACACGTCAAATTTATAACACTCTTTTTCTTCTGTCGGGGTTTAAAAATATATGGACAGTGTCTCCTAGCAATAAAAGTGCATACTTTGTCAAAACAGTCGCTTCGTGCTCAACAGCGCGATTCAAGCTCCGATATTTATTCTGTGGCTCCGATATCAACTTCAATATCAACCTTAAACTCAATGTCAGCTGTGATGCATCAAATGCAAAAATTAAATATTTGTTAACCATGCCATGATTGACAAAAAACAGAGATTGCGTAAGTTAATAAAAATCCACAATGCCATATAAAATATATTTTCTCCTTTGTACTGACTTATTTACACAATCACGCTATTTAACCGATTTAAAAGAAGGAGGAGGTTCTATGTTAGACAATATGTATTATTTTTTCAATTTATGTTCACCGATTTGATCCATAATGGTGTACATATCTAGAATCAATTATTCGCAGCTGATAATAAGATTATTTTGAGGGTTATTAGGAAATTATAATAATTTGTTTCCGAAACTTGACAAAATAACAATAAAGTGTCGTCATCAGCCCATATACGTCCCCACCGAGGGCACGGGCTTCCCTTCGAAACACGAAGGCGTTTTAGGCCATTGTCCTACACGCTGGCCAAATGCGGGTTGGTGGACCGCTCGTCTTTCGAATATGAATTTTCTTGGACAGGCGGGTTTCATCACGATGTTTTCCTTCACCATTAAGCAAGTGATTATTAGAAATTCGTACATAAATCCGAAAAGACGAATTTTGTGGTACAGGCCCGTGGATTTGAACCCGCGAGCTTCCGATCACAAGTCTGGCTCATTACCAACTGGGCTATTACTGCCTCACAATAAAGTGTGTAAATCGAAAACACATTTGAATGCACCTTTGATGCAGCAACTTTTGTTTATGTTCGTAAGTGGTTTGTATCTTTGTTTTTGGGTCTGTAAAGGGTCTTCTGATGTGTTTCTTATGTAATATCTGTGGTGTACTGAAATAAAGTATTTTCTATTCTAAAATAAAAACGAAATTACTCTAAAATTGAAAATGTTGTATCTCCCGCGACATTGTAGACTGAGATCCCAGGGCCGTCAGACCTTACTTATTTTCTCAGTAACCAAAAATGTAGGAAAGTGTAGTGCTAGTACGTACTATTAATATATGAATACCTGCTATCCTGCTAGTTTAGTGCTAGTACGTACTATTAATATATAATATATGAATGCCTGGATCGACGGCCAATTTTCGACTATCAGGTTCTGAAGGTACTTCCAAAAATTACTCACTTGTCTTGAAGTCTAGGTGCTGACGTCTTATAGAATATAATCACTTGAATATAAATCAACACCGCCAGACACTCTCCGTTGGCTGAAATTTCTGCCAGACGCTTTACAGCTCGCAAGTAAATTATGTGATTGTACCTATAATCTGCGCCGTGATTTTTTTATGATGTTTGGGGAACTATAACAATACTTCAAGACAAGTGAGTAATTTTTGGAAGTACCTTCAGAACCTGGTAGCTGAAAATTGGCCGTCGGCCCAGGCTAGCAGATATTCATATGTTAATATTACATATTAGTAGTACTCTTTCCCACACTTTTGGTTAATGAGAAAATAAGTAAGGTCTAGCGGCCCTGGGATCTTGGTCTAACATTTAAACAGTTAAACCAATTTTGATCAAAAATAGCTTTAAACCATCTCGATCATGTCAGCTTTCAAACAAAAAAACCCGCTTCGAAATTGGCCCATTCGTTTAGGAGCGAAGCGGTGATAGCCCAGTTGGTAATGAGTCAGACTTGTAATCCGAAGGTCGCGGGTTCAAATCCTGGTGCGGGCCTGTACCACTAAATTCGTCTTTTCGGATTTATGTACGGATTTCTAATTATCACTTGCTCAAGGGTGAAGAAAAATGATGAAACCAAGAAAATTCATTTTCGAAAGACGAGCGGTCCACCAACCCGCATTGGGCCAGCGTGGTGGACTATGGCCTAAATCCCCTTCGTGTTTCGAAGGGAGGTCCGTGCCCCTCGATGGGGACGTATATGGGGTGGTAAGTTTAGGAGCTACGATTCCACAGACAGACACACGATAAACAGACACACTGATACACACGTCAAACTTAAACACCCCTTTAATGTAGGGGATTAAAAAATAACAAGGTACGTAATAGTTCTTATCGCTTTAAAGAGCGTTCGTAATATAAGGTCCATGGTGTCCACTTATTTCTCACTCAGTTTTTCCATTACTCACATGCTTGCGTGATAAACGACTACTAAATTCTTCCGCGTAGCCATCAAAATGCGTCATTTATTTAGGGAAGTGTATTAAAAGGCGCGAGAATGAATGAAATGCCGATGCACATATTTGCTATAGACATTTTGTTTTTTTGTATGTTAGGGCTAAATTGATATGAAGGCCTTAATAAACTTATCCTAGAGGGCAAAATAGAGGGATCCAGAGGAAGAGGAAGACCTAGAAAACAATACAACAGCTAAATGAATGGTGCTGTAGCCATACATACCAAGAGACGAAAGCCATGGCTCGAGACAGAACAGGAGGTTTACCATGATCGCTTAGCGCGATCCAATTTAGGACCTAAACAAGTCTGCAACGCTTATTTGTACCATGATGGCTTATAAGCGTTTCAATTTTGGCGCTGTTGCGATTCAAAGGCAGACCAGCGACAATTTATGTAGACATTTAAAATGGACCATAGACAACCGAACAGTCAAACAGCAGCGCCATCATGGTACCATTTTAAAAAACATTCCAATTGCGAGGCAGTTCAAAGTTGGATCCTAAACAGAAATGCTTTTAAACGAACGTGGTAGGTACCCAGGATGGAGAATGCTGCAACGACAGAGGGCTGGGCCCCCTTAATTAATGATGATGAGGGCTAAATTAACAATGAATTTTTTTTATTGCTTTCTATAACATTTGCGTCGTCTCAAGATGAATAAAACGACGTGTCATTTATCAAAATCGGCCCACGGTCTAAATAGTGCCACAAAGGTAGCAACCCACATACCTACATACATATGCTGATAAGCACATTACCCTCCTTTGCGTGGCGCAGTCGGGTAAAAAGATATAGAGACGCTTCTATATAGAGATTTCTATTTTCTTTATCGTGTGAGTATGTAGTGAGCTTGCCTAACCCTGTTGTCACAGTTTTACAACCGCCAAATGGCCTCTGACTTGGTATTAACGACTGTAGACAATCGACTACAGCCGAGACCAATAGCTTAACGTGCCCTCCGAAGCACGAAAAGGCTCGTTATATACCAGTATATCTACCAGCAATGACAAGAGGCCTGTTGAAAAGTATACTATTTATTAAAAAATGTATACTTGCATAATTTTTGAAAAAAAAACACTATTTTTGCTTCGAAGTAGCCTAATGACCATTTTTAAACAATCAAATGTAGTCAGACACGATGTATGCTAACTTGCTAATGCATTTATTACGTATATTTTACGCTACACTACTATGTTTCCTAAATACTGAAATGTATTTTTTATGATAAAATTCCTACAGGAACAAAATCCCGGGCATCCTTTAGTTAAGGCATAAAGTTAACGATAGATGAGGCATCTATAGGTCTATCAATCTAGGTTGTTTATACAGATAGGTGTCTAGATGTAATGTGACTGCGATCAAGGTACGATAGGTACCTTTGTTCCTGACGTAAAAAAATTTACTAAATTGTGTTCAGATCGCGAAAGTTTAAAGTGGTTAATAAAGTGACATAGTTCTGAATTCAAATGATTGTGAGCAATAAATCGAATAATTCATAGATCATTCGTGTGCATTCGGAAAATCGAGGATTGCCGAAACACAACAAGAAATTAAAAGGATTTAGGCTGGCTCTCATGTTACGTGTGTTTTAGCTTATCTTAATTAGTATTCAATGAATTACTTTGTTTTTTATTTATTTATTATAATTAGAAACAAAGAAATTAATCCGGTTGTCTGTGAAATATGTGAAAGCATTAGTTAAATTGGAGTAATGGAAAACTACAACTTCTGAGAACGAGCGTAAAAAATTAAAATTTATTAAATAAAAAAAAATAAAAAATGAACAACATCAGCGTTGTATTCCCATGAGGGATGACAACATAAGGTAACCCTTTATTTTATATATTTAAGTTTAGTTAAGTTTTTAATGTTTACTTAGGGTTGCTTCAATAAAAAAAAACTTTTTTTCAATATTAGAAAAACGTAATGTAGTACTGAGATACATCAAGGAACACGAAATAAATAATACTGAAATTGGGTTAATATAATCCTAGAAATTAGGTCATCTGTTTCTCAAAGCGCATTTATGGTCCTGAAACGGCACTGAAATGTTTATAAAGTTTAAGTAGATATTTCAATGTACTCGTCTACGAATTTAATTAAAAATTAACCGAGATACAGCGTAGAGAGTACGCAGAAGGATGTTCATTGGATGCTGCGTTTATCTTAAATGAAATAGCGATGAAAATATTGTAATTTAGTAAAGGTTGTAGTAAATTCTAAATACTTACATAGGGTATAGAAGTCTTGGTAAATGAATAATAAGGAATCACCACACACACACTATACAATTATATCTAATCTCTCACTAGAACTATAGTTCAAGTTCCGTCTGTTTTTAGGCGTATCATAGCTTGTTGGTGTTCTACTGTCGATCTGTCATGGTTTTTTGGGTTGGTACGTACACGCCTTTGGTTTGATTTTATTTTTTTTGGAGACGAAGGCTTGGTGTAGAGTTTGGGCGGGCGGTGACGCGCGCAGCCTGCCGACTAACTTCGCTCCGTTGCGCCGCGCATTTGACTCGTCTCTGGTTCAGTTCAGTGAGTGACCTCATTTCGGAGCAATGAATTATTTTCGAAATGGCAACGCACTGGCGGTGCACTCGGGCTTTTTTTCAGACGTTGAGGGCTTGAAGGTTGGGGGATTGTGTTCTCTTGTATTTTGAAGAAGCATAGTACCTCATATTAAAGATTGGAGGTATAACTAGCTATTAAAAACACTGCTACATTAAAATTTTAAAAAAAATATCTTTACAATAGAGTGACTTGAAATTAGTTAGAAAAACTTAAGGAGGTGACTCTCCCCATGGGACTGAACAACTTTTCCCAAGCAACCCCATAAGAAACCAGCAAAAGTGACTTCTTAAGGCGACTACAGCACTTAAATTACGATTTTATGATGCGTAGATAAGCATGACACACTGCATTAAATCGAAGAAAAAAATACTACGGTAATATTCAGGACATAAACAAGATAAGTAGTTTGCTGAAAACATGATTCAGCACTTTTGGTTCGATAGAAAAAGCTCACAAAGTCACCTCTAAATACCTAATATTGTGCATCTTTTAAGCTGTAAAAACGATAGTAAAATGCACACAGGAACTTGAATTTGCTATAAAAATGTTCGTGATTAAACACTCTCGATAAGTAGTTAACGCATTTTCGATTTAAGCTGTTACCTTTCCATAAATCTCATTTTTCTAACTTTCGAACTTGTTTTTACGCACGCACGCTTTCATAGTCCGTTAATTTCGTGTATCGACACTGTTCGCACTGCCGGCCCAGGCCTGTTGAGAGACGGAGATGGCACTATTCCTATGTGTGCTGCCTTTATCGGGTGCTGTAGTCGCCTTAAACTAAAGCATGTTACGAGTATATGGAGAGACGAATTTCTGGAACCCATAATTTGAACTATCGAAATTTCAGATTTGAATCAGTCTTCTTTTTTTTTCATAAATTGTAATTTTTTCCCAAAGAACTTATTAAGTTTTGAAAAAAAAAAAAATTACTGTTCAAACATACAAAGGCAAATCATTTGATCAAGTCGGATGGAGAGGGGGAATTTGTTTTTTCATATTTCGACCTTGGGTAAAGTTGTTCAGTTTCGTCGAATCTATAAACGCTACACACTCAAAGGCCCACACTAAGGTTTTCCCTTGTGTCGTGAGTCCCTCGGAACACACATAAAGACAAACACAAACACCCATGACCCGAGAACAAACATTTGCTTTTCACACAAATGTTTGCCCCGACTGGGGATCGAACCCAGGGCTCGCCGATCAAGAGGCAGCGTCACTACCACTCGACCAAACCGGCCGTCTAAAATTAGTGAGTCTATAATTCTCACTAATTGTATTTTTTATCAACGAATGGTGAAACAACGCCTGCAGGGCAATCGCGCTAAAAAAAGTGGGTTGAATTGCAATTGAAACGTAGCTTTGATGCTACCACCTAAGCGAAGCTGATGCTGGGTAAACGAATGGAACGTTTTCGATTGCTTCTTTATAAGGAGACCTTGATTAACGACATGAACCAAACACAGCAATGTACATAATTTCATTCGTTCAATCAGCATCAGCTTCTCTTAGGTGGTAGCCCCCAGCTACGTTTCAATTGCGATTCAATCCACTTTTTTTAGCGCGATTGCCCTGCTGAAAGACAGACATTTCATTTTATTTTTAAGTTTATTTATTTGGGAAGTTCATATTATGGTTTCTGAAAGAGTTTGTTACGAACAGATATCACTCTGAAGGTTGCGAGTTTCATTCCTGTCGAACACAAATAATAAAAAAAAAAATTCAACAATTTGTGAGAAGCTTGGGTGTTTATGTATGTATTTACAGAATAAATGTGTAAACAAATATGTATGCAAACTTAATACACACTTATTATACTTGGCACGAACTAAATTAATTAACAAGAAATGAAAAATTATTTTCATCGTAGTAACTATTATCACGTAGCATTTTCATCTCCACCCACCCCGCAAGAGCAACAAAGGAAGACCGAATGCTAAACACAAAATGACTGTGAAATTAACTTTAACATTCCATTCCGGTAAAAGCAATAAAAGTACAGTCACGCACACAAGACGAGAACAAATAAAGCTCGTTTCGTCGTGTCCTACTTTCATTTGTTTACAGTGCTGCCTATTAGCATTCAACTTGTAACGCTGCGCGTGCGGTCACGTTTACAGCCAACATTGAAAGCGTACGCTAATGCTTTTATACAATTGAAGTATAGGCAGAGCTATTAAAATATGCTAGGAGATATACTCTTGTCCGTTTTTGTTGAGTCTCTTCTTCTTCTTATCGTGTAAGTTAGTCAAGTATGTGGCGAGAATAGAATGGAATAGAATAGAAAAAATCTTTATTTTATAGGACATTCAGGATTGCCCCTTAAAACAAGTCAAGATTACATGAAATACATACAAACAAACATTAAAGGATTTAAATACATACATACGCATTCGTTCTATTGACCCTACTGACTCTACGCCTATTCGCAAAGGTGCAGTCTTCCCCAGAGAAGAACAGGCAAGAAACTCTGAGGGTGCTCTTTTTAAACGCATTACAAATTTTCTTATTTTCTAATTTTAACTAAGTCTGAAATAACTCTAGAGCTGAGCAGTTCATTCCCATGGCTGCTTGTCAGTTATGTAATCAGAAATTTTGTAATAGCCCTTTTTGCAAAGTTTTTGTTTAATTACTGTCTTAAATTTATCCAAAGGTAAATTTTGAATACATATGGGAATCTTATTGTAGAAACGTATACATTGACCCATAAAAGAGTTCGTGACCTTGTGGAGGCGACTGTCTAGTACATCCAGTTTATGCTTCGAAAACTCTGACACCAGGGTTAGCGAACTTGGCTAACCCTGGTGTCAGAGTTTTCGAACTGCACAAATGGCCTCTGACTTGGTTTTAAGGCGACTACAGCACCTAAATTACGATTTTATAATGCGTAGATAAACATGACGCACTGCATTAAATCGAAGAAAAAAATACTACAGTAATATTCAGGACATAAACTAGATAAGTAGTTTGCTGAAAACATGATTCAGCACTTTTGGTTTGATAGAAAAAGCTCACAAAGTCACCTCTAAATACCCAATATTGTGTATTTTTAACCTGTAAAAATGATAGTTAAATGCACACAGGAACTTGAATTTGCTATCAAAATGTTCGTGATTGACCACTCTCGATAAGTAGTTAACGCATTTTTCGATTTAAGCTGTTACCTTTCCATAAATTTCATTTTTCTAACTTTCGAACATGTTTTTAAGCACGCACGCTTTCATAGTCCGTAAACTTCGTGTATCGACACTGTTCGCACTGCCGGCCCAGGCCTGTTGAGAGACGGAGATGGCACTATTCCTATGTGTGCTGCCTTTATCGGGTGCTGTAGTCGCCTTAACGACTGTAATCAATCGACAACAGCCGGGACCGCCGGCTTAACGTGCCCTCCGAAGCACGGAAACGCTCGTGATAAATTGCCGCTTTGTTCACCCATCAGGTTCCCTGCCTCGGTGTACGTTGCTTAATCTCACTGATCTGCCTCGGTGTGGTTTTGTTGAGTAGGTGCCGATTACAGACGACGCTACACACTAACATCTGCTTTTTACACAATTTGCCCCGATTGGGTATCGAACCCAGGACCCGGCGCCACTACCACTTGAACAAACGGGCCGTCAGTAGGATTCCATCGAGACAAAAAATTTAAATAACTTGTTTTTTGTTGAAATACATGTAATGCTTAGCTTAAGGCGAGTACAGCACCTGATAAAGGCAGCGCACGTAGGAATAGTACCATCTCCGTCTCTCAACAGGCCTGGGCCGGTAGTGCGAACAGTGTCGATACACGAAGTTTACGGACTATGAAAGCGTGCGTGCGTAAAAACATGTTCGAAAGTTAGAAAAATGAGATTTATGGAAAGGTAACAGCTTAAATCACAAAATGCGTTAACTACTTATCGAGAGTGTTCAATCACGAACATTTTGATAGCAAATTCAAGTTCCTGTGTGCATTTTACTATGGTTTTTACAGCTTAAAAGATACACAATATTGGGTATTGAGGTGACTTTTTGAGCTTTTTCTATCGAACCAAAAGTGCTGAATCATGTTTTCAGCAAACTACTTATCTAGTTTATGTCCTGAATATTACCGTAGTATTTATTTCTTCGATTTAATGCAGTGCGTCATGCTTATCTACGCATCATAAAATCGTAATTTAGGTGCTGTAGTCGCCTTAAGGGAAAGATTCTCCCTTTGCAACTGAATATCCCCCTATGCGTTGTGTTCACTATAAGTAGGGAGGGACAATTCTGTTCATCTACACTATACTGTCTCGTCCACGGACGTTCGTTCGTCACTTGGTTATGGGACTCACTGAAAACCAGCGTCGTGGGTCGCGGTCTCATATCCTGATTCCCGAGTCGCAACATATAGCTGAGTGGAGGACCCTTTGTCTCGGACCCTACCACACATAGCGATCTAAAGCTAGTTGCTATTGTATTTGTTATTGTGTGTATGTATGTAGTGTATCGTGTTTTACTGTTTAATCTTGCCTCTTGTATGTGTTGTGATGTCCGTTATAATAAATTTGTCTTTCTTTTTTTCTTTCTAATCTATAATAATATTATTAATTCATTTATTTGCAAGAATACAGTGAAAAAGAGGAAAGAAAGAGAAAAAAAAGATTTAAATAGGAAAGATTTGTATTTTTGTATGTAACGAATTAACTTAAAAACTACTGGACCGATTTCAAAAATTCTTTCACCATTAAGATGCTACATTATCCCTGAGTAACATAGGTTACATAATTTTCCCAAATTCCCACGGGAACGAAGTCCTTACTAATATTATAAATGCGAAAGTAACTCTGTCTGTCTGTCTGTCCGTCTTTCACGCTTAAACTCCTAACCAATTTTGATGAAATTTGATACAGAGAAAGATTAGAGCCTGGGAAAGGACATAGGTTACATTTTATCCCACAGTTGGGCAGGATATACCCTGTAGTCCACGCGGACGGAGTCGCGGGCGGAAAGCTAGTGTATATTAAAATAATGTTAGTCTGACACAAATCATTAAGAACTTTACCCATTCTGTGAAGTTAAATAATAAAATTTAAAAAATGAAACTTAATAACTTTTACCAAAAAACCTATTTATATGAAACTCTTGTATGGAGAGGTGAATTTTATTGTTTTCTTATTTCTACCTACATTCCTTGGGGAAGTTGTTCAGTTTCGTGAGCTGAACAACTAATCGTTAAGATACAAATGTTTTTAATTTTATTTTTTTTATTTTTTGTAATTATAAATAAATAAATAAATAAACGCTACACACTCAAAGGCCCACTGTAAGTGGGCGAAAACTAAGGTATTCGGAACATACATAAAGACAAACACAAACACCCATGACCCGAGAACAAACATCTGCTTTTTACACAAATGTTTGCCCCGACTGGGGATCGAACCTAGGACCCGCCGATCAAGAGGCAGCGTTACTACCACTTGACCAAACCGGCCGTTGTGTGTAATGTGTCAGTCAAATAAAGGTTTTATCTATTTATCTATCTAATTTAAACTCACTCAATATTGAAGATCAGTTCGGTTTAGTGTGAGGAACGATGCTTCTATATTGACGGCCGGTTTGGTTGAGTGGTGCCTCTTAATCGGCGGGTCCTGGGTTCGATCCCCAGTCGGGGCAAACATTTGTGTAAAAAGCAGATGTTTGTTCTCGGGTCATGGGTGTTTGTGTCTGTCTTTGTGTGTTTCAAGGGACCCACGATACAAGGGAAAAAACCTTAATGTGGGCCTTTGAGTGTGAAGCGTTAATTTTATTATTATATTATTATTATCAACAATTCTCGGATTCGATTCCCAGTTGTGGCAAAAGTTTGTCTAAAAAACAGCTGTTTTTTTTCAAAACTTGCTGCTTGTATCCCAAAGGACACACAACTTAAGGGATTTTTAACGTGTGGAGCTTAACGGCCGGTTTGATAGAGTGGTTGTAGCGCTGCCTCTTCACCGACGGGTCCTAGGTTCGATTCCCAGTAGGGGAAAATATTTGTGCAAAAAGCAAATGTTTGTTCTCAGGTCATGGATGTTTGTGTCTGTGTTTGTATGTTCCAAAGGACCCACGGCACAAGGGAAAACCTTAGTGTGGGACTTTCAGTGTGCAGCGTCTAATATTACTTAAGGAATCTTTTTCCTCACTGTTGTTACTCAAGTTACTTAGTTTCTTACTTAGACGAAAACATTATACTTTGACATTTTGACTACTATTGTAATTATGAAATTGAAAATGTTGGAATATATAATCTAACCTAGTAGACTTTCACGACACCTACAACGAAGAGAAAGGGTGGTGCCATTTACGGCCAACATCTCAAATAATACAAAATTTACATTCAAATACAAAACTATGAAAAAAATTTGTTAATAGAAACAAAAATCGCAAGAAAATTATTTTCTTCACAGGTGCTACGGCGTAGCATGTTACTACGGGCTACAGCTACGAGACCCTAGGGGCTACGCTACGGCTAACCAGCTACAGTGATAGTTAGTTAATATTTAATGCCTGTAACCTTGTTTGAGGTACACACGGCAGCACATCAGACTACACATGTTGACCTTGACATCGCCCTTCACTTCTTCGTAATAGCGTCGGCTTTCGTAGTGCGAATGGGTAACCTGACGAGCTGCTGACTGTACCTCATTTGTTTTAAGGTACTTTGTTTTCTACTTAAAGATGTTTTGAATATAATTGGGGTTTAAATGTGAAATTACCCAGTTTTATAACTTTATTTGTTTGACGGCCGGTTTGGTCGAGTGGTAGTGACGCTGCCTCGTGATCGGCGGGTCCTGGGTTCGATCTCCAGTCGGGGCAAACATTTGTGTAAAAAGCAGATGTTTGTTCTCGAGTCATGGGTGTTTGTGTTTGTCTTTATGTGTGTTCCAAGGGACCCACGACACAAGGGAAAACCTTAGTGTGGGCCTTTGAGTGTGTGTAGCGTTTTTATTTAGTTTCTTTATATTAATTGAGACACTATTTTTAAAAGTAACTTACCTTTTATTTCAAACTTTTTATTTCAAACGAGCTTATTAGATTGTAAAAGAAAAATTATTTTCTTTTAAAATTATTTTTTTTATTACGAAAAAAAAAATTGTTGTGCTCTTGACAACAATCTAGCTTCGGGGCGAAGATGAGGTCGAGGTTCACCCTATGTGCTTATCCCGCAAGAAATATAGCGTGAAGATAAATAAATACAACCTCTAACAAAACACTGGAACTAGTCGCACCTACACTTTGATATTACTAGTACAATGGTTGTCAAAAGTGTTGCAAATTCAATGAGAATCGGCTTGACTATCGCGTCGCTTGTCAAGATAATGTCATAACCACTCATTGTTGCGGAAACACTTCCGTTCACAACTGTACTGAAGACTAGCTTTTCACCCGCGGCTCCGCCCGCGTGGACTACAGGTTATATTGTGCCCAGCAGTGGGATAAAATGTAGCCTATGTCCTTTCCCAGGTTCTAATCTATCTCTGTACCAAATTTCAGCAAAATCGGTTCGTGAAAGACGGACAGACAGACAGACAGACAGAAAGACAGACATACAGAAAGACAGACACACAGAAAGATAGACAGACAGACAGAGTTACTTTCGCATTTATAATATTAGTAAGGATTGTATTGAATGTTACGATAGGGTTAAACATTTAATCTTGTATCATTTAATCTATATCATATCTATATCTTCATTTAATATATATATATATATATAAGTATATATATTTATATTTATATAAGTAGTCATATATGTATATATAATGTGGTATATGTAGTTATTTATTTATTTATGTACACATTGTATATTAATATTGCTCTTAGCGATAAGGCCGCCTTTGCGCACTTTTGTTTAGTTAAGTATGTGAATTTTTTTTTTGTGATAAAGAATTTCTATCTATCTATCTATCTTGTTTTATTAGTCCTGTTTTCCATGAAATTTCTTTTTATCCCCTGATAAAAAAGAGGGGTGTTATCAAGTGGCGTAGCTACTGGAGAGCTAGATGCCCCCAAGCTCAGGGGGCCCCTCGAATTCTGACTTAGAAACTAGAAATTGAACTAGTGAACATTTCTTCCACATTCGGAATATAAATAAATCAGATTCCAGGTACGCAATTATTTCCACGTAGATATTTTACTTTATTTATTTTGCAAGTCGCCCTTAAACAAACATCTATCATTATTAATATACAACAGTACAGTTGCCGGTGGCGCTGCTGTCGGGGTGGTTGTCAGCAAGTATATGAAAATTAAATATTTCATAATTTCGGAACCTGAACAGATTCGTGTGGTGATCGGTTGAGAATAACACCACCCCATCTCTTTCCGTGGGTGTCGTAAGAGGCGACTAAGGAAACACGAATGAGACCTGCCTCCTAGTAATCCATCCAGGCAACGACACTTCATTTTTATCTGAATCTGAGGTGTCGTCCTATGGTCTCATGCGGTGTTGTAGGCTCTGTAAAGGGCCGTCTGGTTCGCGACCACCCTCCTACCGAAGTCCGACGCCAAACAGCTTGCTGTGTTCCGTCGGTGCGTGGGAGTACCAGTGCCTTTATAGGCATTTTCTGGGTTAACTCGCTCCATCGTCATCTTTGAGCTTATGGTCAAGATTGAGGTCAAGAGTTAAACCATCTTATAATAAAAATAAATAAAAAAAATGGCCATTGACAGACAACTGAAGTTACAGAATCGGGGCCCTAAAAGCTAGTATTTCATTTATATTTTACGAGGCAACTTCCTTCGAGAAAGCGAGTGTCGACAGCCGACAGCACTGACCGTGTTAATTATCGGCAACGAAGCGCGCAATGTAAAGTGTTGACAGATTGGTTAACGTTACATGAAAATGTGACCATTTTTATTAGCTAGTAGTTTAAATACGCTCACGTATAGGTATAAACTCTAAAATTCGACGGCCGGTTTGGTCGAGTGGTAGTGACGCTGCCTCTTGATCGGCGGGTCCTGGGTTCGATTCCCAGTCGGGGCAAATATTTGAGTAAATAGCAGATGTTTGTTCTCGGGTCATGGGTGTTTTTGTCTGTCTCTGTGTGTTCCAAGGGACCCACAACAAAAGGGAAAACCTTAAAGTGGGCCTTTGAGTGTGAAGCGCTTATTTTTTTATTTTATTAAAAATGCTGTACCACCCCCGACATTCGATTGCTTATATTTTTTAAACGGCTAAACAAAATTTTAACAAATTTTGCTAAAGCTATCTCGATTACGTTAGCTTTCAAACAAAAAAATCCGCATCAAAATCGGTCCATTCGTTTACAAGCTTATACGATGCCACAGATGGATACACAAATGTAAATTTTGTACACAAATACGCACGTCAAACTTATGACACCCCTCTTTTTTTTCGGGAGATAAAAACTGAAGTAGACGCTCACATTTATGATGTGTACACGCATAATCGTCTCTGGCCGTTCCGCCCTATAAGAGTGGCTCTGTTAGCAGTAGTAGACCCAGCAATTCAAAATTTTTCGAAATGACTGCAATATATTTTTTACGTTTTCAAACTCCATGGCTCCGCCATTTTGAAAAGTTACCGAAAGCTGAATTGACGAAAAACTCTGTTAATTATTGAACCTGCAGCTTGAGCACGATGTGCTCGCGCGCGGAATGGAGCGGTCCTATGTCAAAATGTCAACATTGACAACGCCAGAGGGCGAGCAAGCCTAAGCGCGGTGCCCTCGCGCAATCAAAGTGAATTTTCACCGCCAGCCGAGTGGCGCGCCGGGGGAGTTTGTCGCGCATCATGCTCGAGCTGTTGTTCACAAAATTTCCCGAGAATCGGTTGAGAAATGCGACCTGGAGAGTAGAACAGCCGGACACCCGCCAGCTCGCGCTTCACGCTTGCTCGACGGCGTATTGTCGAGTGGTAGTGACGCTGCCTCTTGATCGACGGGTCTTGGGTTCGATTCCCAGTCAGGGCAACCGTTTGTGTAAAAAGCAGATGTGAGAACAAACATGGGTCATGGGTTTGTGTCTGTCTTTATGTATGTTCCGAGAGACCCACGGCACAGGGGAAAACCTTAGTGTGGGCCTTTGAGTGTGTAGCGTTTACTTTTTATTTTATTTTATTACAGAGATTTCACAGTAAACTCACCGCAACTTTACACTCCAGCGGCAGCGACACTTTGACATTTAACCGCGACTGTCAACTCGGCGTGCTTGCTCTCCAAATGCTTCAATTATTTATCACTTCTTAAATCACACCTGTATTTCACGACCACCAAATAAATTCAAGAACTTACAATAAGGTTCGTATTACAGAACGCGACTCAGACTCTGATCTATACTGTCATTTTGATAGGGAGAGAAAGAGACAATCAGTACTTAAGTATAGATCAAGACTTGAGTCTCCTTCTGGAATATCGGCCTCGAAGTCGATAGCTGCAGTGTACTCTAAATGACTGAGACGTTACGACTGAGTGTTACGGCAAACAGAATTGGGGTAACGTCAACAAACTGATTCATTCCGACTCGTCATCATCAGTAAATTTTCTGAAAAATCTTGGAAACGCGAAGAATTTAACTCTGAATGTTTCATTTCATTTAATAGATTCATAAATGTCAGTAGCTTCCACGCTGGGGGGCTACCACATAAACAAAGCTGATGCTGATTGAAGGAATGATGAGATGAAAGGATCCTTTAGGTACGTAATACATTGCGATGTTTGGTTCATATCGTTAATCAAGGTCTCCTTATAAAGAAGCAATCGACAACATTCCATTCGTTCACCCAGCATCAGCTTCGCTTTGGTGGTAGCCCCCCTAGATTGGGAGTGAAAGAAGAACTTAAAATGTGCCAGCTGCCTACTCTTCCTATGCATACTGTAAACCTCAGCAAGACGGAGGGTTTTGCTGTATTATGGTCGAAAGAAAGGCAGCCATCTTTGGGATGGTTCGACAAAATATCAACTAGCCGCTCTGGAATCGGTGGATCGCAGAGCCAGGAAGCTCATTGGTGACAACAAGCTAATAAACAGTAAACTCCAAAGCCTGGCTTATAGGCGCAAAGTAGCTTGCCTATGTGTTTTTTACAAGATGTACTTCGAGGAGTGTGCTCATAAGCTGCACGAGCTCATTCCGCCTGCCCCTTTCTTCTACCGGATATCCAGACGCAGTGCGGGGTACCACCCTTACCTTGTCGAGATTCCTCGGATCCGTACTGAGCGCTTCTCTTCATCTTTTATATTGCACACCGCTAAGGAATGGAATTCTCTGCCTGCATCTGTATTTCCAGGCACATATAACCGAATCTCTTTAAAGTTCGAGTGAATAGGCATCTTCTGGGTGAGCTTGCAACATTCTCGACCACATCTCCTCCTCTGGGATTGATTGTGGTCAAGAGCAAACCTATAAGCAAATCTATAAAAAAAAAGGCTGGCAACCTCTCAACACTATAATTATGGTTTATCTAATAACCGTCTGAATTTAGACCCGTTTTAGTAATTAATTATGAAATTGTAATCTCCCACGATGTTACAAGTTGCAAAGTAAAATTAATAAATTAAGAAACTTTAAGGGCTGCCTGCGTGCAATTTTCCTCTTTCCGTGGGTGTCATAAGAGGCGACTAAGGAAACACAAATGAGACCTGCCTGCTTGTAATCCATCCAAGGCAACGACACTTCATTTTTTTTCTGAATCTGAGGTATCGTCCTATGGTCTCATGCGGTGTGGTAGGCTCTGTAAAGGGCCGTCTGGTTCGCGACCACCCTCCTACCGAAGTCCGATGCCAAACAGCTTGCTGTATTCCGTCGGTGCGTGGGAGTACCAGTGCCTTTACAGGCATTTTCTGGGTTAACTCGCTCCATCGTCGAACTCATCTTTGACCTTTATGGTCAAGATTGAGGTCAAGAGTTAACCCATCTTATAATAAAAAATAAAATAAAAATAGAATAAGTTAGGTTAGGCTTTTTAGATTCGGTTAGGATAAGTTGCGTTAATATTATAAAAAAGTCCGTCAATGGGAAAAAAAATGGGCAAGTTCACAATTTACCGAAAGTTTATAAACTTACTAAGTCAAATTACAGCATTGCGGGTTTGACAATGTTACGGTGATATACACATCAATAGATGCCTTAAAGCACCCTTGGAAAAGTAATCGCGACCAAAGAGCCTTTTTATAATACGAAAACGGCTCGGTAAAATTGTATTACCATTGCCTCCTTATGCACTAGTGATACTAGAAGCTGGGAACATAGAAGGCAATGGTAACACAAATTCTGTCATGCCGTTCGAATTATAAGAAGGCCCAAAAGCTAGTAATTTAGATGTATCATCAGTGTAACATTGGGATTCGGTCACCTTTCCACGAAAAATTATTCTACCTCTTTATAAAAATCTTTCAGATACCGGAACTATAATAAGTACTCACTCGTTAGCATTCTTGAGTCATGAACTCGTCTCATGCATCCCGCTGCCAAATATTTCTTCAATTCGGAAGCACATTTCATTAGTCACACTGATTCCGAGAATATTTTTGTGAATGAAAGAAACAGTTTGAAGTACTTTTGTTCATGTCTATAACTTTTTGTCACTTTACGTTTTTAGTTTAATAGATAATTTTAAATTAGCGAACGAAAGTCATCTGTCTACAAAGCTAATAAAGCATCTTTCCCCGACGAACATAAGTCAAAATCTGAAAAATAAGTCGGCGCTCCAAATTAGTTACTCACAATATGTTGTTTAAATCAGATTTAAAAAATGTTGTGCGATCAGCACGTTAAGCTGTCGGTCCCGGCTGTTTTCGATTGACTACAGTCGTTAAAACCAAGTCAGAGGCCATTTTGCGGTTTGAAAACCCTGACACCAGGGTTAGCCAAGTTCGCCACACACTTGACTATACCTACACGATAAGAAGAAGAAGAAGCAAAGTGAACTTCTAGAGGAGTTAGGTGTTCGGTTTCACTAATAGTTTTAAAGTCATATTTGGTATTTTCTTTTTTAAATATATAAAAGGAGAAACTGACTGACTGACTGACTGACATATCAACGCACAGCCTAAACGGCTAAACGTAGGCACTTGAAATTTGGAAGGGACGTAGCTTAGGTAACGCAGAGGTGCACTAAGAAAGGAATTACCGAAATTCTCACGGGAACGGGAATTAGCGGGAAAATCCTTTTGTATGAAAAATCTAAACCGCTTAAGTTAGACGCTTGAAATTTGGCATGCAGCTACCTTAGTAAACTTAAAGCTTAGTTGCAACAGGATATTGCTAAATTCCCACGGGAACGGGAGTTAGCGGGAAAAAACTTTTGTATGTAAAAATCTAAATCACGTAAGATAGATGTTTTCAATCTGTGTACTCTGTACAAAAAAAAAATTAACACGCAAACGAAGTTGCGGGCATCAGCTAGTTCATTATAAACGATTAATAGTATTAAGAGTACTTAGGCCAATAACTACTGAATCTTCACTGCTTTTAAATCCGATGATTATATTATCACTAAACTAGTTGATAAATATGAGAAAATGTTTTGAATACATTTTTCAAAGGTTTATTATTCAATGTTATATTTTAGGAAATAAAGTTGATGATAAAAGCTCGTTTGGTCGTTCGGAAGTTTTGGATAAAAATAACTGGCGCGTGGCAGCGCACGCGCATCGACTCGGGTATAGTGTAGGGCCGGGAAAATTTATTTGTATCGAGAATTTCATATTGATTTAACAAATATTAAACACATTGTATCTAGTTGCCTAAAACGAAACTGTTTAGGACAACGTCGCTTTAATAGAATTGTAACTATTGTTTTTATTTTCTAACTCTAAAATCTGGTTATGAAATCTATTATTATTTATCGAAGGGACCCTGACCCTGAGGGACTGTAGCATAATAAAGAGTACTTTTATATTTAATTAGCTTCCCACCCGGGTCTTATTTTCCGCGGGAATTTCGGAAATGAATTATACACATGCGGCCGGTTTGGTCGAGTGGTAATGGCCCTGCTTCTCGATCGACGGGTCCTGGGTTCGAATCCCAGTCGGGGCAAATATTTGTGTAAAAGCAGATATTTGTTATCGGGTCATGGGTGTTTGTGTCTGTCTTTATGTGTGTTCCGAGGGACCCACGACTCAAGGGAAAACCTTTGAGTGTATGGTTTTTTTTTTGAATAACTCCGTCCATTGATAAAACCGTATGGCAATCCATTCAATAGTTTTTGAGTTAATCGCGTTCAGACAGACAAACAAACGCGGCTGGGGACTTTTTTATAATAGAGTATGATATGATATTAAGAAAGCTGTAGAGGATTACCTAACGCTCGAGCATTTCCTACATTTTGACATCAAAAACCGATTTTTTATTATAAGATGGGTTAACTCTTGACCTCAATCTTGACCATAAGGTCAAAGATGAGGTCGACGATGGAGCGAGTTAACCCAGAAAATGCCTATAAAGGCACTGGTACCGAATACCGAAGGCGTCGGACTTCGGTAGGAGGGTGGTCGCGAACCAGACGGCCCTTTACAGAGCCTACCACACCGCATGAGACCATAGGACGACACCTCAGACTCAGAAAAAAATGAAGTGTCGTTGCCTGGGATGGATTACTAGGAGGCAGGTTCTGTTTCCTTAGTCGCCTCTTACGACACCCAATGAAAGAGATGGGGTGGTGTTATTTTCAACTGATCACCACACGGCTATTTCATGTTACAATTATTAGGATTGGTTCTTGAGACTTTGTAATACCCGAAGAGGAAATTCTTCTTCACCAAATATTTATCGACATATATCGCACACATCACTAGAAAAATCCCAGCTCACGTGAGTGTAGCCGAAACGATACCTAGTGTTGTACAACGTTTTACCGACAGATGGAAACCACTTACTCATATCTTCTTCTAATTTATATTCACCCAGATAAAAAGCTGAATATAGAAATATGGGTTGTGTCTTGATCTTATTTATGTCCAATTAATTTTCCTTAAGCGGTGATAGCCCGGTTGGTAATGAGCCAGACATTAATCCGAAGGTCGTGGGTTCAAATCCTGGCGCGGGCCTGTACCACTAAATTCGTCTTTTCGGATTTATGTACGGATTTCTAATTATCACTTGCTTAGCGGTGAAGAAAAACATCGTGATGAAACCGTGATGAAAATTTTCTAAAGACGAGCGGTCCACCAACCTGCATTCGACCAGGGCCTCGATTCTGTAACTCCAGTTGGATGTCGATAGGGTTTCAGTTGAGTTTCGATAGGGTGAAAGTTGTGTCTCAGAAGTGTGTCAGTGGAGTGTAAGCTGAATGAACACCTTAATGACTTCCAAATGGAAAACTTATCGTTCAAAATCCATTATCTATGTCAACCGATCGTTTCTCAATGATTTCTCAATGAAACACTGACTTGGTATAAGTTGTATGATAGGTCATTGCCATATAAGTATTTTTCCATTTCATAAACATAGAAATAAGTTGAAGTCATGTTAATGCACCACTGATATAAAGATGTCTATGACATGCACAGTTATTTTTTCTATGTCTATGACTACTTTACAACAAATCTTTCGAAACTTCACTGACCTCTATACATGTATATACTTTGTATAGAATTACAGGTCATTGAGGACTTTTGGTTTAGAAAGTGGTATTCAACTTATTTCTATGTCTATGATGTACCCAGTATAAAACTCTGAAATGTTAATGGATACGAGAAAAGAGGAAATATTAAAATCTCTACCACCATGGAACACCATTGATGAAAAATTGCTTGCTTGTTTGGTCTTTAGATCAATTCTTGTTTTTGTATATTAAATGAAATTAAACTTAGGTTAGGTTAGGTTCTCACGGGCTGAAAAGAAGCACGATTGGTGTTCTTGAGGAAATAGGGCAGGTCTGCAGATTCTCTTTCTGCATACCGACCCATTTGCCTGCTGGACGAGGCCGGAAAACTATTCGAAAGAATTATTTCCTCTGATTCAGCACGCACTTGTAGAGCGTCGGCCCCGACCTGTCGAATGACCAGTTCGGTTTCCGACAGTTTAATGGTCGAGATGGAGTTCTTCATCAGAGGAAGATGACGTGTGGGGTACCGTAGCATAAACGTGCTACTGTGGAACTTCGAATATTTTAAAATTACATGATTTATTTCTTCAGTTATCGTATTTTCCGTGGACTACAATACCTATTAGCAAATTACCACAAACCAAAACGTCACTAATTATTTTGATGCCGTTTTGGTTTGTAAGTAATTTTTGTTTTTGTAAAAAAAAATTAAAAGTACTAGTCATTTTCGAAAAGGAGTATATTTTTTTCGAAGAACAAACATTAAATAAAAACTAGTCAAGTGCAAGTCGGACTCGCGCACGAAGGGTTCCGTACTATTACTTATAAAACCGGCCAAGCGCCAGTCGGACTCTATAAACACCATTATCTCTATAAAAGCGGCAAAAAAAATCACGTTTGTTGTATGGGAGCCCCCTTAAATATTTAATTTATTCTAGTTTTTAGTAATTGTTGTTATAGCAGCAACCGAAATACATCATCTGTAAAAACTTTAACAGTCTAACTATCACGGTTCATGAGATACAGCCTCAGACAGACTTTCTATAAAATGAGCAAAAAAATCACGTTTTTTGTATGGGAGCCCCCTTAAATATTTATTTTATTCTGGTTTTTAGTATTAAATTTTTACTATTAAATACTAAAAACAACAAATTTTGTTGTTATAGGGCCAATGAAAAAACATCATCTGCGAAAATTTCAACTGACTAACTATCATGGTTCACGAGATACAGCCTGGTGACAGACGAACGGACGGACGGGCGGACGGACTGCGGAGGCTTAGTAATAGGGTCCCGTTTTTTCCCTTTGGGTACAGAACCCTAAAAAACTTAGGCGTATTGAGAACCTCCTCCTTTTTTTAAAGTCGGTTGAAAAGTGGTACTTATGGGATGGTAAAAGCCGAAACATCTCTGACTCTATTTTGGAATTTTATGTTTTAGAAAATTTTATTTCCTAGAGTTTCTACAGAAGTATGTCTATGTCTTAGTAAGAACGAAGTTACAAGTACTTGCTGAACAGTAAGATTGCATTAAGGTTGTATAATGTTACCATAATGTTACTAGCAATTGACGGCTGGTTTGGTCGAGTGGTAGTGGCACTGCCTCTTGATCGACGGGTCCTGGGTTCGAATCCCAGTTGGGGCAAATATTTGTATTAAAAGCAGATGTTTATTGTCGGGTCGTGGGTGTTTGTGTCTGTCTTTATAAGGGGTTCCGAGGGACCCACGACACAAGAGAAAACCTTAATGTGGGCCTTTGAGTGTATGGCGTTTTATTTATTTATAACTAGCTTTACGCCCGGGACTTCGTTCCCGTGGGAATTTCAGAAAATTATGTAGCCTATGTGTTAATCCAGGGTATCAGCTACCTCCATACCAAATTTGATCAAAATCGGTCTAGCCGTTCTCGAGTTATAAGTGTTGTAACAAACACGACTTTCTTTTATATTATAGAACTAGCTTTTCGCCCGGGACTTCGTTCCCGTGGGAATTTCCCCGTCAATTTTCCAATGTTTTTAATAGTTATTCTGCTATTCGGGACGGAAAGAAATACAACAAATCAAAAACCATGGAAATCGGTCCAGCCGATCTTGAGTTATAAGTGTTGTAACAAACACGACTTTCTTTTATATATATAGATTTATGAAACCAAGATTATGAAATCAGGTATTGTCAATAATCCCCAGGGATTGTTTGTATAAAAGCTCTGGAATAAACAAATAGAGTATAGAATGAGATTATATAGTATACACTACACATACACAGTGTTTTAGGTATCGTATACAGTCCCGGAACAGCAACCAGCAATGAATGCAGGTTTCCATTGATTGTAAATATAAGGACAGATAACATTCAGAATACCTAACTACTGGGTTAAAGGAACAGAAAAACCAATAATCCTTATGCTTTCTATGTTTGGAATTTATTAGATTAGGAATCATTATTAAATTACTACTGCAAAACTATGCTCAATCGTACTTTTTGTAGATATTCCGATAATTATTTCATTTTCATGAAAAAAATCAACTTTTTGAATGGCCTCTCCTTGCCTGTTGTGCAGATTCAATTCTTGTCCCTATTTACAAGTTTAAACCCTCGACTCACACCTGGAATAAAAGTTGCAATTTATAAAAGTAATTCATATAAATAATTTACAGCATGCTGAGCTATTTCCAATATGTAAGTCAGCTGGGTCAGATGGTCACTGGTCAGCTAAGACTCTCGTCGTAGTTAGGTATGAAACAGATTAACGCTAAGTGGTAATCACTTCTTCAAGAATTCAAATATAAGAAATGCGATGCACCTATTTTCTTGCTGTGTTTTCCAAAAAACATAATATTATGTTTTTCTCAAGCGTCACACAGGTTATGAGGGCAAAGAGATAAGCGTGAACCACGAGTAATTCGTGATTTTGTAAAGATAAAGACAAAAAAATTAAAAGAGCAATTTTTGTGATAAAAATTAAAAAGACTGACCTGCAGCAGCTGATACCCGTAATCCGTTCAAAAGTACAATATTTGAAGCCTGTTTCCAAGCTTTTACTTATTTCTGACCTGGTTTTTAAAAGCTTTCGGTACATTTTATGTTAGATATATAACAATAATAAAGAAATTGAAATTCTGAAAATTTAAATACTATCCAATTGAAAAACATATAAAAAGAAGCAAGTCTCGCAACATGCTCGCACTGCGTTTCTCTATTAAAAAAAGGTTGTGGGATATAATTTTTGAAGTGAAAACTTCTTTAGCGGCGTTGTGCAGTTTGAAGTATGGGTAAAAATGTTAAACTCGCATCAGGACACGTGACTGACACGTGACCCTGATCGAAAATTCGTAAGGCGGAGAATAAATATAGGAAATTAAAATACAAAAGTCAAGATTTCATCCGGTGTCAGCATAGAAAAAATTAAATTAAATATTAATGCACTAGGTACGTTAAGTTTTCACTTCTGCCGGCACTCCCGGAGTGCAACTCGTTGTTTTTTTTTATTAAGAATGGGTTCGCTCTTGACTTCAATCTAGCTCAGGGTAAAGATATGGTCGAGGATGTAGCGAACTCACTCAGAAGAAGCCTATTCACTCGTACTTTAAAGATATTCGGATTGTATGAGTTCAAAAATACAGACGCCGGCAGAGAATTCCACTCCTTGGCAGTGCGCAATACAAAAGATAATCCCTTAGGAAAACTATAAAATCTTCTAAGTATATATTTCTTAAATTTTTCTGCTGTAACATTAAATTATTTATTTAAATACACTTCTATTTTTCCAATTAGAAATAAGAATAGCAGCTCAAAATACTAAAATCAGATTAAGTAAGATTTATCATGTTTTGCATTAATATTTATTTTAAGACTCAATGAAATGGCTCAGAGTGTAACAAGGAACTTTTTTTTACATAAGTTTTTTTGAATTATAAAATAAGTTATATTTTCTAAAACAGTTAGCCCCAATACAACACAATACAATACTTTTTATTGTACACCAAAAAATATAATTATATCAAAGACTCCATTTATCAGCCGTTTTGATTTATTTCTTCCAGGCAACAAACTGAACCATTACAGATATTTTTAAAAGCTAATCAGTGATACTTTAGCCCTAAAATGGTTTAAAAAATGAAGTTCGATACTAGACAGTTGAGTTCAACACGGTGTGTGATAATTTTTTGACAGGTAGGTACTTACGAACACTTATAACCCATATAAAATTTATTGAAGTGGTTAACGTTACATTCGCACTTCGAAAATGTCCTGAATGGGCTCCGAGAAAAAATGGGGCCTTTTTTGTTTGTTTTTGCTCTACTTGGGAAGGACGCACTACCGAGCCCCCAGATGATAATTACATCATGGCAAGTCACTGACAGTGATTACTTCTGAGTGGCATTGACGTTTCGAAAATTTTTACGTATTGTCTCTGAATAACGTGACTCTGGCTGGAACTCGCCACCATTTTCTCAAACTATTGAGAGACGATTGAGATTGCAACGATAATCATTTGGACGGCACTGTGAGACCACTGATCTCATAATGCCGTCAGAGTGTCGATAGGGTTTCAGTGTAATGACAATGACTGATTTTTACAGAATCGCTAGCCAGCATGGTGGACTATGGCCTAAATCCCCTTGGTGTTTCGAAGGGAGGCCCGTGCCCCTCGGTGGGGACGAATAAGGTAAAAAAATAATTCCTTCAATATCATGACACATAAACACATACACGCTCACGCGTGTAATCCCATTGAAAGTAGGCAGAGCATCAGTGGTTTTAAAATCACGTGATGCCACGTTTGACATGAATTCAGAGGGTTATTAAATGAAATATGATATACCTCAGTGGTGAGAGGTTGTCATTGTCAACCTTTCGCCCACAACAGCAAAACCCTCGCGTCCCTCTTACTGACCTTTACAGTATGCCTGGGAAGAGTAAGCAGCTGCACATTCTAAGTTTATTTTTATTCCCAGTCCAGCGTGGAAGCTAATGATATATTTAGAAAATCCTCCCTTCGAAACACGAAAGGAATTTAGGCCATAGTCCACAACGCCTACTGCGGGTTGGTGGATCGCGCGCCAAACGAAAACGAATTTTCTCAGACGTCCAGGTTTCATCACGATGTCTTCCTTCATCGCTGAGCAAGTGATAATTAGAAATCCGTACATAAATCCAAAAAGAAGAATTTAGTAGTTCAGGCCCGCACCAGGATTTGAACCCACAAACTTCCGATTACAAGTCTGGCAAATTACCAACCTGGGCTATCACCGCTAAGGTTTACTTTAAACTTATTAAATTCAGTATTGTACCTAAGTAATTCTACGTTCTTACGTAAGAGCTATCTATCTTACCCCGACGAGAGCATATTAAAGAAAAACCACAAAAAAAAATAAAAAAAAAATATCTTGTTAGGTCTGCTGTAAGAAAATCATCAGTGCCTATTGTGTCGTCTCTCTCTTTGTATGTTTCTTTCTGTATGTCTATTTTGTACAATATTCAGTAAATAAATAAAAAAGGAAAACATGTGATACCCTCGAATATTTCACAAAGGGCTAATCCCAGTAGACATTCCTTATCTTTTACTTTATTACCCTATCTACCGCCTCCCGTCTCCAGAGATTCCCTCTTATTGGTTATTTCTCCCCGAAATGTTGAAAAATTCCCGTGGGAATTGAGGAAGTTAGTGAAAATGATTGCTAGTTGTTATCTTTTACATAGCACGTTTAGTATGGGATCAAAGTTTTTGTTTTTTTTATTGCTTTTTCTGAAAAGCTGGACCGTACTACAATATCGTAATACAGGTATGTAAAAAATGGTTGCTATGCCAATTAAATTTTCATTTTCTATTTGGAAAAATTGTTTAATGTCTTATATAATAGTAATATGTATCGTGCATAAAACTAATTTGTTGTGTAGTGTTAGAAGAATTTAAATGTTATGGTATATCAGCTTCGGTTCGTTCCTACAAAGATCTCACCGCCATAGTTTTCCGTAAACAAAACTATTACTGAAAGAAATTTCGTAAAGAAATAAGCTTTCTCAGACACGTAGATTTCATCACTATGTTTTCCTTCACCGCTGGGCAAGTGATCGAGAACCTAAAGTACAGTACTCTTTATTGTACACCAAAAAAAATAATTATAAAATCAAAAACACTTAGGTATGTCTTATAGTATACAAGCAGCGGCTTTATTGCTATAGAGCAATTTCTTCCAGGGAACCGGAAGAAATTTCTATTTTTCCATCTGCTTCAGTACACTTTATACATAAGTATACAGAAACAGATGGAAAAACAGGTCAGTTCATGTCCCGTGATAAATTCAACCATAACTCTCAAACTTTATTTTACAACTTCTCCCGACACCATCAAAATTATGACGTTGTGGCTTTTAAAGGTTTCTCGTAAAATGTTTTGAGTTAGTAAAATACTCGAGCCAATATTTATTTATTGAGATTTAGATATTTAATATTTTTTTGATCATATCATGTGGTTCATACCACAGAACATATACAGGGCTTTAGGTATCTCTCTTTCAACCTCTCGGGTCAGTCCAGGAACATAGGTCAAAATACGAAAAAAACATTTTGAGTTCCCATATAAACTTCATCAGCATATAGCGCATTTTGTATGGGAGATCAACATTTTTTGACCTATGTTCCTTGGGGAAGTTGTTCAGTTTCATGGACTGATTAACCACCCGTGAGGTTGAAAGAGAGATACCAAAAGCCCTGTAGAGAGGTTAGACGCCGTTCATATGAAAACCGGTGTAGCCGATTCAGTTCCACCTTTCATCTCCACTACATCTGTACTTATTTAAATACCTCTCTTTATACCTAATAATATGTTCTATGATATGAACCTCTAGCTTACCGTCCGTGACTTCTTTGGCGTGGAAAAGTACCGCGTGTCGAGATATATGTTACTCTAGCTATGGAAATATCCTTAAGGACTGGAGACAATAGACAGAAACCACCGCTGGCTTAGGTAAATAAACATAATAAAAATGAATTTAAGTATATTTTAGTTTCTTCATATGTATTTATTGTAAACTCAAATGGAGAGTATAAAATCTGTTGAAAATGTAAAATTAGTATTAAAAATATAAATAATAATAAGACAAGGGCACGGACATCAAGTCTGTGGATGCAAAATTGAGTGTGATTAAAAAAAACAAATATCCTTATGACATTCAATTAATGAGGCAAGAATCTTCTTACAAGCTCGTTATATACGTTTCCGCCGAGGGGTAAGGGCCTCCCTTCAAAACACGAAGGGGATTTAGGCCACAGTCCACCACGCTGGCCCAATGTGGGTTGGTGGACCCCTCGTCTTTCGAAAACGAATTTTATTAGACGTGCGGGTTTCATCACGATGTTTTTCTTTATCGTTGAGCAAGTAATAAATAAAAATCCGAAAATACGTTAAAGGGGCAAAACATGTTTCCTTTGTGAAAATAACTATTGAATAAAGAGCCATCTGTCCAAAATCAGAGAAGCATTTGCTGCACTGCTGAGCAAGATGGAGACCTCCCTTCACACTTCAATCTCTACACAAAAGCATAGGACTTGACTGTTAATAGTAGTTTGTGGGATACTCCACAGATGGCGCCGCCGTATCGTGCTTGGAGCTGGGGATTTCCTCCTTTGTATGGGAAGTCGAATTTCATACAGTTTCATTATGGAAAGTTGTTTAGCTTTATATGTAGTTTCAACCCCTAAGGTTAAAAAACTTTTACAATAAAAACGAATCCTTACATCTAAATATACATAAAAGACAGACAGAGTCTGTAATATAATAAATAAAATAAAGTAAAATGTTTATTTTCTTTATATTGGTAAGGATTTACAGAAAACATTAGTTTTATACATTTCCTAGAGCAATTTCGGAATTTTATACAATTCTTATTACGTGTGTATTAAAAATCTTTGAAACAATATCTAAATATATAAAAGAAGAAACTGACTGGTGACTGACTGACTGACATATCAACGCACAGCCCAAACCACTGAGTCTAGAGATTCCAAATTGGGCACGTAGGTTTCGTATGAGGCCTAAGGGAACACTAAGAAAGGATTTTTCGAAACTCACCCTCTAAATGGGTGAAACGGGGGTTCAAAGTTTGTATGGAGAAAACAAATTTTTTGGACATTTTGACTCAAAACTTCGTGAAGATGTACCTTGAAGCAAATAAACGGACATGAGTTTCGCGATTTTTCGAAAACAAAAAATTTACAGAATGAAATGGGTGATAAAAATTGTCCTTTGCGCGAGCGAAGCCGCGGGAAAAAGCTAGTAATATTATAAACGCAAAAGTTTGTATGTGTGGAAGTTTGTTACTCTTTCACGCTCAAACGGCAGGACTAATTTTGATAAAATTTGGTATGACGGTAGCTCACACCCTGGATTGACATATGGGCTACATAATTTTCCCAAATTCGCTAGTTTGTACTAAATATAAAGAGGAAAAATTTGATTATTTGTTTGCATTGAACAGGCTATGAAACTACTGGACCGATTTGAAAAACTTTCCCGAATTCCCACGGGAACGATGCCCCGAGCGGAATGCTAGTATTATACTTAATACTTTAACAAACTAATATTATCAACAAACACTACAGTCTTAGCTTGACCTTTAATGATAGCATTTTGTTTAATTGCTCTTTAAGCGTTGTTTCGTTTATCTAAAAAGCTGTAAAGGACGGTTTAAAAATTAGTAATTTTTGTTATTATCTGTCTTTTCTTTAATTCTTATTTGTTTAATCATATTGTCATTCTATAAACTGCAGGAAATTATCGCGTAATTTAATATTACAAGCTTTTATTTGACTTCCCCTGTTAGTTAGTATGTGTGGGACCAATCTTGCAAGTTAAATTTGATCCACTTCCCAGTTTCCTATTGAGCTGAAATTTTGCATGTATATGTATAACACGTGACAATGCAATATTATGATGACAGGGAGCCGATCTGATGCTGGAGCTGGAAGGTGGCCATAGGAACTTCGCAATAAAACGACACAACTCCGTCGAATTTGGGCTGGTTCGATTCATATTGTCGAGTACTTTGCTCCAATATGGCAGAAAAGCTTGTTTTAAAAAAAAGTTTTTTTAATTTTAGTTATTTTTAAAAACTTACCGCATCAAGGGATATAATACCTACCTATACATAGTAATAGGATCGTATAGACTCACAAAACAAAAAAAACTATCATAAAGTGAAAGTAAATATATCATTAAGTGACGTGGGCCTTTGAGTGTGTAATGTGGTATGCAGACCTTCACGGAGGATCGGGCAATGGGCATAACGCAACTTTTTTCTCATTCGGTCATTTCGAAGAAGATAATTCGAATATCAATTTAAAAGGTTTGAAATGGTATTCGATGTCATGATTCGAAATTATTGAAGATCTGGTCTTGCGCCATTCATGGATTGATTATTGTGAATTCACTGTAGTAAGCTCGCGGAATAAGTTGTAAATACGTTCGTAGGCGTGCAATAGCACTTAATAAGCGGTGTCTAACTCTATAGCTGTGGATGTGACGGAAAGTAAAAAATATTGTAACGGAATACAGTTCTTTTGATTATAACCGTAATTGAAAAGGAATCAAGCTGTTTTAATTGAACGCCCCCAAGAGACACCGTTGCAGTAGCGTTTATTTAAAAAAAAATTGTAAGTACAAAAAGCGGCCTTACTTACAAACAAATAACAATCTTTTCAGGGCGATTGACAAGACGATACAAGAACCCCACAAGGTAACTGTAGTGTATTGGAATTATGTATTTACTACCCTTGTCTCGAGTGCATACGTCACAGTCGGTGGTGGGCGAGACCTGTCATGGCCACCGGCAGAAGATGTTGTGGTGGTGCATTGCCGAGCCAAGATTATTATGGAAACAAGTGTATCCTACATCTGGCGACGAGATAAAAGGTACTTAATCATACCAAATTATAAAACAAACTCGAAAAAAGAGGGAAGATAATGCATTGACATGGATAAGCATGTAAGTAAAATAGTGTTTATTGTAATTTAAACCCGAACTTTGACGCGGCAATGTAAAGGTCATGAAATTATCATGGAATGGCATTTGTGACGCCAATTCTATGGAACTGAACGTTATTACGTGTTTTATGAGAATGAGACATGACGTCTGGTGAAAGTTAAGTTATAATTATAACTAATATTTTGAATAGCTTAATTTGCTAAATACCTACTATGTGGTACGTTGTTTACTATTTGGCCGTGCGGATGCTACAAATAAAGTGAGTGACCTTGTTTTTCGTAAATTACAGATTGAGTGCTGATATTGCAACTTAGTTTATTGCAAAAAGTTCATTTCAATTCTTATTTAATTTCTCATATACCTACTTGGCGCCATTACATAATTTTCTTATTTATCTTTTCTGAAAAGGCAGAGGAGTTTTCCCATGCAGCCAAACAATTGGCGTATTGTAATATTATTTTGATATTGTATTTCAGTGCATAGGGATTTCATCCATACAGCCATAATTTTCAAAACCCATTGTTTTAAGAGGGGGCCCGCTAAGTACGGCACCTTTATTCTATGCCAGGCCATTCTCTGCCAAAGTTATTCATTGTCATGGCATTTAAAACCATGGCTTTAAATAAATTGGCATCAAATGAAGGAGCCGAGTCAAAAGGTACCGGACAGTTTATTCTCTGCCAGCGTCATCTGATGCCATCATGGCATTAGATAAAGGGACCGTTCAATTTTTGTACACCACCGCCAAACGCTGCACACTTTGACAGCTCTCTACGTTTGTTGTCTTTGGTTGGGCAGCCATGTAAAGTCGCGTTCTACAATTTTAAATGAGGAGTCACAAATGGATAGGGATGAATGATTGTTATGTTGAGGCGGCTAACTTGGCGACTTTTTGTTTCAAACGCTGTGTGATTTTATAAACTCTGATTTGAAAATATTTTGAAGCTATATATTATCTTTATATTTAGTAATCAAAATAACTACAAATAAAAATACAGAAGAGAAGTTAATATTCAATGTAGATTATGAAATATCGAAGAAAAAGGTTTGTAAGTTAAAAAAGAAAAAGTAAGGTTAAATAAGGTAAACTGTACCTTTACTCATATAGAAACAAGAAAAAGATTATAAAAACTCAAGAGAACAAGAATGAAAGTACACAAGACGAAAATCCACAGAAAGAACCAAGTGCACAATGTATTTGTATCTAAAAAACTAAACAAGAAATGAAGTGTGAAAAATAAATGAAGGATAAAAGCAAACGCATTAATTAAAGATGACCCACAATCCTATAAAAAACTATCGATAGAGGAAACGGTCGCTGGGTGATGTTAGGGGAATTTCTTTTTTTGCAAAGCCAAAAAAAGGAATTCAGTCTCTTGAAAAGAAACTGGTCAGGCCACCCTACCAGGACCAAGGAGTATATAACACCAGGACTTTTTTGCAACTCGCAGCCAACACAAGATTTTATATAAAAGGATCAAAAGATAAAGACACAAAATGGGTGTTCAAGACTTAACCAGACGGAACAAAGAAAGCATGACTTGTAGTTGTAACGCGAGGTTATCGACAAGATTATTCAGAAGAAATGTAAAAACAACAATATTGTGAATGTGTCTTTGGAATATGTTTGTCTCAAGGTCATAATTAGGATTAGGAAGCAACTAGATATGTAGATTTATTATCATTTCTAAATGGAAACTTACAGATGTTTATTTGAAATGAAATAATATTTATTGAAAGTGCTACTTAAATGGAATATGAAGTAAAAAAGGAACAGATCAAAAAAAATATTACCTATTAATGTTTAATAAATATACTTATTCTATAAAATGAATAAAAGAAAAAATTTTGCTCAATTTTATTTTGGTGTCCCTACAAAAACCATACAAAACAGTATATCTAAATCTATTATTGTCAGCTAGGTACCATGGTGAACATCAGAATGACTGTATACCTATTCAAACTTAAACTTTTTATTGCTTAGGTACCTACCACATAACAAAGTTTTATTTTAAACCCTGTGATACCCCGCAGGGGTGCAGCAATTGTAGAGGGTAGGTATGTACCTCTTTACATTAAATTACTTATAACTATTGATGCTTACATCTACATTCTGAGGTACACCCGTCATTTTGAGGTTCACCTACCGTGCTCCACCCCACAAACTGATCTGATTAGCAAAGCAGATGCAGCATAGTGCGACCAATTAGGATTGTATCTGGATGAATTATATTATTGTATATCACTCAATTTTATATACAATATGGGATGGGAGCAAGCAGCACGAAGAGAAGAAAGGATCCAGCACAAATTATAATTTGGGTAAAGCCATTTTTCTCCACCCTGTATCAAAAGAAATTCCCATTTCAGCCAAACTGACCGAACAGCAAAAATAAAGTAGGTATGTTTCCTTTCAGAAAAATTGACTATCATCCACAAAACATGATGCGCAATAAGTAAGTATACTACGGGTGTGGCAATAAAACAAGAACTCACTGTTAAACTTTATTGTAGGATAAAAAATAGAATGCGCTTATAGACAGTCAGACAATGGATAGATACAAATCGAGAAGTGCGAGTAAAAAGAGGGTGCCTCGATCTAACAATGTGGATACCAGTCCTTTGGCATATCATCTAACACTTCCCCTTACGGAAAAGGATATAATACAAAATCCCTACACTCTCTGTCAACCCCATAACTTAGAATAACTTATCATGAATTAAGTAACATAAAAAGGAGTGAAACATTATGATTTCTCTTATCAGCCCATATACATCCCCACCGAGGGGCACGGGCCTCCCTTCGAAACACGGAAGGGATTTAGGCCATAGTCCACCACGCTGGCCCAATGCGGGTTGGTGGACACATTATGATTGTGATAACTAAAATCTATAATCTATTAAACAGTTCAAGAATACAACTTAAACTGAACAAATTGAGGTATTCATAGAAGAAATTTAAACAAAAATAGACATGCTTAATTATCATTTGTTACATTCAATCTGTGTCTGAAAAACATATGCTTATTAAAGGACAATGCTTTCATAAGTATATCTGCTATCATTTCATCAGTTGGTAAGTATGATATACTAATACAATCATCAGAAACCAAATCCTTTATGAAATTGTAACGCATTCTTTAGATTATGCCAAGAGCTTCTGTGCACTTTGATTTATCATTCAAAATTGTGCTTTGTAAAGGTGTGCCCATAAGATCTAACCAAAAGCTCCTGATAAATAAAATGTCTTAACATGCGTCGCTAATGGATAAATACTCTGCTTCAGTACTTGGCATAGCAATGCTGCGTTCTTTTCTACTCTCCCAATTTATAGTATTAGTTTATATTTTAACTATAAAACCTGTAAGTGATTTCTTGTCAATAGGGTCGTTCGCCCAATCAAGATTCAACCTTTTACATTTATAAAAAATCAATCCCAAGTCCACAGTACTTGACAAATAGCGGAGAACCCTCTTGGCAGCAACCCAATGAGATCTAGTGTAGCAGTTATTAAACTGACTTAATTCAAACGTAATATCAGGCCAAGTGCACACACTCAAACACATAAGAGAGCCTATTAATTCTATATAATAATTATTAATTTTCTATTAGTAAATTGTTTACAGTTTGATTCCATACCTGACTTGCTTGCTTCAGCCCATAGATGCTTTTCTGTAACAAACACGCCTTATTAGAATCCTGTGCATAGCCAAACCCGGGGGCTGTTCCATGAATATTTCTTTAAGATTTCCATGGAAAAAAGAATATACTTAAATAAAATTCGCATCGTGAAATGCCTAGCTACAGGGGAGGAAGTGTCTTCATAGTCCACTCCTGGTTATTGGCTCAATCCACTTGCTTTAAGCCTATTAAAAATAAATAGGCTTTTCCAGAAGAATTTATTTTCACCTTAAAATACTTGCTTTTGACTGTTTCTATTTTTCTAACTTCCAAACATTGTTTTTAAGTGATTGATATTCAATATCCATTGCTGCTTGCTAATGATCTTTAGCTAGCCAAAGTTTCAATGTATGTGGTAGGTTCCATGAATGATGAGAGAAAATAAAATTCATAATCTTCATACCTATCAGGAGGAATACCTCTAGTACATCTAGTGGGTCTTTCTGATGACGTGTGCTCTTCTTGTGTCATCACGGTCTCACCTACCAAGCCACTGGAGTCCAAGGAAGACTCTGCAGAGCCGTCCCTCGGACCACTCTTCATCTTAGTCATCAGACTTTTATGGTGACTGGAAGCAGTCTGTGTACTCGGGTGAGGAATCAGCATCCTCCGCCTCGGAGGGGGGTCGCTCACTGGTGGCCTCACTTCCAGCAGCAACATCTCCAGCAGCTGATTCTGAAATTGATATGATTTCTTCATTTAGTAAATTCTTATTAGTATTATCAGACTTTTCTGGGGAAAACAAATTATTAATTATTTTAAGTAAGTACTATCATTTAGTTCATAATTACCTATTCATGTCATAACATGGATAATTTTGGTTTCAAATTTAAATTAACTAGATCACAGATAATATTATTCCCAGCTGATGAACTATTGCTCACATCTACTGGAAACAAATTATTAGAATGTACACTTACATTACACAAACACTCATTTGTATTATTATTATATTTACTCTCACATTTCTCGATTTTATTACTTTTCTCGGATTTTGTAGATCAACCAATCTGTCAATGTCAACCCTTTTGAGTTTTTTTTATTATTATAGCAATCGTCCTTTTGGACATTTCTGCCAGTTAAACGCAGTGACATACTCTTTGCTGCCAGTGTCACGTCGATTCGAATAAAAAAAAAGCGAATTTAAAACGGAAAAAGAATCTCTTTTTCCTGAAAAGAAGAAAAAACAGAATTTCCGCAAATCTGTGTTTAAGTCATGGATCTAATTATCAAAGAGTATAGTTATATATGGGGGATATCTAATTATATAAGGATAGAACTCTTCGAGCTCAAACGCGGGCCGAGGAAGAGCGAGCAACGTGGCAAAGGTCTCATTCTAGTAGGGTGACAATGCGATTACTCGTATTGTAAATTTATTTTTTTTGAGGGCAAAGTATACGTAACAGACAAATACAGGCTTCCATTTAAGGATAGAAGTTTTCCTGTAATTTTATTTTTATATAGCAAACCATCAGCCACATTTACGTTACTACATTTTTGTTATAAAACACCAAATTGTATGATAATATACAAGGAGTGTCGCCAAAGGCAAGTTGTAAATATGTAAAATAATAATAGATTTAAAGTAGCTGGACCATGTAAGATCAGTAGGATGGCAACATGGAGAGTGGGGACGTCATGAAAGGAAGAAGAAGTAAGCACATCTTCTCATGTAAGTCTTATTCTATAATATTGTTTTCCAACTTGATGTGAAACTTGTTAAGATGACGAAAGATACGTATTCTTTTAATTGTTGTTTCTTGTGATGCGAGGCATGGGACGGCTGTGAGGGGAGTAGGGAGGCCGTTCGGGCGTGTAGCCCAATATTTTTCGTCGCCTTATCAATGATCACAGGAACTGGTAAGTTTGCGAAGCAGATGTTTAGATGATATATTTTGTCTAATTTAGGCTGTGGATTTATTTCCAGAACCTAAGTGTATATTGCATGTTATACCTAATTTTGAACTGTTCCTGAAGCTTTATGATAGGGTTGACGACAAGGAGGACACAGAGTAGTGGACATCAGGAATGTGTAGTTAGGTTGCGAAAAAATAAAACTAAAACATGCTTTTAACTTAATTTCAAAACTTTTCCCATGAAAACATTTTCCCCAAGCAATCCATATTGGATTTTTTGTAAATTGGAGTTTTATGCTTAGAATTTGTTTTTTCCTATTTTATCTAACGGACCTTTGGGAGAGCCCGTTCAGTTCCATAGGGAAATTAGTATCTATAAGTCGATTTTGATCCGTAAATTTTTATTAGAAATGATTAAATAATAAATTTTGTCAATTCCCCCTTTCATAGGGCGCCATTGCCCGATTTCGTTTATTAACTCCAGATATAAGAAAAGTTTTTTGTGTAATTTCAAATAGAAATACCTCAATAATTGCCTTATAGAACCACCAATTTATCACCAATTTTGTGGCGTTCAAAATGATTAAAACTGAAAGTTTTTCGCTTGTCAGTCCAACTAAACTAAGAAGTTCAGAGTTTTTTTATTAAACATCGTGATGAAACCCGTGCTTCTGAGGAAATGTTTCCGAAAGATGCATGGTCCACCAACCCGCATTAGGCCAGCGTGGTGGACTATGGCCTGAATCTCCTACATGATTTGAAGGGAGGCTCGTGCTCCTCGGTGGAGACATTGTATGGGCTGATGAGAGTGAGAGAGATATTTGTTAAGTCAAAGGGTCTCGGACTCGGACGCGAGACATTGCGATAGCGACCATGTACACTCTCATTCTTTCATTATCACTCGCGCAGCGAAACCGTGCGGACGTCCAGGTTTGATAAAAAAATTGAGGGTCTTTTAGGGATTGAAACCTAGCTAGGCTTTTAACAAGGCAAGGGGGTCCTTTAGAGTGCCAATATGGAGCTGATTTTAGTTTAATTAGTCTATAAAAAATATTTACTAGATCACCAGCACTTGGAACAAACTCATCAATTTAATTTTAAGTAATTTTTTACGAATTTTATTTTGTTGTTTTATTAACATAATTATTTCGTTCATCATTTCTACTACCTACTTATTTTCTATAATTCTTAACTATATATTATTTAGCTATTACTATCTATCTCTTTTCCTTTTCTTACTAATATTCCTACTCTTAATCCTGTTTTTCTTTGTTTGTCTACGAAGTGCGCGTATAGTTTTAAAAGCACTGACAGAATATCAGCGTTGTGGCTCCAACCACAACACTATGCTGAATCAGGACCTCTTCCTTAACCGTTTCACATCACGATTCCCTTTGATGTTTTTTCTTTGTTTATATTTGTGTATTGCGTGAAGTTGTTTGTTTTATGTTTACGTCAAAGTTGCTGGTCATTGAATAAACGTATTATCTATCTATCTATCTATAGGGTGTTGAGAGAACTGAAGGGTGCGAAAAAAGTAGCTGTCGGCTAAAAATTGTCTCCTAAGATTCAGGGGGGATCTGCCATTTCCACCTGAAGGGCGTTGGTAGGGCTAGATCTCATCTCAATGAGATCTATTTTTTCAAGCCAGCTTTGTTACCGGGGACTTATAAGAAGGAACCATAGTCTAGGGGCACTATTTTTGAATTACTCGTCTCATTTCGAGCGATATATTTCGTTGATTTGCGTCGATGCTATTGATTTTTGAATTTTTTATCTACTAAATTCCATGAGTGCTAAGACCCTTTCGCTGAAGGGCAGTGATCAAAAAGTTCGGAAATCAAAAGAATCCGCGCAAATCAATAAAAGATATCGCTCGAAACGAGGCGTGTGATTCAAAAATAGAGCCCCAGGATGCTACGGATTGTCGCATTATAGAGTAATCTGAGTGAGATGGGGTGCGCTCCCCAACATGCATCAGTTAAGCATCGTAAAATTTTAAGTCCCTTTTCACATTTTTTGACAATATAATCGAAGTGCAAAGATCCATCAAGTTTTGAATCCAGGAGAACACCTAAAACATTATAGTGCGATTTTGCTGATATACTTACGTACGTTGTTAATAGAGACCACAAACTCGGGCAGAGTCCTTTTCCTTGAAAAATTAACAACGAAACTTTTGGTTGGGGAAAGGTTGAGACCATTAGTAGAGAGCCAGTGGTCTAGGGAAGAGAGTGAGGTAGAGATTGATTCAGCTGCAGCTTCAATATTGCTGTTGGAAGAATAAATAAGGATATCATCAGCGTACTGTAACATCTGGCAGTTATTTACAACGGATTCTATATCATAGGTATATATATATATATATATTGTAGAGTAAAGGACTCAGAACAGACCCCTGAGGTAGACCCAGTCGTACTATTTTGGAGAGATTGATATGTTCATCTCTCTTATGGAAAATAACTTGTCTCTCGGACAATAGACGAGGTTCGCCAGACTATCCGGAATCCTCAGCTCTTGAACTTTCTTCCTGAGGATACGAAGCTGAACGCTGTCGTATGCAGCCTGAATATCCAAGAAAGCCGCGACAACGGATTTTCCCTGGCTAAATGCAAGTCTAATGTCTGAAGTCAGAATACTAAGACTGTCTGTGATGCCTGTACGTGTGTTTCTAAATCCATTTTGAGACAGGGCCAAAAGTCTCCCACTCGCCACATACGGTTCTTGACAAGGTGCTCCAACAATTTAATTAATACTGAGGATAAGGCTATGAGGCGGTAGGATGAGTTGGGTTGAGTGCGGGGAAGCAATTGGCCCTGCTTCCCCGCACTCCACCCTGCGCGCCTTTACAAAAATAACTGACAAAAAAGGTTCTCTATACCTGCAAAACAGTGATGCAAGGCCTTTTTTAAGATGGTTAATACGATGTAGAATAACGTAAAGTAATAAAAAAACTAGGTGAATGGGGCGTTTTACTAAGAAATTTTACATTTTTTTCAACACATTTGCTCATAAAGTGGGTCTTATGTCATTGTTTTAAGGTTCATAATGATATGTATTACCCAGCCCGTGAGTAATAAAAATAAAGCACAAGTACGTAATGGTTTTTTTCTAAATTTCAGCAAAGAGATCAGATCTTATTTTATATTTAAAATTAAGTGTAAATATTGAACTACATATTTGTAAATAGAAATATAATTCCACTAAATCATTTAAATTTAACAGAAAATTATCATTTATTTATGCTAAAACGTGAAAATATATAGTTAAGTATTTTTTATTATTTGGCTGTATGGCATACTTGTCAATGTGAATCTCATTTTGCGAGCGAAAAAAGAAAAAAATAATCGCGCCTCTTCAGAATTTTCAGATGTTTTCACTTGGTTTTCACAAACGGCATTTGTTTTCATCAGATTGTTATTATTGTCAGAAATACAACACAAAAAATGTCTTCTTCAAGTGCAGAACAGGAAACCTACGTGGGTATGGGTACACAGCCAAAAATACTTTCCGAGGCGCAACATGCAAGTGATAGCTTGTTGCCGTCAATATCAAAAGAAAGTTTTTATTTCTTTCTTTCCTCGCAAATGTCATGAAAAACGTCGTATGACACGCGTGCGCAATTGCGCATTGGATATTACATTCTCGGCTCCATTGAGCCCTCGCCTTCGGCTCGGGCTCTAAACTCGCCTCTAATGTAATATCCAACTTAGCACACTTGTAGCATAATGTACTATTGAAAAACTTGACGAAAAACAAACCTGATTTCTGTTAGAAATCTTTTTTATTTTCAGTTGAGGCGGCTGTTTTCCCTCGCTTTTAGTTTTATGAGAACACCCTGTTGTTTCCAATCGTTATTGAGTTTGTTTCAACGTGATAGATCGTTTTGTTTAAAAGTTATACCGTTTTGTTTATACGGTGAGCACAGTAACAAACAAGAATTTTAAAAATTCCATAAAAAAATCTTAATTTTTTTGGTTTTTTTTTTAGTATTTTTCCCGTCGATAAAATGAAGCATAGTTACCTTATTTAATATGTGCACATTATAAAGACTCACACTGTATATATTCGTGCGTTTTGTGTCTATATACCCTCAAACTTTCACATTCAAGTAGGATTAAAATATAAGAATAAGATACATACTCTTCCCTGGCATACAGTAAAGTAGGACCTGGGTTTCGCTCAATGGTTTCGCTGTATCATGGGCGAACGATAAAACAAGCCCTGTCACTGTAGACAAACCTATTATAGACAATACATAAATCAATTATGGATTGGATTGTCGATAAGAGAGCGCTTTTGACTAGGACACATGTTTTCATTGTTATCATATCAGTAAGGCAGAGAGAGACAAGAAGAAAATAATGATATGTGGCCCTATATGTAGCCGCAACTTAAGTTGCAATCGTTCACTCCTCACCTGACAAATCTTGAACGCATTCAGTTCATAGACATACGTTTTATAATCTGTGAATGGCATCAAATAACACCGGCGTACTAAAATTGTGCGGCTCCGTTATTTAATGCCATCTAGGGCATAATATAACTTGGCATCATATAACGGTGGCATAGAATAACAGGAACGAGCTTAAAATGTCCGGTTCTTTTATGTACGTCACTGTTATTTGATGCCAAAGTGGCATTGTATGAAATGGCAGAGAATAAAATGTGCGTACATGTCGCTGCCATAGAAAAAATTGGCTGAGAATAGTAGGGAGTCGTTTTAAGATTTTGTTTTTTCTTAGCAAAGGGCACTCACACCATACAGCCATTTTCTTTGTTAATGTATGTACTTACGGATTTAGATAGCGACAAGTTACAATATAGCAGATAATAAATATACAATGAATTGATTATTTCCAAAGGGTATATAAAAAAAAGAGAAGCATACAAAGGTGCGATCGTTAAATCGATTAAAGCAGACAAAGATCTGATATTTAAATAGACTGAAGGAGACAAATATTGATCATTAAATTGATCGAAGCAGACAAAGGTCTGATTATTAATTGATTGAAGCAGACAAAGGTCTGATCATTAAATTGATTGAAGCAGACAAATGTCTGATTATAAAATAGATTGAAGTGAACAATGGTTTGATCATTAAATTGGTTGAAGCAGACAAATGTCTGATCATTAAATTGATTGATTTGAACAAAGGTTTGATCATTAAATTGATTGAAGTAGACAAATGTCTGATCATAAAAGTGATTGATTTGAATAAAAATTTGATCATTAAATTGATTGATTGATTTGACCAAATGTTTTATCAATAAATTGATTGATTTGACATAGATAATATAGCAGACACATAGATATTCAACACCAAGGGGTGGAGATCTGGTGACCTGAAATACAGGCTAATATCCTAGTTTAGGCACCAGTCTCCCACAATATTTTCAAGTTTTTTATTGTGACTCATTCCCTTGTGTTCATATGTATTGTGGTGAGAAAAATAAATAAATTTATTAATTACATATTTAAAAAAAAATGTGTTGTTTCCAGCAGATTACTATTAATTAATCTGATTATTAAAATTGATTTTGAAGGTTGCCCAAATATTTTCTAATATGGTGTTAACATCTTTTAAATTTTAGAAATTTAAATTGTAATAGTCAGACAGCAGTACTGGAAAAGAGCGGAATCGATTTATCTTGATACTATGGGATTGATAAAAAAAATAGCTTCATTTCAGGTGATTGGAAATACAGGAAGTTTATTTATACCATGCCTGATGCCGATAAAGCTATTACTAAATAAAATATATGTTTTTCCAAGTAGCTGGAACTAAACTTGATACATATATTATTTGGTTCCAAAGCAAAGTGTATGACAGGTATCTATTTAGATTGCTTGAAATGAAAATGAAATGAAATATAGTTTATTTAAGGAAGAACCTATTTAGATTTATGAATGAAAGAGTTTAGCAATTCATCGTTCGATTGAGGCAAAAAACAGAAAAAGGACAAGTTAATGACTAAAGTGATAATATGATAAGAAATCAGAAATGTGCTTCATAAGAATTAAGAAGAAAATTGATAAACTAGGAGATACTAACTTTAGTGGGGTGCCATGAATCTGCTGAGTTTTAACGCCACGTAAGCGTGTCTGTTTTCCGCAAAAAGAAGTATATTTAGCTTGATTCCTACTTACCGGTAAGCGAGTAGCTTGAACGCCTCTATATTAAGTTATCTGCTTACCTTAACTTTGGCACCTGCATCGAGTCTAAAGCTCAAACTGAGGCAAAATAAACGGCTAGGTATCCTAAACAAGGTTCAGCGGCACTTCCCGCCACAGTAACCCCAGTCCCTTGACAAGACATTGGTCAGATCGTGTATGGAGTTAGCCACCTCGGGGATGAATCGGCAAAGTATCAGCTTGCCGGACTGGACTTGGTGGGTCGAAGAGCCAAGAGGCCTATTGATGATAAATAGCAAGTAAAAAACAAAACCTTTGCACAAGCAATGGCCCAATTGTGGCTAAGTGCAGAAAACGCACGACTAACACAAGCTTCGAATCCTATCCTGCAAACATACGCCTGCCTGTGTGCTTTTACAGATGTATTTCGGAGAGTGTGCTTAGGAGCTGCACGAGCTCCTTTCACCTGCCCCTTTCTTTTATCGGACGTCCGTAATCACTGGGGTAACATATTTGCCTTGTCAAGATTCTGAGGACTTGCACCGGGTGATTTTCTTCATCTATCATAGTGCTCACTTCTGAGGTATGGAGTTCTAATGCTTGCGTCGGTATTTCCGAGCTCATATTCCGAGTGTCTTTAAGGCTCGAGTGAAAGGCTCCTTCTAGTTGAGATTGCTACATCCTCGACATCATCTTTCCCCTAAGCTAGATTGTGGTCAAAAGTGAAACCATTCAAATACTTTCAAAAATAACATAAGATACATAATTATAAAAAAAAGACATGTAGAAGATTGTTGCACTAGATGCGGGAGATTGACATTTAAACTGTATGATTCTAAATGCCCTGCAAAAGAAAAAGATGTTTGAGTTGTTTTGATGGACATGTTCGACAATACTGTTGGACGAGAATTCTTGTAAAAAGAAAAGAGGAAAACGGGAATAACTTTACAAATAAAAGGCTTGTTTAAGTATGAACGGCTGATGTTCGGGATTTTATTGATGATATTTTAGTATACGGTTAAGCTCTTTCAGAAAATGATGCTAGGTTAGAAAGGGATGAACGTTCTAAGAGAAAAATATAATGTCGTCTTGAAGGAAAATAAATGTAAGGTTGCCTGGAAGAAATTGCTACCTAGTAATAAGGCCGCCTTATTGTACACTGTGGTTTATGTTCTGTTAAGTATACAGTATGTCTCTGTTTGCAAATAAAGTATATTGTATTATATTGTAAATGTCGGTACAGAATGACTGTGATAAGGTATTTCAGGACATGGTCTATCAAACTATCAAAACAACAGGGATTAAACCACTGCAGAAGTACCTACGTGTCAACTATACAACAATTAGACCACCGACTATAGTAGCATAGTAACCTGGTTTTGGGCTTGGTGAATTGCATTAGCAATGGATCTCTAACTTTGCGACTGGGTCGAAACGACTAAAGAAAGTTCTTTGTAATACAGGAAGCAATGGTTCGGAAAAACAGAAGTTTTGTAAAAATAACTAAAGGTCAGGTTTCAATGCTTTAAAACTGCTCTTTCTAATATTCCTACCGTAGCATACTATAACGAGAAACATTGAAGAAGCCGATGTTAGTCCAGTAGGACTGGGTCTTGTTATACTCCTGGGTGACTATAAGAAACCACGGATCATAACTCCCGCTGATATTGTCGTACTGAAAATAGGCTCGAGCGTTAGTTTGGGCGGTTGAAAATTTTAATCAATTTTTATATAAGAAAAGCTTTGAGCTGGTGACCGATAACCAACCTTTGGAAATAATTTTTGTTTAGAAGCCGAAGCCATGCAAAATAGAGAAATGGATAATATTGCGTTTGCAATCCAACCATTTATTACAAAATGGTATAAGTAAAGCGCTAGTGAAAAAAGATCTTTGGTGTAAATAGTTTTGTAAAGTATCAAAGCTATTTTTACTACAGGAGATATCGTGACTCAAAAATATTTACCCGGGTTTACTGAGAGACAAGATACCAAGACCACTGATTGGTGATGCAAAAGAATGTAAACTAGAAATAAAGACCCGTGCAGATAAATTTTGATCTTGCTTACTGTTTTTATGAAGACTCGTCATCACTATAAGACATCAATAGAAAGAGATGTTAGAGAGCGAGATGCTAGCATCACACGAAATCTGAGTGTATAGTTAGACAAAGAGTTTTAAACCATCACTAGATATATTTTATAATAAATTGCCTATGAAATTGAAGCTCAAAAAATAGACTAAATAGTTTTAAGAAAGACCTAATGACATAGAAATGCTTTTAGTTTATAGTTTAAGTGAATTTTTAGCACAGAAAATTATAATTAAATACAAAATAGGAATATTGTAATGCTTTACAACGTAATATGACAATTACCGTAATAATGTATCGAACACAAATATATTTTCTTTACGATAAATGAATGATGATTATGAAAAAAAAAAACGATAAATGAAAAAAAAGAAAAGAAAAAAGAATAGGTGTGCAGATAGAAAATGAAAAACTACAGATTGTGATTAGGAACAATTAGAAAGTTATATTAAAATCATGTACCAATTAGTAAAGCTCATTCAAGAGTAGGTGTAGGAGGTGTTGTTAAAGTAAAAAAACTATGAGCCTGGTGAAACGTATAGTGCAAGATGTAGTTCATCTCTAAAAGAGTTGAACGACGATGAAAAGTCTATCGAAGTGAGCCTGAAGAAAAAAAAAAGACCACATTAGATTTGAAAATATTTTTAGGTTATTTTGTTATCTTGATTTATTTCTATTTCATTAAAAAAAGGAAGGGATGTAGTGTATTGGAATTATGTATTTACTACCCTTGTCTCGAGTGCATACGTCACAGTCGGTGGTGGGCGAGACCTGTCATGGCCACCGGCAGAAGATGTTGTGGTGGTGCATTGCCGAGCCAAGATTATTATGGAAACAAGTGTATCCTACAGTAACCATATTTTAACCGACTTCCAAAAAGGAGGAAGTTCTATGTTCCACTGTATGTATTTTTTTTTATTCACCAATTTCTCCGCCCCATTTATGGACCGATTTTCAAATTTTTTTTGTTCGAAATAGTATACTCCAGAGGTGGTCCCATTGTAACCAGGTCAGGATCTGATGATGGAATCCCAGGGAAATCGAGGGTAACCCTAAAATAAAATAGGTACTTACATTGTTTCTCACCTACTTTCAATTATTTACACTAAAAATAGAAAAATAAATTAACTTTTTACAAAAAAAGTAACCTGATTTCAAAAAGCAAAAAATAAAAACGTTGCATTTAGTGTGCTACCTACTGATCTGTTTGAAGTCGGTGCCAAGCTAAATAAGTTTGATAGGCTATACGTACTTACATCCGCCTTTGCGACTTCAAACACATCAGTAGGTACGTAGCACACTAAATGCAACGTTTTTATTTTTCGCTTTTTGAAGTCGGTTTTCTTTTTTTTTGTAAAAAGTTAATCCCAGTAGTCCCCTCTAGAACTTTGGTCCCAAAACGAGAATTTTGGTTTTGGAAAAACGATAATTTTGGTCCCAAATGTCAGCCTGAGTGACAACGAGACGTTTTTCCCATTAATCCCCTCTGGTGCGTTTTCAAAAAAGAGAGATAGTAACAATAAATTGTCCTCCTAGATTATAAATGGGACGTTTTATTCTCACTAGTCCCCTCTAGCATGCTTTCAAAGGGGACACACGTATAAATTTGTCACCCAAGGTGACATCTGGGACAAAAATTACAACTGTCACCAGCGCTAGAGGGGGGACTTCTTCTTCCTATCGTGTAGGTATAGTCAAGTGTGTAGCGAACTTGACTAACCCTGATGTCAGAGTTTTCAAACCGCACAATGGCCTCTGGCTTGGATTTTAACGTATGTAGTCAATCGACAGCAGCCGGTGTCGGTTAACGTGCCATCCGAAGCACGGAAACGCTCGTGATAAATTGCCACTTTGGTCACCCATTAGGTTCTTTGCCTCTGCGTACGTTGCTTAACCTCACTGATCGGTTGAGATGGGCCACGAGCACTAGAGTGGACTAGTGGGAACAACATAGAAAGGTCTATATATATGTCTATATATTTATATATGTCTATATATATGTCTATATATATCTTCGCGTGCAAAGTTCTCGTTTGTTTACCTTGATAAGGCTAGGGGCTAGGTTAGGTCCTGTATCAGTGGGTCAATAAATATGATATTAATTGTCGATCTGACCCTATTGCTGGTCAAAGGCCCTTACGGAAGATCTTGAGAGAAACTCACCATATATTCAATTCAATTTATTTGAAAATGGCGTCCGCAATCGTTATTTTGCCAATGAGTAATATATTAATAATTTTCCACGTTAAAAACGTATGAGTCACCACTTCAATCCCAACAACAGTTCGCACAAAGTAGATAACTAGTATTTTTGCAGACCACAATGACTATTAGCAGATAGCCACAAACGAAAATGTCCGAACAAAAAAAGAATTTTGAAAATCGGTCCGTAATTGGCGGAGAAATCGGTGAACATAGATAAAAAAAAATACATACAGTCGAACATAGAACCTCATCCTTCTTTGAAGTCGGTTAAAAATTATAATATAAAATGGTGAAGTCAAAAATAGTACAATTACGAGCATTATTATACATGTATGTATATGTATATGTCACCGTGACATTGTCTAACCCGTAATATCAACCGTGTGGTGATCGGTTGAGAATAACACCACCCCATCTCTTTCCGTGGGTGTCGTAAGAGGCGACTAAGGAAACACGAATGAGACCTGCCTCCTAGTAATCCATCCCAGGCAACGACACTTCATTTTTTTCTGAATCTGAGGTGTCGTCCTATGGTCTCATGCGGTGTGGTAGGCTCTGTAAAGGGCTGTCTGGTTCGCGACCAGCCTCCTACCGAAGTCCGACGCCAAAGAGCTTGCTGTGTTCCGTCGGTGCGTGGGAGTACCAGTGCCTTTATAGGCATTTTCTGGGTTAACTCGCTCCATCGTTGACCTCATCTTTGAACTTATGGTCAAGATTGAGGTCAAGAGTTAACCCATCCCTACTAATATTATAAATGCGAAAGTAACTCTGTCTGTCTGTCTGTCTGTCTGTTACCTTTTCACGCCTAAACCGCTGAACCGATTTTGATGAATTTTGGTACAGAGATAGATTAGAGCCTGGGAAAGGACATAGGCTACATTTTATCCCACAGTTGGGCACGATATAACCTGTAATCCACGCGGGCGGAGCCGCGGGCGGAAAGCTAGTCTTATAATAATAATAAAAAAATACAATTTGATTTGATAAGATCATAAATTCTCGGTACTTTGTGAACTGCCCCATTTTTTTTCACATAGACGAAGTTTTTTTATATTAATGCAACCTAACCTAACCTAAACATAACCTTACTTAATCTAATGTCATGCAGGCGTTCCTTAAAGTTTCTTAAATTTATGAATTTTACTAGGCAAATTGTAATATGTGAAATTGAGCGATAGGGTAATAAATAGCGAGATTCGAGAGCGATGAAATGAAATATTCTTTATTTGCAATAAATGTGGTACAGTACATTGGTGGTATATGATAGGCAGATTCACACATTTAACCATTTGAATGGTATGCAATAGGGTTAAAATTAAAATACGATTTGGAATACATATGTCAAGGCAGGAAAAGAATCATAATGTCAAAATGTGAAATAATTTAAAAAAAATTAAGATAACAATAATAATTTTAAAATGTCAAAATGAATTAAAAATACATATTCCATTAAATAATCTAAGTAGTTGTACACTTCATATTTTAGTTTACTCACCTCCTAAAGGAAGAGCGGTGCCTCCTAACACAAGTTTTAAAAAAACTTAAAAGGAGACTCCAGCCCCCGTATCAATAATGTAAACGGTTTTTTGGTGAAAATTAAGATTTTATTTATTTATTTTATTTATTTTATTTTTATTTATTTATATTATATGCCATAAATTCGTCTACACTATAAAAACATTTGTCACAAAGAAACTTATATAGCTCCGTTTTGAATTTTTTGATGATAAATCTCTTATGCTATCTGGAGGTGGTATGAAAGAAGATACAGGGTGTAAAGAACAGCTTAGCAAAAACTGAAATCCTGGAATTCAGATCATCATTCTAAATGATTTTCTAGTGGAATTTTCCTCCGGAATATTTTAGATTTTTTTTTTCAAGATTTTAAATATTTTCTGCTTCAAAATTAAATCATTTATTCGAATACAATCGATTTTGTATTTAAAAACTACAATAACTTCGTAAAACACGAAAACCAGTAATGTATATCGAATTCCGATAATGGCGCGGCGCGGGGGAAGCGCGCGCGGGACGCAGTTACGCGGTAAGTTGTGTAGCGCCAAGGTAGGTAAATTTACGAAAACTTCTGATTTTGACATTTCCGGGAAAAAATAATTACTTTAAGCTGATCATAGTTATGAGTCGATTCTACCATTTAAATATTTGCTAAGCTGTCTTTTACACCCTGTATAGTGACGAGGATAGAGTTGGAATGTTGCGGTGGTTTGGACATGTAGAAAGAATGAATGAAAGAAGATTGACGAAAGAAATATACAGCGCTAATGTAGTTGGAAGGGCCGGAAGAGAGCGCCCTAGGCGAACGTACATAAACCAAATTGGTGATGTACTGAGAAAAGGTCATGTTTGGAGAGGTCTGTAGCATATGCACCCGTTCGCAGTTGCACCTTTCGCACTTGCCCACGAACGCAGTTGCACCCGATAAATTTATTAAGTTGATTATTTTGCTATTTGTATTGTCGACAACAAAAGTATTTGAAATGGTTAAATGCCTTTAAAATTACGTTTTTAAAAATTGCTTGTTTTATTTATAATAATTGTGTTAAGGTTTAATTTCTACAAATTAATACCTTATAATTATTTCATAATTATATTAATTAATAAAATAAATTTCATAAGAAACTGTACACTTCATAAAATACAAGGTTAGAAATAAAACATAAAATATAATCATGAAGTTTAATCAAATAAATAAAAATCAACAACTGTAGATTAGTCAAACAAAATTAACAATATATTATTAAATTAAATGGGTGAAAATGAAGTACCTATATTTATGGAGGTAAATTTTCCCAAGGAACATAGCTTACAATACTTAAATATAGGCAAACTAATTTTCAACCTAGAATCACAGATTGATCCTTAAATTTTAAGTAGAATTATTTAAATGGAATTAACCTTAAATTATTTAAATGGAATTAACTTCCTTTGAAATACACCCGTCCTGACTTAATGAGTAACATCACGCAAGAGCTCCTGTGCACCCATAGAAACCCACTCGACGTAGCATTTGCGCTTAGAGAAGTCTACAGCGGCATCTACTCGTCAAAACTTAGTGCACACTCCCTGAGACATGAAAGGTTTACGGGCGCGCAGATCAATGGAACCAAACCCGAGACGTTGTACCTTGTCCACACACAGGCAGAAAAGGAAGCCCTGAAATGTGAAGGATACGGGTCGGGAACTGGATCACGCGTCCTCACCATACATGAAGCACAGGGCCTAACGTACGAAAACGTGGTAATTGTTCGTACTATAACAACCAGGCAGGAGCTACACAACAGCATCCCACATGCAGTGGTTGCCGTATCGCGCCATACCGTCAGCTGTGTATATTACGCGGATGACGGTAATGATGCGATAGGCAGTTTTATCAAAGAAGCAGAGGCGGCGGGCCGAGGAAAAGTGATTGATTATAACCTTAAAATGGCAATCAAAAATCGGGATACGGTTGTTATCGATGCTTTAAGGACTGGAGACAATAGACAGAAACCACCGCTGGCTTAGGTAAATAAACAGAATAAAAATGTATTTAAGTATATTTTAGTTTCTTTATATGTATTTATTGTAAACTCAAATGGAGTATAAAATCTGTTGAAAATGTAAAATTAGTATTAAAAATATAAATTATAATAAGACAAGGGCACGGACATCAAGTCTGTGGATGCAAAATTAAGTGTAATTAAAAAAAAAAAAAAAAAAATGGAATTAACTAAAACATAAATATAATATTATTTACAATGTTGTTGATTTTGCTTGCCATTTGCTGATTATTTATATAATTAGGTACTCAAGTAGCCACAAAATATACACATAAAAGTAAAGCCGAGTATATATTCTTTAGATAAACATTATTTTAAAGTAAAAAACTTTTTGTTAACATTTTTTTTACAAACAGTACATTGAGTAATCAGTCGCTTAATTTCATATCAAATTTATCGGGTGCAACTGTGTTCGTGGGCAAGTGCGAAAGTTGCAACTACGAACGGGTGCATATGCAACGGACCCGTTTGGAGTACCCGAATCCGAACAGCATGTATGAAGCGAATTATGAATGTAGAGGAAGCGAACGAGGTTTGTTTGGTTCGTAGCAAAGGCGTGAGCTTATGTATGTATGTAAGTATGTAAATTGTAAAGGTATCGCGGGAGATAATAATTTCTTTTATTTTATTTTATTAGAAGATGGGTTAACTCTTGACCTCAATCTTGAACATAAGGTCAAAGATGAGGTCGACGATGGAGCGAGTTAACCCAGAAAACGCCTATAAAGGCACTGGTACTCCTACGCACCGACGGAACACAGCAAGCTGTTTGGCGTCGGACTTCGGTAGGAGGGTGGTCGCGAACCAGACGGTCCTTTAACGAGCCTACCACACCGCATGAGACCATAGGACGACACCTCAGATCTAAGAAAAAAATGAAGTGTCGTTACCTGGGAGGCAGGTCTCATTTGTATTTCCTTAGTCGCCTCTTACGACACCCACGGAAAGAGATGAGGTGGTATGTTATTCTGAACCGATCACCACACGGTTTCACTAGTGAAATTGTAATATTATGGTTTTTACAATATTCCAGTGACATAAACAGTGTCACATATTACACAATATACAATCACCGGGTAAATAAGTGCGAATGACTATATGTACATATGTATTCAAAGGTCAAGATAGATAGTTTCAAACTATTTGATAAGGCTCTTTTCATTTAAGTTTGTTATAACTTAACACTTTGCCGGGTAACGATTATTAATTACTAGCCTTCCGTCCGGGACTTCGTTCCCGTGGGAATTATGGAAAATTATATAGCCTATGTTACTCAGGGATAATGTAGCATCCTAATGGTAAAAGCATTATTGAAATCGGTTCAATAGTTATTAAGTTAATTCGTAACATACAAAAATACAAATCATTCCTCTGTATAATATTAGTATAGACTAATAATAAGGCCCGATTACAGAGGGAGACTGCAGTCTAGATCTATACTTAAGTATTTATTGTCTCTTTCTTTTACTATCAAAATGACAAAGATGACTGCTACTTGTGTAACCACCTTCTTTAACTTTAGCTTTAATCGTAACTTTAACTTAGTTTTTGGGTTATTTCGTAGATTTTATTTCCCTACCCTCTATTAGTAACTATGCCTCAATGACCTATCTAATGGCGAAGATTTGTAATTGGCTTAGAACAAAACCGTGTATATATACAGTTTTTTTTATTGGCTGTAAATCTAAAATAAATACTTAAGTATAGATCAGATTCTGAGTCGCGTTCTGTAATACGGAGCTTAGTCTCCGTTTCAGCTAGGGCAAAAATGATTTCGTATACAATACAAATGATTGTTGTTGTTGATTGTATGTCTATTCTATTCGGATGTTCTTCTTTACAGGGGGCTATTCCACTAATCAATCGCGCCTCTATGGCGGCGAAAAGACAATGAAATCGTTTTATCCGTTCTGGCGAAACTAATTTCTTACATTTCTTACCAGCCCATATACGTCCCCACCGAGGGGCACGGGCCTCCCTTCGTAATACGAAGGGGATTTAGTCCATAGTCCACCACACTGGCTCAATGCGGGTTGGTGGTCTTTCTAAAATGAATTTTCTTGGACGGGCGGGTTTCATCACGATGTTTTCCTTCACCGTTGAGCAAGTGATAGTTAGAAATCCGTACATAAATCAGATAAGACGAATTTTGTGGTACAGGCCCGCACCAGGATTTGAACCCGCAATTACAAGTCTGGCTCATTACCAACTGGGCTATCACCGCTTTTTACATTTAGTAATGGCTGATTTGAATAACGGTGCCACCGCCAACTGAATCTTAAGTTGCTCAGTAGTTTGCAACATAACATTCGTTTGACGGTGGCGCTACTGGTCGGGGTGGCTGTCATCAAAATGTACTTATAGACCGAGCTCCCGTTGCACGAAACCCTACCTCATGAGGTGGCAGCTCAGAAATGTAATCTAGTGATAGATACTACTTAGGAGCACTGGATTTTAGTAGTTTGTCATCGCATTTCCGTCAAAAAACTGGAAAAAAGGGACCTTTATTCCTCCCTGCTACCCCTAGCGACACCTTAAATCGATGGGACTTTACTAGACAATGTTCAGGGGACCTTCCTCTAGACAATCCTGAAAATTTTGGAACTACACGATTTAATTCGTTTTCTGACACTAATTTTTCTAGTTTTCGCGGGCTAATTACATAAAGAGGAAAGATTTGATTGTTTGTTTGCATTGAATAGGCTCCGAAACTACTTGATCGATTTGAAAAGTTCTATCGCCATCAGAATCCTACATTATCTCTGTTGATCATAAGCTACATAATTTTCCCGAATGCCCACGGGAATGAAGTCCCGGGCGGAAAGCTAGTTTTTTATAAAATTGCCCTGCTGCTGTTCTTCTAAAGAAAGACTGCACCTTTGCGAACAAACATAAATCAAATCAAATCAAATATACTTTATTGTACACACAAACAGAAAAATAACTAAAAATAACAATACATTTACATAAACCCAAGGCATATACAATAAGGCGGCCTTATCGCTTTAAGCGATTTCTTCCAGGCAACCTTAGGGAAGAATTTGAGAGAGGAAATATCATAGCGGAAATATCATAACATAGCTAGAGTAAAAAAAACAAATGTAATGCAGTAATTAAGATATTTTATGTACTTCATATCCTGTATTACGAAAAACCTTTATTTTATCTTTATCTTATCTATAGGGACTCTGAGTTCTCAGATTTCGTAATATCCCTACGACAAGTCCATAGTGCAGCCTTGGGATGAAGTGTCATGTTTATGTACCAACAACAATGTAAATAAATTAATAAACTGATAGATGTTCCGCGAATTGTGCACATTTCACCAGTTATCTATAACGGATGTGCTACTTGTACACGTGCAGATATCATATTGGAAGGCTAAGATTCATCTACCTACACAAAAATATATGCTTAGAAATGATCCTTCTAGTCATTTTTTTCCATAACAATAATAATAATGTATTCATTTATGAAAGCTTCAGATACGCTCATTACGTGTTAGTGAAACTTATACTATGTTACTCAGTATTTTACAAAATGTCAATAAAAATAAATTAATAATAAAATCAATAAAATCAACACCTCATGCAAACAACACTCTAGTGAGGTGGCGCATGATAGGTGAGTCATACCTCGCCGCTACGGTACTCAGGATAGAGTTGGAGCTGGCCCGCACCCTGCAGAGCAACGAAGCAGCTCGCTTCCGCACAATCGCAAAGAAATCATCTGTGCGTGCGTCCGCGAACATACCTGATGTGCTGCATAAATTTAAAAGTACCACACATCAACACGATCTAGGGATATTGCACAATTTTTCATACAAAAGAGGATTGTTTGAGAAGCTATAAAAGCATACTCGAGAAGTGCTTTTATAGCTTTTCAGACCTGCAAGTGCTAAACCTGAATTTAAATTCTAGTTAATAAATTTCGTTTTACTTAAATTTAGCGCTCCATATATAGAATACGAATAGAATAGAAAATGTTTTATTCAGTAACATTACATGCTTACTATCACTAAACATAAGACATAGTTACATCCAAAGTAATGTACTAAAAGGGGTTGCCAGCTCAGCATACTGCCGTGATGAACACGGCGCTGATTTTCAGCTAGTCCCGAATTTTATCTCAAGTATCTACGTGTATGTAGCTTTTCAAACAGACCTCTTTTGTATGAAAAATTGTGCAATATCCCTAGACCGTGTTGATGTGTATATTTTCAAGCTTCGTACGAAACCTAGCTTAATTTTTTGTGTGAAACGATATAAAAGAAAGAATAGGTTCTGTTAAATTTGTAGTAAATTATCCATCCTCCCCCCCATAAAACTGAATAACTTTCTCGAAGAAACATACTCGTAGGTTGAAATATAAAAAAAAATTGTTGTTATCATCTGATTTGCCTTCGTTAGAATTTTTTTCAAAATTTTTTTGTGAGAATTTTGATGTTCGTAAAATTTAACCAAAAGTCACCCTGTATCGACATGTAAGGCGTTTTCTATCAAGTCTGTAGGAGAGATGCGAGGATTTTCCTTAGATAACGAATAGAATAGAATAATTTTATTGATTCCATACCATATACATAGATTACAAATAAAATAAAATAATATGCAAGCAAAAGAAAAAAAACTAAATCAGAATCTATATATATTTAACAAAAATTTTAACAAAATGTGCCTTAATCTAGGTTGCGTATCACTATGTGCATGCCGCAGTAGTCAAAAGGTTATAACTCAGTGCGGTCAAATACTGATTTTCAGTTATACTTAACGGGTGAAGTGCTGACCACCTCTCACCATTATGCAACTTGTTCCATCTGATAACCCTCACAATTTTATTTATTTATTTATTTACTTAAGGTACACTAACAGCGATACATATTTTGTATTTCACTTAAAAATATTTTACTACACCATTGGTTATATGTTTGCCACTTATTAGTGTACACAACATTCGTATATTTCAAGACGACAATAAAAGAAAAACATATGAAATAAATCAGATAAAACTTACTAGTACTGATGAAAAACAGGGCCCTAATCGCGCTAATTTTAACGACTTTACCAAAGAACAATAATCGTTATATTTTTCATTTTTGATCACGATTTTGTTCAATTTTGTTACGTTCATAACAAAAAAACAATCGTTCATAACAAAAAAAAACGGCCAAGAGCGTATCGGGACACGCGCATTGTAGGGTTCCGTAGCAGCATGGTTCAAATATGCAGCTGGCTTCTTAATTCTACGAGCATATTGACGGTTAAACCGCTAATAATGTCTAAAAACGAGGTCACAAAGAAAGAAGGTCACAAATTTTTTTAAATTCCAGCGCCACAAGGAAAATGAAAAAAAAAACATCTGTTTAAGAACCACCACGCGTGGATGCAAACGGTTGTATAAAAATCGTTTACATTACGTATTCATTTAAAACTGGTATACTATCGTTATGGTCATAGAGATGAAAGAGACTAAAGTCTTTTAAGGCTTATTAAAAAGACTCGCCTCCATCTTACAGGACTTGACTCTAAAATTAAGATTGAAAGTTCGAATTTTTATTAATAAGACTTAGTCGTTTTATTAAAAGACTAAAAACTGAAACGACTCGAGTTGTTTTCAATAGACTGAAAGACTTAACCAACTCCAGTTGATTTTAAAAGACTTAAACGACTCGAGTTCTATGAAATAAATCAGATAAAACTTACTAGTACTGATGAAAAACAGGAAGCAAACAATTTAGGACATAACAGGCAATTATACTTAATTATACAAACAAAATAGTGCAAAAGTTTATTAAGATATTGATTTCAGCATTTTACGTTTGAATTGTATAGCAGAATCGTGAAAAATATCTATGTCTGACGAATTGGCGTTGATTTCATTGTACTTACAACAGATTCTCGAGAGAGGGTGATGCAAGCCAAGGTTAGTTTTATAACGAGGTATACTAAAAGTTTTTGTAAGGGGAACATGGTGATTCTAGCCACACATTTGGTTCTAAAATCACTGATGCTCTACCTACCCCTTTAGGCATTAGAGGCGTGAGCGTAAGTATGTAATAAGGATATTTTGTGTTATTGTTTGCCTATATGTCTAAGAAGTACTGCAAACTTACAATGAAGTCATAAATAAATGATATAACAAACACTATCATTATTTAATAGTTTTTTTTTTTTTTTTTTTTTTTTTTTTTTAATTATACTTAATTTTGCATCCACAGACTTGATGTCCGTGCCCTTGTCTTATTATAATTTATATTTTTAATACTAATTTTACATTTTCAACAGATTTTATACTCCATTTGAGTTTACAATAAATACATATAAAGAAACTAAAATATACTTAAATACATTTTTATTCTGTTTATTTACCTAAGCCAGCGGTGGTTTCTGTCTATTGTCTCCAGTCCTTAAAGCATCGATAACAACCGTATCCCGATTTTTGATTGCCATTTTAAGGTTATAGTCAATCACTTTTCCTCGGCCCGCCGCCTCTGCTTCTTTGATAAAACTGCCTATCACATCATTACCGTCATCCGCGTAATATACACAGCTGACGGTATGGCGCGATACGGCAACCACTGCATGTGGGATGCTGTTGTGTAGCTCCTGCCTGGTTGTTATAGTACGAACAATTACCACGTTTTCGTACGTTAGGCCCTGTGCTTCATGTATGGTGAGGACGCGTGATCCAGTTCCCGACCCGTATCCTTCACATTTCAGGGCTTCCTTTTCTGCCTGTGTGTGGACAAGGTACAACGTCTCGGGTTTGGTTCCATTGATCTGCGCGCCCGTAAACCTTTCATGTCTCAGGGAGTGTGCACTAAGTTTTGACGAGTAGATGCCGCTGTAGACTTCTATTTAATAGTTACACATATCTAATAATAGTATAGAAGTAAGCTCACAAACAACTTCGGTAAACAACAATTAATAAAGTAATTACAGATTAGACCATAAAAACCATAATGTTTTTAAGGAATAACAACTTATTAGTTAAATACGGTGACTTGTATTTTAATCGTCACCTAATTAGGATGTTTCTCTTCGTTCAAACACGACATTCGATTAATAATTCAGGTAAAATCAAAACAAATTCGACAATATGCACTTTTTATATTTTTTACAGATAATGTTTTTTTTTCACCACAATCTAGTCCAGGGGCAGTGGTCGAGGGCGTAAAAAGATTATCCAAAAGATGCCTTGTTCACTCAAACATTAAAGAGAAATACTCCTGAGGTTGTTCCATATAAATTTTATCGAAATTGATTCAACATGTATTTAAAAAAAACAGCAAAAGCAATTAATACGGCAATTTTGTTCCTTTGTTATCTGCTAATAAGCATTGTGGGGTTAAAGTCCGTTGATTCATAGGTTTTAACGTAGACAATTATTAAAGTTTGGTCCCGTTTTTCACGCTTGATTTAACAGGTCCAGGAATTAACAGGTCAAGTGCTCTAAAAGTTAAACTATCTAATTATTAATTTTTTTACAATAGGTTTGCTCTTGACCACAATCTAGCACAAGGGCAAAGATGTGGTCGACAATGTAGCAAGCTCACCTAGAAGAAGCCCATTCAGTCGAATTTTATAGAGATTCGGGTTATATGAGCTAGGAAATACAGACGCAAGCAAGGGATTCCATTTCTTGGTAGTGCGCAATATAAAAGATTAGCATTCCGCTCGGGACTTCGTTCCCGTGGGAATTCGGGAAAATCATGTATCCTATGTCCATCCCGGATATTGTAGGATTCTAATGGTGAAAGAATTTTTCAAATCGGTCCTGTAGTTTCGGAGCCTATTCAATGCAAACAAACAAACAAAACAATCAAATCTTCCTCTTTATAATATGAATTCATAGATGATAGAAAGCGCTCAGTGCTGTTCCGCGTTGAAGGTCGAGCTGACCGTCTATTGCTGAACTTTGACCACCAAACAATCTTCTATTATATCTTCTTTATATCCGAAGTCCGACGCCAAACAGCTTGCTGTGTTCCGTCGGTGCGTAGGAGTACCAGTGCATTAATAGGCATTTTCTAGGTTAACTCGTTCCATTGTCGATCTCATCTATGACCTTGGTCAAGATTGAGGTCAAGAGTTAACCCATCTTATAATAAAAAATCTTCTTGCTTAATCGTTACGATTTAATATATAATAATAATAAGTAAAATGTTACATTTTAATAGTCAATCTTGGATCATGCTAATATAAGGCGTTGTAAAGAAAAACGGGGCGGAGTGCTAGGAATAAGATCTCCTAAGGTCGTAAAAAAAAATCTGTCAGTAGGTAATACTGTTATTATCACTAATTATAAAGTAAAGTCCGTAATAAGATCATATTTTATTTAAAAGAGGGCCTTGCCCCTTTGCTCTATCGCAGGGTTCAATATACTCGCTATTATAAACATTATTTGTATTATATTATCATATATTTGTTCCTCTCACATGGTGGGAGCATGGCTGCGAAAATATGTAAAATATTTCATGTAGATCCATTATGTATTGTGTACATACTGTACATTGCTTGTTTAACCCCATTATTTTTAGATATTTTCTTCTATTTTTACTTTATCGATGTACTTATCTAAAAAAAACTGACCAAGAGTCAAGCCACGCGATTATTCCTTAGTTAATTTAAAGCTTAACGAAAAACTTATATTATCTTTCAAAAAGCTTTTCGATTACACCTCATACAATGGTATTAGTGTGTAAAAATAAACATGCTCCTTTTAGGTGTAGAGGTCCCTGAAAAAAAAAGGTTTTTTCAAATTTAGTTTTACCGTTTTGTCAGCGTAATCTAAATCTGTAACTGAGGCAAATTTTAGCCTTGTAGTACCAAGCGCCTATGAGAAAAGCTGTAGATGGATGGACAGACGAACATGGCGAAATTATACGAGTTTATAATTTACTACGGCGATCCTTTTATTTATTTATTACTGGCTGACCCCGCAAACGTTGTTTTGCCATATGAATTATTTCTAGAGTTATTTTTTTAAGTTATCAACCTATTCTCATGCCTACTGAATATATATATATATATATATGAAATTTCATCAAAATCGGTCGGGCCGTTTCGGAAGAGTATAAACACTAAAACTGTGACACGAGATTTTTATATATATTCGATTTTATTATTAAACAAATTCATAAGAATAAAAAGCTTGAAATTAAACTAGAGCTTTGTTTAAATATTTAACTCAGCACTTCGAAAGTCACTGTTTTTCTTTTTGGAAACTTTCTGAGGAAACTCTCGAGGCTCTTTGAAATTATAATTAATTTAATTTAATTTAAAATTTAATAACGACATCATAATACCTCTCCACCAAATAGCTTAACATTGATTAGAAATATCACCGAAAAATTGTTAAAACCGGAATATTATAATCTCTCGCCATATTACAATTTGCCTAGTAAAACACTACGAAACGTTAAGGGCCGCTTGCATGACATTAGGATAGGTTAGGTTAGGCTTTTTTTAGGTTCATTTAGGTTAGATTATATTAATATTATAAAAAAATCGACTGAAAAAAGGGCGGTTCAAAAATTACCGAGAGTTTATAATCTTACTAAGGCAAATTACAATATTACGGGCTTGACAATGTTACGGTGATAGAAACATAAAAATTAAGAGCGCACATTCAAAAGCCTACAACTAAATTTAGAAAATAGAAGAAACAGATACAAATGAAACTTATAATTGTCGTTTAAATAGATAGATAGATAGACAGATAGATAGATATAACTTTATTTAACTGCTTCCAGAAAGACAATACAAACAAGTAGAACAACATAAAAGTTATCTAAAGCAGTCAAAAAGGCGCTGACTCAGCATGTGCTGTAGCACTAAACTAAAGCGCTGATTTTCAGTCAGTACCACAGTGTGTTGTTGCGTCGAGCGCGAGGTGAAGTCAAGGGCAGGCACAATTTTAAAATAACAAGAAATTAGATATAATTAAAAACTGTGTAGGTATATATATAACCCCCGATATCAAGAGCCTTACCACATCAGCTTTCAAACAAAAAACCGCATCGAAATTGGTTCATTTGTTAAGGAGCTACGATGCCACAGACATACACACAGATACACACGTCAAACTTGTAACACTTCTCTTTTTGGTCTGGAATTAAAAACTCCTAAGGGTGAACATTCACGAATATTTTTTTTAAGAAAAACCTTCTCCATTTTTCAAGTCGGTTATAAATAGTATGAATACCTTAACCAATGAATACCTTGTAACAACAGTTACTGCAGAAGACTTTATTCCTCAATTTTTCAAAATGTTGAATGACCTTTGTCATCCCTCCGTTTATCGACAATAAACAATGTAACAAGCTACGAATAAGGGCCTCTCCAAACGGGACGCGAGAACGCAGCGTGTATTAAACGCTGAGCGCTCGTAATAATAAAATAAACGCTATATATTATAAAAAATAAACACTTAGGTTTTCCCTTGTGTTGTGGGTCCTTCGGAACACACATAAGGACAAAAACAAACACCCTTGGCCCGAGAACAAACATCTGTTTTTTACACAAATATTTGCCCCGGAATAGAATAGAAAAAAATCTTTATTTTGCAGGAAATTCAGGATGTCACTTAAACATTTCAAGATTACATGAAATACATACAAACATACATTAAAGGATTTAAATACATACATACGCATTCGTTCTATTGACCCTACTGACTATTTGCGACAAATAGAAACAAACTTAGCCACTCACATACACTCACACAAATACAAACACGCGCTCATACAGATACATACACATATCCCATGATCATACACACAAACAATCATACCTAGGATACTTTTATTTTGCGAAGTATAATGTTCATTAGCCTAAAAAATTAAATAAATAAAAATAATACATAATATATGTCAGTACTTACCATAAACTGATCTCATTTTAGTTTTAAGTATGTGTAGGTATAAGATAAATGTTATTATGTATACATATAAGAAAAACATTGTTGTAGTGCCCCAACGGGGTTCGTGTATGTGCTTTAATGATGTAACACCTTAAAAAAACTCACGGTACAATAAAGAATTCTGAATTTTGCGAAGGTGCAGTCGAACCCAGAACCCGTCGATCAAGAGGCAGTGTCGCTATCACTCAAGACTACGTATATTGGGTTACTTACTTTAAATCAGTTAGCGAAAATAAGGAAGTGAATCAGCCCACGAAAGTGACCAACTTTTCTCAAGGAACATAGGTCGAAATTTGAAAATTTTTTCGCCTCTCCATAAAACTTGTGCGATCAGCTAACTTGCCTTTGTATGGAAAGTCCTTTTTTTGTTGAGAAATTCATATAAGTTTCTCGGGGAAAGTTATTCAATTTCATGGGTAGGATCATCTTCTAAAGCTTCGATAAATAATTTAAAGTCTCCATATAGACGAGCTCGCTACATCCACCCTCGACCTCATCTTTGACCTGAGCTAGATTGGGGTTGAGAAAAAAATCTTTTCTTATTTATTAAAAAAATATCTTCTTACTTATTCTGCTATTTTGTTATTTATGTTGGGTTGTATGTACCGTGTTGTCGTGATTTAATGTATTATTTTATCTCTCTCTCTCTCTCTCTTTTAAATAAGTCTTGGTCGACAAGTTAGTCAAAGAAACGAAGCTAATAAATTAAGCAACTAGAATAAATATTGGTTAAATTTGTTGCAGATATTGAATCGTAGTAAATAACCTTTTTAAAATATCCAAATTACCACAACTATGGTCCACGTTAGCCGCTGCAATCCCCGCCTTGTGTGTAAGGAGCCTTATCAACTAATCGCGCCCTCACAGATTGGCTCCCGTTCCCACGTCTATATAAGGGGGAGGGGTGCCCAGCGCCGGCGCATTTACCTTCTGACCGAGGTAGAAGCAGTACGTTAGTATTGTTAGCATAAGGACCCGTAGACTGACTAACTTTTTAATTAATAAGTGCCACTTTTACCCCTGTCATAATGGGGAAAAGTGTAACGTTGAACCTTTGTGTTCTTTTGGTTATTTCCGTTTTATGGAAACCGACGCTTTCAGGTGAGTTTAATAGTTAAGTTTTATTTATTTATATTTATTTTTAGCTTTTATTTATTTAATTTAAGTTTATATGAAAGCTGCAAAGTCACAACCAAGATACAACCATTAAAATTAATGCTACTGTAAATGTCATACTGTCACTTTCCGTCTCGTTTTCATAAACAAGGACAGCATTAAATTTAAAGAATCTTTAACTTTAATGAACGTTTCTGCAACTTAGTGTAATTCAATTGAACGATCATATGCCAATACACATATTGTACATAGTGATGTTTCTACTTTCATTTTAAAACTAGACTTCGTTCCTGTAGTAATTTGGGAAAATTATGGAGCCTATGTGTTATTTTCATGTCTAAGCTATATTACTGAAAAGTTTCATCAAAATCTGTGCAGTAGTTGTTGCGTGAAGGAGTAACAAACATCCATCCTTACTAACTATCGCATTAGTAGGAAGTACGAGTATAATATTATTATTTAACTGTAAGAATGAGGACGTCTAAGACTTCATTTACACAAAAATGGTAAAATAGATCCGAACATAGAAATAAGGAAACTAAAATAATCTCTTTTCAACCGACTTCAATAAAGGAGGAGGCTCTCAATTCGTCTGTATGTTTTTTTTTACGTTTGTTACGTTGGCCGATTTTCTAAATTACTTCTTTGTTCGAAAGAGTACTCCTAAAGAGGTCCCATATAAATTTGATCGAAAATTCATTTTTTTTAAATCAACAAGATAAATGAATGAAATTTTCGTTTGTAGTTATCTGCTAATAGGCATTGTAGTCTGCAAAAAATATTAGATATCTACTTTGTGCTAACTGTTGTTGGGATGGAAGTCGATACGTTTTTAACGTGGAAAATTAATTTTGGATGCGAAGGAACTTTACAGTATATCTATAGTATGTTTACAGTATATTTGAGTATACTTATCTACGCCTAAGTATCAATAACACAGATACTACCGAAACAATTTTTTAAAAATTCTTTGTCCCTACTAACGATTGGCAAACCTTAACTATTACACATATTAAATCCAATAGGGTTTCGGTGGCATTATAGTTTTATCATAATTGTTAAAAAAAAATTTGAGAAATAAATAAATAAAATAATTAAAGTACTATGTATTGCAGAACAATTATTAGGGACTTATTTAGTCAAACGGTAGAGTAATTACCCATCGAAATTAATACTATCAAATATACAGATGACACATCGATCTCTTTTTGTAACTTTTCGAAAACCTTTAAAAGAAAATGATAAAGGTCTAACACCTTTAAAAGATTTCTGACAGCATGAGAGTTCAACTCTTGTAAAAGAATTTCTTGTTATCCTAGTTAAAATTCATAAAAAAATTGAAATACACATTTCAATATTTCAAAGAGCTTAGAAAGTTCCAAACATGATGCGAGCTTTCATAATAATAAAATTTTAATAAGCAAACGTACAACTTTTATTGGATTTTTCCAGCAACACTCATAAATACATACGCTTACGTCCGTGATCAACAGAGTAGGCAGACATCATAGTAGTCCGAAGTCCGACGCCAAACAGCTTGCTGTGTTCCGTCGGTGTGTGGGAGTACCAGTGCCTCTATAGGCATTTTCTGGGTTAACTCGCTCCATCGTCATCTAAGACCTTGTGGTCAAGATTGAGGTCAAGAGTTAACCCATCTTATACAAAAAAATAAAAAAATAAAAAGTATTGCAACCATCCAAAAAATAATTCATCGGATTAAAATACTCAAAACACGGCCTTAAATTTATTTTTACCAGCCCATTGACGTCTCCACCGAGGGGCACGGGCCTTCCTTCGAAACACGAAGGGGCGCTGGCCTTACAATGAACAAATTTAAATGAATTACCAACAGTAAAAAGTATATATTTAAATGCTTTTAAATACAACATCCTTTGTACGTCTTATGAATAAAGACATATATCCATATTTTATCTTTAATTAAAAAGTACATAAAGCAACACAGTTTATCTTCTAACATAATATATCTACTTACTATCTAAACAGCTTTCGTGAACTTAGCGAGACCTATGCCCCTTGATCATTTTCCGTGTGGTGAATAGGTAGTTATTGTCACTAAGTGATAGCTGGTAGTTATTCGCGTAAACAGTTGATAAGGCCACCTTTGAACCTAGATTGCACTATCAGTTATACATTGCTTCTATTGTGCGAGCTTCGCTGTTAAAGTCAATGTCAGTTTTGTAGTTGGCTGGAGTTACATAGATGGAGACGGCGATTGTTGCTAAAGAAATATACATTTTTGTATAAGTTTTATTATTAGCATCCCCAATAATAAATTTATACAAAAAACCGATTTGTGAGGTTACGCAACGTACACAGGGGCAGGGAACCTGATGGGTGACCAAAGTGGCAATTTATTACGAGCGTTTCCGTGCTTCGGAGGGCACTCTACTTAAAAGTAGAGGCCATTTGATGGTTTGAAAACTCTGACACCAGGGTTAGTGGATATAGAGAGTGAAATTCCATGCCAGTTGCAAAATGAAAGTTCTTTGATTGAACAGTTTAGGGCGGATAATCTGCTAATAATTAGTAGCGTTTTAATGGCGGAAGAATTATGATGTCATCATTTTCAACCGACTTCAAAAAAGGAAAAGCTTCTCAATTCGACTGTATTTTTATTTTTTTAGGTTTTCTCTATTTTAATACTCATTATAGTTTTTTGTCATTGGCAAAACCCTGAATATCGTAGAAGCCAGTTATTAGTAATTGAACTTGTCAATAATTTTCTCAATCAGACATTTTACCACAACTGTTTGCCATCAATCTAAGATAAGTTATCTTAAAAAGGTTTTTATCTATCTAGTTGTCTATTACAATACCATAGCACTTGTGTAAACGCTTGTGCCTTTAATTCCTTGCTTGTTTTCCGCCCGCGGTTTTACTGCGGTGGAAAAATAGCCTATGTCACTCTCAAAGGACAGTTGAAGGGAACGGGGTCAGTTAGAGCTGTGAAAATAATTTTCCACTTTAAAAACGTATGAGTCACCGACTTCAATCCCAACAACAGTTCGCACAAAGTAGATAAGTAACAAGTATTTTTTGCTGACTACAATGCCTATTAGCAGATAACTACAAACCAAAATGTCACTCATTTATTTATTTTAGATGATGTTATGGTTTGAAGTATTTTTTTGTTTTTGTTAATATTTTTCAAAGCGCTGAATTATTTTCGATAAAATTTATATGGAACCACTTCTTTCGAACAAAAAGAATTTTGAATATCGATCCATAATTGGCGGAGAAATCGGTGAACATACATTTAAAAAAATACATACAGTCGAACATAGAACCTCCTCCTTTTTTGAAGTCGGATAAAATAACATCCACAATCTCACTTTGGAATTCATAATTTTACTAGTCACTCGCCTCTTTGCATGTTTAATAAGGATATAAAGAGCCGCACATCAGGTATAACGGAACCGCACAGGATATAAAGGATATATCCTATAAGGATATAAGAACCAGGATATAAAGAACCAGGATATAAAGGATATAAAGAACCGCACATCAGGTTACCACACGCGTGCACTCTGCGCTGTTACAATAAGAACGGTGTTGCGAAGAAAATGGGGTAACATGATGCGTTTACCTTTTGTAAACGGTTTTACATGTTGGTAAAAACCGTTTCAAAATCCATTGCGTGGTTTAGAAGGAGTTAGTGATAAACAGACAGATAGTCGTAAGGAGACTTCCTTTTATATTATGTAACAGATAGATAGATATAGAAGTTAAGATGGGGTAGGTAGGCTTTCTGCGTGTCCGAGTTAGGAATGTGGAAATCCGCAAAAGAACCAAGATAACCATTAATTTCTTAAATATATATGCCAAGACCCTTCACGATTGTAAAAATACTTTAATCCCCTGGTTAATGCAATTAAACTACGAAACCTCTGAGAGTTATTTAGAGTCAGAGATATAAATTCTTCCAATAATAAATACAGGCACATAAAACATCTGTTATAGTAGGTATATGCAATACACAGTTAGTGGAGGCTACTGCGGTAGCTCCGTGCTGGCCGCAGTAGTTCCTCCGATCCCAAGACAGTGTCGCAGGGCTAACTTAATAACTCATTCTACTGCTTGCTATTACCGACCTCAATACTGTGACTATTTCCGTGGATGTACACACACAGCCAAAAAAAAACACACACACACACACACACACACACATACACATACAGACATATCATTAGTCTAGGTACTTTAAGTTTCCTTGAAAGTTTGTTTGGTTGAGTTTAGTTAGTTAAGTTTATTTGTCTGTTACTATAAGTTGTTATGGAAGAGCGGAGTCTCCTGGTACAGGCACATTACTTTCTTAAAAGTAGGCTCCATCCACTGAGCTACCTACAATACTCTGTAAACGAAAATAAACTATTTTTCATTTTCATTTTTAATTTTCAAATTGTTTATTTTAGATTAACCCTCAACAAAAAAGGGTGTTATAAGTTTGACGTGTGTATCTGTATGACTGTGTATCTGTCGATGTCTATGTCATCGTTGCTTCTAAACGAATTTATTGATGCTGATTTTTTGAAAGCTGACGTAATCGAGATAGTTCTCAGCTATATTTGATCGAAATTGGTTCAGCGGTTTAAAAGTTATAAGCAATCGAATGTTGGGGTTGATACAACATTTTTTTTAGAGTTATTTTGTTTATGTTTGTCTGTTATTTTTTAATTATTACCCTTTTTATTCGGTTACTCGCATAATGACACTTGTAGGTTTCAAAAGCACAATGACACATGATGTTCACGCAGAATGACATACGCGAAATGACACGTGTAGGTGTTAAACGCATTATGACACACTAGCTTTCAGCCCGCGGCTTCGCCCGCGTGAACTTCGGGAACCGCGTGAAGTTTTTCCCCACTAACTCCCGTTCCTGTAATAATTTTGCAATATCCTGTTGCAACTAAGCTTTAAGTTTACTAAGGTACCTGCATGCCAAATTTCAAGCATCTAACTTAAGCGGTTTAGATTTTTCATACAAAAGAATTTTCCCGCTAATTCCCGTTCCCGTGGGAATTTCGGGAATTCCTTTCTTAGTGCACCTTTACGGTACCTAAGCTACGTTCCTTCCAAATTTCAAGTGCCTACGTTTAGCCGTTTAGGCTGTGCATTGATATGTCAGTCAGTCAGTCAGTTTCCCCTTTTATATATTTAGAGAAGAATAGTGTCTACGCAAAATGACATACATGGACGTAAACTTTTTACCGATTAGTTGTAAAATCGGGTCGGCGGTGATGGGATCACACATACACATACATAAGCTCATGCCTTAGTCTCATTGGGGTATGCAGAGAATATAAATAAATAAATAAATAAACGCTACACACTCAAAGGCCCACACTAAGGTTTTCCCTTGTGTCGTGGATCCCTTGGAACACACATCACAAACACCCATGACCCGAGAACAAACATCTGCTTTTTACACAAATGTTTGCCCCGACTGGGGATCGGACCCAGAACCCGCCGATCAAGAGGCAGCGTCACTACCACTCGACCAAACCGGCCGTCAATAATAAAAGGATAGAAAATAAAATAGAAAAATAAAATAGAAATTTGGTCAATCTGTCCATCTAAACTCTTCGTGTGATTTGTATATTTGTTGTATTTTGTTAAAAAACGATAAAATAAATTATATTAAATCAAAGGAATATCATAATATGTTTGCTGAGTAATTTAACAACAATCTTTTAATCGAATGCAAAACATAAAATAAAACATTCCATTGGTCACAACAGTTCTCACATATTACATTATATAAATATGTTTTGAACAATGTGCTAATTTATTTTTATACAGGGTGTAAAGGACAGCTTAGCAAATACTTAAATGGTGGAATCTACCTAAAAGTATAATCGGCAACAAGTTTTTTCCGGAGACGTCAACTTAAGGAGTTTTCGTTTTTTACTTGCATTGGCACTACGCTACGCCATGTGTGACGCAATTTTATTTTACTTTTCCAGTCGGTTTCAATTTTTTACAATGCCTTTAAAATTAGAGAGTTGCCCCTGATTTTCCTCCATCATCATATCCTGACTTGATGACAATAGGACCACCAATATCCCTACTCTTTCGAGCCAAAAAATATTTTAGAAAATCGGTCCACAAGCGGCGAATAAATCGGTAAAAAATATATATACAGATTGAAAAAGAACCTCCTAGCTTTATTGAAAATCCTGAACCAGTATCACTTACTGAACACCTTTTTTTTTTCCTAATCGTAGACACCACTCGGGCGCACCCCCCGAACGCTACCCGCACCCCTCGCGTGCCTGGTGTAGGAGTAATGTCTACGTTTAGGCAAAAAATGAACTATTCCCATTGAAAAAATATTTGAAAAATTTTTTTTTCATAAATGTGTTCTTTGAGTGATACTGGTTCAGGATTTTGAATATAGCTAGGAGGTTCTTTTTCACCCAGTATACAGCCAAAAATAAAACTTGCTCCTTTTTGAAGTCGTTTTAAAAGAAATCTGCCAACCAATAAACCTTATGTATATTGTTTATACAATTTTGCTATTTATAAAATAAGAGAACAATATGAAGGAGTGATAAAAGGGTCACTGTTAGATACCACGAACAAAGAGGGTTAAGAGTTATCGCTCTGTTTATTAGTCCTCCTTGTCACTCTTTTATCACTCTTGGTTCATTAACGAATTGTATTGGTCATTGTCAAGGCAACTTTGTAATTTGAAGACTTTAAATTAGTAAGGGAAAATTAAAGATGTGAATCGGCCCATAAAAATTTGTCAAGTCGACCATGCTTGGCTAAATTGTGGTACTTTAAACCCATGGACTTAATGTGTATTTTTTTTAGATTAAGGGTTTACTCTTGACCACAATCAAGCCAAGGGGGCTTGGCTTGATTCTCATCTCATTAGTTTAGCGATAGCGAAGGTAGAAATGGAAAAGAAAAAAAAAATCGGGTTGCACTCCGGGAGTGCCGGCAGAAGTGAAAATTTGAACATTAACGTTGTGCATTAATACGGAAATACATAAAAAGAGTCCTTTATTCTCTCAGGATTCGAACCCTCGACCTGTTGCTTACAATCTGGCAACTTTTCCATGCGACCAAACTGTCTACTTTTTAATTCAGTAAAATAGTCTATCGGTATTTGCGCACTATGTGCGAATAATCGTTGACATCGTTGACATCTGTCACAGAGATAATTTTACCATAGGGCTGCCATCCGTCCGGGTTTCCACCCATACTTCAAAGTACACAACGCTGCTAAAGAAGTTTTCACTTCAAAATAGGTGTCAACCCTATCCTACGCATTTTCGATCACGGTCACGTGACATCTGACGATCTGACGCGAGTTTAACATTTTTTCTCCATACTTAAATGTGCTCAACGCCGCTAAAGAAGTTTTCACTTCAAAAAATATGAGAGTGACAGACAGTGTAGAAAAGTCACATCATTGTCCTTTATAGATTAATAGCCACATATTTTCCGCGGTATTCAGAGCTTTTGTGTCTGCTTGATATTACATGATGTTGTATAATGTTGTATATAGATCTATGTTATTTATACATAACACATACAATTGTACGCATATTTCAATGCATTCATCTTATACTATAACAAATATTATGTTACTATAGGGTCTTTTTATAATACGAAAATGGCACGACATATTGTATTACCATTGCCTCCTACGAGTATGTAATAGTACTAATAGTAATACTAGAAGCTGAGAACATAGAGGGCAATGGTAATTCAAATTTCGAAGTGCCGTGCCGTTCGAATTATAAAAAGGCCCATTTACTTGTTTTGTTCCGTTTTACACTATGATATTACTAAAAAAAGTACACGTTTTTTTAAATTGCTTCGCAACCCGCGTCACTTGTGTCTCCTATCTCAACTACTCTAAGGTAGACTGGAAGAGATCCCTTCAGGGATAAGTCCAATTACCTTTTAAATTTATTATATTACTAGCTGATCCGGCTGAAGTTGTCCGGTTTTCTTAAATTTTCTTATGTTCCGCTCTACTTTCTTTATTATTTTCTTTTATAAGAACCTTCTCTTGACAATAATAAACACAACAAAAAAAGAATTAGCGAAATTGTTCCATCCGTTCACGCGTGATGCGATGGGAATAGAGATTCATTTTTATATTATAGAGATACTGTTTTCGAGCAATACATGCCTACCCTGTTATGAATACGTATAAAACACACGTGACCAATCTCTCCCCCCCGAGTCTACTTATAACAATTACTCAATTAGGATCATGCAGTGGGGGGCACCGAGTTCGTGTTTGTAATTTATCGACTGTTGTTTTAAACTATGCATACAACTTCATATTATGCCATACGACACTTGTTTAGTATTGTACTAAAGGATGCCCGAGTCTTAGTTCCGAATTTCGTAAAATTCTTCCTTAATCTTTACTTACGATGTAAAAGGAACTAGGCCGAAAGATTTGGGCTGGGTGTTGATGAATCAATTAAAATTATTTCGCGAGCTAATTCATTACATGACAGTAAAAAGTTTTCCTACAAGGTAAGTAAAAGGAATGACTATCTAGCTATTGACTCGTATTTTTATTTTATTTTATTAATAAGACGTACACAACAGCCAACAATCAAATCTTAATACTATAATAATAATAAACGCTACACACTCAAAAAAGTTTTCCCTTGTGTCGTGGGTCCCTTGGAACTTACATAAAGACAAACACAAACATCCATGAACAAACATCTGCTTTTTATACAAATGTTTGCCCCGACTGGGGATCGAACCCAGGACCCGCCGATCAAGAGGTAGCGTCACTGCCACTCGACCAAACCGGCCGTCGGCATACTAAAAACATAATACGGCTAAGGCTCAGTTCCAGATTGACAGCCAAATGCGTGAACGTACAGCATGATAAGCAAAGCTGTAGCTTATTCTTCTGCCTAGCCTGATAAGGAAATAAGCGTGAATGTGCTTTCATCTGGTCATGACATATGAGACGGCTCGTAAATAAGGATGCATCAGTTGGCCATGATCGAATAATCGCATACTCCAATTATTGACATCCGTTCTCTGCCCTTTTATCGACATATCATTATTTGGATATTTTTGTTAGCTTGTCAAAGTCGAAGCCTGTAGTTTACTTTCACCTGACTTATGTCACTTGGGTGAATAAAGTACACAGGTTTATGACATGGAGTATTAAGATGTTACTTAAAAAATCAAAGTAGTGAATTAGATAAGTGCTTTTCACTCTACGTTTTTTTCGCAAACGTAGAGTGAAAAGCAGTCTTCCCCTGAGAAGAAAAGGCAAGAAGCTCTGAGGCGAGTGCTCTTTTTTACCAATTTCCTTATTTTCTAATTGATTTAATTCTGATATAGCTCTATGTCATTAATGGTATTTTTTTTTTATTTCGACCTATGTTTCTTGGAGAAAGTTTTCAGTAGAGGAGCGTCTCAGTTTGGACTGTGAAGCTAGCTTCTCAGTTGTTTTTGATGCTGTCTCGATGTCGACCACCCAGACTTGTGCGAAAGGGACAATTACAGCTTTCCGGCGAAATGCTGAGTTTTATTTCCGACATTATGAGTTTAGGCGTCAATGAATTCCTACCCCAAAAACTTAATAAAATCGTACGTCTCTATCGATTTGTAAGCGTATATAAACAAGGTTCGTACGTTTTGTTTTTTCCAAAATTGTTCTTAGTTTTTCAACAGTCACCTTTTAAATGTTGAGAATTTTTTTGGCGAGTAATGCTGACTTTTATTCTCAAATATCTTTTTATCTACGAAAAATATCACAAAAATGTACAGACCTAGTTTATGGTGTTCCTGATACTATACCAAAATTTCACAAGGATCCGTTGACGTTTAGGGGATGGAATCCATTGACGCCGTTTGTATGAGAAAAAGCACTGAGACGATTCTCTTATGCGTGAATCAGCAGAATCCATAATGTTCTAAAACTATTTTATAATAACCTAATATAAGTAGTTAACATTTTAACTCTACATTTGAGCTAGAAAGCGTGGCACCGAAATTCACAAAGAATAAAAATTCTTCATTCGCAACTGGTTCCAAACCACAGTTGCGGAAGATTTTCCGCAACCCCCGCGTCCCACTAACTGACTTTTACAATACGCGTGACAAAAGTTGGCAGCTGGTATATTTCATTTTTCTTTCACTCTCAGTCCAGCTTTAGAATTAAAACATTATAAAGGCAAATAAAGCAGATGTAAGCACTAAAAACAAGAAGCAATTAAAGTTAACGCACAATTTACGATCTAAACAAAGTATACAATACTTAGATCCGGTTGCGAGGGGTCAAAGTTGGGTCTTATCGAAACGTTGTGCAAATAGATGAATCAACTGAATCGATGTTGATTGTTGACAATTTATGTAATGGTATATTCCAAGCTGGAGTTCATCATATCTTCTAATTAGGTGTAGTCAAGAGTGTTATTCATACAGATAAAGTTGAAGGACCAACACATTCCTTATCGGAGTAGGTAGAGCTCACGTGAGAACACGTTTAGCAACACTGATATACAGTGTGTGAGCGACCATCCATAAATTACGTCACACGTTAAGGGGAGGGGGTCAACAAAGTGTGACATTGTGTGACAAGGGGGTGGGAGGGGTCATAAGTTTCGTGACGTCACATTTCAAAATGTGTTAGAGTATCAAACTTTTTAACTTTTAACGACGAACTTAACCTACTCAGTCCCAAGAACTCTTTTTACTGTTTTACTTTGGTTGAGACAATGAGTTTTGAGTTCCCAAAAAAAACAACAACTCTATTAAGTACTGCTTTTATTATAAAATTACAAAAAATGGAAAATATGCAAAATATGTGGCGTCACGCTATAGAGGGAGGAGTCTTAAAAATGTGACCAACTGTGATAAGGAGGGGGTCAAAAAATCATGAAATTCGTGTGACGTAATTTATGGATGGCCCCTAACGACAGCTTAGCATACTTAGATGGTGTAATTTAACTATAGTTATGGTAATTTTTTTCTTGGAGACGTAAATTTAGAGAGTTTTTGTTACCTATTTACCTTTAGCACTACGGAATGTCCGCCCAACGAGCAGCTCCCCCGTGCCGCGGTGCAATCAGAATGCGATATGCATTGCTAATTTTCGTGTTTTACGCTGTTATTATTATATTTTACTAGCATTCCGCCTGCGGCTCCGCCCGCGTGGACTCCAGGTTATATCGTGCCCAACTGTGGGATAACATGAAACCTATGTCCTTTCCTAGGCTCTAATCTATCTCTGTACCAAATTTCAGCAAAATCGGTTCAGTAGTTTAGGCGTGAAAGACGGACAGACAGACAGACAGAGTTACTTTCAATTACAAAATAAATAAAATGTAAGGATTAAAAAATAAAATGTATTCCAGTAAATAATTTATTTTTAAAGGGAAAGCAAAAAAAAACGAGAAAAAATTCGGAAAATTTTGCTGAAAAAAATTCCATTGTAAAATCGTTTAGAATGTTCGTCAGAATTCAGGGTTTCAGTTTTTGCTGAGCTATCCCTAACACATTCGTATTAGGATTCTACAGAAATGTCGAGAAAAGTTGCAAAAAATAACAAAAACAAAAGGATACAAAAAACAAACTTTTTAAATGTTAAACTTCTAAGTAAGTAACAAAATCGAAATAATACCCTTTTTACTGTTTCATGCAATGAAATATAGCAGATTTCATATTAATAAGTAAAAAGGTACTTAATATAGTTTAAAAGTAATAACTATACATTTACACCTATAATCCCTTTCGGGGTAGGCAGAAGGTCATGTGCTAGCCCAGTTGGTAATAAGCCAGACTTGTAATCCGAAGGTCGTGGGTTCAAATCCTGGTGTGGACCTGTACCACTAAATTCGTCTTTTCAGATTTATGTACGGATTTCTAATTATCACTTGCTCAACGGTGAAGGAAAACATCGTGATGAAACCCGCCCGTCTAAGAAAATTCATTTTCGAAAGACAAGCGGTCCACCGACCCGCATTGGACCAGCGTGGTGGACTATGGCCTAAATCCCCTTCGTGTTTCGAAGGGAGGCCCGTGCCCCTCGGTGGGGACGTATATGGGCTGATAAGAGAAGAGAGAGAAGATCATGTGGCTCTAGAACTACTTGACGCTACATTTGATATTCAGTCTGAGGGATACTAAATAAATAAATAAATAAATAAACGCTACACACTCAAAGGCCCACACTAAGGTTTTCCCCTGTGTCGTGGGTCCCTTGGAACACACATGACCCGAGAACAAACATCTACTTTTTACACAAATGTTTGCCCCGACTGGGGATCGAACCCAGGACCCGCCGATCAAGAGGCAGCGTCACTACCACTCGACCAAACCGGCCGTTTGGTCGAAGGAACATGATGGAACATGAGTATAATGGCGACAGGTTGTCAGCCTATCGCCCACAATACAGCAAAAACCTCGCGTCCCACCTACTGGTTTCTACAGTATGCCTGGGAAGAGTTGACAGCTGGCATATTCTAAGTCCAGCGTGGAAGGAAGTAATAACAAAATAATAACAATAAACCACAACTAATTAGGTTACCACTTCCCTAATATTTACTGTGTCGTATCTTAATGAGACCGAGGGAGGCCTGTTAACAATAAGTTATTAACAATTATAAACTTAAATAATTGCTTTGTTTGTTACAGATAAATGCTCCTTGGAGTGTCAGGGATGTAAGTATAACGGACAGTTATTAACTAAATTATTATAATTTTATAATCTTCCTTCAAAGAAATTGTCTGAATGTCTTTACATATAAACTAGCTGCCCGGGACTTCATTCCCGTGGAAATTACGGGAATGAATTATACACATAAACCTTTCTCGTGAATCACTTTGTACATTCGTGAAAACCGCATGAAAATCGGTTCAGTAGTTTTTGAGTTTACCGCGTTCAGACAGACGTCGTGGGGGACTTTGTTTTATAATATAGCATGATATTTTATTTATTTATTTATTTTTTGAAAACATTTTAACAATGATATTATTATGATGATTACTCGGTCTTCTTCTTAGCGTGTAGGTATAGTCAAGTGTATGGCGAACTTGGCTAACCCACAAATATTTCCCTAATGTAAAGTTCTTTACGTTTCAGCTCCTTCAAGCCCTACCTTCCTCAGCCGCCACACTTACAAATATGGAGTCGAAGGCACCGTGTCCATATACTTGACAGGAGCTGACAAACAGGAGACCAGCGTCAAGCTGCTGGGGCAGGCTACGGTCACCTCGATTGGCAACTGCGTTCATGAGCTGAAAGTCTTGAATCTGGCCATTTCCGGGCCTGATGGCAAGGTATGTATTTCAAGTTTAAGTATGATGATATGCTGGCGCTTGACCATCAAAATGTGGTCAATTGTCAATATTACCAATCTTGATTGGTTAGAAAACCTGTATTGAATGTGTAATCATGCTCCATTTAGTTCGATTTCCCTGTTAGGAGGGTCACAAAGATCAAATAGCACTGTCTTCACACTAATAACCTAGCCACCTTAAATAAATAAAAAAATTTTTTGTCGTTCAGCTGTAATCATTAGCAGCTCTTGTACGAGAAAAAGATCAAATCAACATTTATGCCTCTTCCACAGAAATACAGCAGCCCTCCAGGCGTGGACAAGCCAGTCAGATTCTCCTTATCGGATGGCCGTGTTGGTCCCGAAATCTGCACCGAAGAAGGAGATACTCGTCGGTCTCTTAACATCAAGAGAGCTATCATTACCTTGCTGCAGACTGAGACCAAACCCTCCACTCAGGTAAGAATCTTCATGTTTATATTGGTCAAAATATTCACCATTTTTTGGACCGTAGAACTGAAAACTCTGCTAGATCTGAAAATTGAGGCCAGCTATATGCACGTTCAGAAGCAACGCTTTTCGGAAGGAATAAAACTAATCTATGGTTCTGGGCTGTGAAAACATTGTCATACATTGGCGTCAGGGCTTTTTAAACAACGAAGCTCTATCTGGAGTGAAATTTTCGTCTCCTAATTGGATCGTAGTTTGTCCAGTGACTTTTTATTTAATTTAGTATTCAGGACCACTATGTCAAGAAACCGAATGTCTCTTAAATTTATTATTATTTACTTTCTCATCAGGTGGATGTATTCGGAGCATGTCCCACGGAAGTATCATCATCGAAGGAGGGCAGTGCGCAGCTGGTGCACCGCTCCAGGGACCTGTCACGTTGTGCTCACAGGGAACAGGGCAAACACGACCTCGTAACCGGAGTCTTCAATCCTTCTGCTGTGAGTATTGTATTTGTCTTTAACTTACAAGATTTAAAAGCGTTAAAGATCGGATAATGTTTCACAAAATTAGAAGAGTAAATTTTTTCAGCAGGATTCAAACTTTCAAATTTACACAAAGTTTAAAGCAGGTGACGAACAGCTTTCGCCACTTCTGACGAATCTGTAAATCTTGTGAAGATCACAAAACTTTGGAAAAAATATGTTGAGAGTGTAGTAACAGATAGTCAGCAATAATGTATCCGTCAGATACTTTACCAGACTTCATTTCTTGCTAGACTACGTAATTGTTTTCGTTAGAAGGATCTTTGTTCAACCTAGCTTCACCTCCTAATCTTTTTTCTTGCTTTCCAGGAAATCAAGAACACCCAAGTCCTCCAGTCAACCTTACACGTAGAGTCCAAGGTCAACGATGGTATTCCGGAGAAAGTGTCCGCTAGCGAAGAATACCTGTACAAGCCTTTCTCAGTTGGAGAAAATGGTGCTCGGGCGAAGGTCCACACGAAACTGACGCTTACCGGCAAGAGCGCTGGATCTCCTACAGGAAGTAAGTCTTTTTTTCTATTTTTCACACTAATACACCTTAGCATTGCTGGCGCAATGTTCTTCTTCTTCTCGTTCCACTAAATCACTGGAGGTTGGCAGCCAGCTCGGCGTACTTCTGCCCATTTCTCGCCAAACGAAATTGGTCTTCCACTGTGGCGACGCCAGTCCATGTCTTTATTTATTTATTTATTTTAACAGTTTATTGTACACAGGAAAAATCACAAATGTTACAGACAAATAGAAAAACGAACACAAAAGGCACAGCTTATTTCTTTAAGAAATTTCTTCCAGCAGACCTGGGATAGTGAGAGGCGTAAAATAAATAAAGACAGACGTGCACAATTTATTAACCACTGAAATCTAAATACTAATATAAACTACATAAAAATACAACTACACATACATATAATATATAAATAATTTATATAAATACACAGACATGTATTTTATACATACGTTCATTATACTGAAGGGAAAGCAACAGATACATAATGTTCCTTTATTTTCTTTCTAAATATCGGAAGTGTCTCGGAATTGCGGATGGGGTAAGGCAGTAAGTTCCACAGTCGGGCTGCATGAACGGAAAAGGAATAGGAGTAGAAGTCAGAGTGATGGGAAGGGATACAGAGGAGTGACCTAACGGAAGGACGAGAGGGCCATGTTGTCGAACCATGTCATTTTCAGTCTACCTACGCATCTTTTACCTTCGATTTTGCCCATGACGATTGTCTGGAGCAAATGGTAACGCTCATATCTGGTCGAAAGGTCGTAATTGTATCCGAGAGTATCTTCGTCATTAACATTTTCTAAGTTCCGTGCTCTCTAATATTTCTCTGGGGTCAGTACTGTACTGTCATTTTTTGATGTCTATCAAAATGTACTAACATATTCTCTGAAAAAAAAATTACATACTACAGAATTGAGTTTACGGAGTTAAGAGCAACTCTTATTCTTAGTTAAACTGGCTGCCAAACTTACTGATGTACTAGTAGTAGTGCCATAATGGTCAAACTACTAAATGTGCCAGATACCACTGTAAAAAATGATAAAATCATAACGCAAACAATATGTTTTACTCTAGCCAAATGCACTGAGCCCCGGACAATCATCTTCGAGAATCCTCATGGCCATTCCGGTGGTGGTAACGCTGATGCCACCCTCGCTGCTGTCAAAGACACCGCTAAGACTCTCGGATCTGAAGCCAGCTCCAAGTCTGCTGGTGAATTCGCTCAGCTTGTTAGGGTAAGTCTCTTCCTCACACATGTGTAATAATATGATTACCTAGTTGATTTTTTAAGACTTAAAATATGAGGACCGAATCTTCTTCTTCTTCTTCGTTTCAATGGCCGCAAATAAATAAATTAACTTTCGTAAATATATATATATTGTAGATACAACTATATTTTATCGGTCCAGAAAGCAACCAGAGAAAGGGCAGCATCTGTTACCTCCATTAAATCCTCCCTAGTGCAGTTGGTAGGGCACAGAGGACAGGACAACAGATGGACCATGTCCTGTGATGGAGCACCGCAATCACACTCCGACTCGGTGGAGTAGCCCCACTTGACCAGGTTAGACCTGCAGCGACCCACACCTGTCCGAAGACGGTTAAGTGTTTTCCAGGCAGTCCACTGCAGGTCATGGCCTGCTGGCAATTTCTCCGCTGGTTGCAGGAAGTCGGGAGGGACGGGGCAGTTTAAGCTCCAGAGATGCTTCTTGGCCTCTTTAGGGTGAACTGCTATACTGCTAGTGGCCCTTATAAAGCTTTTACGGCTTTTAAGGCGCACTGGGGCTGCAGAGTGGTCGTACAAAGGGTGCCTGTGGTCGGTTTCCTGTGACAGTTTCTCCGTTTCACAGGCTACCTGTCGGCGCACATGCGGTGGTGCGATGCCCGCGAGTGGGTATAGCAGATTAAGAGGGGTGGGTTTGAGGCAGCCCGTTATAATTCTGCAGGTCTCATTAAGTGCAATGTCAACGTCTTTTGCGTGTGCAGAGCGATGCCACACTGGACATGCATACTCGCCTGTGCTGAACGACAAAGCAAGACCTGTTGTTCTGAGAACATGCGGGGCTGCACCCCAGGAAGATGCTGTAAGGCGCCTTAAGAGGTTGTTCCTAGAACCGATTTTTTGTTTTACGTTCTGGCAGTGCGGCTTATAGGTCAGGGATCGGTCTAAAGTAATCCCTAGATAGCGTGGATGTGGGCAGTGCTCAATGTCAACGCCCCGCCACGGTATCCTGAGCGCTCGATTTGCTTCACGGTTCCGCAGGTGGAAAGCACAAGACTGCGTCTTTGATGGATTTGGCCGTAGGCCATTTTGGACGTAATATTGGTCGAGGGTTTCCAAAGCAGACGTTAGCACTTTTTCAGCGTCTTCGAAGCGAGGCGATTGAGCAGCGAGCGCAAGGTCATCGGCATATAGGAAGTGTCTCGTGTTTTGCAGTATGGGCTGGTCATTCGTGTAAATATTAAAAAGGGTTGGGGCAAGAACACTTCCTTGGGGAAGACCGTTTTTTAGGTTTCGCCAGCGACTTTTACCATTGTTGAGATGCACTTGAAAGCGACGATTCCCGAGAATCTCGCGCAATATCTGGACAAAGCCTGAGTCCTTGGTGGTGTCGTGGACTTTAGCAAGAAGTCGCTTTATGTTGACGGTGTCGTACGCGGCAGACAAGTCAACAAAAACGGCACCTGTGACTTGCTGCCGCTCAAATCCATCCTCGATAAACTGGGTGAGAGCGAGTGTCTGGCTAGTACACGATTTCCCCGGTCGGAATCCTGCTTGTTCGGGAATAAGTTGAGGTTCGAGCACTGTTGTTAAGCGATTCAGAAGAATTCTTTCAAAAAGTTTGAAGGTGTGGCAAAGCAGCGAGATGGGACGGTAGTTTTTCGCATCATTGGGACACTTCCCTGGCTTCAGGAGTGCCACGACTTTCGACTTTCTCCACGGCTTCGGTAACTTTAAAGTTTCCAGACACGAGTTGAAAAGCGCCAAAAGCCACGAGACTGCCACAGGTCCGAGGTTTTTAATTTGTTCCGTCGTGAGGTCATCAATCCCTGCTGCCTTGCCACTCCTCAAACCCTTTATGCTGTTAACCATTTCGGTGATGGTGAAAGGTTTAGTAATATTGTTAGGGGAAGAAGTTGGAGGAAGTTTAGGTTGTCGGTGAATACGGTGGGAAGGTTTCCCGTTTAATAGAAGCTGATGGGCAACTTGGTTTGCGGTCACTGGGCCTGGATTGGATGCGCTAGGTGGGTCGTCCGTGAGTTTCCTGAGAGTTCTCCATGCCTGTTTGCTGTTGTGCTTCATGTCGACACTGGAAACGAGGTTCATCCATGTCTCACGGCGATGTTCTCCCACCTGATTTGTAAGCTCCTCCCCTAGAGCCAGGGTATCCGCAGAGAAGGGGTCTTTTTCAAAGCTGGATTGATATGATGTGAGTAGTTTGGAGTAGTTTTTGTTTAGGCCGGGTATGTATGAGGTTCGACAGCCTCGTGGAATAGTTTTACGTGAGGCGATACGGATGATTTTAATAAACTTATCATAGTTCTCCGGAATAGGTACCAGATCTGCTAGTTTTGAATCTATGTCTTCTGAAAAAGCCTTCCAGTCAGCCTTCTTGAAATTAAACCGGGGTCGGTAAGGGACTATGTTAGGTTTTATGGCAGCAGATATTTTACAAGAAATGGGTCTATGTTGAGTGTGAGGGATGGGGCTTTCGACTTCCTTTTTGCAAAGTGAGCTTATGTTGTTGCTCGCAAAGATTAGATCGGGGTTATAGCCACGACGCCACCGAGCACTATTGAACGATGATGGAAGTTTGGCATCATGAATAAGGGTTAACCCTTTCGCTTCAGCCCATTCTTCGACCGCATCGCCATCGGCATTCGAATCACTATAGCCCCACGACGTACTGTGACTGTTAAAATCACCAATTATTATATTTACTTGACTATCGTTAAAATTGCTTGTTTGGTTGAAAGTGAAAGGGGTGTTTGGGGGTTTGTATATTGAGGTTATAGTGCAGTTTTTTATGTCTACTGATATGGTTTCGATGTCATTTGTATTGTTGCAGGACGTGGAGATAGGTGCGATATCTGACCTAACGAAAACCGCGCTGCCGTATTTTGGATGGGGGATCTCTGCCACTAGTGTCATACCAGCTATTGTTGGTCTTTGCTGTGTGTGATCTCGGTGTGTTTCCTGAATGCACAGGACATCACAATGACTTTCGCGGCAGAAGTCTGAAAGTAGTGAGGACTTTTCCTTGGAAAATCCCTCAACGTTTAAGGATGTAACGTATAGTGCAGGTCTATTGAGGTGGCTCTTATAAGAGCCTTTTTGGGTTGGCGCTGATAAGTGCCTTTTGGTTTGGCTCTGAGAAGAGCCGTTTTGGGCCATTGTGGCAGAAGGATTAGTCACGTCGCTCCAATACTGTCTTCGCTGAGTCAGTCTTGGAGCGGTGTGTCCAGGGTGCGCCGGGCGCTCATGTAAGCTTGTCATGTTCACCACACGGGGAGGCTCCTTCTATGCACGGGGAGGCTCCTTCGAGGACCGAATGAATTCTGTACGTAATTAAAATATAAAAGGGCCTTGTGTAGAAAATTGGTGACCGTTAGTCTGTTTCTAATTTAAGTTTATTTTTCAGATTCTCCGCACAGTGAGTAAAGAAGATCTCCTAAAAGTCTACGGACAAGTCAAAGGCAACAAAGTTGAAAAGTGAGTTTTGCAATTTTGTAGAAAAGCCAGCAATAATTTACTATCTCAGTATTTTATAATTTAAAATTGTGCTAGTTAAGTCTGAAAAACTCTAAACGCAATATTGTCTTCCAGGCGGGTGTTCTTAGACGGTCTTCTTCGCGCTGGTACCGGCTACAGCATCGAAGCCTCTATTGAGATCCTGAAGAGTAAGGAGCTCTCTTTGTTGGAAACCCAGCTCGTCTTCCTTAGTCTCGGCAACGCCAAACATGTCAACAGCGAAACCATCAAGGCTGCTTCTGTAAGTAATCTTTTTGCCACTACTCGATGTTTGAATTTTTTCGAAAGTAAATTTTTATCGTAAACTTCTTATAAATTACTTCTTTAAGGTGAATTTAACAGAAGACGCAAACTAAACATAATTTTAACTTTAGCAGTATAGAGTAATAACGCTCTGGTTGGTTACCATGTCGAGCTCAATTTCCGAAAGTGTTACAAATAAATGTTAGCCCTTAGAACTGTGTATTCATGTGTTATCTAACTAAGAAACATTAATTTGCACTCGAAAAATGTTAACCATTAAATTTTTAAGAATGAAATTGCAACCTATCACCACTGTACTTACTTATGTTTTTTTTTTTTTTTTTTTTTATCAAGAATGGGTTCGCTCTTGACCACAATCTAGCTCAGGGCAAAGATGCGGTCGAGGATGTAGCGAGCTCACCCATACTTACTTATGTTCCATCTAATAACCTCAGACTGAATTCCAAATGTGGCGTCAAGTCGTTCTAGAACTTCATGAAGTTCTGCTTACCCCGAATGAGATTTGAGCGTGAATAAAATGGCAAGGTAATCAAAACGATCAAATTCACAGGGACTACTGGATCTACCGAACCTGCCTAAAGAGCTCTACATTGGCGTTGGTGCCTTAGCTGGTGTTTACTGTCGTGACCATAACTGCCATACCTCTAAGACTGAAGGCGTGACCGCCGTGAGCCAGAAGTTTGCTGCTAAACTGCAGAACTGCAAACCGAAGAACAAGATTGAAGAAGACAATGTAAGTACTGCTTTTGCTAAATGTAAACGGTTATGTCGACTGAGACCACCAACGGACGTTTGACAGTTGGCCTTATAATGCTCAAGCAATCTACAACACGCTATTCTCAATTCAGCACATTTATTATAGTAGACCGTGTTTTTGGACATTAACAGTTTGGCCCTCGTCATCATCAGCCCATATACGTCCCCACCGAGGGGCACGGGCCTTCCTTCGAAACACGAAGGGGTTTTAGACCATAGTCCACCACGCTGGCCCAATGCGGGTTGGTGGACCACTTGTCTCCGAAAATAAATTTCCTTGGACAGGCGGGTTTCATCACGATGTTTTCCTTCACCGTTAAGCAAGCGATAATTAGAAATCCGTACATAAATCCGAAAAGACGAATTTAGTGGTACAGGCCCGCACCAGGATTCGAACCCGTGACCTTCCGATCACAAGTCTGGCTCGTTACCAACTGGGCTATCACTGCTTTTTTTTGGGCCCTCATTAACAGTTTTTTTTTATTCTAACCAAAATCATTTAGTTTTCACATTAAGATCTTTCTATGAGGTCCGGTGATGGTGATATATTCTTAATAATTATCTCTTATTGCTTCAGTGTACTTCATAATTTAAATCCTTTTCCAGGTGGTCGCAGTCTTAAAAGGAATCCGCAACGTCCGTCACTTAGAAGACAACGTCATTGAGAAACTCGTGCGATGCATCAATGACAACAACATCAAGCCCAGGGTCAGAGTAGCTGCCATTGAAGCCATCTCTGCTGATCCTTGCACTGCTAAGGTACCGTAGACTGAATTGATGTTCACCTTAAACAAAAAAAGCAATTACGAAAATGCACTATTCTACGCCTATTACCGATTCTCCCCCAAAGGCGCTGACCAGAAGACTATCAAATTTAGCTATTCTAGCAATAAAAACTAAAGGTACTTACAGTTTTGATAAAAGTATTTAAAGATACGTTATATGTATGACGTTTACTAATTTTTTTTTACAAAAATTTAAATAAAAGGTTCGGTTGATCTGTTCGGCCTCGGGCGAAAGATGAAAAATAGTAGAATTACTAATCGTACCTTTAACAAAAATCTATGTTCAGTAACCTATGTAGGTTAAATTCATTCAAAGTATCATTCGTTTTTTTGAATTCATTTTAAGCATCATTGTACTTCCACAGCTGCACAAAGCCGCAATGGACTTGATGAAGAACCGCCAGCTGGACTCTGAGATCCGTATCAAGGCGTACTTAGCTGTCATTGCCTGCCCTTGCGCACACTCCGCATCCGAGATCAAAAACCTTCTCGAGACTGAACCTGTCCATCAAGGTAAGGATACACGAAGAAGAATATAATATTTTATCGCACACCTAAAACATTAAAGACAGAAGTTGTCTTTAGAACCTATTGAAAAAAAACTTTTAATCCTACAGTGGGCCGTTTTATCACATCGTCTTTGCGCCATATCCGCGCCTCTGCCAACCCTGACAAACGTCTCCAGCGTCAGCACTACGGTCAAATTGGAACTCCTAACAAATTCAACGTAGACGACAGAAAGTACTCCTTCTACCGCGAGGTATCCTACAATATTGACGCTCTTGGTCTTGGAGGGAATGTAGAAGAAACCATCATCTACTCCCAAGACTCCTTCATACCTCGTTCTGCCAGCCTCAACGTTACCGCTGAAATCTTCGGCCATAGCCTGAACCTTCTGGAAATTGGTGGCCGTCAAGGAAACTTAGATCGTGTGGTAGAGCACTTCCTTGGTCCTAAGAGTTTCCTCCGAACTGAGAAGCCTCAAGACATCTACGACAACATTATTAAACAATTCCATGAGGCACAGAAGAAGGTTGAAGATGGTCTGAGTAGAGGACGTCGTTCTGTTAAGACTGAAATTGACAACTTTGACAAACACGTAAGTTTCAGAACCTACATTCTCAATGAACATGGTGTTACTTGCAGTGGTGTTATTTATAGTGAACTAAATGTATTTTTCTTTTTGTAGTTGAAAGCTGAAGGCATTTCTTACAACAACGAGCTTGATTTGGATGTATACCTGAAATTATTCGGCACTGACGCCATCTTCCTATCGCTTGGAGATGACAAAGGATTCGACTTCAACAATCTATTGAACCGTGTACTCAAGACCGCTAACGAGGGCGTTGATAAGCTGAAACATTTCCAGGTAATGACTACAACGGTTTTAAATTACTTGACTAGATGACACACTGCCTTTTATTTCTAAAGACATGTGCTCAGAGCTTTTGTGAGAAATAGCCAGGTCTCAGAAGGTTTACACGTGTACCCCAAGGTACCTACTATTAAATCTTTAATCGGTAGTGTCATAAAATTGATTGAAAAATCCTCATGCAGCACGTCATCTGTAATGAATGTACTAGTTATGTACGCATTTATAAGTTATCTAATATTAATACTTAAATGCGTATATTTTATGCTAAGGTTATTCTGTTTATTGCAGCAAGAGCTTCGCGCTCATCTTCTGTTTTTGGACGCCGAGCTTGCTTACCCCACATCAACTGGTTTCCCGCTGAGGTTAGACTTGGTCGGTGCCGCGACTGGCCGTCTGGACATCGCCACTAACATTGACTTGCGCCAGATCTACCGCAGCCCTAAGAACGCTAAACTTGACATCAAGTTTGTGCCTAGCACCGATGTTGAGATTGCCGGAATCTTCCTCGTTGATGCTGATGCCGTTTCCACTGGTCTTAAAGTCGTCACCAACCTGCACTCGTCTACTGGTGGTCACGTTATTGCTAAAGTGCTCGAAGATGGACGTGGAATTGACTTGCAACTTGGATTGCCCATTGACAAGCAGGAGATCCTCACAGCTTCTAACGATTTGGTGTACTTCTCTGCTGAGAAGGGTCGCAAGGAGAAACATATTCCGTTGAAGGTTGATATTGACAGGAAGGAATACACGGGATGCTTCGACCAACTGTCCAGTATGCTCGGTTTGACTCTGTGCGGTGAACTCTCTGTGCCGTTCTCAGTATCTGGTGAGTATCATCTGTTTTAAGTTTTTTTTAGTTTTGATAGATGTGTCGCGTTCTTTTTATTTGAATAAAACGTCAACCCATCCAAAGAAAAAGAAACTTTTGCCCCTCACGGCACCCTACAGTGAAAAAGGAGACGATAGGGAAAAAAGTATATCACGTGTAAAAGAATGAATGATTAAATAAGAACTTAGTTTACCTGTTTTGGTTAAAGCAATAGTTCTAAAATGTGAATGTTTACAGGCCCAGAAGCCCAAGCCTCAATCTCCAAGTTCATCGCTCGCTATCCTCTGACTGGATCTGCCAGGGTTAAACTGGTATTAGAAAAGAACGACCTGAAGGGATACCACATCAAAGGAGTGTTGCGTAATGACAACCCACAGAAGCAAGGCTTTGAGCTGTTGTTTGAAGCCGAAGGTAATTATATTTTAAAATAGATAAAGACAGTTGTATTTGGCTAAAAAAAACTAATTATTTGACATAAACCATAATTATTAAGTTTTAATTCTGATCACGTAATTAAATTTTCAGGATCAAAGAACCGCCGCACTTCAGTGTCAGGAGAACTGATAAGAACAAATGAAGAAAAGACAATGAAACTTAACATAGAATCTCCTATCAAGACACTGTATGGTCAATTGTCTTACTTCAGCAAGCCTAACGAACGTCTTGCTCTCGTGAAGGCTAAAGTCGACGCTCAGGAGTACTACGCCAAAGCTGGATTCATGGTCCAAGGAAATGACAGAAAGAGTGTATTCAAACCCATCATTGAGTATCAACTGCCTGACGACCAGGGAAAGCACAGTCTTAAAGTTGATGGACAGCTGGTTAGAGAAGTCAACGGACCTGTTCAAAAGTATACTCTAGAAGGCATTAAAGTTACTCTGCCTAACACCAATGAGGTTGTTGACATCAACGGACATTTCAACCAGGAGCCGAAAGGTGTTGAATTAGACGTAAATGCCAAGAAAGGAGACCACAATATGGTTGTCAAAGGAGCAGTGAAAGGACACGATGCTAGAATAGAATTCCAAAACACGTTGAACCCATACATTAACTTTAAAGCCAACGGACACTTTGAAAACGTTCCTGGTTCGGTAAGTAAAATGTAACGATAATCAAATACAAACTAAGATGAACTTACCTACTCTTTTTCTTGCTACAATATGGTACTTAAACGTCCATCGCTTACCTAATATGAAACATAGGATTTTATAATGATGAATATTTTTAAGTACTTAGGAAAGTTTTATGTTTTTGTTTCAGCTATACCACAACGACATTGATATCGTATACGGAGGTGACCTCAAGAATCAGCAAAACCGTGTCGTTTTCAATCAGCTTTTCAAATACCACAAGAAGTCTGCTGAGGACTTCAGCGTAATCACCAAAAACAAGTGTAAGTTAACAAATATCATAAGTTGAAAAAGATGAGCTTTAAAATCTTGCCTTCTTATTTTCCTCGCAAAAGGAATATTTTGAATTTCTAGAATATATCAATAGCTATCATCTATCCAGTGATTTACTGAAGAATAATAATTAATAATACTATTTAACCTCATTACAATAACTTTATATTTTGTTTCAGTTGAAATTCTTGCTCTGCCAATCAAGGCAAAGTTTGAAGCAGACGTCGACCCCAAAAAACTTGATGTAGAAATCGAAGGACAATATCTTGACAAGAAAGCGGATTTCGATCTTGAAGCTAGAACTCACATTAAGAAGGCGGGAGACTACAACGTCAAAGTCAATGCTGAGGTCGACAAGAAAGGCATAGAACTGTTCGCTAAGAGAGATGTTGTATCAGCTGATAAGTCTAACTTAGAAAACTATATTTCGGTAAAAGGTATTGGCAAATATGAATTATCTGGAATCGTTCTGCACAAAACTAAACAGAATGATATGAACATTGGTGCTATTGGTCATTTGAAGATTTCTGGCGGTGGAAAGAACGAAGATATTAAGTGAGTGATTGATATTAATTTTATATCAGTATTATTTTATATCATTTGACGGGATAAAGTATTAGATTATAAGAAGAAAAGATCCATTTAACAGACGACTAATACAAGAAAAATTTTGAGTTGTTAAAGCTTTTGCATTTAAATTGACATTAAACATATTTGAGTCGCAGTTTCATTCTGTACTAGGTCGTTATGGAGTTACAAATACAGTTTCGTTTACTCTTTATAATTTTTTTTTTATTATCAGGTTCGACATCGGAGCTATCGAAAACGCAAACATGTACTCCTCCCACGCTAAGATTGGCTGCTCCAAGGGTGACCTCTTAGACTACCTTCTCAAATTGACAAGAGGTGCTAATCCGACCGGACAGCTAAAGTTCATTCTGAAGGACACTATTGCTGCTAACGGTAACTTCAAAGTCACGGACAACGATGGAAAGGGTCACGGAACTGTCACTGTTGATTTCAAGAAGGTGAATATTACAAATGAAGTAAAGTTTTTATACAAATACCTAAAGGCACAATTAGCAAAAGAGCACAAAAGTTTCAATAAGAAAGGAGACAGTGCTGAGCCTGAATTCTAACAAATAGTTTGGTAGTCCGGTTAACGATCGCACTTTCATGCTTCATTTGGTATGGTTCTTATTTTAGACTAGCGTCTCGCCCGAAATTTTGTCCCCGTGGGAATTAAAGCAATGAATATACCTTCTTCTTGAATAACTCCGTCCATTGGTGAAAAGCGTATAAAAATCCGTTCAGTAGTTTTTGAGTTTATTTCGTTAAGAAAAACAAATGCGACGAAGGACTCTGTTTTATAATACAGTAAGATAATTAAAAGGGAAATACGGTCCGTGACCACATTGTAGTAAGAATACGAAACTAAGGTTGTTTTCTATGTATTGCAGAGTCAGCGCAAGATCAAAGGTGACGTGAAATTCGTCGTGAAGGACCCCGTGTACAATGCCGACGTCGATGTGTTCCTCGACTTTGAGAAGAACAATAACGACAAAGTACACTTTACCACCAACAACAAACGCACTGAGAGGCTTGTTGAGTCCAAGTAAGTACCACGAAATGAATCTTGATATTATGATCCAATCGGAATCTTAGAAAATAGACGCAGATGTAGCACTCTAGAACACGCTTGAAGTTTACTTGTTTCGGTTACACAAGTACTTACATACATGTAAACTTTCAATTCGTAAACAGTTTCATGCCATACAAGGGCATTAGAACTGTTAAAAGTACTTACAATTATTGTAAAATAATAGTGATTAAGCAGAAATAAAGGAGATTTGAATCTAAGTAAAAATAAAAACGTAACACTCTACCTTAACTTTGTGGACATCCTTGCTTTGTGTGTGCAGAAATAAACTATTCATTCATCTTTTTAACCAGGAATAAACTGGAGTACGGTGGAAAGAGCACAGAAGTGAACGTCCACGCTGACGGTGCCCCCAATGGCCTCGGCAAGTCTCATGGAAACTTCGAAGTGGTTCTGCCCAATGAGCGCTGCCTCAGTCTGAAACTTGACCAGGATGTAAATATGAAGGACGATGTAAGTATTTGGAACTTTGTTTGATGCTAAGAATAGGTAACTTTTGTTTAATAAGGAATGGATTTTTAATGGAAAGTAAGCTCTATAGGTCTAGATACAGATATATATACTTTTCTGTGGTAGTACAGTACTGGTAACCGAACTCTGTACTTACCAATCAAAAAGTTATTTTAACTTTCTAATTTTGATAACGCTTCCCGTCAATCTGCAGCATTTTCTGTATTTTAGATTTTAAAGAAATAATATGTTCCAGGTTGTCAACGGCCATCTTGAATACGTTCTCTCAGACGCACCGAAACGCGGCGGCCCAGCATCAACCATTACCTTTAAATCGAAGGCCACAGATACTAACTACCAGAAAAACCATTTGAACCTCGACGGGTCCCTCGAAATCAAACTCAAGGATGGAAAGAATCTGCACAACACATTCTTCCTGAAGAACATTCCTGACGTCAACGGAGTTAACAAGTTTGACTTCAAGGTATTTTTTTGTGTTTACAAAGCCTGTTTGAAGGATCGTGAACTTTTCTGCCTGTGTAACTGAATCAGGAATGAGGAAATCAGTAATAGAACCAATGATACGAACACGGTACGTAGAGTTGCATTGCAAACTTTAAGGAGCAATGAGCAAACCACATTGCTTGAAGATATTCTGTGGGTAATAACCATTAGCTGTTGAGGAAGATAAGGAGTGGCGTGTGAAGGTAGACCGACAATCTAGTAAATATCAAAGGAAGCTACTAAACATCGGTTGCATAAGACTATCGACTTATGGCCTATGTCTAGTCAAGATCATTTCCCGCCTAGTTTCAATGCACTGTTATTCTTTTAACGACTTGAGAACATTTTCAAAAGAATTTCTTTCTTTTATCCTCAGGATGAAGTAACCGGCAACCTTATTCCAAAGCCGGCTGCACTAGAAGCCAGCTACATAACCCAGGGCTACTCAAAGGGCATCAAGGACATTTACAAGCTTAATGCTCACTACGGAGATGACTACAAACTTACTTACGACGAAAACTGGGAAGTTGAATATTCACAGAAAGACTCTATGTAAGTATATACAGAGCTTTAGGTATCTCTCTTTCAACCTCTCGGGTGGTTAATCAGTCCATGAAACTGAATAACTTCCCCAAGGAACATAGGTCAAAGTACGAAAAAAAAATTTTGAGTTCCCATACAAACTTATCTTATCAGCATATAGCGCATTTTGTATGCGAGATCAAATTTTTTTTTCGTATTTTGACCTATGTTATTTGGGGAAGTTGTTCAGTTTCATGAACTGATTAACCAGCCGAGAGGTTGAAAGAGAGATACCTAAAGCCCTGTATAACTAAAGAAATGAAAATTTTCTAAAACTTTTAGATCCTCAAAGAAGAGAATACTGACGCACAGTTTTTGTTACAGGTTGGTAAACCTTGATGACATAAAAATTACCGCGCATCTGCCATTTGAGAAAGCCAAAGAAATCAAATTTAACTCCAAGGTTCACGTCCGACCACCTGCTGTAAGTCAAGTACTTGTTTACTTAAAACCTGGAAAGGAAATTGGGTACTAATTGATGATGATGAGGTTTGACCGATTTTGGCCATGGCGACCACTTCAACTCCTAATTTGTTTGGCGCTTAACTAATTGATAGTTAAGTTTAATTAGAATGTTGCAGGCTTGGGTCTTAAGTATTTTCATGAATTGAAATAATTAAATGATACTATTAAAATTGCTCGGGCAAGGTATTCTATTGATACAAATTCTGGATTCGCGAAGTCTATTTATAAGTAACCTATTTATAACATCTAAATATATAAAAGAAGAAACTGACTGGCTGACTGACATATCAATGCACAGCCCAAACTGCAGATTTCAAATTTCTAATGATTTCAAATTTGGCACGTAGGTTTCTTATGAGGTCTACTAAGGGGAGCATTAAGAAAAGATTTTTAAGGGAATGAAACGGGGGTTCGAAGTTAGTATGGAGAAAACATTTTTTTTGACATTTTGACTCGAAACTTCGTCAAGATATACCTTGAAGTAAATAAACGGATACGTGTTTCGCGATTTTTCGAAAATCCTCCCCTAAAAGGTCAAGAACAGGGTGAGTAAAAGAGATCTTTGCGCGAGCGAAGCCACGGGAAAAGGCTAGTTTTACATTATATGTACCTATCTCTTTTCTTTTGAGCTACATATAAGCATATGTGGCATTTGGTCATTAATGTTACCAAAAGTTAATGGACTCCTATGTTCAAAGATTTTTCATAACGTTTTAAAAACACATAATGGACTGTATTGACAGTCCTTAGAAAAACGAGTCTCCAAGGAATGTATCACGCTAATTTTTAACTCTTTCAATAAACGAATCATTGACTTCCACAGTACACTATCCTGGTTCACGAAGAACTGGTTATCAATGGCGAGACATACGATCTGAAGTATGATGGGCAACTGCACGAGAAACAAGGACATTCCACACTCTCCTTGGTTGCTGGACAAGTCATCGCTCCTGTATACCTTGAATCAAACTACCACATTGACGCTGATTGTAAGATTTTAATTTTAATCTTTTTCAGACGGTCCTCATAAATGTTAACAACGTTTTTAATCTAAGTATTGTGTTTTACATTGCAAAGATTCGTGACTGGCGTTATTTAACTCATCATCTTGTTTATAGTTGCATATTGCCTAAAAAACTTTCTTATAAAATAAACATTTTCATTACTTTTTTCCCAACACCACAATATACGGGCAAATACAACAAAGCTGTTGCAAACTCAAACAATCTTACAGAAACTAAACATCTCAATTACATTTCAGCTGACAGAAAGAACGTATCAGTTGGTCTAGAAGCAAAATATGGTAAGGATGACAAGGCAAACAACCACAAAGTGAATTTGGTTGCTCTGGCCTCGCCTCAGGAGTATGCCGTTCAGATTCAGACCGCATCTAAAATTGACAACAAGCCGAGGAAGCTGGACATTGAGATTACTAGCAAGGTAAGAAAATTACACTTTCCTGAACTAAAATATTCCAAGTCAATTTTATTTGTAATACAAAATATGAAGTGGAACAATTAAAAGAACATGAAAACGTAGCTAACAATACAGTTAAAAAGAAATTATTGGATACAATAATGTTAACACGAATATTTTGAAAAATTGCACTCAATAAATAAGTTTACCTCCAGAGTAGGTATACGTTAACGGTTAACGGTTAAACTCGATTTTAGACCATACTAGTTAATTCTGATCTCATATAATAAAACTGTAGAGGTCCAATTTCTGTACATAGAAAAAAAATGCTAAAAACCGAGTCAGGGGGATGTAAGAAGAGAAATAAAACAAATCCCGATTTTTTTAGATTTTTTTGTTTCTCTGTTTGTCTGTTTGCACGGGCTAATCTCCGTAACTGTTGGACCGATTTAAATGAAATTTTGCATAGGGGTACCTTATATCCCCGGTCAACATTTAGGCTACATAAAATCTCGAAATTTAGCCAGTAAATATAAAACCAACAACAAAAACCCCTGAAAAAATTCAAAGCTAGGTGTTTTTCAGAACATTTTACTCATACCATAGAGATCAACGTATTTTTGACATATACATGGGCTAAAAGCAAGGACATGTTGTTTTTTAAATTTATCTCTTTCGAGAAAGGCAAAGAAATCTGCATCCATACAGCCAGGTCTTCAATATATGTATTTCTTAGCTATGTCTTCAATTTATATTTCTTTACTTCTCTCATTCTCCGTAAGCCGATAGTGTTTTGTTTACGAAGAACTATGGCGGCGAGAAGCACTGCCGCTGGATCGGAGCGGATACACTGTATCACTTGAATTACTTTTTAACCGACTTCCAAAAAGGAGGAGGTTTTATGTTCGACTGTATACAGGGTGGAATTTTGTAATGCCACCTGAAGGGAAAGTACTCTTAATACTGTAGATAGAAAATTGTACTCAAAGAAAACATTCCTTTATTTTTGAAAAGAAAGAAAACTGCATTCAAGAATTTTCGAAAATTCGCTTGCCCCAACCGGGAATCGAACCGACTAAAATCTGTAAGAATACCCTGTACTTTTATTGCGTCGATCGTTAGGGTCAATTATCTTTCTAACAAACTTGGTAAATTAAATGAAAGGAAGACTACGAAATCTTAAACCATTGTATATCTTTATTTTATGTATGTTCACCGATTTCTCCGCCATTTGGACCGATTTTCAAAATTCTTTTTTTTTGTTCGAAAGAGTATACTCCAGAAGTGGTCTTATTGTCACCAAGTCAGGATCTGATGGAATCCCATCTCAATCAAAGGCAAACCTTGAATGAAATAGGCACTTACAATGTTTCTCAAGTTCTTTCTATTATTTACGCCAAACATTAGAAAAATCAATATTTATCAATGAATTTAATTTTTCTTGAAATTTGTAAAAACGTGACTAAAATGAAAAAAAAAATTGCGCTAATTCCACCATTTTCATACAAAAAGCAGAAAAAAGTGAATTTTGTTTTCGTTTACGTCACGTTTAAAAAAAAAACAATTTAAACAAAATTCATTGACGAGAATTGAAAATTCAGGTTTAACACTTGCTCATCTTAAAATTATATCCCTCCATGAGTCTCGAGTATGCTTTTATAGCTTCTCAAACACACCTTTTTGTATGAAAAATTAAGCAATATCCCTAGACAGTGTTGATATTTAACTTATTTTTTCTATGTCTATGAGTACGTAGCATTTGATAAAAGGACCGGATTGAGATTTATGAGATATTTTGTATAAAAGATCCTTTCTTAATTTTTTGTCGGAAGTTTGGTTGAGTAGTAGACTTACACAGCCTGTGAATCGACGGTTTCTGGGTTCGATTTCCGGTTTGGGCAAACAAACCATACGAGGGAAACTTTAGTGCAGAAAGCTACAGTGTGAAGTGCTAATTAATTGATTTTATGATTGATAGATAGATAGATAGATTGACACTTTATTCAATTGTCATAAAACAGCACAACACAGTAATAGACAAATAACAAACATACAAGTAAACATGAATCAGCAAGCAAACAATGAAGTAAACAGAGTAAGAAACAGAAACAAATAATTTTATAAAATTATTTTACACCGTGTTATCTGTATCATGCCAATCAAATTGGCGCTGACTCAGCATATTGCTGCAGTACCAGACTGCAGCGCTGGTATTCTGCCATGATGCTACTTATTGAGTTTTCTTTGTAGGTAATAATAACCTTTTTCCAACTTCATAAATTCACCTTTAAAAAAGTACTTTATAAAGAAAATCTGAGGGTGCTGCTCTCTAATTAGATAGATGTTATTTTTAAGAGCTATCGTCGAATATAAGTGAGTCGGAAGAAATTAAAATTATTGTAACTGACCCACAAATATCCAAAAATAAAACAAAAACTTCTGTGCTGAACTGGCACTGAACAAAAAATTTGGAATGTGCCAGCTGCCAACCAAATACATTGCATTGTTGGTACAGAGGCCAGCGCATCAGGTTACTCCATTTTCATTGCAAAACCGCTCTTATCACAACAGCACAGAGTGCACGCGTGTGGTAACCTGAGTTGGGGCCGTCCGTGCATTGCAAAATTTAGACAACGTATTATATACTCATATACAATATGCCATTTTTGAAATTTTCATGACATGTAAAGTTATGTGACTTATGTTACCCCAATGAGGATTACAGGCGTATAATATCTAAAATATCGAAACTTTGTTAGCTTCCCCATTAATAGTTCGGCTATTCTGCACTTTTTTAACGAACCAAAACTCAATACTTAATACAGTGTTAATAAGAACGAAGTTGATTAAGTATTTAGTCTTCAAATCTTAATTCGGCCCTAACTAAATGACATTATTCAATCTTCAGGATATCACTTTTTGAAAACAATAAAACGGCTTATTTTTATTTTTAAGCAAAGGAATCTATGGCCGTACAGCCGGTGTTTTCAATGCATTTCTTATTTTTAAAGGCGGGAAACTCAAATAGAAACTGACAATTGACATTTGTTTTATTAAAACCACTATGAATATGGTCTATATAGGTTTGATCTATGGCTTTGATGTTCTGACATGAAAAAAAGGGCTATTTATTGATTTTTTGATTTTAGTTTACATCAAGCGTAGCATTGCGTATATAAGCCATGGATAAATATTATAATATTACTATTCTAATAAGTTTCTCAGTTTGGATCAAGCACTGACACCTTTGCTTATTTCGACAAATGTCCATTGAAGGGAAAAGCTTAGTCATTTCTATCTTAAATTTAATTTTTTTATTGAATCATTTTTACACAATTATCGCAAAGCACAATAAAAGCAGCGTGCTAGCTGAAATCTAAAATGCACGGGGGTTGTCTTAGATACTGACATAGGTGACCTGTTTCAGAAACTTCTATTCCACTGAAAATCAAAAATAAGTCCGTAATTAGCACTAAGGAATTCGTGAGCCATTTATTGTACTTACCTAAGTAATAGGTCTTTCAACATACAATTTTCGTAAATTTTTTACTCCACATATTTTTATTTTATCAAAATTGATTTTTTATAAAAACAAAATCATTACGTTTTTCACAGAAACGCGAAATACATTATTAATTAACCACTTTTTGTGGGATTGTTAAGACAATAAAATGTTTTAGAGGCACCACTGACTCATGTTAAGTGTTGATTATCTATCTCTCTCAGTATCAAAAAATCAAAAACGACTGCTACTTAAGTATAGATCAGAGTCTGAGTCGCGTTCTATAATACGGACCTTAATCTATCAAAAGCAGTAGCAATGGTATAGAAAATATAAGCGATATAGAGGAAACAACTATGTTTGACCTTTGTTTTCAGATCCAAAGTAATGTATTAAGTATCAACCTTATATGACATAGTTAGCCAGGTTTTCAAATAAAAAATATTTTTAGAAATTGCTTTTCCTTATATGAACGAAATAGTTGCTATTCATTCATATAACGAAAATATGAACGAAATAGTTGCTTCAATAAAAAACGGCAATTCATGTATCTGTAGTTGTGTCAAAGTACAAACTCGGTCTATAAAAATACATACAACACGCAGACGAAGTGGCGGGCATCAGCTAGTATTTCCATATAATACGAAAAAAATATTAACAATACTCTTACAATGTGACAGACTCCTGCTCCTGACACCTACAGCGGGTCTGTCGTTGTAGACGCAGATGGAAAAGTGTACAACTATGATGCACTCATCGTCAACTCCAAGTCCCACCCCCTTATAGACCTGAAATATAAGTATCCCGGATCTCCGAAGCAAAGCAGGTGAGATAATAATAGAGAACCATTTGTTTCCCGATCGATAACATTGACCCTGAACCCTCAATTTGAGAAATGAAGATTTGTTTCGAAAACAGTGTCAAAATAAAAATTTTGCAAACAATAGTAATACCCAAGGGCGTCGCCAAGGGGGGGCAGGGAGGGGCAGCTGCCTTCCCCCCTAGAGGTGAAAAAAAATGAAGCCAACTGCAAAGCAACCTAAGTTAGAACCGTTCTTATTACAAACGCCAATTCGCCATAGAGGCAAAGACTCGCGCTACAAGTGTAAAACTTTATGCTCTTGACCTGTACCTACAATTCATTTTTTTTCCTCCATAATATTAACTTGCCCCCACCTGGGCCACGGGCTGGCGACGTCCTTGGTAATACCTGTAGAGGATCTTACAATATTCTTTAATAGTTATATTACTTGTTGGGACGGCATGCAGAAATAACAGTTAAATATTAGAATTAAGCTTATTGTTTATTTTTCTCTTCATTTGTTCATCATGGACGTCCCTACCCTACCAAGCAGCATGAGTTTCCCTTCGAAACAATGAAGGGGCCCAGAGTACGTCTTTTTAATTTAAATATGAATGCTTTCCAGAATCTTTGTTAAAGGAGACATCATCGACTCTCAGCAAGGAAAGGTAGAAGTGAAACTTGAAAACATCAAGGACATCAATTTCGAGAGTACCAGTGAAACGCATATTCAGAAGGATAACATTGTGATTAAAGCGACCGCTAACTCTGAGAAACTAGGCTTAAAGAACTACAAAATTGATGTGTCAAGCAAAGACGCTGGAAGTGGAAAGCGGTTGGAGTTCCATGCTATCAATGACAACAAGAATGTGCTTAGTGGCAGGTGTGTAAATAATTTTTCTTATCGTGAAGGCATAGTCAAGTGTGTGGCGAACTTGGCTAACCCTGGTGTCAGAGTTTTCAAACCGCACAGTGACTTCCGACTTGGTTAATCATTGAAAACGATTGAGTAGGGCTTTGTGAGTTTATTACATATTAATGTACCCCAATACATTAATATATTATCTTGATAGTGACACAATTTTGACATGTTATGATATTCTGCCTGTTCTGTACTGACGCTAGAACTATATGGTGGAAGGAGATGCGTCACGCGTCTATGTTAGCTATGCAGAAAACAGATTAGCAAAATTACAGTAAAACGACTTAATTTAGTATTTTTAAACTTAAAAATGTTTTTAACCTTGCCTTGTAGCCGAAAACAGGAAGCATGTTATAATATACAAGTTATAGCATTTGAAATGTTTTTTGTTTTTTCAGCACATCCTTTATTAGCAAACAGGAAGGCCCTAAGACTATCATTGAAGGTTCTGGATCAGTTAAAGTCAAGGATGAACAGAAATCCGCCAACTTCAAGTACATCCGCACTTTGCTCACTGAGGGACACGAACAAGGAATTGAGGTTAGAAATACGCAACACTTATTTTATTATTTCTTAGATATCATTTTCATGACAAAAAGATTCAAGACAGTCTGTGTCAACACTCCTTGGTCTCTGTACTCAAGTCTGTATTTTTGTTTCAGAACTTCTTGAACCTAGCCATTGGAGAGCGAAGCTACGTCGCAGAGTCTCGCGCTACTAACTTGGAGTACAAAACATCGGTCGTCTACTGCGAAGAAAAGAAACAATGCGCTAACGTCGAGATCCAATCCAAAATCAATGTTCCCAGTAAGTAGAGATTCTGTGTAACCAATTAACCATCCACTTACAAAACGCCAACTTTCAGGTCTGGGCATCTACTCTGTTAGCCTATGACCGATATTTCGGAGCGTTATCGGATGTCAGTTCCTCTAAGTTTTGCGCCATACAGCTGACAGTGACAGGTATAGTGACCATTACCGGTCGAACATTGATCGTAGACTTACAGAGTAGATGTATGATATCATGGAATGGAGGCCATTTTATCTGTTCAGGTGGCCAAATTGAGAACTGTTTAATTGTCATATACTTGCTGACTACCAGCTCGACCAGCAGCGCTACCACCAACCGAACGTGAAAATGCAAACTACCTAGTAACTTAAAATTCAGTTGGCTATGGTGGCTCCACCAGTCAAAGCAGATGTCATTATTAGATGTATGAAATTAGGTTAGTTCTCAATTTCGTCACCTGAACGGATGAAATGGCGAACATTCCATCGACACACAACTGAAGTTATAGAATTGGGGCCCAGTTATCAATATTTATAGCCTTTCTTTAACTGTCATTTTTCACCCATTTGTCCACAACTGTGAATTTAAGAGGAGAAAAGACGCTGAAACTCACGAATAAGACGTCGAGTTAAACTACCTAGTAACTTAAATTAGTAAATAAGAAAATTTGTAATGCGATTTAAAAGAGCAACCTCAGAGTTTCTTGCCTGTTTTTTTTTTTTTTTTAATAAATAAACGCTTCACACTCAAAGGCCCACATTAAGGTTTTCCCTTGTGTCGTGGGTCCCTTGGAACACACAAAGACAGACACAAACACCCATGACCCGAGAACAAACATTTGCTTTTTACACAAATATTTGCCCCGACTGGGAATCGAACCCAGGACCCGCCGATCAAGAGGCAGCATGTCACTACCACTCGACCAAACCGGCCGTCCCACTCGACCAAACCGGCCGTCTTCTCTGAGGAAGACTGCACCTTTGCGAATAGGCGTAGAGTCAGTATGGTCAAAACGAATGCGTATGTATGTATTTAAATCGTTTAATGTATGTTTGGATGTATTTCGTTGTAATCTTGACTTGTTTTAAGTGACATCCTGAATGTCCTATAAAATAAAGATTTTTCGATTCTATTCTATTCTATTTTATTCTATTCTATTCTATTCTACTAGAATAAATTGTAAGATTTCCAAGATATTCTGTTTCTATGGAATAAACAATTATTTCTTTTCCAGAACCTGGAGTCTTCCAGCACCTCATCAACGTAGGTTTCGATCTCCGTAAGCTTGGTTTCGCACCCGAGTTCGGTCTTCAAGTGTCCAACGAGGTTTCTGAGAAGAGATTACCGCAGTACACATTGGACTTGCACGTCAATAAGGAGGACAAGAAGTACTATCTCCACGTCTACAGTCAGCCTGAACATGGCAGTGAGTATTTATTCATTTTCTGCAACTTTTGGGCTAGGTAGATATCGTTAAATATATCTTACGTGCATAATTCTTCCATTAATTTTATGTAATTTATGTCATTAATTATAAAATACGCTTTTTCTTCTTATAAGAACGTTTATTGTACACACAGGACATAAATTACAGACATAAGACAGTACATACAAAAAGGTTCCGCTTATTTCTAAAAAGAAATTTCTACCAGCAGACCTGTTGATAGGATAGAGCAAGAAGAAAGGAAGACAGACGTGTACTATAGGAGAAAAATAGATATACTGAACAAATTGAAGGCTAATTATTACTTAAATACTAAATATTACTCAAGCTAAATATATATAGAATTTTATAAACCTAGTACTAAAGATATAATAAATACATATATATATATATATATATATATAAAAACAAATACATATATAAAAAATAAATACTATGGATGGGCAATGGAAAGGTAGTGCTCTTTTAGGCGTTTTTTGAAAATGCCTAGAGAGTTGCTGTCTCGGACATCGTGAGGAAGCGAATTCCACAGTCTCGCTGCATGCACAGTGTAAGAATAGGAGAAGAAGTCAGTATGGTGAGGAGGTATAGAAACAATAGATCTTATATGAGAACGACATGGTTGATCAATAGGTCGTGAAAAATTGAAGCGTTGGCGCAGATATTCCGGAGAAGAATCACTGCGTAGGATCTTGAACAGAAGGCAGAGAATATGAGTATTCCTGCGAAGTCGGATCGGGAGCCACTTGAGTTGACTTCGAAACTGCGAGATATGGTCATATTTACGTAGGCCGAAAATAAAACGAATACAGAGATTCTTCTTCTTCTTCTTCTTATAGTATAGATATAGTCAAGTGTTTGGCGAACTTGGCTAACCCTGTTTTCAGAGTTTTCAAACCGTACAATGGCCTCTGACTTGGTTTTAGCGACTGTAGTCAATCGACAACAGCCGGGACCGATCACTTAACGTGTCCTCCATAGCACGGAATCGCTCATAATACATTTCCACTTTGGTCACCCAACAGATTTTCTGCCTCTGGGTAAGTTGCTTAAATTCACTGATCGGTTCAGAATGTTGAGATCAACGAGGGCCACTGCGCTAAGAGCCCTTGAAAATACGCAGGTCAACGTATTTAAAATGTTTTTCTTGCAGAATTCCCCGCCGGGATCACAGTCACCCTACCACAACGCGTCCTGGCCTTAGAGTCTCTCGTCCAATATCCCACCGACAAGAATATGCCCTTCCCAATCCGCGGCGAAGTCGCCCTTCATTTGGACAAGAACAAGCCAAACCAGAAGACCGCTGCAAGGTTCTTAATAGACGCAAATGGCAATGAGAAGCAACACTCGGCTAGCGCTGAGTTCGGATTTAGCCATCCGAAATTGGGCAAGGAAGTCCTCCTCAAAGTTCGAGGCGACGTTCAACGTCCTGATGAAAACACCATGAAAGTAGAAAGCGCTGCCATCCTCTCTCATCCTTCTCTTGGGAAAGTAAGTTTTTTAAGAATTCTGCAAATTTCTTTTCACACTTTTTCCGTTTTTCACACTTTCGATTATTACAGTACTTTCCCTGATTATGGTATTTGGTTTGCAAAAATTATCACACTTCTTGCCATGATAAAGTATCCATGTTATGGCATTCTGTTTGCAAAATATAGGCCGTTGGTTTTTCAAGGTGGATGATGTCATAATTTTTTTCCATAACGGATCTTTCTCCTTTTTAACCCCCGACGCAAAAAGAGGGGTGTTATAAGTTTGACCGCTATGTGTGTGTGTCTGTGTGTCTGTGTGTCTGTGTGTCTGTGTGTCTGTGTGTCTGTCTGTGGCACCGTAGCTCTCAAACGGGTGAACCGATTTGGAAGCGGTTTTTTTTATTTACAAGCAGGGTTTTTGGCGATGGTTCTTAGATACGTTTTATCAAAATCGGTTCAGCCGTTTCAAGGTCATCAGCTCTTTTGTTAGCTGCGGTAGGGTTCTTAGACTCTTAATGTGTATTTACTTTACTTTCAAACATACATGTGACCTAAAACTTGAAATACTCATGTATGCTTAATAACTATGCAGGGTTATGGAACTCTTGGTCTGATGCTGCAGCCAGGATATCCAGAACACTAGCACACTCTTAAAAAAATAATAGCAGATATGTCGTGTTTGGACTCGTTTTGTTCAGTATTTGATTCTGCATACAATGCAATGGTGGCAACACGGTGAGCTGATGCTGCGGCCAGGATATCCAGAACACTAGCACATCCTTGAAAAAATAATAGCAGATATGTCGTGTTTGGACTCGTTTTGTTCAGTATTTGATTCTGCATACAATGCAATGGTGGCAACACGTCGAGCTGATGCTGCGGCCAGGATATCCAGAACACTAGCACATCCTTGAAATAAGTTAAAAATTTTGAAATAAAAATTAAATTAAAAATTTAAAAAATCCCCCCCGCAAAAAAGTAAAGCGGACATTTAAAAAGTAAAAAATAATACCTTTCGTTGAGCCATCAAATTCATTTCAGAAATACCTATATATATTTTAATTATCGAAATCGATGGATGGCACGATAGGGTTTGCTCATTAAAATGGCGCTATAATGTCGCGTCGGGCTACCGCTTTAGTGAATCAGACCCTTCATTTGATTGACCCTTCATTTGATTGGCTCTGATTCACTAAAGCGGTACCCCGACGCGACATTATAGCGCCGTTTTAATGAGCAAACCCTATCATGCCATCCATCGATTTCGATAATTAAAATATATATAGGTATTTCTGAAATGAATTTGATGGCTCAACGAAAGGTATTATTTTTTACTTTTTAAATGTCCGCTTTACTTTTTTATTTCAATTATTTGAATATTGCTGCATCTGTGGTCACTGGTTACGAATAGCACCGCTTATGTCTGAATATGTCGACTTAACCGTTATAAGATTTCTTGATATTTGTTATAAATCTATTCACTTTTTTACAGGACCGTGAAGGAAAGATCTATTTCGAAGTCAACCCAGTTCACATTAAAGTGTTGGTAAGTATCCAGTACCTGATTGGTTTTGTCGTAATTCAACACCTCTAACCCTAATAAAATGTGCCTATTCTATCGTCTCTGCTGTAACTTTATGCAATACGAAATTGACTATAATATCAAAAAGATGACAATTCTATTTGTCCGTATGCTTCCAGCTAAGCACTCCTCTGGTGAAGATTATCGATCTGGAAGGCAACGCAGTGATGAAGGACAACCTGCAGCAAGGTGACCTGAAGTTCAGCCTCCTCGAAGGCAAGCCTGTCTCCATCCACGCCATTGCTAAGGACTTCCAGTACTACGAGTTCACTACTGGATACACTGGTATGTTAACCATTCATTTCAATCGAAGATTTGTCGAAGAAGTGTCACTGGGAACAGTGTGAAAAATTTGGCAGAAAAGACAAAATGCAATTAGTGGAAATACATAAAAGAAGTATATTATCTTCTGTAGCGAAGAGGCTTATAGCCAGCATTGGGTTTATTTTGGCTGAGGATGATAATGAAAAGAATCTTGTATTGTTATGTTCTACTCTACTTGTGTTCTCTGTAGATATTGTCGAATTGATTGAGATCCTCCTCTTTTAACGAAATTACCTTAATTGTTCTGATACGAAATTAACCCTTCATTTTTAACAAATTGATTGATTTCGCATATTTATGTCTTAAAAGCATAAACATAAAATTAATGAAAATATCTTCTTTACAGACCAGTCCGAGCGTAGACTGTCCATCATTGGTCACATTGAGCCTGAGAAGCGAGTAGACGTTAGTGCAGACATCGTCTTAGGCCAAGAAAAGAAGAACATCATCCACGGAGCATTGTACCTGCAGGATAACTTGGTGAAGAGTGACTACGGTATTTCTAAGGACAACTTCAAATACTTTGTGGTGAGTTTATTTAATATGGGCAAAACATTTTCAAAGGGAGACCCTCACCCTATGTTGCAGAGGGATATATGGGCTTATAACTTAGTCTTTTTTATGAAACTATTTCTTTTCTGAACATTTACCAAACAACTTTTTGCTACCGATGTTAACTTATTAACTCTTTCTAGTTTTGTAACATACTTTCAAATTGAGACACTGAAATACTAATTATACTAATAAGTTCTCTTCATGTAGGCCACATAGTTATTCATAATAGGAGCGCATTATGAATAAACGTTTGAAAAAGTATCTTGAAGCAAATGGTATTTTGTCAAATCACCAATATGGTTTTCGGGCAGGTAGATCTACAAATTATGCAGTTCATGATCTTGTTCAGCATATTGTTGGAGCAATGGATAGTAGGAAAAAATGTGCTGCAATTTTCCTGGACCTTGCAAAGGCGTTTGATACAGTATCTATCCCGAGACTGTTGTTAAAACTTGAGGAGATAGGAGTGCGAGGTACACAGTTAAAGTTGTTTCATAGTTACCTGGAGAATAGAAGACAGTGTGTCAAAATTGGTGATTACATTAGCGAAGAATTCCGGATTGAATGCCGTGTTCCCCAAGGAAGCATCCTTGGACCAACGCTGTTTTTGATCTATGTAAACGGTATGTGTAATTTAGAAATTCCAAATGGTAAGCTTTGCGCTTTTGCTGATGACACAGCTCTTCTATTTTCTGGAGATACGTGGGAAGAAACATTTTATTTTGCACAGACAGGTTTCAACATGGTGACGGATTGGTTAGCACTGAATACTTTGTCTCTTAATGTTGACAAGACCAAATTAATGACTTTCTCTATTCGGTTACCTGGGCAGCCACAAACAAATGGTCTGGATATTGTTGCCCATGAACATGACACTGACCAACACCATCAATGCCAGTGTCCCAAGCTATCAAAGACTAACTCTCATAAATATCTTGGTGTCATGATAGACAATAATCTTACTTTTAAGTCTCATATCAACATGATAACAGCTAGAGTAAGGAAGCTTATTTTTGTATTTAAACACCTCAGATATGTAGCGGATGTAAAAACCATAAAAATGGTCTATTTTGCATTATGTCAATCGCTGATTAGCTACTGTATCCTTAGTTGGGGCGGAGCAGCAAAAACAGACCTAATTAGACTAGAGCGTGCCCAAAGAGCAGTTTTAAAAGTAGGTTACTCCAAACCTTATCGTTTTCCAACCAGGGAACTATACAGTCTGTGTGAGGTATTTTCTGTCCGACAGCTGTTCATTCTCCAGGTCCTACTGAGGCAGCACACATCACTACTTACTGATTTGCCGAACCAGCGCCCAAATCGTATCTTTATTATTCCCCCAACTCGTTCATTTAAAACATCTTCTGCGGGAAGATTCTACTGTTTCTTGGGTAAATTCCTGTTTAACAATACAAACAAAAGTCTATCGGCTCAAAAAACCTTTTTGAAGCAAAAAACTCCATAATAAATTGGCTTTTAAAACTAGATTACAATGAAACTGAGAAACTCATACATCCTGTAATTTGATTCCGCAAGTATAATCACACACAACACGCCCACACCTCAATCACACACAACACGCACACACCCTCAAACACACAACACGCACACACCCTCAAACACGCAATACGCCCACACCTTCACTCACACTCACAGTCAATACAATTTTTTTTATTATTATTGTAATATTCTTTTTTGATAGCTCCACTTTTGTATCCTTCTCTACTGTTTGTTAATGGGAACACTGCCCATCCTCACAGCACAGGAACCTTGAGTTCCTAGTGTGAGCATTGGCGACCGTTACAACATAAATTGTATATGTTATGTTAATGTTGAGCTATTTTTACTGAATAAAATTTATCTTATCTTATCTTATCTTATCTTATAGTAGGTATCCTTTTTACATTTTTAAATTACGAAAGTCTCAATAATATCTACAAACTCTTCCTCAGAGCGCGCTCCAGAATGACATGAAAAACTTAGAACAGCGTGTCAAGGAGCTGGGAGACAAAGCAAACCAAGAATCGAAGAGTATTCTGAAGAGAGTCGAACCCACTCTCAAGTCTTTGGAACAAGCTTACAAGGATGACCTGGAAAAACTGTACAAGGAAGTTGCTAACGACCAGACCCTTAAAGAAATATCGGAAGCTTTGTAAGTGGTACATCTACAAGGTTTAACCTTTTAAGTAATGTTTGTGAGGACAATTCAATCATATAGAAACTAGACTTAAATGTTGTAGTGCTAAAATAAACAGACTATATTCTGAAGTGGTTTTGGAAATAGTTTACGTTTCACCCATAAAAATCAGTTTGTATGTTTCTGCAGAAGGAAGTAGAAATACATAACTTATTTGATTACAGTGATACGATTGTGAAGTACTTCGCGAAGATCATCGATGAAGTGTACCACGCCACCAAGCCTATCGTGGACAAGATCTGTAGCACCATCTCGGAAACCAGCAAGAAAGTGCTCGACTTATATGAGAAGCAAGTAAGTATAAAGACTTAACGGGATTGTTAAATCCTACTAATATTAAAGTGGAAGTTTGTAAAAATGTATGAATATTTGGTACTCAACCACGCAAAAATAGTTGATTGGATTAAGATGAATCTTGGCGTAAAATCCCAGATGGAAAGTTAGGATTTATTTTTGTTATTTTGCATTTTTAAGGAAAGGAAAATACTGATCGAATCACTGACATCATATAATCACCAATACCGCTACCATATTTCTGTCTATTATTGGTTAAAGTTTTAAAAGTACATTAGGATTTTTCTAATGATCAGTTAACTGTGGTCGTGTACATTTTTTTCGAAAATTACTGTGAAAATTATTACAATAATTTAACTGTCAGATTTCCTACTTACTAACTTAGCAGTGTATTTAGTTAGACGATCACGAATTTGTTTACCAGGTGGAACCTCAAATCAAAGAACTGTACAGCAACATCGCAGCCGTGATCAAAGAATACACCGACGGCCTCATCGACATCGTCGCGCACTTTGCTGCCCTCGTCACAGACTTCTTCGAGAAACACAAGCCTGAGCTCGAGGAGTTGACTAACACCATTGCTGAAATCTTCAAGGACTTGACTCGCCTTCTAGTCACTCAACTGAAGGAGATTAGAGGCAGACTCGGGCAGATCTTCTCAGAAATCGCGCAGCAGATTAAGGAGATGCCTATTCTCACCTTGATTAAGGAGAAATGGCAAGAGCTAGCTGTCCCCGAGCAAGCTATTGGTATGATTTCGGAAGCCCACAACACTCTCCGCAACTTCTTGCCTACTGAAGAGACTAAGAGCTTTGCCGATGCTTTGTTCACGTATGCGCAGAAGGTTGGTTCTAGTGTATCTTATTTTGTCATATTAAGATATTTAGGGTAGTGGCAGGTGCAGAATTTCAAACTGAAAGCAGCATTTCTGATGAATGGAACATCTATCTGTGATTTAGTTTAGTTTAGAAATGATCTTTGAAGGGACCTGTACGAGACAAAGTGTATTGTAAGTATTTCCAACTTTATTCAGTGTTTAACCAGGACTTAATAAATTCCAGAAACTCCGTCAAGAGAAGGTTGACGACACCAAGGAACTTAGAGTGATCTATGAGAAATTCGCAGTCGCCTTAACTTCAGTCGTCCAATTCGTGAGGAACCAGCTCAACCAGCTCGGAGTACCAGCAGTCATCAGCATCAACTCCTTGCCTCTCTTCTCTGGCCCTGGTTCTGCATCAACTCCTGCTCTTGGTGGACTACCGTCCTTCAGTATAATTGACCAGATCATAAAGGGAGATATTATTGATCCGCTCAGTTACATCCGTGCGTACAGACCGAGGAGTTTGAACCCGCTTGATGAGATCCCTGCTAAGTGTGAGTATATTTTTTTATATAAATAAATTTTCAGGATGTCGGAGATGTTTTTAACGAATAGTAGCTTTTGCATGCCACTTCGTACGCGTAAAATCTTGTACTCCAACAGGAATTTTGAAAATAATTTCTTAGTATTCACCGTAAGTAAAATGCTTTTAATTTAAACCCAGCGGCGGTTTTGGCTGTGCGTTAATCAATTAGTCAGTCAGTCCACCACTCAATTTCTTCATTTACATACAGAATATTGGATAAAGAGTTTGTTCTCGCATATACAAATACGTTTTTGCGCTTTATCTTCGTTAGAGCCTATTGAATGTGTGACTTGGAGGTATATCCTTCAGTAGATGAAGTAAGCTGTGAGCTTGAATGCCGACTCGCAATCTGTAATAAAAAGAGGTTACAGTCTTCTTTAAAACTTGTATTTTAACAGTGCGCGCTGTCGTTGTAAACGGCCAACATATCTTCACCTTCGACGGGCGCCACCTGACGTTCCCCGGCTCCTGCCGCTACGTGCTGGCTCACGACCACATTGACAGGAACTTCACGCTGGTGCTGCAGCTCCACAACGGAGCACCCAAGTCTTTGGTGCTCGAGGACAAGAGCGGAGCCACTGTGGAGATCAAGGACAATGGACAAGTATGTTGAACAGTTTATTTTTTCACACAAACAGCCCATAATCCCTTACGGGGTAGGCAGAGCATCAATGGTTCTAGAACCTCTAGATGCCACGTTTGACACAAATAGTTGAGGGTTAACAGATGGAACAAGTTGCATAATGGTGAGAGGTGGTCAGCCTTTCGCCCATTATACAGTAAAACCCTCGCATCCCTCTCACAGACTGTATACCTGGGAAAAGTAGGTAGCTGGCACATTCTAAGTTTTTATTTCACTCCCAGTCCAGCATGGAAGTTATTTTTGCATTCTTGAAATAGCTTTGGATGAGAACCAACTAGGTCAAATTGACACGATGAAATATCCAGTTATCCAAACTGGAAATTAAAATGTCTCCTTAGTTGAACGTAGCTGGTCAGTCAGATTATCTATCACAGAGGAGGAATGAAGTCGCGCCATAAAATCCACGATGGATCAGGGTACAACTGTGTCATCTATGGAGCGTTTCTCTTAATTTACGTGCTGTGATTTGTAACTGAAATACATATTCGTAAGATGTTGGGACTTGGGACACTTATAAAATTCTTTATTTTTTTCTCCAGGCTGCCCTCAACGGCGCTGCCAGCACTTACCCGGTGATCGAAAAGGATGTCTTTGCGTTCAAGGAGCCCAGTGGACGAGTTGGTTTGGGCTCTACCTACGGTCTTATCGCCCGTTGTACTAGCAAACTGGAGGTACCTATGATTTCAACTTAATTGTTTTTTCCTACTTATAAATTGATTATCTGAATATGACTTTTAATAAAAAATATATCTAAAAACATCATAAACTGTAAATAATGTCTAACTTCTTATGTTTCGATGGTTTTAAGCTTAGACCAATAATTACAGTTGAAAAGTTTTAAGAAGTTAACTTTTTTTGCTCACACTCCTCTCATCTGCATAAAGACTGTATCACTATACCCACGTCATTGTATTTGTATCTTTTGCATTTTCTTTTACTATGATACAGTTATTTACATTTCAACTGTTTGATTGTTCATGCGATTCATGGGTGTTGAAACCTGTTTTTTTGAGTGTGTCGTTATTTATTTGTGTACGTACTTTCAGGTGTGCTACATCGAAGTGAACGGCTTCTACCTCGGCAAGCTGCGCGGTCTTTTGGGAGACGGCAACAATGAGCCTTATGACGACTTCAGACTAGTCAATGGAAAGGTACGTTTCTTAAAATTATTTACTGTAGGTACAATATTTGGTCCATATGATTCAATGATTCATGCCCTAATGATTCATAGGGATCTCAGGCAGAAGCATAACCAACCACCAAGGGTATTTCTAAAGGCACATCAGCCGCTTGCATAAAATTTCATGTTATTATTATATGATTTTTTTTTGCTCTACGTTGTAAGTTTAATTACGCCAAACACTTGTGTTCACTCTCGAATGGCATTAAATCTTCCGGTGGCCCGTTATTCTGGTCAAAGGGCAGTCAAATACGATGTGTTGCAAGGTCTGCTCAGGATGTGCATATTTACGCCCCTTTCGTAATTGTTCAAATAAAATGGCCCAAACAAGAGCCAAGTGCTGATAACTTCTTAACGATTTCTTTTATCATTAAAAAACCAGTCAAACGTAACATAACATGGTCTTCCGCAGATCACGACTTCAGAAAGCGAGTTCGCCAACTCATACCGCCTGGCGTCCAGCTGCCCTCAAGTGAAGACTCCAGAACACTCGCACGCCCAGCACCACGCTGCGATGCCACCAGCGTGCGAACAGGTCTTCGGAGCCACCTCCACTCTCAGACCTTTGTCTCTGCTGCTTGATGTCGCACCATTCAGGTTAGATCCTTGGATTGTTTGTGTCATGAAATTTTTTGATAACTGATTGGTCGTCTACATAGACTTGATGATTTTTTGAAAGTCATTATGGAAGGAAGGATTCAGGAAGGAGAAGAAGAGGGTGACCGAGAAGGCGATTCAGCGACCAATTGAAAGAAAAAATTGAAGTGTCAACTTATAGAGAACTTATAGATATCTCAAAACCGTATGAAGTTGCTACACTGACAGGAGCGCGGCTCTAAGATTAAGAAGAAAATAGGTCGTGCACCATCCTAAAAGGTTTTTTACTCCCAATTCTAAACTGGAGCTCATATCTATATAGAGCAAATATATATTAGTGTTTCTCCAAAATCAATATGTAACAACCCAGAAACCTGTAAGATATAATCTTCAATTAAAATGCTCGAGCCTATACGGAATGACTTTTTAGGGATGATTCCTTGGATCCCCGTGAATCTGAAAAACTTTCCCCAAAAAACCCACATTGAGATACATTTTAGGAAAACTTGTGCAGCGGGATGATTTACATCCTTATTTTTCTCATGCTAATTTTTAAGTAACCCAGTACAAACAACAGCATTTAAAGCAACAAATACTTCCGCCAACAGACAAGCCTGCATCCACGCCGTAGCAGGCAGCCCTGGCAATGCCCTCCAGCAGGCCTGTGACCTGGCTCGCGGGTACACGGCCCTAGCAGTCACAGGGCTCCTACCCGCCGTTTTACCATCTGTCTGCGTGCAGTGCACTGACGCTGATACCCCTAAGAAGGTCGGAGACAGCTATGAGTTCAAGCTTCCAGGAAAACAGGCAGATATCATCGTCACTGTTGAGACAACTGTGGTGAGTTTTGAAACATCATCAGTCAGATCCATCATACACTTTTGAGAATTTTGTGACGTGTGGTGATCGGTTGAGAATAACACCATCTCTTTCCATGGATGTCATAAGAGGCGACTTGGGAAACACAAATGAGACTTAATGGATTAATAAATCCATCCTACGACTTATTTTGAATTTAAGGTGTTGTTCTATGGTCCCATGCGAATTGGTAGGCTCTGTAAAGGGTAGTCTGGTTCGCGACCACCCTCCTACCAAAGTTATGTCCCCTCAATGCTGGTCTTCCTTGGCCGTATCTAAGAACCACTACTAATGCGCATCATACGAATCCACAGTTAACCAGAAGTTTTGATTTTTTTTGTTCGAAGACTACCGAAGGGTACTTATATCCTCTGAATCATCGCGTGATTGATGGTTTGATCTTTTTGTATCCAACAGCCTAACGAAAAGAACTACAAGACGGTAGTAGTGCCGCTGGTCTCCCAACTCGTAGATAACCTCAAAGGCAAGCACATCAATGACATCAAGGTCTACCTCGTCGGAGTCACACCTAAGATGCCGTACCCCATCATCTATGACACTGACTGTGAGTATCTGGGTTTGGGTGTGAGTATCTATGTATATTTAGGTGTACCTTCCAAAATTCTCTACCTCATCGTTTGACACTTGCAGTAAACATTGAGCATCAGAGCATCAGTCGACTAGTGTTTGGACCACAAATAAGTGTGTTTTTCTTTCACTCGCGAACCCCTGAGTAAAGGTTCACACCCCTCAGGGGGTCGCGACCCACAGTTTGAAAAACACTGCCTTAGTTGATCCAATCTGACAACACGCACACATAGATTAGCGAACAGATTTCAATATTATAAATGGAAATTAAACATTTAACTAAAATAGCTAGCTTTACTTTCAAAATAGGTTTTTCTTACCAGCCCATATACGTCCCCACCGAGGATCACGGGCCTCCCTTCGAAACACGAAGGGGATTTAGGCCATAGTCCACCACGCTGGCACAATGCGGGTTGGTGGACCGCTCGTCTTTCGAAAATGAATTTTCTTGGACGGGCGGGTTTCATCACGATGTTTTCCTTCACCGTTAAGCAAGTGATAATTATAAATCCGTACATAAATTCTAAAAGACGAATTTAGTGGTACAGGCCCGCACCAGGATTTGAACCCGCGACCTTCGGATTACAAGTCTGGCTCATTACCAACTGGGCTATCACCGCTTCACTTCAAAATAGGTTGATCAAAATAAATTAAAACACCAATAAAAATTATTTACGTTTTACCTACTGAACTTATTTTTTTTAAATAGAGCATACCTATGCTTCAAATTATTTTTTCATCGCTCGTAGTCCACTGGCACTCGCTGATCTCAACCAATCAGTGAGGTTAAGCAACGAACACAACGTGACCAAAATTGGTAATTTATCACGAGCGTTTCCGTGCTTCCCGGCTGTTGTCGATTAACTACAGTCGTTTAAACCAAGTCAGAGGTCATTTGGTGGTTTGAAAATTCTGATGCCAGGCTTAGCCAAGTTCGCCACAAACTTGACTATCTATACCTACACGATAAGAAGTAGAAGATCGTGCAAAGAGCAAGCTTGTTCATGTTTTTAAAGATGAACGGCAAAATGTAAATTCAATCTTTCTTCCCACAGTGAAACTGAAGAATCCTAAAGTTAAGTTCGATGATGAGAGCCGTTACAAGCCCATCCCGACCATCAAGACCAGCTGTGAATACACTAACAAGGCCCAGGAGATCTTGGTCGACATTGTTGATTTCATCAAGGCTAAGACTGGTACGTTTTTCATTATGGTTTATTTGTTGAACAGGCCTATTCCACTAAACAATGGCGGTGGAATGACAATGGTCGCCATATTATTCGTTCAATACAACTAGCGAAATTGAGAACTATCCAAATTCCATACATTTGAAGACTGCTGCTTTGACTGGCGGCGCTACCGCCAACTCAAGTTGCTAAGAGTTTGCAACAAAACGTTCGGTTCGAATGCTACTGCCAATTAAAGTTTAGAAGTCAATGACATTAGTTTTTAACCGACTTTAAAATAGGAGTAGGTTCTCAATTCGTCTGTATGTTTTGTTTGTATGTTTGTTACGTGATAACTCCGCCAACTGTCGGCCGATTTTCAAAATTATTTTTATGTTCGCAAGAGTTACACTCCTAAAGTGGTCCCAAATCAATTTTATCGAAAATCATTCACCGCTTTAAAAAAATAAACAAAAACAAAAAATATTTACAAACCAAAACGTCATCTTAATAAGTGAACTCAGAATAATAACTAAAGCCATATTATTATGATTAACTGAATGACTTTTATTCTGAGTAGGTAACTGAATGACTTTTTCTTTTGTGATTATCTGCTAACAGGCATGTAGTCCGTGAAAAATAGGAAAATTTAGAAAATAAAACCAGATAGTTTTAAAAGTTGCAGGATTATGTAAGGTTAGCTCCCCTGAATGTTTTTGGAACTTCATAAACTAATTCCTTTTTTGACACTAGTTATCTATTTTAAGCGGATCATTAATTATTGGGATTGAAGTTGGTGACTCATTCTCAGAAACTCGAGGATTGCTCATATTTAAACCTCCTTTATTTTTAACATTAACAGGAATCAGCAACATTATCTTTGGCTACCAATCGATCCTGGACCTTCCATTGAGACCTGGTGCAGTCAAACACAACATCAACGTCGTTGGAGAGCGATGCAAGAGCGCCGGCTTCTTCGTAAGTACTTCTTTCTCCTAAAAAACAAAAGTTTGTCGAAATTCCTAATAAGTCCAGATGTTGGGGACCTATGCTACAGGAAAATTGCAATATGAAATTCTACAGACATTAGGTATTCTCTAACTTTTTGACATCCAATGTAATTATGAAATTCATAATGTTTGGAATAAATGATCTAATCTAATCTACCTAAGGCATGTACACAGTGCAGAACATCAGGTTATCACGCTTGTAATACAGCCGGCTTTCGGAGCGCAAATCGGTAACCTGTCGTGCTGTTGTCTGTACCAAATTCAGTTTAGGAATGAAAACAATTTTGTTTAAAGTAGAAAAATATTTATTAACAAGCTGCTACTACTACTTCGTCTGATTTCAAAGCGGCATTCATAAATCGCTTTAAATAGTCCACTAAAGTCGTAATCTTCATATTCTGCGTGTTTATTTTAAAAGACGCTTAACGTCATCTATGTAGATGCATTCGTACTAAATTAAATAACTGCTTAGTTTCACATATTTCCTATTACAATATTGATTACAATCTATTTCAAGTGCCAAAAAAGTCCACTTACCACATATTTTATGATTACAGACGGACATCGTAAGGGCCGTATCGTACAAGATCGCATTCGACCAGATGGGCTACACCCATACGTTGATCACTGTCAACCCCATTACGGCTGTGGGTGGCGGCAAGGATCCCACGCACGTTGTCGGTAAGCACTTTTTGTATCTTTAATTGTGTAACTAGTTCTCCGTCCGGGACTTCTTTCCCTTGGGAATTTGAAAAACATATAGTCTATGTGTTATTTTTAATGCGATTATATAACCACATGATAAGAAGAGAAGCCATAACGGGCTGTCAATCTTTACAAAAAAGGTTACGCTGTAGTAATTTTATAACATTGGAGATTTGTTGTACTTTTGCTGTGAAGCGTAAACGGCCTAGAACTAGACATTCTATATCTCCTTAATTATGATGACGTTGACTGGGAACAGAGTATGCCAAAAACATAACGAGATCAATGGTCTTCCTGTCAAGGTATATCTCTGCGCGCAGTCTCCAGAATCTCCAGATAGATTAAAAATAAATAAGCTTCTAGTGTCCTAATGGTAACAAACTCAAAATATCTTTATTTCATAGAACATTCGGGATTTTACTTAAAATAAGTCAAGATAACATTAAATAGATACATTACATACATTAAAATATTTAAATACATACATACACATTCATTATTTTAGGCGTAGACCCTACTGACTCTACGCCTATTCGCGAAGGTGCAATCTTCCCCAGAGAAAAATAGACAAGAAACTCTGAGGGTGCTTTTTTTAACGCATTACAAACTTTCTTATTTTAACTAAATCTAAAACAACTCTAGACCTGAGCTGAGCAGTTCAACAACTCTAGATCTTGTCTGTTAAATAATCAGAAATTCTGTAATAGCCCTTTTTCCAAAGTTTTTGTTTAATTACTGTCTTGAATTTGTCGAAAGTTAAATGAATACACATGGGAATCTTATTATAGAAACGTATACATTGACCCATAAAAGAGTTCGTGACCTTGTGGAGCCGACTATCTGGTCAGGAGAATTTAACCGTTTTTATATCTATCTGACGTATTGTTTTTCTTTTGTCAGGATTCTCTGACGACTCGGTCCTGTTCTTGGGTGACAAGAAAGCAAACAAGGACTCCGAGAGTTTGAGGAGCAGTCTCCAGACTGAAGATGACGACGCTTGCGTCAACTTCGTGGAAAATGTGAGTTTACTGAATATTTCCTTCATCTTGCAGCGTGACAGCGCGCGTAATGCGCCGCGGTCCTATGTCGACAACGCCAGAGGGCGAGCAAGCCTTTGCGCGGGTCCCTCGCGCAATCAAAGTGTAATTTCAGCGTCAGCCGAGTGGTATGTCGCAATAGTTTGTCGCCATCGTGCTCGAGCTGCTGATCTGGATGAGCAGGGCACTTGATTTTTTTTATTATAAGATGTGTTAACTCTTGACCTCAATCTTGACCATAAGGTCAAAGATGAGGTCGACGATGGAGCGAGTTAACCCAGAAAATGCCTATAAAGGCACTGGTACTCCCACGCACCGACGGAACACAGCAAGCTGTTTGGCGTCGGACTTCGGTAGGAGGGTGGTCGCGAACCAGACGGCCCTTTACAGAGCACACTGCATGAGACCATAGGACGACACCACAGATTCAGAAAAAAATGAAGTGTCGTTGCCTGGGATGGATTACTAGGAGGCAGGTCACATTTGTGTTTCCTTAGTCGCCTCTTACGACACCCACGGAAAGAGATGGGGTGGTGTTATTCTCAACCGATCACCACACGGTTAAAAAATTCGGTTAAAAGATTTTTAAAATGAAACTCCATTTTCACGATATTAGTGACTCCTTCGGTCGTGGTGTTTGGAATACGTATTAACGAACATTGCCTAAAAAATAATTTAGAAATTAACAGCATTGACTAAGTCAATTGGCTATCTGTTACCTGTGACAGCCCCACACAAGGACACAGTTGGATTGTGGTTAACGAATCCATTCCTTTTTTTTATCATTCCTTTCTCCCTTTCAAGGAGTTAATTCCTTATAACTTTCAAATGACAAAATACCCGTTGGTTTGTGTAAAATGCAAATACCTAGTTAATAAGTTAGGTAATTAAGATATCTTCCGGGAAGGGCCCTTTTTCGTGTTCCAAGAAAATTTCCTTGTCGAGATCCCGCGGATTTGTTCTAAGCCCCTTTTTCATATTTCATATTACACACTCACACTGCTAAGAGATGGCATTCGTCAATTCGAAACTGATATAACCTGTGCCTCTTTAAAGCTCGAGTAAAAAGAGGCCTCTTCTGAGTGAGTTTAATTCGCTACATCCTCGACCACATCTTTCCTCTGAGCTAGGCTATGGTGAAGAGTGAACCCATTCCCTATAAAAATCATGTTTAGCCCTCATCAAAGTGCACCCTCAGAATAATGCCAGAACAGTGACTATGCAACATCAAGTTGTTAGCCCAACTAATGTCCAACGCCAAGCTTCGGCGACTTGCCTCGCTACTCATTGAGCATGGATTGTCGCCAAACAACACTTGAGTCTATAAATTAAATTCTTCATATATGTTCCAGTCGGAAGGCCTAGTCTTGACCAGCGCTGCGTTCTCGAGCCTGAACCCTGGCCAGCAGAAGCAGTACCTCCAGACCGCCGCCGGAGCCATCACCAGCCGCATGCTCGCAGAGAACATCGTGCAAGACTGCAGTTGCGTTTACGTCGACCCCTTCAGGGTACGCTCTGTTTGCTTCAACAAGGAGAGGAAGGAAGCCGTGAGTATTATTTGTATTTTTTTTATTGGGTACTGCAGTACCACGTTGGCAAATGACACCAATGTACAGTTAGTTTTAGCAATACTTAAGTATTGATTGTCTCTCTCTCTCTCTCACTATCAAAATGACAAAGACGACTGCTACTTAATAGATAAATATGAAATACCAATCACACACTTATATTATGTTATTCTTCCATCTGTTAGGTATTACCATATTTACTGTAAATAAAGTTTACTTTAGGTACTTTAACTATAGATCAGTCTGAGTCGCGTTCTGTAATACGGATTTAAGAGATTAATTTTTATCTGAGTACCTAACTTATTAAATATGAGTTTAAAAAATGTTCTAGCAATTACATAAGTAAAAGCATAAGCTTGACTTATGCGAATAGTCGTAGAAAAGAGATTTTTGTTTCTTTTTTATGCGAAAAGTCATATTTTGATTAATTTAAAAAATAATACTGAACAATTATTTTTATTTTGTCCACAGGCCCGCAGACGAAAGTAATCTAAGTCAACCCGACGACTATCTGTGATTTGAATTTGTGCCATTTTTACACCAAAAATGTAGTCTTATTTCTTGTACAAAAAGTTAAATGTAATAGTCATGAGATATGTGTGGATTCAATATACATTTCTTGCTTGATGGAACTTATTCTATTAAATAATAAAAAATAATTGCCCGGTATTTTGTAGATACTTTAATAAATTTAAATATTGTGTCAATATGAAGTCGTAGACATTTTTCATTCCGTTTGATTTTGTACTTGTTTTTGTTGTGAAACTAAGTTTAAAACAGCGCCATCTATCGGTAACCCACAACACTTTAGAAATCTCGTGCAAAGAGTTTTGTTTGAATAAATAAAAAAAGGGGTGACTTCAAATTAGCTAACAAAACGTTAGGGGGATGAGTCTCCCAATGAATCTGAACCACTTTACCCAAACAAATGTATGAAATTCTCAAGAAAAAATTTCAACTTCCTATGCAAAGGCAAATTACAGCTGTGCATTTGTTTTTTGGGGAAAGTTCTTCAGTTTCATGGGCTGATTCAGCAGCTCTAGCACGATAACGACAAACTCGCGCTCGGCTCACGCTGAAACTTTACTTTGATTGCGCGGGAGTCCCGCGCAAAGGCTTGCTCGCGCCCTATGGCGTTGTCAATGTTGACATTTTGACATAGGACTATCGTACTATTAAAACTCAACGATTGATGATTATGATTAACTCCCACATGTCTCTATCCAATGGAATCTTAATCTAATATTTCTGTAATTTTAATTCTGTAATAAAATAAATAATAAACATAACAAATAATTTAAATGCCGTACCCATAAAGGTATTAATGTACAATTGTACATTGATTTTGTATTAGAATATTAAGTAATAAAAATATGTTAATAATAAAAGTTTTTATTTTATTTTATTATAAGATGGGTTAACTCTTGACCTCAATCTTGACCATAAGGTCAAAGATGAGGTCGACGATGGAGCGAGTTAACCCAGAAAATGCCTATAAAGGCACTGGTACTCCTACGCACCGACGGAACACAGCAAGCTGTTTGGCGTCGGACTTCGGTAGGAGGGTGGTCGCGAACCAGACGGCCCTTTACAGAGCCTACCACACCGCATGAGACCATAGGACGACACCTCAGATCCCGAAAAAAATTAAGTGTCGTTGCCTGGGATGGATTACTAGGAGGCAGGTCTCATTTGTGTTTCCTTAGTCGCCTCTTACGACACCCACGGAAAGAGATGGGGTGGTGTTATTCTCAACCGATCACCACACGGTCAACCACATGGTTTTATTTGAAGGAGTTTCGAATATCCGGAGCACTTGATGACCATTACGTGAAATTTAAAAGCCCAGCCAAATTATCAGCGACTACTTTCGGAGTACCTAAGTATACTCTTTAAAAAAATCAATTTTGAAAATCGGTCCATAAATGGCGGAGAGATCGGTGAATATACAGGTTGAAAAAGAACCTCCTAGCTTTATTGAAAATCCTGAACCAGTATCACTTACTGAACACTTTTAATTTTTTTTCTGGCGGGGATATTTTTTTTTTCCTAAACGTAGAAACCACTCGGGCGCACCCCCCGAGCGCTACCCGCACCCCTCGCGTGCCTGGTGTAGGAGTAATGTCTACGTTTAGGCAAAAAATGAACTTTTCCCATTGAAAAAATATTAAAAAAATATTTTTTCCATAAATGTGTTCTTTGAGTGATACTGGTTCAGGATTTTGAATACAGCTAAGAGGTTCTTTTTCACCCAGCACAAAAAAAAAGTCAAACATAGAACCTCCACCTTTTTTGACGTCGATTAAAAATGTTCTTGGTGGGATTACTTTTAAATTCCCAAACATTATTTGTATGCAGGGTTAATCTACATGTGACTTAAGACAATGTTCGCCGCAAACTGAACGTAAAGAATGCAATTATAATTTTTTACACTAGAGAACTTGAGCGTGAAGTATTGATCACATTATCATTGTGAAATTAATCATTATCGTTAGTGATGTGCTCATTTTATCTATCCGTACTGAAATGAACGAAATACAATGAAATTGAAAACAAATCAAATTAAACTGAAATTATAATATTTAAGGATAGAGAAATCAACAAAAAGTGACAAGACAAAACTCACCAAGAACAATCAATCAAAATTAAAAAGACAATGATATGTACAACAGCGGTGATAGCCCAGTTGGTAATGAGCCAGACTTGTAATCCGAAGGTCGTGGGTTCAAATCTTGGTGCGGGCCTGTACCACTAAATTCGTCTTTTCGGATTTATGTACGGATTTCTAATTATCACTTGCTCAACGGTGAAGGAAAACATCGTGATGAAACCCGCACGTTTAAGAAAATTCGTTTTCGAAAGACGAGCGGTCCACCAACCCGCATTGGGCCAGCGTGGTGGACTATGGCCTAAAAATCCTCTTCGTGTTTCGAAGGGAGGCCCGTGCCCCTCGGTGGGGACGTATATGGGCTGATAAGAAAATGTACACAAGTGTAGGAACTCACTACACGTACACTTTCGAACTGTAGAAGTAGGCAAGGCATCATGTGCCCATGTACCCAGCAGGACCTTTCGTCTGATGGTTGTAGAGTCACATATTTGACACACATTCTGAGGGTTAAAAGAGGAAACACGAGTAGAGTGGTAATAAATTGCCAGCTTTTCACTCACGATACAGCAAAACCCTCAAGTCCCGTTTTACTGGCTTCTACAGTATGTCTGGGAAGAGCTCACAGCTGGCACATTCTAAGTTTTTCTTTAAATTTCCTACTTTTGTGTTATAAATAATTTCTATCCACCTTTGACGGAACGCTCATATCTTAGTATTTAAAACGCTTACCCGCGTGAGGGATATTCACAAATAATTTTTAGGGAAAAAAAAATATTCGGCGCGAATGGGACTTGAACCCACGGCCCAGGATCAGATCTCCTGGTGCTCTATAACCAACTGAGCTATCGTGCCTTCGCTCATATCTTGTCTTCTCTTTTTAACCCCCGTGCCCCGAGAGGTCCGAGAGACTCCCGAGATACTCCTACCGAAGTCCGACGCGAGCTTGCTGTGTTCCGTCGGTGCGTAGGAGTACCAGGCCTTATAGGCGTTTTTCTGGGTTAACTCGCTCCATCGTCGACCTCATCTATGACCTTGGTCAAGATTGAGGTCAAGAGTTAACCAATCTTGTAGTTAAAAAAAAGGTATCTTCGGGAACGTTTCTACTTTTCTCGTCCTCAGGACTTACCCTGTCGCTCCCACATTAAATCTCTTCTCGCTATACCCTAATATCACATTGATTTTTTCTCGTATTCCTTTTGTGTACACGCTGCAAGACTGTAGAATTCTCTGCCACATACTGTCAAAGATAGTCCTCAGAGCACTACCTTTCCCTGCAATAAGCTATTTATTTATTTATGTATATTATATACTTATATATGTTTGTTATATTGATATACACTGGGCGTCAAAAATAAGTAGTACACTTTTCAAATTGCAATTACTCCTAAACTATAGTAGTTACACTTATGAAATAAAAAGCAGTTTATAGTAAACTTAACGAAGTTTATTAAAGTTATATTTTATTTGGCATGAATAAAGTTTCAAACTTAAAATTAAGATAAATACTAAAAAGTATCAATTTTTAACGATATGTCAACCACTTAATTTTCACGTTTTGGAACTTTTTCACAATTTAATAACTTGTGTTGCCGCCTCGGGCTCTAATTACAGCTTGGATCCGGTTTGGCATGCTGAACACTAAGTTTCGGAGGCGGTGTTGGGGAATATTTTCCCATTCTTCTATCAGCGCATGTTTTAGAGCCCTGAGTGTGGCAGGAGGTGGACTGCGCCTTCTGACTAGCCTCCCAAGCTCATCCCAGGCGTGTTCAATCGGGTTGAGATCTGGGCTTCTCGATGGCCAAGCCATCAAGTTGATGCCAACCTCCTGAATGTACTCTTGTACGTGGTGAGCAGTGTGTGGCCGGGCGTTATCATGCATTAGGATGGCTCCATCACCCATATTTATTAAATATGGCCCTGCATACTCGTTGAGGATCTCCGAGGCATATCTTTCACCAGTCAAAGTCCCATTTTCTATTACCACAAGCTCTGTGCGACTCTCTGAAGAGATACCAGCCCATACGTGTACAGAGCCCCCGCCATATTGGACTCTTTCCGAGATACAAGCTTGAATGTATCGCTCACCGGGTCGTCTGTAGACTCTCCGCCGTCCATCTGAAGTGTATAAAGAGAATCGAGACTCATCTGTGAATAAAACTCTAGCCCATTCTTCTTCGCCCCATTGTACGTGTTGACGGGCGTAGCGTAGTCTTGCTACGCGATGCTCTGTCTCAAGTTTGGGGCCATTTGCTGGTCTTAGAGGCTTCAGGTTAGCTTCAGCAAGTCTTCTTCTCACTGTACTCTCACTGATGTAGTCTGTTCGGGTCCGAAGAAGCTGTTGCTGAACCTCAACTGCATTAAGGTGTCGATTTCTTAACACAGTGGAAACAATAAAGCGATCTTCTCGGGTACTTGTGCACCTGGGTCTGCCATTACCTCGTCTCCTTAGATGGTTTCCAGTCTCTTCGTACCTTTGCTTTACTCGCTGAACCGTTCTTAAAGTTACACCCACCCTCCTTGCAGTACGACGCATACTGATGCCCACTTCGAGAAAAGCTAAGATTCTTGCACATTCTTCTGGTGAAAGAGGCATGATTAGTCAAATTTACTCTCTGAAGATACCTATGCTTTTCAATTACAATTGCTTTATCAGCAGCGAATGTGTCAAACACAAAAATCCTAAGTAAGACAACACCTTTCAACAGTTTAAAAAAAGTGTTTTTATTTATTCGTTTTTTTTAAAGTCAAGCATTATAAGTTCTTATAATGCATGAAGTTTTTATTGAATAAGATTAAATTTTCTTTTTAACCTTTTTTGTTTCAAAGGTCTAAGTTTTATAGTTTGGGAGAAATCGCAATTTTAAAACTGTACTACTTATTTTTGACGCCCAGTGTATGTATTTATTATATTTGTAGTATTGGTTTTAATTTTCAGTATAGTTTATGTAGGTATATTACGAATTTTGCACGCTTTAAGTATCTGTCTTTCTAATCAATTTTTCCGTGGCTCGATTTTGCTGGAAGAAATTTCTTTTGAGAGAAAAGCTAAACTTTTGTGTCGTATTTCTATTTGTAATTTTATGTAAATGTGTCGTGTGTGCAAATAACTGTAAATAAATAAATAAAGAATATACAAAAATTATATACTTAACCGAATATTCGAATCTTGTCAAATCTCGAGACTACTTTCACATGAGAGTTTCACAGCACAGCATGTGGCCAAGGATCGCTTACTGTATTTTATTTTACTTTTCAACCACGCTTATCGATATAGTTACATTAAAAAAAAATGTAAGTGCATTTAAAATAACTCTAACTAAAAAAAAAATGTATGACCCTCGACGTTCTTCGCGTATAATTTATACTACCTATAAGTTCTTATATAACTGTAAAATCTAAAATTTTGGTTATATACACAATGCTTTCAACTCATAAACGACTCAACCAATTTTGATCAAATATAACTAAAAAACCATCCAAAAAAGATACACAAACACACACGTTGAACTTATAACAGCCCTCGTGGTTAAAAAAGGGAAGCAAAGACATCGTTACAGGTTTAAAAAGCCGACGGTTAAAGCCACAAACTTGTCTCTATTTAAAATATAGGACATAAATTTCCCTTACAGAAAACGAAATACTTAGTAGTCATTTGTTGATTCGTTACATTTGTTATTTTCTTTTATTTTTTATTTATTTTTTATATGTAACCTATGCGCTATGTGTCGTGTGTAACCTATGTGTGTAACTATGTGTCTAGGCAATGAAGCGGATTTTTCTATGAAGACCCATGCATTAATTCCTCAGTCCATTTTTTTTTTACTAAATGAATGTTTTCCACTAAAACGTGAAACTTGATAAAAATCCAATTTTTTTCTAAATCAGAACAGTTACTTTTTAAAGAAAACTCTTTTTTTTGTCCATAATTTTGACCACAAAAATTCTCAGTGAATTTTTTTTTCTCAAGTGTCCTCATAATGTTATTTCCCATATTGCGGGGGTCCACTAGCTTCCTTTCTTAGACTATAATAAGATCTGGGACGACAAAGGGAGCAGCAGAATACCAGCGTCTGTGCTATTTTAGCGCAGGCTCCATGCTGAGTTGCACCCTACGCCACTGCGCTGTATCCCTCCATTAAAACTTATGAATGTTTAATAAATGTATGCTTTGTACGTACAGTGCCATAAATAAATTTTTATCGACTTCAAAAAAGGACTGTATGTATTTTTTTTAATGTATGTTCACCGATTTCTCTGCCAATTATGGACAGATTTTCAAAATTCTTTTTTGTTTCGAAAGAATATACTCCAGAGGTGGTCCCATTTAATTTTATCGAAAATAATTCGGCGCTTTTAAAAAAATCGACAAAAACAAACCAGAACATCATCTAAATGAGTGACATTTTCGTTTGTGGTTATCTGCTAATAGGCATTGTAGTCTGCAAAAAATACTAGTTAACTTCTTTGTGCGAACTGTTGTTGGGATTGAAGTCGGTGACTCATACGTTTTTAACGTGGAAAATTATCTTTCTTTCTCTCTTACATTGAATCCGTGTCTTAATAAGGTGTGATTATTATAGGATTTATCTTCCGTAAGTATTTCCGCTATCATTACATCCGAAGGTAAGTATGACTCATCTTTTCTGCTGATGGTACTCTCGAACAAAAAAATGTTGTTAATCACCTTTGATAAGATATTAAAAGCGGAATTAATTAATTAGTTTATTATATTTTATTTGAGTCTCTCCAGTACGGGGCTCTCAGGGAATGGGGCCCTCGGGGAATGGGGCCCACGGGGCATAACCCGACACATGTGATCATCACCTTATACAGTAAAGTGATAATGATAACGCAATGTCTAAGAGAGTGTTCTTGGTCCTTTTATGACATCTACACTGATATTATACAGAGGACTTTGACGTTTTTTTGATGTTAAAACGATTTTCCTTTTTAAAAATGTCTCGCAAGTCACCCCATTTTTTTTTCAGTGTCAAAGTGATAAATGTACTGTTGACGTGAGTAGCTACCTATCTTATCTACTTGCCTATCTCAGCTACCTACTCCCGTGCTTCGCAGGGCACGTTAAGCTGTCGGTCCCGGCTGTTTTCCATTGACTACAGTCGTTAAAACCAAGTCAGAGGCCATTGTGCGGTTTGAAAACTCTGACACCAGTTCACCACACACTTGACTACATCTACACGATAAGAAGAAGACCTATCTTATGTGTCTTCTTTCCCTGATCCTAAACGTAGGCTTTACTAAAATGTTTGATTTTTTTAGTAGTAGAATTTGGTAGAAAATAATAGGTACTGTATTTGTAATAAAAACCTAAGTTTCATAGGTCTTAATAAAAATTCAAGTTTCCCACTTTTATGAAGTTTGCTTTTTAGGGTTCCGTTCCCAAAGGGAAAAAACGGGACCCTATTATTAAGGTTCCGCTGTCCGTCCGTCCGTCTTTCACCAGGCTGTATCTCATGAACCGTGATAGTTAGACAGTTGAAATTTTCGCAGATGAGGTATTTCTTTGTATATAACAACAAATAGTAAAAACCATATAACAACAAATACTAAAAACCAGAATAAAATAAATATTTAAGGGGCTCCCATACAAAAATTATAGATTTATAGAATTTATAGAATTTATAGAAGTCTATCCGAGGCTGTATCTCATTAGTTAGACAGTTTCAATTTTCACAGGTGATGCATTTCGGTTTCTGCTATAACAACAAATACTAAAAAGTAGAATAAATTAAATATTTAAGGGGGCTCCCATAAAACAAACGTGATTTTTTTTTGCCGTTTTTATAGAGGTAATGGTTTTTATAGAGTCCAACTCGCACTTGGCCGGTTTTATAGGTAATGGCACGGAACGGAACCCTTTGTGCGCGAGTCTGATTCGCACTTGCCCGTTTTATATTTTTTGAATTGAGGGTGCCAATACTAGTCTTCAATGTTTGAAAGTATTACTTACATAGATTACTATCGAAACTAAGAAGAGACAGAATGAAACTCAAGTCGTGATCTTGACTTAAGTATTGATTGTCTCTTTTTCTCACAATTAAAATGACAAAGACGACTGCTACTCCGGTATAGATCAGAGTCTGAGTCGCGTTTTGTAATACGGACTTAAAAGATTTCAATAGTACAAAATTTCGCCACCTCAACGGATGAAATGGTCGCTACTGTCATTCCACCACTCCATTGAGACACAAATTGAGACGTTATTGGTTAGTGGAACAACCGCCCTAATAGGCATTGTAGTCTACCTATTTGGCGGTTATTCCACTTTATTCCACGCATGAAACGTGGGGAGACCTTGATGTGGGCCTTTGAGTTTGTTGTGTTTTTTATTTATTCACACTTAATTATGAGTTATTCTGTCTACAGTGTATGGGAAAAAAATGTAAATCAGAGGTAAGCGAAAATCGGATAGGCTTAAGACAAACATCCACAGACTTTATGCTCGGGCCCTTGTCTAAATTCTTCTTGTTAATTCTTGCTCTATACTCTCCATTACTTATTCAGCCCATATCTACGTCCCCACCGAGGGGCACGGGCCTCCCTTCGACACACGAAGTGGATTTAGGCCATAGTCCAGCGCTGGTCGAATGGGGGTTGGTGGACCGCACACCTTTCGAATACGAATTTTCTTTGACGTGGGTTTCATCACGATGTTTTCTTTCACCGCTGAGCAAATAAACAAATAAAGTGATATTTATTCATTTTCGTCACGTTTTCTCAAATTTCAAGTGAAACAAAAATTTATTAACTAGAATTGATTTAGGTTCTATACTCTCCATACGAGCACTTGCTCGTATGAAAATTATAGCGCTCCATGTATCTCGAGTATGCTATTATAGCTTCTCAAACAGACCTCTTTTGTATGAAAAATCTTGCAATATCCCTAGACCGTCTTGATGTGTGTATTTAGCAATATATTGAAGGTGAATGTAATTGTATATGTGTTACCTTTAACGACTCTACCAACAATGAAACACACAAACACATTCACATTTTTAATAAATTGTTAAGGATTGACCATTTCTTCTGATTCCAGTGTCGAGGCGCTAATTGTATATCGACGGTAAGGTTTTTCTCAGAGACCCTTATGGTAGGTACTACAAAGCTAAAATTATGCACAAAACGGTGAAACAAAACTAACTATGAAAAAATGTTATTTGCTCGCCACGATGATCGTGTGAGGTGTCATTGGATAGGTTTTTTTAAGATAATACAAGTTTGGAAATAACGTTTTTCAATTCAAGGATCCGTTTGCGAGATATTTAGCTTTAGAATTTTATTATACCTATGTTTCTTTTAGAATTTAAAGCTACTGTGAACTGCATGTAACGGTAAATAAATGGTTTGTCTGTCTGCCTGATGGTAGTTTATAACGAAATTAAAAGGAAAACTATCACAGCTAGGTTGGCTTTTTAAGTTAAGGAGTGATGGTCAATCAAAATAATCAAATAATATAAAAATGTAGAATAGATTAGATTAGATATATTTATTTCACAATATAGCGTACAATGTCAAATTAAATTAAGTAATTAGTAAGTTCAGTTCATAATAAAACGTAATTAAAATAAATTAAATGTCAACAGTAAATAATGAAGCATGTCAAAACAAATAAATTAAAATGAGAAATTGTATAAATAAGTTTTTAATAAAATTCAACAATTTTATAAGCATACATTTTGAGATAATTCAAAAATAATCAATGTCGAAATTTTATGTCTATATATTCATTTAACGTATAAAATTCATTTTCCAATAAAAAGTCTTTTAGTCTTCGTGCAAACGTTTCTTCATTACTTTCCTTAGGCAGGTGCTCATAGTAAGTGGGCCCAATCACAAGCGGGTTTTTCGTAGCCATTTTTTTTTGTATGGCGTGGAACACACGCTAATAGGCCAGTATTTCTGAGTTGCATAAAATCAAATCAAATCAGCCTTATCGGCAATCAAAGGAAGTTACGTTTCTCCTAACAAACACTATAATTTCAAAAAGAAACTGAGATTGTAAGGTCATAATGCCGTTCTTGTGGAACAAAGACCTACCTACACGAATCTCGGGGTTTTTGTAGTTTTTTAACTACGGAACCATACACGTGGTCCGACACGCTCGTGGCCAGTTTTTTTGTTTGAAATTTGACGTAATCGAGATAGTTTTCAGCTACATTTGATCAAAATTGCTTCAGCCGTTCAAGAGTTATAAGCGGTGAATGTCGAGGGTTGATAAATTTTTTAAATTTTACATTATAGTTTTTGTACTGTTTTTTTAGAAGAGCTTTGGTTTCAGTGTACTGGGGTAGCCTGTAACTCAACGGTAAGTCATGAGAGTCGGATTTGCAATAAACAAAATTAAGACGAGTCACTAAAAAGTCACCGTGTAGTTTTTAACCACGACAAAAAAGAGGGTTGTATAAATTTGTCGTGTGTATATGTATATCTGGCGTCCACAATGTTCATCGCATCGAGAAAAGCATGTCCTTTCATTTTATTCCCATAAAAATACAAAAAAGTAGGAAAACATAAAAAATACTTAGTCTGCCATCTTTATTAGTCCACCATATTGGATTTAGAGTGATTTCACTTAATTTTTCGAGGTATTCTCAGGAAGCCCTTTCATTTGATAACCATATTGTAGAAGTGCATTAAAAAATAACTAGTCCGCCATCTTGGGTGTTCCGCCATGCTGGATTTACAATGACATCACAGCTAAACCATGCTTAAACGTGTTTACATAATTTCAGCTCAATCGGTTGAAGATATCGACTTCAAAATTTGCAAGATTCCACTTGAACAAACATAATTACATACATACATTGCAAGTTAAATAAAAGTTTATAAAATAGAGAATTATATAATTAGAACGATAGTTTTCTATTTTGGTAGTGCATTGTAAGATTTTTCACGTCGTCGGACATGCAGCTCGCACAAAAATGTTGACGCGAATGGCTCGTCTATGTCACTAGCCCGGTATGGCCCGGACGTATGGCCCGGACACGGAGCTTGACGGCTTTTTACCGCACGGATCATTCTTTTTTTTTGTGTTTCCATGTTTCAATGATCCTTGCGGTAAATAGCCGTCAAGCGCCGCGTCATCCGATTGGATGACACCGGGACATACGGGTATTATAAATTGACTTTGTATAAGATTATAAACTCTCGGTACTTTGTGACCTGCCTCATTTTTTTCACACTGACGGACTTTAACCTAACTTATCCTAATTTTATGCAGGCGAGCGGTGCTTAAAGTTTCATAAATGTATAATTTCACTAGTAAAATTGTAATATAATATTACGGTTCTTACAATTTTCCGGTGACATAATTTTATTGTCAAAATTATTGAGCATCTGTACCTATTGGAGCATTTTTTATTGAACAGTGAAAATGTTAAGCAATATATTGAAGGTGTGTGTGTTTCCTACATAGGTATGACTGTACTAACAATCAAACACATGACACACTCACAATTATAATTAACTAGCTTTCCGCCCAAGGCTCCGCCCGCGTGGTCTACAGGTTATATCGTGGCCAGCTGTGGGATAAAATGTTTGTCCTTTCCCAAGGTCTAATCTATGTCTGTACAAAATATTTCATCAAATCGGTTCAGTAGTTAAGCGTGAAAGCATGACGGAGAGACAGATTTACATTCGCATTATAATATATATATAATATAATATATATACTCATTGGTATTGTAGGATTGACCATTTCTTTTGATTCCAGTGTAGCGGCCCTAATTGTGTTTCGTCAGTAAGTAAATAAAAAATAAAAATAAAATAAACGCTACACACTCAAAGGCCTACACTAAGGTTTTCCCTTGTGACCCCCTTGGAACACACATAAAGACAAACACGAACACCCATGACCCGAGAACAAACATCTGCTTTTTACACAAATATTTGCCCCGACTGGGGATCGAACCCAGGACCCGCCGATCAAGAGGCAGCGCTACTACCACTCGACCAAACCGGCCGTCAAAGTAATTATTGATTTAATTAGAAACGACTCTGTTTTCGTAGTTTAAAGAACTCAATGCTGGACCGAGGTCTGGGAGTGGAAGAAAAACTTAGAATGTGGCAACTACCTACTCTTCCCAGGTATACAGGGTGGAATTTTATAATGCCACCTGAAGGGAAAGTGCTCTTAATACTGTAGAAAGAAAATTTTAATTAAAGAAAACATTCCTTTATTTTTAAAAAGAAAGAAAACTGCATTCAAGGATTTTCGTAAATCGAACCGACTAAAATCTCTAAGAATTACACATTGTATTTTTATTGCATCGTTCGTTATAAGGATGAAATCTTTCTAACAAACTTGGTACCTAATTAATTAAATGATCCTCGCTCCGGGTCGTTCCTGCTGCAAAGGTTATCCATCGCTATCCAGCGCGGAAACGCCGCAAGTGTGATGGGTACTTTTGCAGCGGGGATGACTCGGGGAGATTTTTTAAATTGAAATTTTTTTTTATAACCTCATTAATAATGTTGACCTTTGACGATGTTACGATTGTAATTATTCTTTATTGTACATTGAGAAATTAGTTAGCATAGTTCGAACTTTAGTTAATTAGGTAGGACACACTAATAATGGTATATCCAACAATTAAATGAAAGGAATACACCATGCACGATGTTGTTTTTTTATAAGGGCTTTGGTTTCAGTGTACTGGGAAAAGATGTAATTCAACGGTAAGTCATGAGAAAGACGAATTCGCACTCGGCGTGCGTTAACTTAATAGACGAGTCACTAAAAAGTCACTGTAGTTTTAGAATATCAATTCTAAAAGATGAACAAAGTCACATACAAAGATAAATTCTTTGTATGTGACTTTGTTCATTTTTTAGAATTGCCGTGTGGTGATCGGTAGAGAATAACACCACCCCATCTCTTTCCGTGGGTGTCGTAAGAGGCGACTAAGGAAACACAAATGAGACCTGCCTCCTAATAATCCATCCCAGGCAACGACACTTCATTTTTTTCTGAATCTGAGGTGTCGTCCTATGGTCTAATGTGGTGTGGTAGGCTCTGTAAAGGGCCGTCTGGTTCGCGACCACCCTTCAAACGAAGTCCGACGCCAAACAGCTTGCTGTGTTCCGTCGGTGCGTGGGAGTACCAGTGCCTTTATAGGCATTTTCTGGGTTAACTCGCTCCATCGTCGACCTCATCTTTGACTTTTATGGTTAAGATCGAGGTCAAGAGTTAACCCATTTTATAATAAAATAAAAAAATCTAAAAGTGTAGGTATTCTGTTTTAACGAAGCGTTTTTATGATATAACCCTCTGTTAGGGCAGTCCTTTCATAGGCATATTATCAACTCGAGCATGATCGCGACAAACACGCGCGGCGCGTCACTCGGCTGAAACTGACCGGGCCCCCCGCAAAGGCTTGCTCGCCCTCTGGCGTTGTCAATGTTGACATTTTGACATAGGGCCGCGGTGCATTACGCGCGAGATGACGTCATGCTCCAGCTGCTTATACAGAAATGTTCTCTGCTGCTTTTTATAAGAGGTTTGGCTTTAGTGTGCTAGTTCTGACTGTAAAACAAGGGTGAGTAAGTCAGGCTAGCATGTAAAAGATGCAATGACTAGCACAAGGTTCTTCCTCTTATAATGAGCTGCGCTCGTGTGGGTGGAGTAAACACCACACACCTCTATTCTAATTTACTCCAAATTAGGCAAGAATAGTGCGTGTGTGTCAGAATGCAACAAAAAGGCCATAGCTCAGCATAAGCTTTGTCCAAAGGACAAAACACTGGTATTCTGCCTCATTAACCTCATTAACCTCATTAACGTCAGTCACGAGTGCTCAGCAGCGAAGATAAACACTAAAAAATAGAATGTACAATATAATGTATAATATGTATAACAGGGGATAAATATGTGAGTTATGTGTGTAGGTATGATATTGCGTATTAATAGTTGAGTGTAGCACAAAAGTTTGTCAGGATTTAAAAACCGTTACATAGTAAGTGTCTGGAATACCCAGTTTTTGCTTCTCCAGAAGGAACGTCCTATACTTAATTCTAAAATACTCCTTAGACCTAATATATAATGGCGAAGTCGCAAATATCAAGTAAAGAAACGCTTTACGGGTTGAAGTACGTCAGAGTCTCGTCCACTGATCAGCAGGGTGCACCGGTAGTTGTTTTTAAAATGTACGATACCCACCTCAGTAAGAGCAGTTTTTCTTATTATTTGTAGATACTTATCTTTGTGTTGGTTTTTTATAAGAGCTTTGGTTTCAGTGTTTAGGCTCTAGCTGTAATACACAGGTAAGAGAAGCCAGGTTCACACATATGAGGGTTTGGTACTATAACTAAAAATGGAAAGAAACGACATAAAATCGATGTTGCAAGCTCACCCAGAAGATGCCTATTCACTCGAACTTTAAAGAGATTCGGGTTATATGAGCTCGGAAATACAGACGCAGGCTGGGAATTCCATTTCTTGGCGGTGCGCAATAGTGCCTTTTTATAATTCGAAAACGGCACGGCAAAATTGTATTACCATTGCCTCCTATGTAAAAGCTGAGAACATAGTGGGCAATGGTAATTCAAATTTTGAAATGTCGTTCGAATTATAAAAAGATAAAAGAAAACCTTTTCCCAGCTGTGGGAAACTGAAAGCTACCAAAACCAAAATAATAACGGAAAATAGATCTACAGAAGGATGACGAGGGAGAAATCCCCTCCATCGTCCAGAATTAATTGACTGCGTTGTGGTACTGTCACAACATTAAGCTGAGCCAAAGCTAATTTTCGTAGTGTTAATGGGTAACCTGATGTGCTGCTGTCTGTACCTGATGTGAATCAGCCTAGTAAACTGAAAAACTTTCCCCAAAAGGAACATAGGTCGAAATATGAAAAAAAATCAGAGATTTCGTGCCTCACACGACTATCGAGCACATTGGATATGTGCTCGATAGTCGTGTGAGTACGGAATTCGAAAAAATGTAGTTCTGACTTTTTTCTAAAAGGTTAGGCTACCGGGCAAACTCTTAACCCGATTGTCTTTGTTTTAGGCTCAAATTGTAGCTGACTAAATTGTTCAGAGGAGATTTTCACAAATTTTTGATATGATTCTTCGTTTCTAAAATATGGAGCGCCAAAATCAAAAATTGGGAAAAAAAATTGAATTTTTATTTCAATATTTCGGTCATAACTTTTTTCGTTTTTGACTTTCTCGAATAATTCTTTTTGCACCTTATAGCTCTCGTGAACACGTGTTTTTTTAAATATAAATCTTCACAACTCTCTGAGATATAAAGGGATCGCGCACTTTTTCGTGAAATCGAAGCTTATACTGGAGCGAACGAAAAGACATTTCCAATGTCAATATTCCGGTTATCCATACAACTTGAGCGATCGGCTGATAGCCTTTAGTATGAGAAGTCTCCAATTTTTTTTGAGAATTTCTTATAGGTTTGTGGTGACACATTATTAATTCCCGTTGGCTAGACCAGTCTGACCATCAATCTGACCACTGGGAAACACTCATTTTGACGTGGCGGTTTACACGTTGCCCGAGCTCAGAGGAGCGAGGGGAGCGACAGTGGTTTTCGAGTCGTCGCCCGCGTCTGCCGCAACACATAATTCCTTTCGTATTTAGTTAATGTTTAAAGATAAGTTTTATTTGTGGAAAACTAAATACACGTTGATAGAGATACTGAATGCGGAACTCACATTATATTCCTACTCGCTGCGTAGATATGCACTAGTAAACGAACACGCGACCCTCATGGACTAGCAACCCTCATGAACTAGTAAAAATAAACGCTACACACTCAAAGGCCCACACTAAGGTTTTCCCTTGTGTCGTGATTCCCTCGGAACACACATAAAGATAAACACAAACACCCATGACCCGAGAACAAACATCTGCTTTACACACAAATGTTTGCCCCGACTGGGGATCGAACCCAGGACCCGCCGATCAAGAGGCAGCGTCACTACCACTCGACCAAACCGGCCGTCAAATATTACAAACATTCCAAATTATTCCAAACTTACAAACTAAATAACCCCCAAAGGTTCCTTGGGGAAATTTGTTCAGTTTCATGGATAGAATCACCCCCTAAAGTTTTGCTAGCTAATTTTAAATATGTATATTTTTCACAGATTTTTTTCTCTCTACTGTTTCTTTATAAGATCTATGGTTTCGTTCCATGCTGGACTGGGAGTGAAAGAAAAACCTAGGATGTGCCAGCTGCCAACTCTTCCCAGGCATACCGTGCCGTGGGTGATCGGTTGAGAATAACACTACACCATTTCTTTCCGTGGGTGTCGTAAGAGGCGACTAAGGAAACACAAATGAGACCTGCCTCCTATTAATCCACCCCAGGCACCGACACCTGGTCTCATGCGGTGTGGTAGGCTTTGTGAAGGGCCGTCTGGTTCGCGACCACCCTATTACCGAAGTCCGACGCCAAACAGCTTGCTGTGTTCCGTCGGTGCGTATTAGTACCAGTGCCTTATAGGCATTTTCTGGGTTAACTCGCTCCATTATTACAAAATTTAATAATGGAGCGAGTTAACCCAGGGCTGTTACAAAATTTCTGACTATCTATCAGACAGGCAGCCATGGGAATGAACTGCTCAGCTCTAGAGTTATTTCAGATTTAGTTAAAATTAGTAAATAAGAAAATTAGTAGTGCGATTTAAAAGAGCAACCTCAGAGTTTCTTGCCTGTTCTTCTCTGAGGAAGATTGCGCCTTTGCGAATAGGCGTAGAGTCAGTAGGATCAGAGGTACGAATGCGTATGTATGTATTTAAATCGTTTAATGTATGTTTGTATGTATTTCATTGAAATCTTGACTTGTTTTAAGTGACATCCTGAATGTCCTATAAAATAAAGATTTTTCTATTCTATTCTATTCTATTCCATCTACAACCTCACCTATGACCTTGGTCAAAAAATAAAATAAATAAAAAACTGTAAAAGTCTGTAAGTGGGATAGCTTTGCTGTATGATTTGCGAAACGCTGACAATCTCTTACCATTCTAAAGCATGTACCATCTGAAAACCAGCACAATTTTTGTAAAACGAGGCATCAAGTGGTGCTAGAAAAACCGATGCTCTGCCTACCCCGTTAGGGATAACAGGCGTGAGCGTAAGAATGTATGTATGTATGTTTCTATGGTTTCAGTGTGTTGGAGTTGACTGTACTACTTTGGTAAGTCAAGAATAGGTAGTTGGGCTTGCATGCTATGGTTCCGTAATGAAAATGGCGAAGAGTCAAATAAAAATGAAAACAATTAGATTATTATTAAGTACTACTATTTTCAAAGCGGTGATAGCCCAGTTGGTAATGAGCCAGACTTGGAATCCGAAGGTCGCGGGTTCAAATCCTGGTGCGGGCCTGTACCACTAAATTCGTCTTTTCGCATTTATGTCTGGATTTCTAATTATCACTTGCTCAACGGTGAAGGAAAACATCGTAATGAAATCCGCCCGTCCAAGAAAATTCATTTTCGAAGGATACCCGCATTGTGCCAGCGTGGTGGACTATGGGCCATTTTATAATTCGAACGGCACGGCACGGCACTTCGAAATTTGAATTACCATTGCCCCCTATGTTCTCAGCTTCTAGTATTACTATTACATCGGAGGCAATGGTAATACAATTTGCCGTGTCGTTTTCGTATTATAAAAAGGCCCTATGGCCTAAATCCCCTTCGTATTTCGAAGGGAGGCCCGTGCCCCTCGGTGGGGACGTATACCTATGGGCTGGTAAGAATTTTCATTTCTTTCAACTCATTATTCATCACAGTAAGTAAGTTTATTGTGTCGAATGTCAGTGTTGAGCTTGAGAACATATAGGGTGAAAAACCTCCTAGCTATATTCAAAATCCTGAACCAGTATCACTTACAGAACTTTTTTTATGCTTATTTTTTTCGGTGAGATTTTTTTTTTCCTAAACGTGGACACCACTCGGATACCCACACCCCTCTGTAGGAGTAATGTCTACGTTTAGGCAAAAAATTAAGTACTTACTCCCATTGAAAAAGTATTAAAAAAAAAGATTTTCTCACAAATGTGTTCTTTGAGTGATACTGGTTCAGGATTTGTTTTTATCTCAGTGTATAATATTAAACAATAATTATACTTACAGTAAAAGCGAGTCAGTAATAACATCTCAATTCAATTTATAAGACAAAATCTGTTTCTTTTTATTTCAAAATGTAATGTATTCTAATAAATAATTCATTTGTAATAAAAGAAAGTAGAGCGGTGCCAGTTGGTAATAAGCCAGACTTGTAACGGAAAGGTTGCGAGTTCGAATTCTGGTGCGGGCTTGCACAACTAAATTCGTCTTTTCGGATTTTTGTATAGATTTTTCATTATCACTATTTAGCGGTGAAGGAAAACATCATGATCAAAAACCCGCACGTCTAAGAAAATTCTAAGGGAAGCCCCTGCCCTCCGGTGAAGACGTACCTACTTATATGGACTGATAAAAAAGATAAAAGAAAATATCTATTTAAAAAAAAACAAACACTTACCTAAGTATAGGTGACCCCTGAGTGTTTGATTTTTAATTTGTTTTAATAACAACATAAACTTAATAAGACTTTTTTTCTATTTACAGTGTACTGGAGAGGGTTGCACCGAAAAGGTAAAGAAGAAATCGGGTAGGCTAAGGGTAGGCTAAACGATCTTTTTAATTAAATTGCTCAGGGATATGATTACTATTCTGCATGAATGAACACATCCTTACTAATCTTAGAAACGCTAAAGTTTGTGTGGGTGTATGGATGTTTGTTTACTTATTCCCGCTCAAATGGCTGGACCAATTTTGATAAAATTTGGTATAGAGGTAGCTGACACCCTGGATTAACACATAGGCTACATAAATTTTACAAATTTCTACACGAACGAAGTCACAGGCTAGTGAAATATACAGGGCTTTAGGTAAATATCTTTCAACCTCTCGGGTGGTTAATCAGTTCATGAAACTGAACAGCTTCCCCAAGGAACACAGGTCAAAATACGAAAAAAAAAATTTGAGTTCCCATACAAACTTCATCAGCATATAGCGCATTTTGTATGGGAGATCAATTTTTTTTTTTCGTATTTTGACCTATGTTCCTTGGGGAAGTTGTTCAGTTTCATGGACTGATTAACCACCCGAGAGGTTGAAAGAGATTTACCTAAAGCCCTGTATATCCAATTATCCATCCTCACAAACTTTCACATTTATGACACACACTAGCTTTCCGCCCGGGACTTCGTTCCCGTGGGAATTTGGAAAAATCATGTACTCTATGTTCATCACGGATAATGTAGGATTCTAATGGTGAAAGAATTTTACAAATCGGTCTAGTAATTTCGAAGCCTATTCAATGCAAACAAACAATCAAATCTTTTCTATTTATAATATGTATATAGATACTAGCTTTCCGCCCGCGGCTCCGCCCGCGTCCTAATTTAAAAAGAAATAAAAAGTATCCTATAAACCTCACGGAGCCCGAGACCTTTCCAACGAATGCGAAACCGTGGAAATCGGTTCGTGCGTTCTGAAGTTATAGCGTCAGGAAGGAAAACCAGACTTATTTTTATATAGTAGATAGATATAAGAAGACTACGATTCCGCCCGGGACTTCGTTCCCGTGGGAATTAGGGAAAATTATGTCCATCCATCACGGATAATGTAGGATTCAAATAGTGTAAAAAATTTTCAAATCGGTCCAGTAGTTTCGGAGCCTGTTCGATGCAAACAAACCAACAGTCATATCTTTCTTATTTATAATATACTAGCATTTCGCCTGGGACTTCGTTTCCGTGAACTTCGTTTTCAAGCAGCACTTTGTATGTTCTATGAAATTAATATTTTTGACTTTGACTTTGTGGGAATTTGGGAAACTTATGTAGCCTATGTCCATCGGGGATAATGTAGCTTTCTAATGGTGAAAGAATTTTTCAAATCGGTCCAGTAGTTTCGGAGCCTATTCAATGCAAACAAACAAACAGACAATCAAATCTTTCCTCTTTATAATATAAGTATAGACTAGCATTCCGCTCGGGACTTCGTTCCCGTGGCGATTCGGGAAAATCATGTACCCTATGTCCGGAATGTGGGAATTCGGGAAAATTATGTACCCTATGTTCATCACGGGTAATGTAGGATTCTAATAGTGAAAGAGTTTTTCAAATCGGTCCAGTAGTTTCGGAACCTGTTCGATGCAAACAAACAAACACACAAACAATCAAATCTTTCCTCTTTATAATATTAGTATAAATGTGTTATTTTAATTTCTAAGCTATTTTACTGCAAAGTTTCGTTTTCTTATTTGTCTTTATTTTTTGCTTTTTTGAAGTCGGTTTTTTTTTTTTTCGTATTATAACATTTCTGTTTCAGTGCACAAGCTCTGGCTCTATGGGGGACTGCAACAAATCTACAAATAAACAAATAACTACAAATAAACAAATAACTACAGATAAACAAATAACTACAAATAAACAAATAACTACAGATAAAGAAATAACTACAGATAAACAAATAACTACAGATAAACAAATAACTACAGATAAACGAATAACTCAACAAGATTTAACAAACCTTAAACTTTTATTAAAATTTGCTTAAGATTGTTTTTTTTTGTTTTAATTTAATTTCGGCAATAACCCCAATTAAAAAAAAATGATTTTTTAAATTTGTAAAAAAACATTTCATCCATAAAATCTGAACCTGAATTCAATTTAAGGAAAAGAAAAAAGTTCGGCGAGAATGGAAATAAAACCCACGACCCCAGGATTACATTTTCTTGTGCTCTAACCAACTGAGCTATCGGTACATTACAGTATAGTATAAATAGGAGTATTTAGATATAATATGACCTAATGGGTCTTTTTATAATTCTAACGGCACGGCACGGCACTTTAAAATTTAAATTACCATTGCCCCCTATGTTCTCAGCTTCTAGTACTACTATTTTACATAGGAGGCAATGATAATACAATTTTGCCGTGCCGTTTTCGAATTATAAAAAGGCCCAATTATTGGACTACTTTAAGGTACTCAGACTCTGATCTATACCTAAGTAGCAGTCGTCTTTGCCATTTTGATATTGAGAAAAAGAGACAATCAATACTTAAGTATAGATCAAGAGTTGAGTCTCCTTCTATAATACGGACCTAAGAGATGTATCAGAAAATATCATTCACTAGCTTTACGCCCGGGACTTCGTCCCCGTGGGAATTTCGGAAAATTATGTAACCTATGTGTTAATCCAGGGTATCAGCTACCTCCATACCAAATTTGATCAAAATCAGTCCAGCCGATCTTGAGTTATAAGTGTTGTAACAAACACGACTTTCTTTTATATATATACTAGCTTTACGCCCGGGACTTCGTTCCCGTGGGAATTTCCCCGTCAATTTTCCAATGTTTTTAATAGTTATTCTGCTATTCGGGATGGAGAGAAATATAACAAATCAAAAACCATGGAAATCGGTCCAGCCGTTCTCGAGTTATAAGTGTTGTAACAAACACGACTTTCTTTTATATATATAGATAAGATAAGATAAGAAAGATATATATAGATTAATAAATGGTACTTCTGCACCTTTGCGAATAGGCGTAAAGTCAGTAGGATCAATAGAACGAATGCATATGTACGTATTTAAATTGTAATCTTGACTTGTTTTAAGTGGCATCTTGAATGTCCTATAAAATAAAGATTATTCTATTCTATTCTTCGTTCTATACACGCGTGCTTCCATAACACTGATTTTTGCGATTGAATAAGACATGACGTTTGAACGTAATAATATTTTATGTTGTTTTTTCATGAGTGACATAGTATATAAATACTGGGACGTTTAGTCGTGGTAAGGGCTCTTTCATTGTCCTGTGTTTGCGCCCGCGTGCGTGCCGCCCGCAACCTGTCATTTCATACGTCTTTTATTAGGGCCACACGCACGCGGGAAAAGAAAAACATGTATGAAAGAATAGAATAGATTTTTTTTTATAGGACATTCAGGATGTCACTTAAAACAAGTCAAGATTACAATGAAATACATACAAACATACATTAAACGATTTAAATACATACATACGCATTCGTTCTTTTGACCCTACTGACTCTACGCCTACTCTTTGACCCTACTGACTCTAATGACAGCAAACACGCATGACAATAAAAGAGCCCTAATAACCCATTATAATTTGTTCAAATTCTGAACCTACATCAATTTCGCAGTAAAATAGGTAATATCAATATTATTATATAGATTACAAAAAAAAAACAAAGTTTTATAAAATAACAAAAAATATATTTATTGATGAACAATTTTTTTTTTTTATTATTCTTATCATTACATAATAATCGGTTTTGCTTTGGCATTAAACATGATGGGTAGATTAAATACTACATCAGTGTCGAATATCGGAATTCCTTAACGATGAAGGAATTGGCATAAAAATTAGAAATTTCTATACAGGGTGTAAAGGACAGCTTAGCAAAAACTGAAAGCTGTTTGTATTCAGGCTATCATTCTAAATGATTTTCGAGTGTAATTGCCCTCGGAAAAATATTACATTTTTTTCGTGTTCTGCTTTAAAATTAAATTGTTTGTCTTAAATAAATTCGATACTTATTCAAGTCACAACACTTACACACAAAAAAGTTGCAGGTCAGTACAGTAAAACATTAGATTGTGTGCATTTATTGCTCCAGAATAAAACACTCATATTCCATCGAAAAATACTCTTAATGTATGTCAAATGTGACGTAAACTGGTTCTGGAACCACGATGCTCTGTCTACCTAGCAGGGATTACAGGTGTACAAATGAGTAAAGGAAAACACTCCATTTTGCAATAAAATACAATAATAACAGCGTAAAACATGGAAACCAGCAACGTACATCGCATTTTTAATATGGCACAAGGCGCGGTTTCGCGGTACATTGCGTAGCGCAAAGGTAGGTTAATGACGAAAACTCCTTAAATCAACGTTTTCGGGGAGAAAAAATTAGGTACTTGTATCTGATCATAGTCATAAGTACATTCCACTATTAAAGTATTGCTAAGTTGTTTGTTACACCATGTATAGTATTTCCACGGTAACGCTGCGTTCCGCCGGCGTGTGCTAGCCCTGCTAGTAATTCTTCCGCACCCACTTGAGTCCGCGCTGCGATGCTATCTTCACGGACGCACTCGCCGCCGCTTTCACTACTTCTTGTACCTACAAATAAAATGATTTTAATAAAAATAATGATCGCCTCGCCTTACATCTTCGGAGGCAAATTTTTTTTTATTTTACCAGCCCATATACGTCCCCACCGAGGGGCACGGATCTCCCTTCGAAACACGAAGGGGATTTAGGCCATAGTCCACCACGCTGGCCCAATGCGGGTTAGTGGACCGCTCATCTTTCGAAAATTTTCTTGGACGGGCTTCTTCACGATGTTTTCCTTCACCGTTGAGAAAGTGATAATTAGAAATCCGTACATAAATCCGAAAAGACGAATTTAGTGGTACAGCCTGTACCAGGATTAGAACCCACGACCGTCGGATTACAAGTCCGGCTCATTACCAACTGGGCTATCACCGGAGGCTAGTATCTAGTGTGTAAAGGACAGGCAGAAAAAAAAAAGAAAAAAAAAGCCTAAACTCGGACCACTATTCAGAATGATTCATCAATGGAATTTTTCTCGGGAAAATGTTCAATTTTGTGACATGTTTTTTTAATATTTTCTGCTTTAAAATTAAATTGTTTATTCTGATCACTCTATTTTTCAATAAAAAAAAAGCGTAAAACACAGAAACCAGCAATGTACATCGCATTCTGATAGGAGTGGCGCGAGGGGACTGCGCGTTGGGCACAGTTTTGCGGTACATTTTTTTACTTATTTTTTATGAGATGGGTTAACTCTTGACCCCAATCTTGAGCAAGGTCATAGATGAGGTCGATGATGGAGCGAGTTGACCCAGAAAATGCCAATTTAGGTACTGGTACTCCCACGCACCGACGGAACATAGCAAGCTGTTTGGCGTCAGACTTCGGTAGAAGGGTGGTCGCGAACCAGACGGCCAGACACAGAGCCTACCTCACCGCACGAGACCATAGGACGACGCCTCAGATTCAAAACACACTGAGGTGTCGTTACTTAAGATGGATTACTAGGAGGCAGGTCTCATTTGTGTTTCCTTAGTCGCCTCTTACGACACCCACGGAAAGAGATGAGGTGATGTTATTCTCAACAGACCACCACACGGCGAGCAAGTTTCCAAAGTAGGTAAATAATGAAAACTACCTTAACATGACTTTTCCGGGAAAAATAATTACTTGTAGTTGATCATAGTTACGGGTAGATTCCACCATTTAAGTATTTGCTAAGCTGTTCCTTTACACCCTGTATATTGTGAGTACTTACGTTTGACATTAAGTTCTGTGCGTTCACAACAAGCATGTTCATCGCCTCTCTGTCTTCTTCACCTCCTAGAAATTAAATAAAAAAAGTTTATTTTTAAATAAAATAAAAATTTCCTCCTTGACCCTGCTAACAGGGGAACCTGACCGGATTGGAACATGGTCACATTCAGTTGCCTGAATGTACTGGTTTCCTCGCGATGTTTTCCCTCGCCTTAACTAAGAAAACGAGATATGGCGGCAATGGGGTTCGAACTCGGTACCTCACGCTTACGAGTCTGATCTGCTACCAAGGTTCGAAATTATCAAGATAATTACGCTTCTTGATAATTATCGGATAATTATCACCAGTGTAAGAAATTAATTTGTTATATTGGTTCATAACAAATTGTAACAAAACATTATTAAAGTGAGTGTGGCTGTATGAATATTTGTTGCTCTTTGACACAAAAACTACTGAATGGATTTTAATTAAACTTAACAATAATATAGCTTATGCATCAGAATAACACATAGGTAACACAATTTTCGGAAAGAGCGAAGTCCCGGGCAGAAAGCTAGTCGTAAATAAATTTACTTAGATAGACCAAAGAAGCCAAAGGAATATCTTCATCCGATGATGATTGTATTTCCATTGGCTTTGTTGCTAGTTATTATCAATCGATAATTATCCATATCTTATTATCACGATAATTATCATGATAATTATCATGATAATTATCAGTGATAATTATCCTTTCGAACCCTGTCTGCTACCGATAATTAAAAAAAATAGTTAACCTTGGTTCCCTAACGAAGAGCCTTTGACCACCGTCAACATTTTCAATTGGCCACTTATAGTTGGTATCCTCTCGCACACTTGTAACAGATTCTGAAACAACAAAAAAACATTATTAGATTCTTATAGTACCTAACCTATATGTATTTGCAATACTTAGCTTCATCGTAAACCAAGTTTTTTCATTATAGGTTTCTTTAATAGAATAAGTTATCTGTTTTCACCTAGTGATCGATTATTGTAAATGCTGTGTAAATCTGTAATTGATAACTCCATTAGATGTATACCTAGATATAAGACCCATAATATAGTGTTTTGTATTTATTGTTGATGTACCTTGATAAATAAAATAGTATATCAGTTATCTAGCACCCATAATCCGTTCTTCTTTCTTCTTTATATCTCTCGGCAAACAATGTCTGTCTTTTGAAATTATTGGAAATACGAGCCAAACCGCAATAAGAAAAATAGAAGCACTATATTATTATTTTTTTATATACCAACCCATACACGTCCCCACCGAGGGGCACGGGCCTCCCTTCGAGACACGAAGGGGATTTAGGCCATAGTCCACCACGCTGGCCCGATGCGGGTTGGTGGACCGCTCGTCTTTCGAAAATTTTCTTGGATTTCATCACGATGTTTTCCTTCACCCACGGTAAAAAAAGATTTGGGAGTTTTCTTACACCAAGAGATTTATGTATTTTTTGTAGGGAAAATCATATTTTATACAATGTAGTTTGTGAATTTTATATTAAACAAATGGTATTCTTGTCAGCAGAATTTGATTTTGTCTTCAGGGAAAATATCTATAATAGGAAGAAAAATTTAAAACTTTTGATCTAAGAAAACATTAAGATTTTGATTTAAAATACATAATTTATTGTTTTGATAAAATAATAAATTGATTTAAAATCATTTATAATTTTCAATTGAGAAATAAATGTTCTTCTTCAAACATCTGTTAATTTCAAGATAATTAATAAATTTTAAAGTAATCTGATATAATTTCAGTGTAATAGCTTCAAAAGCTTCAACTAATACTGCCAACTATTTTTATTTAAAACAACAATCTCTAGAAAGAATAAAACAGATTTTTTTCTGACAAATTATTTGTTATTTTTGGTTGAAAAAATACTTCTTTTTATTAAAGAAAATGTTGATTTAAACGAATTTATCTCTGCTTCTCTTTAAGGAAACAAAATATTTTCTTCTAAAATATTTCAGGGATTTCATCTGAACAAACATTATATTTATTTAATATATTTTAAGTTTTCATAATATATTTTAAGTTTGATTGGAATAGGCGCACTGCTTAAAATAAGAAATGCGGTCCTCAATGAAATAACTACTGCCTTAACTCAACAAATTATTTGATAATTGGTAACACAATAAAATAAAGGCGAGTTCAAAATTCATTTTGCTGTTGAAGTCAGAGCTCTACAGTTGAAGATTTGTGTAGTGGAGTCAACATTTGATCCTAGATGGAAATGGAGCAGCAAGTTGGGTTACTTTGTCAAGGGGAAGTGCCAGAAGAAACAGTAGAGTCATTCATCAGTAAGTACTACTTTTAAACAAATGATAAACTTGTTGTTTTGTTTTATCTATTTTGCAGTAAGGAATGCCTATCCAAAAAAATCGTTCTTCTGATTTCCTTACTTATTTGGCTTTAATTAATTAATTAAAGCCAAATTAGTAACACTTACTTATCTGTCTTTTTTTATAGATAATGGTACAGAGCTTACCCAACTAAATGAAAATGAGGCACACCTGAAAGAGCTTTGTCCAGTTTTGGGAACTCGGATCAAACTACAAAAAAAAGAATGAAACTTATCTAGAGGCTGAGGTAAAAGAAAATTTTTTTTTTCATAGATTTAATAGTACTTGTTTTCTTTAATTCGTACTAGCTTTTCGCCCGGGACTTCGTTCCCGTGGGAATTTTCCCGTCAATTTTCCAATATTTTAAATAGTTATTCTGCTATTCGGGACGGAGAGAAATACAACAAATCAAAAACCATGGCAATCGGTCCAGCCGTTCTCGAGTTATAAGTGTTGTAACAAACACGACTTTCTTTTATATATATAGATTTAAAATTTTCAGGCTCCTACTGAATCTGTCGCAAGTGTCGCAACAGGCAAGTTTCGAAGTGAAATAGAAGCAGCAGGTATTGAGGAGAACCTCGTCTGCTACCTCATAGTGGACTGAGTGATATATTTCAATTACAAGATATGCCTTCAAACTGACTTTGACTTCAAAACACTTGGAGACCTCACCCTGCGGAGTAGCTTGCAATATTATAAAACCAGTCAAACATTGGACAGCAAGCGCTTACAACAATAATAAAGAAGTTGCTTACAACAATATTAAAGAAGTAAGTCATCGTTATGCATGTAACACAAATTTTCTGATAGAATTTATTCCTCAAAGTATTTATACTGATTTACTGTAATTAAGCTTTATGAAATACCGCAGATAGTTTACTGTTAGAAATAAAATTAAATATTATTGTCAGCGAGGGGCTGAAAACTTGGCACCTCTATACCCCAAAAATATTAAATTAACTTCGGGTTCATGGTGGGTTTAGACCACTTGATGCTCTGCTCACCCTGATAGTTCTTTGTGTATATAAATGTAATCTGATTGTTAGCACTTTGGATTTGAAACTATTTGACAATCTCAATAGTTACCGAGTTTATTAGTAGGTACATTACGAGTATTTTGTTAGCTAAAAATCGACTTATAGGTAACATAATCTAAAAATTAATTTAAAGTAAATATGTGCAATTACACTATGAATTGTATATTGTTTATGAATTCTGTTTACAGGCACCTCACCCTTGATGATATATTGATGATAAAAATTATAAGTTCATTTCCGAAAGAATCTGCTGGAACTCATTACATGAAGCCAATAAAATGTCCCTATCAGGTACTGGAAAATCAAAACCGTCTAGAAGGAAACTCGTCGATAGTCAGAAATATTATTTTTCAATCCTCAGAACAGAAAAAATAAATGTACTACAACTTTCATATAAGACGACGGGTTTTTTTTTTTAAATAATAAATTATTTGTCTCAAGATTATTTTTCTTTTAATTAAACCAGCACACCACTTCCAACAAATGTACTATTTCTTTATCTCAAGAAACAACAACCTCATCTCAATATATTTTTTCTTACCTACAATATGCAAACATTTTCAGTTAAGCTAACGGGTTTGCCCAGATAAGAATAAAGTATTTCCGAAGTAAAAATCTAATTTCTTGGGCAAACATAACAAAGCATTATTTAACAACCAATTATTTTTATACTAAAACTATAATTGGTTCGTAAAAGCTAGAGTAGTTTTCTGATAAAAATGTATTTGTTTGTATGAATCCTTATGTTTTTTTAAGGAAATATGTATTTCTTCTTTATGAAACATAGTTTAGTTAATTTAAAATTGAAAATTGAAAATTTTTGTTCGAAAATTTTTTAGTTATCTGAATAAGAAAATATTTTTTTGATTTGAAAATGGAGATTCTTCTAGACAAAAGAAATTTATTATAGCTACTTTTTCTAAGAACATTTTGAACCATTTCGTTGAAGAAAACCATATTCTTGTATGAAATAAACTGCATTTCATAAGTAAATTACGCGTTTTGTCAAATCAAATATATAATAGTTTATTCGAAATAGATATTTCTTTGTTTCGTCAAGATTATCACAATTTTCATTAAAAATAATATTTCATGGTGCATATATGAAACGATATTTTCTTGTAGCAAAAAAATTGCTTTGCTTAAAGAAATCTGTTTTTACCGTGCCGTTGAGCAAGTGATAATTAGAAATCCGTACATAAATCCAAAAAGACGAATTTAGTGGTATAGGCCCGCACCAGGATTTGAACCCGCGACCTTCGGATTATAAGTCTGGCTCATTACCAACTGGGCTATCACCGCATTATATTATTTAACTATTACTATCCATCTCTTTTTCTTTTCTTACTTATAACTGCGCGTATATTTTTAAAGGCACTAACAGAATATCAGCGTTGTGGCTCCAACCACAACACTATGCTGAGTCAGGACCTCTTCCTTGACCAGCTTTTCACATCACAATCCCCTTTGATACTTTACTGATGTGTTTATACAGGGCTTTTTTTGATCTCCCATACAAAATGCGCTATATGCTGATGAAGTTTGTATGGGAACTCAAAATTGTTTTTCGTATTTTGACCTATATTCCTTGGGAAAGTTGTTCAGTTTCATAGACTGATTAACCACCCGAGAGGTTGAAAGAGAGATACCTGAAGCCCTGTATTTATGTATTAAGATTGTGTTAAATGGTTTGTTTATGTTTATGTCAAAGTTGCTGGTCATTGAATAAACGTTTTACCTATCTATGTATCCTTGCTTGGAGTGAGGTTAGGGGAGCACGTAAGGTGATTTTGGAGATTTTTGGACTCTCCCACCCTATCTAGTTCGCTTGCCACCCTCCCACCCTAAATCTCACATGAGATCTATGAAAATGCGTGTTTCTTAGTTATGTTTAATCAAAATTGGTGCAGCGTTTAAAATGTATAACTATTACTAGGAGATGTTTGTTGTAAAATGTTTACCGTTCGTATTCTGACGTCAGCGCACTCAAGAGCCATCTTTTTAGCGAGTGCTGCCACCTCGCGGGACTCCGTCACTATCGCCTTGGAAGTGGCTATCAACTCGCGTTTCCTATCTGAAAATAGCAAAAAGTTTATTTTATACGAAACATTACAAATGTATTATCTTAATATGTGTAACCGGGAAATTGTAAAAACTTGATTATTGCAAAGTTCAGAGATATTACAATTTGCCTAGTCAAGTTATACATTTACGAAAATTGAAGAGCCGCCTGCATGAAATTAGGATGATTAAGGTTTGGTTAGGCTTTTTTATTAGTTTGCATTAATATTATAAAAAAGTCCGTCAATGTGAAAAAAATGAGGCAGTTCACAAAGTACCGAGGCCAGGTGACCTCGGTACTTTATATCTTAGGCACAGGTTTTATTATCTAAGGCACCAGCCCACCACAAATACTGATGTAAAATGTTTCTTTGTGAACCTTAGTGTTATTCGTGGTATAAATAAAGTTTTCAAATGTAAAATGAATCTTAACAGCTACGGAGTAAAGGTTTTTTCGTCCGTCGCTCCGTCTTCAGGCGGTGGATGTCTCTTCGTGCTTCTATTTTCGGCAAAAAATCATTTGCTGCGTAGCTGTTAAGATTCATTTTACGTTGCTTTAATCGCCGCGCCGCCGCGCCACGTCGCTTATGCATAAACAGCGCCTATAATTTTCCACGTTAAAAAAACGTAGAGTCACCGACTTCAATCCCAACGACAGTTCGCACAAAGTACTTAGATAACTATTATTTTTTGCAGACTACAATGCCTAAAGCAGATAACCACAATGTAAGTCATTTATTTAGATTATGTTCTGGTTTGTAGTATTTTTTGTTTTTGTTGATTTTTTTAAAGCGCTGAATCATTTTCGATAAAATAAAAATAAAAAGGGACCACCTCAGCTGGGCTATGATGATCGCCATGACATATACCTCACGCGCTTTCTCGTGGTCACGTGACTGTTTCGACCAATGAGATTACGAGAAAGCGTCACGTGACCATGAAATGACGCGTGATACCTATAATATGTCGTGGCGATCATCATACGCCTGCTGGAGTATACTCTTTCGGACGAAAAAGAATTTTGAAAATCGGTCCATAATTGGCAGAGAAATCGGTGAACATACATAAAAAAAACATACAGTCGAACATAGAACCTCCTCCTATTTTAAAATCGATTAAAAAGTAAGCTGAAAGAGCACCGATTAGTTTAAATTCAAACCAGTAGATGTCGTAGCATGTACTCTAAAACGCGGTAAAGTTTGTTTTCTGCTGAAACTATGAGACTGTTCGCCTGCTTCGTGTTTGACACACTTGATTGACAGCTTCTGGCTAAATATTTTTAAAGAGACGGTCGTGCCTTCAGTGGCACTGACGTCTGACTGATTTAATAAATTAAGTATATATATGTATCAGCTGAATGTTAAGATTTGTCTGATATACATATAGATGTCACCGTCACATTGTCAAACCCGTTTCAATGTATTCGAACAAAGTACTTAATTGTACAGAAGAAAATTGTAAAAAAAGCATGAAAGTTTTCCTGAAGAAATTTCCACTGGAAAATCATTCAGAATAACGGTCTGAATTCAGGGTTTCAGTTTTTGCTAAGCTGTCTTTTACACCCTGTATTGTAGTTTGACTTAGTAAGATAATTAACTCTCTCTCGGTACTTTGCGAACTGCCCCATTTTTTCACATTAATGGACTTTTCTTTATTCTTTATTGTACACACAAATACAAATAAAAAAATTACACAAAGAAAGGACATGTACAACGGCGAGCTTAACTCAAGCAATGAGTTTTCTTCCAGCTAACCTATGTGAGAGGGAGAGGCAGTTGAAGTTGGCAAGGGTGTACCAAGTTAAAGTGAGATATTAAATTTATAATACAAACAAAATAATTAATAAATATATAAGCACATACAATTAGATAAATAAATAATATATACCTACATATATAAAATACTTACCATAATATATACATACATACAATATATGGATAATACTTAGATAGATAAATAATGCTCTTTCAGCTCTCTCTTGAACGCATCCAATGAACTACTCGCTCGAATAGCCTGTGGAAGTGAATTCCACAAACGCACAGAGTGCACCGTGAAAGAACCGCCATAACAGGATGAGGAGTGGGGGGGAAACGAAGGAGAAGGGATCTACTGGTCCGGCAGGGCGCGCCACGTGGAATCTGGTACTCGAACTGCTCACGGAGGTACTGTGGGGAAGCAGGACTATTCAAAATTGAATAGAGGGTAGAGAGGACGTGCAGATCGCGTTGTCGCCTGATTTTCAACCATTTTAATTGAGACCTATAACATGAGATGTGGTCATATTTGCGCATCCCGAAAATAAAACGTACGCACAGGTTCTGAAGCCTCTCTAACTTATTCAGCAATTCCTCCGTGGCGTCCAAGTAGCAGACATCCGCGTAGTCGAGGAGAGGAAGGAGTAAGGATTGGGCCAAGGTAACCTTAGCTTCAAAGGGCAAACACTGCTGGAGACGCTTGAGGGACTGAAACGAGTAGTGAACTTTTTTACTTACCTCGTTTATATGACTGGACCAGGAGAGATAGCAATCGAAGATAACACCCAGGTTTTTTGCAGTTTTCGCATAGGCTATTTATTGGAATACCATCGTACACCACTGGAGGCAAAGTATTATGGACAACTCGATTGTACATATGATGGCTACCTATTAGTAAAACTTGTGACTTTTTTATAATATTAATGCTTCTTACCTAACTTATCTTAATTTAATGTTGTCGGCCCTTCAATTTTCGTAAATTTCTAATTGTAATATTACGGTTTTTAGACATAGAACCAGCAAAACATATTTATTCTTCTACGAAGTAAGCTAAAAGAGCACCGATTAGTTTTAATTCAAACCAGTAGATGGCGTAGCATACATGCTAAAACGCGTTAAAGTTTGTTTTCTGCTGAAACCATAGGACTGTTCGCGCCTGCTTCGTGCTTGACACACTTGAAACTAAAACTGATTGTCGGTCGCTGACTGAATATTTTTAAAGCGACGGTCATGCCTTCAGTGGCACTGACGTCTGACTGATTTAACCATGATTTAACCCGTGGCGCGCGTAAATTATGTATCTGTATCAGTTGAAAAGATTTGTCTGAAAAAGATGTCAACCGTTATGCTGTCAAACCCGTTATATTGTAATTAGACTCAGTAAGATTAATAAACTTTCGGTTGGTACTTTATAAAGTGTAATATTACGGTTTTTACAATTTTCAGGTGACATAGACATAGAACCACTAAACTAATTGTAGTATTACACTTAGATTTTAGAACTTCAGGTCACTAAGAAGTTAATAATGCACCTTAGCAACAGTTCATAAGTAAGTATAAGTAATAAAAATAATACCCAATTTTAAAAATTAATTAAAAACAAATTACACATAAGTAACAAAAAAAAGTAATAAAGCAATATTTACCTAATAAAGGCTTTTACTAATGGAATCAGTACATCAATATATTAAGTGTTACAAAAGTACCTATTTAACATTTACTTATGTACAAAAAAATTAAAAGAACAGTTTCTAAAATCAATACAATTTTTAATAGGTTAATACCAAAACATGCAAATAAAAAACACATAAGGAGCAAAAAAAGACAAAATAGGCAAACTGCACACATACATGCATTCACGCCTATAATCTCTGTCGAGGTAGGCAGAGCATCACGTGATTCCAGAACCAATTGATGCCACGTTTAACATTTTGAAACTAAACAACGAAAAAACCACGACAAATAAAAAAACAAACATGACACAAACACAATAACTTATTCAAGTCCCGAGACGGGGTTTGGCGACCGAGCGACTAAGTTATAAATAAGTCTTTCACCCGAGGTAAACACTGTGCTTGTCATTACGAATACAAGGAAAATAACAACATCAATAAGCTGAACTCGTTGCATTCATACAAATCTCTGCAATCCAGAAGTATGAACAAAACTTTACAACTCGAAAAAACAAATGAAGATCAGAATGCCACTTTCCCGCCTATTATGTTTTTAACCTAAAAGTACATTATTATAAAGTCATTAAAAAAAATCTTCAACGAATACTTCACTTTTGTTATTTAAATTTTACATCGCGCTGTAATAGAGTGGCTGTATAGGATGTTGGAACGTGTTTTTTTTAATACTTAATTTGACAGCTGTCAGTTGAAAGCGATTCTCCCTAGGCCTGAAAAGTATTACTTTCAAGTCCCTCCTTAGGCAACTTCAGACCTACTTTCAGAGTATGAGTAATGAAAAAGCATATAACGTTACACTATCAAATACATACACAACCTAACAACATAACTAAACAATACTCAAAATCAAAAGTAAAGGCTTCATATCATAGAACATACTGGCTGTTAAGGCACTGGTACTCCCATTCACCGATGGAACACAGCTCAAGCTCTTTTGCGCCGAACTTTGTTAAGAGGGTGATCGCGAATCAGACGGCCTTTTACAGAGCCGACGATAACGCATGAGACCATAGGACAACATTTCAAATTTATAACAAATTGTCCTGTCGTTGCCTAGGATGAGATAATAGGAGGTAAGTTTTACGTAAATTACATGGCAATTTGACATGCCCAAAACAACGTAATAGTTAGGCAACACTCGACTTGACATGCCCAAAACAACGTAATAGGCAGGCAACACTCGACTTGACACGCACAAAACAACGTAATGGCCAGGCAACACTCGACTTGACATGTCCAAAACAATATAATGGTTAGGCAACACTCGACTTGACATGCCCAAAACAACGTAATAGGCAGGCAAAACTCGACTTGACATGCCCAAAACGACGTAATAGCCAGGAATTACTCAACATGCCCAAAACAACGTAATGGCCAGGAAACACTCAACTTTACTGGCCCAAAACAACGTATTAGCCAGGCAACACTCGACTTGACACGCACAAAACAACGTAATGGCCAGGCAACACTCGACTTGACATGTCCAAAACAACGTAATGGTTAGGCAACACTCGACTTGACATGCCCAAAACAACGTATTACGTAATACACGTCTTGACACGCCCAAAACAACGTAATAGCCAGGCAATACTCGACTTTACTTGCCCTCGTTGGCTTTGTCCACTTCAGGATTGGTCTGCTCGATCCACGGCTTCTTTGTAACGCTCTCCTTCCGTCGAGCTGCTCGGAAAGTGTTACAATTCATTAACACGACGTGTTAACATCGATAACGAGAATCATCACTTGTTTAGATATCTATTATACAGTATGCACATATATTTGGCAAACGTAGCGTAGGGCGCCCTGTTACTAGGTGGGGTGACAATATTCGTAAGGTAGCGGGCAGTGGTTGGAGAAGAGCTGAAGACCGAGCTCAGTGGCGAGACGTAGCAGAGGCCTATGTCCAGCAGTGGACTAACACAGGCTGATGATGATACACATATATTCACATACACACATATACGTGGATTTTAAAATTGTAAGCTACTATGGAGATGTAGTTTATACTTTGTGTTGTTGCTTCTCGAAGGAGCTCATTAGTAAGTTCCAGTTTAAGTACTTATTGGGAAAACTAAGTAAGTTTTGTAAGTACCCCCTAAAAGTTTAAAGTAAGACACGCCTCAAGATGTTTTTTTTTTTTGGCCTGGAACCCCCCGATGTTATTTTTCGGGGTCCTTGTATTTTCGTTTGATGTCCTATCAACCTTAGTATACAATCAATCATATTAGAACGTAATTCATATTAAAGACAAACATTCTAATTAAACATAATAAAAATACAGGTTGTAAAACCAGTCAATGTTTATTTATTTAATAGTCATTTATTTAAGTAATATAATAGTAGAATTAAAAAAAAATAACATTAAAGATATGTTATTGAAACCGGTCACATAAAAATATAAAATAAACAAGTGGCACTAGTGTAGAAATCATGTCTTTCATTGATTATTACCTGGGGGTGCAAAATATTGTTATAATAAATATATAATATTGAATATCAATATGGTCAGAGGATGTCGTCAAATTGACGGGACCTCTATGGACGAGGTTAGCACAGGACCGTGTCGATTGGCGCTACAGAGAGGCCTATACCCAGCAGTGGGTTGATGTGGGCTAAGTATGATGGTGATGATGATCAATTGAAAGTAATGATCATGAAGAGCTCGTTAATTTCAATGGTAAACTATACGTTTTTAAAGCTAACGTCGCAAAAATCGTATCTGAGTAGATACAATCTAAGTTTAAATTTACTATTGTCACCAATCCATTTTATAATTATTAAGTTTTTATTTTGATTTAATTTGTAATGTTTAAGATTTTCTTGCTGTTCCACAAAATGTAATCATGCTGTAAACACATCCTGTTGGAACTCAATGTGCCGACTGTATAACGACGTAGTGGAAACATACCCGAATGTAGATGTGTTCAATAATAGTTTCAGTAAGTACCTTAGTAATCTATTTTCTATTAAATTTTAAAAGATTTTAATAAAAAAAATTTTTTCCCTTAATTGCTGCTCAAACCTAGCTCTCCTAAGATAAAATCATTTTTATATTTACAAAACTGGCTTTAAAAGTAATTTTCTTATCTCTTTTGTCAAAATTACAAGTATTTTTTCGTTTGTATTCGCCTAAATGTTGTTTACTAGTGTACATTCTCAGTGGATAGTAGTCCAGAATCAAAATTTAGATTTATACAATGTAATCTGTAACGTCTGTGATCTGTCATGTATACTTTTACAAATAAATTACAAATAAATAAATAAATCTAGTTAAAAACCTATACCATGTACTACTAGCATATAAGGATTGTTTTCTGTTGTGTTTCGAATAAATAAATAAATAAATGAGACCTGTGTTCATCTGGTCGGAGAGCCGGGCCATGAGCACGGCCATCCGTTTGGCCACGGCCACGATCTCGTTGTCCCGCGCCGACCAGCCGCGCACCGCCGTGTGCAGTGTCAAAGCAGCATTCTGAACAACATATGCACATATTTACCTACTGGTAGCAGAAAATCAATAATAATCATACCTATAATCATCTCCACAACAGGCGTTATACAGAGCTTTAGGTAAATCTCAAACATCTGAATTAATCAGTCCATGAAACTGAACAACTTCCCCAAGGAACATAGGTCGAAATACGAAAAATTTTTTTTTCGTATTTTGACCTATTATTGGGGGAAAGTTGTTCAGTTTCATGGACTGATTAACCACCCGAGAGTTTGAAAGAGAGATACCTAAAGCCCTGTATATACCAAAAATTTTACAGAATAGTCTTAACAGCTCAGTATACACACATCCACACTTAATCTCATGCAAAAGGCAGTTATACTGAACACCTGTAGGATTGTACGAAAATTCTAGTCTTTATAAAATAGTACATGGCTTAGGCCCGTACTATAAATTACCTCTTTGGAGAGATATTGTCAAAAACTATAAATAATAATAATATTTTTTATTTATTCTCTAACATAGAAAATGGTTTACAAAATTTTACTTAATATAAGAGGTACAGTACAAATAATCTATGTGAGAGACTGGTGTCTGTACTAGGGAGACCTGTGCTACAGATTACCAGCCTCTCCTGCTCCGGACCAGGTGGACACGGTAGGTACGTCTTTAGATAAGTAGGAAGGAAGTGTGATTAAAAAGTAAGTGTGTTTAAGAAGTAGGAAGTGTATCGACATACGATACAATGGGCTATGTTCCATTTACCTTTACCTTTACCTTTACTTGAGATAAACGTTTATTAAATGTTATATTTTATTATTATATGTACAATTTTTCAAAATGTTCTAATTTTTTTGTATTACTAGCATTAAGGCCCTAGATTTCTAAAAAAACAATTATTCACTTTTATTGTTTACTAGCTGATGCCCGCAACTTCGTCTGCGTGTTGTATGTATTTTTATAGAACCGAGTTTGTACATTGACACAACTTCAGATACATGAATTGCCGTTTTTTATTAAAGCCTATTTCGTTCATATTTTCGTTTATTTCATGACTGAGGAACAGCAATTTCTTAAATATTTTTTACTTGAAAACTTGGCTAAGTGTGTCATATTAGGTTGATACTTAATACATTACTTTGGATCTGAAAACAAAGCTCAAACATAGTTGTTTCATTTAACGCTTATATTTTCTATACCATTGTTACACTTGCTGCTTTTGATACATTAAGGTCCGTATTACAGAACGCGACTCAGACTCTGATCTATACTTAAGTAGCAGTCGTTTTTGTTATTTTAATAGTGAGAGAGATAGACAATCAACACTTTACACTTGAGTCTCTAAAACATCTTTAAAAAGTTTTATGTTGTCTTAACAATCTTACAAAAAGTGGTTAATATTGTATTTCGCGTTTCTGTGAAAAAACGTAAAGATTATAGAAAATCAGTTTTCCTAAAATAAAAATATGAGGAGTAAAAAATTTACGAAAATTGTATGTTGAAAGACCTATTAGTTAGGTAAGTACAATAAATGACACACGAATTCCTAAGTGCTAATTAAGGATTTATTTTTGATTTTCAGTGTAATAGAAGTTTCTAAAACAGGTCACCTATGACAGTATCTAAAACAACTCCCGTGCATTTGAGATTTCAGTTAGCACGCTTCTCATAATGTGCCTTGCGATAATGATTCAATAAAAATTTAAATTTAAGTTAGAAATGACTAAGCTTTTCCCTTCAATGGACATTTGTAGAAATAAGCAAAGGTGTCAGTGCTTGATCAAAACTAAGAAACTTATTAGAATAGTAATAATGTAATATTTATCCATGGCTTAAATACGCAATACTACGCTTGATGTAAACTAAAATCAAAAATCAATAAATAGTCCTTATTTCATGTCAGAACATCAAAGCCATCATACAAAACCTATAGACCATATTCATAGTGGTTTTAATAAAACAAATGTCAGTTTCTATTGAGTTTCCCGTCTTTAAAAAGAAGAAATGCATTGAAAACACCGGCTGTGCGGCCATAGATTCCTTTGCTTAAAAATAAAAATAAGCCGTTTTATAGTTTTGAAAAAGTAACATCCTAAAGATATAATAATGTCATTTAGTTTCTCCGAAAGGGCCGAATTAAGATTTGAAGACTAAATACCTACTTAATCAATTTCGTTATTATTAACACTGTATCATGGGTTTAGTTTTGGCTCGTTAAAAAAGCACAGAATGGCCGAACTATTAATGGGGAAGCTGACAAAAGTCTCGATATTTTAGGTATTATACGCCTATAATCCTTGTTGGGGTAAGCACGATATTAAATGTTTCTATAGTCACTTAACTTTACATCATATCAGCCCATCGCAGTCCACTGCTGAACATAGGCCTCCCCCAAGGTGCGCCACTTCGCACGATCCACCGCTTTTTGCATCCAGCCACTACCCGCTATCTTCTTCAGGTCATCTGACCATCTGGCTGGGGGGCGTCCTACACTACGTTTGCCAAGACGTGGTCTCCATTCGAGAACCTGTCTACTCCATCGCTCGTCGGTTCTGCGACAGACATGGCCAGCCCACTGCCACTTCAGCTTGCTACACTTTTGGATAATATCCATCACTCCGGTTTTCTGTCGGATGACCTCGTTTCGGATTCTATCCCTTAGCGAGATCCTGAGCATGGAGCGTTCATGTTCCACGTTTCGGCTCCGTAGGTCATGACTGGTAGGACGCATTGATTAAAGACCTTGGTCTTTAGACACTGCGGGAGTGGCGACGAAAAGATATGACGTAGCTTCCCAAATGCTGCCCAGCCAAGCTGCACTCTTTTGGTGATTTCCCGCTCGAAGTTGTCTCTACCTAACTGCAACGCTTGCCCGAGGTATATATATTCCTGAACAACTTCGAGCGTTACACCGTCAACAGAGATCGGCCTGGGCACATGACCTTGAACATGACCTTGGTCTTGTCCAAGTTCATTCCAAGGCCGACACGTCTTGAGGCAGCGTTAAGGCTGTGCAGCATTTCTTGCAGGACTTGTGGTATATCTGCCAATATTATCATGTCGTCAGCGAAGCGGAGGTGCGATAGAAATTTACCGTTGACATTGATGCCCAGTCCATTCCAATCTAGCATCTTAAAGACGTCCTCTAGAGCATTGTTAAACAGTTTCGGGGATATAACATTCCCCTGTCTAACACCTCTGAGTAATAACTTTACATTTCATGAAAATTTTTGTTTAGTGTCAGTTCAGCACAGAAGTTTTTTTTTTATATTTGTGGGTCAGTTACTATAATTTTAATTTCTTCCGACTCACTTATATTCTAATTATATCTAATTATAGAGCAGCACCCTCAGATTCTTTTAATAAAGTACTTTTTTAAAGGTGAATTTATGAAGTTTGATAAAGATTATACCTATTACCTACAAAGAAAACTCAATAAGTAACATCATAAAAACAATTAATGAGCACTTCACACTGTAACTTTCCGCACTAAAGTTTCCCTCGTATGGTTTGTTTGCCCAAACCGGAAATCAAACCCAGAAACCGTCGATTCACAGGCTTTGTAACTCTAACAGTCAACCAAACTTCTCGACAAAAAATTAAGAAAGAATCTATAATACAAAATATCTCATAAATCTTAATCCGGTCCTTTTATCAAATGCTTACGTCACGCTTACTGCTTAGTCGGTGCGAAGGCGGCCCATCAAGCTTTTTTGGCTAGATACCGACTTCAAACAGATTTCCTCTTTTTTTCAGTTTTTTGAAGTCGGCTTTATTTTTATTCTAAATAGTTTAATCTAAAAATAAATATGTTTCAATGTTTTGTGTAAATAATAAAAAGAACTTAAGAAATATTGTAAGTGCCTATTCCATTCAAGGGTTGCCCTCGATTTCGATGGGATTCCATCAGATCCTGACTTGGTGACAATAGGACCACCTCTGGAATATACTCTTTCGAACAAAAAAAGAATTTTGAAAATCGGTCCACAAATGGCGGAGAAATCGGTGAACATACATAAAATAAAGATATATACAGTCGAACATAAAACCTCCTTTTTGTAAGTCGGTTAAAAAGTAATTCAAGTGATACAGTGTATCCGCTCCGTTTGGTTTCAAACAAAACACTATCGGCTTACGGAGAATGAGAGGAGTGAAGAAATAAATTGAAGACATAGCTAAGAAATACATACGAGTATATTGAAGACCTGGCTGTATGGACGCAGATATCTTTGCCTTTCTCGAAAGAGATTCATTTAAAAAACAACATGTCCATGCTTTTAGCCCATGTATGTCAAAAATACGTTGATCTCTATGGTATGAGTAAAATGTACTGAAAAACACCTAGCTTTGAATTTTTCAGGGGTTTTTGTTGTTGGTTTTATATTTACTGGCTAAATTTCGAGATTTTATGTAGCCTAAATGTTGACCGGGGATATAAGGTACCACCATGCAAAATTTCATTTAAATCGGTCCAACAGTTTCGGAGATTAGCCCGTGCAAACAGACAAACAGATAAACAGACAAACAGACAAACAGACAAACAGAGAAACAAAAAATTTAAAAAAAATCGGCATTTGTTTTATTTCTCTTCTTACATCCCCCTGACTCGGTTTTTAGCATTTTTTTTCTATGTACAGAAATTCGACCTCTACAGTTTTATTATAAGTATAGATAAATAATAGTAGATTAAACAACAAGGGGATAAAACAGTGTATTATGTCACGGGCAGCATATTTAATTCTGAGCGAAATGATTAAGATGTTAATTCCCGGTCGGAGCAAGAGAATTATGTTAAGAATCCTGAATGAAGCGAAGGATTCAAGTCTGCCCAAGACTAAGACACTTTTATCTCTGAGGAGCTTACTCTATTTTAGGAGGAGCCTGATAGCTGAAAATTGGCCGTCGGCCCAGGTTAGCTGGTATTCCTACATTACTAGTACGTACTAGCACTACTATTTTCCACACATTTGGTTTATGAGAAAAAAGGTAAGGTCTGGCGGCCCTGGGATCTCCGTCTATTTGCTGATCAACGGACAAAACTCTGTAGTTTTAAAACCCGTAAAAGGTTTCTTTACTTAATATTGGCGAAATCGCCATTATTTTAACTTTCATTAAACTTTTTTAAAAGTGAAAAAGAGAATTGGCATTTTCACATCGTACCGCACCGGATTAAAGTATTTTTTTATACGCAGATAATTAAAGGACTTGAGAATTACATAGGCTAATTTTTCACGAGCAAGTTCGTTTATATTATATACTTAAATATGAAAATGTATATAAACGCTTCACACTCAAAGACCCACACTAAAGTTGTCCCTTGTATTGTGGGTCCCTTGGAACATACAGAAAGATAGACACGAACACCCATGACCCGAGAACCACGGTTGAATGACGACGATGGTGTGGTTTTATCTGTTCAGGTGGCAAAGTTGAAAATTATCGAAACCTCGTACACTTGATGACAACCGTCCCGACCAGCAGCGCCAACGCCAACTGTAGGTCAAGTAGCTGACTACGCCAACTGCGTACATTACGCAGATGACGGTAATGATGCGATAGGAAGTTTTATTAAAGAAACAGAGGCGGCGGGCCGAGGAAAAGTGATTGATTACAACCTAAAAATGGCCATCAAAAATCGGGATACGGTTGTTATCGATGCTTTAAGGACTGGAGACAATAGACAGAAACCACCGCTGGTGTTTTTATTTTTGTAAAATATATTGACTGTTTAAAAAAAATATTTATATTTTAGTATTTTAAGTGTAATAATTGTAAGCTCATATGGAGAGTTAAATGTGTTAAAAAGGTTAAATAGGTTATAATAATTTTAAATGTAATAAGACCTATAACTAACATGTAATAACTAACATGTAATAAGACCTAATGTAATAAGACCTATAACGAACCTATAACTAACATCAAACCAGCAACATCTAGCTCCGTGAAATAAATTGCTAAAAAATAGTAATTTATGAGCTACGTGCCCGAAAGTGCTGTGTAGTGTATTAAAGTGTGTGTCTCGTAAGGATTGTTGTTGGTAGCGCTCTATCCCGATCCGTTCCCGAAATAATTGGCGCTAAACATCTGGAGGATAAAACATCGCAGAGGTCAGTGTCATCGTTTTGATTTTATAACCGTCATACAGATCTCGTCCAGGACGATCTCCCTACGTAAAAATTTCCAGGATCGGGAAATAAGGAACAGAGCTACAGAGCCCGAAAAATACGAAATAACAACAATTAAAAAAAAGAATTCGCCTTCGAATCGAGTCGCCGTGACGTCATTCCCATCTCGGACGTGCTTCGCGCGTAAGAAGCCGGATTCCGCATTTTGAACGTGACATTTGCTAGCTCGACCGGCCTGACCCTTTCGCCGTCGGCTCCAATACCGCACCTTAAGTTTTGGACCAGAGCTGACGCCTGCGGATGAGGAGTGAGGGAACTCATCAGAGGAATCTCTTAGACCCCGTGAGTTTGGTCTCACTCTAATCAAGATACCAGGACCTTCCATCAGGACAAGTGAAGACCTTACTCTTAACACTTTAACCCATCAAACGCCGGCATCACTACAACGCACCACCACCTCGAGTTCATAACATCGAACTTCGGCACGACCTGCATACTCCATCCATTGCAGAGTTTACAACCTGTATAATTAGTATATAAATATATTCTTTTATTTAGATATTTGCAACGTATGTAAATTTTTGACTTTATAACTGTTATCAGTTATCAGTACATAGATATATTATTTTATTTATATCTTTATTTTTAATGTGTGTAAATTGTTGACTTCATAACTGTTTTCAGTTATTAGTATATAGATATATAATTTTATTTATATATCTATTTTTAGTGTATGTAAATTGCTGACCTTGTAACTGTTTCCAGTTATATTGTTTATTTTTTTAATTTTTTTTTTTTCTTCTTTATATTGTATACAGACCCTATAACTGTTTTAGTTATAAAGTTAATAACTATTGTCAACATTGTTCTTGAGATATACATAACAAGTTATAAGCACAAACAGTAGCATATTATCTTTAAGTCTTACTTAGAGCATCCACAGTTCTAATATGTCAATGTTACTCAGATCTAAAAACCAAAAGCCAGTGATGGAAACTGTAAAAGCTGGCAAGACCAAAACATTGTCATCACGTCCTACCATAACATCCAGGGTAACAAGAGCATTACGAGATAAGGTCTTAGCCAAGTCTTCAACCGCACGATCGTCCACAAGCGAGGAGTCGACACAATCAACGTCCAGCACACCCAGCACAGCAGGGGAGACTCTTGAAAGGGTCGAACCCTGGGAGAAATTGGAGCTGCCACCGCGTCCAATAATATCCGATGACGAGGTTTCTGTCACATCAGTTGCTTCAACACCCGGTCACCCAGGGAGATCAAGCATGCTGGTGACAACTACCAAGCGTAGCGGAGTCCAAATGGACATGGCGAACAAACTCGCAAACGAGTTGCTCCAAAAAGGAAAGGATGCGCTGGAAATGGCAGGAAACATGAAGACAGAACACAAACTAACCACTCAGGAATGCCTTCAGAGCCTTTATGAAACTGTGCTTGCCCTGTCAGACTCCAGGTCAAGGCACAAATATAACTTGGAGAAGGAACGGACAAGGCACGCTCAGGAGCTGATGCGCGTGGAGCGTGCTCACGGCAAGGCAATTACAGAGATAACAAAAGAGATCACCACAAAACTAAACTCTGAAATGTGTGATGCCCGCAATGATATCAAGGGCACCCTGAAAGAAGCAAAGGAAATACGTAGCTGGCTAGGGTATGAAACCCAAGAACCCTACCGCAAGATAGGAGAGATTGAAAAAGCGATCAAAGAGCTAAATACACGCATTCAATCCCCTAACAATTGCGCATTTCAAACACACAAGGAGGATGACAAACAGAAAGTAATTACCGAGGAATACACCAAAATTCAAAGAGGTGTTAATACTATTTCACACCAATTGGACGAGCTGCGCAGAAGCCTCGAAAATATCGGAGAAAAAACTGACGTAATACTTGAATCCAACGCTAAAACATTGGCTCAAGTATCAAACGTGCCACTGAAAGCTGCCGATACGAACCCTAACGCTACAATGGAGAAGGAGCTAGCGGGTGTGAAAGATAAAATCGAGAAACTGGACAATAACATCAATCTTTCTATGAAGGCGATTAGCAAGCCAGCACCACCGTCACCAACTATGGAGGTTCAACTGCAGCCACTCAAAGAACACCTTGAGGCCGTTTCTTCGGAATTGCGAACAATGAGGAAACTCAAAGAAAAAAAAGTGTCTTCTGGAGTCACTCTCGGAGAGGAAATCGCAGCAGCTGACAAACTAAAAAATCCACCTAGGACTAAAATCGCCTACGCAGAAGCTCTGAAAAAACCACCCTCACCTAAACCTAACCATACTCTAATCATTTCCTCCACGGATCCAAAAAACACTGGAGAAAAGGTTATTGAAAACATCAGGGAGGCTCTTGATATCACCAGAACAGGAGCCAAGGTTGACAGACTAAGAAAGGCGAAAAATCAAAAGATTGTCCTTAGCTGCTGCACAAAAGAGGATCTCAATCTCATCCAAACTAGAGTGGGAAAGAGCAAACTCCTAAAGGCAGAAGTAGCGAAGGCGAAAAACCCTCTGGTGATCATAAAAAATGTGCTCTCCTACCACACTGACACCGAAATTGTTGCTCTGCTACTAGCACAAAACAAGCAACTATTGACAGAGGTTGACATGAAAGAGAACACAATTAGAGTGCGTTACAGGAAAAGAGCCAGAAACCCACATGAATGTCACCCGGTGCTGGAGCTCTCTTCGGAAGTTCATAAACCCCGTACGCAAGTCATCCAATGCACACTAAACCGAATGAAACCTGTTAAAGCCGCAGTAATTGTATTTGGTGACAAGCTGGAGGTAATTCATGACCCCCAACTGGTGACCGAAACAGAAGCTGCAGTACTATTGATAGCAGGTAGCCTGAAACTAGGAGTAGTCTCTTTATACCTCGAAGGGGATCAAGACATTGAGCCATATCTTGAAAGAACAAAGGCTGTAATGCAGAAGTTACAAACAAGAAACTTAATAGTGGCGGGAGATGTCAATGCCTGGAGCCACTGGTGGGGAAGCAGTAAGGAAGATGAGAGAGAATTTCTTGAATGAAATGGAACTCGAAATCCTTAACACGGGAGATATTCCAACTTTTGAGACCTACAGAAATGGCAAGCTCTACTCTAGCAGAGTAGACGTCACTGCTTGCAGCTTGCCTCTGGTAGGGAAAGTCGACAACTGGAGGGTGGACAGAAAACTCACGACATCAGACCACAATGCCATTGTGTTTAACTTGCACTTGGAAAATGCCCTGGAATCTCTAAGGCCAATAACCACTCGCAGGTATAACACAAGAAAGGCTAACTGGATGAGTTTTCGTGCCCACTTCAGGACAGCCCTAACAGAGAAAAACATTTCTCCCGTGCACATAGGCACAATAGAATCTCCCGGGGATTTAGAGACCATAGTGCAAACCTACGTAAATTCCATCCAGGAATCTTGTGAGAGATCTGTTCCACTAGTAGGGTCAAGAAAGGTGAAAGCTATACCTCCATGGTGGTCCGACTCTCTTCGACTTCTTAAGGAAGACGTTCTTAGAAAAAAGAGAAGGATCAGAAATGCTGCACCATCACGAAAAAAATATGTTATAGAAGAATACGTGTCTGCCATGCAGGAATACAAAACTGCGGCAGAGACTAAGCAAATAGAGAGTTGGAAGGAATTCTGCACCACACAGGACAAGGAAAGCATGTGGGACAGCGTATACAGAGTCATCAGAAAAACGGCAAAAAGACAGGAAGACATGCTCCTTAGGGATGCTAACGGAGATACTCTGAGCCCAGAGCTATCGGCAGAGCTTCTGGCCAAGACTTTTTATCCAGATGACTCTGTGGAGACTGACCTTCCAGTCCACAGCCCAATTAGACAGTTCACAGATGGTAAACAACTGAATGAAATCGTCGGCTTGTCCGAAGATGATCCACCATTCACATCAGCGGAGCTGGAATTAGTGCTTAAATCGCTGAACCCTAAGAAAGCCCCTGGACACGATGGCTTAACAGCCGACATATGTACAGAAGCAATCCAAAGTGACAGGGAAGTATTTATGGCACTTGCAAATAAATGCATGTCATTGGCATACTTTCCCAAGCCATGGAAAACAGCGCACGTAATTATCATACGGAAACCAGGTAAAGAAGACTACACTCAACCAAAGTCTTATAGACCTATCGGTCTCTTATCAGTTCTGGGCAAGATTATAGAGAAACTGATGGTGAACCGTCTTCAATGGCATATACTTCCAACTCTCAACATAAAACAGTACGGTTTTCTGCCGCAGCGGAGCACTGAAGATGCCCTCTGTGACTTAATAAACCACGTCAAAGAAGAAGTGACACTTAAAAAGATCGTCCTTGTGGTTTCTCTTGACATAGAAGGCGCCTTTGATAATGCGTGGTGGCCTGCCTTGAAACAACAATTAGTGTCCAAAAAATGTCCAAGGAATTTATACGCCATGGTGAACTCGTACCTAAATGACCGCAAAATCAAGGTCAACTATGCCAGAGCATCGTTTGAGAAGAATACCACAAAAGGCTGCGTCCAGGGTTCCATTGGAGGACCGACTTTCTGGAATATTATCCTAGACTCGTTGTTGCAGACACTAACTGGCGAGGGAGTATATTGTCAAGCTTTTGCGGACGACGTGGTCTTGGTCTTCTCCGGCCACCTAGTCAATACCTTAGAGCAATCTGTAAATTCCACTCTAGATACTGTAGTGCAATGGGGGATTCGTAACAAGCTTAACTTTGCACCACATAAAACCAACGTGATGCTTACCACAAGGAAGTTAAAGTACAAAAACCCCGAACTCTACATGTCTGGCAGAAAACTAAACATAGTTAAGGAAATGAAGCTCTTAGGCCTCACAATAGACCACAACTTCACCTTCAAATCACATGTAACAGCAATATGCAAGAAAGCAGCGGATTTATACAAACAGCTTGCACGTACCGCAAAGGTGAGTTGGGGTCTCAACGGAGAGATCATAAGAACCATTTATGTCGCCGTCATTGAGCCAATTGTAATGTACGCCGCTGCAGCATGGTCCTCTGCCACAGACTTTCAGATGATCACAAATCAGCTGAATGCGCTCCAAAGGGGATTTGCACAAAAGATATGCAAGGCGTACCGCACAGTCTCGCTCACATCGGCACTCGTCCTTTCAGGCCTTCTCCCATTAGATCTGAGAATACAGGAAGCTGCCACCCTCTATAGAATGAAAAAGGGTCTCTCGCAAGACTATCTGCCGACGGGACTGGAGTTGGAACACACTGTAAGCCACAAACACTTACCCCACCCATCAAAACTTGTAGTAATCAAGTATGAACTGCTCGAAACATCAGATCCCGAAACCCTTGCCACTTATCAAATCACCGGACCCCAGATTTACACGGACGGCAGCAAAATGAAAGACAAGGTGGGAGCTGCACTAACTTGGTGGGAGGATGGCAAAGAAACACAGAACTCCACCTTTAGTTTGCATTCATCATGCACTGTCTTCCAATCCGAGCTCTATGCCCTTCATAAAGCAGTCCAGTTGGCCAAAAACAGCAGTGACTCAACCGTTAATATTTTGAGTGACTCAAGATCTTCGCTCGATCTACTCAATAACCCTAAGCTGAAACATCCTCTGGCAAAGTGCATTAAGGACAACATACAGGAGATCAGAGATGACAGGCGAGAGGTTCGGTTTTTCTGGTTGAGAGCTCACATTGGCACTGCCGGGAATGAACGGGCAGATGAGCTTGCAAAGGCGGGTGCACTAAAATTGGTAAGCGCTCCAGATTACGACAAAGTCCCCCTGTCATACGTCAAGAAAAAGATCCGAGAAGAATCAGTCCGCAAATGGCAGGACAGATATGAAACATCGAGCACAGGGTCGGTCACAAAAACGTTCCTCCCGTATATCAATGAGGCATACCGTATAGTGAGGTCTACGAAACTGACACCCATACAAGTGCAGGTTTTGACAGGTCACGGAGGGATCGCAGAGTACTTACATCGGTTCAAATTAAAGGACAGTCCCGGATGCGAGTGTGACCCCGGAATTAGTGAGTCTGTGTGGCACATATTACTAGATTGCCCACGATTCGCAGCTGCCAGAATGGACGTTGAAATCATCATGGATACTACACTGAGTAAATCAGCGTTGCACGACATCGTAGCTGATGCTGTAAAAAGACACCATTTCCTCGCGTACGCAGAGACAATATTCCGTGTTGCCACCAAACGCAACAGCACTATAACTCAAATAGCACCGAGACACCCCCCTATTCAAGCGCCACTCTCAAGTGTTCAAGTCACACAAACCAATTTTATCCCTACAGGGGAAATGACAGTCAGCCGAGGCGACAATGCAAGCCAGCTGCTTACGTACGGAGAGCACGGTGTACCCGGGTTAAAAATTCGTGGAGTGGCTCTTTTCATGGACAATAACACTGAAAGGTTGGGTATAAGCTTTTGCTGCGCCACAGCTCGAGGGAATGTCACGCTATCACCAGGCCTCGCAGCTCTATTAAACGGCAGTAATTTTAAAACGAGCATGAAACGAAAGGCATTTAATGCGCTGCCCGAAATAAAAGTAGCGAACCATTCATGCCGACTTGTGCGATCACGAAATAAGACGGTAGCGCTATTTGAAGGAAGCGCAGAAGAAACTCAGTTTGCTCAGGCATGCTCAGTGCTTACAAAACTAAGAGAAGAGAGCAACAATATCTTGGTAACATCCCGAAAGATAAGTGTTGACGCAATGGCGGTTGGACACGTCAAAGGCGAAGTGTCTGATTATATGGGATGTGTTAAAGCCTCAGAAGTACACGAGGTAGTTGTTTACGAAGATAGAGGTGAAAACCTCAACTTTCTCTTACCATACACACCCAATAACGAGACAACTACCAATGCCACCGATAGCTGGGGCCATCCCATTACGGGAACACTTAGTGGATCGGAAAGGCTACAACAAAAGATAGCCGTAGCAAACCACACAACGCAGCAGAAGCATAAAGGGGGAAGTCAAAGTCAAACCAAAGGCAAAAGCAAGGTCAGTGCAATTCTTGATGCATTAAATGCCGCTGCAGCCAGAATACCAGGCATCCTGAAGAAGAAAACTAACAAAGTAATCGCTGCAGAAGAACAGCAAGCAGCTGTTAAGAGTTTTACGAAAGGTATTCCTAAAAGGCAGCCACCAAACGCCCCATCCAACCGAACAAAAGCTGACATGGGGCAAGTAGAACCTCCCTCTCTAAGGCAGGCAGTGACTCCTCTTGACCACATGGTACACGCATTTCTTGAGTTCCTAGCAATAACAAAAGCGACCAGAGAAGTCAATGTTAAGACTTGCGAGAATATCTTGCAATCTTTCATGATAGAAAATGAAGGTCTGCTAAAGGTGAGACTCGAGGAAGCGGATGCAACTGTTTACGACAATGACACCTCCCAAGTTCTAAAAGGTATAAAAATGAGTCCACACATGGCCGCATACAACAAAACAAGTGGCTTTGTTACTCTCAATGAGGAAGTAACTCGCCGCACGGGTACAATAACGTTCGAAACCCCTTCAGATGATCCTATAGTTGTCACAGCCCGATGCACGAAAGTCATGCTAGATGACAGGATCCTCCAAATGGCTGAAGCGGTTTCGAGGGATGTTTCGGGCGGCGAAAGCTTGGATTCCTGGGAGGTGCCAAAAATATCGTGGATAAATGGAGTTCCTGGATGTGGAAAAACAACTTGGATCGTAAACCGCTTTGATGCCGAATTAGACCTGGTAGTTACAAACACAACCGAAGCAGCGAAAGACCTGAGGGACAAACTTGCGAGTCGTATAGGGGCTGACGTGAAAACCAAGGTGCGCACCCTTGCATCAGTTCTTGTAAATGGCCTCAAAGAGCCGAACAGGAAGAGATGCAAGAGACTCATGGTAGATGAAGCACTCATGAGCCACTTTGGAGCTGTCATAATGGCGGCAGTTATCACGAAAGCAAGCGAGTTGTTTCTCATCGGTGATATAAACCAGCTACCATATATTGACCGCAACAATCTCTTTCCTTTGAAATACACCCGTCCTGACTTAATGAGTAACATCACGCAAGAGCTCCTATGCACCCATAGAAACCCACTCGACGTAGCATTTGCGCTTAGAGAAGTCTACAGCGGCATCTACTCGTCAAAACTTAGTGCACACTCCCTGAGACATGAAAGGTTTACGGGCGCGCAGATCAATGGAACCAAACCCGAGACATTGTACCTTGTCCACACACAGGCAGAAAAGGAAGCCCTGAAATGTGAAGGATACGGGTCGGGAACTGGATCACGCGTCCTCACCATACATGAAGCACAGGGCCTAACGTACGAAAACGTGGTAATTGTTCGTACTATAACAACCAGGCAGGAGCTACACAACAGCATCCCACATGCAGTGGTTGCCGTATCGCGCCATACCGTCAGCTGTGTATATTACGCGGATGACGGTAATGATGCGATAGGCAGTTTTATCAAAGAAGCAGAGGCGGCGGGCCGAGGAAAAGTGATTGATTATAACCTTAAAATGGCAATCAAAAATCGGGATACGGTTGTTATCGATGCTTTAAGGACTGGAGACAATAGGCAGAAACCACCGCTGGCTTAGGTAAATGGTGTATTTATTTTTGTAAAATATATTGACTGTTTAAAAAATATATTTATATTTTCGTATATTAAGTGTAATAATTGTACACTCATATGGAGAGTTAAATGTGTTAAAAAGGTTATAACAATTTTAAATGTAATAAGACAAGGGCACGGACATCAAGTCTGTGGATCCAAAATTAACTGTATATATTTAAAAAAAAAACTACCTAGCAACTTAATATTCAGTCGGCAGTGGCACCCCCAGTCAAGGTAAGTGTCCTCAAGTGTATGAGATTTATTTATAGATTTAGAACTATCTAAATTTCGCCACCGAAACAGATGAAGTGGTCACCATTATTATTCCACCGCTGCCATTGAGACGCCATTGGCTAGTGAAATAGCCTCCCTAGTTAGCAGGCGTCCATTAATTACGTGAGGTGTTTTTGGCGATTTTTCGACCCCCCCCCCACCCCCTCTGGTGAGATGTCGTGAGATTTGTATCGACACCCCCCCCTCCCCCCCGTCCCCCCTTTATCTCACGTGAGTTTTATGAAAATGCTTAGTTTTAGTGTAAATACGTTAATTGGTAATTTATTTAGAAAACTTACATAATTTGCCTAATTATTTTTAAACTTTTAATAATCGAACAATAAAAAACAGCTGTGATTTACCAACTTCAATTTGAAAAAAAAGATTGTTCTACTTCAGCCCACGGGAACTCATGAGTAGTCTTAAAGAGTGGCTACCGCAACAACATGGTTTAGTTGGTTTAACTTAGCTTTCCCGCAATTTAACACTATTTCTTTTGGGGGAAAATATTACGTGATATTTTTAGAGACCCCCCCTCTCCCCCACGTGAGATTGAGTGAGATCCGGCCCGACCCCCTCCCCCCGAAAACGCCTCACGTAATTAATGGACGCCCCCTACATGTTAGGTGGTCTGTACTGTGGAAGTTCTGTCTCCAGGATAATAATCAGCTTTAAACGCCTTTAGCCAAAGGATCGACGTTCAAACTGATTCGGGTCATTTCGCGCCCTTTTGTATGCAACTCAGTGTCGTAGCTAGATAACTAAGGGTCCTGGGGCAAAAAATTAATTAGGGCCACAACTAAACTATTTAAAATCGGTTCCGTATTCGTCGTGTTACGAATTCGACGTACTCCAGATTTGTTGTAATCCAGATTCGTGGTACTCCTGTGAAACCAGTAAGAATACAGGGGAGTTCCCCGCAAGTTTCAAACAAAGATTTGAATTTGATCTTCGAGACTTATTGGGGATTCCACTGTATTTTGTCAAATAATTTGTCATTATTAAAGTCGCGTTGCAGGAATCTAGTTTATTTATATATATTTTTTTATTATAAGATGGGTTAACTCATGACCTCAATCTTGACCATAAGGTCAAAGATGAGGTCACCGATGAAGCGAGTTAACTCAGAAAATGCCTATAAAGGCACTGGTACTCCCACGCACCAACGGAACACAGCAAGCTGTTTGGCGTCGGACTTCGGTAGGAGGGTGGTCGTGAACCAGACGGCCCTTTACAGAGCCTACCACACCGCATGAGACCATAGGACGACACCTCAGATTCAGAAAAAAAAAATGAAGTGTCGTTGCCTGGGATGGATTACTAGGAGGCAGGTCTCATTTGTGTTTCCTTAGTCGCCTCTTACGACACCCACGGAAAGAGATGGGATGGTGTTATTCTCAACCGATCACCACACGGATAAAATATTCCGAATGTGGTAGAAATATTCGCTAGTTCAATTTATAGTTTATAAGTCAGAGTTTGAGGGACCCCCTGAGCTTGGAGGCCCCGGGGCACTGCCCAGCCTAGTCGTCCGGTAGCTACGCCACTGATGCAACTGACGTATTCACTTCCGTGGCTTCGGCCGCGCGAGTAGGTTTCTTTATAAATCAATAAATGCCATAAAAGTAATTCTCTGTCTTTTCTTGGTCTCCATCATTCGTTCCCGTATGCTAAAATACTTACATAAATAGGTTGGTCCGGTTCGGGTAACTTTTTGAATATGTTCTCCCCTCCAAGCGCTGACTCTACCTCGCCGGTAGTTCGAAGTATCTGGAATAGAATAGTTTTTTTTTAAATAAACACATCAACAGTGTTTATGTATACAGCATGTTTCATGAAGGAGAGCTTTTGGCCGGAGGGCGTGGTGTTCCGCCGTTTTCGAGGGAGATTCCCGGCTGCAGACACCCCCGGAAAAACACCCGGAAAATAGATTTAGTAAGTTTTATTTTATTTTGCTTAATTTTAATTCATATGTATGTTAGTCTGTAAGGTATTTATCTATGGGCCTTAGATGCCTGATAATAAATGATTTTATTATTATTATTATTATTATTATAAATCTCTCCTATCGTTAATTCCCTACTAATATTATAAATGTGAAACTCTGTCTGTAACTCTGTCTGTTACGCCAAAACTTCTGAACCGGTTTTGATGTTTGGTACATTGGAAAATGAAAGGACATTGGTTGGGGAAAGACATATGCTACACTTTGTCCCACCGCTGGGCACAATATAACCTGTAGCGATATAACCGCGAGCGGAAGGCTAGTAATCAATATAAAGATAATCCAGAATTAATAAAAACTTAGATTAATGCGCAGCTCTATTTCAAATATGGCAAGCATGTCACGTTAATTATGTATATGAAACTTTATTTTTGAAATAAGCTGAACCGTGCCACTGAGATTATTTTATTGTGTACTAGCTTTTCGCCCGGGATTTCGTTCCCGTAGTAATTCGGGAAAATCATATACCCTATGTTCATCACGGATAATGTAGGAATTTAATGGTGAAAGAATTTTTCAAATCGGTCCAGTAGTTTCGGAGCCTATTCCATGCCAACACACAAACAATCAAATCTTTCTTCTTTGTAATATTAGTAACTATACTTATAGATAATGATAGACGTTGTTTAAAAGCTGTGAACAAATGATTTCCCAAATAATAAAACTTGAGCGATCGGTAATTGATAGCCTTTTATTAGTATAAAAAGTCAAAAATTGTTTTTGAGAATTTTGTAAGGGGTACTTTGTAGGGGGGGGGGGGGTTTAGTTTCATAGGTTGAAGTCGGTTGATTCATACGTTTCTGACGAGGACAATAGGCTAGACGACTAAAAATAACTATTTAGTCCGTCAGTTAGATTATCAAAAATTTTGAACACGTATTTTTATTTTCTTCTCATAAACAAAATATGACGACGATATATAATTTATTGTATTTATCTTCATTTTTAACAAATATTATATTACTATTTACTTGTTTTGTTCCGCTTTTTACTAAGTATGATATACAAGGTGTTTCAAAAAAACCCAAAAAAAAAATAATTCAAAATTAATTAAAATTAAGCTTATTGCACAGCTCTATTACAAATTGACAACTATGTCATATTAATTATATGAAACTTTCATTTCGTAAATGTCAAACCGTGCAACTGATTACTAGAGTTGCGACTATTTCACTTTTAAAATTATATTTTGGAATTTCTTTTTTTTTGTTTTTTTTTGTATAATTATAATTAGTAATTGTGACTATCATTATTATTTTATTGCTTTGCAACCCGCAACACCTGTGTCTCCTCTCTCAACTACTCTGAGGTAGACTGGAAGAGATCCCTTCACGGATAAGTCCGCCTTTGCTACTAAATTACCTTTGAAATGTATTATATGATACTGTTTTTGAGCAATAAAGAATTTACATACATACGAGTACATACAGCGCGTTACAGTTTCGCGTGACGTCACGACTAGGTACAATTTTTACTTAGGAGTGACGTCACAAGCCCCCACTCCGGAACTTTGATGCTCTTTATCTTTGTATGTTTTTATTAATTTGATCAAGCGAAAAATATGTGTTCCGTATTTTTGGACGGTCTAACGGACGGACTAAACAAAATGCCATTTTTTTAATGTAGTCGTCATCCCTATTATATTCGTTTTCTAAACTTGTATCGTTTAACCGTGTGGTGATCGGTTGAGAATAACACCACCCCATCTCTTTCCGTGGGTGTCGTAAGAGACGACTAAGGAAACACAAATGAGACCTGCCTCCTAGTAATCCATCCCAGGCAACGACACTTCATTTTTTTCTGAATCTGAGGTGTCGTCCTATGGTCTCATGCGGTGTGGTAGGCTCTGTGAACGGCCGTCTGGTTCGCGACCACCCTCCTACCGAAGTCCGACGCCAAACAGCTTGCTGTGTTCCGTCGGTGCGTGGGAGTATCAGTGCCTTTATAGACATTTTCTGGGTTAACTCGCTCCATCGTCGACCTCATCTTTGACCTTATGGTCAAGATTGAGGTCAAGAGTTAACCCATCTTATAATAAAAAAAAAAAAAAAACTTGTTGTCTAGTATGGCTTTAGTTATCAATGGCTATCTATCAAATCACTTCATTTCTGTCTATCTATTTATACAATAACGCCTATAAACCCTGTCAGGGTAGGCAGAACGTCATCAGGAGGTAGCGATCCAATTTAGGACCTAAACAAGTCTGCAACGCTTATTCGTACCATGATGGCTTATAAGCGATTCAATTTCTTTAAGATCTGAAGACCTTTGCCTATCAAAATTGGAGAAACCAAGAAAATAAATGGACCATAGACAACCGAGCAGTTCAAAAGCAGCGCCATCATGGTACTATTTTAAAAAACATTCCAATTGCGAAGCAGTTCAAAGAAATGCTCTTATACGATCGTGGTAGGTACTGTAGCACCTGTTCTGGGGGCAAAGAGTGAAAGACGTAGCTCTTCTACAGGTGCTATATTTTTAAATGATTACTGGCACTTTTATTACACTTGTTGTTTATTGTAAACGTATACACAGTTATTTTTAATTATATAACGCTTAGGAAAGTGCTATTTGCACGCCTGTGAACGCATACAAGAACTTATTCCGCGACCTCTCTACAATGAATGGCGTAAGACCAGATCTTCAATCATTTCGAATGTTGACATCGAATACCATTTCAAAACTTTTAAAGTGATATTCGAATTATCTTCTTCGAAATGACCGAATGAGAAAGAAGCGTTATGCCAGATCCTCCATGAAGGTCTGCATACCACAGTACCCAGGTTCTGGAACCACTTAACGTCACATTTCAAATAAATTCCGAGGGTTATCAGATGGAATATGAGTATAGTGGTGAAAAGTTATCAGCCTTTCGCCCACAATACAGCAAAACCCTCACATCCCACTTACTGGCTTCTACTGTATGTCTGGGAAGAGTTGGCATTCATTCATTTCTCATTTAATTTTGGGATAAAGTCACGCGGTCCGAGACACGGTCATAATATTTAAAAAACTAGCATTCTGCCCTGGACTTCTTTCCCATGGGAATTCGGGAAAATTATGAAGCCTTTGTTACTACGGGATAATGTAGCATTGTAATGGTGAAACATTTTTGAAATCGGTCCAGTAATTTTTGAGTTTATTATTAACAAACATACATGCATACAAAAATACAAATCTTTCCTCTTTATAATATTATAGTGTAGACTGGCATTCCACCCTGGATTTCGTTCCCGTGGGAATTCGAGAAAATTATGAAGCCTTTGTTACTCAGGGATAATGTAGCATTGTAATGATGAAAGAATTTTTGAAATCGGTCCAGTACTTTTTAAGTTTATTCGTTACATACATGCATACAAAAATACAAATCTTTCCTCCTTATAATATTAGTATAGATATAGAAAACGGTTAATGGCGCCCGCTGCCAATGCCAAGCGTTTGAAAGATTGCTGTGAATCCGAAATGACTGGAATTCAAATGAAAAATGTTGTTTTGTCACGTTATAACGTTTTATTGGTCAATTTTATTAATTATCCTCGATTTATCATAATTTTTCATTCATGTGAAATAATTAGATGATTAAATGTTTACTAGCTTTGCGCCCGGGACTTCGTTCCCTTGGGAATTTAGGTAAAATTCATACTGTATGGTATGAGTACATACTCATATATACGTTCACACCTAAAATCCCTATTGGGGCAGACAGAGCATGGTTTTTAAGCCACTTGATGCCACGTTTGACATACATTTAAAGGGTTATTAGATGGAATAAGATGTAAGTGGTGAGAGGTTGCCTTTCGCCCAAAATACATCAAAACCCTTCTTCTTCTTCTTCTTACCAGCCCATATACGTCCCCACCGAGGGGCACGGGCCTCCCTTCGAAACAAGAAGGGGATATAGGCCATAGTCCACCACGCTGGCCCAGTGGGGGTTGGTGGACCGCTCGTCTTTCTAAAATGAATTTCCTTGGACGGGCGGGTTTCATCACGATGTTTTCCTTCATCGTTGCGCAAGCGATAATTAGAAATCCGTACATAAATCCGAAAAGACGAACCCTTGCGTCTCGTAAATTATGTAGCCTATAGATAAAGCTTATTATGAATCTAAAAGAAGCGAAAGAGGTGAATTCGTATCAGGTGGTCTCTGTCTACCCTGAAGGGGCAAAGGCGTGAGCTTATTATTATTTTTTAATTTTTAAGATGGGTTAACTCTTGACCTCAATCTTGACCATAAGGTCAAAGATGAGGTCGACGATGGAGCGAGTTAACCTAGAAAATGCCTATAAAGGCACTGGTACTCCCACGCACCGACGGAACACAGCAAGCTGTTTGGTGTCGGACTTCGGTAGGAGGGTGGTCGCGAACCAGACGGCCCTTTACAGAGCCTACCACACCGCATGAGACCATAGGACGACACCTCAGATTCAGAAAAAAATTAAGTGTCTTTGCCTGGATGGATTACAGTCGTGTCGTAAGAGGCAACTAAGGAAACACAAAGGAGGCAGGTCTCATTTGTGTTTCCTTAGTTGCCTCTTACGACACCCACGAAAAGAGATGGGGTGGTGTTATTCTCAACCGATAACCACACGGTTATATAAGAATATTAGCAAGATTTCAACACAGATCCCGAGTGAAAAACAGTATAAAACTCAAGGAAAAAGATTGTTTAACCAACAATGTTATCATCTGTCTAGTGTCTAATCCACCTAGTCTACCAAACCAGTTACAGCTGAAAACCAGCATCACGGCATTATGCTGAGCTGCATCCGTTTCGGCAATTTGTAATTTCGTTTCTTAAGAATTACTTACCTATGATTGTATGATTGGCTGAATAAATATTTTACTACTAGCTTTCCGCCCGCGGCTCCGCCCGCGTGGACTACAGGTTATATCGTGCCCAATTGTGGGATAAAATGTAGCCTTTGTCCTTTCCTAGGCTCTAATCTATCTCTGTACCAAATTTCATCAAAATCGGTTCAGTAGTTTAGGCGTGAAAGACGGGCGGACAGACAGACCAGACAGAGTTACTTTCGCATTTATAATATTAGTAAGGATTCTATTCTATTCAATAAAATTATATTTATTTGCAGACGAAGACACTGATTTTGTTTATAGTTTCTTTTTAAAAGCGAATGAATTTCTTTGAAAAAATAAACATCTTGAACCAGGAACACATTACAGAATACAGAGGCAGGGAACCTGATGGGTGACCAAAGTGGCAATTTAGCACGAGCGTTTCCGTACTTCGGAGGGCACGTTAAGCTGTAGGTCCCGGCTGTTATCGATTGACTACAGTCGTTAAAGCCAAGTCAGAGGCCACTGTGCGGTTTGAAAACTCTGACATCAGGGTTAGTCAAGTTCGCCACACACTTGACTATACCTACACGATAAGAAGAAGAAGACCAGGAACACATCCCTTCATCACACAACTACTATAAATGCGAAAGTGTGTGAGTGTGTGTGTGTATGTTACTTCTTCACGCTCAAAGGGGTGGAACAATTCTGATAAAATTTGGTATGGATGTATTTGAAACCACACATAGGCTACATGATTTCTCCGACGAGACAGAATCCCGGAAGCTTACATTAAATTAAAATTTTGAAATGCCCAAATGGCGGCTTTATTTCTTTAAGCAATCTCTTTCAGGCCACTTTAGGGTACAAGAAATTGATAGAAGCAAGTCAAAGAGGAAGATGCAAAAATAACGTACCTCGGCAGTACTGTCCTTCCAGTCTTCCTTTCCTCCCTGCGCAGGCGCAGCTTGGGCCAGCTTATCCTGCGCAGTGGCCAGTGCAGCGCGCAATTCAGGGTCTTTCCGCGCCGCGCACGACGACATCCCCACTGCGATCACGCGCGCACACAACCTGCGTACACGTACGCACACTTTAACAAACACTCCCTCACTTATTTTACTATTAAACGCATCAGCGCATGACCAGCTTCACTTCCTGATGAAAATCCTAGTATAGGATCGAAATTTTTAAACCAGCGTACAATAAGGTTAATAAAATTTTGATTTCATTAATTATCCCCACACTTCCCTAGCTTTGACACTGCACACATGGAACCTTAACTCCTCCCAATCCTGTCTTCTAAACGCAATTTTCTTCGCGCATTTTGAGCGGCGCATATACGCGTGATGGTGCCTCTATGCGCGGATCGGACATACTGCGCGCTCCAGATAGAAAAGCGCGGATATTTGTCATGTGATTTGGAATATTGTCGCAGGGCTTTTCAAGATCAAGGGCGAACGCACAAGTTTATTTTGTAAGTACCCAGATAATGTTAATTAATTCATAATAAAATACAATATACTTTTTGGCACACCAACATTATAGAACAAGTTACAGAGAAAAAATAATAATAATAGAGCATTGTTGAGCGAGAAATTAGTTTCCAACGTTGTAAAGTACAGCAAAAGTCGCACATATGTATTTCTTAAACAGTAGGTAATATTTTTGTATCTTTGAAACTTATTTCAAAATCATTATTTTTTATCTGTTTTTTTCTTTCTAGAAACAAATCATACATATAGCGCGGATTAAGACTTTGTTTTATACTATTTGGTAAGAACCAAGCTGATTTTATGCAGTAATTATAATTTTAATTGGTAGATAGACAGGTAATTTACTCAATACTTATGTATGAATCAATATACAACATATGTTTCAGAAACAAAAACAGCCCGAAAAACTACCCACTAACTATGTCACGGCTAATAACCGAACTGCGGTTGCGCTAAGTTTTAGCTGGCTAAAAATTTAAGATTAGCCGGCTAATCTAAGTTGATGTTCACACTTAACTACCTGTAGCCGTAACATAGAAAGAAAAAGAAAAGAATGAATATTGTATAACAAACGGTACTAAACTAACTCAGTATTTTCTTACAAGCAGGACCTTGTAGCATCTGTTGAATTCTGTTAGTTACAATTAATTTAAGGGTATTAATAACTTGTGCATATATTAATCCTGCATTATAAAATATTTCAAATGCAAAAGCTTATAAGGATGAATAGATGTTTTTACTTCTCAAGAAAAAACTACTGAATGGATTTTATGGGCTGAAAATTAGTAAATCTTTTCTGCTTAAAAGGATATTCCAACACGTTCGATTACACCCACCTTGTAAGCTACAAAATAACGACAAAATGATGAATAACAAGGTTTAACAACTCAAAACCATTACAAAAACCGATATCAAAATGTTAAACGTAAATAAACACACCTAATTATTACTATATACACGACCTGTTACATTTTAACACGTTATAAAAAGATCAAACGGAAGATCGGCTGGACTGGTTCCATCATACCGAGTGATTATCGACCTTAGTATTTGGTGATAGAGTTTGTTATTCTAGGTTAATGATAGGTTTCGATTGCAGTCGTTGTCAATCGTTGTAAATAGGTAAACGGTCGAAATGCATCTTGATGCGACGGCGAGGGTGCCGAGCGTAAATAGCATGGATTTCTGGCTTCAATATCAAGTGCTAACGGAAAATCGGGTTGACTACACTTTATTAATATCTACTTAGGTTTATTCTATACTAGATTATGTAGAAAAGTCTTCTGAATTCTTTTTTCAGCTCTAAACTGTTTAAAACAAAACCGCCGTACGCGTATTAGGTTCAATGTGGATAAATAAAAAAACTTCCACGTTGTTGGACTGGGAATGAATGACAAACTTAGAATGCAGCAGCAGCTTGTTCTTCGCAGACATACTGTATCCGACGATCTGGTAAATATTGCGGGAAGCCGTTGGATGCGGGTGGCGCAGGACCGATCGAGGCGGAGATCCCTGGGGGAGGCCTAAGTCCATTAGGCCTCCCCCAGGAAGCCTTATTTTTTAATCAGGACCCAAATTTTTTTTACGTAAACTTTATGAAACTTTAACAGACGTATTTTTTGTTCCATATCGTTTCATATAAAAATTTCAAGCTAGATCGTCTGAAGCATGAAAATAAATCAAAAATTTTAGAAAAAAAAAATCGTCCAATTGACTTGAAACTTGTTAATAGTACTCTTCAACACAATTTGTGACACCCGTGTTTCTGTGTTTACAAATTCATCCTCTAAGACGTAAAAAAAAGGAATCAAAATCTGAAAATTATGGAAAAAAAAAATTTCCTCCTTATTTACGTTCTATAAACGCAACGTTACCGACACCGTAAAAAAAATTTGGGTACTGATTAAAAAGTCACCTTTATAATTTTTAATCCGTTATAAAAGTGTGTTTTGTACCTACAATAAAGTGTTTACATACATACATACATGATATCAAAAACTTACCTAGTGATAGCCCGCGAGGTATAGGCGCATGTCTTCGGATCCTGTTGGCTCAAACTCTCGCGCATCTTCGCCATCGTGTCGCCTGCGCATCATAAAAAGTTGAGCGCGCGCAAATCACATAGCAATAGTGTTTTGTTGACACATTTATACACAACAGCGTTGAATTAATAACACATGGGCGATACCAGGTTATAAATATAACGGGTTTCTTTCATACGCAAAGTTATACGCATATTGTGTGGCTTTAAGGCCTATATTATCAATAGTCTTGATGTATACTTAAGTATTGATTGTCTCTTTCTCTCACTATCAAAATGACTAAGACGACTGCTACCAAAGTGTAGAGTCTGAGTCGCGTTCTGTAATATGGACCTTAAGGAGACTCGAGTCGTGATCTATAGGTACTTAAGTATTGATTGTCTCTTTCTCTCACTATCAAAATTACAGAGACAACTCTGATCTATAATAAGGTAGCATTTTTTTATTTATTATGAGATGGGTTAACTCTTGGCCCCAATCTTGACCAAGGTCATAGATGAGGTCGACGATGGAGCGAGTTAACCCTGATAATGACAATTAAGGCACTGGTACTCCCACGCACCGACGGAACACAGCAAGCTGTTTGGCATCGGACTTCGGTAAGAGGGTGGTCGCCAACCAGACGGCCCTTTACAGAGCCTACCATACTGCATGAGACCATAGGCCGCCACCTCAGATTCAAAACAAACTGAGGTGTCGTTGCCTAAGATGGATTACTAGGAGGCAGGTGTCATTTGTGTTTCCTTAGTCACCTCTTACGACACCCACGGAAAGAGATGGGGTGGTGTTATTCTCAACCGATCACCACACGGCGTAAAAGTATAGCAAGTATAGATCAGAGTCAGTTCTGCTTACTACTTACATTAAATAACTTTTCCTGGAGAAAATTGTTTAGTTTCCGGAGGGGAAAGTTGTTCAATAGGGATGTTGATAAATTATTTTTTATAGTTTATCTTAAAACGGAACTGAATCTAAAACCTAAAACCGAAATAATTTTTGAAAACTATTGAGAAATAAAAAAGTTATTCTCAATAGTTCCGAAAGATGCTGCTTTCGGATTAGGTAAAAACGAGATAGCTAGCTCTCCCCACAAAACGAGATAGCTAGTCCTTACGATAATATAAATGCCAATAACTTGATCATTTCTAAACCAATTTTAATGCTGTTCTCGGATATTAATGTATTTCTAGAATTATTTTTTGTTTCACATACAATAATTCAAAAAAATCAAAACTGTCAACATCCCTATTCCAAGGGCGGGGGAGAACACCCCTAAATTTTTGCTAACTCATTGAAAATCACCTTATATTTTTTTTTAAGTGTTGTTATTAGCATCCACCGACTTTATGTCCGTGCCTTTGTCTAGATTAAGTTTTCTTGTTAATACTTGTTTTTAAACTATAATACAATGCTTTCCATAGAGGTTTACAATTTATAAATAAGTATAATGAATACATAATGTATATAATATATATATATTTAAGCGAGTGACGGTTCTTCGCTGTTGCATTCAGACCTCAAGGCATCTATGACGGCTGTGTCTCGACTTTTGATCGCCATTTTGAGGTTAATATTAGCTACCCCTTTCAATTGGTTAGCGAAAATTAAGAATGTGAAACAGCCCACGAAACTGAACAACTTTCCCATGAAACAGGACGAAATATGAAAAAATACACTATGATCGATCAGCTGACTTAATTTTTGTTAAATTCCTTGAGAAAAGTTGTTCAGTTACATGGAAGAATCACCTGCTAAAGTTGGTTATGGATGCCTTGAGGTCTGGTTGCAACAGCGAAGAACCGTCACTGGTTTAGATATATACATTACTAGCATCCCGCTCGGGAATTCGTTCCCGTGGGAATTCGGGAAATGTAGCCTACTCAGGGATTCTAGTATTCTAATGGTGAAACAAATTTTCAAATCGGTCCAGTAGTTTCGGACCCTATTCGTTACTTACAAAAATACAAATCTTTCCTCTTTATAAGATGTAATATATAAGTATAAATTTTTATTACTTAAATTTTTTATTGCTTAAACTAGTTTTATTAAACTAGTTAAAAAAAATACTTAAACTAGACAAGGGCACGGAAATCAAGTCTGTGGATGCTAATAATAACTTTAAAAAAAATTGGTTAGCAAATTTTTAAGTCACTCCATGTAAATAAGGATTTAAATTTTGTAGAGAGAAAAAAAACTGACATTATCACAACTTACTTCTGAGCTAGATTGTGGTCAAGAGCAAACTTCAAAAAACTTTATTTTTATATGTTGCACGAATTAGTGTGCCTACTTATTATATTACTATTTCATTCATAACAATTCAGTAAGGGTAATTTTCCAAGACAACTAAATTAAAACCCATTTCAAATGGAAACGGTTTCCAAGATAAATGAGGACGTGACAAACTGACAGACGAACATTAGTCACAATTAGTTAACATCGCATTGCTTCTCTCTTCTCGTTCTGAAACGTGCCGTAATGTATTTATGTTGGATGTCCTCTTTCATTAGCAAATACATGGGGTAACGTCTGTGTCTTTTGTGTATAGACAGAGACCATTAAGCTTGAAGCAAACTGTATCTACTTAAGCCTAATTAATATTTCTATAATACACCTACCACTAAAAACTGTAGTATGTAATACTTAAGGCGACTATAGCACCCGATAAAGGCAGCACACATAGGAATAGTGCCATCTCCGTCTCTCAACAGGCCTGGGCCGGCAGTGCGAACAGTGTCGATACAAGCGTGCGTGCGTAAAAAAAAAACAAACATGCTCCTAAAAAACCACCCAATCTACCAATTTACCTATTATACATTATACTTAATTAATACTTATATTGACATAATTTCCATTCTTTCTTACCTTTTTACCCATTAAATATTATAATATCATTCTTATACAACATACCTACTTACTCTACATCACCTTACACTCTCTTCTATTTCAAATTTTCACCTTCACTGCCAGTCTTGCTAAAACTACATCTAGGTCCTGACGGAAGATCAGCGCTGTAGTCTTTGTCTGCAGCATAATGCTGAGTCAGCGCCTCTTCATTCCTGTGACACTCAGTGTCGACTGATTCTTACTACTTATTTTTATTTTTTTAACTTTTTCTTATTGCTTTATGTGTTTTGATGTGTGTTATTGGAGTGAATAAAGCTGTTATCTATATATCTATCTATATAAAAACATGTTTGAAAGTTAGAAAAACGAGTTTTATGGAAAGGTAACAGCTTAAATCGAAAAATGCGTTAACTACTTATCGAGAGTGTGCAATCACGAACAAGTTTTTGTGTGCATTTTACACTATCGTTTTTACAGCTTAAAAGATACACAATATTGGGTATTTAGAGGTGACTTTGTGAGCTTTTTCTATCGAACCAAAAGTGCTGAATCATGTTTTCAGCAAACTACTTATCTAGTTTATGTCCTGAATATTACCGTAGTATTTTTTTCTTCGATTTAATGCAGTGCGTCATGCTTATCTACGCATCATAAAATCGTAATTTAGGTGCTGTAGTCGCCTTAAGCTTAACGTTTTTTGTAACTTATTAATTTTTTTTTTTACTTAGATATTATATTCTCGATTTTAGACATTCAACATTATTTTACAGATTATTTTAATGTGTTAAAGGCTTCAATCGTTTCACAGTCAGTCAAACTCAAAACTTTACGGATAAGTAAATCCTTGGAAAACTAAAATGAAGTATGTGACTGTGAAAATGGAAAGGTATAACTTTTGGGCAAAAAATTTGGATGAGAACCAGAACACTGACATTCCGTGGAAATATAGGTCGGAGAATATAAAAAAAATAATTTTCGCGACCTGTCTAAGGTCCGTAAGTATAGATCAGAGTCTGAGTCGCGTTCTGTAGACTCAGACTCTGATCTATACTTAAGTAGCAGTCATCTTTTTCATTTTGATAGTGAAAGAAAGAGATAATCAATACTTAAATATAGATCAAGACTCGAGTCTCCTTCTGTAATACGGACCTCAATATGTACGAGAAGTCAAATTTTCTTTTGTAAATATTTTACAATACAATACAATACTCTTTATTGCACACAAAAAAAACATAACATAAAAAAAACAAATGTTCATAATGTCGTGTACAATGCGGCGGCCTTATTCCGGTTGCCTGGAGGAAATTGCTCTATAGCAATTTTTTATTTTATTTTGCATGGGTTTCTTAAAAAAGTTGTTCGGTTTCATGGGGAAGTCACCACCTAAAGTTTCGGTTATTAATTTAAAGTCATACAGTTTCTTAAGTATGTAGCCTATGACCATCGGGGATAATGTAGCTTTCCATTGGTGAAAGAATTTTTCAAATCGGTCCAGTAGTTTCGGAGCCAATTCAATGCAAACAAACAAACAAACAATCAAATCTTTCCTCTTTATCTATATGTATAGAAGATGTATAGAAAAATTAAAGCAATTTAATGTGGAATGTGTAAGTGCTCGTAGCCCAGTGGCGCTTGCTGATCTTAACCGATCAGTGAGGTAAAGCAACGCACACAGAGGCAGGGAACCTGATGGGTGACCAAAGTGGCAATTTATCACGTGCGTTTCCGTGCTTTAGAAGTTCGTTACGCTGTCGGCCCTGGCCGTTGTCGATTGACTACAGTCGTTAAATCCAAGTCACAGGTCATTGTGCGGTTTGAAAACTCTGACACCAGGGTTAGTCAAGTTCGTCACACACTTGACTACACCTATACGATAAGAAGAAAAATAATGTAGTACAAAATTCTGAGCTTTATTTTAAAAGTACGCCAACGTCCTTCACATCACGATAATTCATTTATCAACCACTTTCTCTCCAGACAAATAACATTAAAGTTTATTTTTGTAACGAAATATATTTAAAAATAAATACTTAAGGAGACACACATACATAAAATATTTTTTTTATTGCCTTAGTAACTAATAAATGCCACATACTCAAAGGCCCACTAAAAAAAACTAAGGTCCGTATTATAGAACGCGACTCAGGCTCTGATCTATACTTGAGTTGCAGTAGTCTTTGTCATTTTGATAGAGAGAGAAAGAGACAATCAATACTCATCAAGATCTTTTCTCAATGTTCGTTAGGTTGACTGGAAGAGATCCCCTAGTGGGATAAGTCCGCCTTTGTACCTTAAATGTATTCTAACTTTAAGTACCATATTTTGCTCCTGTAAGAATATTTATTGTACAACTAGCTTTCCGCCCGGGACTTCGTTCCCGTGGCACTTTTTTAGTTTTTTCTTTCATAAGAACCTTCTCCTGACAATAAGGAACACAACAAAAAAAGAATCATCCAAATCGGTCCAGCCGTTCTCGAGTTTTGCGCTTACCAACAGATTTAGTGATTCATTTTTATATATAAGAATAAAGGATTTACATACATACATACTCAAGTATAGATCGAGACTTCGAGTCTCCTTCAGTAATACGAGCCTAAGGTTTCCCTTGTAAGTATCATGGTTTCCTTAGAAGAACTAGACCAAAGAATAAAAATTTTGAACCACCGGGAATTGAACCTTTTACTGACTTTACCAGATACCTTACAATCCATTACGTCTATAGTTAACAGATCCATTATTACTTGTTCTTTCCCTAAATCTTGGAAAACAGCAATTGTTCAGCCAATTCCAAAGATTCCCAATCCGTCAACTTTCAAAGATCTTCGTCCTTCTTCTTCTTATCGAGTCGGTCATATGGCTGAATTTCAAATTTTACTAGACCAGTACTCAGCCACGCGCACAGCGTTATTTGTGGCATTGTACAGGTCTTCACGAGTACAGGTGATCGGACTCGCTTGACATGACATGATATGTGCCATTGTCTGAGGGGAGAAACCACATTCGCAATTATTTTCTGTACTATACCCCCACTTGCACAGGTTATCCTTGCATCGACCGACTTGGGTCCGGAGTCGATTTAACGACCTCCACGTTGGCCAAGGCAGGTTGCGTCCAGGTGGGAGATGTTCTGCTAGTGGGATTGGAGATTCAGATGGACATCTCCTTTCCCGAGGCTTTAGGCGGTTTTGCGAGACTTCGCCAGACATAGGAGTTACTCCTTTAATGAAATTGTGCCGGCTTTTAAGTCTCTGTGGCACCTTATTATGCTGGAATAAGGGATGGCGTTTATCTGTCTCCGACTTCAGTCTTTCGACAGAGCTGGCAATGTCTCTTCGGACGTCCGGCGGCGCAATTCCTGCCAGTGGGTACAGCTTTTCCACCGGAGTAGGTTTTAGGCAGCCAGTAATAATTCTGCATGTGTCATTCAAAGCTGTATCCACTAGCTTAGCGTGGGCCGAGCGGCTCCAGACGGCGCTTGCATATTCCCCGGCCGAAAAGCAGAGACCCATACCTGTCGTCCGCAGGACTTGAGGAGAGGCCCCCCACTTAGTTGACGTAAGCCGACGTAGTAGGTTATTACGCGTATTAACTTTGCTTTTCGTGTTCAAGCAGTGAGATCTATAGGTAAGCGCTCGGTCCAAAGTAATACCAAGGTACTTGGGTTGTCTACAATGGCTTATTGGCACACCTCGCCAGGAAATATCCAAGGTACGGTCTGCCTCTCTATTACGTAGGTGGTAAACACAGGACTGAGTTTTGGAGGGGTTGGGTTTCAAGGAATTCTCGTCATAGTAGCTGCTAAGGGTTTCAAGGGCTCTTGATAAGTTCCTCTCGACATCGATAAATGAGGTAGTCTGGGAGGTTAAAGCTAGGTCATCTGCATATAGAAATCGGTTTGTGTTGGGAATTGAAGGCTGGTCATTAGTGTAAATGTTAAAAAGTAACGGCGCCAATACGCTACCCTGCGGCAGACCGTTTTTCTGAAATCTCCATCGGCTCTTCTGTGATTGGAGGTGGACTTGAAAGCGGCGGTTAGTGAGCAGTTCACAAAGAAAGGTTTTAAATTTGCTGTCTCCAGTAATTTCCAGCACTTTTTGCAGCAGCCTCTTTATGTTCACAGTGTCATACGCCGCCGATAAGTCGACATAGACAATTCCTGTTACTTTGCCCCTTTCAAACCCATCTTCTATATGTTGAGTGAGCTTTAAGGTCTGGCTGCAACAGGATTTTCCTGGCCTGAAACCAGCTTGTTCCGGGATTAGTTTAGAGTCTATTGTACTTACCAGGTAAAATGCTTCGTCCTGTAAGCATTTTACCATGTCTTTCCAAGATTATTGAGAAAATAGTATACTCAGAGCTTACAGAATACTTAGAAAACAATAACATCCTTCCTCAGGCTCAATCAGGATTTCGGAAAAATAGAAGTACTGCTACAGCAATGCTAGATATAACTAGTAACATTTTAGAAGCTCAAGATAGCGGATTGGGCACTATTCTAGTTCTTTTAGACTTCTCTCGTGCCTTTGACACAATCAATTTAACTTTACTTCTGTCTAAATTATCTTTTTACGGGTTTGATGTCCCAACAGTGAAATGGTTCCATAGCTATCTTAGTGATCGTCATCAATATGTTCGTACCCAAAGCAGTGACGGATCCACATCATCCTCTTCTCTTTCAGCAGTCACTCGTGGTGTTCCTCAAGGGTCCATACTTGGCCCTTTGCTTTTTATCCTTTATAGCGCAGATACCATTAATTGTATAAAAAATTGTAAATTTCAATTATATGTAGACGATTTGCAGTTATATATTTCATGCCATCCAGGCGAAGTAAAATCGGCGGTTGATAGAATTAATGAGGATTTATTAAGAATATCTAAATGGTCTTATGATAATTGTCTTGCCTTGAACCCTGAAAAGTCAAAAGCTATGATATTTGGCTCTAAGAAGCAAATAGAAAAAATAGTTTCTAAAAATCCCGTTTTTTTGATAGATGATGAACCTATTTGTGTAGTGCAGGAGGTAAGCAGTTTAGGTATTGTTTTAGACCCTGAGTTACGTTTTGAAAAGCATATTAATAGTATTGTACGAAATTGTTTCTATCGTTTAAAAGTGCTCTACCGAATTAGAAATTTCCTTAGTAACAATCTCCGTATAAGTCTGGTGGAAACATTGATTCTTTCGAAATTTAATTATGCTGACACTGTTTATGGTCCAAGACTGCTTGCCAAGACAAAAAGTCTGATACAGCGTGTCCAAAATGCATGTGCCAGATTTTGTTTTGACATACCACCAATTTGTACCATGTGTCTCCTTTCATAAACCAAGCCAATTTACCTACTAGAAGATCTGTCCACTTAGCTTCACTTCTCTTTGGTGTAATTACAGCTCGTCAGCCTCTTTATCTTCACAACAAACTGTCCTGGTCTAGCCGCGTTCGCCGTGCTCTACTTATAATTCCTTCACATAATACTACAGCTTTTAAAGGTAGTTTCAAATACACTGCCGCCAAAATTTGGAACACTATTCCACCACCATTGCGTAATCTATCCTCTATTAACAGTTTTCGTGTTCATGTTAAAGCATACTTTTTGAAGTTACAATTAGGCGGTTGATAATAAGAAAACTACCTTCTGTTACATGTATATTTACATTTTGGTTGTTACTTATTAAGTTGTAGTCATAGTCATACATTCATCACTCATAAAACATGTTCCACACATAAATACCTACACTATCGAAAATACATTTACATTTTCATTAATTCACCACAAAATCCATACTCACATTATACTTACTGCACATAATACACACACTTTCATTTATTCACCACTCAAGTTATGTTTTCTACACACTCAGTCATGTTTAATTTTTAATTTTTTATCATTTAGGTTAGTTTTATTTGTTGTCATCTGTATACTCCACCTAGTCTACCAAACCGGTTGCAGCTGAAAACCAGCGTCATGGCTCAGGCTGTGGCATTATGCTGAGCTGCATCCGTTTCGGCAATTTGTAATTTAGTTTTATAAGAATTACCTACCTGTATTATTTGCCGAATAAAAATGTTTCTATTCTATTCTAACCAAGAACCGTCGATTTAGACGCAGAGCGTTAATAAACTAGACACTAGAATGAACTGATCAATTCAATTTATCGAAAAATGGCGTCCAATATTGAGATTTTGCCAATGTATGAGCATTTTAATCAAAATTAAAATTGTTATTGGCGAAGTCGCCAAAATGAAACCCTTCACGGATTGTAGTACGCCAGAACCTCGACCGTTGATCAGCAGGGTGCACCGCTAGCAGGGGAGGAAGACGATTTTGGAGCACAAAGATGTTATGAGCACACACACATCAACAAACCAGTAGTCGCTTTTCCTTCTAATTTGAGAGACCCAGATTCAATTCCCGGGCGGTCGTAAAAACGTAGACGTATAAGAAAGGGATTCTCGAATCACCTACGTTGAGAATATTTTGTTATGTCTATGTCGTTCTAACTATTCCGTACTGACGCTATATGTTACAACAAGTAGTCTGAGATCCCAGGGCCGCCAGACCTTACTTATTTTCTCAGTAACCAAAAGGCTTAAATCGTATTACAAATTTTCTTATTTTAACTATATTCTGAAATAACTCTAGAGCTGAGTTCATTCCCATGGCTGCTTGTCTGATAGACAACAGACGGGTGAGATAATTTAATCTTATGTATCTCGTTCCGACCTCTTGTTCTATCGCATAGCGTCAGTACAGAATAGGCAGAACGACATCGACATGCGTTTATGTTAGCTGTTCTGGTTAAGTAATAATAATAATAATAATAATAAAAATACTTTATGTCTCCCAAATACATAATTGTAAAATTTATATAGTTCTTAATATGCATTCTTAGTATACTATTTTATGTAAGCGGGAGACATGATTCCAAACTAGGATTCCCTGTGCTATGGTTTCCTGGCCCCCAAGTACAAAGAAGTTGTACCTACCCCCATATACAAATAATGGTTTCGCTCTTGACCGCAATCTAGCCCAGGAGCAATGGATAAGGTTTTCTTCTAAGGTGTTACTTATTTATTAATAGTCTTGCTAATAAAAATGTACAGGGGCCAGCGCATCAGGTTACTCCATTTTCATTGCAAAATCACAAAAGCAAGAGTGCACGCTAGTGGCAACCTAATGTACGGCTGTCCGTACCTACACACCTTGTCATACTTAGGTTGTACATAGTTTTTCCTTTATTTTCATAAGATTTAGGGTAACCTTGTTAAATGTAAAGTGTACATTCTATTAAACAGCACAAATGTTAAACTGAGGCTTAGGTTAAAATTTATACTTCTGATAAAAATTATGACACGCGCGTTATTGCCAACATACTGCGAAATATCGATTTAGTATGTTTTAACACATACTTTACTGTAAATATATACAATATTTTATAAAAATAAATTATGTATTATGGCGCTGCTGTCGTCAAACAAACGGATAAACCGTCATAAAATAGATAAATAATATAAACATCCGTTCCTTGTCAATTCGATGCAAACATTTTATAGCTATTCCTCGGCACATGCCTTGGCTAACAGAAAATTAAGATTAGATAAATTTTGTATAAAACATTCTGTGAAAAATAGGCATCTTAATTTTTTATTGAAAGATAATTATTTTTAAAACTTTAATCGACAGGAAGAAATGTTTTCTTATTTTCAAGCCGCGAATTACATAGGATGGAATTACTAACTGCGTATTATCTTTGGTTTTTAACCTCCGACGAAAGAGGGGTGTTATAAGTTTGACCTGCGTACCTGTGTGTCTGTCTGTGGCATCGTATAGTAGCTTTTAGACGAATAGACCGATTTCTATGCTGTTTTTTGTTTTGTTTGAAAGTTGACGTAATCGAGATGGGTCTTAGCTATCTATACTTCTATACTAATATTATAAAGAGGAAAGATTTGTATTTTTGTATGTAACGAATAAAAATAAAAACTACTGGACCGATTTCAAAAATTCTTTCACCATTAGAATGCTACATTATCCGTGAGTAGGGTTACCAACTTTTTTTCCATCAAATATAGTATTTTTGAAGTTATTTCCTTAAAAAATATAGTAGATGGCAAAAAAAAGAATAAAAATATAGTATGTGGTTAAAATGTGACTTTATTTTTTAAATGAATATTTCTTACTGCTTTGCGCCTTAATAATTACATTTTTATTTTTTTTTAAACTGTTCATATGCTTCATTAATATTCGCGGTAGACGTAGAGTAGAGAGAGGGCGGGCTTTAGTTAAGGCTGCGTTCCGGTTTACGCAAAATATAGTAGTTTCGCCTACTATATATTTTTTATAGAAATATAGTATTTGATGCCTTAATATAGAAGGATACTATATTATATAGTAGGGTTGGCAACCCTATCCGTGAGCAACATAGGCTACATAATTTTCCGAATTCCCACGAGAACGAAGTCCCGAGCGGGATGCTAGTGTTTGATAAAAATTGGTTCTCCCGGTCGGCGGTACCTAAAACAATTTTATTTTATTTTAGATATAACCTTTTGTAGGGTTATATAAAAAAATTGTTAGTTTAAAAAAACTCAGTTATTTTATTTTTAAAAATAAAATAAATAAAAGCTACACACTCAAAGGCCCACACTAAGGTTTTCCCTTGTGTCGTGGGTCCCTTGGAACACACAAAGACAAACACAAACACCCATGACCCGAGAACAAACATCTGCTTTTTACACAAATGTTTGCCCCGACTGGGGATCGAACCCAGGACCCGCCGATCAAGAGGCAGCGTCACTACCACTCGACCAAACCGGCCGTCATTTATGATTGAGAATTTAGAAAAGATCGGCAATTTCATTAGTATTTAAACCGTTATTAATGTGAAAAAAAACAGAGAACAAACAGAACAAAAAAGAATTCATTTTTTTCCAAATCTCGAACAATTTTCTTCTTTTATGTTCTGTAACTGATTGTCGGTATTTCTGAGTAAAACCATTTAAAATTAAATAAAAATACGTATTCACATGAAAAGTGATAGTGGGCAGGGCACATTGCTCGTAGGACTGATGCCGCTGGGGCAGAAGTCCTCGAGTGGCGACCACGTACCGGAAGGCGCAGCAGAGGGAGGCAGAGCGTATTAGTGCCGTATGGTGATCGATTGAGAATAACCCACCCCATTTCTTTCCGTGGGTGTCGTAAGTGGCGACTGAGGAAACACAAATGAGACCTGCCTCCTAGTAATCCATCCCAGGCAACGACACCTCAATTTTTTCAAAATCTGAGGTGGCATGAGGTGAAGAGCCGTCTGGTTCGCGACAACCCTCCTACCGAAGTCCGACGTCAAACAGCTTGCTGTGTTCCGTCGGTGCGTAGGAGTACCAGTGCCTTAATAGGCATTTTCTGGGTTAACTCGCTCCATCGTCGACTTCATCTATGACCTTGGTCAAGATTGAGGTCAAGAGTTAATCCTTCTCATAATAAAAATAAATAATATGCTACCTAATTATAGATCAGAGTCGTCTTAGTCATTTTGATCGTGAGAGAAAGAGACAATCAATACGTAAGTATACATCAATACTTGAGTCTCCTTCTGATACGGGTCTTAAAGCCACACAATATGCGTATAACTTTGCGTATGAAAGAAACCCGGTATATTTATAACATGGTATCAACATGGGTCAAGAGTTAACCCATTTTATAATTTAAAAAAAAAGACCGACGATCTGGTAAAGATTGCGGTGGTTTACCGCTGGATGCGAGTGGCGCAGGACCGATCGAGGTGGAGATCTGGGGGCCCATGTCCAGCAGTGGACGTCTGGCAGCTGACATGATGATGATGATGTGCTTTTTTTGTGTGAAATTATAACTGACTAGCATCCCGCTCGGGACTTCGTTCCCGTGGGAATTCGGGAAAATTATGTAGCCTAATGGTGAAATAATTTTTGAAATCGGTCCAGTAGTTTCGGAGCCTATTCGTTACATACAAAAATACAAATCTTTCCTCTTTATAATATTAGTATAGACAAGCATATTTACTGACTTGGGTATTCCTGTAAAAAAAATAAAAAAAAATAAATGAAATGAAATTCTTACCGGCAGCTTGCGTGAAGTGCAAGGGGTCAAGGGCGCGGTCGCAGCTGTCCTTGACCCCGGCGACTGCGGCCGCGTACGCCGCCAGCAGCTGCCGCAGCCGGGCCGTCGCGGCTGCGTCCGACGGCTGCGATGCGAGCTGCTCAGCTGCTTGCACCAACTTCGGGGCTAGCAGCTCTATCTATATAAGACAGGTCCAATTACTTTTTTTTAAAGACCTTGCTCTTTTTTTTTAAAAAAAAAGGATGTCCTTGTTTCTCTTGTTAAAGCCCTAGCACAGATACTGCTGCTGTCAATGCTAAATAATGTCAATTATAATACTATGCAATTGTATAAAAAATTTTAAAACTCAAAATCTTTATACCATAGAACATTCAGGACCACGAGCGGTGACCTTTGACTATCTTCTGCTATACCTTGTTACCTGATCCAAAATGTCGGGGTGGTTAACTCCAGCACTGGCCACGAGCTGGTTGACTCATTAGTTTGGCTATCTTCTGCTGTAACTTGTTACCTGATCCAAAGTGTCGGGGTGGTTAACTCCAGCACTGGCCACGAGCTGGTTGACTCATCAGTTTGGCTATCTTCTGCTGTAACTTGTTACCTGATCCAAAGTGTCGGGGTGGTTAAATCCAGCACTGGCCACGAGTTGGTTGACTCATCAGCTCGGCTATCTTCTGCTGTAACTTGTTACCTGATCCAAAGTGTCGGGGTGGTTAACTCCAGCTCTGGCCACGAGCTGGTTGACTCATCTGCTCGGCTATCTTCTACTGTAACTTGTTACCTGATCCAAAGTGTCGGGGTGGTTAACTCCAGCACTGGCCACGAGCTGGTTGACTCATTAGTTTGGCTATCTCCTGCTGTAACTTGTTACCTGATCCAAAGTGTCGGGGCGGTTAACTCCAGCACTGGCCACGAGTTGGTTGACTCATCAGCTCGGCTATCTCCTGCTGTAACTTGTTACCTGATCCAAAGTGTCGGGGTGGTTAACTCCGGCACTGGCCACGAGCTGGTTGACTCATCAGTTTGGCTATCTCCTGCTGTAACTTGTTACCTGATCCAAAGTGTCGGGGTGGTTAACTCCAGCACTGGCCACGAGTTGGTTGACTCATCAGCTCGGCTATCTCCTGCTGTAACTTGTTACCTGATCCAAAGTGTCGGGGTGGTTAACTGCGGCACTGGCCACGAGCTGGTTGACTCATCAGTTTGGCTATCTCCTGCTGTAACTTGTTACCTGATCCAAAGTGTCGGGGTGGTTAACTCCAGCACTGGCCACGAGCTGGTTGACTCATTAGTTTGGCTATCTCCTGCTGTAACTTGTTACCTGATCCAAAGTGTCGGGGTGGTTAACTCCAGCACTGGCCACGAGTTGGTTGACTCATCAGTTTGGCTATCTCCTGCTGTAACTTGTTACCTGATCCAAAGTGACGGGGTGGTTAACTCCAGCACTGGCCACGAGCTGGTTGACTCATCAGTTTGGCTATCTCCTGCTGTAACTTGTTACCTGATCCAAAGTGACGGGGTGGTTAACTCCAGCACTGGCGACGAGCCGCGCAGTGCGTCGGACGCGGGCTAGCTGACTCATCAGTTCGGCTATCTTCTGGTCTAAGATCGACTTGCGCTTAGCTTCATCTGTCAGGAAATATAAGCAAAGATAGCTGGTTGAAAAGAAAAGCAGCTATTTTGAGTGGCTTTAATTTGACTAAAATTAAGAATTATTCTCCTAACTATTTACTACAATAAAATATACCTACGTAATTTGCACACTAGGTCATAATAGGTAATACAAATACGTGGACATATAACATAGTGTACAACAAGACGGCCTTATTGGTCAGAAGCAATTTTTTCCAGACAACCATTGGCTAGGATATCAACTATTGAAATGTACAAAACTACATAATAACACTACTGTTACGAAATAAACAAAAGTGATTACCTACTCTTTTGTAACTTTATTTTTTGGAATGCTTTTGAATTGATAATCTTTTAATTGTCTGTTCGAATATTTTGATTTTTCATGTGTTTTTTACTGCAGCAATTTAAATTCTCTTTAATTTTTGCCTTAAGTACAGACAGCAGCACGTCAGGTTACCCATTTGCACTAAAAATCCAACACTATTACGAGCGAGATAAGGACGACATCAAAGTCAAAAAGTATAGCCTGGTGTGCTGCCGTGTGTGTGTACATTATTAATCTACCATATTTTTTAATTTCATTTAATAAAGAAATCAGCAACACTGACTGAATTTGCAAAATGGCGTTTCATAGTGTAGTCAACCTGTTAACAGTGGCGGCGTAAGGGGGGGCGGTGGGGGCAGTCCGCCCCGGGTGCCAAGCATCAAGGGGTGACAACGGAATGTCAACTCAGTCGCGCAGATTACTAGCCACTGACGCGTTTGCACGACCAGTGTTGCCAACTAGACTGATACGATATGTGCTAAGTGCTACTTAAAAAATGCCAAAAATATGCTAGTTTTTTTAATGAGTTTTGTAATATTGGATAAAGTACTAAAATAAAATGCTAATTTAATTTTAAGTTTAAATCAACTGTAAAAGTGACCGGAGACATATGATTCAGACTCTCAGATGAAGATACCTAAATAAAATGTATTCAGATTATATTATTCAGTATTTGTCGTTTTATTTTGAGGGTGCTCAATAGAAAATCGCCCCGGTTGCCAACCCATGCTACGCCGCCGCTGCCTGTTAATAAGTTCTTTGTATAAAATTCTACCTTTTTCTTCATGTAACAGTTGTTCGATGTCATGCAACGGTTCTTCAGCGACGAGGAAGTCTTCAACCACCCGCGTCACCGCCCCGCGTTGTATCGCCTTTCGAAGTTCACGGAGACACTCCATCAAAGCACTGTATTGGTGGAACAACATTATATGGGGTACTAGTTTTCCGCCCGGGACTTCGATCCCGTGGGAATTTGGGAAAATTATGTAGCCTATGAGTTAATTCAGGGTGTCAGCTATCTCCATATTAAATTTTATCAATATTGGTCCAGCCGTTTGAGCGTGAGAGTAATAAACATCCATACATTCCCACAAACTTTCACGAGTTTGTGTATGACTTTGCGCTTGTTTCAAGGGACTCACGATACAAGGGAAAATCTTATTGTGGGCCTTTGAGTGTAAAAAAATAAACGTATTTTCAATTGCTCCTAGTTGAGAGCGGAAGATATATGTGTTGAAACAAAAACAAAAATAAAACCACAGTAATTGTTTTGGCTATTCAAATTATTTCTGAAGGATACATTAAATTCAAGCTATTCCCACTCTTAAGGCTAACGAAATAAGAACAACACAAAGACTGGAAGCTTGACGATCATTTATCAAGGTTCAAGACATAAAGGTAAAATAATAAAAGAATAGTAAAGCGAAACATTTTCAGATAATAAAACTTCTAGAGCTCCGCGCATGCGTCCCGGAATTGTGGTATTAATCTGTTTATAACTGAAGCATCAGTTTTATGACTAGTTGTTGAAAGACTTATGTTCCTTCTGCCGGGTAAAGTTCCTATTTGACACTGTACGTTATTTTATTAGGTCATTATCGCGGAATGTGTGGTTATTTCTAAATGTAGAAGCAGTGGGATGCGTCAGTCAGATTTGGAGTCGAATTGTGGTGGATTTGATTCCTAGGTAATACTATAAAGTACTAATAGTCTAAGATATGAACTAAAAACGGCATTCACCCATTTGTTTCATGGATTAAAAGTATTTTAAATCAAATTTAGTTTGTTAAAAAATATATCCCGAGTGGGTTGGCAAAAAAATTTTTGCCCAAACTATTAAATAACAATTGAAAAATTACTTTTTGAATATTAGATCTTATCTCTGTACACCAAAGTACAATGCATTGTATAAAACTCTTTTTTAGAGGTATATCACCTTTCTCTTTTTGTTTAACTTTTTTATTAGATTGCCACACACTCAAAGCCCCACACTAAGGGTTCTCTTGTATTGTGGGTCCTCATAAAATGATACAAACGCAGAACCAAAAGTATACATTTGAATCTTACACAAATGTTTTCCCCGAACAGGAATTGAATCTACGAACCTTTGATTCATGGTTGCTAGCCGCTGCACCAAATCGATCGTCGTCTTCGATTCGATTCTTTGAAAAAAATAGCGTCAACAATATCGTGATTTTGCCAACGTCTGAGTATTTTAATCAAAATTAAAATATAGAATGGCGAAATCACCAATATCAAGTAGAGAAACCATTAACGGGTTGTAGTACGTCACAGCCGCGTCCGTTGATAGCAGGGTGCACCGCCAGCAGGTGAATGAATGAATGATCTTTATTGCAGTAAATGTGGTTTTACATATCTCTTGCTCTGTAAGTAGTCACTTACTTCCCTGAATGCCAGGGTGTATGGATATCATTACAGCATAAGTTTCAAAACCTACCATGTAATGTTAACATTACAGCATAGGTTTTGGAATTTGAAAAAAGAACTGTCATACTCATACTACAAGAATATTTTTAAAAAGTTACTTTTTTTTCTCGGTATCGATTATTTACTCGAATCGGAATCGAGACAATTTATATAAGAATTTATGAAGATTTTATTTTTAATATCGAACTATTTGTTTCGCAGTCACATCGTATGTTAGTTGAAATCGATTTAAAAATCAAACTGGCCAGCACGATTTGACGCGCTTGCGTGCCATAAAATCGTGAAGAGTAAAAAAGGCAGTCGACTAGCTAGGCGCGAAATTGTAATTAAATACACATGTTTCTCTTTAATAAATGTTCATAGCAACCTGCTTTCTTGTTTTCTTACTTACCTCACAATCTATATGTAAAGCAGAGTGTTTATCTCGGGTGTAAGCATCAATTGCATACTCGGGCGCCAAAAACCTCGTATGCAATTGATGTCATACAGCCCTTGGTTAACAATCTACTATTACAGATGTTTCATGCAGATTTTTTTTTTACGTTCAACACATTTAGTCATAAAGGTGACATGCAAATAGAGCAAAATACATATTATTTAAATAAGTACTATGATTTAGTTTTCATAAAAGTCACATCAATTAAAAGAGCAAATAATTACATTCAAATTTTAAAATTTCATTATGTCAACTTTAACATGCGCATAATCAATAAATTCCAATTAATTACATAATATTTTAATAGTGTTTTTCAAAATATTCGTCTAGAGTATAAAAACAATGATCCATTAACCAACACCTAAGCCTTTCATGAAAAAGTGTTTGTGGTAACTGTTTCATGTCGAAAGGAAGGTGATTGTATATTTTTGCAGACATGTAGTAGCAATTCCTTTGCCTGAGTACACTTTTGCACACAGGCAGTGACAGAAGAGTGGGATCTCTAGGCCGTAATAGAGGGTTTGTATTATGTTTTGTGTAAAAAGTAGGATGTGCCCTGACAAAACCGCAGACCTCGAATATGTACAAATGTACATGCAAATCAAAGGTAAAATGTTAAGCTTTTTAAACCACGGTCTGCAGGATTCCCGTGGTCCGATTCCACAAATTGCCCTAACACACTTTTTTTTTTTGAGGATGACGGTTTTGGAGCACTAAGATGTTATGAATGCGCTATACTGTGTATGTCAGTGTCTGTGTGTCAGTCTTTTGTGTGTGTGTCCCGCCTGGACACAAGTTGTCTTGGCCGGTCTGGAAATCTTTAAATAGACTTCGGACACAGACTGGCCGTAGCAAAGACAACATGGCCCGGTGGGGATTTTCCAAAAACACAGACCTGGGTTGTGTGTGCGGAGAGGTACAAACCATGGCCCACCTAGCAACATGCAGTGCGTGCCCTACCACCTGCACGCAACGAGACCTAATGGACGCTACTCAATCCGCCGTTCAAGTGGCTACGTTCTGGGCCACAACTTTATAGTTACTTGCCATCGACTCGCTAAGAAGAAGAAGTCTTTTTATATAGATAATGGGTTTGCTCTTGACCACAATCTAGCCCAGGGGCGGAGATGTAGTCGAGGATGTAGCAAAACTCACCCAGAAGACGCATATTCACTCAAACTTTAAGAATATTCGGGTTTTACGAGTCCTGAAATACAGACGCAGGCAGAGAATTCCATTCCTTAGCGGTGCGCAATAAAAAAGATGAACAGAAGCGCTCAGTACGGATCCGAGGAATTTCGACAAGGTAAGGGTGGTAAAGGACCTGGTAAAGGAAAACATCGTGATGAAACCCACCCGTCCAAGAAAATTCAATTTCCACCAACCCGCATTGGGCCGGCGTGGTGGACTATGGACCGCCCTTTCGTGTTTCGAAGGGAGGTCCGTGGCCCTAGGTGGGGACGTCTATGGGCTGTTAAACAAAAAAAAAAGTGGGGACCCCGCGGTGCATCTGTAAGTCCGATAGAAGAAAGGGGCAGGCCGAATGAGCTCGTACAGCTCATGAACATGAGTCGGTCGTAACCTAACAGAATAGATTCCCAGCTTGTATGTAAAGGTAACAAATTATAAGTCTGTAATTGGCAAATGTTTAGATAAATTCATTCGTATTACAAGTTTTGATAATACGAAATTGGCGATTAAATAAATGATAAATAAATCAACGCTACACACTCAAAGGCCCACACTAAGGTTTTCCCTTGTGTCGTGGGTCCCTTGGAACACACATAAAGACAAACACAAACACCCATGACCCGAGAACAAACATCTGCTTTTTACACAAATGTTTGCCCCGACTGGGGATCGAACCCAGGACCCGCCGATCAAGAGGCAGCGTCACTACCACTCGACCAAACCGGCCGTCAATTGTTGGTGAACCTTAATAAATAATATAAAAAAATAAAAATATAATAAATAAATTACCTTGCTGTGTCGTTGTCGTACTTCTTACTGCATTCTGTCAGCAGTTCCCGGGATTCAGTGATTAAGTTGTTTAGGTCCTCATTTTCTTGGTCTTTCATGTCCTGTGTCATCTAAGAAAACAAAACAAGTCAAAAGGTACAATGAAATATTAAGAAACTTAATATAAGTAATGTTGTTGTAACCTAAATAGCACGTGGTGTGTGAAATAAAGTTATCTGTAGTTGTATATGTCACCGTTCATATGTCACCCGTAAAATTGTAAGATTTTAAACTTTCGGTACTTTGTGAACTGCCCCATTTTTTTTTCACCTTGACGGACTTTTTTATAATATTAACGCAACCTTTTCTTTAACAACCTAAGCTAACTGAATGTTTCGTAAATTTATAATTTTACTAGGCAAATTGTAATATTCCGGCTTTTACAATTTTCCGGTGACATAATGTATACAAGGAGATTATACATACAACGCCAAGCGACAGCACATAGACCCAAAACCGTTAGTTTTGGTATCTAGGCAGCTTTTACGTTCTATGTCTCTGTGCTTATCTTATCTGTTACTTTCTTTGCTATTTATTGTTTATTTATTCCTTATTTTCCTTGTTTGTTGTATTGTAAAACTCTATTGTTGCTTTTGTGATTGTCTCTTTCTGCACTGTCTCTTTGTAAGTGTGTACTGTGATCATTGATATACAATAAAACAACTACCAAGATACCCAATCTCAAATAAACGTCAACCAAAAACTATCCGAGCTTTCGAACGAACTGAGGGATGAGTGAGCAGGATAAAAGAACTGAACCAAATAATGAAAGAGTGAGAAAACCTATCAAAAAGAATGCCCAATCGCCGTGATGGGCATTCATTTGCCGCGGACACTTTTTGAGCGCGATTTGGAAGTCTAGTTTTTTAGTGTAGGTCAATGACTGTGATGAAAATAAATTTATTATCTATCTATCTTTTCCATTTAAAATTATTTTGCGGTGTCCGCTATAAGAATAAAGAAAAATCTCGTCACTAGACATTCCTTGCGAAGATCACAGAGTGCCAGATAATAACTCTTAATAGTCTTCACTCTTTTATCAGACAGCCAGATGGATTGGCTGCGAACATTGTTATGTTCGGGCTTTCTCTTTATAGTCTCTGGTTGAGGCGGGAAATTAATAGTGAGGAGACGATTTTTGTGACGAAGTCTATATTAAAGTACACACGGCAGCACACCAGGCTATCCATGTTGACCTTGACGTCGCCCTTATTTCACTCGTAATAGCGGTGGCTTTCGTAGTGCAAATGGATAATCTGACGTGCTGCTGTCTGTACAAAGTCTAAAGGGTGTAAGAAAACGTTTCCGGAAGCCAATAAATTTGGAAATTGCTAAGAAATATATATTTTTTAAATCTATTTTCGTAATGCTGTTTGATGTCAATTGACCCCAGAACCAAAACAGAATGTAGACGGGTGGGTTTCATCACGATATTTTCCTTCACCGTTGAGCAATTGATAATTAATTAGAAATCGGTACATAAATTTGAAAAGACAAATTTTGTGGTACAGGCCTGCAACAGGATTTGAACCCGCAACCTTCCAGTTACAAGTCTAGCATCACCGCTGTACATTCGTGTGTTTTGAGGTGAGATGGCGGGAAAATTGAAATGGCCTTAGTAATTTTATTTGCGTGTTTTTCGGCGTTAAAAAGGAGATATTGGATTGATGCATCGCCTTATAATGGGTAAGCCGCTTGGTGGTGAATAGTTGGTACTACAAGCTTCCTCCGATCACCGACAGAGGCGCTCTTTACAGTACTTATTCTATTCAATGCTTTATGGCGCTTATATCATCTCTTTCCGTGGATGTCGTAAGAGGCGACTAAGAAAACAAATGAGACCTGCCCCCTTGTAATCCATCCCAGGCAACGACACTTCATTTTTTTCTGAATCTGAGGTGTCGTCCTATGGTCTCATGCGGTGTTGTAGGCTCTGTAAAGGGCCGTCTGGTTCGCGACCACCCTCCTACCGAAGTCCGACGCCAAACAGCTTGCTGTGTTCCGTCGGTGCGTGGGAGTACCAGTGCCTTTATAGGCATTTTCTGGGTTAACTCGCTCCATCGTCGACCTCATCTTTGACCTTTATGGTCAATAATAAATAAATAAATACAAAACTTTACCAAATTCTTTATTTTTGAAAAACCCGTACATGAAAAATATTGACTGAAGTCTTCTTTAAAGCGTGTACGCCTGTGTCAAAAGACTCCGCTCTTCCATAAAAAAACAGTTAGATAATAAAACAAAAAAAAAGTAAAAATAGAAAGTAAAAAAATATAAATTATTTTTTTCCTCACAATATTAAACACAATATTCAAGTTTATGTATATGTGTGTGTGTGCGTGTGCGTGTTCTTGTTATTGTCAATAACAGTGTCCATTTGGAAAATCTATCATTGCCGACACAAAATAAGAAATAAGAAGACCCATAAGTACTCACGTCATCCGCGAGCTCAATAAGCTGCGTGGCGGCTTGTTCGCCGTCCGTCTGTACGTCACTAGTGGACGGCCGCCGCTGCAGCCACACGCGAGCCCTGCCCTCCCTGTAACATACCGTTTCATTTAATTATACGAATATGTCTAACACCCATATTCTAAGAAGTTTACTCGAGATTTCCTCCACTCCACTCAACCTCTGTCAAGGATTTTGGTGTTTTTATTTGACACTTCTGTCCTCGACTTTACAATTTACCTCACTGGAGTCGAGTAATTTTTATTATTATTATGTTTGTCTAGATCCTTGAATCTCGGGCACCAGTCCCAGCGTTGGACAGTCGTAGGGTCGAGTAGAAGTTAAACTCGCAAACGCAGTCGATTAAATGAACGTTTATAAATAACACACATACACACTAACTTACACATGAAATACAATTAAATAAAACTAATTAACATTATTTCCCGGGTGTTTTTCCAGGGGTGTCTGCAACCGACAATCTCCTTCGATGCCGGCGGAAAACCACGCCCTCCAGTCAAAAGCTCTCCTTCATGACTGTCTCCAGCATGTATTGCTACCTCGGTCATATTTATGTGTAGTGGCCACGGCTCGCAACTACCTTCACACAGAATAAGCCGTGGCGCGTTTATGTAGCAACCCTACAACTTGGTTTCACGGGCCGCGAATACCCAACCTGCCTCACCCCCTGATGAAAATCCTCCCATAGGATCAAAACCGTTGGCCCGACGCTAAATCGTTTAACAGGTTTGATAAAATGCCGTCTATTTAAAAATCCAAGATGGCGGACATGAACAATAAGAATAAAATTTACGCTTTTTTCATTTTACAATCTGAGCACAATTGTCTCGCAACTTGTTTAACCTAGTTGACTCAATAATTTGGTAACATTGTTGCTTAACCTCACTGAACGGTTCTAAACAATGAGCCCTACTGGACTGCGGGCGTAAATCAAATGTCCGCTACTGTTTACAGAACGCCTTAAGTTTTGTACGTATTTTTCACGTAAAATAGGTTTTTATACTCACAATGTTTCTACATAGCTCTTCATCGGCACTTCAGGTTCCTGCATTATGAAAAAAATACTCATTAAGTACTTTATGTGGGTAGGTAGATTATTAAATGACTAGCGGCCAACTAACAAATAAGAACTAAGGGTCTTACTAATGATAAATTAGACACTGCGTATAACATACGCAAACACTGTTTTTCGTAGGTTTTTAGTCGTTATAAGTTTGTACTACGCAATATATAAGTATTATTTATAGGACCGTTAGTGTTAAGGCGACTACAGCACCCGATAAAGACAACATACATAGGAATAGTGCTATCTCCGTCTCTCAACAGGCCTGGGCCGGCAGTGCGAACAGTGTCGATACACGAAGTTTACGGACTATGAAAGCGTGCGTGCGTAAAAACATATTCGAAAGCTAGAAAAATGAGATTTATGGAAAGGTAACAGCTTAAATCGAAAAATGCACTAACTACTTAGCGAGAGTGTTCAATCACGAACATTCTAATAGCAAATTCAAGTTCCTGTGTGCATTTTACTATCGTTTTTACAGCTTAAAAGATACACAATATTGGGTATTTAGAGGTGACTTTGTGAGCTTTTTCTATTGAACCAAAAGTGCTGAATCATGTTTTCAGCAAACTACTTATCTAGTTTATGTCCTGAATATTACCGTAGTATTTTTTTCTTCGATTTAATGCAGTGCGTCATGCTTATCTACGCATCATAATCGTAATTTAGGTGCTGTAGTCGCCTTAAACACTGAACTAACTTTTGATGGGCATGCAAATAAAATTGTTAGACCTAGTTCATAGATTTATCTTAGAAAATAGATTTGTTATTTTGTTGGTTCGCCTACATATAAATACTTACATAATACCAACTATTATTACTTAATTAGTTATTGGTATTTTATAACTTCACTATATTAATAAATTGTTTTGTTGAAATTGACCAATTATTGTAAATGAATGACTTTTATTTCATATCTACCAATTTAAACTTTATAACAAGTTAACACAACCTAACGCTTACTAAACCAAAATATTTACCTCTTCAGTTTCGGCTTCAATTTCAACCAGCCCAGCTTTTTCTCCATTTTGCCTGAAAAAATAGACAAACATCAATAAAAACAATAGTTTCGTATTTTTAAAACACTTACCTATCGGCATGATGGATACGACGTAATTAAGACATAGACATAACATTTATTCACTCAAAAGACACAGCACACGTTACAAGACAAACAAACAAAGTAAAATTAAAAGTAAAAGAAAACAGAAATATTTACAAAAAAACATGGTCAAACTTAAGGAATGAGAAATTTCGCCGCTTGACTTGAAGGTACGATAACTCAGTTAGTTAGAGCACCAGGAGATCAGATCCGGTCAAGGTTCAAGTCCCATTCGCGCCGAAAATTTTCTTTCCCCAAAATTATTTGAAAAACATTACATAATCATTTCGTTTAAGCTCCCCCCATATAAAATCTGAAGGCCGTGATTTTTTCCATGAAACTGAACAGTTTTAGCCAAAAAACCCATATAACATAATTTAGTATTTTTAAAGCGCTAACCCGCGTGAGGGATATTCACGCGAATAAATATTTTTTATGAAAAGAAAAATCTTCGGCGCAAACATCCGAACCCGCGCCAAAGATCCCTCGTGAGATCCCTCGGATACGCTATTTTTCGTCTATACTAATATTATAAAGAGCAAAGATTTTATTTTTGTATGTGACGAATAGGTTCCGAAACTACTGGACCGATTACAAAAATTCTTTCACCATTAGGATGCTACATTATCCCTCAGTAACATAGGCTACACAATTATCCCGAATCCGCACGAGAACGAAGTCCCGGGCGGGATGCTAGTCTTTTATATTGCGCAGTGGCAAGCAGTGCCGGCGTCTATATTTCCTAGTTCATACACCCGAATATCTTTAAAGTTTAAGTGAACAGGCTTCTTCTGGGTGAGCTCGCTACATCCTCGACCACATCTTTGCCCTGAGCTAGATTGTGGTAAAGAGCAAACCCCTTCTTAGTAAAAAAAAAAACAACGGGTTGCACTCCGGGAGTGCCGGCAGAAGTGAAAACTTGAACATATATTACTTCCTTGTGGTCTAAAAAGTTTTGACTTCACCCTCTGTCTTACGAATTTTCGATCAGGGTCACGTGACCCTGACGCGAGTTTAATATTTTTTACCCATACTTCAAAGTGCAAAACGCCGCTAAAGAAGTTTTAAACACGCTCGCGCGCGTCCCATTCGCGCCGAACATTTTACTTTCTCTAAAAACTATTTTTCAATTTAACATAAGTTTAAAGATTAATAAAAATTGTAGATTTTACAACAAGTGCACAAAACGAGTCAAAATGTTTTTTTGGACGAGTTATAAAGTCTGCTTTTCACTTCGATTGCGAGGAAATAATAAAATAACATATAATAACAAATTTTATCTAACTTCTGATTATTTTGGCTGTATGGAGTTTTCTATGCCTTACTGTAGACCCATTTATGAGTAGATCACTTTGTGCACTAGAGCACAAAATGCGATTTTGTGCAGCCTATAGTAGAATGTTTTGTGCTTTAGAACACAAAAATCGATTTTGTGCAGCCTATAAGCTGCACAAACAAGCACTTTCCGAGCATGAGTAGTGAAAACACAATTACTTGACAGTAGTAAGCAGGGCTTCGAAAGCATCGAGCAGGTTCCTCCTGGGCGTGTTGAATGTGACCCACGTCATGGGGCCATCGTCGTCACTTTCAGCGGATTTCGTCACCTCTTTCACTAAGGCTTGAGCTTTCATTATTAAGTTGCTGAAACAAAAATGAATTTTTAAATGTATGTAAATATAAAAACTCAATAAAAAAAACCTAACCTAACCAAATGAATGAAATTAAAATAAAGCAATCAATTAAACCTTCCATGCTGGACTGGGAGCGAAAGAAAAACTTAGAATGTGCTAGCTACCTACTCTTCCCAGGTATTCAGTAAAGCGATGGTTTTGCTGTATAATGGGCGAAAGGCTGACCACCTCTCACCATTATACAACTTGTTCCATCTGAATGCATCTGATAACCCTCACAATTTGTGTTAAAACATCTAGTGTTTCTAGAACCACTGATGCTGTCTACCCCGTTAGGGATTATGGGCGTGAGCGTATGAAAAAAAAAAGAATCATCATGAAGTTTTCGAAAGCCCAATTTAATGTGGCGATTAGAGATACAACGAACTTACTGGCTTGTACAGTATGCCCGGCAACTGTCAAATTCTAAGATCTGTTTTCAGTGCCTGTTCAGTATCTTTAATACGTAGTAGGTATATAAAATTGGAGGACCTGACCCACTGACTCATCAACGCCCAGCCCAAACCCTGATATTTGACCTGAAGGTTTCTTTTATAATGTAGGCAAGGAATAAGGTCGTATTTTAAGAAATTCCCACCACAGAAACAAAAGCACATGCATCCTACAGTTTTTTTACAAAAACAAATAATTATGTTCTTTTAATCTATAGCGGTGATAATGAGCCAGACTTGTAACCGAAAGGTTGCGGATTCAAATCCTGGTGCGTGCTTTTACATACAACTAACTAAATTCGACTTTTTGGATTTATATACGGAATTCTAATTAATAGGGAATATGTATGAATTTTTTTATCGCATTTATTAACAAAATATGAAAAAGGTAGATGACAAAAAGTAAAATTAAAATTAAAATCGGCCAATAAATACGGCCGATATACGCATTTAAAACTATTAATTACGCACCGATTAGACAGAGATCCGACATGGACTGTGACGTCACATTTCACTACGTCCACACAAACTCTGCGTTGAATTTCGTTTTGCTAGAAAGAGATAGAAATAAATTCTCGATGGCTTATACCTTTTTTTATTTCATAGTTATTCGAAAAATAGTTTTACTAAACTGTTTATTACATGAATGAAGATTAATTTTTTAAATTAAAAAAATCATGCATATTCCCGATTGTCTAGTCTCAATATACATTGGGTATATTTAAGAAATCAGCAATAGTTGTAAATCGTAGCCATGGGGGAACGTTAGCTAAAATTAACGATGCAAATCAGCCAACGTAACTGAACAACTTTACCCAAGGAACATAGGTCCAAAAAAAATTCAACCCTCCATACAACACAACTTGAGAGCTGCTTTGACTTAGTTAGAGAAGACAATTTTTTTGAAGAATTTATTAAGTTCAGTTTATTCAGCTTCAAGGGTAAAATCACCCCCTAAAGTTTCACTAACTAATTTAAAGTGAATCACTTGCTCAGCGGCGAAGGAAAACATAAGAAAACATAAAAAGAGCGAACCCTTCATTAATAAAAAAAAAATCGTGATGAAACCCGCACGTCTAGGAAAATTCATTTTCGAAAGACGAGCGGTCCACCAACCCGCATCGGGCCAGCGTGGTGGACGTGGTATTTTAAATCCTGTAATGTTTGTTCGTATGTATTTCATGTAATCTTGACTTGTTTTAAGTGGCATCCTGAATGTCCTATAAAATAAAGATTTTTTCTATTCTATTCTATGGCTAAGCCTATGCCCCTTGGTGGGGATGTATATGGGCTGTTAATATAAAAAAGACATTTCCAGGCAACCTCTATGTAGTTTTTTACAAACACAAATTATTATGTTCTTTTAATTTATACGCTCATTTTTTAAATTTTTTTAGATGATGTGTTTGCTCTTGTCCACAACTTACCTTGAAGCAGCAGTGACATTGTCCCTCATTGCTTTTGTCTCAGCGGAGATGTTGCCCACTGTTGGGACTAGACTGGGTCGCTCTAAGATATCATTCAGAGCGGCCAAGCTATCTAGTAATGAGATTGTGTGCGTTGTCACTTTATCCTGAAAGTTAATTTCATGTTTGCAACACTGTTTTTATTTTTAAGACCAACAGTTATACAGGATAAGGTACAGTTTAATCTACCCATTACATTTTTTTTCTGGAAACATCAAGGAATTTACGTTATTTAACTATTTTCGCGCTACGCAATGTACCGCGAAATCGCGCCGCGCATATAATTACCCTTCGCCGCGTCACAGTCAGAATGCGATGAATATTGCTGGTTTTCGTGTTTTACTCGATTTACAAAGTGCATTCGAATAAATTATTTAATTTTAAAGCAGAAAATATTAAAAAACAAAAAAAATACGACAATTTTCCACCGAAAGATCATTCAGAATAATGGTCTGAATTCAGTGTCCATTACACCCTGTATAAAAAGACGAATCTTAACAAACACTTATAGCAATCAATTCAAGGCCCTCATTGATGGAAAAATCTTACCATTTTGTGGTCAGCAATGGCGGTGGAGATCGCTTTCCCCGCCAAGTCGGCCCGAAATGCGCTCTCAGTGAGCTCGCGCTTGGCGCCCGCGTCACGGGTGGCACCACCCGCCTCTTTCAAAGCCTGTTGCAGCTCTTGGATGGATCTCAGTAGGTTTGACTCTTCGGCTTTAACCTGATTTAATAAATAAATCTATATAATCTAAATATATATAAAGTTGGAGGTCCTAACTCACTGACTCATCAACAACCTGTCCAAATCTTTGAACTCAGAAAGCTTAAACTTGGCACACATATTCTTTTTATAGCGTAAGCAAGAAATAAGAAAGGGTTTTACGGAATTCCCATGGGAACGAAGTCCGGGCATCCAATTTCGTAAAACATAAACGCCACACGTTCGAAGGTCTACACAGTAAGTTTTTCCTTTATGTTTTGAGAAGACTTTTAACATTAAAAAATGCCGACCTTTGAAATGAAAAGTCAGCATTTTTTCTCCGAAAATCCCTACTTTTAAGAGGTGATAAAAATTGAGAAAGATGTACGTTTTCATTAAGTTTTTGGGATAAGAAATCGTTGACTTGGGCGTCGATTTCGAAATAGACCGTATAGTTTTATGAAAAACTGTTTTTTTTTTAAATTTTGACCTATGTTCCTTTGGAAAAGTTATTCAATGTCCTGGGCTGATTCAGATCCTTAGTTTTAATTTTTTTTAAACTCTTACCCGCGTGAGCGATATTCACAAATAATTTTAGAAAAATTAAAAATATAAGTGCTTATTCCATATTACATTAGTAGCTGCAAAAAAATTTATATTTGGGAGAAATAAAGTTTTTTATTTGAGAGTATTCTAAAATGCATTTCTGCATATCCTTTATTTTCACTTCCTAATATACAGGGCTTTAGGTAGCTCTCTTTCAACCTCTCGGGTGGTTAATCAGTCCATGAAACTAAACAACTTTCCCACGGAAAATAGGTCAAAATACGAAAAAAAAATTTGAGTTCCCATACAAACTTCATCAGCATATAGCGCATTTTGTATGGAAGATCAAAATTTTTTTTTCGTATTTTGACCTATGTTCCTTGAGGAAGTTGTTCAGTTTCATGGACTGATTAACCACCCGAGAGGTTGAAAGAGAGATACGTAAAGCCCTGTATACATGTATATTTTAAACATAAACTCACCAATTCAAACCCCTGCACCCTCAAGATCCTGTGGCAGCCCTCTTCAACAGCTGCCGTCAGTGTCCTCAGCCGCGACACGTTCACCAAACCTTCCCGCGCCATGTCTTTATGCTCCTCAGATATCGATAGCTGAGGATTAACATGAGTTTGTTACCAGTAATACATAAATATTGGACATCTCATGCAGCGCTATCTTACACCAAACTAAGCAAGACTATGGGTGCTAGATAATAATACAATATACTTTACATATCTCTTGCTCTGTAAGTAGTCACTTACTTCCCTGAATGCCGGGGTGTATGGATATCATTACAGCATAGGTTTCAAAACCTACCATGTAATGTTAACATTACAGCATAGGTTTTGGAATTTGAAAAAAGAACTGTCATACTCATACTACAAGAAGAATATTTTTAAAAAGTTACTTTTTTTTCTCGGTATCGATTATTTACTCGAATCGGAATCGAGACAATTTATATAAGAATTTATGAAGATTTTATTTTTAATATCGAACTATTTGTTTCGCAGTCACATCGTATGTTAGTTGAAATCGATTTAAAAATCAAACTGGCCAGCACGATTTGACGCGCTTGCGTGCCATAAAATCGTGAAGAGTAAAAAAGGCAGTCGACTAGCTAGTCGCGAAATTTTAATTAAATACACATGTTTCTGTTTAATAAATGTTCATAGCAACCTGCTTTCTTGTTTTTTTTACTTACCTCACAATCGATATGTAAAGCAGAGTGTTTATCTCGGGTGTAAGCATCAATTGCATACTCGGGCTAATTAGCGCCCTCGCTGCGCTCGGGCGCCAAAAACCTCGTATGCAATTGATGTCATACAGCCCTTGGTTAACAATCTACTATTACTGCACACCAACATTATAGAACAGGGTACGGAGTAAAAGTTACATTATGTTCTCCTTCTATCGTTTTGGCAGGTTATTAGGCTAAATTTTGGTTAACCAGAACTCACTAAACCTAAAATAATCAAGCAATCGTAAGTTATCGTGTAAGAGTTAGGCTAAAACAGTAATAAAATTAGGGTACAGTGAAGAGCAGGTCACGCTTGACACTACCAGTTTAAGCTGAGCTCTGATTTATACTGCACGCCATACAATGCAGGGCGGGTCCAAAGTCCAAAGTGTCAAGCTTGACTTGCTCTTGAGTGTACAAAAGGCGTACAAAAGAAGCAATATTTTATTAGCAATATCCGGTGTGGAGAATACGTTATACATACAGAAACTACATTACTCACATACAATAAACCTAAAATAAATAAATAAATATATATTATACTATACAAAACATACACCTTACAAAATACACAATGGAATAATAATAACATTTGACAGAAAGAAAATAATAATAATAACAAGAAAACTAATTAATAGAAAAACTAATTGATGCATAATACCTACTTATATTTCAGTAAATTACTAATTGAAAGGTAAAATTAAAGTCATTATTCAATTGTTTTTTTGGTTTTTGTTAATGAAAGAATCTTTAGAGTGTGGTTTTTAATTTAAAGCCTATAATTATAACTTATTTTATAGTAAATATTTACCAAATAAGCGCACTGCGTGGCGTAGTCAGCGCTGTTGCAGACTGCAGTAGTGATGTAGTTTAATGTCTCAGCAAACTGTTCTCGCGGCATTGGCTCGTCGTTGCTGAGTTTCTCTAAAAAAAACAAAAAAAAATATTGAATAATTATAGAATGTGCCAGCTGCCAGTAAGCGGGACGCGAGGGGGTTGCTGTATCGTGGGCGAAATGCTGATAACCAATTTTTATTTTATTTTTTATTATAAGATGGGTTAACTCTTGACCTCAATCTTGACCAAGGTCATAGATGAGGACGACGATGGAACGAGTCAACCCAGAAAATACCTATTAAGGCACTGGTACTCCCACGCACCGACGGAACACAGCAAGCTGTTTGGCGTCGGACTTCGGTAGGAGGGTGGTCACGAACCAGACGGACAGACACAGAGCCTACCACACCGCATGAGACCATAGGACGACACCTCAGATTCAGAACAAATTGAGGTGTTGTTTCCTGGGGTGGATTAATAGGAGGCAGGTCTCATTTGTGTTTCCCTAGCCGCCTCTTACGACACCCACGGAAAGAAATGGTCGAAGTCATGAGAGAAGTCTGTCAATATATGAAAACTAGGTCCGCCAGGGACTTCGTTCCCGTGGGAATTTGGGAAAATTATGTAGCCTATGTATTAATCCAAGGTGTCAGCTACCTCCGTTTCAAATTTTATCAAAATTAGTCTAGTCGTTGGAGCGTGAGAGAGTAACAAACATCCATACATCCTCACAAACTTTCGCATTTATAATATCAGTGGGATGGCGGTAAAACCATAAGAATACCAAATAATATTACGAACAACTTTTTCTATGGAACCAACTTTCCAACTAAAAAATCAGTGGTTTCATACATTTTGATTGAGTAGGTATCGAACTTTTGTATGGAACAGCAGATTTTTTTTAGTAGGAAAGTTGGTCCCATAGAAAAAGTTGTTCGTAATCATGGGTAGATTCATCCTCAAAGTTTGTCGAATGTTTTCAATTTCACCCTGTAGAACCAACAGCAAAATGTATGAAAGTTTATACCGTAGAGGCATACGACCTCTGTACTTACGTATGTACTCGTGCTGTGACGTAAGCGCCTGAAGACAGGTGTCATAAGGCAGCGCGGCGGCGGGGCCGGTGGGGGCGGCAGGGGCGCGGGAGGGGGGGCCGGAGGGGGGGCCGGCCGCCTGCAGTGCGCGCGCAGCCGAGCCGCACGCAGACGACACGTGTCCACTAGTGGACGAACGGGCCTGTACCACACAACCGATACCAGTTAGTACATCTCTAAAAAAAACTCGAAAAAAAACGGCACACACTCAAAGACTGAAAACCCCTTCGGAGATAAATAAGTCCGCCTTTGCTAATAGTTACGTCTCTTAATCATCTGTAAGTGTTTGCAATAATGAGCCTGTACTGCACAATTTGTGGGGTTAAATTAGATTGAGCTAGGTGATCATAATGGAAAGCAAAAAAAAAAAAGACGTATTTTTTAACATGCAGAAAATACGTCTGTTTTCTCAATACAGGAACTATATACAAATTTTTCAATACAGGAACTATAGGTCGATTTTCAATATAAGAACTTTTTGAGAATTTTTTCTAGGTACGAGAATTACATGTGGATTTTTCTTATTTCACACTTATGGTCTACTACCTTACCTTACTTAGTCTATTGACGGCATCTGTGAGTCTCCTGGCCGCGACCCCCATTCCACCTTAGCAGCGGGTATCATATAGTTCTTGTATTGAAAAAATATAATTCCTGCATTGAAAAGGCTACCCGTAAGACTTTTTCAATGCAGGAATGATAATGTCGTTTTTCCTTAATTTCGACCTTGTAGTCTACTTCCTGACAAGTAACCTTACCGGTCTACTGATAGTATCAGCAGCAAGTAAGATCTACCTGTAAGATTTTTTTAATGCAGGAATTATATTCTTTTTCAATACTAGAACTATATGATGATTTTCCAATACAAGAACTTATGTCGATTTGTCTAATTTCACCCTTCTGGTCTACTTCCTCACAAGTAACCTTACCAGTCTATTGATGGCATCAGTGAGTCTCCTAGCGGCAACCCCCAATTCCACCTTGGCAGCGGGTACGCCCTGCCCGTCGGCTGTGGCCACCCAGTCGGCGGTCTTCAGCAAGTTGTACGTCGCCCAACACATCTCGTCACAAGCCTCTTCAGTGCGTTTCTTTTGCATTGGATTCTAAAGCAAAAAAATATTAACCTTAAATAAATAAAGAAAAAGACTATTTTCACGATTAAAAATGAAATAATTCAAAAATTCTTTCACCATTCGAATTCAAATTCAAAATAGCTTTATTTCGTTGAAAATTCAGGGTTTTACTTACTTAACATAAGTCAAAGTTTCATTAAATGCTTCATTAATGGCCCTGAGTAACATAGGCCACATAATTTTTCCGAATCCAGACGGGGACGAAGTCCCGGGTGGAATACTAGTGTTGTATAATTTGGAAAAAATACAGTGTTTTAGAAGCGTTTCGGGTCAAAAGAATTTAAAGAAAAATAAAAAAACAAACATTATTTTCTAGATTATAACTACTTACTTCTGTTTCTAAAAATCACAGTACCATGCAGTTTAAACAAAATGTATGGAAATAATTAATTTAAAAAAACGTCAAAAGATGCCCCATTGGGTTCTATAATTGTATTTTCTTTTTACTAGCTTTCCGCCCGCAGCTCCGCCCGCGTGGACTACAGGTTATATCGTGCCCAACTGTGGGATAAAATGTAGCCTATGTCCTTTCCCAGGCTCTAATCTATCTCTTTACCAAATTTCATCCAAATCGGTTCAATAGTTTAGGCGTGAAAGACGGACAGACAGACAGACAGACAGAGTTACTTTCGCATTTATATATTAGTTTATTTGTAAACTGATTTATTAACGCCTTGGCTGATGCCGTAATGTTGCATAAAGTATTATTATAAATAAGCAATAGTTTTATGTACGTAAACATGTATAAACATTACCACGTCCGGTAGCGAGCGCGCCGCAGCCGCGAGTAGTGTCGCGGTGGCTAGAGTAGCCCGCGCCGCGCGCGACAGAGACAGCGGACTGTCTGCACTGCTCTGCACCGTGCCCGCCAGACACACCAGCTTACTCGCACTCTCCTGGAGCTTGGCCTGTACGAGTCTGGAACCAATGATACTACAATATACAGGGTGTAAACGCGCGTAGCCCAGTGGCTCTCGCTGATCTTAACCGATCAGTGAGGTTAAGTAACGTACACAGAGGCAGGGAACCTGATGGGTGACCAAAGTGGCAATTTATCACAAGCGTTTCCGTGCTTCGGAGGGCACGTTAAGTTGTCGGTCCCGGCTGTTGTCGATTGACTACAGTCATTAAAACCAAGTCAGAGGCCATTGTGCGATTTGAAAACTCTGACATCAGGGTTAGCCAAGTTCGCCACACACTTGACTATACCTACACGATAAGAAGAAGAAGAAGAAGAAGGGTGTAAGTGACAGCTTAACAAATATCGGGTCGGATATCCACTGCGAAAAAATAGTCTGGTATTGGAGAGGTTTATGGAATATATCCGTAGCTATGATCATTTACAAGTACGAGTAATTGTTTTTTCCCGGAAACGTCAAGATAAGGAGTTTTCGTTTATAACCTAAGCGGGCTGTCCCCCCACGCCGCGCCGTTGTGAGGATGCGATGTACATTGCTGGTTTTCGTGTTTTACGCTGTTATCATTGTTATTTATTAGAAAATAGAGAGTATAAGAATAATTTATTTATTTTTAAAGTGGAAAATATTAGAAACATGAAAAAAAGTCGTAAATTTTACTGAGGAAAAGGGTATCCGCCAAAAATGCCCCAGGCCTGGCGCAAAAGAATTGTAGAAAAATAGTAGAAACAATGCGAATTTTGAAATAGCGACACTTCACATTGTTTTTACTATTATGTCTAAAATCTGAGATACAATTTTTTGCGCCGGGCCTGGGGTTTTTTCCTATAGGATTTGGCGGATACCCTTTCACTGGAATATCATTCAGAGTGATGGTCTGAATCCAGAGTTTCAGTTTTTGCTAAGCTGCCCTGTATAGTCCTAGTCAAGTCAAGTTCCTCTGTTAACAGGGTCATGGAGGTCAAACGGCAGTCGCTAAATAATAAATCCTGGATCTTGGAAAAGCACAAAAAAGAAAACAAAGACTTACTTGGAATCTCCTTCAATCCTCTGGTCCCCTGGTATCAGTAGCTGGTTGATGTCAATTTCTTTCAGCACTGACTCCACATTTTCTTTCCTTTCATTGCCGAAAGGAGGTTTATCAAGTTCCTGTGAAAAGTTTGGTTTGTTACTTAGACACATGTGTGTGCTCATAACATCTTAGGTCCGATTACAGAACGCAACTCAGACTCTGATCTATACTTCAGTAGCAGTCGTCTTTGTCATTTTGATTAGTGAGAGAAAGAGACAATCAAGTATAATATAGATCAAGACTTGAGTCTCCTTCTGTTATTGCTCCAAAATCGTCATCCTAACCTGCTAGCAGTACACCCTGCTGATCAACGGACGAGGCTCTGGCGTGATTACTTTTTCAGCCTATATACGTCCTCACTGAGAGGTAGGAGTGTATCATAACCCTTAAAAGGTTTCTTTAATTGATATCGGCGACTTGGCCATGGCCATGCTCTATTTTACACAAACACACCTACCTACATACGCTTAAATACGCCTATAATCTAGTTCTAGAACCTATCGAGTGGTTCTAGAAGCCACGTTTGGCATAAACTCTGTATTTTAGTACTTACTTTTTTATAATTTTAATTATTTTTAAATATTATTTATTTAGTATTTTTTAGACTATTATTATGTATGTTTCGGTAAGAATTCTGTTGTTAATTTTTAATGTTCTGTTTTAGTAAATAAATGAGTTGAAATAAATAAATAAGATAAATACTGTGACATAGTTGTGTACGTAATAATACACGTTAAAGAAATAAGACAAGCTTTACAAAGTAGTGAGGGTGGGTCGAAAAAGTTTCTATTTTGTTTATAGCCGACGTCTTACCTGTATAAGTTGGTCTGTGATGTGAATAATGTCTGTGCTGGGTAATGGCTGCCACAGCGCGACGCGGGCGCTGCTTTGAACACACGACGACTTCAGCAGACACAGCACTTTGTACACGTGCTCCGTCAGTCTGAAACAAAATAGTTAGCTTTCGGTATCAAGCAACGAAGTGTTGGAATAACCTCCCGCCTCCTCTTCGACTGCCGATGTCAAAGGTAGTTTTTAAAAATAAAGTTAGGGCTTCGTTGCTTGATGCTCAGCGAGAGGGAATCCCAGAAATTTATCAAACGGGCCAAATTTCCCGATCTTAATGCGGATATGTTTGCCTTTTATCTTCATATATATGTATTTCTTATTATCATCATATGCAATGTTAGTATCTGCTCTATTTATGTATGGATTTTATTTGTTTTGTACTTAATTCTAATTCTATTTCTATACAACAATTTCTATTTATGTACTAATATTGGCACCAAACAGAACAGAACAGAACAGAACACTCACACTAATCTTTATACTACTACAAACACACACGCAACTCGTCGGTCCCAACAGAATATCAGCGCTCATACCTGTGGGAAAGAGCAATATGCTGAGATGAGACCCTTTTTTGTCACTGCAGCACACGCTTATTTATATGTATTAGTCTTTAAAATAATTTTTAATCTATTGTTAATGTCTTACTAAATTTGTGTGTGCTGAAGATGCAAAAATAAACGTTTGTCTATGTCTAATGTCTATGTCTATTATAAAATGCGGAGAGATAGGGCAGATTTACCGCATGTAGTCTATCTCTTTCTAAGCAATGGATCACAGACATACACGACGAGACGACGTAAGTGTATGTACTTCGCGTGTCAAAAAAGGAGCAAAATTTGCTTTCTTTAGTTCCATCATTAAATCGCTCGTGTGACGTCACGTAGATAAAAATAATAATCGCACGCTTGGTTCTATAGACAAGATGAGACAAAGCGTAATCTAGTCGTGTAGTAGGTATGTTTGTGCAATTGATAGACATTTATTTATTTTTATTTTTTATTCCGTATGGTTTGCTCAGGATTTGCATGAGCTCATTACTTTCGCAGGGTATCATCTCTCTTATCTTGTCGAAATATTTACTTTTTCGAATAAAACTTTGGAATATCAAAATAAAGAGTTTTAAAAGACGATCACCAAAATATACAGAAAGATTTTTTTATTACCATCCAAATTTTTTGTACGTAAACTTTATGAAAATTAAACAGACCCGTATCTTTTTTTTCTACGTTACATGTAAATATTTTAAGCTAAGTAGATCGTCTGAAGCATGAAAATAAATCAAAATTTTTATATGGAAAAAATAACATCTTCCAATTGACTTGAAACTTTGTAATAGTAATCTTCAACATAATTTGTGACAGCCGTGTTTCTGCGTTTTACAAAATTCTTTCTTTAAGACGTTAAAAAGGGGTATCAAAATCAGAAAATTTTGGAAAAAAAAAATTTGGTGATAAAAAAATCACCCTGTATCCATACTAATATTATAAATTCGAAAGTAACTCTGTCTGTCTGTCTATCTGTCTGTCCGTCTTTCACGCCTAAACTACTGAACCGATTTGGATGAAATTTGGTACAGAGGTAGATTAGAGCCTGGGAAAGGACATAGGCTACATTTTACTCCAGAGTTGGGCACGATATAACCTGTAGTCCACGCGGGCGGAGCCGCGGGAGGAAAGCTAGTATGCAATATATATAAAAAAATACATTTAGTTTATAACCTCCTTAGATTTACAAAATAAAAAAGTAATTAAAAACAAAAAAAAATGTTTTTTATTGTTTTTTACATGTTTCACCTGTTTCTCTGCCCCGCATCACAGAGGTCGCTAGCAGCACGCGCGTCGGTGACGTATGCTAGCAGGCAGCTGGTGACGTCATCGCTGACGTCACTGTCGCTGCCCGCCAGTCCACGGGACAGCCGGGCCGCGGCGCTAGTGAGGCGAGAGCGAGATGCCAAGATACGTGAGGTTGGATGTCTTGTCTGCAAACAAATTATTAAAATGATTTTTAATTTCGTAGATTTTTTTTGCTGTGTTATTATTAGCATTTTTTTACCAGCCCATATACGTACCCTCCGAGGGGCTCGGGCCTCCCTTTGAAACATGAAGGGGATTTAGGCCATAGTCCACCACGCTGGCCCAATGCGGGTTGGTGGACCGCGCGTGACCGCGCTTGTCTTTCGAAAATGAATTTTCTTGGATTTGGGAGTTTCATCACGATGTTTTCCTTCACCGTTGAGCAAGTGATAATTAGAAATCCGTACATAAATCCGAAAAGACGAATTTAGTGGTACAGGTCCACACCAGGATTTGAACCCGCGACCTTCGAATTACAAGTCTGGCTCATTACCAACTGCTGGGCAATCACCGCTTCATTATTAGCATTAATAGTTAAACTGCTTTTTAACTACATATTAATACAATACTTTCCATAGAAAATTAGTATATATTGAAAACGCTTACCCGCCTGAAGGATATACGACGACGGCCGGTTTGGTCGAGTGGTAGTGACACGCTGCCTCTTGATCGGCGGGTCCTGGGTTCGATTCCCAGTCGGGGCAAATATTTGTGTAAAAAGCAAATGTTTGTTCTCGGGTCATGGGTGTTTGTGTCTGTCTTTGTGTGTTCCAAGGGACCCACGACACAAGCAAAAACCTTAATGTGGGCCTTTGAGTGTGAAGCGTTTATTTATTTATTTATTATATACACAAATTAATCGATTTAGGCCTTATCATAATCTACTTCGAATAGTAGGTCTGTAGTTCTCCGTACGAGACACAGATGGCGCTAACCTACACGCACGATATAATGTGCTCAGTAAGGGAATGAAAAATTTCGACGCTTGACTTGAAGGCACGATAGCTCAGTTGGTTAGAGCACCAGGAGATCTAATCCTGGGGTCGTGGGTTCAAGTCCCATTCGCGCCAAATATTTTTCTTTTCCTACAAATATTTGAGGTTATTTTATTACCTTCTCTGATTTTTTCGCACCGTCGACTGGTGCCAGCATAGCATCGAGCCGTGGTTCCAAGCTATTGAGGTCTTCTAGTGTTTCATCCAATGACGCACACTGAGCGGTAGCCAGAGCGCATTTTGTCGCAAACCTACACACATAATTATAACATTAAAAAACTACTTCAAATCATTTATTGTTCTCACATAAAGGTTTTAAAACTAGTGTTGATTATGTTAGGAGTTAATTGTCTACAAAGCATTTGGCAACGCTCGCAGCCCAGTTTCGTTCACTGTAGGGAACTGATCAGTGAGGAAAAGCAATGTACACATGGACAGGGAACCGAATGGGTGACCAAAGCGGCAATTTTGCGTGCCGTCTGTGCTTCGGAGGGCGCGGTAAGCCGTCGGCGGCCCACGCTGTTAGAGAGTGACTGTTAGAGAGTGAAGGAGTATTTGGCAATAAAAAAAATTCAACACATTTGCTCATAAAGTGGGTCTTATGTCATTGTTTTAATGTTCATAAAAATAAAACACTAGTACGTAATGTTTTTTTTTCTACATTTTAGCAAAGAGATCAGATCTTATTTTTTAATTAAAATTAAGTGTAAATATTTAACTATTAGTAAAAAAAAATAGAATTCCATCAAATTATTTAAAAACAGAAAATTATCATTTATTTATGCTAAAACGGTGAAAATATGTATATAGTTCAGTATTTTTTATTATTTGGCTGTAGGGGCTTTCATACTTGTCAATGTGTTTCAGATGTTTTCACTTGGTTTTCACAAACGGCATTTATATACATACAGTGGCGTGCATTCCATACAAGCAGAAAAGCAGTGCCTACCCTAGACTTTTCAAGGCAAAAAAATACAAAAATTAAATATCATAATGTACACCAACAATCACAGATCTCTGTGAAACGAATAAACGTTTTCCGAAATGACGCTATTTACATTTCTCTGACGACCTTTAACTTTTCAAAACAGCGCCATCTAAACTTCTAATACTGAACTAGTAAGAGCCCTCGTAGGAGCGCGGATTTGCCTTTCTAATCATTCGTTAAAAGCACTCGTTTGAAATGCCTTTTTTGTTGATGTTTTGTGTTTCAATGGGGGCTTCTGATTGGCTGTTTCGCCTCCCCCGCCAAAAATTAATAAACTGATTGTATGGAGAAAAAAGCTCTGCCTATAAAGCGATGCTACCAAATTGAGAAGTGTCAATATTCGGTAAGTTTGAAAGGGCTGTTATAGATTTTTAATTTTGCGGCCTTTTGTTTTATTGGATGCATTCAGCCATATTGGTTTGTTTTTGTTTTGCAACTACGTAACTTTTGCAAATTATTGTTTTATCAGTTTATAGTGATTGTTAGATATTTGTTTAAAACAAAATGAGTGCAATAAGTTGTGAAAAGTGTGGTGGTGATGTTTGTTTGCCTAAACTGCGTAATTTTTCAAGTTTACCTTTTCAAGAAAAAGTAAACATTACTTATCGCAAAAGGCCGATGCATGGATTTGACGCAAAAAAGGTACCGCAGTAAGAAATTTTATTACTAAAATATACAATACTAGCTTTCTGCCCGGGACTTCGTTCCCATGGGAATTTGGGAAAATTATGTAGCCTATGTGTTAATCCAGAGTGTCAGCTACCTCCATACCAAATTGTATCAAAATTGGTCCAGCCGTTTGAGTGTGAAAGAGTAACAAACATCCATACATCCATACTTACAAACTTTCGCGTTTATAATATTAGTAAGGATTCATAATTAGTTCACGGGTTGTGTGCATACTAACCGCTTAAGTATTTTGTTTTCCGTGCATTTTGTTTTCAAACTGTTATAAAAAGTATGGAACGGCGCAGGGTTATTTTGATTTGAATAACCAATACAGCGATTAAAAAGCATGAGCTTTCTGAAAAACATCTCAAAGCTACGTTGAAAGTTTACTCGTTTGGCAAAAGTCGCATAGAAACGAGTTTGAGCGGTCAATTAAAACTAGACAAGTTTACTACCTACCCTGCCTAAAATGTCTATGCACGCCACTGTATACATATATCAGATGATTGTGATTATTGTTATTGAAATACAAAACAAAAAATGTCTTCTTCTAGTGCAGAACAGGAAACCTACGTGGGTACACCGCCAGAAATACTTTCCGAGGCGCAACATGCAAGTGATAGCTTGTTGCCGTCATATCAAAGTAAAGTTTATATTTATTTCTTTCCTCGCAAATTGGTTGAAAAACGTCGTATGACACGCGTGCGCATTGCATATTACATTCTCGGCTCCGTCTAATGTAATATCCAACTTGACACACTTGTATCATAATGTACTATTGTGACACACTGTATTTGCACAAAAATTTAGAAGGAAAGCACTGAAAAATCCAATATTTTAATTTCAGATTTTTTTATCATTGAAAAAAAATATTAATTTAAGTCAGAAGAAGCATACCTTAACAAGTTGCAACTTTCTTCCAGACGTAAAGATTTCTCTTGTAATTCATCATAAACTTTCTTGTCGTTAATACCTTCAGCTGCGACTTTTATGTTTTTAAGATGATTATTACAATCCTAAAATAGAAAACGAAAATAAAATGTATCAATCAATTCAATCAAAAGCAAATATAGGTACCTAATGACAGTTTACAATCCAGTCGCATTTTAAAGTTAGTAATTAAATGTGGAACTCTCTGGTTAGTAAAATAAATCAAATTATTATTTCTACATAAAATAGAACTCCATAAAAATCACAACACAAACCACAAATTAAAATTTCCAACTGATAAGTTCATTTTTAAACATTTAATAATGGTAATAATTATTAAGGTGAAATCGTTTATTCCAAGTTATTATAACTCATAGGAAAATTTATTCTTTACTGTTTATGTACTACTTTTCTATTTATGTACTGTTTATGTATATGTGTTCTTATGCGTGTTCTCTAATTCCGGAGGAAGTCGAAAATAAACAACATATCAGGATCAATGTTACTACTTATATTGTCACGTAAAACTTATATGTAAATTACAAACATGGGTGCGACCGACACGGAAGTTAGGAGACGACTAGCGCGGGCGGGGGAACGCTCGCTCGTTTTACATTGCGTCACCATGCATGTGTGTAGCCAATATTCCTCCCCCTTCTGCAAAATTTTGACAAAAATTTTAAGTTAAAAGCATAACACTTCCTTTGCAGTCGGGTAAAATTTTCTACATTCAATTATTACAAACATTTAAAACAAGGTTGCAAAAACTGTGTCCAGTTGCTACATTACAAAGAATTCCAGTCGTCAGCAAGTCGAGTCGCTACGGGCGTACAATAACAAAGTATTACATTACATGAGTACTTGGTTCTGTTTCTAGCACTGTTACTGATTTGAATATTTTTCAATTTATTTATGTGATATGAATGACATTAAAAGTATATGAATTCCGAAAAACTTTTTTTTATTTCACATGACACCACAAATAACAACCCTTTTCCTGTATCTTAAGCTCTATTTTAACTATTTTACTTAACTTAACTTAACTTCTTACTAAACGTTTTCACTTCCAATGAAAAACCTTTTAATAATGCACTTGATTTTGTTGAACTGTAGGTTGGGGTTTGGCGTTAGTCGTAGTTTGCCCCATTTCCAATGAAGATACTATGTCCTTGACCATTATTTTCTTAACTCTCCGGCCACAATACTTGCAGCCTATCAATAATATAACTACGATAACTATCGCCACTATGATCATGATGAAACTCCCGTATAGTTCTAGTTTCTTCTCTAAGGTAGTTGTTGTACTTGCTTCATTTGCTCCGTTTTGTGCTATTATCACTTCAGAATTTTTACTTTGCGGGTTACCCATAATGAAAGCAAATATGCTCATAAATTTAATTAAAATACTGAATTTAACTATTTGTTACGCTGTGCTGTAGCGTTTGTCTCTTGGAAATGAATACTTATCTTAATTTTAACCTTATTAAATACACATTTATTGCTTAACATTAACTTAGTATCTAGGTGACAACAGAATTTTATGTGTTTTGCAAAAATATCATTCTGCCAAAACTGCGCAAGTGATCAGTTTGCGCCGTATTTGACACAATAAGACTTTTACCGTCACTAAATATGCAAACTTACTGATTTGTTTCTGAAGAACACACGGCAGCACATCAGGTCATACATATTTACCTTAACTTGCTGCCGGCTGTACCTAGTTTATTTACGTTTTGCTTACATATACATTGTAGCGAACTGACACGGATAGAAGTACCATCGTGCACAAAATTACGAGTGTAGATTTGTATGGGTGGACTCGAGTCTTCGTAATATTAGTACTATCATACACAAAAGTTCATTCTGAAAATCGTATTAATGTTTAACTTACCTACCATAACTATTATTCTAAACTGCGCAGTTACAAAACTATCTTATTTAAGCTAATTAATTACTTACTATTTTATGGGTCATCGAAAAATCGTGTTCTTTTCACTACGCGTCCCGAGCGAGTTGTATAAGTACCTTTGTTGTCCTCGTTGACTTCTTTACTCTGTTTGGGAACACCATTTTCCGACGTTTTAAAATTAACCTTAACTATATTCTTATCCTTAGTCTTTTTTATAGTGCTAGGAGCATCGTTACAATTTTCATTTTCATAATCCTCATTGTCATCCAGTAAAAATGCTGGTTTCAATCTGTCGATTGAAATGCACGCGTTTCTATTTGGTAGTTCGATGACGTAATGCTTGTCGCTCCTGCTTATGACGCGGTATGGGCCATCATAAGGAGGTTGTAGCGGCTTACGTACAGTATCGTTGCGAACAAAAATGTATTCACATGTTTTCAGGTCGGGATGCACAAAAACCTTCCGAATTCGGTTACTTCTATCTGAGCCTTGAAATTTGCTTATAGTATTACGTAATTTACCTATGTAAGTATCTATATCATTTTCCTGGGCCTTAGTGGACGTATAGAAATCCCCTGGTAACCTAATTGTATTTCCGTAAATTAATTCTGCGGCGCTGTGTCCCGTATCGCTTCTGATAGCGACTCGTAGTCCTAAGAGTACAGTTGGTAGTTCGCTGACCCATGATTCAGTACCTAATCTTGCCATGAGAGCGGCTTTCAGTGACCTATGCCATCTTTCGATCATCCCGTTGCTTTGTGGGTGAAATGCTGTGGTTCGAATCCTTTCTATTCCCATGATTTTCATTAATTCTCTAAATAAATTACTTTCGAATTGCCTGCCCTGGTCACTTGTCAGTTTAACAGGACAGCCAAAGCGGGTGATCCAACATTCATACAAGGTTTTAGCTACATTTTCCGCAGTAATTTCTTTAAGAGGAATGGCTTCCGGCCATTTAGTGAATCTATCTATAATGGTTAAGCAATATCTGTATCCCTCTTCTGATGTTATTAACGGACCTACTATATCTATGTGTATATGTTCGAATCTACTACACGCTGGAAATTTACCTAAATTAGATATTGTATGTCGTTGTATTTTTGCTTTTTGGCATGCGACACAAGTTTTAGTCCAGCTTCCTACATCTCTATTCATACCGGGCCAAAAAAATTTTTGTGCTACCATTTTCTTTGTGACCCTTATTCCAGGATGACTCAAGTTGTGTACGTTTTTGAAAACTTTACGTCTATACGTTTCAGGTATGTATGGTCGAATAAAGTCGCTTGATATTTCGCAATAAATGGGTTTATCGACTAATGGTGTGTTAATTTTTTTTATAATGACATTGCTGTTCTCTCCATTTACCTTCGACCTACTTGTAATATAATCGTCTGTTTCCTGCGCTGCTGCTATTTCTGCGAAGTCAATTGCCGTTGGGCAAAACAATTCTGCTACACGTGATAACGAGTCAGCAACGACATTGTTCTGCCCGCTAACGTGTCGAATATCAGTAGTGAACTCACTGATAAAAAGCAAATGTCTCATTCTTCTAGGTGTTTCTGTGTTACTATTTAATTTTGAAAAGGCGTAAGTTAACGGTTTATGATCTGTAAATATAATGAGTTCTCTGCCTTCGAATAATTTTCTAAAATATTGAATAGACATGTAAATGGCTAGTAATTCGCGATCATAAGTACAATACTTCTTTTGTGTATCTGAGAGTGCTTTTGAAAAATAGCCTAACGGTTCCCATGTTCCATTAATTTTTTGTTGCAATACCGAACCTACGCATGTATCTGATGCGTCACACATAAGTGATACTGGGACGTCGCTACGCGGGTGCGACAATGTAACTGCTTTTTGCAAGCTGAGTTTACACTGTTCGAAAGCGCTAACGGATTTACTATCCCATGGTACTTTAGTCTTATCGCGTTTCTTAGAATGGTGTATAAACTTATTAAGTTCCATTTGTGACTCTACGGCTTTAGGCATGTGTGATCTATAAAAATTTATCATTCCTAAGAATCGCCTTAATTCTTCGATTGTTTTGGGTCTAGGAAAATCAACAATAGCTTTAACTCTTGATTGTAAAGGTTTTATACCACTGCTAGACACTTCGAATCCGAGAAAACTTACTTTTTCCTGACTAAATTCGCATTTTGAGATATTTATCGTGATTCCAAATTTACTAAATCTTTTAAAAACCTCTTCTACTTGTTCACGGTGTTGGGTTTCATTGTCGCTAGCTATGATTACGTCATCAATGAAGGAAAATAAATAATTTAAACCTGCGAGAACTGTAGTGTTCATGAACCTCTGGAATGTCTGAGCAGCGTTTCTCAACCCGAAGCTCATTCTGGTAAATTCGAATAACCCGAAAGGTGTTATTATTGCAGTTTTCTCTATATCGTCGGGATGAATTGGTATGAAATGGTATGCTCTATTAATATCTAATCTAGTAAATATTTTTTTGTTCGCTAATACGTACGTAAAATCTTGTAATCTCGGTACTGGATAACGATCAGGTTTGGTTACAGAGTTAAGTTTTCTATAATCTCCACATGGTCTAATGTCTCCATTTGGTTTAGGTACCACATGTAAAGGGCTAGCCCACGGGCTTTTACTAGGTCTACATATTCCTATCTCTTGCATAGTTTTAAACTCTTCCTTGACTTTAGCGTACCGATCCGGAGGTAACGGCCTTGCCCGCGCGTATACCGGCGGACCAGTCGTATCTATATGATGATATACTGAATGCTTAGGAGGCTCTATGAAAGATGTGGGCCTAGTAATTTCCGGGTACTTTGAAATCACATCATGCAAAGGATGACTATCGCCCATAGTTTTAACAGTAGGTTGAGAACTACTTACTATTTCTGCTACGACGTTTAGGTTGGTAAGTTGATCTATTAACTTTTTACCACTAATGTCTATTAATAGTTTGTAATAACCAATAAAATCTGCACCGAGCATAGGTTGACTCACATCCGCTATCACAAAGTCCCACCGAAATTTACGACGAAGTTTCAGGTTTAACACTAATGTCTTTGTACCGTAAGTTTTGATTTCTGTTCCGTTCGCCGCGTACAGTTTATAGTTATTATTATTTGACACTTTATCTTTTTTGCTTGCTGGTATCACTGAAATATTTGCACCTGAATCTACTAAAAATGTTAAACCACTATTTATATCCGTTACACTAAGGCGGTTTGCAGGATTAATAGCACAGATACCCGCCGTCGACTGTACCTGCTCTAGTTTTCCTGTTTCTTTGGCCAGGCGCATTTTCCAACGCATTTTCTAGCTTTGTCTGCAAATCGAAAATGGTATGGGCACAACCAATCTGGATCTTCGGGTGTACGGCGACGTGACATGCTTCTACCTCTTGGAGCTGAACGGTTACGTCCTCGGCCTCTGAATCTACCCCGTGAAACTTGATCTCTCCTTGAACGACTCTCTAAGGCATCGAATCGTGCGTTAATCTTTGCTATTTCTGCTAGTATGCTGTTATCTAATGTGGATGACGTACCTGGTTGTGGATGCTGAGCTACCGCTGCGACTGTGTTAGTTTTAGTTACCTCTCTCACATCATCTGCTACTGTTGCTAATTTCTCCAGATCTTTTGTCTCTGTTACAGCCAGTACTGCCCGAACTGTCGGTGGTAATAAATTTTGCCATAAAACTTTGAGTGTATCGTCCGGTATCTTATCGCGTGCGAGATCTCTCATTTTTCTCAGGAGTTGGGAGGGCTTCTGTTCGCCTAACTCCATTTCGCTTATCAACTTTTCTATTTGTCGGTTCTTGGAATCTTCGTATATTTTTAATAATTTTACCTTGAGTGCTTCATACTTCCCGGTTTCTGGGGGATTTGATAAAAAATCTGTTATTTGGCTGATGACGTCTGCTCCTAGTTTTGATACGACTAAGTCGAATTTTGAGGCGTCTCCTAACTTCTGTGGGGCGAGGGCTGCTTCCACCCTGATGAACCAGACCCTTGGATGCTGCGTCCAGAACTCCGGCAACCTCGATGCTATTGAAATTGAGGCCAAATCTAACGGCGGTGGCGGTGGTGGATTAGCCATCTTTGTATGACGTTATTAATCACAACACAACACTGCACTCCGAGTTCTCCGAATTTTAGTTCACTGGGGTCACCACTTTACTATTTATAGTAATACTTTTCTGTTTATATACTGTTTATGTATATGTGTTCTTATGCGTGTTCTCTAATTCCGGAGGAAGTCGAAAATAAACAACATATCAGGATCAATGTTACTACTTATATTGTCACGTAAAACTTATATGTAAATTACAAACATGGGTGCGACCGACACGGAAGTTAGGAGACGACTAGCGCGGGCGGGGGAACGCTCGCTCGTTTTACATTGCGTCACCATGCATGTGTGTAGCTACAATTCTTATAATAAAGTGAGATAAGTAATTTTGTTTCTTGTTTTGGTTTACAAATCATCATCATCATCAGCCCGTATCAGTCCACTGCTGGACATAGGCCTCTCTTAAGGCACGCCACTGAGCTCGGTCTTCAGCTCTCCTCCAACCACTACCCGCTACCTTACGGATATCGTCACCCCACCTTGTAACAGGGCGCCCTACGCTACGATACAAATCAAAATAAACTAAATAAACTCAACTTATTAATTGTTGACTGCACTTTGAACTGACTTGAACGTGCTTGAACTTAAACTCAATGCTGCACTCCTTGATTTTATAATAAATTTTAAACAATATGGACTTCCATAACGCGTTGTAGAAAACAAATAGCGACATCTAGCAGACCTTAAACTAAACTTAAACCTTCAATAACATTAATTAATCCATACTAATTTTATAAATGCGAAAGTAACTCTGTCTGTCTGTCCGTCTTTCACGCCTTTTTGACGAAATTTGGTACAGAGATAGACGAGCCTGGGAAAGCACATAGGCTACATTTTATCCCATAGTGGGCACGAAATAACCTGTAGACCACGCGGGCGGAGCCGCGGGCGGAAAGCTAGTTATTAAATAAAATAAACTGAACCTGTCCGAAGTGATCAACCTCCAATATGCCATCAAACGAGGTGTCGTCGCCAGGTTGTCTGTTCATTGGGTCCAATACTTTATCTGCGCCTGACTTTATCTTGTCACATTCATCTTTAATTTTCTGGAATCACAAAAAAACCTCTAAAGTTATTAGGTAATTTTATCATTTGACTATCAAGAGAAATGTTGTAAATGTCAAAAACTGCACTAACAGAATATCCTTACTAATATTATAAATGCGAAAGTAACTCTGTCTGTCTGTCCCTCTTTCACGCCTTAACTACTGAACCGATTTTGATAAAATTTGGTATAGAGATAGATTAGAGCCTGGGAAAGAACATAGGCTACATTTTATTCTACAGTTGGGCACGATATAACATGTAGGCCACGCGGGCGGAGTCGCGGGCAGAAAGCTCTAGTATTGAAATAAAGCCACAATAATTTCTGACAGAAGAAACTAATAGTAATATGTAAAAAAAACACGTTATCTCAAACAGCTACGCGTTTTAAAATACTGTCAGCGCCACCTGTTGGCGAGGTCGGAACTTATTTAGTCAAGAAACTGAAAAGGCACTTTGTAAAAGAACGAGAAAGAAGACTTATAAATTAAATGAACTTACTTCAATTTCCTGTGTGGGGTCTAATTTTTTCAGTATTTTATAAAAATTGTCTGCCTCTTTCGACGTATCTCTTATAAAGTCCTGAAATAAAAAAAAAACTAAAATAATGGTAGATTCACCGTAATGTAGCGCTGAAATAAAATATTAAAAGTAAAACGAAAGATATAAAAATATATAATTTTCCACGTTAAAAACGTATGAGTCACCGACTTCAATCCCAACAACAGTTCGCACAAAGTAGATAACTGTATATTTTGCAGACTACAATGCCTATTAGCAGATAACCACAAACGAAAATGTCTCTAATTTATTTAGATGATGTTCTGGTTTGTAGTGTTTTTGTTTTTGTTGATTTTTTAAAAGCGCTGATAAAATTATCATTTCCGATAAAATTTACATGGGACTACCTCTGGAGTACACTCTTATGAACAAAAAAAATGAAAATCGGTCCATAATTGGCGGAGAAATCGGTGAACATACATAAAAAAAATAAAATAAAAACATACAGTCGAACATAGAACCTCTTCCTTTTTTGAAGTCCGTTAAAAAGTAAAACGAAAGATATTGAAATATAAAATAAACTAATGTAAAAGTCTTGTCTTTCATTGGTAATAATATAGAGCAACAACACTTCAGCAGAGTTCTATCAAGAAGTAACAACACAACGCAAAGTATAAACTACCGTAAAAATAAAGGTTTTAAGTTTAAAATTATTTTATCGTATCTTCCTTACACCCGGAGATCCCGAATACCTTTATGTGTATGGCGTGGAAGCAATAAATTATTTATATTTCTTTTTTTGTTACAGAAAGAAAGAAAAACAGTAGGATGAAGCTCCACTTACCGTCAAGTCGACTATATTGTTCTGTGGTCTCCCATCGAGGCTCGGCCGCGACTGCAGCACAGTCACTTGCAGGCTTTGAACTGCGTTTTCAAACTCTTGTCTTAGACGCATGTCCTGCAATCAGAACAAATCTACAGGGTGTATGGGACGGGACATCTTAGCTAAAACCATAGACTAAGAATTTTTGTTTACACTGGCGTGATAACTCAACACGAAGCTTGCGTATAAGTATTTAGTGTGCAAGTACTTAATTTGATAAAGTACCAGCAAAAATATGTTTTGATATTTTAGAAGGCCGTTGATGCTAGATTTTGACGTTAAGTTGATGATAAAACCGGTCAAGTGCGAGTCGGACTCGAGCACGAAGGGTTCCGTACCATTACCTATAAAACCGGCCAAGTGCGAGTCAGACTCTATAAAAACCATATAAAAGCGGCAAAAAAAACACGTTTGTTGTATGGGAGCCCCCTTAAATATTTAATTTATTCTACTGTTTAGTATTTATTGTTATAGCAGCAACCAAAATACATCATCTGTGAAAATTTTAACTAACTACCATGGTTCATGAGATACAGCCTCAGACAGACTTATCTATAAAAACAAGCAAAAAAAATCACGTTTTTTGTATGGGAGCCCTTTTAAATAATTATTTTATTCTGGTTTTTAGTATTTGTTATTATAGGACCAATAGAAATAAATCATCTGTGAAAATTTCAACTGTCTAACTATGACGGTTCATGAGATACAGCCTGGTGACAGACGGACAGACGGACGGACGGACAGCGGAGCCGAGTAATAGAGTCTCGTTTTTTCCCTTTGGGTACGGAACCCTAAAAACTGTGTACAAAGTATGATTCTCCGTCTCACTTACTCGTACCACTTCACCATAACATATTACCATAAGATTACCACAAGATTGTTAAAGAAAACTTACGAATGGTGCTGTCTTGTTCCTATAGGCTGCCACGTGGAGGGCGTTGATAGCGTTATGGAGTTGTTGCCCGTAGCCCAGTAAGGGTTTCTTTTTGTCTTCAGACATCTGGCATTCTGCCCTCTTCTAAAGTTGAATAGAAAAGCAGATGTAAAAAAAAAAACAAATAAAAATATACAATTAACACATTTTTTTAATGCTTAAATCTGGGCCACAGCAATTGTTATTCTTTTTTTTTCGTACAAGCTGCGGGTATGTGCATCTAAGGTCCGTATTACAGAACGCGACTCAGACTCTGATTTATACTTAAGCATCAGTCGTCTTTGTCAAGAGAAAGAGACAATAAATACTTAAGTATAGATCAAGACTTTTTTTATTAACGACGAGTGCGCTCTTGACCACCATCTAGCATAAAAGCGAAGATGTGGTCGAGGTCTTACTTATGAGTCTGCTTATGTAATACGGTCCTTAGTTTCTAGAGCAAAAACTGTTGTTTTTGCAAAGGAACGCTACAGTACTCAAATAGCACAACAATTACAGAATAAAAAGAAATAAAAAATTAAACCGGTTTCAAAAAAGCAAAAAATAAAGACAAAATCATTTAATGTGTTACGAAGTACCTACCGTACTGTTTGAAGTCGTTGCAAGACAGCCTAAAACTTATTTGAATTGGCGTCCTCCTTGACTTCAAACGACTTCAACGTTTAAAAATAAATGACAAGCTTTTCAGGGTATAATGTAGCGTTGCCAACTTACTCTGACTACTTCCATGATCTCTGATGCCAACTGGTCCAAAGGCGTCACTTCCACGACTATCTTCTCCACCTGCCTTCTTCTCACAAGTCGCCCTGCTGCTAAGTCTTGGCGGAAATCTAAAACATAATAATAATGACAAGACGTACTTCGGAGAGTGTGCACTGGAGCTACACTCACTCATTCCGCCTGCCCCTTTCTTCTATCGGACTTCCAGACGCACTGCGGGATACCACCCTTATCTTGTCGAGATCCCTCGGATACGCACTGAGCGCTTTTCATCATCTTTTATATTGCGCACTGCCAAGGAATAGAACTCCCTACCTGGCGTCTGTATTTCCAAGCTCATCTTACCCGAACCTCTTTAAAGTTCGAGTGAATAGAATAGAATAGAAAAATCTTTATTTTATACGACATTCAGGATGTCACTTAAAACAAGTCAAGATTACAATGAAATACATACAAACATACATAAAACGATTTAAATACATACATACGCATTCGTTCTTTTGACCCTACTGACTCTACGCCTATTCGCAAAGGTGCAGACTTCCTCAGAGAAGAACAGGCAAGAAACTCTGAGGTTGCTCTTTTAATAGGCTTCATCTGAGTGAGCTTGCTACATCCTCGATCGCATCTTCACCGTTGTGCTAAATTGTGGTCAAGAACAAACCCATAATTAATAAAATAAAATAAAATGAGTATCCAGAGCAGTAGAGTTCATCATTGGAAGTGACGCCATTACCTTTTCTTCTCGAAGCAAAGCCCTATAAGGCAGTACGACAAATTATTATAGCTTGTCTTGTAGCAGCGCTCATAACCCAGTGGCGGGCCGATCAACCGATCAGTGGGGTAAAGCCATGTACACAGAGGCGGAGAACCTGATGGATGACCAAAGTGGCAATTTATTACAAGCGTTTCCGTGCTTCAGAAGGCACGTTAAGCTGTCGGTTAGCGTTAGGATTAGCTTTAGGATTTAAGATGTAGTTTTTTGGAAATAAATAGTTTAAATTTTTTTTTTGCCTAGTTCGCACACTTGAGTATACCTAGGTAATAATAATAAATAATAAACGATACACACTCAAAAAACTAAGGTTTTCCCTTGTGTCGTGGGTCCCTCGGAACACACATAAAGACAAACACAAACACCCATGACCCGAGAACAAACATCTGCTTTTCACAAAAATGTTTGCCCCGACTGGGGATCGAACCCAGGACCCGTCGATCAAGAGGCAGCGTCACTACCACTCGACCAAACCGGCCGTCTACCACTCGACCAAACCGTACTCGTACATGATAAGAAGAAGTTGCTTGTCGATAAATTGGCCAATACTTACCGTGTGATCTGTGAAGGAGAGCTGACGAGGGAGTATTATTTACCTTCCAGCGGGTCCATTTTAACAGTCATTTTAACTATGTGGGCAGGCTCTTCAGGGTCAGAAACCAATGGTCTTCTGGTTAAAGCTGATCTTCGAGGGAGTATCATTACCTTTCAGAAGGTTACTAGATGCTCTGATTCAGCAGTCATCTCAGCTATAATCATATACGCTACACACTTAGAACCTACACAAAGACTGACACAAACACCCATGATCCGAGAACAAACACCGGTTTTTTACACAAATATTTGCCCAGACTGGAAATTGAACCCAGGACCCCTGGATCAAGAGGCAGCGCTGCTACCACTCCACCCAACTGGCCGTCTATTATCAGCTATTTGGGCAGATTATTCATGGTCTGAAGCCAATGGTCTTTTAATAAAGGTTAACCTTCTTAAAGAGCTAGTAAAGAGCTGATGAGAGCTGTCGTCTTATGTCGTCTGATGAGACCTTTCCACCTTCCATCAGTGTCTTCAGTTGCTCTGCCTCAGCAGTCATCTCAGCTATGCAGGCAGACTGTTGAGGGTCAAAAGAAGATGGTCTTCTGGTAAAGTTAATCTTATTAAAGAGCTGATGAGAGTACGTTACCTTCCAGCAAGGTCTCCAAGTGCTCTGCCTCAGCAGTCATCTCCGCTATTTGGGCAGACTGTTCAGGGTCTGAAGCCAATGGTTTCCACGCGTGGGAATAAGTCTTCATCCGGTCTGATAGCTCATGGGATGCCGTGATGAGGGCGTTCTGGCTGAGCTGATGATGTACGGACGGAGCTACGAGCTGTTATGGATGAATAAGATTTTGATATGTTTGACTGGGATAAGTCCGCCTTTGTACCTTAAATGTATTCTAACTTTAAGTACCATATTTTGCTCCTGTAAGAATATTTATTGTACAATAAAGGATTTAAAAAAAAAGTCAGCTTAAATTTTCAAAGTAAAAACAAAAGTAAAGTTAAAAAACCAGCCAAGTGTGAGTCGGACTCGCGCACCAAGGGTTTCGTACCATTATCTATAAAAACGTCAAAAAAATCACGTATTTTTTATAGGAGCCCCCTGAAATATTTTTTTTATTCTGTTTTTTAGTACCTATTTGTTGTTATAGCGGCAACAAAAATACATGCATGCAATTTATTTTATTTTATGATAGTATTATTATTCCATTCCATTGCCGATTTGGGTGTATACCTGTTATGACAATGTTTGTAGATTTTTAGTGAAATAAATGAAATGAAATGCAAAAAAAAATAAACATTTCCTGTGAAAATTTCAACAGTCTAACTATCGGTTCATGAGATACAGCCCGGTGACGATTATCTATAAAAACGAGGAAAAATTCATGTTTTTTGTAGCCCCTTAAATATTTATTATATTCTGTCTTTCAGTATTTGTTGCTATAGAGGCAACAGAAATATATCATTTGGGAAAATTTCAACTGTCTAGCTATCACGATTCATGAGATACATTCTGGTTATCATTATCTATAAAAACGAGCAAAAAAAAATACGTTTTTTTGTATGGGAGCCCCCTTAAATATGTAATTTATTCTGTTTTTTAGTATTTGTTGTTATACCGACAACAGAAATACATTATCTGTGAAACGGTTCACGAGATACAGGCTGGTGACGGACGGACGGACGGACAGCGGAGTCTTAGTAATAGGGTCCCGTTTTTATCCTTTGGGTACGGAACCCTAAAAAGGATATGTTATAAGTTTCGTCAAAGTAACATGCTTCAGCATGACTTGTTGCATTATGCTGAGCTGCAACCGATTCGGTATTTTTTTTTTATTAGGACAGTACCACGACTGTCGAGTCGCTAGTATTTATTAAAAAATCCGAGGGGAAGTTTTTGCTCGGTAACGGGATAATTTCCGAAAACAGTCAGCGTTTCGTTTCTGTTCCGCGTTCCGTTCTGTCCCGCGATCGGTTTCCATCCCCGCGTTCCGTTCCATTCCTTGTTCCATTCAGCTAGATTTCTACTAAGTAGCAGTTAATTTTATCTATGATTAGTCCCTCAATACAATTCCCATAATTCATAAGTCCTTACTAATATTATAAACAAGAAAGTTTTTATGGATGTTTGTTAGTACTCTTTCACGCTCAAACGGCTGAACCAATTTTTTTTAAATTTAGTATGGAGATAGTTGACGCCCTGGATTAACACATAGGCTACATAATTTTCCCAAATTCCCACGGGAACAAAGTCTCGGACGGAAAGCTAGTCTTTCATAAAAAAAAAAAAATAATAATAATAAAATATTTATTTGCTTCAATTAGTTTGACAATAGTGGGTTGCTGGGTCCCCGCACTTGGCGAAGCGGTATCGCGGGATAACCTTTGAGCCTAGTTCGAGCTCTGATGGTGACGACGAGTAACATTTGAACATTATTCATAGCCCAATTGGCTTAGAATTCAAATCGGATTTAATTCCTACAAAAGGTTTTTTTGTTTTAATAGCTTCATTTGTTGCCAAATAAGACTATCCTAAGTTTTCCCCCTCGGCGGAGGTGTGCATAAGTGGTGGGGGTAAAAGGGATATTTTTGCGTTTTTTCGGTTATATCTCGTAAAGGACTTACAATATCGAAAACTGTCCTTCATAAAAGTTGGAGGGCATTTAATCCTGCGTAGGATAAGACCAGATTCATATTTTTTGGAATAATCGTTCTCATGCTTTAGCTCATCACAGTTGGATAGAGCGTCAAGCAGGCTAACCGAACAAGAGTGGCCACCTAACGACACTTTCCGTGATACCTGATTTTTCGACATTATCCTAAATAACTCGAAAACAAAAGAAGATCGAGGACTGATATTAAGCATAGAGTGATCTTAGGGCCTGCCAGTACACCACCTGAACGAATGACCAAATCCGTCGTTAGGGAGCCACTCTTGTTCGCTTAGCCTGCTTGACGCTTTATACAACTTTGATGAGCTAAAGCATGAGAACGGGTAGTCCTACGCAAAATTAAATGCCCTCTAACTTTTATAAAGGACAGTTTACGATATTCTAAGTCCTTTACGAGATATAACCGAAAAATCGCAAAAATATCCCTTTTTGGGTACCTACATTTTTACCCCCCACCACTTATGCACACCTCCGCCGAGGGGGAATACTTAGGATAGTCTTATTTGGCAACAAATGAAGCTATTAAAACAATAAAATTCCGATTTGAATTTTTTGTTGGTTTTATTCTATTGACCTATCATGCGAAGAGAAAAAAACAACATCATAATTAATTAAACAATAAAATCAATGCAAAGTATATGCAAAATTATCATAAGTAGTTTCTAATTACCTTAGAAGTGTAGACAAGTGTCCCGGCGGCAATGGCGGCCTCCCTTGCCGCCGCACACAGCCCCGCGCCCCCCTCCCCCGCGCCCCCCGCGCCGCCCGCGAGCCCCGCGCCGCTCAGCGCCGCGCGGCCCGCGCTGTCGCCGATAGCTTTAGCACGGCATATCACCTACAAACAGATATATTATGTCGCTGTAAAAGCCCGAACTACAGTAAATCTTAAAATGTACCAGTAAAACCTAAAATTTACCAACATGATTTGGTTTATCTTTCCCGTACTTGAAGCTATTCTACCCCGTCAAAAATTAAACACATAAAATTTATATGATATCAAATTAAGTCAGACCAGGCTTTTAAGGCGACTACAGCACCCGATAAAGGCAGCACACATAGGAATAGTGCCATCTCCGTCTCTCAACAGGCCTGGGCCGGCAGTGCGAACAGTGTCGATATACGAAGTTTACGGACTATGAAAGCGTGCGTGCGTAAAAACATGTTCGAAAGTTAGAAAAATTAGATTTATGGAAAGGTGACAGCTTAAATCGAAAAATGCGTTAACTACTTATCGAGAGTGTTCAATCACGAACATTTTGATAGCAACTTCAAGTTCCTGTGTGCATTTTGCTATCGTTTTTACAGCTTAAAAGATACACAATATTGGTATTTAGAGGTGACTTTGTGAGCTTTTTCTATCGAACCAAAAGTGCTGAATCGCGTTTTCAGTAAACTGCTTATCTAGTTTATGTCCTGAATATTACCGTAGTATTTTTTTTCTTCGATTTAATGCAGTCATGCTTATCTACGCATCATAAAATCGTAATTTAGGTGCTGTGGTCGCCTTAAGGGCTTTGCGTATGGTACGGCTAAGGGATTATTTAATATCTAGGCTAGGCTGTGAGTGACTCTATTAACATTAGGCTGTAAGTTATTTCTCCTATTAACATTAGTTAATGTCAAGTTGACTTACAATAATATTATTTATATAAATGTATAAAATAGAAAATTTATTAAATAATTTTTAACAAACAAAAAAGGAAAGGAGGCCCATGGCCTTCAGTGAGGACGTATATGGGCTAATAAAAAAATCAGTAATCTCATGCATAAATTTAGTTTCCGTAAATAATTATAAATACTAAATTCTTTACCTCTTTCTCCTGGGCAGGGTCGATCTCGCTCCTGACAGCATACAGCAATCCAGCTGACATGTCGCCAAACTCCATGGCGATGTCGTTCAACTTCTATCAAATAAACATTTCAAATTGATTAAAAGCCGCGTTACAGAACCCAAGAGAGTTGACAATATTTAAAAAAAAGAATTTTGATTTGCAGCTCAAAAATGGCACACAAATCGGTAAACATACATAAAAATAATACATGTAGTCAAACATAGAATCTCCTCTTTTTTTAGGTTGGTTAATCGTGTGAATTAACCCACTAAACTGTACTATTTTCAACGAGAAATAGAAGTACAAATATTAAAATGGAATATTGCCTCTCCATAACTTGCGTGATCAACTACTTAATTGCTCCAGCATGAGAAGTAGAATTTTTCCTAATTTCTCGAATCGAAAGTTAATTAATTTTATGGGGAGATTCAGCCCCTAAAGTTTAAGTAATTAATATAAAGTCACTACGTAGCAGCCCTCGTAGCCCAGTCTCAACCGATCAGCGAGGTTAAGCAACGGACACAGCGGGAGAGTACCTGATGGGTAATCAAAGTGGCAATTTATTAAGAGCGTTTACGTGGTTCGGAGGGCACGTTAAGCTGTCGGTCCCGACTGTTTCGACTGACTACAGTCGTTAAAACCAAGTCAGAGGCCATTGTGCGGTTTGAAAACTCTGACACCAGGGTTAGCCAAGTTCGTCACACACTTGACTATACCTACACGATAAGAAGAAGAAGACTCTATATTAACACGTAACAAGTGATTTACAACGGCGTAGAAAACCGCTAGCAATCAAAACTTAGTTCCTTAAAATATCAACAGTTGCCGCTAGTCGCATTATAAAACGCGGTATCGAAGTGTTGCCAAGATTTGTATTAATTAGGTGAAACTATTTTGTTGTGGTTTTTAAACTCTAAAATATACCGTGTGTCACTAGTATTCGGTTGTTTTATTATTATTTTTGAACACCACTATGTAGTACACACGAAGCTACGAGTACCTTAGTGCACTTACGGGTTTGCACAAGTAACGAGAAAACGGCAGACATAGACATACTTTTCGAGTGACAATGACTTATTTAAAATTTTATTTATTTAGATTCCTCGACTGGTCATTGTGATAAACTAAAAGAATGATCCTATGAGGCTGGCATGGTCAGCTGGGGTGACTAATAAAAATATAATATGTATATATATATATATATATATATATATATATGTCACAGTTAAAACCCATTTTTCGTTTGAACTCGTTTTCCCTAGTTAAAATTAGTTATTACTTAATGCCTTTGTTAAAACTAGAAATAATCAGTTAAAACTAGAATTTACCACTGACATTTTTGATTTTCAGATTAAACTAGTTGTCACATCGAGCTATAGTTAAAACTAGCACTCCCCCCTCGCGGAGATTATATCGGGGCAGAAACTGTAGGTTAGGTTTGTTAGTAGCCTAGCCTAACCAACCCGTTAAGGGTTGGTTAGGTTAGGTTAGAACTGCGACCCCCAACGCACGAGCCGAGCGAGCGAAGCGAGCGTGCCGCGGCAGCGGCCGGCGAAGTGCCAGAAAAGACTTTGGTTGCGTTAAACGGTAAGCACAACAACTACATAACCCACAACATAACCTCAAGCCAATCAGAATAAGGTATGATGAACTCTAACCTCGGTCGGAACAGTTTTAACTGACTCGCTTCGGGAAAACGCGTTTTGTCTTGCAGAAACTAGTTTTAACTGATATATGATTCAGACATTAGTCAATTCTAGTATTAACAAAGGCATTAAGTAAAAACTAGTTCTAACTAGGAAAAACGCGTTCTATCTACTAACTAGTTTTAACTGTAACATATACATATAAAAAATAAAAATCTATTTTGATGCCACTAGATGAAAATTTTAGTTTTGTCATGTGAACTAAGACCTGGCGCTGTGACTCAAAGACTATGAAAATACAAAGCATATTGTTACCTTAGTATCAGTCTTCGCAGCTCCCAGAAGTCTGGTCGTAGCGTCACACAGCGCTAGCGTCCTGTCTAGAAGGTCCTGCCTCGACTTGTCATCGCGCATGTTTGACAGCACCACCGCATCTGAACGAAAGAAAGACAAATTTATTATTTCGGTCATCACAACACATATAACATACAAGATCACACAGTAAAACAAGATACACTAGAGAGAAACATAAAAACAATAACAAACTAGGCATAAATCGCTACTAGCTTTTTCTCGCGGTCTCCATTCTCCTTATAAACTTTGAACCCCCGTTTCACCCTCTTAGAGGTTGAATTTCGAAAAATCCTTTCTTAGTGCTCCTCTATATTTCTTAAGAAACCTACGTGCAAAATTTGAAATCTCTAGACCCAGCAGTTTGGGCTGTGCGTTGATATGTCAGTCAGTCAGTCACCAGTCAGTTTCTTCTTTTGTATGTATATTTAGAAGAAGAAGATGTGTTGTAGGGTCCGAGACAAAGGGTCCTCAACTCAGCTGTCTGAACGATTAACAATGTAAACTTGTATCTGAACACTATGGTCTCCGCCTCTGAGTAATTCATCTACACTAATATTATAAAGAGGAAAGATTTGTACCTATTTTTGTATGTTTGTAATGAATAGGCTCAAAAAGTACTGGGCCGATTTAAAAAATTCTTTCACCATTCGAATGCTACATCATCCCTGAGTAACATAGGTACATAACATTCCCGAATTCCCACGGGAACGAAGTCCCGAGCGGGATGCTAGTTCTTAATAAAAATAAAAATAAACACTGTCAATAAGCCAAGTTAGAGGCCGTTTGGCGGTTCGAACATTGACACCAAATTACCCAATTACTGGTAAGAAGCACTCTTAACCCAGTGGCGCTGGTTGATTTCAACCGATCACTGTGGTAAAGCAATGCACACAGAGGCAGGGAACCTGAATTGGCAATTTAACATGAGCGTTTCCGTGCTTCGGAGGGCACGTTAAGCTGACGGTCGCGGCTGTTGTCGATTGACTACAGTCGTTAAAACCAAGCCAAATGCCATTGTGCGATTTGGAAACTCTGACACTAGGATTAGCCAAGTTTGCCACACACTTGATCACAGCTAAAACACAGCTAAGCTTGCTATATTATGTATGTGTTTATATTGTGTGTGGAATAAAGAAATTTGTATTTGTATTTTAGCTAAACTATAAGAAGAAGAAGACTGGTAGGAAAAATAAAAAGCATTACGAAAATCTTACCTTTTACGATATCCGCCACAAATTCGGATAAAGTCTCAGTAGATGCTTGTGCACCGGCGGCGTAGTCAAATGCTCCCGGATCTAAACGGCAAACACAAGTTATTCTAATCAGAATCAATGAGTGTGGTGTTAAACGTTAAATCTCTCTATTAGACAAAGAGGGAAATATCAAACGATGACGTCACAGTCGATAACCGCCGTATAAATTCAATACAAAATTTTATTTTGTAAGAGATGGACAAAAAAGTTTGGTAGGTTACATTTTTTTTTATCCACTTTCAAATATGATTTTGAATTCTGTTATCTATTTATTTATTATTTGGAAAACCAACATCCTTGGATACAAAGACACACACACATCACTCATAGGTATTCTCAGTCACATCCTAATTATGTTTTTTTTCTTTTTATTTAAAATATTGAATCATTAAGTACTTTACTGTCTGAACTCATGAACATTCTTAAATTAAGTAAAAGCTGTTTATAAAAAATAAAAAAATCTAAGTAGTTGTACACTTCCTAGTTTAGTTTACTCACCTGATGTATGTGATGTATGTGAAAAGGAAGAGCGGTGCCTTCTAACACAAGTTTTAAAACAACTTAAAAGGAGACACCAGCCCCCGTATCAATAATGTAAACTGGTTTTTGGTGAAAATAATTTATTTATTTATTATTTATTTATTTAAAGTTAATACAGTAAAAATAGCGCCAGAGGGCCAATATAGGTCTTCGCCAATAGAACCAAAATATGTAAGAAACAAAACACATAATATCAATTATCATATTATGTATGTCAATATATTATCTTTACTAATATCATAAATGTGAAAGTAAGTCTGTGTTTGTCCGTCTTTCACGCCTAAACTACTGAATCGATTTTTACAGAGAGATTAGGGCCTGAGAAAGGGCATAGGCTACATTTTATCCCACAGTTGGGCACGATATAACCTGGAGTCCACGCGGGCGGAAATTAGTGTTAATAGATATATTATATTCAATATCAGCCCCCAGCCCCCAACTGAACATTGTAAACCTGATCAGCAGTTCGAGCATAATGAGCGACAAACTCTTGCGCAACACCACTCGGCTGACGCTGAAACTTCACTTTGGTTGCGCGAGGGCCCAACGCAAAGGCTTGCTCGCCCTCTGGCATTGTCAATGTTGACATTTTGACATAGGGCCGCGGCCCATTACGCGCGCTATCACCATCGTAGTCGAGCTGCTGAGCAGTGAACGTGTTAAAGACTTACGGTTGTAGTTAACTAGTTGCGCGGCCGCGACCGCGGACCGAACCAACTTGTGTTCCATCTGTTCCTCGACCGCTTCTTCTTGATCGATGTCCAACGACGGCAAGGCAGATTTCTTGCTGTATACCTGGCAATTTTTTATTTGTACTTTAGTTGGTCGAGTGGTAGTGGCGCTGCCTCTTGATCGACGGGTCCTGGGTTCGATTCCCAGTCGGGGCAAACATTTGTGTAAAAAGCAGATGTTTGTTCTCGGGTCATGGGTGTTTGTGTTTGTCTTTATGCGTGTTCCAAGGGACCCACGACACAAGGGAAAACCTTAGTGCGGGCCTTTAAGTGTATAGCGTTTATTATTATTATTATTAGTTTTCTAAATATAAAAAAGGAGATGGCGCAGTTGGTAACGAGCCAGACTTGTAACCGAAAGGTTGTGGGTTCAAATCCGCCTGTACCTCTAAATTCGTCTTTTCGGATTGATAATTCACAAATAATTTTAGGGTAAGAAGAATGGGATCTAAATCTATGACCCCAGGATCAGATCTCCTGGTGATCTAACCAGCTGAGCTATCGTGCCTTCAAGTCAAGCGGCGAAATTTCTCATTCCCTTACTGAGCACATTACGTCGTGCGTGTAGGTTAGCACCATCTGTGTCTCGTACGGAGAACTACAGACTCATACCACTTATTGGAAGTAGATTATGACAAGGGCGAAACCTATTAAATATACACATCAACACGGTCTAAGGATATTGCACGATTTTTCATACTAAAGAGGTCTGTTTGAGAAGCTACAAAAGCGTAGTCGAGATAGATGGAGAGCTATAATTTTAAGACGAACAAGTGCTAAACCTGAATTTTCAATTCTAATCAATAAATTTTGTTTTACTTGAAATTTGTGAAAACGTGAGGAAAATGTATTTTTTTTCGTAAATTCGACTATTTTCATACAAAAAGCAGGCAAAAAAGGCATTTTCGTTTTTGTTTCCGCAACGTTTTCATAAATTTCAAGTAAAACAAAATTTATTGACTAGCATTGAAAATTCAGGTTTAGCACTTGCGCGTCTGAAAATTATAGCCCTCCATGTATCTCGAGTATACTTTTATAGCTTCTCAAACAGACCTCTTTTGTATGAAAAATCGTGCAATATCCCTAGACCGCGTTGATGTGTGTATTTTAGTATTTTTAAGATTTGTAATTATGGTTTCTCATTAACTATAACGTGCTCAGCGGTGAAGGAAAGACATCGTGTTGAAATCCGCATCAGTGCACGTCTAAGAAAATACGTTCGTTCAAAAGGCGAGCGTTCCACCGACCCCGTCCCTGCCCCTCGGTGCGGGTGTATGTGGGCTGATAAAAATGAGATAGGGTGGGACTGTAACCAGCAATGCGCGTTTTTCATACAGTGCCACTTTGTCATACCAGGAGGTTTACCATGATCGCTTAGCGCGATCCAATTTAGGACCTAAACAAGTCTGCAACGCTTATTCGTACCATGATGGCTTATAAGCGATTCAATTTATTTAAGATCTGAAGACCTTTGCCTATCCAAATTGGAGAAACCAAGAAAAAAAATGGACCATAGACAACCGAGCAGTTCAAAAGCAGCGCCATCATGGTACCATTTAAAAAAAAATAAAGATAATTAATATTGATGGACGCCGTCGATCATGATACTTCGATAACCACTTGGTGTTTGCGTCGCAGAATAGAAGATTATGGCAGAATAAAGGATAGGCCCCTTTTCCCAGCAATAGGACACAATATGGGCTACATAAAATACTTAGACCATACTCTCTATAGACGGAGTACTTATGACAACACAGCACTTTTGAAGAGATGCAACTTTAACCCCATCTCTTTTTGCGTAACCCATTTTTTGATGTCACGATTTTCAATTCGTGACAAACAAAGCGTTTGATTTGCAGCTTATGTCAGTCATTACGGTTTTTAAGGTTTTGTGCATAAAGTTTATTCGTTTTTGTGGTGAATTTGAGAAAGAGACTCCATTAGTTGAGTTGCTGTACAGCTTTTGTTCAGTGAGGTATGGTTGGGTGCAGGGAAGGGATAAACTATTGCTATCTAAAAAGGGCGCGCTCCTGGCTCCGTCTATAGAGTGTATGGTCTAAGATAAAATATAATAAAATTAAGTCGCCTAATATAAAAAGCTTAATTATTTTACCTTCTTCAGTTCTTTTTCAGCGTCCTGAAGTTTCTTCTGGGCTTCGTCTACGGCCTTCGTGAACTGTTCCTGACGTTTTCTCTCTTCTTTAGCTCTCAGTGCTTCTAGATCCGGTTTAGTGGGTAGACCTTCTCTTTCTGTAGAGAACAAATTAATAAAATATAAAGATTTATCTTTCATACTGGACTGGGAATAAAAGAAAAACATAGAATGTGCCAGCTGCCTACACTTCCCAGGCATAGTGTAAATGTCAGTAAGTGGGACGCGAGGGTTTTGCTGTATTGCGGGCGAAAGGCTGACAACCTCTCACCACTTACATCATTTTTCACCTTATAACCCTTAGCATCAAGTGGTTCTAGAATCACTGATACTCCGCCTACCCCGTTAGGGATCATAGGCGTGAGCGTATGTAAGTATGTGTTACTGTGAAAACTCGAACTACGTTGAATCTTAAGATTTACCAGTAAAACCTAAGATTTACTAACATGAGTTGGTAAATAAATGTCCAAACTGTTTTGTAAACATAGTTCATTTCGAACTTTTACCATCATAGTAACAAGTTAGGGGACGCTCGCCGCTTTGTCTTTCACATTGGTTAGGTTAGGTTAGTGGTACATTGGTTATAAAATCCGTATATTTACTAACTCATGCAGGTAAATCTTAGTTCGGGTTTTTACAGTAACATAATTATATACATAATCACATACCTATATCGAGATAGACGGTAAAAGTTTACCTACCTTGCGTGTGAAAAGTGTGAGATTTTGTCACAGTTTTGTCCGACTTATAAGTCAGTCCGCTTGAGACCTATGCCGTAAATGATAATCGATTTTAATCGGATTTAAATTATTGTTTTACTTAATTAAGCGCCTTTGAATCGTTTCCGCGTGGTCTTGATTTCCCATCACTAAGTCTCGCTCGTGACGTCATTTTAAGTACGAAAAATTCGACACGCTAGGTTCTCATACAGTTTGAAGCGCTCTTTTCGTCTATCTCGATATAGATCTGTGTACATAATTATTTGTTATTTTGTTTTAACTTCTGAAACACGGAGAGACAATAAAAAAATTGGAGCACTGTAAATAATTTTTGACCTTAGAACGACACTACAGATTTCGCTCATAGCATGTTTACTGTTTGATCGCTGAATGCAGTCTTTATGCAAAACGTCTACTTTCTGATGTGTCCATACATTCTAGCGCACCAAGCCGACTTTTAAATTTTCCCTACTTGACAGCACACTATGCCGATTAATGAAAATAACAGAGAAAATCTTAAACACTGTAAATAAATAGAAAGACCTCTCTCGGAGTCCCGGCGCATGTGTTCAATCCAGTCCTGACTGGCTCGCTTGCCGTCCGAGTGCGACACTACTCGCGCCCGGGCTGTGCTAGCGCTGCCGTCTGTGGGAGAACTCTGCTTCTGTGGTTTCTTGCTGAGAGAACTTCTCTTTATGGGTATTGGGGGTGGGGCGCGTCTGTTCGATTCTGTAAGGTAATGGTTACAAAGAGGAAAGATTCGTATTTATTTTTTTAAATATATTTATTTTTTCTCATCATGACACTCACAGAGGAAACTTAGCCTAGAACTTAAATTAATCCATCTCTTCTAAATATTTTGTATGTAAACAGATAAGCATCTTGGCCGAACCAGATTCTGGAAGGGCCAAGATGCTGCAGGACAATCGCGCTAAAAAAAGTGGATTGAATCGCAGTTGAAACGTAGCTGGGGGGCTACCACCTAAGCGAAGCTGATGCTGGTTAAACGAATGGAACGTTGTCGATTGCTTCTTTATAAGGAGACCTTGATTAACGCCATGAACCAAACACAACAATGTACATCATTCCATTCGTTCAATCAGCATCAGCTTCGCTTAGGTGGTAGCCCCCCAGCTGCGTTTCAATTGCGACTCCATCCACTTGTTTTAGCGCGATTGCCCTGCTGTTCACCATGCCGATATTGGGGCTACGTATGCCAAGCTGCGCTCTCATTGCTTCACTCCGACTACACTCCATTGTAACATGATATATGTCTTCAACTCTATCACACAATCTAAAACTTGGGGAAGCTACCTTACGCATCATATGACCGAAACTATTCAATGGAATGTGGCCGGAGCGGAGACAAAAAACAATCACTAAATCCTTTATAAACTAAAGTATTTTTGTATTTGTATGTTTGCAACGAATAAACTCAAAAATGTATAATGTTTCTTTAATTTTTTTTTTAATGCGGTTGTTACCATTAAGCCATATTTTTTTGTAAATTTGTCCAATTTTAAAGAGTCAGTGTGTAACTTGTTGGTGATCTATTAAATAAATAAAAACTACCGGACTGATATCAAAAATTTTTTCACCATGAGAATGCTAAATTATCCCTGAGTCACTACATAATTTTCCCAAATTCCCACGGGAACGAAGTCCCGAGTGGAAAGCTAGTCTTTTATGTTGTACAGATTTAGTTAAATATAACTTTAAATTACTTAGGTAGCGAAAGCGAAACTCAAAAAAAAATCTACTTCTCATACGAAGCCAAATCAGCTGATTGTTCAAGTTTTATTCTTATTTGGTGTAGTGATAGTTGTTCAGGTTCACGGACTAATTCAAACTCACCCATAAACTAAGTACATTGTAAACTATAGCTAAAAAAAACAGATTCAAAAACCTCGACCGAAGATTTATGAATTATGAAAGAGGCAATGACGTTTATATTTTACTTACGTTTAGCTTCCAACTCAATAGCAGCCTTTAATCCTTCATGCGCTCTCTCCAAAAGCTCTAAGTACCTGTGCAATCAGAAGGCAATATTTTGTTTCATTTTTATTTTAATAAATTGGGGAACATACAGCATTTAAATAGATGTACCCGATATAGAATAGCTTGATTATCACAGAAGCCAACAAAAATTGCCACTAATAGTAGATTTTACAACGAGTGCACAAAACGAGGGCGGATAGTAACGTCGAGGATAAAAATGGTGGACGAGTTATAAACTCTGCTTTTCACTTCGATTGCGAGGAAATAATAAAATAACATATAATAACAAATTTTATCTTTAAACTTCTGATTATTTTGGCTGTATGGAGTTTTCTATGCCTTACTATAGACCCATTTATGAGTAGATCACTTTGTGCACTAGAGCACAAAATGCGATTTTGTGCAGCCTATAGTAGATCGTTTTGTGCTCTAGAACACAAAAATCGATTTTGTGTAGCCTATAAGCTGCACAAACAAGCACTTTCCGAGCATGAGTAGTGAAAAATATATTATGTAATACGTATGTAACTTTTAAACGGCTGAACCAATTTTGATCAAATAGTTATATTTGAACCATCTCGATTACGTCAGCTTTCAAACAAAAAACGTTCACACGTCAAACTTATAACACCCCTCCTTTTTGATGGCGGTTAAAAAGAGGTCGTATCGTCGCGGTAGTCAGAAGAGTTAGTAATTCGGGTAATTATTAAAAAAAACTGATGAAAAACCATTTTAAGATAACGAAGAAAAACAATACAGCAAGAAAAGTAAAATAAAAAATAAATAAATAAAACGCCATACACTTCCAAGGCCATATACTGTTGTGTACATCTGTAATTGGTAAGTGCATTAGATGTATACCTAGATATAAGACCGATAATAGTGTTATGCACAGACCTATATCGAGATAGACGAAAAGAGCGCTTCGAACTGTATGAGAACCTAGCGTGTCGAATTTTTCGTACTTAAGATGACGTCACGCGAGCGAGACTTAGTGATGGGAAATGAAGACCGCGCGGAAACGATTCAAAGGCGCTTAACTAAGTAAAACAATAATCGAAATCCGATTAAGAGGATCGTCTCAGTGTTTTTTCCCCATACAAACGGCGTCAATGGATTCCATCCCCTAAACTTCAACGGATCCCTGTGAAATTTTGGTATAGTATCAGGAACACCAAAAACTAGGTCCGTACGTTTTGAATTTTTTGATATTTTTAGTAGACAAAAGGATATTTGAGACTGAAATTCAGCATTTTTCACCAAAAAAACTATCAACATTTAAGAGGTGACTGTTGAAAAACTAAGAACAATTTTGGAAAAAACAAAACGTACGAACCTCTTTCATACGCTTACAAATGGATAGAGACTAAAAACTTACGATTTTATTAAGTTTTTAGGGTAGGAATTCATTGACGCCTAAACTCATAATTTTGGAAATAAAACTCGGCATTTCGCCGGAAAACTGCAATTGTCCCTTTCGCACAAGTATGAGGCGGGTGGTCGACATCGAGACAGCATGAAAAACAACTGAGACGCTAGTCCAAACTGAGACGCTCCTCTTAAAATCAATTATCATTTACGGCATGGGTCTCAAGCGGACTGACTTAAGTCGGACAAAACTGTGACTGTAGATCACACTTCTTACACGCAAGGTAGGTAAACTTGTACCGCCTATCTCGATACAGGTCTGTGGTGTTATGTATTTACTGTTGATGTACCTTCACTACATAGTCACTACATAGTATAAAACAAAGTCGCTTCCCGCTGTCTGTCTGTCTGTCTGTCTGTCCCTATGTATGCTTAGATCTTTAAAACCACGCAACGGATTTTGATGCGGTTTTCTTCTGTAGATAGATTGATTCAAGAGGAAGGTTTATATGTATAATGCATGCATAATATAGTGGAGAAACACTGATAATTTTAGAGGTTTCTAATGTGATGTCGTAAAAAAACACTTTTTTGATGTCTTTTAAAACACTTTTTTTTGCGCTTACGAAAAAAAAATTGAACTAATGACCAAATAACCCATTTATCAAATAACAAAATTCTACTTCGGTGGCTATTCTGTGATCCAGTAAAGTAATTTTTTAATCAAATGATGCATAAAAAGTATGTAAAAAGTGAATAAAATACTGACGAAAATGTATGACCCAATAAAGAGTAGCTGATTTGATAATCAGTGACACTTTTGACAAGTGAGAGTATTACGTATTACCTTTCCTTTTTCACAAAGCTTCATACTGGCAGTGAGTATAGAATGATAGCAAAGAGTTTTTATGCCTAACAAAATAATTATTTCTGACGAAAATCTTGATTTTCAGTGAAATAAAATAAGTATAAAAGCAAATTAATTATTTTAGTTTTTTCATAAAATAAATCTGATTTTTAGCGATTTTGAACTATTTAAACATTTCTGTAGGCGTAACTGGCATTTTAATTGCTTAGCCTTTCAGCCTTTGCCTCATAATTGTGGAAAAAGATTTTATTCGCCATTTTATTTTGGCGGATATTTGATATTATTTGTTAAATAAAATATTTTTTGTGTTATTTAATGTATTATCATGAATACACAAAAATTGATTAAGGAATTATCCTTAATGTTTTGTGTAATATCGTAAAATTTTAGTGCATATTGTTAAATCGTATTCAGTTTGAGAACTTTTGATGTAAGTATGCACTTTATAACGATATAACGATGTATGTTTTTGACAACATTTTTTTTAGTTTCATTTCCTCGGCTACTGCATTGTAAAATGTTGAACAATATACGTGCCATAATACTTTGTGCATTTAATATAGATCAATGTGCACATTGTTAAATCGTTAACACGTTTTCCGTTAATTTTGATTGAAAATAGTATATTTTAAGATCTTTAAGTAGATATACAGACAGCAGCACGTCAGGTTACCCATTTGCACTACGAACGCCGGCGCTGTTACGAGCGAGTTAATGGCGACGTCAAAGTTAACATGTATAGCCTGATGTGCTGCCGTGTGTACCTGTAAGATGTAAGTTTTTGACAACATTTTTTTAGTTTCATTTCCTCTGCAACTGCATTGTAAAACGTTGAACAATATATCCGACAACATCCAAGAGTTGGTCAACCATGTCTATCCCGACATTGATAACATAAGTTGTAAGACTATATCTTGGTTTAAAGAAAGAGCGATTCTGTAACCAACTAACGAACAAGTAGATAAGGTAAACAACTTGATTCTTTCAAGGATTGACGCGCCGACGCAAATACACTCGATACTGTTCTCGATTTGGAAGAAGCAGTTCATTTTCCTACAAAATTTCTTAATTCTTTGAACCCGTCTGGACTCCCTCCTCATAAAATGATGTTGATAGTAGGTGGTCCTGTTATTTTGATAAGAAATCTGAATCCACCTAAACTTTGCAATGGCACGCGTTTGCTGGTAAAATCTCGAAAAACTTTTATAATAGAGTGCACAATACTCACCGGATGTGGTACAGGAGAAGATAAAATAAAAATAAATAAATGGATGAATAAATAGATGTATTGATTCCCCAAATTCCTCTGATATCATCGGATTTACCGTTCCAATTTAAACGCCTACAATTTCCGAAAAAGATATCTTTTGTGATTAAGGAATTATCCTTAATGTAATATCCTTGATGACCATTAAAAATCGCAGGGTCAAACTTTCAACGTTGCAGGCTTAGATTTGAGCGTTGATTGTTTTTCACATAGCCGATTATGTCGCTCTTTCAAGAGTAACATCTAACGAAAAAATGTTTGTTTTATCTAATGACAAAAAAACGGTGAACGTAGTATATAAAGACATTTTGTAGTATATTTAGTTAAACCTGTTCTGCTTACTATTTTCTTACAAACATGTAACAATGAAGCTTTTCTTTTTTTATTTATTGCTTCCCGTTGTCTGTATGTACCTATATATGCTTAGATCTTTAAAACTACACAACGGATTTGATGCCGTTTTTTTAATAGATAAAGTGATTCAAGGGGAAGGTTTATATGCATAATATATGCCGGCGGCGCATGACAAAAAGCTGTGAACGTTGTATATAAAGACATTCTTTAGTATATTAAGTAAGTATTAATAATTGCACCCGTGCGAAGCCGGGCGGGTCGCTAGTATAAAATAAAGTCGCTTCCCGCTGTCTGTCTGTCTGTCTGTCTGTCTGTCCCTATGTATGCTTAGATCTTTAAAACTACGCAACGGATTTTGATGCGGTTTTCTTTAATAGATAGATTGATTCAAGAGGAAGGTTTATATGTATAATACATGCATAATATAGAAGAGAAACACTGATAATTTTAGAAGTTTCTAATGTGATGTCGTAAAACACACTTTTTTGATGTCGTATAAAACACTTTTTTTGCGCTCACGAAAAAAAAAATTGAACTAATGACCAAATAACCCATTTATCAAATACCAAAATTCTACTTTGGTGGCTATTCTGTGATCCAGTAAAGTTATTTTTTTTATCAAATGATGCATAAAAAGTATGTAAAAAGTGAATAAAATACTGACAAAAATGTATGACGCAATAAAGAGTAGCTGATTTGATAATCAGTGACACTTTTGACAAGTGAGAGTATTACGTATTACCTTTTTCACAAAGCTTCATACTGGCATTATAGAATGACAGCAAAGAGTTTTTTTGTCTAACAAAATAATTATTTCTGACGTAATCTTGATTTTCAGTGAAATAAAATATAAAAGCAAATTAATTATTTTACTTTTTTCATAAAACAAATCTTATTTTTAGCGAATTTGAACTATTTAATAATTTCTGTTATGTAGGCGTAACTGGCGTTTTAATTGCTTAGCCTTTGCCTCATAATTGTGGAAAAAGATTTTACTCGCCATTTTATTTTGGCGGACATTTGAAATTATTTGTTTAATAGGTAAAATATTATTTTTGTTATTAAATGTATTAATATGAATACACAAAAATGGATTAAAGAATTATCCTTAATGTTTGTGTAATATCGTAAAGTTTTAGTGCACATTGTTAAATCGTATTCAGTTTGAGAACTTTTGATGTGAGTAAGTATGTACATAAAACGATGCAATAACGATGTTATGTTTTTGACAACATTTCTTTTAGTTTAATGTCCTCGGCCACTGCATTGTAAAACGTTAATCAATATACGTGCCTTAAGTAAATCGTTAACAACTAACTATAAATACATTATGCATTTAATATAGATCAATGTGCACATTGTTCAATCGTAAACACGTTTTCAGTTAATTTTGATTGAAAATACTATATTTTAAGAACTTTGTATGTACAGACAGTACCACGTCAGGTTACCCATTTGCACTACGAAAGCCGGCGCGCTTTCGTATTACGAGCGAGTTAATGGCGACGTCAAGGTTAACATGTATAGCCTGATGTGCTGCCGTGTGTACCTGTAAGATGTAAGTTTTTGACAACATTTTTTTAGTTTCATTTCCTCTGCAACTGCATTGTAAAACGTTGAACAATATACGTGCCTTAAGTATATCATTAATAATTAACTATAAATACATTGTGCATTTAATATAGGTCAATATGGCTCTTAACAGCATTTAAATGAATGTTAACAGGTTGGTAATGGAGAGTTAACACAAAGTGGTGGAAGGATTAACCTAGAAAACCTTTGTGTTTTGATAGACAACATCCAAGAGTTGGTCAACCATGTCTATCCCGACATTGATAACATAAGTTGTAAGACTATATCTTGGTTTAAAGAAAGAGCGATTCTGTCACCAACTAACGAAAAAGTAGATAAGGTAAACAACTTGATTCTTTCAAGGATTGACCCGCCGTCGCAAATATACAACTCGGTCGATACTGTTCTCGATTTGGAAGAAGCAGTTCATTTTCCTACAGATTTTATATTGAAAGTAGGTTGACCTGTTATTTTATTAAGAAACCTGAATCCACCTACACTTTACAATGGCACGCGTTTGCTGGTAAAATCTCTAAAAACTTTTATAATTCAGTGCACAATACTCACTGGATGTGGTACAGGAGAAGATGTATTGATTCCCCGAATTCCTCTGATACCATCGGATTTACCGTTCTAATTTAAACGCCTACAATTTCAGATAAAGATATCTTTTGTAATGACCATTAAAAATCGCAGGGTCAAACTTTCAACGTTGCAGGCTTAGATTTGAGCGTTGTTTGTTTTTCACATGACCAATTATATGTCGCTCTTTCAAGAGTCTAAGGAATTTTTTTTTGTTTTGTCTAATGACAAAAAAGCGGTGAACGTAGTATATACAGATATTTTGTAGTATATTTATTAGTTAAACCAGTTCTGCTTACTATTTTCTTATAAACATGTAACAATGAAGCATTTCTTTTTTATTTATCGCTTCCTACTTTCTGTCTGTCTGTGCCTATGTATGCTTAGATTTTTAAAACTACACAACGGATTTTGATGTCGTTATTTTTAAAGATAGAGTGATTCAAGAGGAAGGTTTATATGTATAATATATTCCGGCGGCGCATGACAAAAGTGAACGTTGTATAAAAGACATTCTTTAGTATATTCAGTAAGTATCAATAATTGCACCCGTGCGAAGCCGGGCGGGTCGCTAGTAATAAATAAAATGAAAAGGCCCACACTAAGGTTTTCCCTTGTATCGTGGGTCCCTCGGAACACACGTAAAGACAGACACAAACACCCATGACCCGAGAACAAACATCTGATTTTTATACAAATATTTGCCCCGACTGGGATAGCTCTCCCTTCCATCATGACATGAAACAATCCCTTCCATATTTTTTTTGTCGTAGGTTAAAAATATATGGTAATGACATCACCTGCCCGCCTCCTCGCTAAGCGCGGCGGTGTGCGGGTGGTAGCTGCGTGACGTCACGCGCCGCAGCGAGCGCGCGCGCCCGCACACCGCGCCCGCACTGCGGACTAACGCGGACTGACAGCCGGGGGCGGATATACACGGGGCCGATAGCTACAGGAGATAAATAAACAGGGTTCATAAATATTATAAAATCAATATGTTAAGTTGTTAGTTCACCTTCAAATAAATACTATAAATACCTGTGTAGTAGCATGTAAGGCATCAGACGCATCAGCCAATGAGGTAGCAAGACGTAGTAACATGGCGGCCTCTCTCTCCGCCTTCACCCCCTCTTCTTTAGATATTTCTTTCGCCACGCGTTTGGTCTCCTCCGCTAGTTGGTTGGCTTTGTCGCAAGCTGAACTTGATAACTGCATTATCTGTGAATATGTCGGTTATCTTTGAATATATCACTTGCTCAGTGGTGAAGGAAAACATCGTGATGAAACCCGAACGAGAAAATTCGTTTTCATTTGGCGCGCGCTCCACCAACACGCATTGTGCCAGCGTGGTGGACAATGGCTTATTTTCGTGTTTCGAAGGGAGGCCCGTGCCCTTCGGTGGGGACTTATATGGGCAGTTAAAAAAATATAAAAAATGGCGGATAGTTCATGCATGATAGTGGATGGTATACTGCCATCCGTTCGACAATAATTCCTAAAACCCATCACGCCAGTAATTCATTTCGGGGTAAGCAGGACGTCAAGACACTTATGTGGCGTCAAGAAACTTGACATTTCATTCTGAGGGTTATTAAATGGAATATAGCGATAGGTTGTTAGCCTTTCACTCACGAAACAGCAAAACCCTCGGGTCCCACTTACTAGCTTTTACCTAGAATAGAATAGAATAGAATAGAAAAAATCTTTATTTTATAGGACATTCAGGATGCCACTTAAAACAAGTCAAGATTACAATGAAATACATACAAACAAACACTAAAGGATTTAAATACATACATACGCATTCGTGCTATTGACCCTACTGACTCTACGCCTATTCGCAAAGTAAGAATTCTAAGGTCCGTATTAGATAGATAGATAGATAAAAACATTTATTCACATAACCACAGCACACGAAAAATCAAAATAAAGCATTACAACTCACAAAAATAAATTGAACATGGAACACAACACAAAGAAGTACAAAATTAGGTAATCAGACAGGCTAGAGAGAGAGTCGTGTACTGTGCCGCGGTGAATGGGCTTTGGCTCAGCTCAATGTTACAGCAGAGCTGCAACGCTGATAATTCTGCCAATACCCAGAGCATTCGAAACGCACCTACTGCAATAAATGAATAGATACGATGAATATACATATGTTTTACTATAGATAAATTATGTAATGTGAAATATAAATATTAACAGAGAAAAAAAAAGAATAAAAGGGGTACGTAGAAGAAATTACTTCAGATACATAAATATATACATTGGATTGTGGTATGATAAATTAAAACAATATATAATACATCAGTGTATTTTAAAATAGAAGGCCAAAATTTTTCCGGATACCTAGTAGACTTTTTATATAAGTTTTTGTTTAGAAATCAAATTTTCTATAAGTTTGCACTTAAATGTCACGACAGAAGGAGACTCAAATCTTGATCTATATTTAAGTATTTATTGCTTGTCTCTTTCTCTCACTATAAAAATGACAAATATGACAAAGGCTACCAAAGTATAGATCAGAGTCTGAGTCGCGTTCTGTAATACGGACTTAAGTTTTTCTTTCACTCCCACTCCTACCCCCCGATCTCGGTAAGTTTGAACGTGTTTACATAAGCTAAACCGTTGACGTTTCCTTTGTATTCAGCCCAATAGAAACAATAGAAACGTGAGCGATTTAGATTTGGTAAATACTTTCAAACTTACCGCGATCGGGGCAACAACATTTTGAAAGATTAACTAACCTGTTGCACTTTGACAGGGTTTTTCCGGGCGCTGAACACGAAATGTAGTTTTTGTGACGCATCCGATAACTTTAATGCAGCTTCATTTAATTCCTGAAATCACCCATTAGATGACTAAAATTCTTGTATTATTATTTTTAACCTGTGGTGTTCTTACACAGTTGTGCAAGCATTTACTGTAAAAAAGGTGCGGCAGCAAAGATTTTGTTAAAATATCGGGTGGAGGAAAAACAATCTTCTTTTTACAAACCCCCCTCTTACCCCGGTTTAGGCCTAGTTTAGGCTCCAGCCTCTCACAGGGTATGAAATATCAATTTGTTAATGATTAGTGTGATTAATGTATGTACTTGTACTCTGTACTTGTTTGTGAGTGAGAAATATACGCATTTAATTTTACTTTTTTTTATTTTTTTTATTTAATATTTAAATAATAGCTAAAAAAATTAACGGCTGAGTCAAATTTGAATGAATGAATGAATCGTTTATTTCTGAATCGTAATTTGATAGCTAATAATAATCAGTTAAAAATTAATTTAAATAAAATGAAATTATATTTTACTTATAAAATCGTTGAATTATTGTGAGACTGCTGATCCCACAGACAAACCATTGAAACGGTTTTGTGGAAGTGTGCTGTTCATATTGTTAGTATTATATTTGTAATTAATGAATATAAAAAAAATTCTGTTACTCCACGATGCCACAAACATACAAATAGATACACACATAGGTTAAACTTATAATACCCCTGTCTTTGCTTTGGGGATTTTAAAGGACGTAGTCATACCGTAGGATCATCCGTCGATGCGCTGGCGCAGACCGTGTGTATGACGTCACACCACGCTTGCATTTCTTCCAGCATGGCTTGTCGGGTCGCGTCGTCTTTGCATGTCGTGCTCAAGTCTCGCGCGTCTATGTCAAATAGAGTCATACCAATGAATTTTTGTCATAACTTTTTTTAATGTGAAACCAGATTTCAGATTTCCTTCGCATGCAAAAAATTTTATATATGTGAAAGTGTGTTTGTTTGAAGGAATGACAATATTAAGGGTTGATTTAAAATAATGCTAGCTTTCCGCATAGAACTTCGTTCCCCGTAATAACACAAACGTTAGTGTAGCCTTTGAATTATTTTGATGTTTTAGATTTAAGATAACTTTGTTGTAAGTTTCTTTAAAATCCATCCAGTAGCTTTTGCGTCAAGATGTAACAAACAAACAAACATCCATCTATCCCAAAGATATAATATAGGTTTATATAGGTTCGCATTAATATACAATTCAATAACAATATACTTTATTGCACACCAACATTACAGAATACGATACAGAGTAAAAGTTACATTATGGACAGTAAAGTTAGGGTACAAAAGGCGGCCCCATTGCTAAGAAGCAATATCTAGCAAACTAATATTAGTAGGAACTAATTTTATGTTTAGCATTAGCAAACTTTTGCTATTTAGCAAATTTAAGTGGCAGTGGGCTGGTCATATCTGTCGTAGAACCGATGGTTGTTGGGCAGACGAGTTCTAGAATGGAGACCACGAACGTAGCGTAGGGCGCCCTGTTACTAGGTGGGGTGACGATATTCGTAAGGTAGCGGGTAGTGGCTGGAGGAGAGCTGAAGACCGAGCTCAGTGGCGAGACGTAGGAGAGGCCTATGTCCAGCAGTGGACTGACACAGGCTGATGATGATGATGATGATGAATTTTATGTTGATGGGATAGCAAATATTCATACCAATATACCTACTATTTCAGGATATGAAAATTACGTAATATCGACTCTTACCGTTAATAATTTCCGGCACGAGGTGTGAAATCTTTTCAAAGGATTTTTCAGCGGTAACATAGTCTGGATTTTTGGCATCTGCAAAAATAACGTATAGTAAGTAAATAAATTCTACCAATGTGAGGGACATTCACTAATAATTTTAGGAAAAGTAAAATGTTCGGCGCGAATACACGAACGACGACGCAATGTCTTTAGTAAGGGAAGGAGAAAATTTCGCCGCTTGACTTGAAGGCACGATAGCTCAGTGGGTTACAGCATCAGGAGACCCTGGGGTCGTGGGTTCAAGTCCCATTCGCGCCGAACATCTTTCTTTTCATAAAATTATTTGACTTTTAATTTATGATATTTATTTTATTTTCAAAGAACTTTTTACCAGATTTAGCGTTGATGAGATCGCTCAGCGCGGCGTTCACTTCAGCCATGACACTTAACAATTTCTCCTGAAGTTGTTTAGTCTCCTGGTCGCTTAGTTTCGCTTCACTAGGCTACAAAAACAATATAAAAAAATAACTCTACAGACTCAAAAGCCCATACTAAAGTTTTCCTTTGTGTCGTGGGTCCCTTGGAACACACATAAAGACAAACACAAACACCCATGACCCGAGAACAAACATCCACTTTTTTCACAAATATTTGCCCTGACTGGGAATCGAACTCAAGATCCGTCGATCAAGAGGCAGCGCCGCTACCACTCGACCAAACCGGCCGTCTAATTATGAAAATAGTCTTAAGTTACAAAAGTCATGATAATGATAACTTTATAATGGGCTATGTATGACATTTTAAAAATATTTTTAATTTAGTTTGATTTATTATTTAACATAAAGGAATAAGGTCCCGTTTCTTAAAAAATAACATTTAAAAAATCTATCTTTTAAAATTAAAATATAATAATTAAAGATTCTCAGTACAGTAAACTTAATCCTAAGAACGGCATTATATGCAATCGTTTTCCTTTGCCAAACCGTAATGTCAATTAAAAAAAACATAACCTGTTTCATATTGTATTGTCGTAGACACATTACTATTATTATTTTGTGATATTGTATTGGTTGTTTATTTCCGAGTTTGGTTGGTTGTTACTTCAGGCAAGTTGGTAGAATCAGCTCTAACGAACTGAGCGGTATCCATAGTGTCAGAATCCAGTGTATTGCGAAAGTTGAAAGTCCAGGAAGCAAAGCCAAGTCGTCAGTAAATATCAATCCAAAAAATCAAAACCACGAAACAGAAGGTAACAATAGAGTCCAGGTAGCAAAACCAAGTAAATATCCAAATAATCAAAACCACGAAACAGAAACAAACTCAACAACCAACAACTCAAAAACACAACGGTTAGGTTATGTGTCAACAAACTGTCAAACGTCTTGTTTTTTTTTTACTTTGGCAAAGGAATTAAACCGTATAGAATGCTGTAGTAAGCAACAAATCGTAACCAAAATTTTAAAAATGTATTATTTTTTTATCTATAATCAAAATTATTTGATATATTTTTTTATTGGAATATGGAACCTTAAATCTGCTTAAAATAAAATAAAAATACATTATTTTAAAAATCTTGCACATAGCCCATTGATGACAACTTCCATGCTGGACTGGGAGTGAAAGAAAAACTAAGAATGTGCTAGCTGCCTAATCTACCCAAGCATATTGTAGAAATCAGTACGTAGGACGTAAATAGTTTTTTTTTTTTAAACGTCAACTACTTTTTTAACACTATGCCGAAAAAGTATAGTCTAGCTAGAGGCGAAGAGTTGAAAGAATTAATTAACATCCTGAATGTATGTACAGTCAAGAGCACGTCACGCTTGACACTACCAGTTTAAGCTGAGCTCTTATTTTATACCGCGCGCCATACAATGCAGGGCCGATCCAAAGTCTAAAGTGTCAAGCTTGACGTACTCTGACTGTACTTTGAAACAAAGCTATTTTTTTGGCTTTGACTTTACCGTGAGCGCAAGGCTCAAGACTAGTCTTGCATATGATAACCCTCAGAAAGTATGTCAAATGTTACGTCACATATACGTGTCCCAGAATATGTGAATCAAATTGTAACGGGAGATTCCTTAAGGTAAGGACCTTTCAAATGTACCAAATAAAAAAATAAAAAATAATGACCTTTGTGTAAAATTAAAAATAAATTTTTTTAAAAAAGTTCGACTTTTTTCAGACTTTCGACTAAGTACAGGTCCTTCGTTTGTGGCTAATTTAAAAAAATTTCACTACTATTATTCGTAACGGATTGATTCATTAAACCACAAACTTTTTTTTAAACCGACGTAGCTTAGAAATCGCAGCATTATTTTGTTAATTTCAACCTGTAGTTGAAAGTCTGAAAAAAGTCGTATACTTTTTTAAAAACTTTGATTTTTTATTTTTACACAAAGGTCATTATTTTTTTATTTGTAACATTTGAAAGATCCTTACCTAAGAAATCTGCAGTTACAATTTGATTCACATATTCTGGGACACTCTGTACTTACATAACATGAAGCTCTGCGTACCCTGAAAGGGATTATAGGGCTAGTTTACGGATGGATATATGGATGATTGATCATGATAAAGCTTCTACAGTATGTTTAAGGAGAGTAGGTAGCTGACTCTCTAGGTTTTTTTCTCACTTTCAGTCGAACGAGGAAACAGAAAGGTTAAGAGTTAACCCATCTTATAATAAATAAATAATAATAAATAAATGGCGAATCCATTAGAACAGTAACAAAATACAAACCTGTTCGAGTAGTTTCTGGTTTTCCTTGATTTTGTTTTGCACTGTCGCTGTGCTTGATATGAATCTCAACCTGTTTTCTTTTATATTAGCGGGCGTTAGTCCACCTGAAATAAATGTATAATAGATTAATAGGAACATTATTCAGTTCTTCCTTTCTTTGAGCAATAAATATGTGAGTACCTACATGGTTTTATTTCATAAAGCTTTGCTACACACGCTTATACTACAATAATTTTCCACGTTAAAAACGTACAGTCTGTCAAAAAAGAGTAGAAATTAAAAAGTGGCAACACTGTAGCGTTGTCCCTTTCAAATCAATCTAAGAAAAACGGGACGACACTACAGTGTTGCCACTTTTTAATTTCTACTCTTTTTTGCCAGACTGTATGAGTCACCGACTTCAATCACAACAACAGTTCACACAAATTAGATAACTAGTATTTTTTGCAGATAACAATGCCTATTAGCACAAACGAAAATGTCACTCTTTTATTTAAATGATGTTCTGGTTTGTAGTATTTTTTTATTTTTGTCGAATTTTTTAAAAGCGCTGGATCATTTTCGATAAAATTTATATGGGACCACCTCTTTGGAACAAAATTTTGAAAATCGGTCCATAATTAGCGGAGAAATCGAAGAACATACATAAAACAACGAAAAATACGTGCAGTCGAACATAGAACCTCCTGCTTTTTTGAAGTCAGTTTATTTAAAAAAAAAAAGAATACGCTTATTTTGAGTAAACTTTCCACATTTTTGCCCCAAAACTAGTATGGTCAAAACGAAACCTGTTTAAAAAATAAATTCTTACCTTTACTAATATCTTCGCACGCAGCATGAATACCGGCCAACTTGTCGTCGAGTTGTATCTGATAAGGTCTCGCAGAGGGCGCCACACGCGCGAGCGCCGCGCCGCTCGACGACAGCCGCTCGCAACACGACGTCAGAGACGACTGGTTCTCGGCCACGTCGATAGATGGCGCTGTCAACTGTTTAACGGGAATACAAACAATACTACCTTAATTATGATTTTAATCTTCTTCTTATCGTGTAGGTATGGTCAAGTGTGTGGTGAACTTGGCTAATCCAGGTGTCAGCGTTTTCAAACCGCACAATGGCCTAGAAGTTTTAATTAATTTTCTTTTGTCTGCATCAATTGTTGACATGGGTTTTTTTTTTTTTTTTTATCATATTAATTTTTTAATGTATTGTTTTTGTATGTATTTGATGTATCTGATTGTGCACTATGGGCAAAGCCTGAAATAAATAATTTATTTACATTTAATTGTCTAGTGCATGCCCAAATTGAATAACCTGGATTAACCACATAGGCTACATAATTTTCCTAAATTCCCACGGAAATGAAATCCCGCACGGAGAGCTAATCACCTATAAAGGTAAGTATATCACCTCCTGATCATACCTGCGCAGTGGTATGTAATGCCCGTGCATTATCCCGCACGTGTCGCCCGCACGCACGCACTTGGCACGCTTGTCGCGGGCTGACTGTAGCACATGTCGCCACAGCCGCATCTGCCATCTGATTGGCTGTTGAACAGGCTTCTGATGATAACTGCATTATCTGGACACAAAAAAACCCTGGTTGGCTATATCCTTGATACAGTCGTAAGTTTTACGTGAATACGTCAATGTACAGAGGCCAACGCATTAGATTACTCCATTTTCATTGCAAAACCGCTCTTATCACAACAGCACAGAGTGCACGCGTGTGGTAACCTGAGTTGGGGCCGTCCGGACATATGACAGAACATCAGGCTATACATGTTGTGGTGGACTGTATTGAAACACAGGTTGAGTTCCTCAGTAGGGTTTATTTTCCTTCGCTTGAGAGAGTTCTTCACTTGTCGATCGCTTACTGCTGACTACTGCTGACTGCTGCTGACTACGGTTTTACAAACAAAATGCGCGACTTATATTCTAAACTAGCCTAAACAATTAACCAATCACAACGTCTACATTATTCCGTCCGCCAATCAGAGTGCCGAGTTTTTCTGTCGCGCCGATTCCCATTGTTCCGTCGCGCCGTCTCTTTCTTGCCGCGTCTCGCACTGCTATCCCGCTCGCACGGTGCCTCGCGGTCGTTCTCGGCGCTCCACTCCTGTTGTGATCGGCTAGTTGCGAGAGTTCTTTTGTCTAGGTCGTGCCGGAAACGTGTTTGTCTCGTTATTTGCTCGCTGTCCTTAACACATGTTGACCTTGACTTAATGTAAATGGGTAACTTGACGTGCTGGAGTCTGTACTATCGAGGGTATTCGGGCAATTCGAAGAAGAAACTTAAAATTCATATTAACCGACTATGTTATCATTTAATGTTTTTTTTAGCGTTTGTTTTGCTTAATTGGCATTTCGTTTGCTGAATGCATTGGCATTTTCTGGGTTAACTCGCTCCATCATCGACCTCATCTATGACTTTGGCCAAGATTGGGGTCAAGAGTTAACCCATCTCATAATAATAATAAAAAAAATTATACGCACCAACAGGTGGCGTTAGTTCATAAGCCCGAAAGAAAACTGCTTTTTGAATGCAAATGACTTAAAACAATATCAATTTTCGTCTAAATAAACTACAATTAATATAAATCCATACCTGTTTACCCGCTTCTGGTAACTCACAAGGGGAGAACACGAAGATAAGCTTGTTCGACGAATCAGCAAATTTTTGTGCTGAATCTACGAAATCCTGGAAAAAAATTCTTATTAGTATTTACAACTTTTACAACTTTTCACGAGACTTATTAAAGACGAACAATGCCATCATACATCGTTCTGTTACATGTACAGTCAAGAGCAAGTCACGCTTTACACTACCATTTTAAGCTGAGCTCTGATTTATACTGCGCGCCATACAATGCAGGGCCGGTCCAAAGTCCAAAGTGTCAAGCTTGACGTGCTTTAGAGTGTACGTTGAGATTAGCAAGCGCCACTGGGGTACGAGCGATTAGTGAGATTAAGCAACTTACACAGAGGCAGGGAACCTGATGGGTCAACAAAGTGGCAATTTATGACAAGCGTGTCCGTGCTTCGGAGGGCACGTTTAAGCTGTCGGTTCCGGCTGCTGTCGATTGACTACAGTCGTTAAAACCAAGTCAGAGGCCATTGTGCGGTTTGAAAACTCTGACACCAGGGTTAGCCAAGTTCACCACACACTTGACTACACCTACACTATAAGAAGAAGATCATCTGTGTTTCGCATTATGTACCTTATTCCTATAACTGTATAAGCTAATATCTAATGCTTACATTGACATCTGCGTAGGCGGCGCTGGCTAGCACACCCTGTATGTTAGTGCACCACGTCTTCACTTCATCTGTAATCCTGTTTCTGTCTGCTTCGTCTGAATGCTGCGAGCTCAGGGTGTTTGCATCTGTTTATATCAAACAATTATCTATAGGGTGTTTTTACAATACAATACTCTCTATTGCACACCAAAAATACGTTTTTTATTATTATTATAAGGTGGGTTAATTCTTGACCTCAATCTTGACCATGAGGTCAAAGATGAGGTCGACGATGGTGCGAGTTAACCCAGAAAATACCTATAAAGGCACTGGTACTCCCATGCACCGACGGAATACAGCAAGCTGTTTGGCGTCGGACTTCGGTAGGAGGGTGGTTGCGAACCAGACGGCCCTTTACAGAGCCCTTTACGTTTATCTTAAAGTGTACACACGGCAGCACACCAGACAATACATGTTGACCTTAGCTTCGCCCTTATCTTGCTCGTAATAACGGCGGATTTCGTGGTGCTAATGGGTAACCTGACGTGCTGCTGTCTGTAGAATACAGCGCGGCGGCCTCATTGCTATACGGCAATTTTATCTAGGTAAACGGGGTGGTGAAGAAAACCGTGCGGTAGCGTGCAAAGAGTTTTAAATCAATATTTTTTGTATATCAATACCGAATCCGAAAAAAAAATTATAATAAAAATAAATTAAAATTAAACCATCGCGTGCTTTTTGAACACATGGTGTACAAGATTTGTATCGCACGCGGCGTTAAAAAGCACGCGCCGGGTTAAATAACGGAATTTCCCCCACGAAACCAAACAAATTCAAATTCAAACAAGCTTTATTTCATAGAACATAGAAGCTTTATTTCATAGAAGCTTTATTTCATAGAACATTGTTACTTAAAATAAGTCAAAGTTACATTAAATACATAATGAATGAATGAATAAAATCTTTATTGCACACGTAAACAAAAACAAAACCAGTAGGAAACATACAAATTTATTCGTTCATTCAGGATGTTACTATGAAGGATTTTTAAAAAATTGTAATTTCTTACCTTTTACAATCCCAGGCATGAGTTTACCAATAGTTTGGAGAGCTTCCTCAGCCGCCGCGTAGTTAGGGTTGCTCAGATCTAGAACAAATACGAGATTATCTTGACGATAGATTTGATGAGTAGGTATTTTTGTTTTTATACCTTATTTTGGATCACTTCATCAGCCTTCAAAACTGAATAACTGTTCCCATACCACGAAATATGAAAAAAAATTTTCGTCTCTCGTCTTTCGTAGTGCAAATGGGTAACCTAAAGTGTTGCTGAATGTGGAAAAATTATATATAAAAAAAACTATCCCGGAGCAAAAAAATTGTCGAGACATAAATAGACATAAATGATCAAGTTCTTAAACAATACACACGCAAGTTCGCACGCACGCACGCATGCAAGCTCGCACGCACACACACACACACACACACACACGCACATACACACTCTTTCACATTTATATTCTTAGTAAGGATTGCGCTAGAAGCACCTGTTTTAGCAATGATAAGAGCGGCGACGGCGGAGTTGGCTTCAGCCAGGTCACGAGACAAATGCTCCTGTAGCTCCTTGGACTGGTCTGCACTCAGCTTTACACCTGGATCCTTCTCCATCTGGGGAGAAAGTGTACGCATTTATATAAATCTTTTGTACAACAAAATTACAAAGAAGACACTGACTAAAAAAATATGTGTTTGTATTTATACGTGAGCGCTTGTAAGTGCTTGTATGATAGATAGATAGATAGATAGATAAAATCTTTATTTATACACAGTTAAATGGACAAACTAATAACAAAAAAGAACAAAACTAAATACAACTTATAACTAATAATTAAGACAAAACAAAGGAACACTGTATATAAAAGGGTGCTGACTCAGCGTGTGCTGCCACTGGACAGCGCTGTTCTTCCGTCAGCACCCGTGAGCGACCGCGTCCGAGCGGTACCAGACATTTAGGGAAACAAATTATATGAAAAATAACAAATAATTGTGAGTTTGTGTGTGTGTGTGTGTGTGAGTATGGGTAAGTGTGTCTATGTGCATACTTTCTTATGCGAAAATGAAAATTGGAAATGAATGGCAATTGAATGTATTAGTAGAAAATTAAATGTAATTATTAATTAGATATTATTAAATTGATTTGTTATACATACTAAGTTGTAAACCGTAGCAGCCCCAGACATCAGCCTATCTTGACTCTGGAATAGATATGAGCGTACTTAGCTATTTGTGCATCTATGAGATGTTTTTTATATATTTTTTTAAAACTTGATTTGTGCTTAAGTTCCCTTAAGGGTGGTGGCAAGTCATTCCAGATTTTAGAAGCCTGATACCTGAAACCGCTACGAAAGGCAACTGTTTTGTGACGGGGAATACACAATATGTTGGAACATACTCTACGATTAAGTTTATTTCGTACCCCGCGAGACCAAGTCAGCTTATTATATAAGAATTTAGGTGTATGAGATTTAATAACACTTAGATTTAATAACACTTATAAGAATTAGGAATTGAGATTTAAGAATTGAGATTTAATAACACTTATAAGAATTAGGTGTATGAGATTTAATAATTTTTGCCGTGATTCCATGTTTAGCACCCTGAATCTATTTAAATAAGGAGTAATATAAGACCTAGGGGGAATCTGAAAACAGTAACGAATGCACGCGTTTTGAACACGTTGTATTAGTCTATGAGAGCTTCCCTTCAAACAAGGACCGTACACAGTAATACCATAATTTAGTCTGGACAATATTAATGACTCGCAGAGCAAAATTCTAAGGTCTTGGGAAATAACATTCCGGATATTGTATAATACTTTTAAACGGTAAAAACAAGAACGTGCAAGATCGAGAACATGTTTTTCAAAACGCAAGTTACTGTCCATCTGCAGACCTAAATTTCTAGCCTCTGTAACACGCTCAATGCTTGCACCGTCAACTTTAACATCCAAAATCATTCTATCAATAGCTGCGACCTGACAGCGAGACCCTAATACCATATATTTAGACTTTGTAGGGTTAAGGACTAGACAGCTTCTAACAGACCAATGAGAAATCCGAAGTAAGTCATCATTGAGTTTATCAATGGCTTGGGTTATGTCTTTCGGTTTTGCAGAAATATACAACTGCAAGTCGTCTGCATACAAGTGGTAGTTGCTGTGGATTATACAGTTTGATATGTCAGCAGAATATAATATAAAAAGTAATGGTCCAAGCATTGAGCCCTGAGGCACACCCCTGGAAAGGGGTTTTACCCGTGACTCCATAATCGAACCATCAAATTTTTGCAAAACCACCTCCTGCCGACGGCCGACAAGATAACTGTGAAACCACGCTACAGTAGGTGCGTCAAAACCGTAATACGTCTTTTTGGATAGCATCAGCTGCACGTTTATACAGTCAAAAGCACGCGTAAAATCAAGCAAAGCCAAAATACTACCTTCTCCACCATCCACACCAGACAACACATTATCAATAACATCTGTCAATGCTGTTGAAGTACTGTGGTTCCTCCTAAAACCTGATTGAAGCAAGGGTAGTATGCTGTTAGCCTCACAGTATCTCATGACCTGAGAATGTACTGCTTTTTCAAGAATCTTGGATAAATAGGGTAATATGCTGATAGGCCGCAAATGCTTTATCTCGGAAGGGTTATTAATTTTAGGGATAGGTTTAATAATTGCTGTCTTCCAAATTTCGGGGAAAGTAGAAGTTAATATTGATCTATTGATTATATATGTTATTATAGTAAGTGTTTGAGGAAGTGTCATAATAACCATATTCATGTTTATTAGGCGTTTGATTTAATACCTGTGGCGTTTGATTTAATTTGCAAAATATATTCATGAACAGGACTCAAGTGAAACACCGCAGATGAAAATTTATTCGTATTAAAGTAATTTAATGATGAGAAATCAGTTACACTAGAACCAGGAATATCCAAAAAGTAGTCATTAATATCATCAGGAGCCAGCAAGAGATCTGGCAGATCGTCATTATGCTTATTATTATTAGGTAACGCGTACTTATTAATATTTTTCCACATCAATTTTGGATTATTCATATTGCTATTAATATATTGAGCAAAAAATGCAGATTTCTCATAAAATAAACTAGCACTAGCAAGATGTTTTAGTTCTTTGTATCTCACTTGATCCCTGTATGTGTGTGTGCGTGCGCGTGTGTCTGCGAGCGAGTGTTTCTGCGTGCGTGTGTGTGTGTGTGTATGTATGTGTGTAAATAACAAACCTGCTTAAGTAGGTCACGCGCCGCGCAGGCCTCCTCCAGCGCCGCGGACGAGCTGCTCATGAACTGGAACCGTCGCAAACGCTGCGACGGAGTTTCGGGTGGTTCTAACACAAATTATTATACATTATACACTTAAAAACTCGAATATTGCAAAAAACTATCGCCCCTAACATTCATAGATAGCAGTGATAGTCCAGTTGGTAATGAGCCAGACTTATAACCGGAAGGTTGCGGGTTCAAATCCTGGCGCGGGCCTGTACCTCTTAATTCGTCTTTTCGGATTTATGTACGGATTTTTCTTTGACTATCATTTGCTCAGCGGTGAAAAAAAAACATCGTAATAAAACCCGCACGTCTAAAAAAAAACCCACATTGTGCCAGCGTGGTGGACTATGGCCTAAATCCTCTTCGTGTTTTGAAGGGAGGCCCGTGCCCCTCGGTGAGGACGTATAATAGTGCCCCTGGGCTAGATTGTGGTCAAGAGCAAACCTATTATCTGTAAAAAAATAGACTGATATAAAAAAAAGGCAGAACCAATTTTGTTCAAATATAGATGAGAACCATATCGATCACGTCCGCTTTCAAACAAAAGCAAACCGCATCAAAATCGATCCATCCGTTTAGGACCTACGATGTCGACGCCAAACAGCTTGCTACCAGTACCATAGTAGGCACTTTTTGGGTTAACTCGCTCCATCATCGACCTCGTCTATGGCCTTGGTTGAAATTCAGGTCAAAAGTTAACCCATCTCATAATTTTTAAAAATCCAGACATTGGAAGCATTTTTGCTCCAGCTGAAACGGAAACACTACGCTCAGTCAACTATTCATGTTTCTTCTTTCTCACCTTCCCCATCCTGCGACTCGGCTAAAGTCTCCTTAATAGCAGCCAACGCATCCTGCAAACTAGCTGCATTTTCCTGCAGTGCAGCTCTTTGTTTCTGCAGTTTGGCCTGCAGGATACTGCAGCCGGTCTCGTCGTCTTGTAGTAATGATGCTTCGTCGATGAGGCGGGTGGTTGCTAAGGATAAGTGTTCGCTGTCTGAAGCAAGCACTGACCGGCAACGAGGGAAGTCTATTGTGGGGGCTGTTACCTGAGTAAAATAAATAATATATATATATATAATGAAAGTTCCCACTTTCGAGTTTTTCGCTAATATCTTCAAAACTGTGCGTTGTACAGAAAAAAATATCTACTGCGCAATGAAAGCTAATAACATTCTACATCTTTTACATTAACACTTTTATCGAGTTCTTATCCATTTTTGAACTACAAGTTCCAGAAAACTGAAAATTTTCGAAAATTTGTTAACTGTTATGTAGAAAATTTGTTAACTATTATGTATTATAAAAAGGAAAGATTTGATTGTTTGTTCGCATTGAACAGGCTCCGAAAGTACTGGACTGATTTGAAAAAATCTTTCACCATTAGAATCCTTCATTATCCCCGATGAACATAAGCTACATAATTTTCCCGAATTCCCACTGGAACGAAGTCCCAGGCGGAAAGCTAGTATTATGTTTATTAATATAACTTATTAAATATATTCAATAGAAGTTATCTACCTAATTGTCTAAGAATATTTATTTACTTACCATGAACGTCGTACGTAAAGAATTAGCGGAGTCCCCAACGTCTTTACCCAACCCCCGCAGCCGCTCCCCGCCCGGCCCGCCCACACTGTCCGCCATCTTGTTTGTGTCGGCCACCATTTTGAGTGCGCGGGAGTTCGCGGACTCAAATAGTTCCATCATCTGACGGAAATTTAATAATTAGATTGAATGTAATATAGTTTGAAGATCTGATTTAAAGTGGTTCATTTGTTAGAGAAAATGAAGGATGAGAATCAAGCCTACTAAATTGTTTTTTTTTTAATGTTTCGACCTAATGTTTCATTAGATCGAATTGTAATTGTAAGCGTTACTGCGCGTTTGCCGCAACTTTGTTATTTGTTACCTATCGGTAAGAATCTATAATTGGCTTTCTGTTACATATGTTTGTAAGATTCAATAAATAAAATAAAATTAGAAAAACAGTTCAGTTTTATAGATGATGAATGTCCTTTAGTTTCGCAAACATTTTTTAAGTTATCCAATATATTGACTGCTGCAAAATAACAAGACTATAGGACCAACCCCTAATATGAACAGCACAGCTGTCATTAGCAAGCGTATCTTTAATAAAATAGCTTTAAGTAATTTTAGTATTTTAAAACGCTTACCCGCGTGAGGGATATTCACAAATATTTTTAAGGAAAGAAAAATATTAGGCGCGAATGGGACTTGAACCCACGACCCCAGGATCAGATCTCCTGGTGCTCTAACCAACTGAGCTATCGTGCCTTCAAGTCAAGCGGCGAAATTTCTCATTCCCTTACTAAGCACATACGTTGTGCTTGTAGGTTAGCGCCATCTGTGTCTCGTACGGAGAACTACAGACTTTAAGTAAGTTCAACTCACCGATTGTTCCCTAGCCATTCTAGCACGAGGGCTAAAAGCGAAGGATAACTTCTTAGAGGCCTTTGCGAAATTCTCTGCCGCGTCATCTAGTTCCTGAAACAAATTGTGTGAATAAATTACGTTACTGTCGAAATCTTCCTGACATTGGTTAATTTAGCTAAACTTAGCTGACATTGTGATGTTTTTTTAATTTGTATAATTAAACTTACCTGAGATTTTTAATATAACTGTTTTTAATTTATTTTAATGCTATTGCACTTTCACATGATATTTTGACTAATTTGTTCCGATTTGTTTACACTTAGGTCCTTATTATTACAGAACGTGACTCAGACTCTGATGTATACTTAAGTAGCAGTCATCTTTGTCCTATTGAAAGTGAGAGAAAGAGACAATCAATACTTAAGTATAGATCAAGACTCGAGTCTCATTCTGTAATAAAGGTCTTAGTGGACAATTGAACATAGATTGTTTACATGCCATTACTGTATGATGAAACATGCTGCTCTGTTTCAATTATTTATGAGACGTTATTAACGTGTTTCTGAACCAGTAAAATGTATGATTTGTGAAACGAAAAAATGAAAATCTGTGTATGTAATGACGCTACCCCGACTGAGATTATAAGTGTTAGCGTATGAAAGCGCTCCTAGCCCAGTGGCACTCGCTGATCTCAGCCGATCAGTGAGGTTAAGCAACGTGAGGTAGGGAACCTGATGGGTAACCAAAGTGGCAATTTGCCACGAGCGTTTCTGTGCTTTAGAGGGCACGTTAATGTGTCGGTCCCAGCTGTAGTTGATTGACTACAGTTGTTAAACCAAACTCTGACATCAAGGTTAGCCAAGCCAAGTTGACTATACCTACACGATAAGAAGAAAGGAATTTAAGATCAGAGTATACCTTGCATCGTCCATCGTCCTGGGCCGAGCTGGCGATAAGGCCCTCGACCGCATCGCACCATGCCCTGACGTCGCGCGACATCATACGACGGGCTGTCTCGTCTTGGCACGAGAATATCACCTCCTTGCAATCTAGAACATTTGACGTAAATATGTTTTTAAATTATTTTAATGCTGATGATAAAGAAATCAGATATTTCATATTTTTGTGTTGCAGTTACATATTCATGCCATCTATCTACATCCAAAATAGCACGCGTGCATACCAAGTACCTGATTAAATAGATCGCAAAGGGAAGATGAAATTTTTTGATAATATTTTTACCTAATAGGTAGTTAGATTTTTTATTATAGATAGATAGATAAGAAATTTATTTCCATCACAGTACACACTTACAAAGAGTCAGTACAGAAAAGTACAGAGACTCAGTACAGAGAGTCAGGACAAACACAAAAGCAACGATAGAGTTTTACAATACTACAAACAAGGAAATAAGGAACAAATAAACAGTAAATAACAAAGAAAGTAGATAAGATAAGCACAGAGACATAGAGCGTAATAACATAGAGAAATAGTACACACATAATAATAACAATAATTAAAACAAAACAAAAAACAAACCAAAAAAACAAAGCAAAGTGTGTGCTGCAGGAAACTAGGTTGCAGCTCAGTATAAAGTTTTACCGTAAGTGGCAAAACACTGATTTTCAGGTGCCGCCTACGAGGTAGGTAGTACCGGGCGCGAGTGCAGCAATACGATCGCAAACCATAACTATTTTGTTTAGCAATTTTTTTATGATATTTTAAAGTTCAGTATCACGCCTGATCACATTTTTGTGAAATTGTTCTTTATTTATTGTTCAATAAACAATCAATAAACTGCCATTTGATCTTACCCTTAAATTAAGTAGACCTTAAACCCTTACTAATATTATAAACGCGAAAGTTTTGTATGTATGAATGTCTAGACATATGGATGTTTGTTCATCTTTCATGTGCAAACGGCTGGACCAAATTTGATAAAATTGGGTATGGAAGTAGCTGATACCCTGGATAATCACATGGGTTACATAATTTCCCCACATTCTAAAGGAAACGAAGTCCCGGGCGAAAAGCTAGTTACAAGATAAAAATATTTTAAAAAAGTCACCTTCCATCTTAGTCACCATATAATAAATATTTTCATTTTATTTAAAACTCAGAGGAACACAATCAGTAGTGTACAAGACAATTGATGTATGCAAAACTATCTGCCAAAATAAATAAATTAAACACTAATAATGTTGTTTCTTTTCAACCGACTTCAAAAAAGGAGGAGGTTCTCAATTCGACTGTATGTTTTTTTTTTTGTATATTTGTTACGCGATTACTCCGGCAACTGTTGTCCGATTTTCAAGATTCTTTATTTGATCGAAAGAGTATACTCCTGAAGAGGTCCCATATACATTTTATCGAAAATGATTCAGCGCTTTTAAAAAAAATCAACAAAAACAAAATATACTACAAACTAGAACATCATCTAAATAAATGAATGACATTTCTGTTTGTAGTTATTTGCTAATAGGCATTGTAGTCCGCAAAAAACTAGATATCTACTTTGTGCGAACTGTTGTTGGGATTGAAGTCGGTGACTCATACGTTTTTAACGTGGAAAATTATTATAGTTTTGTTTCGTATAAACACTTTATAGAGCCGTTACTTACCTTGAACAACAGACGGTAACACACCTGATATAGTGGTAACAGCTAGTTCTGCCGTTTCGTAGTCTGGATTCTGAGGATCTGGAAACGGTTTAAAAATATATATTAGCCTAGTTTCCGTAATTAATTAATTTGCAAGAGTGCAGTACAACAGATATTTTAACTAGGGTATAAGATCTGTTGATCAAAAATATGAATAAAATTGTGACCATAACCCCAGAAGCCTCATCATGGAATTTAACGTTTTTACATATGCCAATAAATAGTTCCGAAAATAGTGATAAATAGTGCTACAATGAAATAAATAGTGCCTCAATACTTTTCCAGTTATAGATAGATGTCGGTGAGGATGCTGGGATGACGTCACTCCAGAATCCTCACCAAGAACGGCTGAAGCTAGCGACATGCTGTTGATCTCAAAAAATAGTTCTGAAATAGTTCTGACTCTGTGCCAAATCTCAAAAATAATGCTTCAGGGAAACCAGAGATATGAGGGTATATCGGTGAGTATGCTGGGCTGACGTCAGCCCAGCATACTCATCACAAAATCTCGATATCCGCTAACTCTTTCCTGTCGGAATTATTGTCAAAAAATAGTTCTACAGTTTGCATATGGTATCTGTGTCATATAATACACATAATGTATCAAAAATGACAGTCGAATTTCTACATACATTTTTGTTGTGGTGTACAGTCGCGTATAGAAATGAGCATCGGCGCACATATCTAGTATTTATTAGGTAAGTTTATAAGAACTCTAAAGTAAAAAAAATACTATTCAGGCATGATTTGAGTTTATATTTGTATTTACTTTGAAAATGTAGGAAATTTCATTGTAGCACTATTTATCACTATTTCCGGAACTATTTATTGGCATATGTAAAAACGTTAAATTCCATGATGAGGCTTCTGGGGTTATGGTCACATAAAATTTGGCCTGAAGATGATGTAATCGAAACCGGTCGCATAAGAATATTAAATAAACAAGTAGAACTAAAAAAATAAAAATAATAATGTGGTAATAATAATAATAATATGGAGTTCCAACAACACAAAGTATAAGCTACAGGAAAAGGCTAAAAAAATGTAGTCTATCAATCGTATCATAATTCTTTAAACTTTCGCTATTTGAATATACATACAGGGTGTAAAAGACAGCTTAGCAAAAACTGAAACCCTGGAGTCAGACAATCATTCTGAATTATTTTCCAGTGGAATTTTTCTCCGAAAATGTTCAATTTTTTTTCATGTTTTTTAATATTTTCTGGTTACATTTTTTATTATTTAATCGAATACACTCGATTTTACAACAAAAAATAATCATAACGTAAAACACGAAAACCAGCAATGTACATCGCACTCCGGTAGTAGAACAGCGCGGGGGGATCGCGCGCGGGGCGTGGTTTCTCGATACGTTGCGTAGCGCCAAAATAGGTAAATAATCGGAACTCCTAAACGTGACGTTTCCGGGAAAAAATAATTACTTATAGCTAATTATAGTTATGGGTAGATTCCACCATTTAAGTTTTTGCTAAGCTGTCCTTTACACCCTGTATAATGTTAACACAGGTCAAGATTCATAGTATACATAAATAACCCGTGTTAGTACCTATTAAATTACCTATTGTTTATTTAATTGTCAATTAAGTAATAATACATACCCGACTTAGCTTTAAGTAGCGAGGCGACTGCTGAGTTAGTTTGCGCCATTTTCTGAGATATATCCTCAAGTAACTTGTTCATCTGCTCCTCACTCAAAGTTGTGGGTGATATAGCCTGAAAGAAGATATGTCTTTAGAAAACTTTCTCAATATCTTCCAAATGTATTCAGCAAATAACAGAAAATAAACTTTTCATAAAAAAAAAATTAAACTGACTACAAGCAAAAAATAAAGACGTAGCATTTAAGGTGCTACGTACAGAGGCGAGGCCAGCACATCAGATTACCCCAAGTTATTGAAAAACCGTCCTTATCGCAACAGCACAGAGTGCACGCATGGTTAACTTGATGTGCGGCCCTCTGTACCTACTGATCTGTTTGAAGTCGGTGCCAAGCAAAATAAGTTTTATAGGCTATACGTACATCTGCCTTCGCACCGACTTCAAACAGATCAGTTAGTACGTAGCATCTAATGCTACGTCTTTATTTTTTGCTTTTTAAAGTCGTTTTTTTTTATATAAAGTATAAATATGAGGGTTTCCCTCGATTTCCCTGGAATTCCATCATCAGATCCTGACCTGGTTACAATTATTTTATTGTTCGAAAGAGTATACTATACACCACCTCTGGAGTAAACTCTTTCGAACAATAAAAGAATTTTGAAAATAGGTCCATAAATGGCGGAGAAATAGGTGAACATTTATTTTAAAAAAAAGATACATACAGTCGAACATAGAACCTCCTTTTTTGAAGTCGGTTAAAAAAGTTTTGAATATTCCTTATTAAACTGAAAACTTTTAAATTGTAGTGTGTAAGTAAATGGATGTAAATGACGTGAATTTTTGTCAGCATTTCATGTAACATAAATTCGTTTGAGCCATGTGCTCGGCCCTTCTTTTGTACAGTCGTTACACAATAAACCGACGTATCATTATGTGAGTGTTTGTTCATACAAGCATCCCTCCAGAGCTACCCCTATTCCTGCTACCTACTGCCAACTATCTACGCGCCCTGGCGACCTCATTGGAAAATGTCTTATAACAGTCATAATCAGTGAAAGTTTAGGATGAGTGGACGGTTGTTTGTCACTCTTTGACGCTAAAACTACTCAACCGATTTTGATAAAATTTCACAATAATATAGCATAAACAACAGAATAACGCAAAGGCTACTTATTTTCCAAAATTCCAACGCGAACGAAGTCACGGGCGGAAAGCTAGTTAAAACATAAATGAAACTACTTAAAAACTCCATAATTTTGTAGCTGTGATGGTGGAATGCGCAAAATGGGTACAGTGCCCAAAAAGTCAGATCAGGCGCGGCTCCGATTAGCAGTAATTGATAATAAAACAGGAAAATATTTTGTTAACTGGGTTTTTTCAAGATAAGGAACTGTTAGGGTTCAGTAAAATTAAAACATGAAAATAAAACTTCCCACTGTATACCCAACTGGTCTCACGAGGTGGCCACTGTCCAGAGAAATGTAGTGCCTTCATGGCATTTTCTGGGTAAACTCGCTCCATCGTTGACCTCATCTATGACCTTGGTTAAGATTAAGGTCAAGAGTTAACCCTTCTCGTAATAAATAAATAAAAAACAAGAGAAATATGACAAAATCTTAGAATAATTATGTCTAGAAGGACAGTCGATGTCGAGATGGTGTCCAAAAAAATTGGGTCTAACTGTTAGACCCAATCCAAATGCACCGTCATTGTCTATGGTGCCGTCATAGGGTGTGGACGTAAACGTCGAATTTCGAAATGGGTTTTTGTGTAATTAAAGTGCAGAAATTACAGGAGTCGAAAAAAAATACAAAATTATATGCGTTGAACCGTTATTCGAGACCTATAGAGTGAGACAGCACCACTTTCGCTTCGATTGACAGCCCCTACCGACCCCTCTGCCTCGCTTCCGGCGGCCATGTTCGAGGTATATTGCTTGCCACCCGAGCAGCATTGACTCGTCACATTGGCATCGACTTTCGTCGAGTAAACACCCCTGCTAGTTAACAACGCTGTTGTTCGTTTTTCTATTTTAAATAATTTCTTTTTCTACAAGTTTTATCTACATACCGACAAAAAAATATATATGTCGAAGAACGAGCTAAGAACTACTGTGGCGCCATCTATTAGCTTTTTGTTAAACTTGTAGGAAACGTCAAGCTTGCTTGGGTAAGGTTGACATGACTGGCCCGACTAATTTTGTAATGGCAACATTAATTTTATTTCAAATAGCAACCCTGATTTTAATGTGGCAAGAGTCGATTATGTTGGTAGACCTGTAACACCGATTCTGATTGGTTGAATTTTTGAGCGGGAATCAGTTGGTAGCCTTGATTATGGAACGAGTGGAGGTGACCGCTCGCAAAGAGAATATAAACACTGGCGTTTTAGAGGGACGCCAACTGGACCCCACTCCCAGTTGGCGTCCCTCTACGCGTTGGGGGTCGACGTCCACATCGGCAACAGCGACCTCCGACTCTACGCCGCGTACAAGGCGCCACTAGTCCCCTTACTGCCTGGGGAGGTGCGCAACTTGCTGCCGCCCTCCCACTCCACTCTGCTGGCGGGTGATCTGAATTCTAAGCACCTTGCTTGGAATTCAACGACCACCTGCCCCAACGGACGCCGCCTCATGCAGAACGCCGTGGACCACAATTACGAATGCCTGGGACCCGACGAGCCGACCCGCTACGATCCAGCCAGCGGGAAAGGTGAGGTCCTAGACATCGTGGTCTACCGCGGCCTGCATGCCCAACCGACGCTGGAGGTAATGCCGGACCTCCCGTCCGACCACCGACCCGTACTGTGTGCCTTGGACCTTCGCCCGGTTCGTGTTGCCCCTCCTGCCCCGCGCATACGCACGGATTGGGAGAGGTTCGCCGGCGCACTTACGACCCACACCCCAACGAGACCCATCACTTCACCGGAGGACGTCAACGCAGCCGCGGAGGAGCTGACCAGGGCAATACAGGACGCGCTTCAATCCTCTTCACAGCAGACTCGCTCTGGAGAGAGGTATTCCCCTCTCCCGCAGCGACTCAAAGCACTTCTCGCTGAGAAGCGCGCCCTGAGTCGCGACTGGCAGCATACTCGATGCCCCACCCTCAAAGCCAGGCTCAATGCCTTGGTGGAGAGGGTCAAGGCAGAGCTCGTGGACGACGCCGCAGCTAGATGGGACCAGCACCTCCTGGAGCTGAAGGAAGGCGGGGGTCCCATCCGTACACCGCCTCTGCAAGAAGCTGTCGTCGGAGCCGGACCCGGTAAGGCCCCTTCTAGACGGCCAAGGCCTTCCCAAATACAAGGCAAACGACAGGGCAGAACTGTTCGCCGACTCCCTGGAGGAGCAGTTCTCGCCCAACCCCTGCTCGGACCACGCCCATGAGGAGATGGTCCTCAACCACCTGAGGGAGTACTTCGCGGAGCCGATTGACCTGCGAGAAGACCCGGTCGTTTTCTCGCCCGGCCAGGTACAGCGAGCCCTCCTACAGACGAAGCCAAGGAAAGCCCCCGGCCCCGACCGCATCACAAACGCTGCGCTCCGCCACCTGCCACCTAAGGCAGTGGCGGCAGTCGCGCGTTTGTACACCGGCATCATGCGCACCGGGTGCTTTCCGTCGACGTGGAAGCTGGGCCGCGTCATTATGCTGCCTAAGCCGGGTAAGGACCCCAAACGTCCACAGAACCACAGGCCAATCACCCTGCTCGCGACTCTCTCCAAGGTGTTTGAGAGACTTCTCCTCAAACACCTTCAACCCCACATCACTCCCCGCCCCGAACAGTTCGGCTTCAGATCTGCCCATTCCACCACGCTCCAGCTTACCCGAGTGCTCCACTCCTTGGCCGTATGCCACAACAAGCGGGAGCACTCCGTTGTGGTAATGCTGGACATGGAGAAGGCGTTCGACCGAGTATGGCACAAGGGGCTGTTGTACAAGCTGTCCCGGTCGAGCGCCCCCCGCCGCATCCTAGAAGTGATAGCCTCCTTCCTGCGCGACAGGAGGTTCCAGGTCGCCGTCGAGGACGCAACCTCCACCGAGCGTCCCATCCGTGCTGGAGTCCCGCAGGGAAGCTGCTTGTCGCCAGCCTGCTATTTCTGCTTCACCGACGACATTCCCGTGGTAGGTGACGTCAAGCTTGCCCTCTTCGCCGACGACACGGCGTACACTACGTCGTCGATCAATCGGGCCCACGCCGCAGCGAAGATGCAGCCAACCTTAGACGCCCTACCACGCTGGCTCGAGCAATGGAGGATGAGGGTCAACGTCGCCAAAACACAGGCCATGGTCACTGGCCTGTGGAGGTGCGCACCACCGCAAATGAGACTCCAAGGACAACCCGTTCCGTGGGCAGACCAGGTTAAGTATTTGGGGGTCACCATAGACCGCCGACTCACCATGCGCGCCCACGTGAGCAACTCCATCGTCCAGGCGAAGATGGCGAGAGCGCGCCTGCGCCCAATCTTCGCCTCAAAGCTTCCGACTCGCACCAAACTCAACATCTACAAAACTTACATAAGGTCACGGCTTACGTACGCAGCACCGGCATGGTACGCGCAAGCGAGTCCCAACGCCGCCGCCTCAGAGCCCAAGAACATCTAACTCTTCGCACCATTGTGAATGCCGGTCGCTACGTACGTAACGACGTGATCATACGTGACCTAAAGTTTGAATCCCTAGACCACTTCATCGTCCGGCTGGCGCGGGGCATGTTCGATCGTGCGGACAACGCCGCCCACGAACACCTGCGCGGCATCGCCCCCCTTCATGCCAGGCCCCCCGATCGACGCAGCAGAGCTCTCCCTCGAGAGCTCATACCGCCACCAGTCGATGAAGCCCACCCCAGCACCGACTCCACGCTGCCCCGCTCAACCTCCCCTAGGGTTGAGGGCGCGGGACAGCGTCACCACCGGACATGACCCACTCCCGAACTGGACTCCAAGCTGCCTCGCACGACCTCCCCTAAGGTTGAGAGCGCGAGGCAGCCTCCCACCGGATTCGACGCACCCCCGGAATGACATCGTTCTGCCTCGCCCGACCCCCCCGGGTCGAGTGCGCGAGGCAGAAACACGACGAAGATACCACCCCGCTCGACCTCCCTGAGGGTTGAGGCCGCGGGGAGGCACCATTTTTCTCTTGCCCTTAGATCCCTCCACTCAAGATCAAGGTGGGCGAGGTGGAGCTGGGCAGTCTGTCTCTAGCCCTGTGGCAAGACGGCTGCAAGGCTCCACCAGGCTTCCACCCGTCCCATATTGCTTCCCATGGCGGCGACTCAACCGCGAACGCGGGGGTGGGCCATGGGAAGCAAAATAGGCTCGCAATTTTACCATTGTGTCCCTCCCTCCCTTGATGGGAAAAAACAACAGGGAGGCTTGACTTCACAGCGGGCAAAAAAAAAAACTCCTTGCCCGCACCACCATTTGCATCTTTTTCTCATTTCTCGTTTCACTACCATCTGGTACCCTTTTCAAACGTGAAATCGATCCCCCTTAGTTCCCCCTCGACATTACAACTCGGTCATGTAACTGTAGCGGGCCGACGGCCGCTGATAGTTGCATGACTGAGGAATGGGTCACTCTCACACGTTACGCGTTGTGTTCCAACCACAGGGCCGTGTGAGAGGGCCCAGTGACAGACCTACTCGACAGACAGCGGATGGGCGGGAACTGTCGGCGTAGCCATTGTATGGTAGCGTCGCCTCTTCCCGCCCGCCCGCGTCCCCCAAAATGCTCCCTACGACAGCCGAAGGCGCGCTCTCGCCTTCCCTGCCGGGGGGAGCAGAATAGTTCCCTCACCCTACACGCATGTAGGGTCAGAGGCAGTCCCAACGACCGGCCTATTTCCATAGGCCGCGACAGATTTTCGCCGCCATGGGGTTCGCCCCGACGCGGCTTCCCCGAGCGCCTCCCCGGCGCTCGAGAAGAATTCCACACACAAATTCCGCTCGGGAGGCATTATTCGAAAAGTCGTCGTCGAGTAAACTGCTCCAAAGAGCTGCGGCCAGTTCGTGTCAAACTTACCGCGTTCCCTACTATCAAGTAATCCGTAGGCATCTGGTAATTTTTACGACATTATAAAAACTGATTGCGGAATCAAGACAATACACCATTAAACTATCTTCGCGAGTTTCTATTTCATTTCCACCATGGCTAACCTCCCGGATAACGACCCTCTGTTATATATTTTCAAGAAATTGTGCTTTGCGGAAGAGTTACATTTCTACAAAATACTCTGCGGAAGAGGGATTATTCTGGTAGTTTCTCTGCGGAAGGGAAATATCTTACCAAATCTCTGCGGAAGAGATAAATCTTTCCAATACTCTGCGGAAGGGTTATTCCTGGCAACGTTCTGCAGAAGAACGATATGGGTACTCCTGAGCGGGAATCAAGACCAAAAGAACGCGAGAATTATTAATTATTAATTATCTGTTTATGCAGGAGTGTTGCTATCATTACCGAAAAAACTGGAAAAAAAACAACTGGTTGCCCACAAGGAGTGCCGGCAGAAGTGAAAACTTGAACATATTATATTACTTCCTTGCGGTCTACTCTCCCTCCGTCTTACGAATTTTCGATCAGATCACGTGTCCTGACGCAAGTTTAACATTTTTTACCTATCCCTAAAAGGACACAACAAAGAAGTTTTCACTCTCCCTCCGTCTTACGAAATTTCGATCAGGGTCACGTGTCCTGACGCGAGTTTAACATTTTTTACCTAAAAATTGACAATTAAAATTTAAAGAATTAATTTCTTTTTTTTTTCCTGCATAAATAGCCATAGCACAAAATGAGGGTTAATGTACCTGAAGTAGGTAGCAAATGGTCTCCTTAACCCGCCTGTTTCGTTTTGACAACGCTCTACCAAACAACCTGTAGGTATGTAAAACTGTACACGATGACCGGATTCGCTTATCGATACTGAATACCATAAAGAAGTACTGGCAAAACCTTATTTCTTTGACAATGACAGCTTTTTACCTATCGGAGCTACCTGAGGACATTTTAAAAGGTGCTAAAGGACTTGAGTATCTTAATCTGTCAGAGAACCGCTTGCGGGATGAAATCTTCTTAGTATTCTATATAACAAGATAGTTTTTCTCTGGTTAAACATATAACGGAAAGCTTAGACGAAAAAAACCCTATTGCTGCCTTGTTTTTAGATATGACTAAAGCCTTTGATTTCGTATGCCATAACAAACTTTTATCTAAATTACATAACTATGGAATACGGGGCTCCGCACATGAAAACCGCGTAGGTACAACATTTACAGTTTTATTTAATTTTTTGCATTTCACAGGAACTGCACAACACACATCACTCACGGACTTACGCAAATTTCATACATCCATTACTTCTTCATATTTTTATTTTCATTAAATCTCGTACTCGCCCCTCAGGTTGTAACTGAAAATCAGTGTTTGACCGCACTGAGTTATAACCTTTTGACTCACTGCGGCATGCACATAGTGATCCGCAACCTAGATTAAGACACATTATGTTAAATAGGTTTAGTACATTTTGATTTTGTTATTTTTATTTTATTTTTTATTTTGTTTATTTGCATGTTATTTGTAACTATGTGTATGGTGTGGAGACAATAAATTATTTCTAAATTATTTCTATTCTATTCTAAAACAAATTATAGATCCAAATATAGACTTAATAACTGTGGAGTTTCTCAGGGAAGCAAGCACGTGTTGAAAAACATAATTGTGAACAGTACACTAAACTGGAAAAAAATCCTGAAGAAATACAGGTCGAAAAAAAAGTCACAAAATGAAATAGGTAGACGATATGTAAGATTTTTTTATAAAAAACACTTTTTAAAAATCCCCCATTTAAGTATAGGAGGTACAATTCTTGTCGTAAATAATATGTAACTATGTCAGAGTTGGTAATGAGCCAGACTTGTAAACCGAAGGTCGCGGGTTCAAATTCTGGTGCGGGCCTGTACCACTAAATTCGTCTTTTCGGATTTATGTACGGATTTCTCAACGGTGAAGGAAAACATCGTGATGAAACCCGCCCGTCCAAGAAAATTCATTTTCGAAAGACGAGCGGTCCATCAACCCGCATTGTGCCAGCGTGGTGGACTATGGCCTAAATCCCCTTCGTGTTTCGAAGGGAGGCCCGTGCCCTGAGGTGGGGACGTATATGGGCTAGTAAAAAAAAACCCAAATGGCGAAACTATAAGGTTTCTTTGTTAGATCATAAATCTATACTAATATTATGAAGAGGAAAGATTTTATTGTTTATTTGTTTGCACTGAATAGGCTCCGAAACTACTGGACCGATTTGAAAAATTCTTTCACCGTTAGAATCCTACATTATCCGTGATGAACATAGGGTACATAATTTTCCCAAATTCCCACAGGAACGAGGTCCCGGGCAGAAAGCTAGTATATGATAACCACTTACATTATTAATGTCATCTCTCGCGGTTCGAATGCAGTCTTTAGCCGTGTCCGCTGTGGTTATGAACCGCAGTCGCATCGCCTGCTCCGGTGGTATAACTGCATTCTCCAAGCTTTCATCAACACGATTATCTGAAATTAATATAATTATTTTTATTGCACACATAAAATATAACTTACTAGCTTTCCGCATGGGACTTCGTTCCCGTGAGAGTACGGGAAAATTATGTAGCTTATGTTACTGAGGGATAATGTAGCATTGTAATGTCGAAATAATTTTTCTAATCGGTCCAGTAGTTTTTAAATTTAACCGTTTACAAAAATACAAATCTTTCCTCTTTATAATATTAGTGTAGATGTAAATAAACAATTAATATTACAGACTGTACACACACACACACGCACAGTGTGTGTGTTACTGAGGGATAATGTAGCATTGTAATGTCGAAATAATTTTTCTAATCGGTCCAGTAGTTTTTAAATTTAACCGTTTACAAAAAGACAAATCTTTCCTCTTTATAATATTAGTGTAGATGTAAATAAACAATTAATATTACACACACACTGTGTGTGTGTGTATTATTATGTAGACACTTATAATATTAGTGTGTGTGTGTGTGTGTTGTGTGTGTGTAGATTGACGGCCGCTTTGGTGGGGCTGCCTGGTTTAGTCGGTTTGGACTGCCTCTCGATCGATGGGGCCTGTGTCCGTTTTCGGGTAGGTACAAGTATTTGTGTGAAGAGCAGATGTTTGTTCTCGGGTCATGGGTGTTTGTGTTTGTCTTTGTGTATGTTCCAAGGGACCCACGATATAAAGGAAAACCTTAGTTTTTTTTTATTATAAGATGGGTTAACTATTGACCTCAATCTTGACCATAAATTCAAAGATGAGGTCGACGATGGAGCAAGTTAACCCAGAAAATGCCTATACAGGCACTGGTACTCCCACGCACCGACGGAACACAGCAAGCTGTTTGGCGTCGGACTTCGGTAGGAGGGTGGTCGCGAACCAGACGGCCCTTTACAGAGCCTACCACACCGCATGAGACCATAGGACGACACCTCAGATTCAGAAAAAAATGAAGTGTCGTTGCCTGGGGTGGATTACTAGGAGGCAGGTCTCATTTGTGTTTCCTTAGTCGCCTCTTACGACACCCACGGAAAGAGATGGGGTGGTGTTATTCTCAACCGATCACCACACGGTTAGTGTATGCATTTGAATGTGTAACGTCTAGTTTAGAATCTTATCTTATTCGTATTCATTTTGAGAAGAATCTTTATAATTACAATTTACACTGAATAACACTGAATATCCCTAGAAAATATTTTGACGTAACCAGGGTTATTTTATAGTGGGGGGTATAAAATAACCCTAGATAGCCAATGATGAAAAGACTCACCAAGATCAGCATACGAGCTCTTGAAGCGGTCCAGCGATCTAGCCAGCTCTATAGTGTCGCTAGCGAGGCGGCAGGCGAGCGGCTGTGCAGTGACCCCGCCGGCGAGCGGCTGCCAGGCGGCGGCCAGCTGCTGCGCGGCGCTGGACAGGGTCTCGGTGGACGCCCGCAGCGCGCTGCGGCAGTGCGGCTCGGATATTGTGGGGGCTGTCACCTGGGTGAGACACCGGAAAATTGAAAAATAGAATACTCATAAGAAGTAAAACTTCTAAAATTTCTGCAGCACACGATTCTTTTTAGTAATAGGTAATTTGTTTTAATTGTTGTAAGTATGTACGGTGCCGTTCAATAATGGAGTCATAGTTAAGCATGACGTAGTGTATTTTTATTTTGTCGATCTTACTAGATCGATATACTTTGGATCGTGAAATTATACTTGTTATCAGAGCAACAAGCGTAGTGGGGTATGCGGTATACTGATTTGTGTCTATGTGTGAGTATACGAGCAGCCGCAAGCGATTTGTTTTCTGTGATATTGACTATTCCTCCATATATGAACGTGATAGTACATCTTTTTACTTCTTTTAATCTTAATTTTTGTTGTTGTTTTGATATGTGCGTTTGTTAATTTATTATTATGGTTTGTGTTCTCTATAATTATGTGGTGCAGGCTTCTTAAAATAAAACATTATTCTATTCTATTCATTTAAAACAAAATACGTGGTTAGAACATTGAGATGTAAGTACATCGTACTAGAGTGGACACCGCGAGTCCCTAGTTTGTAGCACGCGGTTCGGTCTACGGAGCACGCGTCCTTTACTCTGCGCTATAAATAAATAAATAAACGCTACACACTCAAAGGCCCACACTAAGGTTTTCCCTTGTGTCGTGGGTCCCTTGGAAAACACATAAAGACACACACAAACACCCATGACCCTGCAAACATTTGCTTTTTACACAAATGTTTGCCCCGACTAGGGATCGAACCCAGGACCCCCGATCAAGAGGCAGCGTCACCTACCACTCGACCAAACCGGCTATGTATGCGTGTAATGAAATGATAAACTTCTAGCGCACGGTGCGCGCTTACATATTTTGTTCGCAATATCCTCTTACACGAGTAATATTACCTCAATGGGTAAGAACCTTTCATCCTTACTTAATACTATAAATGCGAAAGTAACTCTGTCTGTCTGACTGTCTGTCCGTCTTTCATGCCTAAAATACTGAACCATTTTTAATGAAATTTGGTACAGAAATAAATTAGAAGGACATAGGAGACATTTTATCCCACAGTTGGGCACGATATAACCTGTAATCCACGCGGGCAGAGCCGCGGGCGGAAAGCTAGTAATACATAAGTGAAAATTGTAGAAATCGTGCTCCTGTAAGAATATATATTTATTGTACAATAAAGAATTTACATGCAAACCCTAATACAATACAATATATCTTATTGCATTCCAATACAAATAAATTAAATTTTTTAACTAAATAAAAACCAAGACTAGTTACCATAGCGCAGGCCAGCAAGTCCCTAGTCGCGTCCGCACAGCGTGCCCCCGCCCCCTCCATACCCTCCACTCCCCCCGCACCCCCCGCTGCCGTCAGCTCGCTCACTCGCAACAACAGCGCCGTAGTCGCGTCGCCCACTGCCTTGGCTGCATCCACGATCTAGGTACAATTGGGTAGATGACAATTTTAACATTGGAAATGTCATTTCGTTCGCTCCAGTGTAGGCTCCAATTTCGCAAAAAAGATCTCGGAGAGTTGTGAAGATATTATATTTAAAAAACGCGTATTCGCGAGAGCTGTAAGATACAAAAATAATTATTCGAGAAAGTTAAAAAACAAAAAAGTTATGGCCGAAATAGTGAAAAAAAAAATTATTTTTTCCGAATTCTAAAATCAAAAATTTAAGAAAACTCCGACTAAATTTTTGTCTGGACAATAATTTAGTCAGCTACAATTTGGTTCTAAAACAAAGTCGATCAGGTTAAGGGTTTGCCCTGCAGTCTAACCTTTTCGAAAAAAAGTCAAAAAGTCAGAACGACATTTTTCACATTTATATTTTTTCAAATTCCGCAGTTACATTTCCAATGTGCTCGATAGTCGCGTGAGGCACGAAATCTGTGAATTTTTGATTATTATTTAAATTGAAGCTTCCACAGATCACAGAAACTAAAGGGAGATATGAAAAAGGGGCGGGGCCAGTGTCGCAGCAATATGCGCAAAAACAGAACACATTGCTAATGATCCTACGCAGTTCACTTTCGAGATACCGTCGAGATAATATGTGTATTGTGTAAACAGTTTACAATGCTTACGCTAAAGATTATTCGAACGTTGAGTACCGATACCGCAATGGATAATGAGCACATTCAAGCTAACAGAATACATTACAGAATACAGAATAGTTAGACAGCTTTTTATTTCGAGCACTATATTAAAACAGCACAAAATGATTAACTACACCTCTGATAACACTAACAAAAGACGAAAGGATATCGTTTGCCGATCCTACTCAACCTCAAAATTCATTTATACTAATAAATTTTTCACTTTTCTTGGCCCGTTTCTATATAATAAGTTAAACAGGACATTAAATATATACCACCATAATTCCTTTAATTGTAAGAAAATTGTTAATAATTACCTTCGGACCTTGTCCTACGACGAATCATAAAATTTAATGCTAATTTTAAGATAATCTTAACTAATCTTAAGTAAATTTTAACTTATCTGTAGATAGACCTCAGTTACTAGAATGAACTATTTTATTGTTGTTTTATAATTTTTCCCTTTTGTAATATGAAATAAGTCACAAAGTTTTATTTAGCGCATAAGAAGCCCGAGATACAGGTTTTTATACCTAGTTCGGGCATATTATTAGTATAGTTAGCACTATAGCAATTTAAGTTAACAGCATTATTTTTATATGTATGAACTTTTTACTAAATAAACAATTTTATTATTTATTATTTTCATTATTATATTATTATTATTATATTCAATCGCGTGGTACGGCCGCTGCTCGGTGGCTGGCGACACTGTGTTTCGAACTCAGCGCATTGATTGGCATCTCTCTAGATCTCTATGGTTTCAACCCTCACAATTCGTGTAAAACGTGGCTAGTAGTTCGCTAGATGCTGATGCGGGGTAATCTCCGTCAGAGATAAAAGGCGTGAACGTATGTATGTGTGTGTGTATCGTAGCTCAATGAATGGGACAATTGTGTTTTTTTTTGTTTGAGAGCCGACGTGATCGATATGGTTCTTGGCTATTTTTTTTTTAATTCAGCCTTTTAAAAGTTATAATACTTATAATTTCGGGGGTGGTACAACATTTTAAATGTTGAGGGTCTTTGAGCTTATATCCTTAAATATAAACCCACCTCGTTTTCTCTATCAGCGTTCACTCTCGGGTTTCTAGAGCCGAAGATGTAAACTAATTTCCCGGATGCGTCAGCGTAGTCGTTCGTTACGTCTTGCAGTTTCTAAAATAAAGTAAAAACTGTGGTTAATCTTTATTGGAGCACATGAGAAACTTGTCCAATTTAGGTCCCTCGGAGATGACGCGTGTATATGCGCTTCAAACGCGATTGGAACGCAACCTTGAACACGGGCGATCGTGAAACGGGCGTTTATAGCGCGTTTACAGCGCGTATACGAGCAGATACAGCGATACAAACGCGCTGTAGAGGCCCCTCCTCTCCCCTCCTCCGACTCTTTGTAGGCGCTTCAAACGAGTTTCGAACGCGCTTCACACGCGCGTTTGTATCGCGTTTTATGCGCGTTTAAATCTGGGAAAACGCAATAATCGGCATCTAAGGCGCAGAAAACGCGCGTCGTCGGCGCATTTAAAATAAGCCGTGTGCAAGGGGTCTTACTGTATTGATAAACGTTACTAAATCATGACAACATTTTGACAAATGGGTTTTTTGTTGTAAGTATATACAGGGTTATTTTTTAATCAGTACACATATTTTTTGTACGTAAACTTTATGAAAATTTAACAGACCCGTATTTTTTTGTTTTATATCGTTTCATATAAAAATTTCAAGCTAGATCGTCTGAAGCATGAAAATAAATCATTTTTTTGTATGGAAAAAAAAAAATTCGTCCAATCGACTTGAAACTTGGTAATAGTGCTCTTCAACACATTTATGACACCCGTTTTTCTGCGTTTTACAAAATTCATCCTCTAAGGCGTTAAATAGGGGTATCAAAATCTGAAAATTTTGGAAAAAAATAATTTTTCTTTCTTATTTACGTTCTATCAACGTTACTGACACCGTAAGAAAAATTTGTGTACTGATTAAAAAGTAACCCTGTATATAAGTATATTTTTGTATCGCTTTAATCTAAGTATTTAATTTTTTTTATTAATAAAAAGAAATCCACAGCAATATAGAAATACTTTTATATCTATAATTGTATCTTAAAATTATTGCCAATTACGGATTTACTATGTACACAGGCCAGCGCATCACGTTACCCCATGTTCGTTGTGAAACGTTTCTCATCGTAACAGCACGGAGTGCACGCGTGTGGTAACCTGATGTGCAACCCTCTGTACACAAACAAACATACCTGTCTGTCATCGCAGCCGGTGAGCATGCACACTCTCCGCGTGACGTCACACAGCGCGGTGACGTCATCCAGCAACTGCCGACGCTGGGAATCCTCTTGGCTCTCACTCAGCGCTTTCGCGTCTGAAAGTATACACTACTAACTTTCCGCCCGGGACTTCGTTCCCTTGAGGATTTGGGAAAATTTATAGTTTATGTGTTAATCCAGGGTGTCAGCTACCTCCATACCAAATATTACCAAAATTGGTCCAGCAGTTTAACCGTGCAAGAGGAACATCCATACAAACTTTCGCGTTTATGATAGTAAGGATTTACAGTATAGTACAGTATTAAAGAAAAAAATCTTGTTAAATAAGTAATACTAGCTTTTAGCCTGTGACTTCGTTTGCTTTAAAAAGATTCCAACTATCCAACTATGGTCCTTTCAACCATTCATGTGACCATCTAAGTTTTATTGTTATTGATCTTATTTATAGTAATATGCACCTTAAATATTATTATGTAAAAAATTACTATAATACCAGGGTGATTTTAAATTCATTAGCGAACTTCTCATCATGAAACTGAACTTTTTTCAAAGAGACCATATGAAACACTCAAAAAAAAGGACTTCCCATACCAAGGCAATCAGCAGAAGTTATATGGAGGCGAGGATGTCACTTGGGGAAAATACCCCCTAAGTTTTCGCAAACAAATTTTTCCTTATCATAAAATTTACGAGCTTTCCGCCCGCGTTGACTACAGGTTACATCGAGCCCAACTGTGGGATAAAATGTAGCCTATGTTCTTTCCCAGGCTCTAATCTATCTCTGTACCAAATTTCATCAAGATCGGTTCAGTAGTTAAGGCGTGAAAGACGGACAGACAGACAGAGTTACTTTCGCTTTTATATTATTAGTATGGATTGCTTTCCGTGGTCTTTTAAGTCTAAATACAGAGTTATGGTTGGTACAATAATGCACCCAGTTTGGGCGCAGCAACGAGAGGAGGATGTTTGTTTCAACAACAAAAACATTTGAAAAATTAAATAAGTCACCCAACCAACATCCAGCAACCAAATCTATCGTCAAACGAACAAATAAATCTATTATTTTCATATTCTATTACTTCTATTATTATACCTATACCTTACCTATCGCAAGTTCAGGTAATATTTCCTTGATCGTGTTCATTGAATTCACGGCAGCGGAGTAGTCCACATTTTGAGGATCTGAAAACGAACACCACCTTTTAAGGACAGGAAAAAAAACCTTTTAAGGAAAAAAAATACATATTTTACAATTACAGCTTTTATTAAACGTATGATAGAAATTTAAACCTACCCTAAACCTAAATAATCTCAAAGATTAAGTTACAAGCAAAAACGGACCGTATAACCTCGTTGGTAAGACAACAATTTGGTAGGTCGTTTTGACCACTTTACTCGGAGTGTCGGAGAGCGTGCAAGTATTACGTAATACTATCGTATCGTAATTTTTATCCATCTATGTAACGCAATTTTTGGAGATTTTGTCCCCCTCCCCCCATTTAACGCGCCGTAACGTTTTTCTGTACCCCCTTCCCCCTAGCAAAACGTAAACGTAACCACAATTTTTCACCAGGTGGTCATTCCATTTGAAATTTTGAGAAAAAAAACGTGAGAGAATCTCTACGCGACCGTTCTGAAGGGTTAAAAAAACAATGTTACGTAACGCGTAGTTCAAACCCCCCTCCCTCTCCTGTAACGCATCGTAACGTTTTACAAGTCTCCCCTCCCCCCTAATTCGTTACGTTATACTTAAACATTCCCTTGGTCACATGGGTGTTGGTCAATGAAACATTATTTTTAACAACTTCAAAAATGGAGGAGGTTCTATGTTCCACTGTAGGTATGTATTTTTTTTTCATGTATGTTCACCGATTTCTCCGCCAATTATAGACAGATTTTCAAAATTCTTTTTTTGTTAGAAAGAGTATACTTCAGAGGTGGTCCCATATAAACTTTATCGCGCTTTTAAAAAAATCAACAAACACAAAAAATACTACAAACCAGAACATCATCTAAATAAATGAGTGACATTTTCGTTTGTGGTTATCTGCTAATAGGCATTGTAGTCTGCAAAAAATACTAGTTATCTACTTTGTGCGAGTTGTTGTTGGGATTGAAGTCGGTGATTCATACGTTTTTAACGTGGAAAATTGTTAGTTACCTGAATGCGCAGTCAAAAACAATGCGACCGCTGCATTGAGTTTCCCCAACTTGTCGACTGCTGAACGCTCCCTCTCTGACAACTCTTCAGGAAGCAACGCACCACCCTCGTACGCCTGCGGGGAGTTTAGGCATGTTACTTTCGCATGTTTACATTGTAACGGAACGCAGTTTAAAAAAAAAGTATATTTTGACAGCAGTCCTGTCATATATACGTCATTCACTTGTCTAGCTGGTGAGTTGTAAGCAAATTGTGTTTCTATAACTAAAAATAAGAATATTAATACTTGTTGTTCTAACGCATAAAATAAACATCATAAAGTACAATTAATTGTATCATTTATAAAACAATACATACATGTTTACATTTTACTTTCGGGGCAAACCTTTGTGTAAGAAGCAGATGTTTGTTCTCGGGTCATGGGTATTTGTGTCTGTCTTTATGGGTGTTCCGAGGGACCCACGACACAAGGGGAAACCTTAGTTTTTTTTTAATTGCAAACTTCACATCTTATAAATATGACATAACCTAATAGTACGGGAAAATTAGGTTTTGACCTAGACATTGATAATTACTGAGCGGGACCTTTTGGAATGTGTTTCGAAATCATCCAGGATGACACTGTAAAGTCCCAAAACCTCCCTGGGATAGCCAAGATCAGTGGCGTGCATTCCATACAAGCAGAAAAGCAGTGCCTACCCTAGGGTATTCAAGGAAAATAAAACAAAAATTAAATATATAATGTACACCAGCGATCACAGAATTAAACGAATATAAACGTTTTACTAAATCACGTTATCTACATTATATTTTTACCGAATTTAAACTTTTTCAAAACAGCGCCATCTAGTTCAACATTAGAACTAGTAAGAAGAGAGAGCCGTGCCGCTCGCCGCCGCCGCTAGATGGCGAAGCTTATAAGCACTCGTTTGAAATGCCTTTTTTGTAGAAAAATGCTGGCTTCTGATTGGCTGTTTCGTCTCCCCCGCGAAAAATTAACGAACTGATTGTATTGCGAAAAAAGCTCTGCCTATAAAGCAATGCTACCAAATTGAGAAGTGTCAATATTTGGTAAGTTTGGAAGGCCTGTTATACATTTTTAATTTTGCGGCATTTTTTTCTTATTTGATTGTTTTTCTTTTGCAACTACGAACGAAAACTTTTGCAAATTATTGTTTTATTAGTTTATAGTTATTATTAGACATTTGTTTAGAACAAAATGAGTACAATAAGTTGTGAAAAGTGTGGTGATGATGTTTGTTTGCCGAAACTGCGTAATTTTTCAAGTTTACCTTTTCAAGAAAAAGTAAACATTATCGCAAAGGGCCGAGTAAGACATTTTAATACTAAAATACCTATACGACATTCATAATAATTGGCTCACGGGCTGTGTGCATACTAACCGCTTATTTTGTGTTCCGTGCATTTTGTTTTCAAACTGTTATACCTACATATAAAAGTTTGGAAGCACAGGTTATTTTGATTTGAATAACCTTAAGTTGTTTTAACTAACATTCTAAAATCTTAATAATTTTCATCACTAAAAGTTCACTGCCTACCCTGCCTAAAATGTCTATGCACGCCACTGGCCAAGATATCATGTAAAAACAGGAATTTCCAGGAGTGGGCCTGCAGTAGTTATTGGGGACTTTCCTGAGTGTCATTCTGAAAGGTGTCTGAACATAGTTCAAAAGGTTTTGCTCCATATTATCAATGACCGGGTTTGGAGAAACAAGGGCTTAATTTGACCGGGGTAAAGACAGACATATTCTTTATTGCACACCATAGATAACACAAAAACATTACAATAACAGACAAGGACAGAAAACAGAAATGTACAAAAAGGCGGCCTTATTGTTAAGGTAGCAATCTCTTCCAGGCAACCTTTGGGTAGGAAAATAATGGAAAAAATATAAAGCAGAGCGGGTGGTGGCTAAAAATTAAAAAAATAAAAGAATAAAATATATTATACTACATAAACTACAGCTCTAATATTTAAGTACATAAAAGTAAAATTAAACTAAACACATAAATAATATTATATATACTAATACATACAATATACACTGGGCGTCAAAAATAAGTAGTACAGTTTTAAAATTGCGATTTCTCCCAAACTATAAAACTTAGACCTTTGAAACAAAAAAGGTTAAAAAGAAAATTTAATCTTATTCAATAAAAACTTCATGCATTATAAGAACTTATAATGCTTGACTTTAAAAAAAACGAATAAATAAAAACACTTTTTTTAAACTGTTGAAAGGTGTTGTCTTACTTAGGATTTTTGTGTTTGACACATTCGCTGCTGATAAAGCAATTGTAATTGAAAAGCATAGGTATCTTCAGAGAGTAAATTTGACTAATCATGCCTCTTTCACCAGAAGAATGTGCAAGAATCTTAGCTTTTCTCGAAGTGGGCATCAGTATGCGTCGTACTGCAAGGAGGGTGGGTGTAACTTTAAGAACGGTTCAGCGAGTAAAGCAAAGGTACGAAGAGACTGGAAACCATCTAAGGAGACGAGGTAATGGCAGACCCAGGTGCACAAGTACCCGAGAAGATCGCTTTATTGTTTCCACTGTGTTAAGAAATCGACACCTTAATGCAGTTGAGGTTCAGCAACAGCTTCTTCGGACCCGAACAGACTACATCAGTGAGAGTACAGTGAGAAGAAGACTTGCTGAAGCTAACCTGAAGCCTCTAAGACCAGCAAATGGCCCCAAACTTGAGACAGAGCATCGCGTAGCAAGACTACGCTACGCCCGTCAACACGTACAATGGGGCGAAGAAGAATGGGCTAGAGTTTTATTCACAGATGAGTCTCGATTCTCTTTATACACTTCAGATGGACGGCGGAGAGTCTACAGACGACCCGGTGAGCGATACATTCAAGCTTGTATCTCGGAAAGAGTCCAATATGGCGGGGGCTCTGTACACGTATGGGCTGGTATCTCTTCAGAGAGTCGCACAGAGCTTGTGGTAATAGAAAATGGGACTTTGACTGGTGAAAGATATGCCTCGGAGATCCTCAACGAGTATGCAGGGCCATATTTAATAAATATGGGTGATGGAGCCATCCTAATGCATGATAACGCCCGGCCACACACTGCTCACCACGTACAAGAGTACATTCAGGAGGTTGGCATCAACTTGATGGCTTGGCCATCGAGAAGCCCAGATCTCAACCCGATTGAACACGCCTGGGATGAGCTTGGGAGGCTAGACAGAAGGCGCAGTCCACCTCCTGCCACACTCAGGGCTCTAAAACATGCGCTGATAGAAGAATGGGAAAATATTCCCCAACACCGCCTCCGAAACTTAGTGTTCAGCATGCCAAACCGGATCCAAGCTGTAATTAGAGCCCGAGGCGGCAACACAAGTTATTAAATTGTGAAAAAGTTCCAAAACGTGAAAATTAAGTGGTTGACATATCGTTAAAAATTGATACTTTTTAGTATTTATCTTAATTTTAAGTTTGAAACTTTATTCATGCCAAATAAAATATAACTTTAATAAACTTCGTTAAGTTTACTATAAACTGCTTTTTATTTCATAAGTGTAACTACTATAGTTTAGGAGTAATTGCAATTTGAAAAGTGTACTACTTATTTTTGACGCCCAGTGTAATATTACTATATGTAAGAAAGAGACGTATGATAACAGAAAGGGTTCATTGTATAACGCTTATACATATAAAAATGTAAACAGGCAATTAAGAAGTTTAACGTGTAAGAAGGTAAGAAGTAGAGTTGTAAGAAGGTAATTAATATGAATAATGTCGGGTAATCTTAAAACATTTTATTTTAATTTGTTTTTTTTTGTTGGTGACTGTATATTTATAAATCTACCAATATTTTCATGTTATATCACTATGATGCTCTGGCTACACCGACGGAGATATAGGCACGAGTGTAATTTTTTTTATTATGAGATGGGTTAACTCTCCAAGATCATAGATGAGGTCGATGATAGAGCGAGTTAACACATATTTATGTTATCATTTATATAAGAATTCATTTCATTATATACGTATATATTACACATAACACATTTTTTTTTCATTCCCGTCTAGCTACGTAAGTACACATACGGTGATCTAAGGGGCTCAACTGAAAACCAGCGTTGTGGCCTTTGCTGCAACACATGCCCAAAACAACGTGAGTCCTGTTTGTCATCGCACTACATCACAACTCCATCCATTTTAATTTATATATTTATTTATTTTTAATTTTACGTTTTATTTTTTATCCTGTGTTGTTATTCCTTATGTAACGTTGTTGTTGTGTTGTAGTGTGTACGTCAAATAAACGTATTGAATCTTGAATCTTGAAATTTTCATTATGGTACACGCACCGACGGAATACAGCAAGCTGTTTGGCGTCGGACTTCGGTAGGAGGGTGGTCGCGAACCAGACGGCCCTTTACAGAGCCTACCACACCGCATGAGACCATAGGACGACACCTCAGATTCAAAACAAACTGAGATGTCGTTGCCTAAGATGGATTACTTGAAGGCAGGTCTCGAAGCGGTGATAGCCCAGTTGGTAATGAGCCAGACTTGCAATCCGAAGGTCGCGGGTTCAAATCCTGGTGCCTGTACCACTAAATTCGTCTTTTCGGAATTATGTGCGGATTTCTAATTATCACTTGCTCAACGGTGAAGGAAAACATCGTGATGAAACCCACCCACCCAAGAAAATTCATTTTCGAAAGACGAGCGGTCCACCAACCCGCATTGTGCCAGCGTGGTGGACTATGGGCTAAATCCCCTTCGTGTTTCGAAGGGAGGGCCGTGCTCCTCGGTGTGGACGTATATGGGCTGGTAAGGTCTCATTTGTGTTTCCTTAGTCGCTTCTTACGATACCCTCGGAAAGAGATGAGGTGGTGTTATTCTCAACCGATCACCCCACGGCTTTTAAAAGAAGTTGGTTTATTTACCTCTTGTAGTGTCAGCGTGGCGGTGTCGACGGAGTGCGCGGCGGCGGCGGAGGCTGCGATGAAGGAGGCGCGGCGCCGGCTGCTGGCCGCCCGCTCCTCCTCTAAGAAACTCTGACGGGATTTCTGGGAACCAAGCAGGTACGGTTAGCACTACCCTCCCATCAGGAGCTAGCTCCTTATCAAAAATTATAGAATAGAATAGAATAGAAAATTATTTATTACAAAGGACATCACAACACAGAGACATTAAAGGAAAAAAAAACACAAATAACAAAAAACAAAAAAAATACAAATAAAATAAAAACATTAACTTAATATTCGCCTGATTTCGCCTGGAAACCACTTGATCTTGTACTTACTCGAATATCTCGCACAAACACTAATAATCTGGAGCTTTGTAACCATCTAGCACTACTCTAAAAATCTCGTTTTTAAGCGCAATACACACCGAAGCTGCCGGCCCGGCGGCTTTGCTCGGCGGACTAGGCTGCCGGGCATGTTTCTTGTGATAAAACAAGGGTAAAGCCGCCGGGCCGGTAACTTTGGTGTGTAGTACGCTTTACTGTGACAATCTCATACACACACTTATATTCCGTACTTCATCTGTATCAATCCCGTACGAACAACACTACTAATCCCGTGCTCACTGTAACAATCTCACACTATTTTCATTAATAGTCTACGACATCGTTCATCGACTATCATTTACTTTTCGGCTTATACATACATTCACAATCAGAGAGGTAATAGATATATTTTAATTATATTTCGTACTTACTCTAATGATTTTGCTACGTCTCCTGGAGGCAGGGTCGAGAGAAAAGTACATTTGCGTCGTGAGATCTGCTATCCTGCGGGCCTCATCTCCTAGCTTAGGGATATCCTGGAATTAAACAAACTAGACATTTTGGGATTTTTTAAAGGGATTTTGTTCTGAGGGATCTCGCGCTATCCCTCACGGCGGGCGTAGAGGAGCGTCCCCCGGATGGCGGATGGGGGGAAGGTCGGTAGTATAGCCTAGCTACGCTACCCGGCTAAGTCCGATGGACTCGCTAACCAATGTAGGGTGTGGTCCTCTAGCATTTCGGGGTTGCGCGGCGGGTTAACACCCCTCCCACATAAAAAGTCGTTAAGAAACCGACAAAAAAGAATAAACGATTTTGTTCTGAAGAGTCTGATCATCTTTTTGTCCTGAAGAGAGAAAAATCTGACAGCCAGTGTGGTTTACCAAAGACATAGACTTGGGTTGCATTTGCAGAGAGGTGCCCACCTAACATCATGCAGTGCGTGCTCTACCACACATCAAGATCCAATGGATGCTACTCAATCCGCCGTCCAAGTGGCTACATTATAACTACGACTACTTGGCATCGATTCGCTAATAAGTGTGGTGGAGTGGTAGTAAAAGCTTCTTATTCGACGCGTCATGGGTTCGATTCTTACTCGGTGCAAATATCTGTGTAAAACTGATTTTTTTTTGCTAACCGTGGCATTAAGCGATACGCAAGGCCAAGCTCAAGGTTCTGACAGAATACCAGCATCGTTTAGATAGTAAGATACTTACCACCTTGTCATTTTGAATAGCCTCCGAAGCTGAGGCGAACAGATGACTCAGCTCGTCAAGCTCAGCTAAAAGTTTAGCTCTTTCTTCTTCAGACTTCTGCTTGTCAGCCGCTTCTTTTACACCTACAAAATATTGGAAGGTCGTCATGAAATATAAAAAAAAATCAGCCAAGTATGAATCGAACTCGTACGAAGGATTGTGTACAGAAATCAAGGTTAAAAAAACTCCAAAAACGTGCGGACAAAAGACAGGCGGAAATTAAGACATTGTTTTATACTATACTTCTGCGACAATGTTAAACAATATATGCTTTTATAGTATACTAGCTTCCCGCACGGGACTTCGTTCCCGTGGGAATGCTGGAAAATCATGTACCCTATGTCCAACCCGGATAATTTAGGATTCTAATGGTGAAATAATTTTTCAAATCGGTCCAGTAGTTTCGGAGCCTATTCGATGCAAACAAACAATCAAATCTTTCCTCTTTATAATATGTATAGATATAGATATGTATGGATATTTAATATGTATAGTATATACATACACTATAGGTAGGTTTGTCGCATAGGTTTCATTTAATTCGGCAGCGTAACACAAAAACTATAATCCTAAATCCTAACAAACTATATGGGCATTGTGCTGTATTAAAATGGAAAACAGTCATGCCCACTATTTTGCAGTGCAATGGTCACTTTCCGCCTTCTTGTCTAGCGCGCAGTATATTTAGATACTATGTACTTACCGCTTTGTATAATAGGCATATCTTGCTCCATAGAGTTCAAAATGTTCTGCACTTGTTTAACATTATCTTCTGTTGGATCTGAAAAAGTTACACAACTTTTTTTTTTTGAACTAGTAAGAGAACCTTTAAAGGGGTGATTGTTTTCATAAAAATTAACAACTTTCCCCAAGGAACCCATAAGTATGAAATTTTCAGCAAAAATTTTTTAAACCTAACTCAAAAATATCTCAATAAGTGTTATTTTTATTATCTCCTAATAATTAACCCTCCGCATACCAGCTGGGGTGTAATAAACCCCAGGCGGTGAAAAATCGATATATTTTCAAAAATTTTCGTGCGCGGAATCTGAAGCTCTCAGTAGCTGGAGTTGCGACGTTCTTACACTGGCAAGTACCATTAGTTTAGTGGTGCGTGCGTTTTTTAGGGCTCTAGATGCGTTTTTGTTTAGAGTTGTTGTTATTTGAGCATAAACAAAATGCAATTATGGCGAACTAAAGAACTCCTACCTCGAGATTGAAGTAAAAATTTAAAGATGTAATTTCTTTTAAAATTTAGTCAGTTTAATTACAAACATTGGTAATTATCAATTCTTATGGTAATTTCAAGTCTAAAGTAGTAGTCAGAAGATGGCATTTTCGCTACCCTTTTTCAACAAACCATTTAATCTATTTCATTTTTTTTTATATAGTGCTACTCAGGTTATGTTCAATTTCAAAAATATGAAATCTGATTACAGCGACCATTTTGTTAGGGTATGTCACACCCCACCTTGTATGGCATGTTACAAAACTTTCACCTGGTATGCCGAGGGTTAAGACGAATAAAAAAAAAACTTGTATCCTATTGCTACCCCGTTGTGACTTTTGCGCCACCCTGTAGATATCGATTTTTCTTATGTACAATTTTCGCGGCACGCGAGTTTCGCATATAGTAGTTGAGCTATTCAGATGTAATAAACGAAAATTAAGGGTGTTAATATTTTTAAGGAAAACTAAGGACCTGAACTTAAAATCTTACCCCGTACAACATGACAAATAAAATTATATTCTTCATACAACTTTTGCGATCAGCTGATTTGACCCAGTCTAGAGAACGTTGAGTGGAGAATTGTTCATTTTAATGGGAAAACACATAGAGATTAAGACTTACCACTAAGCAAAGTGACTATTTTGACGGCATTTGAATTCATTCGATTCAATTTCTTCACAAGATCCAACGACATGTCAGAGCGCATGGGGACTTCTCCTTTCTGTTAATGAAATTTCCTTTCAGTGAAAATATTAATAAACATTAGGAAATTCATATGATTGAGTTAAAAAAGGCGACTCTCGAAGTTTCTTGCCTATTCTTCTTCTGAGGAAGACTGCACCTTTGCGAACAGGCACAAAGTTAAAAATGCTAATGTAATTCACTACTTTTAGCTTATTTAAAGTAAGTATTTGAATGTTATATGAAATAAAGCAATTTTTTACTTTAATTGAATATTAAAACGGGTCAAAATTCCATAAAAGTCATAACCCGAAGTCTTAGTGTGTGTGTGTGTATGTGTGTGTGTGTGTGTGTGTGGGTTTGGGTGTGTGAAGTGTCTGGATAGACATACCACATTTAAAAATAGATAGATAGATATAACTTTATTTAACTGCTTCCAAACAAGTCAAAACGTTAATCACAACTGACACGTGCAAACAACCAAAGTGTAGCAATAATACAACTGTGGCGTACCTCAGTGTTGCCATATATACGGATTTGTCCGTATTTGTACGGATTTTGCAAGTTCAATACGGATGAATCAAGATTACGGATTTTTATACGGATTTACTCTAAACACAGAATTAGCTTCAAAAGGACCCCGTTTTCGAGCCTTCTTCACCTAATTTTGACCAATTTCGTCACAACGCTGGTGAGTTTGCTCCACTGTTGTGCGGCAATACACCAAAATTTCTTCAATGAAGACGAAACCAAGAAATAAATTATGTATCTCGACGATAACGGACCCACTACTACTAAACAAATTTTAGGGAAATAACCCTCTTTTGATTTAAATCTTGACTCAAAAATGTTGCGTTGAATTTTTATACGGAATTCATACGGAATTTCAATCAAAATACTGGATATTTATACGGAATTTCAATAAAAACAGAAATACGGATTTTATACGGATTTTAGTAATGAAAATACAGATTTCACGTCGACTTCATGTGGCAACACTGGCGTACCTACTCATTACACCACATGTCTACATTAAATTAATATAAAAATTAATTTAAACATTTATTAAATCTAACTTACTTTCTACACACTTAAACACTAAACACATAATTACTACTAATCACTAAATACTACATACTAACTTAATAACTAATATCTACCTATATATAAAAATATGCTTAATAATATTTGCTGGCGAGTAAATCCGCGCGGAACGACTTGTTAATAGATTTACCGTTATGCGACCGGTCCCTCGACCGGCCGCTGCACAATGCGCTTCGACTCGCCAGTCGGAATCTGCATTCGACGCATGCGCACGCCGCTCTGTATCGCGCCTTCCTTTGTTCGCACTCGCGATCTTTTATTTTATTGTAATTATTTTTATGCTTTCGCTTCCTGAGCTTTCCTTCCTTATTTCTATCTTCGGTGTTGGGGACTGTCTCTTTTCCTGTGTTCTTATTCTGTGTAACCTCTACTCCTTCTGAACTTTTATGTGGTCAATATAATCGGTGATCTGGAATCCGGACTTTTATTGCTGGCTCACTCCTGACCGCTTTAGTGGCGAAACACATCGCTTCACAACCGTATGTATGAGTGCGTAAGTGTGTCTGTGTGAGTGTGTGTGTGTGTGTGAGTGTGTGTGAGTGTTGTGTGTGTGTGTGTGTGTGTGTGTGAGTGTTGTGTGTGTGTGTGTGTGTGTGTGTGTGTGTGTGTGTGTGTGTGTGTGTGTGTGTGTGTGTGGTTTGTGTCAGTCAGTGTGTATGGGTTGTGTGTGTGTATGTGCGGGTGCGTGTTGGTGTGTGTGTAATAATTTTGTAAAACTCCATTGATTAAATAATTTAAATTTGAGCGTTTCAGGAAGCGGGCATTTGGAGCGACAGAAGGTGAGATCTATAACCTTGTTTAAAACTGTACACTGACGCCTTTAAACGGAGAGGAGGGGGAATATTATTCCATATCTTTGTTGCCGCGTACCTGAAACTCCCACGGAAAAAAGTTGTTGTGTGAGATGGCATAACAAGTTGATATGAACATGTCCTAGTTGTGTAACGATAGTTTGCATAACGCCAGGTTAGTTTTTGTGCTAAATACTCAGGTTTTTTTTATTTTATAACACCAAATAATAGAGACGCCAAATGTAATTTTACTCGATTCTCAATTTTTAGGATTTTGGCATTATCTAGGTAAATTGTAACATAACGTACAGATTCATTACATACTACACACACACACGCGCGCGCAAACGTACGCACGCACACACGCACTCTAAATGGGTTTTAGTTAAGTTTTTTATCGATACTTACTAGTACTTGTTGTTGGACGGCACCTTTGTTGGTGATGACAACTTGCTGTACAGTCATCACTTGGGTACCCTCACACGCCTTCGAACCTACACATATTACATTATAACAACGTTTGTTATGTGTGTTACAAAAGTGCAAATAAAAAGCCTTTACCTATGGAATTTTGATTTGTTGTCAAGCTTCATTTTGTTTCATGTGAACTGATATTACTAAAATTGTTTTTTGTTTAAAACTTGGCCATACATTTTAAGTAAAATTAATAGACTTCTACTTTGGATTTATTTAATGAAAACGAAGTTCGTTTCATTATTTAATTTTGCTGTACCTTTGTTACAATTACAACTTTCAATAAACTACTTAAGTACTCACAGATAAAAATTATCTTAATGCTGTCCAACCCTTCCCTCAAATTCTCAAGAAAAATCTAAAAACTTTAGTATGAAAAAAATCAGTCATCAAAAATCTAAAATATTGTACAGAAAACGGCAATTTCATAAGTAAAGACCTATTATTTACTAATAATTAATATAATTTTTAATCATCCGAAAGATTAAGTTAGCTACAAGCAAAAAAGGACCGTATAACCTGGTTCGTAAGGCAGCAATTTGGATGGTCCCGTGTAGGTGGTTTCGACCACTTTACTCGGAGTGTTGGTCACATGGGTGATTATGTTACCCCTGGAAATGAAACACAATTTTTTGCTAATCCCTTGTTCCTTGTTTTATATTAACTGTGATGTAAGTATGTTTGTTTGGGTCTTATCTGGCAACTGTATTTTAACTGATTGAGCTGAAATGTAAGCTAGTGAGGTATATGGAGTCATACACAAAAGGGTATTGAGGTTACACGTGTAAAAGGCTGCCATATAAGGCAAGCGCATCATACGATGATCTATGACGTATGCATTGTTATAAATAATGCTAAGTATGAAATAAATGCGTTAATTCTTTACTCGGACACACGCCCTTTTATTATCTATACATTTTACCCAATCACCTCATATTTCATGGCGACGTTTGCCTAAAGCTTTTATTAGAAGATTTTAAATATTTTAAAAAGTAAAGTGTATTTACGAAATCATGGAGAAGAAAATATCAAGATACTAAAATTAAATAACAACAAAAAATTAAGCAGTCACAAGGAAAAAAAAAGATAAAATGTAGCTGTAAGAAGAGAGAAGAAAGGGACACATGGAAAAAAAAAACAATAGGATGTAGTGATTCTTAATACAATATGATAGACCGCCCAAGATGGCAGAAAAGTTATGTTATTTTGAACTCCGAGAACTAAGCATTTTTGACAATTTACCTACATTGTGCCAATTTAATCAAATGCATTTTCTTTTCTATATGATATATGCTATTGCTATGCTATAGTATAGCGGGAACGGTAGTCAGAAGAATAATAAGAGTGCAAAAGAGGTATTGACTTTTAAGTATTCAAATGAATTGATTACAGAATCTTTAGCAAAATGCATTGTAAGTAGACAGTTAACGCGGGAGGTATAGAACCTCCTTACACAGTACACTTGCCTGCTAGGTTGTACATGGTCTCCATAGAGGGCGCCGGCCAGGTCGGTGTGGGGGGCGGGGGGGGCGACCTGCCGGCGTCGGATGATGTCGATGTACCCCTCCAGGATGTCGCGGATGCGGAGGGCGTCGTTTGTCTTCACGCTATACTCTTTTTCGCTTTTATACAGAAAGGTTGTTTTAATTGATATCGAAGTCGAGAATGGGGAAGTCGTCAATATCAAGATTATCAAGTAAAGAAACGAGTACAATTTGTTACAATTTGAAAAATTTAACAATTTATTTCGTTTTACGGTCACGCCTGTAATATATTGGGGTAGGAAGATCATCAGTGTTTTTTCTTTAAATTATGAAGAGCAAAACATGAATAAATTTTAATACTACAAGTATTTGTTCGTAGTTTTCACGCACAAAAAGTTCATAAAATATTTTAAAAGATAAACGATTTATACATATACACACAAAGGCCCACACTAAGGTTTTTCCTTGTGCCGTGGGTCCCTTGAACGTACATAACGAAGGACACGAACATTCATGACTCAAGAACAAGCATCTGCTTTTTACTCAAACATTTGCCGCGACTGGGAATCGAACCCAGGACCCGTCGATCAAGAGACAGCCCCACTACCACTCGACCAAACCGGTCGTATGAACATTTCTATTAGAACACTTTTTCTGTACCTACACTACCTACTCAAAAAATTGACAAGCCAATCAAATACCCTGCTTTTAAACCCCGACTAAAAAGAGGGGTGTCATCATAAGTTTGACAAGTGTATTTGTGTGTCTGTGTGGCATCGTAGCTCCTAGCCGAATGGACCGATGTTTGTTTAAAAGCTGGCGTGATTGAGATGGTTCTTAGCTTCATTTAATCAAAATCGATTTAGCCGTTTAAAAGTTATAGACAGTCAAATGTCAGGGGGTTACACTTTTTTTTTAATTTTAGAGGTTCATAATACCTGTAGTCCCCAAAGTCCAGGGTGAAGAGTTCGTTCTTGTGGGCGCGGTATGTCTTGACGTGAGTGAGCGGCCATGTCTGCAGGATCTCTTTACTAACTTCATCGAGACGCAAGATGGCCTCCGAGTTGATCCCTAGCAGCCGGGGCACCAGCTTCTTCTTGCCTTTTTGCTTCTCCTATACGGTGAAGAAAAACACACATTATACTCTTCGCTGATATGCGAAGGAAGAAATATGCGGGTATAACTGTTGTATAGTACTACTTTTAACGGAAGATGCGGTGTCCCTTCTCACAAATCAAGTATCCAATTATTTAGACAGCAACAAAAAATGCATAGGTGTTTTCATAGATTTGGCAAAGGCTTTCGACACCGTTTCTATCCCAATCTTACTTAGAAAGCTGGAAATTAAAGGCATGAGAGGAGTCACTCTGAAATGGTTTAAGAGTTACCTAACAGGGCGAAAACATTGTGTAAAAATAAACGAACATACAAGCTGTGTCAACGAAGTCCGATACGGTGTGCTGCAGGGCAGTATCCTCGGTCCCACACTGTTCACTCTTTACATCGACGATCTATTACAAATAAAATTAAAGAACTCGGAGGTTATCTGTTATGCTGACGACACAGCCATTTTGTTTTGTGGAGATGAATGGGAACAAGTGCAAGCAAATACAGAGGAAGGAATGAAGGTAATTGGATCATGGCTTTGTCACAATTTGCTCACGCTGAATTCTCATAAAACGAAGTACCTCTGCTTTCATAAGACTTTAGCTTCAGCGCCATCCTTGTCCCAAAGTATTAAAGTGCACAGTTGTCATACGAGGGCTTCCTGCAATTGTGAATGCATTGGAAGGACTCCAAGTATCAAATATCTAGGAGTGGTTCTGGATGAAAGGTTGACTTTTAAGGGGCACTTGGCCGCGTCAGCAAAACGAGTTCGCAAACTCATATATCTTTTTAAGAACCTGCGATCTGTAGCGGATCTAGACCTTCTTAAGCAGGTTTACGTGTCCCTTTGCCAATCTGTCATTTATTATTGCATTTCAGTGTGGGGCGGGTCTGGAAAAACCAACATAATACTGCTTGAGAGAGCTGAACGAGCTGTCCTAAAGGTCATTCTGAAGAAACCCTTTAGGTACCCCACCAGACTTCTCTACGCAGAAGCCGAACTATTAAATGTTCGAAGTCTGTATATTCTCGCAGCCGTCACACGAATCCATCGAATCGTATTGGCCTCAGAATATTATGAGAGAATGCTGCGGAAACGTACCTTTATGGTTCAAACCCCAACCATCAAGACCTATTTTGCAAAACGTTTTCCGCCCTTTTTACATCCCTTCATCTATATACAGGGTGTCCCAGAAAATAGTGTCAAGCGGAAGTCCTGAGATAGAACACCCCTTGGCGCATCCGAAACACCCCCATATATGTTCCGCGATTTTTTATAGTTTTCGAGTTATGATTTTTTTACTGAAATTTTGAGAATAATTGACCTAAACAACTTAAAAAATTATAAAAAAAAAGTATAAGACATTTTTGAGATATTTTTTTTGCAACTCAATTTTGATGAATTGTACTTTAATGCTTAAAACATTCGTATTCTTATCTTAGATGGAAGTTTTAAAAATGTTGGTACAAAGTGAAAAAATACGCTTAGTGAATTATGTCTTAAATTTTCAACTTTAAATTTAAAATCTTAATAGGTAGTTTCATGGCTCCTAAGTTAATCTAAAAACTGCGCCAGACTCTAAGCTTCCATAATAATTTAAAAAAAGTTGTACTTAACAGTCTACTTTTGCTAAAATCTGACTTCAAAGACAGAGTGGTGGGAAACTTGAAAATTTGCCATCTGGTAACGAAGTTTTTTTTGGGCATTTTATCATTCCTAGAATTATTTAGATTGTTAAGTAACCGAAAATAATTACAAAAAAGTTAGAATTGCCATTTGAAAGATTATTTTTTAAAATCTTTGAACTATTGTGTGATACTTAAAAATTTCATTAAATTACAAAAACACAGTAAAAGAAGAAGCTTAAATAAAACGAAAAATAACTGTTATTAATTGTTTATTACAAAAAGTTTTCAAAATGTCTCCCTTCCTGCTCAATGCAAATCCTGCACCTTCTGAAAAAGTTCTCTTTTAATCGAATAAACGCTATTCTGTTGTTTTTTATTGTTTCTTCTGCGTTTCGCAATTTTGTTCGTAATTCTTGTACGTTTCTTATTTCTTTAGCGTAGACTAATTCTTTGTAATAGCCCCAGACAAAGAAATCAATAGGGTTTAAGTCTGGGGACCGTGGGGGCCACGAAATGGGCCCTCCTCGCCCGATCCACTTGTCTCCAAACCTTTCATTTAAATGTTGTCTCACAATGCTCGCGTAATGACATGGAGCGCCATCGTTTTGAAAAAACATGTTCCTCCGCGTTAATAGGTCTACATCTTCCAGTAAGTTGTGGAGTTCTTCTGTTAAAAATTCCAAATAGGACTCGCCGTTCAATCGGCTAGGTAGCTCGAACGGACCAATTAGCTGTCCGTTTATTATGCCCGACCACAAATTCACACTGAATTGTTCTTGGAAATTTGAGTCACGAGTCACTTGTGGATTTTCTATGTTCCAAGAGTGATAATTGTGAATGTTAAAAATACCACACCTTTTGAAGTGAGATTCATCGGTCCACAAGATACTTTTGAAAAAATCTTCATTTTCAGCTTGACGACGCAACATTTCTTAACAAAATGCCACTCTTCTTGGGTAATCTTCGGGCTTGAGCTGGTGCACTCTTTGAATATGGTATGGGTGAAAACCCTCTTTCTGGAGTATTCGATGTGCCTGTGACTTAGGGATTCCAGTTCGGTGTTCTATGGTCCTCACACTAACTGACGGATCTCTAACCACTTCTTCGAGCACGGATTCGACGGTATCAGGGTCGTGCATTTCACGTGGACGTCCGGGTCTTGTGCCTGGTTGACTCCCTTCCATGTAAGAATTATGGACTCTTAAAATCATGCGATGATCAGGCCAAGTCTCAGGCTGAGGTCCACCTCCATTTTGTACATACTCTTTGAACAGCCTGGCTGCTTCAGAAGCGTTCCCTCTTGCATAGCCATAATAATAATGCATAAGAGCATAATCTCGTGACGAAAAAGACATAGCTGAACTAATGAGCTCAAAAAGTCCGTTGAGAAAGATAAAGTCGTCGGATTCCGTATAACAAAACCAAATCGTAATCGCACTCAAAGTCCGTTGTAAAAGCCAAAGTAGTCGAAGTCCGTGTCACAAAACCAAATCGTAATCGCACTCGAAGTCCGTAAAGAAAGCAAAGTTCATCAAGAGATCACAAAAAAGGAGCTTATCGTACACAATATCGTAACGCGCAAAGGCAGGCGAACGACTGGACGAACGCAGGCACTATCACACTTTTCAAATTCTTTGAAAAAGGAATGGTTTTGTTTTTGAAGTTTTCTTTCAGCCAATTCTTAAAAGAAGGTTACCGACTATAAAGTTTTTATGTACAAAATTAAATTCTCTTTGGAGTTCTTTTTCGTTACCAGATAGCAAATTTTCAAGTTTTCCACCACTCTGTCTTTGAAGTCAGATTTTAGCAAAAGTAGACTGTTAAGTACAACTTTTTTTAAATTATTATGGAAGCTTAGAGTCTGGCGCAGTTTTTAGATTAACTTAGGAGCCATGAAACTACCTATTAAGATTTTAAATTTAAAGTTGAAAATTTAAGACATAATTCACTAAGCGTATTTTTTCACTTTGTACCAACATTTTTAAAACTTCCATCTAAGATACGAATACGAATGTTTTAAGCATTAAAGTACAATTCATTAAAATTGAGTTGCAAAAAAAATATCTCAAAAATGTCTTATACTTTTTTTTTTTTTTAAGTTGTTTAGGTCAATTATTCTCAAAATTTCAGTAAAAAAATCATAACTCGAAAACTATAAAAAATCGCGGAACATATATGGGGGTGTTTCGGATGCGCCAAGGGGTGTTCTATCTCAGGACTTCCGCTTGACACTATTTTCTGGGACACCCTGTATATATAAAAATGAATCCCTATTTCCCTTGGTCACGGCATCACGCCTGAACGGCTGGACCGATTTCGCTAATTCTTTTTTTGTTCTGTTCGTTATTATCAGGAGAAGGATCTTATGAAAGAAAAAATTAAGAAAGTTGAAAAAAAAAGAAGAAAACAGGACAACGTCTGTCGGGTCAGCTAGTATACAATAAAATAAATAAAATAAGCACCATCAAAAAGCTAACGACTAATGAAGCCAAATCCAAAATTATAAAAACTCTAGGCAACTTAACTTACAATGAAATAGAGGATTTAATGAGAGGGCCTACATAAACACCAACCACACAGCATACATCACACAACACACACACACACACACACACACACACACACACACACATACACTTACACATACAAACTTTCACTGCATGTCACTTCCATATAATATTTTTCTTTTCTCTTTTTTAATCTTGATTGCTTAATTTTATTATCTTTACAATTATAATTTGTTTTGAAAATATTTTTTTAGTGTATATAAAAACAATATATTTTCGTAATTGTTTAAAAATACGCGCGAATTGGACTGGTAATAGGCACATTTGATTACTCACAAATATGCTTCAATGTTGTTCTCAATCAATTACTTTAGATATAAGTATGGTATAACCTTTGCTGTATTTGAAAAAATTAACATTAATAATTATTATTAATGACCTTTACAAGGAAGAAGGTGACTCCGTAAGTGGGCAGGTCGCGGGCCGTCTTGGTGTAAAGGTGCTTGGCCTCCAGGGGGCCGAGGCCTCGGTGCTTGCTGTACAGACGCAGGATCTTCTTCTCGGCGCCCCACGAGTTCGCGTAATGCTCCGGTAGGTACTCGCTTAGGCTTTACAACACATAAATAATGTTTTATTAAAACTTAAGTGGTGCTGTGCCTACCCCAATATATTTTAGGTGTGACAGTATGGATATATACATACATACGCTCACGTATTAAGATCCCTAACGGGGTAGGCAGAGCATCAGTGGTTCAGAACCGCTTGATGTAACGTTTGACTTGTATTCTGACACTTGATTTATACTTAGTGGTGAGAGATATACAAAAAAAATTCGCGTCCCTATTACTGACTTTTACAGTACTTATGCCTGGGAAAAGTTGGCAGCTGGTAAGTTTTTCTTTAACTCCCAGTTCAGCGTGGAAGGTTTTTTTATTAAAACTGAAGTAATGCTCTGCCTATCCCAAAATATTTACGTCTTCTTTTATTTTAGGTGTGACAGTGATGTATGGATGATTTTTTCATATTAGTTAGCGAAACTTTTTTTTTACCTTAGGGGGTAGATCTTCCCATGAAACTAAACAACACAAATTAATTTTAATGAATACTTAATTGATGCTTTGGCTTTCCTAAAATATTATAAGTAGATGTACCAAGAGTATAGAGGTGACTTTTTTATTTATTTATTATAAGTTGGGTTAACTCTTGACCTCAATCTTGACCAAGGTCATAGATGAGATCGACGATGGAGCAAGTTAACCCAGAAAATGCCTATAAGGCTTTGGTACTCCCACGCACCGACGGAACACAGCAAGCTGTTTGGCGTCGGACTTCGGTAGGAGGGTGGTAGCGAACCAGACGGCCCTTTACAAAGCCTACCTACCACACCGCATGAGACATTTTAGAATATGAGGTGTCGTTGCCTGGGGTGGATTAACAGGAGGCAGGTCTCATTTGTGTTTCCTTAGTCGCCTCTTACGACACCCACGGAAGGAAATGGGGTGGTGTTATTCTCAACCGATCACCACACGGGGCTTCAGCTTTTGTCCAGAATACATCAGGTTTAAGCTTTTGTCCGGAATACACCAAAACATCCGGCCGGCCGGTTTGGTCGAGTGGTAGTAACACTGCCTCTTGATCGGCGGGTCCTGGGTTCGATCCCCAGTCGGGGCAAACATTTGTGTAACAAGCAGATGTTTGTTCTTGGGTCATGGGTGTTTGTGTTTGTCTTTATGTGTGTTCCAAGGGACCCACGATACAAGGGAAAACCTTAGTGTGGGCCTTTGAGTGTGTAGCGTTTTATTATTATTATTATTTTATTATCCCGATTGACTTCGACAGTAAGCCTGGGAAGAGTTGGCAGCTTAGCGATAAGGCCGCCTTTGCGTACTTCTGTATTTAGTAAAACTTTTTAGAGACTGTGTGTGCAATAGAGTTTCTATCTACCTATCTGGCAGAGTCTACTTTTTTTTAACTCCCATTTAGCGTGGCAATTGTTTTGATGACTTACTTTTCTATGAAACCAGGTTTGTGTTTCTCCTCTTGAAAATCTCCGAAGTGCACCTGACACTGTATTGCTGCAAATTCCATAGCTGTGAAACCAAATAAATACAGATTTTATTTATTTTATTATAAGATGGGTTAACTATTGACCTCAATCTTGACCATAAATATCAAAGATGAGGTCGACGATGGAGCGAGTTAACCCAGAAAATGCCTATACACGCACTGGTACTCCCACGCACCGACGGAACACAGCAAGCTGTTTGGCGTCGGACTTCGATAGGAGGGTGGTCGCGAACCAGACGGCCCTTTACAGAGCCTACCACACCGCATGAGACCATAGGACGACACTTCAGATTCAGAAAAAAAATGAAGTGTCGTTGCCAGGGATGGATTACTAGGAGGCAGATCTCATTTGTGTTTCCTTAGTCGCCTCTTACGACACCCACGGAAAGAGATGGGGTGGTGTTATTCTCAACCGATCACCACACGGCAAAGATGCTGAATTCTTACTTTCCTTATTACTGGTTTTTTGTTTGATTTGTCCATATTTCACGTTAAGGGTCAATTCACACCGCAACGCAACGCGACGTTGCGAATAGAGCCACTCAAAATTGAATTTTATTTATTATATGAAAAGCATATCATTGTGAGAACGCCGCGGCGCGCGGCGATACGTGAAAATTGAACTTTATTTATTACAATTGAGAAGTTAGAAGTTCTAACTTCACACTTCCCTAAACAGAGCAACGGATCATAGCATCGTGATTTTGGAGAGGTAATCTTTTGTAAACGCCTGTAAGATTATTGTTAGCAATGTTTACTAAAGATTATAACAGTTTGCTGTTATCAATTTAGCAGGCGTTCTTTTTCGGTGACAAGTTGAAAACTGAAAACCAACTTGAACAGCCAAGAAAAATCAAGCTACACTAACAACAATTTTAAAACGTTTGCATTAGTAACGTTTTTTATTACTAAGGTTTTTGCTTTTAGGATAAAGAACTACCTACTCCCCAGTCCTGCCGCATCTATCGGCCGCAGCGCACGCGTAGTCGTTAGATATTGTTTGTGCATTCTAAAGTACTTACCTTGGTTAGTGTAAAAACAAAGTGATAAGCAAGAATACGCGGAGTCTCACGCCGGTAACGGCAGTTTCACTGCGCGTTATGAACCTTATATGTATAGATGGAGGGTTCAAATTTAATTGAGGCGAGTATGGATGACAGTCGTATTGTTAGTACTGAAGACACATTTATAGAAGCGGGACAGCGGAGTTTTGAAGACAACACACAATCGAATGAGATTATTATGGAGCAGTATGCTAGTAAACGACCGAGGGAAGAAGGAGAAGATGGAGAAGGAGAAACCGAGGACCCTGAATGGCAGCAGGTGACAAGAAAATCTAAGAAAAGATCGCTTGAAGATATTCAATTAAGTGTGACATGCAAGGAGAAATTCCCGAAACAGTTCGCACTTGCTTCATTATTTAAAATGCATCATATAACGGGAATAATGCGAGTTAAGTATGTCAATCCCTATAGAATGCTCATAAATTTTAATTCAGAGGAATGTGCTAACAAATTCATTTCGTGCCAGGCTTTGAAGGATAAAGGTTGGAAAAGCTTCAAAACGTGGGAAGTGGGTGTATCATACGGAATTATTAGGGATATTGAGAGCGAATTACCAGAAGAACAACTTCTAGAAAACATTCAAAGCACAATTAAAATTGCGTCTGTTAAACGACTCAGACGCAGGATGGGAGATGAATGGGTACCCAGTGAGTCGGTGAGAATTGGTTTTGTGGGGGCGACCATACCTTCGTTTATTTATGTGTGCAGTATGAGAGTTAAAGTCATGCCCTACGTGTTCCCGGTCACCCAATGCTCTCAGTGTTGGCGCTTTGGACATGTCAAAAAACTATGCCCATCTAATCATGTCATTTGCCCAAAATGTGGTCAACATCATGACAACTGCGAGACTTCAAACTATAAGTGCGTGAACTGCAAGGGGCAACACTTGGCTTTAGATAAAAATTGTCCTGTGTATAAAAAGGAAAAGCGTATAAGGGAACTCATGTCAGAATTCAATGTCACCTATATAAAAGCGCTATCGATGTATGTACCGCCTTCTTCGATAATAGATCTCGTCGCAGACAAAACGCCAAGTCATTCCACTAGTAACAAAAACACTGTACCTGCGTCGAACTCATTTTCAGTCCTTTCTACGAGTACACCGACATACTCACAAGTTGCTGCTCAAATACATTCAAAGCGCCAGGAAGAGAACGGGGATTCTAATAAACAAATACCTACAGGAGAACCGAGTAAAAAAGCATCCAGAAACCATCACCCCCCTTCTACCTTTCCCCAAAAGCCTTCTGACTTTTGGGAAAATTTTTCGGACCCAGAATCAGAAGAAGAACCACAGAATGAGCGGTTTGAACGGCGAGAAGATCCAAAGTCAGGAAAAAAACCTTTTACTTTTAATCATCTTTTGGAAAATCTTAAAACCATGTTGTTCCAAAAAGAGTTGAGTTTCATGACAAAAGTTAAATTTATGCTATATTCTATTATGGACTGGTTTTTATCGGTGATTCAACAAAGTATTCAAGACATATCATGCGTCAAAAATATTATTTCCTTAATCCAAACTGGATAACTTACAATCTAAATTTATTAGTTTAAATATTTTCCAGTGGAATGCACGCAGTATTAGATATAAGTTTTCGTCGTTTAAGCAGTTGTTGATTCAAGAGAAGATACATATTGCATCCATTAGCGAGACGTGGCTTGACCGAGAACTTACATTAAATATAAATAATTATCAAGTTTACAGAGAGGATCGCGATGAGTCTTCTGGGGGAGTCGCCATTTTGATTCATAAGTCGATTAGATCTGAACGCATTTCAGTGAATAGAATATTCCCTGGCCTAGAACTCATATTTTTAAAAATTTACAATTGTGGACAGTTAGAAAATATTATTTCCATTTATTGCCCTAGTAATTTTAGGACGAGTCAATCCGATTGGGATCGTTTATTTTCAATATCAAAAAACAATACACTTATTTTAGGGGATTTCAATGCGCATCACTCTAATTGGTCTTATAAAACCGAAACAAGGGGTACGCAAATTATGAATTCTATTTTAGACAACGATTTTGTTTATTTAAATGACGGATCACCTACTAGAATCCAATTGGTTGAAGGTGTTTTGAGGGAGTCTTCTCCGGACATAACATTTGTTTCGTGTGATTTATCGTTAACTTTTTACTGGCACGTTAGTAAAGAAACTTTAGGCAGTGACCATTTAATAATCAAAATATCTACAAACATTCAAGGTAACTTCTTACAAGAACGTAAACGAAATTTTAGGTTGGCTGATTGGTATCTATATAATTTTCATCTCAAACAACGTTTTTCTCAAATTACTTATTCCGAGAACCCGCAAAAAGCATACAATTTATTTATTGATTTAATAAATGAGTCAGCTGATTTACACATTCCCTACATTAAAATTTGTACGCACCCGGAGAACAAATTTTCACCTAAACCCTATTGGACACCTGAACTGTCGAAATCTGTGGCTTTACGGCGACTTTCCTTAGCTAAATTCAGGCGAAACCCTACCCCAGAAAATCATGATATTTTATTAAATAACATCAGAGAATCCCAACGACTAATCCGGTCTGCTGAAAGAAAGAGTTGGAGATCATTTTGCGACTCTATAAATGAAAGTACATCTTCAAAAGATATGTGGTGCAAAATGCGCTGGATAAAGGGTCGTAAATTTTGTAATTCTCCTATTGCTATAGATAAATCTACACGCCTTCTAGAAAATTTGTGTCCAGATTATACGATTCCTCTCAAACCTCTTTGTCACTCTAAAAACCCTAAGTTAGAATCCATCATTAAACTTCACGAGTTAGAATCCGCAATCAAATCCAAGGATACATCTCCTGGTTTTGATAACATATCATATTCAATGATTAATTATTTACCTATTAATGGTAAACGGTATTTGGTTGATCTTTTTAACGCTTTTCTTGAGTCTGGTTTTGTTCCTTCTCAGTGGCGGGATGTACGAGTTTTACCTATACCTAAACAGGGCCGCGATCCTTCTTCTATCTCCTCTCTTCGTCCTATATCTTTAATTTCTTGCGTTTGTAAAATTTTCCACACGATTTTAAATAGACGCATAGAGTGGTATGCCGAAAAAACAAAAATATTTTCAAAATTCACTTTTGGGTTTAGAAAGTCAAAATCCTGTCTAGACAATCTTAGTTTATTAGTCACAGATATACAATCTGGCTTTGCTAAAGGTAATATAACAATGGGGTGTTTCGTTGACATCGTTAATGCCTATAACAATGTTGATTTGTCAGCTTTACTCTCTATTTTAGATCGGATTGGTATTGGGGATAGGATATGTACTTACCTATGGAATTTCCTCTCAAATAGACGCCTACACATTAAAGTTGACTCTATTGTTATTACCCGAAGTACAGGCCTAGGATTAGCGCAAGGAGATCCGTTATCTCCCCTTCTATTTAATTTGGCCTCGATAGAAATTTGTAAAAATATAAGAAATGTAAAAACGATACAATACGCAGATGATTTTGTTCTTTATGCTATTGGTAATTCTAATAATATTCATCTTTTAACTTCTCAGTTACAGCGAGCTTTGAATTCACTTACAGAGATTACACGCAACCTAGGTTTGGAATTATCGCCAAATAAGAGTAAAGTCTGTATATTTAAAAAAAGACCTCTAAGAGAATCTTTTGAACTCAAAATTAATGAAACCCCTTTGGAAATTGTTCAGAATATTAAATATTTAGGTTTTTGGCTTGATCGTGGGTTGAGATGGGCTAAACATATAAATGAAATTCGAGAAAAAGGTTCAAAATTTTTGAATATACTTAAGGTTTTGGCCGGGTCAGGGTGGGGAGTACACCAGGTACATTTAAGAAGGATATACATTTCTATTATTCGTAGCAGACTAGATTACGCCAGTTTTTTGTACGACAATAGCTGCCATTCAAATGTTATTAAGCTAGACAGACTACAAAACCAAGCCTTACGAATAGTTGGAGGCTTTATTAGATCAACCCCAACCCATGTCATGGAAAGTGAACTGTCCGTTCCTCCTCTACAGTTTCGGAGACAATACCTTGGGTCAAAGTTTTGGTTTAAAAGTAGATCTCTTACAGATAATCCAATTACGAATGCACTTGAAAAACTTTCAGCCTTGAGTAATACTTGCCAAGGACGTAGAAATAAAAAACCTTTATTAGTGTCGATTCATGGTGGCTATAAAAATATGGAAATCCATTCGAGTCCACAGTTAGACATGTTCAATTTAGATGTGTGGGTTAGCTATATAAACTTAAGAGATTCCATCAAACTTAATATAAACGATGTGACAAGCTCAAAAAGATATTACGATGCCGCTTTCCTTAGACGTTGTTATGATTCCCTTTGTTGTAAAAAGTATGTTGGGTTTTATCAACTGTTTACTGACGGTTCTAAAAGTGAGGACTCATGTGGAGCAGCAGTTTATGATCCACAGACAGATACAGACCTAAAATTTAGGATTAACAACAATGTCTGTATTATGTTGACTGAGTTAGTTGCAATTGCTGAAGCTCTTTTATATATAATGTCGTTACCTGGAGATAAATTTGTAATATTTACAGACTCCAAAAGTGCATTGCAACATTTGGCTCGTTGCACCTCGACTTTTCGAGGCACCCCGTTAGCCTATACCATAATAAAGTATATTATGGAGATTCAGTCATCCTCAAAAGTAGTACAGTTTCAGTGGATCCCGTCTCACTGCGGCATTGCTCACAATGAAAGAGTCGATAAGTCGGCTAAGGAGGCGTCAGAGAGTGGACCCATTTGCAACGTTTCTCCACCCTTCACGGAATATTTGCCTGTAGCCAGGAAGGACTGTTTCAGTTTGTGGAAGGAGTACTTTGATGAACGATCCCTTTCGGTTGGCATATGGTACAAAACGATTCAACCTGAACCCCTGAAAATCCCTTGGTTTAGCAACTGCTTAAATAGATGCAGCGTTGCTACAGCTTTTAGGCTTCGTTCCGGACACATACCACTTAACAAATTCGCGTTCTTGATGAAAAAAGTCAGTTCGCCAAACTGCAGCGAATGTGAGGTAATTGAGGACGTGTATCACGTCCTTATGGAATGTGTCCGGAATGACGCCTTTAGGCGTAACATTGTTGCTAGTTGTAGTTCATTTCTACAAGTAGGAGCCTGTAATAGTGCTTTGGCTTATCCTTTATCAGGAGAAGCCAAGGTACTTTACAAAATGACTAAAATATATTGTAGGTTAAGAGAATGTAATTAATATAAATATATATATTGTTTGTGAACGTATGGAGCGACGTGGTTTTTCAAAGGACCAAGCTCCTTAAAATAAAGATTAAAAAAAAAAAAAAAACTACCTACTCTGAGTTTTGTTCCCAGTAATTTCAAAATAGTTTTAATGGTTTGTCAATTAACAGTCAGGTAGTTAGTATAATAAGGAAAACAATGTGGTAATAGGTATGTAATAAAAATAACATTATTTTAATAAATGTCAAGCTTCACAACGTTGCATCGCTAGAACTCGCTCCATCTTTACTAACAATTTGTTTCAGCTCAAAATCTTGCACAACTTGAAAAATTTGACTCTTAGCCTGATTCAAATATAATGGATTAAGCTTCCTTAGGGTTGAACCTATTGTTATTAGGAACACGTCTAAAGGATCAGTTGGGTTAAGTTCTTGTATCCTTTCAGTTGTTGAAGCTTCTTCTTCAGCATTCGTGTTTTTAAGTTGTTTGACATTTGGTTTCATTTCTTCGATAGTTTCAAAATCCGCGGCTCCGCCGTCGAAGACTTGCGACATTTCCAATTCATTGTCGTCTTCTGTTAGTTCGTAGTCGTCGTTTGGTATGTAGGTGACGTCTTTGAAGTAAGGCAGCATGAAAGACATTTGTTCTTCGTATTTGTAGGCGTAGCTCCGCTGGTTGGGGTTGCGGAGGCGGTCGCGTATCTTCCGACGCATCATGTCTCGAATGTTTACCCATCTTGACTTGCAATTTGCGGCTGAAATTAAAAGTTAAGGATTAGGTACTCCTTTAAGTCAAAGTAAAAAAAAAGTGTTTCATAGGACATCAAATCACTCAAATAAAATACGTCAAATTAATAGAATCGTCCTGCACACTTTTCATTCTTGAATTTTAGGTCCGTTTTCATTCTTGAATCTTAGGAACGCGACTCAGACTCTGATCTATGTATACTTGATTAATAACAGTTGTCTTTGTCATTTCGATAGTGAAAGAAAGAGACAATCAACACTTAAGTATAGATCAAGACTTAAGTCTCCTGTAATATGGCCCATAGTGTTCTTCTTTGAATGTGTCCAATGGGACCCACATGGCAACGGAAAACTTTTAAGTAAGTAGACTTTTGAGGATGGCGTTAAAAAAACTTACCAGGCTTACTGAGTGTATCTCCAATCTTCTGCCAGACGACTTCTCTCGAATCCAGGTCCAAATATTTAGCCTGTCCAGGATTGTATAGTATTGGGTTTTCTTTCACAAGATTTATTAGCTTTATATCTAGAGTTTTATTGAATTTGAACGATGATTGTGGCATTGTGGTATCTTTAAGCTGCAAAACGTCATAAACAGTCTAAACGTGACACTTCGCACTCATAAACAGTTCTTCTGTCCTTCACGTAAGAACGAAAATTGAACTACAAATTGCAATAACGTAAGCAGTTTATTAACACTTAGATCTTATAACATCAGTCCGTCAACTCAATGTTTTTTTTAAACAATTTTTTTTTTAACTATTGTGTCGTCAGAAGGGATCAAAATGTAAATTAAAAACTCGTGTAGTCTCCGGCTCGCTATCGTGTCGACACTGGGGCGTTTGTTTCCCCCCTCCCTTGTCGTCCCCGTTCCCCCCTCGGCCCCGTGTCGCTCGCTGCCCGCACGGAACGGCAACGTCGGAATTTTACCGTCACGATCGCTGTTCGTGAAGTTATTTTACGGCATCCGGCGTGCGACGGCACCACCGATCTCTTCCAGTCGGTTCCGTGGAAATGAATGAAAGAAACACTCGTAATTTTGGGTGCTGTGGTACCATGTGGTACTTAAAGGAGAGATTATCTCACGCGTCCATGTTAGCCCGGCAAGGGACTAATTAAAATAAAACAGCTTTGCAAATTTTCTTTAATCGGTACCTACTCGTACAACAATTTTTTTTCGCTTTCAGTTTTATCCAATGACAAAAGTAATTATACGATTAATATTATAGGTAAGTAAGTTAATAAAATACGAAAGGTATAACAACTAATTTATTTAACCTCTCTATATTCACATAAAACAACCCCAACATTAAATATTGATGATAAAACATTAACAGAACCGTTAATTAAAGTTAAAACCTCTTTAAATGTACTTAATGCTGTCCTTTTTTGCATCGAATAGACAAAAAGTGACAGTATGATAATTATTTAAAGTAGCATTAGCTTTAATTGACGTTTCTGCAACTGGGTGTTAGTCATTTATTTAGTTTCCAGTTGTATTTGTTCGAGTTCTTGCTCCGAAACCGCAGAGAATATTTGATTCATTGCTGCGTTCAAATTATACGGCGACAATTTCTTCAACGTCGCCTGTAGGTTGATTAGAAATGAATCTGTTGTATGTACAAATAAAACTTCATTATTAGATGAAGTCCCTGGTACAGAGCACCAGCTTTCACTATCATTATCTTCATCATCTGTAGTCAGATGAGGACGCTTACTTTCACTTGGATCTTCGTTTTCGTTGCTATTCTCACTTTCAGCCGCTACTTCATTGGCACTGTCCTCGTCACTGGTAGAATCTGTATCCGTAAGGAGCACATCATTGTAAATAGGCCTCATAAAGGCAAGCTCTCTTTCGTATTTATACAATTGAATTTTTCTGTCCGTACTATGTACTGCCTTTCTTAATTTATCTCTGTTTTTGTTGTTTATATTTGACCATCGACTTCTGCAGACAGAAGCTAAAAAAACAAAAAACAATTATAATATTAGTATACTTAGTATAGATTGATTGCATTACATGTCTCCTTACTTTTCAGTTCAATTTGAATACGAGTTTCAATAGTAGTCAGACAGTAATAATAAAAAAATCGCAAATTGTAAAGCGCTTCAAGAATGTAAACAAAATAAACCCACTTACATGGTTTACCAATCTCATCTCTAATTTTCTGCCAAGTTTTTTCTTTTAAATTGTGATCCATGTATTTCTCATGGTTAGGGTCGTATAGCATTGCGTGTTCTTTCACTAATCGAATCAGCTGAAGGTCTGATTGTTCGGTAAACAAATTCATTTTGGAAGATTATTTACTAAACGAGAATAAGAGTGAGATGACTTACAATAAATGAGAGACTGTGCTGTGATGTGACTTTTGTATTTACATGCACCGAACGGCAACAGTGTACGTCGAGCCGGCATCGGCACAGCGTAGTGTAGAAAACGAGTCTTACAATTCGAGTTTACATTTAAATCGATTCTACTGATATCATAGATCACATTTTCTAAGCAGTAAACGTGTTATATTTCTTCTAAGTAAAATAGGTAGACTAATGTGACTGTATTCTATTGGGTACCTATTTATTAAAGTTAATGAAAGATACAAACTTAAAAAAACTTTTACTTATGTAGTTAATTAAAACTGAAATCGCAGGGACGCGCTTCGTGACTTTTAATTATAAACGATTTAATTATAAATTAAGCGCTTCGTGAAGTACTACAATAATAAAATCTTTGACACAAATCGTGACACTGAACACAATACTTACTTCAAATGTTTTAAAAGTTTCATGAGAATTGACAATCACCTACCATATTTCTGCTTCTATAACTAATAACAATAATAATACCTAAAGAAAATCACAGTTCTAAAACAATCTTTACAAAACTCTTGTCTTTTATTTTGTTTCGTGCTTTATTTGTTCGAGTTCTTGTTGCGATACTACAGAGAATATTTGACTCTTAGCCACGTTCAAATAATACGGCGTCAATTTCTTTAACGTCGCCGCTATGCTGATTAGAAATGAATCCACAGGGTCTGTGGGATCGAAGGCTATCACTGCATTATTACTTGAAGTTTCTGGCTCAACGTTTCCACTGCCGATATCCTCGTTTCTTGTATTTTTGCTCGAACCTTCGTTACCATTCTCACTTTCATCAGCTTCATTAATTTCTTCGTCATCACCCTCATCGCTGTTACAGTCTGGAAGCACATCTTTGTAGATGGGTCTCATAAAAGCCAGCTCTTCATTGTATTTATATGGTTTTGATTTTTCATCCTTATTAAGAAGAGCCTGTTTTAATAAACGTCTGTTTACGTCCCTTATATGTACCCATCGAGTTCTGCACGCAGGAGCTAAAAAATAAATTGTTTTAATTAGAAGGGAAAATGTTTGCCTTAGTTTATGAAGAGATGTGAGTAATAAAGAAGTCTGCATAGAAAACTGCAAGCCTATACCTCTAAAAAACTGCAGCAGTAAGTAGGTAATGCTGCTCGATGTAGGTATGTCAAATCAAGAAACTCCCGTTGACATTGATTTTTAAACCATCGGAATGACTTTGTCAAGGTAGGCATATCAATCGAATAAAATAAACTTCGAAGAATATAAAAGTCGTGTCGAATGAATCGGAATACAGGGTTGATTTGAGTTGATGTGTACAAATTTTACGAGAATTCGCATTGGTTAAAATTAGAGCAGTGGTTCCTAACCTTTTTAATATTGTTACCCCTGTAACCTATAAGGAAAACTGATTTTACCCCCCCTTTAAAATGTCATCAAATCAAACAATACAAGCAATGTTTTATCTTTTATTTTTGAGAAAAACACTTTTTTCTTTTTGTGTTCTTTGTTTGGTACCTCTGTGTGGTACAAAAGAAAATTAAATTTTGCACCAACTTCATCGCATAGAACTGTGTGGATTCTCAAGTTTGTAGCACTGCTACGAATATGGTTCACAATTATTATTTTTTTACGACTAATAATTAGGTTCTTCGTTACCCCCATAAAATAGCTACGTTACCCCCGTAGGGGTAATTACCCCCAGGTTAGGAACCCAGGAATTAGAGTGACGCACTTATGGGTTGAGGGTTTAATTCGAATTCGAGTTTCCGTAGTAACTAGATAGGTACCTACTGTAAGTTATAGGTTAATAAATCGCAAATTGTAAAGCGCTTTAAAGATGTAAACAGAAATAACTTCACCTACCTGGTTTATTTAATTTATCTCCGATTTTCTGCCATTCCACTTCTCTCAAATTGTAATCCAAATATTTTGAATGTTTGGGGTCGAAAAGCATTCGATTTTCTTTTACAAAACGTATCAGCTGAATGTCGTCTTTTGTAGAAAACAGGCAGGGATGGTAAGGCATTGTTTTGGGATATTGACGGGGCTGGATCCGCTTACAATACGCGACTGCGGCCTGCGACTTTAGTCGAACCGAAATATTGCAAATGCACGGAATGGCAACAGTGTAGGGAAGAGAACCGGCGTGGTGTAGGGGAAGTCACACATTCGAGTTTATATTTGTATCGAGTGGCATCGATTACTTCAACAACTCACTTGATTTTCGAACTATAAAGAGAACATTATTATAACTGCGAGATATATGAGTGCAGTACATGAAACGAAAAGTAATTCAGTTGACAAATTCAGAGCTTCCATTGTATACAGGGCTGTAGGTAAACGAAAAATTTTTTTGAGTTCCCTTACAAGCTTCATCAGCATACAGCGCATTTTGTATGGGATCTCAAAAACTTTTTTTTTCGTGTTTTGACCTATTATTGGAGGAAAGTTGTTCAGTTTCATGGGACTGATTAATCACCCGAGATGTTGAAAGGGATTTACCTAAAGCCCTGTATAGTACCTAGTACTTAGGCAGTTGGTAATAATAAAAAATGTCTTAAATCTATCTTTATTTGTTTAAATCACAGAGAAGATATTTTTAGATGTAAGGACATAGTGCAACTTTAGGAAAAATGTTTTCAAGGAAAAAAAAAGTGTGCTGCCTACATCAGACTATACATGTTGGCCTTGACGTCGCGCTTCTCTAAATAGCGTCATTTTTCGAAGTGCAAAAGGGTAATCTGACGTGCTGCTGTGTGAACCTAATAAGATTAGGTAGGTATTTCAATTGTTAAATCATAAGAATTAAAAATGTCATAAATAAAATATTATCCTTAAATAAAATATTAACCTTTGAGTGTGTAGCTTTTTATCACTATCCATTATCTGGAGTACATCCACTAAAACTTATTTCCTGGTGCTTCATTTGCTTACATTCTATTTCCTTTACTAAAGTAGTTATTTTGCTTTTTGCTCTGTCGGAAAATGTCGGCTTCAACCTGTTCAACATTGCCCCTATGCCAATTATAAAAGCGTCTACGGGATCTTTGGCATCGAAAACCGTAGTGCCATAATCAGATAAATCTTTGGCATCGAAAACCGTAGTGCCATTATCGTTTCCATTACCACTATCCCTATTTCCATTCGTCAAGCGACGACGCTTTCTTTCGGTTTGATCTTCGTCACTTTCTTCATCAGCAACATCAACTACATTTGCACTAGCGATAGCGTTATCATTATTCTCATCATCGTCTGAATCTGGTAACAACAAATCTTTATATGTCGGCCTCAAAAATGACATTTCTGCTTCATGTTTGTATAATTTAATTTTTTCCTTAGTACCAAAAAGGGCCGATTTAATTCTGCGCCTATTTTGATCCCTCATATCTGTCCATCTGCTTCGACAGAGCTTTGCTGAAAATAAATATTTGTTGATGAATACACAAACTTCTTTTAAAAATAAAAGCCTAAACCTAATGCTACATAATTTATTGAATAAATCTCTTGGTACTAGGCAATTCCCATGGAAACATTTACAGATTCGTTTTACATTATTTTAACTCGTGTCCTTTTTATTGTAGCCATAAAATAAGTAACTCATCTTAATAAGATACATCAAATGAAAGCTTAAGACATTTCATTCGACTTAAACATGAAAAATAATGTATGCTAATTTTTAGGGTTAGCAAAACATATTACAGTACTTTAAGTTATTTTTAAGATCTTTTATTTTATACCTACAATGTTTTATGCAAATAAAGAAATTATTAATTATTAATAAAAAAGTTAATAGAATAATATTCGGATTCAGACTTCGAATAAATACCGACTCGAACGGTATGTATGGCGACTACATAATACAATCGAGTTGCTATAGTAGTGTCTATTTCTACTCACTAAATCGCGGAGTAGGCAGCATATAGTTCTAACTCCTTTGCCTATCCGTAAGAGGACGAACGGAAAAAAACTAAATCGCGAAGTGTAAAAGCGTATCATAAATAACAAAACTTACGAGGTAGTTTCATCTCGAGCCCTATTTCCTTCCAGATGATGTCCCTTCCTTTAACGTTACTGAACGACTTAGTATTAGTAGTATCGTACAGCTCTGGGTGTTCTTTCACTAATCGTATGAGTTTCACCTCTTCTTCGTTGGTAAACATTGTAAGAGTGCCACCTTTTCTACGTAGCAAAGTGATTTAATTTATAATTGCGCAACTAAATCTTTATGAGCGACTGCGAAAGATGAGGATTAAAACACTATAATATAAAACTAAAGTTAACCGCGAGCGACAAATGTTTTTGTTTTGAGGTTAGATCAGACAAAGTGCACGGAACGGCAACAGTGTGAAATGCAAATGTCATGTCAGGCGCGCTAGTGAAGTGGGCGAACGCGTTCAATTCGTTCACGTCTCACTCGAATCGACTATTTTAAAATCGATTATACTAGTAACATTTTGGTTTTAATGGGGCCCCCCAGGTAATAGTTGAACTTTCTTTACTTTAGATAGAAAATAGTCAGTAAAGTCACTACCACAATTTTTTTTATTTACTTTGTTACTTTAGAGCTGCCGTCAAACACCTTACAATTTCGATAACAGATTTCAAGAACAAAAATATTTGGATAAGAAATGTAATAAATAATAATAGAAGAACAATAGAATAAAGAATGATAAATGTAAAAAATATATACCTATATCATAAGCCTATAAAAAAACAACGGGTTGCACTCCGGGAGTGCCGGCAGAAGTGAAAACTTGAACATTAACGTTGTGCATTAATATGGAAATAAAACAAAATTCACAAAAGGAGTCCCGTTATTCTCTCAGGATTCGAACCCTCGACCTGTTGCTTACAATCTGGCAACTTTTCCTCTCGACCAAACTGTCTACTTTCAACTCAGTAAAATTGTCTATCGGTCTTTGCGCACTATCTGCGAATAATCGTTGACATGGTTGACATCTATCACAGAGATAATTTTACCATAGGGCTGCCATCCGTCCGGGTTTCCACCCATACTTCAAAGTACACAACGCTACTAAAGAAGTTTTCACTTCAAAAAAGGTGGCAACCCTATCCTACGCATTTTCGATCACGGTCACGTGACATCTGACGATCTGACGCGAGTTTAACATTTAGTGCTAAAAGTGCTCAACGCCGCTAAAGAAGTTTTCACTTCATTCAATTATAATATAACATAAGCTGTAGTAAAGCAAAAAAAACTAAAGAGACTTCTATTCCATTCTATTCTATTCTTGTGCATATATGGCTCTGTCTTTTTAAGGTAGGTAAGACAATTTTGCCAATATCGAGGATGGAAACTACAAGTGAACGCGGAAGAAAATTAAACAATTAAACATTATTGAATGGACATCACGGTTTTAGATTAACCAGTTGCAAAATCCACTACACACGTTTTAAAAGAAAATAAGAGAAGACTTACGAGTGGATACGACTTGTTTTTGACATTAGTGACAGGTGCAGTTTCGCGCGAAATTTAACTTTCAAACGTAGTGCTAATACAGGGTGTAATATGGCTTAACAAATACTTAAACGGTGGAATCTACCCATTGAAGAGCAGAAAATAGTAAACAACATGAAAAAATATGAAAATTTTATCATTTTATAAGAATTAATCGGACATTATTCTGAATGATTTTCTAATGGACTAGGGAAAAGTCCACTGGAAAATCATTTAGAATGATAGTCCGAGTTCAGGGTTTCATTGCTAACCTATCCCTGTATAACACTATTCACTAACCTTGATCTTCGGTGATGGGATGCCGCCCATTCAGTATGTTGTCTCGAGTTTGGACGTACAACAAGTTCAGCTGTACCGGGTCTCTACAACAAAACACATGACGGCTGTCATCATTATCATCATTTGGCGCTCGTAGCAGTGGCGTTCGCTGATCTCAGCCAATCAGTGAGGTTAGACAACCTGATGGGTGATCAACGTGGCAATTTATCACGAGCGTTTCCGTGCTTCGGAGGGCCACGTTAAGCTGTCGGTCCTGGCTGTTGTCGTTTGACTAGTCGTTAAAATCAAGTTGGATTTCAAAACTCTAACACCAGGGTTAGTCAAACTCTAACACCAGGGTTAGTCAAGATCGCCACGCACTTGACTTTTCCTACACGATAAGAAGCAGCCTGTGTCGGTCCACTGCTGGACATAGGTCTTCAGCTCTCCTACCTACCACCACCTTCCGGTTCCATCAGCAGATCAGCACCATGTCATAATAATATTGCATTGTCATTCAATTTACATATTCATGCAAAATTTCAGCTCAATCGGAAACCGGGAAGTTTTTATTATTTTTTTATTATAAGATGGGTTAACTCTTGACCTCAATCTTGACCATAAGGTCAAAGATGAGGTCGACGATGGAGCGAGTTAACCCAGAAAATGCCTATAAAGGCACTGGTACTCCCACGCACCGACGGAACACAGCAAGCTGTTTGGCGTCGGACTTCGGTAGGAGGGTGGTCGCGAACCAGACGGCCCTTTACAGAGCCTACCACACCGCATGAGACCATAGGACGACACCTCAGATTCAGGAAAAAATGAAGTGTCGTTGCCTGGGATGGATTACTAGGAGGAAGGTCTCATTTGTGTTTCCTTAGTCGCCTCTTACGACACCCACGGAAAGAGATGGGGTGGTGTTATTCTCAACCGATCACCACACGGTCAAAAGTGGATCAAAAACTTGCAAGATTTGATTACAGATAAACATCGCAACAGGTGAAACTAATAGAACCTTGTATAATACATGCATCTAATTCTCAAGTTTGCTGAGCCCTAGCAGGGTTTCACATTTCACACTTTTTTATGTTTTAATCTACACCAGAGGTTCCCAAACTTTTTTTTCTCATACCCCAATTTCAAGTTTTTGCTGGTTCCGGTGGATCCCCTGTAGCTACATCTACAATAGTCCCATAACTGGACAAAAAAAAATAAGATTATATCTATGCGATTATAGATCTTTTGCGTTGAGGCTGAGTTCCAACTACCTACTTCCAATCACGAATTAAGAGTTTTCGATAAAAAAAAGTGAGAATTGATTGGTTTGTGAATTAATTAATTCTGCTGTGAGTGGATGTCAAGTAAAATTTCTTCCAACTTTACTTTTTTGACATCTACTCACAGCACTTCCATCAATTATTTATCTGCCTAAAATGTAGGCTTGACTTCATAGGTAATATTTTAGTTCCTCACTATCGAAACCAGATAAATTACTTACGAATTGTGAACTCCCATTTTTTGTCACGCCAACGTAAACGCCCATTTTTTTGTCACGCCAACATAGACCCCCATCGAGTCGCCCGCGGACCCCTGGGAGTCCACCTGGACCACTTTGGGAATCAGGGATCTACACTAATGGTTCTAAGAGAGAAAGAAAGAAAAGAAAGAAATGTTCCCGAATTTCCACGGGAACGAAACCCCGGGCGGAATGCTAGTACCTTATGATGTGAATAGGTAAGTAAAGTGAGTGTGTCATGTGTTAAATAAATGTTTTGAACATCAGAGTGTTTACCTGGAGTCAACATTTCTGTCGGAGTAAAACAGACGTCGTTTAAGCAGCAGCGTCTGCCCGGGGTCCACACCGGCCTCGCGCAGCGTGCGGTGCTGGTCCAGCCACTCCACTGTACAATACCATACAATACAATACATACAATATAACATTTTGCACCACCTTTGACATCAACGGCGTACAATATCAAAATGGAAGGGTCGGAAGAGGGCGCCCCAGGCCGACTTACTTAGAACAAATTGATTTACTGAGAAAAGGCTGTGTTAGGAGTACCAGAATCTGAACAAAATTTATGAATGTAGAAGAAGATAAAGGTATGTTTGGATCGTAGCAGATGGCAATCTGCGATCTCTGTCTACCCCGATGGGACAAAGGCGTGAGCTTATGTATGGTATATAATATGAAAATCTCCAATTTCTTTCAATAAATGAATGCCTAGTCAAAAACAATAATATTTCACAGGACTTTAGACTTCTTCTACGCTGAAATGGAGGTGAAAGTAAAACTTAGTATGTGCCACCAGCCAACTCTTTCCAGGCATACTGGTAAATGGTACGCGAGGGTTTTGCTGTATTGTGGGCGAAAGGCCAAAAAACCTCTCACTACAATACACTTACTTTTTTCAACCATGTGGTGATCGGTTGAGAATAACACCACCCCATCTCTTTCCATGGGTGTCGTAAGAGGCGACTAAGGAAACAAAAATGAGACCTGCCTCCTAGTAATCAATCCCAGGCAATGACACTTCATTTTTTTCTGAATCTGAGGTGTCGTCCTATGGTCTCATGCGGTGTGGTAGGCTCTGTAAAGGGCCGTCTGGTTCGCGACCACCCTCCTACCGAAGTCCGACGCCAAACAGCTTGCTGTGTTTCGTCGGTGCGTGGGAGTACCAGTGCCTTTATAAGCATTTTCTGGGTTAACTCGTTCCATCGTCGACCTCATCTTTGACCTTTATGGTCAAGATTGAGGTCAAGAGTTAACCCATCTTATACCTAATAAAAAAAAACACCAACATAAAAGTACAAAGTAAGTTACAGTAATAAAGTCCACTACTGCTATGTCTGCTACACTTATGGATCTAGATCTAATCCTCAGAATTATTATCAAATATGGCGTGGTTCCAGACGCACATTAACTTTCTGCCTACCCTGAAAGGGATAGATAGACTTTAAAGACGTAAATACATCCACATTTTGTCATTTTCTTTAATCGATTTATACAAAATGACGGAACAAAAACATATGACAAAATTATATCACGTGCCCATATTAAGCTATGGTGATCAGATTATAACTGATTTTTAATAATAACAAACCATTATCGTCAGTCTTGAGCTTCTTGCTGAGGAGGTCCATCTTGGAGTCGCGCTCCCGCTCCTGCTTCCTTCTCTTCAAGGTGAGGGTGCCTGTGGCTGGTTTCTGCTCCTTTGACTCCTCAAGCTCTGGTGTCTCTTCTTGACACTATAAAGGGTATGAAAATGGTTAAAAGAAGTTAGGTATTAGAGATACTTGATCTTAATTAGGGAGCGTGTGACGTCGTAACAACTTCTCATAGACTAGTGGCGCTCGCTGATCTGAATCGGTTAGTGAGGTTAAGCAACGTACACAGGGACGAGGAGCCTAATGGGCAACCGAAATGTCTGTCTATAACGAGCGTTTCCGTGCTTTGGAGGGCACGTTAAGCCGGCGGCGGTGGTTCTGGCTGTTGTCAATTGACTGAAGTCGTTGAACCTAGGCAGAGGCCATTTATTTTGGCGGTTTGAATATACCTTCAAACCAAGGTAAGTTAGGTTCTCCACATATTTTAACAACTACACGAGCAAGGAGGATCATAAAATGAATAGTAAGAAGTAGCTCACCAGTCCGTATTCATCATGGTTGGTGATCCCGATCTTCTCGCAGATCGTGATCATCAAATCGCCAATGTTCTTCGCTTCGTCTACCTCCAGCGTCTTTAATGAACCTGTTCAAAGTATTGCTTTTTCATTGCTGGGCCAAACTGTTTCATGCTATCAATACAAATTAGAACATTTATTTTATTATACAGGGCTTTAGGTATCTCTCTTTCAACCTCTCGGGTGGTTAATCAGTCCATAAAGCTGAACAACTTCCCCAAGGAACATAGGTCAAAATACGAAAAAATTTTGAGTTCCCATACAAACTTCATCAGATCAATTTTTTTTTTTTTTGTATTTTGACCTATGTTCCCTGGGGAAGTTGTTCTGTTTCATGGACTGATTAACCACCCAAGAGGTTGAAAGAGAGATACCTAAAGCCCTGTATAAGTATTTACGAAAAAAATGATGTCGCAGGAACCTTATTTTAAGGATATAGTATGCCTGTGCCAGGAGGTTAAGCCCTTCTTCTCTAAAATTGTCAATTGCCTCTTATTGCTCTAAAATTGTCACCTCATCTGTTAGCGATGCACCCTGCTAATCAACGGACAAGGCTTTTTTTTATATTAAAAATGGGTTCGCTCTTGACCACAATCTAGTTTAGGGCAAAGATGTGGTCGATGATGCAGCGAGCTCACCCAGAAGAAGCCTATTCACTCGTACTTTAAAGATATTTGGGTTGTATGAACTCGGAAATACAGACGCCGGCAGGGAATTCCACCCCTTGGCAGTGCGCAATATAAAAGATGAAGAATAGCGCTCAGTACGTATCCGAGGGATCTCGACAAGATAAGGGTGGTACCCCGCAGTGCGTCTGGACGTCCGATGGAAAAAAGGGGCAAGCGGAATGGGCTACATGCCTCTGAGCACACTCTCCGAAGTACATCCTATAAAAAACACATAGGCAAGCTACTTTGCGTCTATGAGCTAGGCTTTGTAGCTTATCCTTAACCAGCTTTTTATCACCAATAAGCCTCCTGGCTCTGCGATCCACCGAGTCCAGAGCGGCTAGTTGGTATTTGGCCGAACCATCCCAAAGGTGGCTACAGTACTCCATGCACGATCGGACCTGCGCCTTATAAAGGGTAAGAAGTTGATCCTGCGTGAAGTATCGCTTAACTTTGTTAAGGATGCCCAGCTTTTCGGCCGCAGTCTGAGCCTTAGACTCGATGGAGGTACCAAAGTTGAGGTTGGCAGACAACTTCATGCCAAGGAGTTCTAGCTCATCGGTAATAGATGAAGATGTACTCCGGAAAGTAGGAGTCAAGTTGAATGGACTCCTTTTAGCGGAAAACAGGCACGCCTGGGTTTTGGTGGCGTTGAAGCTCTGACGTATTGCAACCCTTATAGGTTTCTTACTGGCGACTTCACCGATCTTTATTCTAAGTTTTATTAAAATTATCACAGACATTGGAAAAATCAGGATTGTGGACGCCATTTTTTTTAAGAATTTAATTTTATTGCAGAAGCAGTTTTTGAATAGATAAAAAGTGCCAAAAAATGTGTGAAGGATTGCCAGAAGAAATACGGTTCCATATTTTTTCGCATAAAATTGAAAGACCTAATTGTTTTTCGCATAACGATATTTTGTCATAATCAGTTCGTCCAGCGTAAAAAGTTAGGCGAAAAAAAAAATGCTTTCAATTTTGTGCGAGTAAATATGGAAATAATAAATGCACAGTAGCGTAGAAATGCCCTCATAAACTAGAGATGTTACCATCCAGCATCCGGACGCGTAAGTTCCTGGACCGGCGCAGGTACAGCAGCGAGTCTCCATCTCGCAGCATGTAGTACTCCAGAGGACGACCCGCCTCTAGCCACGCTCCTGACTCAGGGTTGTCGGCCGATGTCAGGAATAGACCGTATTCTGGGAATTAAAGAGTTTTATGTTAATTCCCAGCTGGTAATAAAACTTAAAAAAAAACGCTAGACATTCAGAGACCCACACTATGGTTTTTCCTTGTGTCGTGGGTCCCTTAGAACATACATTAAGATAGACACAAACACCCATTACCCCAGAACAAACATCTGCTTTTTGCACAAATATTTGCCCTGACTGAGAATCGAATCCAGGACCCGTCGATCAAGAGGCAGTGCCACTACCACTCGACCAAATCGGCCGTCAATACACATACACACACACAAACATACGCTGACGCCTATAATCCCTATTGGGTTAGGCAAGAACATCAGTGGTTTTAAAACTACTTGATGCCACATCTGACGTAAATTCAGAGGGTTATAAGATGAAATAGGATATAAGTGGTGACAGGTTGTCAGTCTATCTCCCACAATACAGCAAAACCCTCGCGTCCCAACAAACAAACTTAAGGCGACTACAGCACCCGATAAAGGCAGCACACATAGGAATAGTGCCATCTCCGTCTCTCAACAGGCCTGGGCCGGCAGTGCGAACAGTGTCGATACACGAAGTTTACGGACTATGAAAGCGTGCGTGCGTAAAAACATGTTCGAAAGTTAGAAAAATGAGATTTATGGAAAGGTGACAGCTTAAATCGAAAAATGCGTTAACTACTTATCGAGAGTGTTCAATCACGAACATTTTGAGAGCAAATTCAAGTTCCTGTGTGCATTTTACTATCGTTTTTACAGCTTAAAAGATACAAATATTGGGTATTTAGAGGTGACTTTGTGAGCTTTTTCTATGGAACCAAAAGTGCTGAATCATGTTTTCAGCAAACTACTTATCTAGTTTATGTCCTGAATATTACCGTAGTATTTTTTTCTTCGATTTAATGCAGTGCGTCATGCTAATCTACGCATCACAAAATCGTAATTTTGGTGCTGTAGTCGCCTTAACATACTTATAAAACATACTTTTAAGTAAAATTATTTCCAATTTGTGGCACATACTTATTTGGAGTACACATGTTAAAATGACGTGACCTATTATCGTCGAACGTTACTGTTAATTTTCATTCGATTTGTTTGCTAACTGCACACATTTAAAGAAGATTAAAGTGCCTGTGGCGAGATAACTATTTTTTTTTACTATGATGAACTGATGACTCTTCAGACTATGTACGGAGCCGAAAACGTGTGGCAATTTTCTACTTCATGCACCATGTCACATAGTTTTATAAGCAGGTCTCATAGTAAAAAAGGCGAAAGAAAGACAGAATGAAAATAAATTTATTTTACTATAAACTGTTTATGTTTATAAGGAAATAGAGGTACATACTTATAACTAATAATATGTGACATTGGGAACAGCGTAGTGTCATAGGGTGCAGCTCAGCATAGTGTCTGCGCTAAATAAATAGCACAGGCGCTGGTATTCTGCTTCTCCCTAGGGCGTCCCAGATCTAAATAGCGCGACACAGAAATAAAATAAAAAAAAACACTGACTTAATAATGCGCCAGGGCTACAAACTTTTCTGTTAACACACAGTTTACCTTTAGAGTCGTCAATGTTGACAACCTTTTCCTTGATGATTGTGTACACCTCCTGCACCTTGGTCCGGGAGTCGAACATCACAGTCCTGGTGACTGCGCCCTCGTTCAGGATTATCTTGAGCGATAACGGCGCCATGGCAGCTTATTGGAACCTAAGGTTTTCGGCGATTTTAATTTGGTTCACGAAAGTAAGAGTTGGTACAATCTACATAGAAAGTCATGCAGCAGCTTAGAAACATTTAAAACTTTGTTAATTTTGTAAAAGAATGTACTGTTATTATTGTAACACACAAACGTGTTCTTAATATCGAATGTGGTATTTGCCTTTAATTGTGTACTCGTTTAGTTTTTAGTTCGAAGATTGTATGTTTACATATCGTCGCTCCCATCACAAACTGACTCAACTAGCAAACAGTAAATTGTTCAGGGCAACCCTTTTTCGGTTTTGGGTTTCAAACTGCACTCCATAACTATTGATTAGCGCGTGCTATCAGGAAACTAAAAATATATTTATGTAAAGGAAAATATCTAGTTTTTTAATATATTAACTGCTATCATTAAATAGTTTGATTTCTTATTGATTTTTATTTTCGAAACAGATGTGACACTTCGTGATAACTTTGTTTTTCTTAGCAAGGTTAAAATTTGTAGTTAAGTCGATCTTTTTCAATAAATTAACAGCTTTTTTTTGTGATAACTAGAACATAAAGACCAAAATTTATTAAACGAAATTAAAAGTATAATACTTATAACCTATTCAGCATTTCCATTTCAGTAATTTACTTGAAACAAGTACCAATTTAAGTTCCTTTAGCTTTTTTAGAGAAATAGAAATATTGAATTTAGTTTAATTATAATTTGAAGGTAGTTCAATAATAACTCAGTATAGGTACCTAATAACTTTTATTGGTAATCCCTATCCCTAAAATCACAATTACAAAAACTTCTTGTAACAACTATAAAAATCAGAAACAAAACTTCTTTCTTCTTACAAACAAAAACAATTATTTATAAAATAAACCTTAACTTCTTATCTAATGATTCATTATTTTCTGATAGTGACATCCATAGATAAGCGAAAAATTCTAAGTCTACGGGGACAGCTTACCTTTTATTAATTAAAAACTACTGAGTACTATGTAACAGTCTCAACATTATCTTTTTTGGGTTGGTGGGATCTACCTCCTAGCGGTCAACCCGGGCAACGTCACCTTGGACTTCATTCAAGGTGACGGCCGAAGATCCCCGAAGCGGTGTGGTAGGCCTATAGCAGTTGCAACGGGCCGCCTGGCTCGCGACCACCCTTCCGCCGGAGTCCAGTGCCAAGCAGACAAGCCTGTCTTGCCTGTGTTCCGCTGGTGCGTGGAAGTGCCAGTGCCTTTGAGAAAGTAAGGACGAAGTCAGTTGTGTTGCTTAAAGCCGGTCTTGACTGATGAAAGACACTGTCCCGGGCAGCTTATCTTGGAGGGTAGCGGGATCCTATGCACGGTCTCTCGCCGTAGGCCGACCGCAGGTAGTAGGGGGCCCAAGTAGTGCACTAGCCACGTGCAAAAGGCTGCCCCACACACTTTGCGAAAAATCTCGCTATGCTCCACCGTGCCAGTTGGCGACTGGAAGGGAGGACCCGGTGGCGATATCGGGGGGTTAGGGCGTCCCCGCGCGCTCCAAATGAGTTTCCCACAGGCCAGTTGTTTTTCATCAATCTTGTCTTTTGTGGCTGTATGAGCAGTACCTCGACTTCCAATTACTTCCTCACAAACACTCAAAATCAAAAAATGAAAAGCACAAAATAGAAAAGAATGGTTAAAAAACGGCTGCACTTCCTCCCACGAAAAGTGCACCTCACTAACATCCGAGGTTTGCACTCAAATCTCGAACAGGTCCACCACCACCTTGAGACCAATAAGCCGCACCTATTCTTTCTCACGGAGACGCAGATAGCAACACCGTCGGACGTGGCGTACCTCAACTACCCAGGGTACTCCCTTGAACATAACTTCAGAAGGAACGCTGGGGTCTGTGTGTACGTCCGTGATGACGTTTGCTGTAGGCGTCTCCATTGCTTTGAGAAGTCCGGGTTCTCAACTCTCTGGCTCTTGGTTGATACAGGAATTGACAAAACAGTTTATGCCTGTGTCTACCGTTCACATAGCGGAGACCAGGAGACATCAAAACTTTTCGACCACTTGCTTGAGACGGCAGATACAGACCAACGACGGTACCCAACGTCTGAACTCGTTTTTCTGGGGGACTTTAATGCCCACCACTGTGATTGGTTGTTCCAGTTTCAGAAAACTGACCATGCTGGGAGAGAGGCGCGCAGATTTGCACTTTCGCTGGATCTCACTCATCTGGTGAACAAGGCGACGCGGGTACCGGACGTTGATGGTCATACGCCCAATTCTGCTGACAACTGATCCAGACAGACACTCAGTGGCGGTTTCAGCCCCACTGGGAACATCTAACCACTGTCTGGTGAAATCCATATCGATCTGCTCTCCTCCAGACATGAGTCTGAAAGGTACTAGGAGAGTTTGGCGATACGAGTCAGCAGATTGGGATGAGATGAGGCACTTCTTTGCATCTTATCCTTGGAGGCAAATGTGTTTCTCTTCGGATGACCCCTCTATTTCGGCTGATGCGATTGCGGATGTGATACGGCAGGGAATGGAATATTTTAATCCGCATATATTATGGAATACTTAAATTCGCGGAATCCGGGCTAGGAGTGTTCGCTCGAAGAAGAGGGCATTCAACTCTGCAGCCAAGTCTTGCAAACGGGTAATCCGCAAGGCTCGTTTTGAACACATTAGCAGAATAGGGACCAGATTAGCATTTTACCCTCCTGGTAGTAAGCAGTTCTGGTCCCTATCAAAGTCTGTCGAAACCAATTTTTGCCGTCCAATGCTGCCTCCTATGCAGAAACCTGATGGATCGCTAGCTCACTCTGCGAAAGAGAAAGCAGATCTCTTTGCATCTCTTTTTGCAAACAATTCTCGTCTGGACACTGGCTTTCATCAACCACCATCAATACCTCACTCTGACTTCTCAATGCCGGAAGTCACCATACACAACAAAGAGGTTCCCAGAGCTCTTCAGAGTCTGGACGTGAATAAAGCGAGCGGTCCTGATGGGATACCTGCTAAAGTCCTGAGGTACTGTGGTCCTGAGTTGTCTCCTGTACTGACACGCCTGTACCGTCTCTCCCTTAAGACTAAAACCGTACCTAAGTCCTGGAAGCTTGCTAACGTGCAACCAGTACCCAAAAAGAGTAGCCCTGCCGACCCCTGTAACTATCGACCTATCGCCATCACCTCCATACTTTGCAAAGTTATGGAAAGGGTAAGTATTAAACAGCAAGCTGCTGACATACCTGGAAGACAACGACTTGCTCAGTGACCGTCAATATGGGTTTCGCCGGGGACGGTCAACTGGGGATCTTCTAGTGTATGTCACGCACTGCTGGGACGAAGCCATCGAGAAATCACGAGAAATCCTTATCACTTAGCAAATAACAACTGTTTTTGCAAAGTAAATTACTATAAATAGTAATATAACTGCTTAAAACTGAAATAATATTATAACACTAAATGACTTATATTACATACGTCTCTGGAAAAAGAAAATAAAAATATTTTTTATCATTACTAATAGTCGTATGATACTTACTTCATATAGTGAAAATAAAAAAATATGTTTCTGTAGATGCGACATTTCTAAATATCGTATATCTCAAGAACGGTAATACTTAGAGATGTGATACTTCGTGACATTATAAAGCATTTAAAATCATGTATGGAAGTGGTCTTAGTTCAGTTACGACCTTTATGTTAGTTGAGACAGTTTGTGATGGGAGCGACGATATGTATTAGCGATGTAAGCGTTGGCAAATCTTTAAATAAAATAATAATACAAAAATAAAAAAATAGAAGATTTCTAGACCCTCCAACTACTTAGGTTAAATGTACGTGCGCCTGCAAATCACACTACTTTGCAGTCAATAGGTACCAATCTGGTGGTGAAGATAGCTCTTAAATATCTCCCAATAAAGGAGACACAATGGAAGTCTTGTCGTCGGCCGTTAAACAACTGTTGTCGGGAGATATTTAAGAGATATCGTCACCACCAGACACTCAAAAAATTAACTAATATAAAAATTAAAAACCGGCCAAGGGCGAGTCGGACTCGCATACGAAGGGCTCCGTACCATTATCTATAAAAACGAGCAAAAAATCACGTTTGTTGTATGGGAGCCCCCTTAAATATTTATTTTATTCTCTTTTTTAGTATTTTGTTGTTATAGCGGCAACAGAAATACTTCATCTGTGAAAATTTCAACTGTCATGAAATACAGCCTGGTGATAGACGGACAGACAGACGGACGGACGGATAAAGGAGTCTTAGTAATAGGGTCCCGTTTTACGCTTTGGGTACGGAACCTCAAAAACTGCTCAAGAAAGACGAATTTTTTTTTGCCAAATTTTACATGGATTTTATCGGAAAAAATGTCCAGTTTGATGGAAAGAAATTGAGTCGGTCCCAAGTCGTTCCGTGAACCTTTTATCATTCTGTCAACTTTCGTGGTGGCGACATATCCTACCTATACACTTATCGAAGTCTTCGAACGCTTTCAATTAACTAGGTAAGTATCCAAATTCGTTTTAATTTGAAACTTATCACCGGTGAATATGAATCATTTAAGGTTACTAATTGTAGGAACCAACTGTACCAAAATGCACGTAGCTTCACAAGGACACAGGGAGCCGCTGCATGTGAGTGATAACTAGGTCACAATAACAAACACATAGTAAGATTTTTTATTATATCTCACTTGTTTTTTTATTATTATTATAAGATGGGTTGACTCTTGACCTTAATCTTGACCATAAAAGTCAAAGATGAGGTCGACGATGGAGCGAGTTAACCCAGAAAATGCACATAAAGGCACTGGTACTCCCACGCACCGACGGAACACAGCAAACTGTTTGGCGTCGGACTTCGGTAGGAGGGTGGTCGCGAACTAGACGGCCCTTTACAGAGCCTACCACACCGCATGATACCATAAGACGACACCTCAGATTTAGAAAAAAATGAAGTATCGTTGCCTGGGATGGATTACTAGGAGGCAGGTCTCATTTGTGTTTCCTTAGTCGCCTCTTACGACACCCACGGAAAGAGATGGGGTGGTGTTATTCCCTACCGATCACCACACGGCTGAGACGTGAGGTAGGCAGAAACCGTTGATTAAGGTCTACACACTTAATCCTAAAATAACTACCGTGTCCGCATTACAGAACGTGACTCAGACTCAGACTCTATACTTAAGTAGCAGTCGTCTTTGTCATTTTGATAGTAAGAGAAAGAGACAATCAAAACTTAAGTATATATCAAGACTTGAGTCTCCTTCTGCCTTAGATCACACAGTTTAAGTCACAAGAAAAAAAAACACCAACCTTTCAAAATCCCAAAGTAACACAGACTTTGCAAAAGTAAATTCAATACACAACTAAATAAAATAACATATTATGTTCAGTTATCCTGTTGCAGACGGCCGAATATATGGATGACTTCATTTTGTGGTTTTAAGCTTTAGGCGTCATGTTATGTGATTTTTTTCTAGTGTTATCGTGTTTACTCTATTTATGGTTTTCCTGTGCTAAAACGTGAATCAAAGAAGTAATATTACATTTCGAGCCAAGAATTCGTTCTTTCTAACAATTTTCTCCGAGGAACACATGAGCTTATTAAATAATTTATCGCTCTTTTCATACGCAGGCAAACAACCCACTTTATATGTATTTACTGATAGTTGTTTAGTACTAACCTAGTAGGTGTGTGATCGACTCAAATCCTTATTAATTTTTTTTCAAAATTCGTACTAATTTTAAATTTTAGTTTTCTCTTTCAAAATCCTTTTTACTCTTGCTGCACCTACTGTTTAACTAAAACTGAAGTTATCTGTATTATCTGTAGGGGAAGGCCTGGTGACCTATAGTACAGGTTTCATTATCTAGTTTAGGCACCAGCCCTCTACAAATAATTAAGTACTTACCTATGTAAAACGTTTCTTTGTGAACCTTGTTGTTATTTGTGGTGTGGTAATAAATAAAGTTTTTATTTTATTTAATATCCTAAACACATGTTTTTGAGCATGTATTTTTTTTGATACTCAACATCGGCTTAGTTTGAACACATTACGATAAAGTTGTATGCGCTCTTGTAAAAACCGAAAGACAGTAAAGTGCGAAACTGATTACAAAAAAAACCAAGTGAATATGAAACAAATTGTTACGCAAAAAAAAGAATTGCACGTAGATTCCTACGGGCGGTGCCAGAGAAAACACAACCATAACATTTAGAATTAATTAAATAAAATTAAGTATCGTATGTGAGGTCAAAATAAAATCCAGAGACTAAATAAAAAACCTTTATTAGAATAAATAAGGCGCTTAACATTAATAATTAACAAAAATATCGCATCAAAATCATTTTAAAATCTGCAAAAATTAGAAAAAAGCACACAATTTAGTACCACAACTTACTGCTTAACCAAGTTATTTACAAAAATTTAAAACTAATATTAAATCAAATGTATTAAAAGTAAATTAGTTATTTGATCCACTCGCTCGTTCATACAAAAATATGTATCTCTATCTTATATCTACTATTATGTAAAACATAGGGTACCTACACAAAAGCTGATTTGGTGAGAGTTAATAATTTGCCAGGTTTACTGTAAAATTAATTAAAAGTGACTCAAGGAAAATGTAATACGATGAAAACATAAAATGTACAAAAATGCCAAGTCTTACAACATTATCATTTTCCCATAAAAAAGGAAAAGATGTTATATCAATAAAACCAAATCAGTGTATTTAATTAGTATGGAAGCACATATTCTGCGAAGCCGTTATAAATAAATAAAATGTTTTCTGATTAGCTCGCGCTAAAATAAACGCTACACACTCAAAGGTCCACACTAAGGTTTTCCCTTGTGTCGTGGGTCCCTTGGAACACACATAAAGACAAACACCCATGACCCGAGAACAAACATCTGCTTTTTACACAAATGTTTGCCCCGACTGGGGATCGAACCCAGGACCCGCCGATCAAGAGGCAGCGTCACTACCACTCGACCAAACCGGCCGACGAAGCTTAGTGACTATCAATACTATGCATCTCTATAGTGATTTGGTAATTTTATAACTGCAGCCACTAGATGCTCTGCCTACCCTGATATAGAATATATAAGGTCCTAATTTATTAGTGACTTTCCTTTTAACACGTTATTGTGTAGGTCAAAATATATCATTTGAGCCAAAAAACAAAGGCATAATATTAAATTGAAAAGGTCTTGAAAAATTTTGTTATGATATTTTTTCATTACTATGATGAATAAACCCATCCATTCAAACGTAAATAATAATGGCAGTAGTAGAGCGGGCGAGTGGGGAGTGGCCGGCTTCAAGTGATAGAGAACCATTCCTTTATCTTTAAATGGAAAATTATTTTTTTATTTTTTTTGCTAAATTTTATTTTAAGATAATTAAATTTTATGTTGTTTTTTGGAATACTATTAACCTATACAATAACGTCTTTGAAGGAAAGTCACTAATAAATTAGGACCTTATATACATGATTAATTATGTACGTAAATAATGACTAACTCTCACCATAAAATTATTAACGGTACCTACTCAAATATGTACTACAGCTTACTGTTAGTTCATTTTATATCACGCCTCAAGACATCACATTTTCTATTTCCTACTTACTTATAACAACAATAAAGTGTACTTTCAATGTTATTACCTGGGACGTTGACTAAAATTTACTTTTATTACATTTTTTTATAACGAATGGGTTCGCTCTTGACCACAATCTAGCACTATATAATTATTTATTTATTTAGTTAGGCAACAGCGGCGTTTATAATTCGCGACATTTTTGCAAGCTGTTTATTTACTTGTAATGTATGTAAGTATGACTGTTCGGGTCAAATTTTGCAACCGAATTATAATGCAGCTACCCTCAACCGACCGACCCAAAATTTTGTATACACAATGCAGCTAATTTGGAAGACAATGTAGCTATGTAACTTCATTCTAAATCCAAGATGGCGGACTAGTTATTTTACTTTGCGCTCTCACGATATGGGTATCATTTTAAATTAGCTATTAACATTAAATAACATTAAAATAAAAACTTGCTTTTAAAAGTGGTTTTTAACAATTAAGTTACTTAACAGTTGAACTCATTAATACAGCAATAACCACTTCTCAAATATTGATTAGCATAGTTTTTCGTCAACATCCCAATAACAAAGAAAAAAAGGAAATAAACAAAAAGGTTATATATAGCAATAGGTATTACACTAGGTATATGTATGTATAAGGCTGAACGCCATACGATTAAATAAATAAGGCTCAATTCAGACTATTGGTAAGTTATCAAGGCATATTACAAGGTAGACGGTTTATTTTAATTTCCATTACATGATCTAAAAATCGGATATTGGCAAACACCCAAAGTTAAATAGTGTTTTTATAATACCTACATCTAAATTATTATTTATTTGTAAAGCACTAATACATGGCACTGACTTTCCATAATCATACTCTAGTCTAGGCATTACATTATTATGTATTATTCATTTCAGCTCTTAAAACTATACTTCGTTGTAAATAAATATTTAACTTTAAACATAGTCTATACTATGATAATATAATAGCGTTATATTTGTTGATGCTTAAAAATGATACAGAATTAGTTATAATTCAAAGTTATTAGATTTATTGCAAACCTTGAGAATACACGTATGAATAACCTTTAAAACCTTGTAAACAAGGCTAAAACCCCAAAATATTACACCATTTTTATTTCGTTTCCAGCTTTGCATAAAGATCGTTTACTAGAAGGCTTGGAAGACAGATTTCAATCAAAAGTCGAAACATCATTAGTTACAAGAAATCTAAAAATTATACACCTTTATTTAGTTAGTGTAGCATATTATAACTATATGTATTTTTAAGGATATTTAACATAAAGTATAGGTAATTAGTTTTAAGATAAAATAATAAATATATTTATTAGTATTTAAAGATATTAAGTATGTGATAGCCCAGTTGGTAATGAGCCAGACTTGTAATCCGAAGGTCGTGGGTTCAAATCCTGGTGCGGGCCTGTACCACTAAATTCGTCTTTTCGGATTTATGTAAGGATTTATAATGATCACTAGCTCAACGGTGAAGGAAAACATCGTGATGAAACCCGCCCGTCCAAAAAAATTCATTTTCGAAAGACGAGCGGTCCACCAACCCGCACTATGGTCTAAATCCCCTTCGTGTTTCAAAGGGAGGCCCGTGCCCCTCGGTGGGGACGTATATGGGCTGGTAAAAAAAAAGTATGTGAATATGATAATACAAAATCTGTGATATATTATTGGAAGAAGTGTTTAGGAAGTTTATAACATAAATATTTATATTAAATATTCTGTTAATATTATTTTATTAAGAGAAGAACTCAGATTTTTTTTTATTGAACAGTTTATACCAGTGAGGAAACCATTAATAGTTTCCTGAACAGAGTGAGTGAATAATTGATTTATTTTATTACACAGGTCTGCCTGCCTCGACCCCGGTAGGATGTACTTATTCGTATTTGTTAAATAAAATTGCATATAAAAGATGTGCTCCGTTTGCCCGGTTGAAAGGTGATTATTTTAACATGTGGTAAGTTCCGTTGGGTGTGAGTACGAAACAGATAGATGTGTCATGTAGCCCCGGTCCCCCCCCCTATATCTGGTACCAGGGCGAGCGCCGCACCCAGCGCAGCTTGTATCCGGCCTGCTCCGACCTGATCTTTATGGACGCGCCTTCAGCAGCCTTCACTGTCTCTTTTACCTGGAATACATATAAAACAACATAATTTTATTTTTTATTTAGGTAAGAAACAGTCTTACCACCCAATCTACCAATTTACCTATTATACGTTATACTTAATTAATACTTATATTGACATACCTAATTTCCATTCTTTCTAACCTTTTTACCCATTAAATATTATAATATCATTCTTATACAACATACCTACTTACGCTACATCACCTCTCTTCTATTTCAAATTTTCACCTTCACTGCCAGTCTTGCTAAAACTACATCTAGGTCCTGACGGAAGATCAGCGCTGTAGTCTTTGTCTGCAGCATAATGCTGAGTCAGCGCCTCTTCACTCTTGTGACACTCAGTGTCGACTGATTCTTACTATTTTTAATTGTGTTTTTATTTTTAAACTTTTTCTTATTGCTTTGTTTATGTGTTTTGATGTGTGTTATTGGAGTGAATAAAGCTGTTATCTATCTATCAATCTATCTTAAAGAAATTAACGAAATAACATTATTACAGTTAAGGCCTTATTAAATATCAGTCGAAGGGATATTAGGGTCATATGGGGGGTTAAAAGGAAAACATATGCTGAACTACGATTCTTTTGTAACACTGTGGCACATATATTCACAATTGTGTCATTTTTTTTTATCTTTATTGTTTTGCTTTTTTTTTGTATGGATTTTGTAAATAATGTGTATGTTTAAGTGTGTACAAATCAATGTTTTATCTATCCATCTATCTAAATAAATAAAAATCCTTAAGGAGATATATCCTTCCTAATAATATTATAAACGTGAAAGTTTGTGTGTACGGATGTTTGTTACTCTTTCACGCTCAAACAGCTGGACCAATTTTGATAAGCTTTGGTATGGAGGTAGCTGATACCTTAGATTAACACAGGCTACATAATTTTCTCAAATTCCCACGGGAACGAAATCCCGGGCGGAAAGCTAGTATACTATGTTTTTACCTTTGTTTACATACTATATTTAGACCCGGTTTAGTATTAATCTATGTTCAAATTGCGAAAATGTAGTGTTATGTCAATTTTTTTCCCTAAAAATCCTTGAAGACATGATTTAATTTACTCACACTCTGCATCAAGTTTTGCGCGTTGCCAACCAACATCTCTGTCGCCTCCTGATCTTCTTCGCTACCTGAAATATTTACAACGTATCACTTAGACCTATGTCTGTGAACTTATAAATTATTATTATTTTATGTAAAAGAGTTAAAATACAATTAAACCTACAGTAATTGTACTGCCCGTTATATACTTGGCTATAGATTCTATAGCTAGTATTTAGAAAAAGAGTTTGAACTATATTTTCCTTTATCTGTTCTTAAAATTACTATATTTTTTTATATTTTTTTATATTATATATTTTTTATATATTTTTTTTATATTACTATATTTTTTTAAATCATGCATACTATTTCCAACTATACCAAGTATGCGGCCGAACAGGCAGCCATAAGGAAGAGAGAAAAGTACTCAGTGCTCGCGCGGGAGTACTTGTTCGTCCCAGTTGCGGCTGAAACGACCGGGTGCTGGGGCTCTGAGGCAATCGAATTTATCCTGGAAATCGGCCGTCGATTGCGGGAAAAAGGCAGTGATCCTCGCTCCGGGTCGTTCCTGCTGCAAAGGTTATCCATCGCTATCCAGCGCGGAAACGCCGCAAGTGTGATGGGTACTTTTGCAGCGGGGATGACTCGGGGAGTTTTTTTCAAATTGACATTTTTTTTATAACCTCATTAATAATGTTGACCTTTGACGATGTTACGATTGTAATTATTCACATATAATTAATTCCTTGAAAATATTTTTTTATTTATTTAAAACTAATTATTAGTTATTTAAGGACTTCGCAATACTTGAAAGAACATAAAAATTACATTTAATAAGTGGGATATCAATAATTAAATACAAAATTTCCAAGTTGAAATATGGTCATAATAAAGAATAGTATAATGATGATATGTAATCTGTCTTTCATACTTGTATCCATATTATTGATTTTAACATAAATAATGACGGAGTCGCAACCACTGACAGGGTTTTAGTTTTTTTTTCAAGTTAAAAAGATCGTGCAATTTATCATGATTATCATGAGACCAAAAAAAATCGGGGCATAGCTGTGTTGTGGAAAAGGCCGTGTGTTTTACGTAAATATGTTTTACGTCACAGTCCACACACAACGTAACAAATTCTATGATTATTTAGTTATCGCGGGGTATAATTAGATTTTAGATGTACGTGATAGATAGGTATGTATCTACAAAAATAAATTAACCCCTGATTTTGTTAGCATCAGTTTTTAAATTGCATCCCACTATGAAGGTTAATTTGAAGAAGTATTCACAAGTTCTCTAAAGCCCTATGTCTCTATTAGTTAATTTTAAATCCTATATGTATGATTGTGTTTAGTAAAAGGTACAACTTTCGGGGTAGCCAATAAGAGCTATTTACAGTAGCTCATCACACTAATTGTGAACCTTAACGACTATCACGAAAGTTGTTCCTTTGCATTTTCACAGTCACATGTGAAGATTTGTAAATAGCGTTTTCCAATTTACAATCTTGAACCTATTAACAAAAAATATTTTTAGTAAATCTTCCGTATAATGTAAAAAAAATACAAATCTTAAAAGTGAGAAAATATAAAATAAAGTGAAAAAACAGACTTACAGGTGCAAATGTTAGTAATAGTAAGCATTTCTTCGATTTTCTTGTGATTTTGTTAAATAAAATTAGCAAAGCACACTGAGACACCACACACACACACACAACGATGTTAAATACCTTTGTAATCCGGCATGCCGACTGTTAAGCAAGCAAAGAATTATTTAATTTAGCAATAGGCGGAAAGGAACCACTTTTATAAAGTTATTATGTATTTCGTCTTAGCCTTGTATTACAGAAGGAGACTCAAGACTTGATCTATACTTAAGTATTGATTGTCTCTTTCTCTCACTATCTTAATTACAAAGACGACTGCTACTCAAGTATAGATCAGAGTCTGTCGCATTCTGTAATACGGATCTTAGTTTTTAAAGAGTAATTCGATCATATTGAAAGAAGTTGAAATAACTAGAAGTCCTATTTTTTATTGCAAAATATTTAAGTATTGACATTAATTAAAAAAAAAAACAAGTTATAAATTAGTATTCCCAGAAAACATAATCCAAGCGTTTTAAAGGCCGTATTAAAACTCAATTCGATAAAAAAGTTATGAAATCAAACTAATTATTAGAAAACACAAATAAAAAATTCAATGTTAAATTAGAAATCTCATCCTACTAATATTATAAATGCGAAAGTTTTTCAGGACTAATGGTTACTCCGCAAAAACTACTGGACGGGTATTTATGAAACTTTACAGTAATATAGCACAGGCTACATAATTTTCCCAACTTGCCACGGGAACAAAGTCCCGGCCAGTAAATGCAATATATAAAATTCTCGTGTCACAGTGTTTGTAACAAAACTCCTCCGAAATGGCTTGACCAATTCTTATGAAATGTTGTGTGTATATTCAGTAGGTCTGAGAATAGGACGTAAACTATTTTTCCTCAAATTTCCACGGGAACGAAGCCCCGGGCAAAAAGCTAGCGTTAATATAAATACGATACCTTGCGCTCCCAACATGGTCGCCTTGACAGTGGATAATATTTTGAGCTGCGTGCCGATTGTCGGAATTCTCTCGCACACTTGAAGCAGGTTCTGGAAAATATAAAAATAAAAATTGTTTATGATTCCTGCCTCCAAAGATCACAGAAACTAAAGGTAGATATGAAAAAGGGGCGGGGCTGGTGTCGCAGCAATATGCGCAAAAACAGAACACATTGCTCGCGACAGTAATGATCCCACGCAGTTTACTTTCGAGATAATATGTGTAAACAGTTTACAATGCTTACGTAGTTCTAAAGATTATTCGAACGTTGAGTACCGATACCACAATGGATAATGAGCACATTCAAGCTAACAGGATACATTCAATCGCGTGGTACGGCCGCTGCTCGGTGGCTGGCGACACTGTGTTTCGAACTCAGCGCATTGATTGGCATCTCTCTAGATCTCTATGCCTGCCTCCTATCAATCCATCCTAGGTAACGACACCTCAATTGATTCTGAATCTGAGGTGTCGTCCTGGGTTCCATATTTACCCGCATAAAATTAAAAGCCTTAATTTTTTTTCGCATAACAAAATTGTCATAACGACGAACTGATTATGATAAAATATCGTTATGCGAAAAAAATTTATGCGTAAAAAGTTAAGCGAAAAAAAATAGGACTTTCAGTTTTATGCGAGTGAATATGGAACCGTCGTCTTATGGTCTCATGCGGTGTGGTAGGCTCTGTGTCTGTGCGTCTGGTTCGCGACCACCCTCCTACCGAAGTCCGACGACAAGTAGCTTGCGGTGTTCCGTCGGTGCGTGGTACCAGTATCTTAATCATTTTCTGAGTTAAATCGCTCCATCGTCGACCTCATCTATGACCTTTTTTTATATTATGAGATGGGTTAACCCTTGACCCCAATCTTGACCAAGGTCATAGATGAGGTCGACGATGGAGCGAGACGATGCCAATTAAGGCACTGGTACTCCCACGCACCGACGGAACGCAGCAAGCTGTTTGGCGTCGGACTTCGGTAGGAGGGTGGTCACGAACCAGAAAGCCCTTTACAAAGCCTACCACACCGCATGAGACCATAGGACGACACCTTAGATTCAGAAAAAAATTAAGTGTCGTTGCCTGGGATGGATTACTAGGAGGCACGTCTCATTTGTGTTTCCTTAGTCGCCTCTTACAACACCCACGGAAAGAGATGGGGTGGTGTTATTCTCAACCGATCACCACACGGGAACCTTGGTCAAGAGTTAACCCATTTTATAAAAATGCTAAATCCATCTCGATTACGTCAGCTGATCAGCACCGCTAGCAGGTGAAGATGACGATTTTGGAGCACTAAGATGTCATGACCACACAAAGCCTAACCTAACTAATCCTAAGTTTAAGCGGCCCTTAAAGTTTCGTCAATTTATAATTTTACTAGGCATATTGAAACGCTCGAAAATTTGAAACGCTTGTAGCCCAGTGGCGCTCGCTGATCTGAACCTATCAGTGAGGTTAAACAACTAACACAGAGGCAGTGAACCTGATGGGTGACCAAAGAGGCAATTTATCTCGAACATTTCCGTACTTCAGAGGGCACGTTAAGCTGTCGGTCCCGGCTGTTGTAGATTGACTACAGTCGTTAAAACCAAGTCAGAGGCCATTGTGCGGTTTGAAAACTCTGACACCAGGACTAGCCAAGTTCGCCACACACTTGACTATACCTACACGATAAGAAGAACAAGAAAGAAGAACTAGGCAAATTATAATATCGCGGAAGAAGGTAGTAGATGAATAGCTTACCGTTCGAATCCTCTTGTCAGTGCACTCCATGGCGAGTTTCTTGGCAAGTCGCGTCACCTCTTCAGAGGCTTCGGCGATCGCCTTCGCAGTTGCTATCAGCTCGCGTTTACTGCCTGTGGATCACATAATTGTTTTACTTTAGTATTCTTGTTACTGTCGACTTAAATGATATCTAACTCTTTTACTTGTTGTTGTTGTTAAAATACTTAAAAAAACGAGCAATTTATTATTGTTACATTTTCGTCACTAACTCCGCTAGAATTGTCATGAGGAACGATCGAGACAACCCCAACACAAGTATTTTATTACTTACTGGGAGTGTCTCATTTTTGTTTGTATAAATTAAAGAGTAATAAAAGTTTTTTTTTTTGTTACTGTTTATTTTTAAGACAGACGACTTTTACGACCGTACTAATGTTTCATCTTTTAACTCTCAGAAAGCAATTCAATATTTTATTTGCGTAAAGAATTACAAAATCTATGCAAAACAATATAAAATAATTACATAAATTAGTTCATCATTTTTTGGAGTCAATTCATTAAAAAAAAATGCATGTCACATATGCTACTTGAAAACTTGAATGAACACTTTCAATTATATTAGCCTACTTAGATATTAGTTTTATTTATGCATCTAGTAAACATAAGCTGTAAGTTTTCCTTTTATACAATAAAATAAATAAAATACATGTCGAGCGTTATCAACCTGTACTAAATTTTTCAAGTTTTTTTTTCAGTTGCTACAACAATAAAATAATTTACATTTTCTACACGACATCGATATTAGGATAGGATAATACAAGTAGCTATAATTTATATCTAGTAGTAAAGCAGTGTACAGGGTGTAAAAAGACAGCTTAGCAAAAACTGAAACCCTGGAGTCAGACAATCACTCTGAATGATTTTCCAGTGGAATTTTTCTCCGGAAAATTTTCAATTTTTTTTCATGTTTTTAAATATTTTCTGCTTACATTTTTTATTATTTAATCGAATACACTCCATTTTGCAATAAAAAACAATCATAACAACGTAAAACACAAAAACCAGCAATGTACAGCGCACTCCGATAGCAGCGCGGCGCGGGGGAATCGCGCGCGGGGCACGGATTCACGATACGTTGCGTAGCGCCAAAGTAGGTAAATAATGAAAACTCCTTAACATGATATTTCCGTAAAAAATAATTACTTATAGCTGATGATAGTTATGGGTAGATTCCACCATTTCAGTATTTTCTAAGCTGTCCTTCACACCCTGTATAGCAGGGCAATTCCATTAAAAAATTGCTTCTATACTGCATTGCGACGTGTCAAATTAAGCAACTCGTTTACATTGATTTTTTATGGCTCAGAATAACCTGATTCATTTTGGATTAAATGGCTAAAACTACGTTATTCAATAAAAAAAAATTGGTAAAATGGCGTCCACAATCGAGATTTTGCCAATGTTACAGTATTTAAATTAATTTAAATTAAATTAAAGAATGGCGAAGTCGACAATATCAAGTAAAGAAACTAATACGTCGAAGCCTCGTTCGTTTATTAACAGGGTACACCTCTAGCAGATGACGACTTTGGAGCATACAATCCTCGTCGGATGTCAAATTTTACCGTGTGGTGATCGGTTGAGAATAACACCACCCCACTTTTTTCCGTGGGTTTCGTAAGAGACGACTAAGGAAACACAAATGAGACCTGCCTCCTAGTAATCCATTCAAGGCAACGACACTTCATTTTTTTCTGAATCTGAGGTGTCGTCCTATGGTCTCATGAGGTGTAGTAGGCTTTGTAAAGGGCCGTCTGGTTCGCGACCACCCTCCTACCAAACAGCTTGCTGTGTTCCGTCGGTGCGTGTTGCAGTGCCTTTATAGGCATTTTCTGGGTTAACTTGCTCCATAGTCGACCTTATGGTCAAGATTGAGGTCAAGAGTTAATCAATCTTATAATAAAAATAATAATAAAACATTGAGCAACTGTTGATATTGATTGTTTTCTATAGCTCGAAAGAAACTGGTTCTATATTATGGCTAATCCATGATATTCCAAGTCTTTAAAAAAAAGATCAATGCCACGTCAAAACTGACAGATGCAAACGCGCAGCTGCAGTTTTGTAATACAATTGGCCTGCAGGTAAATTAGTACACGATTGAAGGCACTTACCGCTCAGGTTCTTAGCGACCACTATCCATTGCAAGCGACAGACATACACAATGAGTTATATACAACATGAATGAATAATATACACATGAATGAATAATAATAATATACACGTGAATGAATAATATATACACATGAAAGCATGATACAATGTGGCAGGTGATGTGAAGCTAGATTAATTGTCATATGAGCATTTACAGGCTTTTTATTGAGCGACTTTTAATTACAGAATCATCTTCTAAGTTAACTTATAGCCAATCAATCATGTTTGACTATCTCTTTCATACAAAAAAAAATTTGTATCATATTTATATGGCGTTACCCAACTGTGACGTCATCTTTTAGTATTTTAAAAACGCTTACCCGCGTGAGGAATATTCACAAATAATTTTTAGGGAAAGAAAAATATTCTGAATGGGAGTGAATTATTTGTGAATATTCCTCACGCGGATAAGCGTTTTTAAAATACTAAAATATAATCGTTAACAGGTTTCGCCCTTGTCATAATCTACTTTGCAACAAGTAATATGAGTCTGTAGTTCTCCGTACGAGACACAGATGGCGCTAACCTATAAGCACGACGTATGTGCTTAGTAAGGGAATGAGAAATTTCGCCGCTTGACTTGAAGGCACGATAGCTCAGTTGGTTAGAGCACCAGGAGATCTGATCCTGGGGTCGTGGGTTTAAGTCCCATTCGCGCCGAATATTTTTCTTTCCCTTAAAATTATTTGTGACGTCATCGTTTAGTATTTCCTTCTTCCTCTGACTAAGAGATTTAAAATGATTACTATTTACACCAGGCTATTTATCAATTTAAACAATAAAAAATCTGAGCATTTGAACAGAAAGTGAGGTGAAGCAATGTACAGAGGCCGGGAACCTGATGGGTGACCAAAGTGGCAATGTATCACAAGCGTTTCCGTGCTTCGGAGGGCGGGCACGTTAAGCTGTCGGTCCCGGCTGTTCCATTGACTACAGTCGTTAAAACCAAGTCAGAGGCCATTTGGCTGTTTAAAAACTCTGACACCAGGGTTAGCCAAGTTCGCCACACACTTGACTATACCTACACGAGAAGAAGACTGGCTCGTGGCCACCTACTCTTGGAGTCAGACCGCGATGATCTCGTTGTGTTTGTAATTAACATTGTTCCATAGGGAACATGACTTCAGGCCACGTACCCTTGGAGTCGGAGCGCACGAGCTCCGAGAGGCGCGCCATGAGTATGGCCATGCGTTTGGCGGCCGCGATGATCTCGTTGTCTTTGGACGACCACTCGCGGACCGCTTTATGCAGGTTGTGGGCTGCCACCTGGTTAAATATTTATGTTTCAAGTATTAAGTAGGCTAATATACCCACAGTAGCTAACCCTCTGTGTATTTGCGCTACTACTATGAATATTAAATAATATCAATTATAATGTAAAAAGAACAAATAAACAAACTAAAAAATGTAACAAATACTCTTTCTTTGAGCTTTTTTCCGTTTCAAACTCGGAGCATACAAATATAACCTCGGCAGCTTACTTGACCTTTTAAACCTAACCAAAACGCTAAACATAGTCACACAATATACAGAATTTCTTATAATGTTTTATTCTCTTACTCTGTGTTTCTCTTTCAAAAGTCTAAAACATACTTGATACGCCGAATCAAGTTTCAGCGTATCGTTTGTTTTGGACTTGTGAACGAGAAACACTTTATTAGCGTTTCTTATTGAATTAAATGTGAAAGAAAAACAAAGAATCCAGCAGCTGCCAACTCTTCCCAGGAGATAGTGATTATGTGTAACGAAGATCCGATCCGGTCGGGTTCTCCTAATAGCAGGAAAAGTCATAGTATTGTTTTCAATTGATCTGCAAAATTCAGTTTCATAATTCAGCACAACCGAAATTCGATACGGGAGGAAGCGCTATCACGTTAACTGATTAATTTGAGTTAATGCGACCTAATTAAATGCAAATACATAATGAAAAAAAGTTGTAATGTACGGTTGTGTGAATCGCACAATAGAGGTTTGTTGTTCTTATTGAGCGTGTTGTTTATAGTTACCAGTATGGGCTGGCTGGGATGCGGCTGCCGTCTGAAGATGTCCTCTCCCTCGTCGTCCGTGTCGGGCGGCGGCGGGCGCGGGGGGGCCGACAGCGCGGGCGGCGGCGGGCGCGGCGGGGCCTGCACACGTGGCATATCATATACATACTACTGACGGGTCAGTGCCCCACCACACAAACTCAAACTCAAAAAAGGTTTATTTCATAGAACATGCAGGATGTTTCTATACATGTCAAAATAGTGAATTGCATTAACATTTTTTAACTTTGCGCCTATTCGTAAAGGTGCAGTCTTCCTCAGGACCATAAATCTCTAAATGGAGTGATTTTATGGTCCGTATTACAGAACGCGACTTTGATTTATATTTGAGTAGTAGTCTTTGTCATTTTGATAGTGAGAGAAAGAGCCCATCAATACTTAAGTATAGATCAAAACTCGAGTCTCCTTCTGTAATACGGGCCTAAATTAACTACCAAACTTTAGGGGGTGACAGTTTGGGATTAGTGTCCCACCATACAAGTACTGAATTTTATTTTTAACAGGCTCCATAAAAGGAAAACCATACTGAGCTTTAAATAACATCAATAAAGCTAAAGGATGAGTGCCCCACCAATATGGAATTTTGTTTTATTTTCAGCAGACTTCAGAAAAGGAGGACCGTACAGAGCTTTAAACAACATCAATAGAACTCTGGGATGAGTGTCTCACCATACATGATACATAATTTTGTTTTTATTTTCAGCAGACATCAGAAAAAGAGGACCATACAGAGCTTTAAATAATATCAACAGAACTTAGGGACATGTGTCCCACCATACAGGATACGAAATTTTGTTTCATTTTTAGCAGATTTCAGAAAAGGAGGACAATAGAATTTAGGGATGAGTGTCCCACCAACAGGATATGTAATTATGTTTTATTTTTAGCAGACTTCATAAAAGAAAAACCATACAGAGCTTGAAATAACATCAACAGAACTTAGAGATGAATATGCCACCATACAGAATACGTTTTTTTCCAGCAGATTCAGAAAAGGAAAACCAAACAGAGCTTTAAATAACATCAATATAGCTTAAGGATGAGTGTCCCACCATACAGGATATAAAATTTTGTTTTATTTTCAGCAGATTTTAACAAAGGAGAACCATATAGAGCATTAAATAACATTAATAGAACTTAAGGATGAGTGCCCCACCATACAGGATACGGAATTTTCATTTATTATTAGCAGAATTCAGAAAAGGAAAACCATACAAAGCTTTAAATAACATAAATAGAACTTAGGGATGAGTGTCCCACCAAACAGTATATGAAGTTTTGTTTTGATTCTAGAAAGGAACTTTAGGATCTGTCCTTTAAATTACATTATATTAGCAATAACTTAGATCAACACTCAATTAAAGTATGTACATACCTGATGGTGGTCGTTGATATGCATTTTGTTGAGTGCTTCAGGCAGCGCGGGCGGCGGCGGCGGCGGCGCGTAGTGGTGGCCTAAAGCTGTTTCCACGTCACCTACTGCGTTCAATATCTGGAAATTAACGACTTTTTTACGACTCGTCTTATACATTGTAGCAAATCTAAAATTTTTAGTTTTTCTTTTTCATTTAACGTAATTCATGATAACTATGATAAGTGTTATATGTATAGGTAGTTAAAATAAATTCAAAATCAAAACCAATCTGGCAAATCCTAATCATTGTCAAGTCTATGATCTGAATAGAAAAAGGAAAAAGCATAGATACAGGATTTTATCTCGGTGTACTAATGAGCTTTATTCAGGCACGAGTGATCCTCTGGGTTGAGGCAGTACCTCCGAGTTGTTCGCCCGCCAGTGCGGCGCGGCGGCCCGGTCCCCCGTGGCCACGGCCTTGGCCTGCCGCACGGCCGGCGGTATGGCCCGCTGCAGCCGGCCGTGTGCTGCGCTCAATGCGAGTGCGAACTCCTGGTCCTCCGTGTTGTCTCGTTCCGACCCCCCCACTAGCAGCACGCGGTTGGCCAGTCTACACACACGTAATATCATCTACGTAACTTATATCAACAATAAACCTTTTCATTTGGTTTTGTTTAGAGTCCAGCGTATCTGGTTACCCCGATTTCACTACAAAACCATTGTTTTACCCTAAGAATACAGAACACATTTATGTAAAGTAAGATTTTCAAAAGAAACACGATTTTACAAAAAGATTAATAATTTAGAAACTTTAGCATTTGACATCGGAAAAATTCCAACCAAGCTGAAAATTTGTGTAAATGTACCTTTTAACTTCCTGAATAACCTCTGAAAAGTCCCAATAGTCCAGGCGTGGGCATATCTTTAGACAGCTAAAAAACGGTGAAAAAATGATACTTTTTTGGTTGTTTCCTAATATCTTCGTTCCTGTTTATCCTACCACTATGAGGTGTTCTAATAAAAGAAAGAATTAAAAATTATCTGCAAAAAAGCTTATGAACCTTCATCCATAAAATCAGTCATTACAACGGAAAAAGGTGTGTGACATCGGATTGAGTTTCAATACGTCACGTTACAGAATCACGCCCCTGATTACTTATTTTTGACATTAATAACCTTACAATTGTTTATCTATTAGGCAATTTGTGATAAATATTATAAATGCGAAAGCTTGTGAGAATGTATGGATAAATGGATGTATGTATGTTTGTTACTCTTTCACGTTCAAACGGCTGGACCAATTTTGATAAAATTTGGTATGGAATAGTATAGAATATTAACACATCATCATATCAGCCTATTGCAGTCCACTGCTGAACATAGGCCTCCCCCAAGGTGCGCCACTTTGCACGATCCTCCGCTGTTTGCATCCAGCCACTACCCGCTATCTTCTTCAGGTCATCTGACCATCTGGCTGGGGGGCGTCCTACACTACGTCTGCCAAGACGTGGTCTCATTCGAGAACCTGTCTACTCCAACGCTCGTCGGTTCTGCGACAGACATGGCCAGCCCACTGCCACTTCAGCTTGCTACACTTTTGGATAATATCTATCACTCCGGTTTTCTGTCGGATGACCTCGTTTCGGATTCTATCCCTTAGCGAGATCCCGAGCATGTAGCGCTCCATTGCTCGCTGAGCGACGTGCAATCGGTGGGCCCGCCTCACTGTCATGTTCCACGTTTCGGCTCCGTAGGTCATGACTGGTAGGACGCATTGATTGAAGACCTTGGTCTTTAGACACTGCGGGAGTGGCGACGAAAAGATATGACTTGGATTTACTACTTATTAATTCCATAAAAAGTTTTTAAGACAGTATATTTAATGTTTTGAAATAACCTTTTCACTATTTTCTGCTGTTTTTTTGTTTTTTGGGATGATCATGAAAATGCACTTAAAACATTCATGTAAATGTTTACCGGAGTTTCAATGCTCGATTACGTAAAAACTATTACTGTTATCAATAAACTTTGTATTACCGTTTTCGTAGATAATTTTCCATTCTTTATTTCATTAGTAGACCTCGTAGCGGTAAGATCGACAGGAACGAAGATATAGGCAAAAAACCGAAAAAAGGTAACTTTATTCACCGGTTTTTTGGCTATCAAAAGCTATGCCCACCCCTGAGCTCTTGGGACTTTCTGGAGGTTATTTGGGAAGCTTAAAGGTACGTGTACACAAATTTTTAGCTTAGTTGTAATTTTTACGTAGTTTTGCCAATTGTTTTTCTAAAGTTCCTGGATCATAAATTACGTATATAAATAATTAATTAAAGTTTAAAAAGTAAATTAGTAACTCAAATATAATTAAACGAAGTAGTATTTTATGAAAAAAAATAAAGTGTGAATTCATTATAAACCCTCCTAGGAGTCAAACTCTCTATCCTCAATCATCAGGATATACCAAATGCAGAAGGGCTAACGAATTTGATCACAAAAATTAGTCGTAACGTACAGCTTACAATTATTCTTTTAATGAGACTATTAGAATTACACCCTTGTCGGTACTACAAGTATTATTATTAAGTCAGTGTTTTATTTTTTAGTTTTTATTTTTATTTTTTATTTCTGTGTCGCACTATTTAGATCTGGGACGACCCAGGGAGCAGCAGAATACCAGCGTTTGTGCTATTTATTTAGCGCAGACACTATGCTGAGCTGCACCCTATGACACTACGCTGTACCCAACGTCACCTTTAGTTATAAGAACTTACCTCTCTTCTTGTAAACAGTGAAGTGAAATAAATTTATTTTCTTTCTTTCTTACAAAAACTACTAACCTGGCGATAGCCGATGTGTTGTCGACCATCTTCTGCGAGTCGTTGTTTCGGATGGCATCCTCACATAAATATGTGTGCTTCTGCATCAGCTCACCTGGCAACAGAAATCATAAAGTTCTTTAAACGAATGACTGGCAAGGAGTTGTAAATTTTAATCAGAAGTCGTCAAATTATTCTAATAGGGATTAACTTTTTGATGAGACCAAAAGATCAACCAAATGCGTAAAAATATAATTTTATCGTGAAAAAGTAAGATGGGTGTTGATGTAGAAGTGTGCAGCCGCAGCATATACACAGTAACGCGAATAAAACAACTTTAAAACGGATATGCAAACTTTTTTCAGATTTATGACTCTTTCTTCAAAATACGAGGTGCGATACTTGATTGTACAACATCTTTTTGTGACAAACCCATCCGAAGTTTATTTTAAATCTTCATATAATAATAATAATAAATTATTTAAAATAAAACAAAAAACAAAATACATCAAACACTAAAAAAACAAACTACATTTCAAAATTATCTGAATGTAAAAAATTTAAAAAACCCATGTCAAAAATTAATGTGGAGCGAAAAAAAACAAAAAAAGGGGTGAACATATTTTTTTTCCTGTAATGTATGATCATACGATATATATTGAACCATGACGTTAATAATCTCACCAGCAGTCCTCACAAAGTCGAGCGGGTCGACAGCCTGGTCGCACAGGTCTCGAACCCGCAGCACTGCGTCCGAGTACTGGTTCTTTAAGTTATTGAAGTGTTCCTCCGCCACTTTACTGTCTGGGTAGTGTAGGCGGATCTTGCCCGCTGCTATCAGTTGCGGGGATAGCTTTTCTACCTGTAATAAAGGTGAATAGATAAATAAAGAAGTGATAAATGCCTCTGATAAAGCAATCGATATGGCAGTATATAGGGCAAGTTAAATGTATATTGTCTTACTATGGGGCGTCATTTTTATTTATGTGTTTGTTTCGCAAAATGGAGTTCTAAAAACTAATAAAAATATTTTGTAATGAAAATTATGACTTTAATTTTACCTAGTTAGCGAAACTTCAATTGGTGGTTCTTTCGGTGATATTGAATAACTTCTCCCATGGAATATTTATGAAATTACATACATAATACGCCATGTTTGACACAAATTGTGAGGTTATCAGACGGAACAAGTTGCATAATGGTGAAAGGTTTCGCCCATTATACAGCAAAACCGTCGCATCCCTCTTACAGACTATATGAAATTATCGAAAAAAAATGTTTACTTCAAATTATTTTTTTCGACAAATTATTCAAACCAGCTGATTGCACAAGTTGTCTAAAGACGATTTTTTTAAAATTATTTGATCTATATTCCATGGGGATAGTTGTTCAGTTTTGTGAGCTTCATATCCTTAATATTTGTTGACTAATTTGATCAAAAAAGGTTTTTTAGGGTAAGCTGTTAAGTTGCATAGGGTGAATCACCCTTAAGATATCGCTGACTGATACAGCCCATACTACCAACATACCTGTTTGGCGTTGTGCGTGAGCTGGTCCGCGAGCCGCTTGTTGTGCCCGTGCCCGGCCGCCACCAGCGTGGCGGCGGTGGCTGCGCGCGCGCTGAAGGCGGCCAGCGCTGCGGCCTTGTCTTGGAAGGTTTGCTCGCGGTGGGGGGTGCCTAGAGGAGGGGGGTATTAATAATAATAAACGCTTCACCACACTCCGCAGTAAATGACTGAAGATGCGGTGGGTTTGATAAAACAAAAGGCTGAAAAGACCTGGGAGCAAAGATAGGGGATAGCAAAACAATCCTTTTGTTACTGCTCTTTTATGCAATTTCTGAATGACCTTGAAGTGCACTTCGAAGCCATTCGGCCTAGGGTTTGAAAATTTTATAATCAAATTGGTCGAATTGAACGATCAGTTTGCCATAATGTGACACTGATTATTCAATTTGATATTTTTTAATGTATTTGAATATGCCTCACTGATGCCGATTATTAGGGTGAAAAAACAAGCCAAAACAATTTTTTCGAACATAAAATTTTCTAAGCAAATTTTCACCTAACTTCAAACGCCTATTAAGACCAATCTTTTTTTTATTACTTTGTAAGCTGAGGAATCACTGAAGTTTTTAAAATAAGTTTGAACCTATGAAACAGCCATTTAGTATTTTTAAAAGATTTTTGAAAATTATCCTCCGTTCATTGCAAACCTAAAATTTCACTTTCGACCGTTTTTTTGATAGCTTTTAATTAAGACTGTGGCATAGTTGATTTATCACTTGAAAGGGTGATTCAAGGTGATCATGTTGCACAAATAAAATTTTGGAAATTCTTACTATTAAACAAGTTATGATTTTTTAAAGTAGCCCTGCTGGTAGAAAATTCGAAAAACCTTTTCAAAAAATCATAACTTCTAAACTACAAAAAATCACGGAACATACATGGGGTATTATCGGATTCACCCAGGGGTGAGAAATCCAAAAAAAAATCCTTGACGCCACCTTTTGGACCACCCTGTATAAAATTGGAGGTCCTGATTCACTGACTCATCAACGCCCAGAGCAAACCTAAAGGACCTAGAAAGCTGAAATTTTGCAAAAAGGTGTCTTATGACGTAAGCTGGCATTAGTGCTTTCTTAGGAAAGCATTTTTCAAAATTCAATCCCTAAGCAGGTGAAATAGGAGTTTGAAGTTTGTATGGAAAAAACATTTTTTTTTGACATTTTGACTCGAAACTTCATCAAGATATATCTTGAAAGAAGTAAACGGACACATGTTTCGCGATTTTTCGAAAATCATCCCTTAAGGGGTCAAGAATGAAATGGGTGGCTAAAAGACTTCTTTGCGAGGGAAAAAGCTAGTTTTGAATAAACGAAATTAAATTTCTGTCTGTCTGTCTGTATACATACCTTCAGGCGCGTTGACGGCCTCAGTGAAGTGTCTGAGCGGCGCGGCCACGTCGATGAAGTCTTCTAGCACTCGGTTGACGACGGCTCGCTCCATCGCGCGCTTTAGGGCGTGTAGCTTGTCTGTTAGCTCTCTGTACCGAACGATAAATAATATTGTGAAAAGTTGCCAATTTCATAAAAAGGAAAACTAAAGGGATACATAGAGGAAATTTGTTTATAGTACAGAGGCCAAATATGTAAAGGTAGTCTATGTTACCTGGTCACGGCCCTGGCTTGCTCCGAGTCCCCTTGTCCGCTCATGCAGAGGTCTGCCAGTTTGTCCGACAGTCGTTGTACGTCGGAGCACAGTTGGAGGATTTCGGCTTTTTCGCGCCCTTGGAGGCAATCCGCGATCTGTTAATAAGTCAAACGTTCAATGACTACCTAATTTATAGAGATTATACTATTGTTATAATCCTGCTAAATTAAAAGAATCCTGTGCGTCAGTAAAATACTATGGAAGCATTATTTTTTGTTTGTATAGCACTTATTTAAGTAACTTCGAAAGTTACAGAAAAAATAGAAAATAGAGGCAAAAATTAGTTATTACGATTCGAAATAAGTTGATACACTTGTATATGTATGTATGATATTTCTTGATCACTTATTGTGGCAGCGTTATAAGAACAGTAAAGTGTACGGCACTAGATGTTGCGTGTACGTCAATAGAGGTCACCTGTACCATAAGAATAACAAATAATAGTATAGAAGCGAATCTCCTTTGTGGGTGCGCCAAATGCCGCCATTTGCGTACCTACAGCGCCCTTCCCCTTGTAACGCCCCGCAGAGTCCGCGGACGCCGCTAGGACGTATGGTTACCACTACAATACATTTATATAGGTATCTCCATATTTTACATTAAATGAGAAACTGAGCATACTCCGAGTCTTATTATTTATTTATTATGAGATGGGTTAACTCTTGCCCCAATCTTGACCAAGGTATTGATTTTGTCACGTGTATACGTCACCAGATACAATAGTAGATTACCCAACAAGTGAAAAAAAGGTGAATTCTTTGCGAGGCATTGAGTTGTATCCCAAGAGGAGCGAAGGATTCTAGATTAGAATCCTGAGCGGATCGAGGAATACAAGAGCCGAGATGAATTTTTTTTTTTCAAGTGTTAGGTACTCTACTTTTTACCATTGACTACGAGAAAAAGAAAATAATTGCTCTGTGACAGTAAATTATCAACAATAGCTGCTGCTTTAATGCGAAATGACTCTGGAACGAGAGGTTCACTTTCATCACTGGATGTCGAACTCATTTTATGATTTTGAGACAAAAACTTTTAACATAAATTTTTAATTGCATTAAAATTGCACAGAAAATTGGCTGAATTCCATATTCTAAATTTATAATTTTTAACCGAGCCATATTCCATACAGCCAAGTTTTAGTACGTTTTTACAGCGGGAGTATGCAACCTCCTTGCACATTTTCTTTTGTTTTCTTACTAAAATCCGTATACTCGCGCATGTTCCAAATTCATAATGTTTTATTCACTCAGTGAAATAAACAGCGTTTTATTCACTGTTTTTGAAGAATAACGGACCCTTTTTCGAGGGGCAATGGTAAAAAATTATTTATTTCAAAAAATGATTACAATACAAGGTAGAATGGAGTCACCCTTTAGGCAAATTTAATGCCTGTGCTGGGAGACTCCGCTCTCCATTATACAACAAAAAATAAATGTTTTATATCAGGGTTTCTCAAAGTGGGGTACGCGAACTCCTAGGGGTTGGTCATTCGTTGGTAAGGGGTTCGCGGCAAGATTTACGTGATGGCGGCTTGATGACTAGCGGGCCCATGCGGCACACATGGTGGCTGAATTTGCGACAAGAAACAAGTCCACCCATCACATTAATATTAAAAAGATATTTCTTTTCACACTGTAAGTATTTGTTACCTTTTATTGAAATAAAAACCTTATTTTCTTCAACAGCCAACTAATCAACTTTATTATTTTCTATAGGGGGGGGGGGGGATTTAATTGGTTAGTCAAGGGTTCGCCGTCATCTGGAAAATTTAACAGTGGTCAAAAGTTTAAGAAACCCTGTTTTATATCACCAAAAAATAATATTACTAATATTCTTAACAAATTTTAACAGAAATAAATATATCTAGTGCGCCATATGTGTGCTGTGTATGTGTTGTGTGTGTGTGTGTGTGTGTGTGTGTGTGTGTGTGTGTGTGTGTGCGTGTGTGTGTGTATGTATGTGTGTAAGTTTAATATTCAAATATTTTCATCTAGTACATAGTAGCAGATTTTCCGTATCTTCTTAGTTTTTTAATTTTAACCATTTACTAAGGACTACTTTACATTCGAAGACTAACTTGGGGTTACATTCGAATACCTCTAATTCCTTTTTTCTCCAGCTTATGTACAAGAATGGGCACAGAGACGGTGTCGAAGGCTTTTTTCAGATCCAGAAACACGGCTATACATCTTTTGCCTTTGTCAAGCTGAGACGTGATTGATGATGTTAAAGCGGTTATAGCATCTAGCGTGGATTTTCCTTTTCTAAATAAATGTCACGTGTACGTCACCAGATGTCGCGTGTACGCTACAGATGTCACGTGTACCTCAGTAGATGTCACATGTACGTCACCAGATGTCACGTGTACGTCACCAGATGTCACGTGTACGTCACCAGATGTCGCGTGTACGTCACCAGATGTCGCGTGTACGTCACCAGATGTCGCGTGTACGTCACGATGTCGCGTGTACGTCACCAGATGTCGCGTGTACGTCACCAGATGTCACGTGTACGTCACCAGATGTCGCGTGTACGTCACTAGATGTCGCGTGTACGTCACTAGATGTTGCGTGTAGGTCACTAGATGAGACGTGTACGTAATACGGCCGGTTTGGTTGAGCAGTAATGGCGCTGCCTCTTGATTAACGGGTCCTGGGTTCGATTCCCAGTAGGGGCAAATGATTGTGTAAAAAGCAGATGTTTGTTCTCGGGTCATGGATGTTCGTGTCTGTCTTTGTATACGTTCCGAGGGATCCACGGCACAAGGGAAAACCTTAGTGCTTGTTCACATACAACACGCGGACGCGGTTGGATTTACTTACACCGCACCAGTCTTTTAATTTGAACATTTGCATACCAATTTTTGATAATGTTTGATAATTCGTGACCGCGCCCGCCGCTTCGCTCGCGAGTTAACGTGAATCAGCACTTAGTGTAGGCTTTTGAGTCTTCTTCTTATCGTGTAGGTATAGTCAAGTGTGTGACGAACTTGGTTAACCCTGGTGTCAGGGTTTTCAAACCGCACAATGGCCTCTGACTTGGTTTAGGCCTTTGAGTGTGTAGTGTTTATTTATTTATCTATTACTAATGTTATAAAGAGGGAAGATTTGTTTTTTTGTACGCAACGAATAGGCTCCGAAACTACTGGACCGATTTGAAAAAATATTTCACCATTAGAATGCTACATTTTCCCTGAGTAACATAGGCTACATAATTTTCCCGAATTTCTACGGGAACGAAGTCCCGCGCGGGAAGCTAGTTTATAATACAGTACTGACCCTCTGCCCCTGCGCCACGATGCTGTTGATGGCCCGCTGCCCCTCCACGCGCGTCTGCGGGTCGGCGGCCGGCTGCACCAGCCACTTGTGGGCCGTCTCCAGTCTGGCAACAACTTACAAGTAAGATTCATGGCAACACCGAGCTCTCGATCGTCAGTATGGATTTCTAAACAACCTCATATTGAAAGCTAAGTATACATACAAATCAAATTAAATTGTATAAAAAAACATGTATATTGTCGCATAATGACATGATGTCATAATCTCACATTTTCAACGTAATATGTAAAAAAAAATCTATTCCCGCATAAACACTCTTACACTCATAAACACATATACACATACGCCTCTTTTCAGCTCCTAAGTTCTTTTTTCACTATTTTTTGTTTTAACTTCTTCTTGCTTACCTATTACTCGTACATATATTTTTCCTTGCGCAATAGCATTCTTAAAAGGAGGTTCCTGCAACTTTATTATTTACAAGTCTTATAAAAGTAAATGTTTCTTTCTTGTATTTTGTAAACTCTTGTTGTGCTTAGAAATAGGATAAATAAATTACTATGATTCGCTACTTGTATCTTAATAAATAAATTTAAAAGTAAACTAGTGAAAAGATACCAGCAAAAAAGTTTGTGGGTATTTTAGGTATGTTTATAATTCCAAAAAACGATGAAGATAAAAAAGGTATATAAAACAACCCTTACCTAGCCTGCATGGTCTTCCCCCCCTGTTTCTCTGCGTCCCTCACCCCCTCGTTGACGATGGAGTCCACTTCATTCAGCTGCGACCGCAACTCAGATGACAGGTTCAATGCCTGGGGAATAGAAAATCACTTTGGTAGAATATACTACATATTACACGGACATTTAATAAAAGTCTTAGGTTGAGTTAATCTATGATGATTTGGTCCCAATATACATTTTAATTCTGAAGGAATTTGAGAAAAATAAAAAAATATTATTTTTTGTTACCAAAACGGATTTTTTTTCAATAGTGCGATGGGAACTTTTGATGTCAATCTTAACCTAGGTTAAGCGTCGATGAGGTTGACGATTGAGCGAGTTAACCCAGAAAATTCCATTTGAGAAAAATGGCTCTCACGCACCGACGGAGCACAGCAAGTTGTATGGCGTCGGACTTCGGCAGGAGAGTGAAGGCTTGTATCAGAAATACCATTGTTTTGTTGTGTACATTGTGTTATTATATTTGTGGTTATTTGTTTCTGAAATAAATATATATTATTGGTTACTATACCTTTGCATCTCTCCCGCGGCCGAATTGTCTTTCATCGCATAGCTGATCAGCGTTGATGCCGCCAGATCTGTGTAGATATACAGTTATTATAATCATAAACCATAAAATAAATAACAATTAAGAACCTTGGATGTAAGGTTGTATTTCTTTTACGTAATCAAGTTTGCTTTTTTGCATTTAAATTAACGTATTCTTAAGTTTATGCATTGTGTTGGTATTGTTGTATGCGTGTGAGAGTGTAATATTTGCGTAAGTACACTTACGCTCGTACGTAAACAAGTACTTGACCCCCGATTGCGGTAACTTTGAACGTGTTTACCAAAGCTAAATCGCTCAAGTTTCCTTAGTATGCAGTTCGGAATACAATGGTTTCGAGGTAAGAAAATAGATCAGTTACATGGCGAGAATCATACTGTTAAGTTTAAATAGCTCGTGTAAAGTCATCCCATACATTCGGTACGTACGCATTGGTGTACGCAGTGGACATGCGCGCTCGGTAGTCATACGTACCGCACGGTGCGTCGTATGGCGTCGGCGCGGTGCGGGGGCAGGTGCTCGGCGGCGCGCTGTGCTGACGTCAGCACCGAGCGGAGCGCGCGCTCGGTAGTCATACGTACCTGACAGTGCGTCGTATGGCGTCGGCGCGGTGCGGGGGCAGGTGCTCGGCGGCGCGCTGTGCTGACGTCAGCACCGAGCGGAGCGCGCGCTCGGTAGTCATACGTACCTGACAGTGCGTCGTATGGCGTCGGCGCGGTGCGGGGGCAGGTGCTCGGCGGCGCGCTGTGCTGACGTCAGCACCGAGCGGAGCGCGCGCTCGGTAGTCATACGTACCTGACAGTGCGTCGTATGGCGTCGGCGCGGTGCGGGGGCAGGTGCTCGGCGGCGCGCTGTGCTGACGTCAGCACCGAGCGGAGCGCGCGCTCGGTAGTCATACGTACCTGACAGTGCGTCGTATGGCGTCGGCGCGGTGCGGGGGCAGGTGCTCGGCGGCGCGCTGTGCTGACGTCAGCACCGAGCGGAGCGCGCGCTCGGTAGTCATACGTACCTGACAGTGCGTCGTATGGCGTCGGCGCGGTGCGGGGGCAGGTGCTCGGCGGCGCGCTGTGCTGACGTCAGCACCGAGCGGAGCGCGCGCTCGGTAGTCATACGTACCTGACAGTGCGTCGTATGGCGTCGGCGCGGTGCGGGGGCAGGTGCTCGGCGGCGCGCTGTGCTGACGTCAGCACCGAGCGGAGCGCGCGCTCGGTAGTCATACGTACCTGACAGTGCGTCGTATGGCGTCGGCGCGGTGCGGGGGCAGGTGCTCGGCGGCGCGCTGTGCTGACGTCAGCACCGAGCGGAGCGCGCGCTCGGTAGTCATACGTACCTGACAGTGCGTCGTATGGCGTCGGCGCGGTGCGGGGGCAGGTGCTCGGCGGCGCGCTGTGCTGACGTCAGCACCGAGCGGAGCGCGCGCTCGGTAGTCATACGTACCTGACAGTGCGTCGTATGGCGTCGGCGCGGTGCGGGGGCAGGTGCTCGGCGGCGCGCTGTGCTGACGTCAGCACCGAGCGGAGCGCGCGCTCGGTAGTCATACGTACCTGACAGTGCGTCGTATGGCGTCGGCGCGGTGCGGGGGCAGGTGCTCGGCGGCGCGCTGTGCTGACGTCAGCACCGAGCGGAGCGCGCGCTCGGTAGTCATACGTACCTGACAGTGCGTCGTATGGCGTCGGCGCGGTGCGGGGGCAGGTGCTCGGCGGCGCGCTGTGCTGACGTCAGCACCGAGCGGAGCGCGCGCTCGGTAGTCATACGTACCTGACAGTGCGTCGTATGGCGTCGGCGCGGTGCGGGGGCAGGTGCTCGGCGGCGCGCTGTGCTGACGTCAGCACCGAGCGGAGCGCGCGCTCGGTAGTCATACGTACCTGACAGTGCGTCGTATGGCGTCGGCGCGGTGCGGGGGCAGGTGCTCGGCGGCGCGCTGTGCTGACGTCAGCACCGAGCGGAGCGCGCGCTCGGTAGTCATACGTACCTGACAGTGCGTCGTATGGCGTCGGCGCGGTGCGGGGGCAGGTGCTCGGCGGCGCGCTGTGCTGACGTCAGCACCGAGCGGAGCGCGCGCTCGGTAGTCATACGTACCTGACAGTGCGTCGTATGGCGTCGGCGCGGTGCGGGGGCAGGTGCTCGGCGGCGCGCTGTGCTGACGTCAGCACCGAGCGGAGCGCGCGCTCGGTAGTCATACGTACCTGACAGTGCGTCGTATGGCGTCGGCGCGGTGCGGGGGCAGGTGCTCGGCGGCGCGCTGTGCTGACGTCAGCACCGAGCGGAGCGCGCGCTCGGTAGTCATACGTACCTGACAGTGCGTCGTATGGCGTCGGCGCGGTGCGGGGGCAGGTGCTCGGCGGCGCGCTGTGCTGACGTCAGCACCGAGCGGAGCGCGCGCTCGGTAGTCATACGTACCTGACAGTGCGTCGTATGGCGTCGGCGCGGTGCGGGGGCAGGTGCTCGGCGGCGCGCTGTGCTGACGTCAGCACCGAGCGGAGCGCGCGCTCGGTAGTCATACGTACCTGACAGTGCGTCGTATGGCGTCGGCGCGGTGCGGGGGCAGGTGCTCGGCGGCGCGCTGTGCTGACGTCAGCACCGAGCGGAGCGCGCGCTCGGTAGTCATACGTACCTGACAGTGCGTCGTATGGCGTCGGCGCGGTGCGGGGGCAGGTGCTCGGCGGCGCGCTGTGCTGACGTCAGCACCGAGCGGAGCGCGCGCTCGGTAGTCATACGTACCTGACAGTGCGTCGTATGGCGTCGGCGCGGTGCGGGGGCAGGTGCTCGGCGGCGCGCTGTGCTGACGTCAGCACCGAGCGGAGCGCGCGCTCGGTAGTCATACGTACCTGACAGTGCGTCGTATGGCGTCGGCGCGGTGCGGGGGCAGGTGCTCGGCGGCGCGCTGTGCTGACGTCAGCACCGAGCGGAGCGCGCGCTCGGTAGTCATACGTACCTGACAGTGCGTCGTATGGCGTCGGCGCGGTGCGGGGGCAGGTGCTCGGCGGCGCGCTGTGCTGACGTCAGCACCGAGCGGAGCGCGCGCTCGGTAGTCATACGTACCTGACAGTGCGTCGTATGGCGTCGGCGCGGTGCGGGGGCAGGTGCTCGGCGGCGCGCTGTGCTGACGTCAGCACCGAGCGGAGCGCGCGCTCGGTAGTCATACGTACCTGACAGTGCGTCGTATGGCGTCGGCGCGGTGCGGGGGCAGGTGCTCGGCGGCGCGCTGTGCTGACGTCAGCACCGAGCGGAGCGCGCGCTCGGTAGTCATACGTACCTGACAGTGCGTCGTATGGCGTCGGCGCGGTGCGGGGGCAGGTGCTCGGCGGCGCGCTGTGCTGACGTCAGCACCGAGCGGAGCGCGCGCTCGGTAGTCATACGTACCTGACAGTGCGTCGTATGGCGTCGGCGCGGTGCGGGGGCAGGTGCTCGGCGGCGCGCTGTGCTGACGTCAGCACCGAGCGGAGCGCGCGCTCGGTAGTCATACGTACCTGACAGTGCGTCGTATGGCGTCGGCGCGGTGCGGGGGCAGGTGCTCGGCGGCGCGCTGTGCTGACGTCAGCACCGAGCGGAGCGCGCGCTCGGTAGTCATACGTACCTGACAGTGCGTCGTATGGCGTCGGCGCGGTGCGGGGGCAGGTGCTCGGCGGCGCGCTGTGCTGACGTCAGCACCGAGCGGAGCGCGCGCTCGGTAGTCATACGTACCTGACAGTGCGTCGTATGGCGTCGGCGCGGTGCGGGGGCAGGTGCTCGGCGGCGCGCTGTGCTGACGTCAGCACCGAGCGGAGCGCGCGCTCGGTAGTCATACGTACCTGACAGTGCGTCGTATGGCGTCGGCGCGGTGCGGGGGCAGGTGCTCGGCGGCGCGCTGTGCTGACGTCAGCACCGAGCGGAGCGCGCGCTCGGTAGTCATACGTACCTGACAGTGCGTCGTATGGCGTCGGCGCGGTGCGGGGGCAGGTGCTCGGCGGCGCGCTGTGCTGACGTCAGCACCGAGCGGAGCGCGCGCTCGGTAGTCATACGTACCTGACAGTGCGTCGTATGGCGTCGGCGCGGTGCGGGGGCAGGTGCTCGGCGGCGCGCTGTGCTGACGTCAGCACCGAGCGGAGCGCGCGCTCGGTAGTCATACGTACCTGACAGTGCGTCGTATGGCGTCGGCGCGGTGCGGGGGCAGGTGCTCGGCGGCGCGCTGTGCTGACGTCAGCACCGAGCGGAGCGCGCGCTCGGTAGTCATACGTACCTGACAGTGCGTCGTATGGCGTCGGCGCGGTGCGGGGGCAGGTGCTCGGCGGCGCGCTGTGCTGACGTCAGCACCGAGCGGAGCGCGCGCTCGGTAGTCATACGTACCTGACAGTGCGTCGTATGGCGTCGGCGCGGTGCGGGGGCAGGTGCTCGGCGGCGCGCTGTGCTGACGTCAGCACCGAGCGGAGCGCGCGCTCGGTAGTCATACGTACCTGACAGTGCGTCGTATGGCGTCGGCGCGGTGCGGGGGCAGGTGCTCGGCGGCGCGCTGTGCTGACGTCAGCACCGAGCGGAGCGCGCGCTCGGTAGTCATACGTACCTGACAGTGCGTCGTATGGCGTCGGCGCGGTGCGGGGGCAGGTGCTCGGCGGCGCGCTGTGCTGACGTCAGCACCGAGCGGAGCGCGCGCTCGGTAGTCATACGTACCTGACAGTGCGTCGTATGGCGTCGGCGCGGTGCGGGGGCAGGTGCTCGGCGGCGCGCTGTGCTGACGTCAGCACCGAGCGGAGCGCGCGCTCGGTAGTCATACGTACCTGACAGTGCGTCGTATGGCGTCGGCGCGGTGCGGGGGCAGGTGCTCGGCGGCGCGCTGTGCTGACGTCAGCACCGAGCGGAGCGCGCGCTCGGTAGTCATACGTACCTGACAGTGCGTCGTATGGCGTCGGCGCGGTGCGGGGGCAGGTGCTCGGCGGCGCGCTGTGCTGACGTCAGCACCGAGCGGAGCGCGCGCTCGCCCCAACTGTTGCGGAGGGCGTCGGGGTCCTAGTGTGTAACGTACAACATTCATTAAAGTTAAAGTTAGTTTTTATCATGAATTTCACTGTTTGTAATAATTTACTTGGAGAACTTACAGCCCAGGCTTGTTAACCTGGTTAAAAAAAACCCAGCTCATTCTGAGTGCCATACATTTCGCAAGAGAGCGTTATGATTTAGGTTCCGCTCGGACGCCGAATTATTTCTACTTGTGATCAAAGAGCGAAAAGATTTCGATTCCTGCTTGCAATACCGCTTAAAGAACAAATAACATGTTTGACGGCCGGTTTGGTCGAGTGGTAGTGACGCTGCCTCTTGATCGGCGGGTCCTGGGTTCGATCCCCAGTCGGGGCAAACATTTGTGTAAAAAGCAGATGTTTGTTCTCGGGTCATGGGTGTTTGTGTTTGTTTTTATGTGTGTTCCAAGGGACCCACGACACAAAGGAAAACCTTAGTGTGGGCCTTTGAGTGTCTAGCGTTAAAAAAAAAATACGAAAACAGCATAGTCAACGCGATGGTAGTAAATATTAGATTAATCAATAACGTTGCAACAAGCGAACGCTCGTAAGACAAATAAAATAAAAAACTACGCCACCAAGAGGAGCGTCCGTCCCACTTGTGCAATTTCAACCAGGTTTATTTCGCTTCTAATAAAATAGGTTTTCGCTCGGAACACAATAATGCGAGCGTCATTATAAAACCTGATTAAAACACATATTTTTGGGTTTTTTACTAACCGGTTTGAAGCCCTGCTTACGGCTACATACAATATCTTTGGTTACACAAAACTACGACTCACAGCCATTTAAACATTTGCACAATAAATAATACAAAAAACCTCCTAGCTATATTCAAAATCCTGAATCAGTATCACTCAAAGAACACATTTATGAAAAAAAAATTTTTTTAAATATTTTTTCAATGGGAATTGTTCATTTTTTGCCTAAACGTAGACATTACTCCTACACCAGGCACGCGAGGGGTGCGGGTAGCGCTCAGGGGGTGCGCCCGAGTGGTGTCTACGTTTAGGAAAATAAAATCTACAAAAAAAAAAAGTGTTCTATAAGTGATACTGGTTCAGGATTTTGAATATAGCTAGGTTTTTTATCACCCTGTATTACTAATAATGACATTATTTCATCTTATTTTTTAATTAACAACGAATGACGCTTTTTAAAACTGCTTCGATCGTGGGAACTAAAGGCCGTTCTAGTTAATCGTGATCACCTAGAATTTTAAGTCTTTAGTTATTTGCATTAACTTTTAAAAAACCCCTTCCGACGCCCCAAAGTCATATCTAGTGTAAAAATAAGAGGCTTACATTGAGAAACTCGTGTGCGGCCGCGATCTTGCTGTGTAGTTGTGCCTGCAGCGCCTTCAGTACGGCGATGTTGTCCTTCTCGCCGCCGTCTTCTACGTATGACGTTAGCTGGAGCACTCTGAAATAAATACCACTTTTTTGTAGGTGTATTTCTATATTTTTTACCGACTTCAAAAAAGGAGGAGGTATCTATGTTCGACTGTATGTATTTTATGTATGTTTACCTATTTCTCCGCCAATCATGAACCGAATTCAAAATTCTTTTTTTGTTAGAAAGAGTATACTCCAGAGGTGGTCCCATATAAATTTTATTGAAAATGATTCAGCGCTTTTAAAAAAATAAACAAAAAAAATACTACAAACCAGAACATCGTCTAAATAAATGAGTGACATTTTCGTTAGTGGTTATCTGCTAATAGACATTGTAGTCTGCAAAGAATACTAGTTATCTACTTTGTGCGAACTGTTGTTGGGATTGAAGTCGGTGACGCATACGTATTTAACGTGGAAAATTATCTGATTGTTTCTTTCGCCTTTGACACTCGCTCCCTAACAAGCTCAGAAAGAGCACTTTTAAAGTTCCGTAACAAACTATGCACCATATAGTTTCTTCATGTCCGTGTGTTTACATTTTGATTCCAATCTTGTACATACCTGATAATCTCGTGTATTTCATCTGCCATTCTCTGTGCGAGGTAGTTTCTGTTTTCAGCAGCTTCCTCTATGCCTTTGCCACCTAAAATACAATATTTGATTTTTTTACAAACATTTCTATTTTTAAAATATGTTATGACGAGAGTAGATGACTAGATAAACTGTAGAAGGCAATTAAATAGTTAGTTATTTTTTTGTTTTTTTTTATTATTATGAGATGGGTTAACTCTTGACCCCAATCTTGACCAAGGTCATAGATGAGGTCGACGATGGAGCGAGTTAACCCAGAAAATGCCAATTAAGGCACTGATACTCCCACGCACCGACGGAACACAGCAAGCTGTTTGGCGTCGGACTTCGGTAGGAGGGTGATCGCGAACCAGACGGCCAGACACAGAGCCTACCATACCACATGCGACCATAAGACGCCACCTCAGATTGAAAACAAACTGAGGTGTCGTTGCCTAAGATGGATTACTAGGAGGCCGGTTACTACGACACCTACGGAAAGAGATGGAGTGGTGTTATTTATAACCGATCACCACGGCGAAAATAGTCTACAGTAATAAGAAAAATAAAATCGATTATATGGCTTCGGTATTTTGATTCCTTGTTTGTTTTTGCCGTGGATGTCATGCTTTGTACTAAGTTTTTCGTAAACAGTTAATTCGTATTGAATCCATTAATTCAAGTCCTATTAACATAAACAATACACAATGTTTCAAATTTTTTCTTATGTTTACCGATTAAACATTTCTATGTCAATGAATTATAAAATTCATCGCCTACAATAATTTAAATTCATAACTACGTACTTCATCATTGGTTTGTTGTAATTTCAGAAACACTAAATTTTCCGTGAGGTGAACTGTACTTTTAGTATAATCAATCCAGGGGGATATTTTTTCAGTATTGTTACAGCAAAATGTAAAAAAATTTGCCCCCAAACAATTAAGGCAACCATACTTTAAATTAGTTAGCGAAACTAAAGGGTCTGACTCTCCTCGCGAAACTTAACAACTTTTCACCCATATAATTATTGTGTTGTGGGTATTTTTATAAATTCCTACCCTCGCTCTTTTTATAACTTGAGCGGGCAGTCTGTAGCCGACGATTAAACGGTGTGCAAGTGATTTCGTGTTTCTCTTCAAATCCGGGATATTCCTGGATACAGGACAATTATATTCCCAAAAAAAATTACGACTTTCCATACTACGACAACTTTTTTTTTCACATTCCGGCCAATGTTCTTTTGGAAAACTTGATCAGTTAGGTAGGCTGATTCACGTCCTCAATTTTCGCTAACTAACTATCTCGTGAGCAAATGTACGTATATTGCGTACGTATACGCACCCTCAGTAAGTATGTGTATGTATGTCTTCATGGCGCAGATGAGTACGGGCGCGAGTTGTTTGACGCTCTCCAGACAGCGTGTTGTATATACGAGTCTGAGTAAATGTACGTATATTGCGTACGTATACGCACCCTCAGTAAGTATGTGTATGTATGTCTTCATGGCGCAGATGAGTACGGGCGCGAGTTGTTTGACGCTCTCCAGACAGCGTGTTGTATATACGAGTCTGAGTAAATGTACGTATATTGCGTACGTATACGCACCCTCAGTAAGTATGTGTATGTATGTCTTCATGGCGCAGATGAGTACGGGCGCGAGTTGTTTGACGCTCTCCAGACAGCGTGTTGTATATACGAGTCTGAGTAAATGTACGTATATTGCGTACGTATACGCACCCTCAGTAAGTATGTGTATGTATGTCTTCATGGCGCAGATGAGTACGGGCGCGAGTTGTTTGACGCTCTCCAGACAGCGTGTTGTATATACGAGTCTGAGTAAATGTACGTATATTGCGTACGTATACGCACCCTCAGTAAGTATGTGTATGTATGTCTTCATGGCGCAGATGAGTACGGGCGCGAGTTGTTTGACGCTCTCCAGACAGCGTGTTGTATATACGAGTCTGAGTAAATGTACGTATATTGCGTACGTATACGCACCCTCAGTAAGTATGTGTATGTATGTCTTCATGGCGCAGATGAGTACGGGCGCGAGTTGTTTGACGCTCTCCAGACAGCGTGTTGTATATACGAGTCTGAGTAAATGTACGTATATTGCGTACGTATACGCACCCTCAGTAAGTATGTGTATGTATGTCTTCATGGCGCAGATGAGTACGGGCGCGAGTTGTTTGACGCTCTCCAGACAGCGTGTTGTATATACGAGTCTGAGTAAATGTACGTATATTGCGTACGTATACGCACCCTCAGTAAGTATGTGTATGTATGTCTTCATGGCGCAGATGAGTACGGGCGCGAGTTGTTTGACGCTCTCCAGACAGCGTGTTGTATATACGAGCCTGAGTAAATGTACGTATATTGCGTACGTATACGCACCCTCAGTAAGTATGTGTATGTATGTCTTCATGGCGCAGATGAGTACGGGCGCGAGTTGTTTGACGCTCTCCAGACAGCGTGTTGTATATACGAGCCTGAGTAAATGTACGTATATTGCGTACGTATACGCACCCTCAGTAAGTATGTGTATGTATGTCTTCATGGCGCAGATGAGTACGGGCGCGAGTTGTTTGACGCTCTCCAGACAGCGTGTTGTATATACGAGTCTGAGTAAATGTACGTATATTGCGTACGTATACGCACCCTCAGTAAGTATGTGTATGTATGTCTTCATGGCGCAGATGAGTACGGGCGCGAGTTGTTTGACGCTCTCCAGACAGCGTGTTGTATATACGAGCCTGAGTAAATGTACGTATATTGCGTACGTATACGCACCCTCAGTAAGTATGTGTATGTATGTCTTCATGGCGCAGATGAGTACGGGCGCGAGTTGTTTGACGCTCTCCAGACAGCGCGCCAGCGTCTCGGCGTGCGGCGGGTGCGTCAGCTCTGACGCTCGGGCCGCCACCTGGTGACAACAACATGTTAATAAAGACAAACTACAACACAAAACGAGACAAGACTCGTCAAGAAAATTCAACTCTTCATAATTGTCGTGATTCATAATTTACTAGGCGTTTCGGTGATATATTCTGTGAATTTGGTGGTTGTAGGTGTTCAAGTAGTACGTAAGCAGACTTATTACAATCCCCCCCCCCCTCTCCCTTGTCAGGAAAAGTAAGCAAAGCTCTTAAACGCTTACATTTTTATTTAATGTCAATCGTACCGTAACGAAACAATAGATTGGCGGAAAAAATTTAGACAAGTAAATAACGCGCGGTAATTCGCCTACTCGGCTCTAAGCGATTATATAAACGTATCAATTTTTGTGGGAATCCCTGAAAATGCGTTTCGTTTTCAAGCAAAGACAATGTGTGGGTTTCCGTTTGTGTAAAAATAATAATAACTCCTGCTGACGTAATCACGATCTAGAACCCCCCCCCCCCCCATGTCATTAAAAATAAACAAAGCAAAGCCTCCTATAGTGTTTACGTAATACTTGAATGGCATCTTAGTTGATTTTGTTAACTTTTCTAGGCTTTCTAGGAACTTTTTTAGGAATGCAAAGGAAGTTTCTAGGCTTTCTTCGCCAGGAAACAAAATATCCATATCAATAAAAGGTTGGACTTTACGGAGGGTGGCAACAACGCATACGAATGTAGCGCTTCTTCACGAAGGTCTTTGGAAAGGCACAGAGGTAGACATTAAGGTACAGAATCATTGTGAATATTGTGATGAGCTTGTAAATCTGACTACCCCTAAAGTTGGACCTTTTACTAAACAGAGACATATTTGTTACATTGTTAGACCTGCACACTTAAGGATCTGTTTAAAGCATTCAAAAAGTTCATTAACGTTAGAAATGATCGCGTTACAGTGCCAGGTCATGCCACCAAACCCTATATTTTCATATACAGGGTGCAGAGGACAGCTTAGTAAATAGTTAAATGATGGAGTCAATCCATAACTATGATTGACTACAAGTAATTAAGGAGTATTTATTATTTACCTACTTTGGCTTTTCTTATTCATTATTTTACTAGTTTTCGTGTTTTACACTGTTATCATTGTTCTTTATTGTAAAATGGAGTGTACTCAAATAAATAGTTTTATTTTAAAGCCGAAAATATTAAAAAACATGAAAGAAAATTGAAAATTTTCCTGAGGAAAATTCCGCTGGAAAATCATTCAGAATGATGATCCGAGTCCAGGGTTTTAGTTTTAGCTAATCCCCTTACACACTGTATATACAAATGTAAATGAAAATGCTCGTCACCTCTCTAGCTGCCCGTGAGAGCGCGGGTGAGATATCCCGGAGGAACTGCACCAGGTCCTCCATCGTGTCGATCACCTCCGCCACGCCCAAGTAGTCCAGCACCTGGAATCATTTATTACATACGCTCACACCTATAAACCCTAACAGGATAGGCAGAGCGTCAGTGTTTCTAGAACCACTATATTAAATACTTTGTTTTTTTTAGCACAATGCTGTGCTTGGCTCCTTTTGCTTAGGTTAATATAGTTCTTACTTTTTACTATTAATTTAGTCATTGTATCGTAGATTTAACTTTAACAATAAACATGATTTCATTTCATTCACCAAAATGCTTATTGTTCGAGAAACAGGGCTATCTTTCCAAAAGCTTTCCATACCTTTTTACATTCTTTGACGATTTTCCTGACTTCTGACTCGTCAAAACACAGCAGCAGAGCTGACGTTCCTTGTAAGATGCCTCTGGAACCTTCTATCAATTTCTTCCTGAAAAACAATAAGCCAAATATAAATTTTTATTCCTAATAAAGTTTTATTCCTCACCAGCTTACGTCATTTACACTTAGCCCTTAGTTTGGTACACTTAAATTAAGTATTACCTTGCTGGCTGGGAATAAGGGTCAGATCGCAACATGTCTGACGCCTGCTGCAGCAGAGTGGCTGCGTTCTCGACGCGGTGCAGGGCGCCCGGCATGTCCTGGCGGAGGATCACGTCGTCTGACGACTCGATGGTCTCGTGCCCCACCTTTGTATACAATAGAATAGAAAAATCATTTAATACATTATCCTTAGTTATAGGAAGAAATTATATTTTAAGTTGATATAAAACATTTTATATTATTATAAATAAATTTCAGGACTGACCATTGAACTGGGCACCCATTGTCGCAAAGCTACTTAACTCTTGGCGATTTAACCTGAAAAACCAAATATGCGTACTTGCATACAATGCACACGCATCTGACTGTCTGATAGATTTGGAATGACATCGAACAATGATTCTCTGATCTAGTTACTCTGAATACGGGGCACGCCCCGCCAGTGACCTCCACCAACCCCTTACAGCCACCCCTTACCACGCGCTTATCTGTTTCTGGATCTGTTCATCTGGTAACTCTGTTCTGATACAATCGCCACAGCGATAACACAATGTTTAGCAATATAAGGTATGTACATAGTACTGTATAACGCAATAGAACTAATTACAAACTGTTTAAATCTGATACTGATTAAAAGACTCATCTGGTGGTCACTGTACCGCTACAGACACAAGAATGACGCCTCCAACCAAACTCCCCGCAACTCATAAAAATAGCCATTTGACAGCAGCCGTCAAATGAAGTGTTGCTACCCACTATGCTAATAAAAATTATCTTTTGTAAACAATTAAAAAGTGATATTAAATCGCGGTGTTCGCGACACCCATTTAGAGCTCACTTTTTTTGTCGTTGAAGTCAACAACCAAGGCATATTGTCGTCATCAGCCCATATACGTCCCCACCGAGGGGCACGGGACCAAGGCATATATTATCATTATATTGAACTTAGCTCTCATTTCACATTTATGTTTTTGATGGGATAAAACAATACAAAAGAACTTAAAACTACAAAAATTAGAACGGTGTGGAATGACGTGCGCACCGAAAAGGCTCTGCGTCAGCATGATGTTGTAGACTACAGTAGCTATCTGCAACGCTGGTTAATCTGACAAATCGTGCTTATTAGAAAATATTCACTGTATTAAAACTGAATTAGAAGCCGAATGATAAACATAGCGACGACGGCGCGACCTTAGTGAAAATTGAAATGTGCACAAGGAATTTTTTAAGCTATCTCTCACTTTTCAAATTCTCTTTCTAACTATCTACGTAACTTCTCTATCAACCCACGGTAACAAACCGATAAAAAATCCCAACCACTCTCTTAAAATTATCTTTAGTAAATTCGGATGCAAGTCGTTAACGTTTCTGACGTCATTAATCAAGCTGCATTAGTCAGTAATTTATTCCGAGAGAGGCAATTACGGTCCATCAGGCTATAGGGCAGATGAACATAAAAACTAATACGTGATGAGGCATAGAGCAATCGGTTTTAGAGTTCAGAGCAAAAGATATTTAGTTGTAAACAGAGTAACGAATGGACACCCTACTAATACAACTCTAAGGGATAACGTGTTACAACTTCTTATGTAGGACAAGAGGACGCCCGGTATTTCATTCCCGAGGGAATTCTGCAAAATTGCTTGCCTACGTTATAAAAGGCAATTTTGTGCCAAATTTCAGCTTTCTATGTCAAAGGGTTTGAGATGGGCGTTGATGAATAAGTGAGTGATTCAGGACCCTGTTTCATATACAGGGCTTTAGGCATCTCTCTTTCAACCTCTCGGGTGGTTAATCAGTCCATGAAACTGAACAACTTCCCCAAGGAACATAGGTCAAAATACGAAAAAAAAGTTTTGATCTCCCATACAAAATGCGTTACATGCTGATGAAGTTTGTATGGGAACTCAATTTTTTTTACATGAAGCCCTGTATTTGTTACGACTTATGTCCGGTGTGGTTACACCTAGTTTTAGCCGGCTAGAACTAGGTGCAGCTGGTCTCAGGTGGATAAACTCAGGTGCATCCTATTTATCTTCGACGAGTACTAGGTTTAGCCTTTATTATTTCGGCTAGAACTATATATAACCGCACTTCGGAAATTAGCCGTAACATATCGTGGGAGTACCAGTGCCTTTATAGGCATTTTCTGGGTTAACTCGCTCCATCGTCGACCTCATCTTTGACCTTATGGTCAAGATTGAGGTCAAGAGTTAACCCATCTTATAATAAAAAAATAAAATAAAAAAATATACAAGATTACTCACAACGCACGTAACAGAATTTTACACTACCATTATCGGCGAGCTATAGAATCAAAAACCGTAAAGTGCATTGAAATAGTTGCGATTTAAAAATCAAGCACAAATTTCGCGATATGTCTCCGAGAAGTAAACTGACCTTAACAAGGTTGTTGACGGCGAGCGAGACGGCCTGCACCGGGCGCGCCAGGTCCGGCATCGCGTTGCCATCTTCCGCCTCTTCATGGAGGATCACCAGCCGGGACACCTGCAGACAAACATCATCATTACTGATACAACTTCACGTTCATTGAGCGATAAGCTTTTTAATAAAGGCTATGACGTCGATTATATTTTGACAATAATTTGTGACAATAATTAAACAAAAACTATGTAAAAAGGGCTATTATAGAATTTCTGATTATCTGTTAGACAAGCAACCATGGGAATAAACTGCTCAGCTCCAGAGTTATTCAGATATTAAGTTAATTAAAATTACAAATAAGGTTTATATCATTGAATCAAAAAGAGTGACCCTCGGACTTTCTCTTGCCTATTCTTCTCCTGAGGAAGACTGCACCTTTGCGAATAGGCGCAAAGTCAAAAATGCTAATGTATATTCACTATTTTGACGAGTTCAAGTGAAATTTTGTATGTTCTATGAAATAAATCTATTTTTGAGTGGTCGAATATGACAGAGTGGTCGAATATGACAGAGCTACATTTTTAAATTAGACCATTATGTATTTGTGTACTCATATTGTACGAATAAATGTTTTAACTACTTTACCATAAGCCTAATGTATTAATAGAAACAAAAATAAAATATTCTTTAGGACCTTTTATTGGCTACAAAATTTTTTTAATGGGAGGTTTTCTTTTTGGGTATTAAAAAAAAGTAGTTCCCCAGAGCTCTCTAGATGGCGCTGAACTGACTCCGTTACTAGGTGCCAAAGCCAAAAGGCTTTGAGAAAAACATTGCATCAAATATTCTGAGTTTGTTTTGGCTTTCCAATCATCCTAGTTTTCTCGCGCTTTGTTATAATTCAGTTTTGTTTTTTCGTTGTTTTCGTAAAATCGTCTAAATACGTATGGTAGACGTGATATTGATGTGATATGACTATAACGTTTCGTTTTATGATCTCAAAATTACGTTCAAGTGAATTAATCAAAAATAATTTAATGTTCCGTTCCTTGCAGTAACGTACGTACATAGTTTAGCGCCATCTATCCGGCGACTGGGGAAAAATTTAAAAAAAATAAAAAGAAAATCCCTCAATGTTTTAGAAGCTGCTTGTCTTTTTAAAATTAAATAATTAAATAGGTAAAAGTTAGTAAGCCAACTTTATCTAAGCGTTCACCTAAGTTCTCAAGCCGACGCGACGCATTGTACTCAAAACACTTTCACTTGCACAATGCAGTACCCACGATAAGAAACTTGCAACATTACGTTACAGTGGGTACTTAGAAGCTTTGCTCGTTTTCTTAGAGTTTAACTGTATTGTGCGAGATAATTTATACACTGTTCAACAGGGTCTAGAATCTAGGGAACCCGCACGAGGTCTTTTTGAGAAATTATAAGAAAATATCTGAGACAAACATGCAAAAAAATTGTCAGTATGAGCAAGTTCTTCACCGGAATCTTCAGTTCTTATACATGAATAACATTCCGCCTGGGACTTCGTTCCCGTGGGAATTCGGGAAAATTATGTAGCCTATGTTACTAAGGGATAATTTAAGCATTCTAATGTCGAAAGAATTTTTCAAATCGGTCCAGTAGTTTTTAAGTTTATTCATTACATACAAAATTCATTCCTACAAAATTCAAAACAAAATTCATTTATTTATTCCTCTCTAGACTTAATATTAGTGTAGATTCAGTGTAGCTTAAAATGTTTGGAAAAGAGATGAAAATTGCTTTTCACCACTTTCATACAAAAAGCAGGAATAATGTAAAAATATGTAGCGCAAAAACAAAATAAATGGTTCCTCTTTAATTTGTAAAATACTGACTTCGCATAAGTTTAGTGAATATGCAATGTGCTGCTACATGATGGTAAAAACCGCATCAAAATCCGTTGTATGGTTTAGGAGGAGTTACCAAAAATATAGACACACAGAAAGCGACTTTGTTTTATACTATGTAGAGAAGAAACACCTTTGCCATTGTCACTGTGTACGCTGGCTTGACGATCAATCTATCGTTTTTCTATTTAAAACTCCATATTTTATTTTATACTATAAATAGGCTCATTTCTATGCATTTGTCCTATTAAAGTGCACAGATACAACAAACTTGTCTCGCACCCTCTTTTTCTTCATTTACACATTCACACCTATACTGGGCTTTAGGTATCTGTCTTTCAACCTCTCGGGTGGTTAATCAGTCCATGAAACTGAACAACTTCCCCAAGGAACAAAGGTCGAAGTATGAAAAAAAATTTTCGATCTCCCATACAAAATGCGCTATAATATGCTGATGAAGTTTGTATGGCAACTTAACATTTTTTTTTCGTATTTTGATGTTCCTTGGGAAAGTTGTTCAGTTTTCATGGACTGATTAACCACCCGAGAGGTTGAAAGAGAGATATCTAAAGCCCTGTATAATCCCTTGCGGGGTAGTGGTTCTGGATTCTGGAACCACTTGATTCTTCTTCTTGCTAGTTTATTCCTGTTTCTCATTCCAGCTTTGACAATGATCCAGGATTTGGCAGGTCAAGTCATGACTGTGAAGAAACTGCTACCTACAAATTCGTAAATGTTTTATTGATTTATCTGGTTTCCAGTAATTGAAGAATGCGATGATTCACGTCACTGCACGTAAATAAGCAACATTACGTCACCACAGATAACGTTCACAGGCCAAGGTGGAACATTCATACGAGAGATATTGTTACTAGTTTATGAGGTGCGACTTGAGAAGTCGGAAAATTTTAACCTTAAGAAAATCCAGGGAAAAAGAAATGTTGTTTTTCTATGAAGAAATAGATATCAAAGATGCACAGGCGATAAAATTGCATTATTAAATGGTATTATATAAATTTTTAAAAAATTATGTCATGTTTTTTTTTCTAATATCTTAATCGTCCGTCAAACTTATCCCGAGAAAACTTTTTCTGTAAATTTCCCAACAAAATAAAATATTAAACATACACACAGACTACATCATTTCTAGGCGCTAAGCACCTGTGGACGTTTTTTGTTTTTTTATTATAAGTTGGGTTAACTCTTGACCTCAATCTTGACCATAAGGTCAAAGATGAGGTCGACGATGGAGCGAGTCAACCCAGAAAATGCCTATAAAGGCACTGGTACTCCTACGCACCGACGGAACACAGCAAGCTGTTTGGCGTCGGACTTCGGTAGGAGGGTGGTCGCGAACCAGACGGGCCTTTACAGAGCCTACCACACCGCATGAGACCATAGGACGACACCTCAGATCCAGAAAAAAATGAAGTGTCGTTGCCTGGGATGGATTACTAGGAGGCAGGTCTCATTTGTGTTTCCTTAGTCGCCTCTTACGACACCCACGGAAAGAGATGGGGTGGTGTTATTCTCAACCGATCACCACACGTAGCCAAATTGCGGACTTAGTCTTAAGACCCCTCAAAGTTTCTTGCCTTTCTCAGGGGAGGACTACACCTTTGCGAACAGGCGAAGAGTAACATCCTAAATGTTCTATGCAATAAAACTATTTTTGACTTTGAAACAGTATTACTTTGCACTAAACGCATGCGTCAAGTGCAGAATTGTTATCAAAACGTAGAAGCTTCATTTGAGTGGTGTTTTTGACATGAATAGGGCTTTGTTATAAAGATTCGTCTCACTAAAGCGATGACTAATGTGTAATGAGTTAAATGATTGTATTCCTGTAAGGAACCATCCATAAATTACGTCACACGTTAAGGGGAGGGGAGGGGGTCGACAAAGTGTGACATTGTGTGACAAGGGGGTCATAAGTTTCGTGACGTCACATTTCAAAGTGTATTATGAGTATCAAAACGAGTTGTAACGACAAACTTATCCTCCTCAGTCTCAAGCACTCTTTTTATTACGTTTTTACTTTGGTTGAGACAACGAGTTTTGAGTTCCCAAAAAAAAAATAACAACTCTATTAACCTACTGCTTTGATTAGAAAATTACAAAAAATGGAAAATACGCAAAATATGTGGCGTCACACTAGGGAGGGGGGATTCTTACAAATGTGACCAGCTGTGACAAGAAGGGGGTCAAAAAATCATGAAATTCGTGTGACGTGATTTATGGATGGCCCCCAAGGCATCGATTCTCAAACAGAGATTATCGCTTTAGTTTTAAGGGCACGAAGTCTTCAATGACGAGTAAATAAAACCAATTTGAAAGTTGATGTGTGAATTTCCTTGTCGAAGGCCTATGATTTTTCAGGTTCAGCTTATCGGCTTGGTTCTATACGTCCATACATTTACGCCTATTATAGCTATTGGGGTTCAAATCCTGGTGCAGGCCTGTACCACTAAATTTGTCTTTTCGGATTAATGTACAGATTTCTAATTATCACTTGCTCAACGGTGAAGGAAAACATCGTGATGAAACCCGCCCGTCCAAGAAAATTCATTTTCGAAAGACGAGCGGTCCCCAACCCGCATTGGGCCAGCGTGGTGGTCTATGGCCTAAATCCCCTTCGTGTTGCGAAGGGAGGCTCGTGCCCCTAGGTGGGGACGTATGTATATGGGCTGGTAAGAAGAGAGAAGTCTACAATACGAGTAAATAAAACTAATTTGAAAGTTGATTTATGAATTTCCTTGTCGAAGGTCTATGATTTTTCGGGTTCAGCTTATCGGCTTGGTTCTATACGCCCATACATTCACGCCTATTATAACTATTGGGGTGGATAGAGCATCACATGGTCCTAGAACTACTTAATGGCTCATTTGACATAAATTCTGCGAGTTACAAGATGGAACATTAGTATATTATTTTTATTTTTGTTAGTACCTACTTTTGCGCTACTCCCGGTATTCTTATGTGTTCCTTTCCTGGAAGAGATCGCTATTTAGCGATAAGGCGGCCCTTGCACACTTTAGGTTGTAAGTTTGTACTGTATGTTTTTGTCTTTCCTTTTTTAAGTAAGTATGCATTAAATTATCTATCTATCTTTTTTATTTTATTTTTGTTATTACAAGATGGGTTAACTCTTGACCTCAATCTTGACCATAAGGTCAAAGATGAGGTCGACGATGGAGTGAGTTAACCCAGAAAATGCCTATAAAGGCACTGGTACTCCCACGCACCGACGGAACACAGCAAGCTGTTTGGCGTCGTACTTCGGTAGGAGGGTGGTCGCGAACCAGACGGCCCTTTACAGAGCCTATCACACTGCATGAGACCATAGGACACCACAGATTCAGAAAAAATGAAGTGTCGTTGCCTGGGATGGATTACTAGGAGGCAGGTCTTATTTGTGTTTCCTTAGTCGCCTCTTACGACACCCTCGGAAAGAGATGGGGTGGTGTTACTCTCCACCAATCACCACACGGTTAAAATCTATCCTAACCCAGCGTGTTTAGACGATGATGGTACTATTTTGGTCAACAAAGTGTATAGCAAAAGTCTCTCGACCTTTCGTCTGAGGTCGCGACAGCAAAAAAGGTTGAGAGCCGACGCTTTAGCGTCTTATTTAGTTTCTTTAAAGGGCAATGTCTCAGAATAACCGCGAAACTGATCCTGCAACTGTAAGCTATAATTAGCAACTACCGAAACTAACTCGATGAATATTTGATCACTTCTCTGCGGTTTGTTCAACTGCAACTTTGTTGAGACTTGGGACTCTAGTCACTAGTCACATAATATGTAATATTCTTCTTTTGTATAGCTATAGTCAAGTGTGTGGCGAACTGGTCCTTTCCCAGGCTCTAATCTATCTCTGTACCAAATTTTATCAAAATCGGTTCAGTAGTTTAGGCGTGAAAGACGGACAGACAGACAGAGTTGGGTTACTTTCGCATTTATAATATTAGTAAGGATTGGGCCAGCCGTTTGAGCGTGAAGAAGTAGGTAACACACCCTCACAAACTTCGCCTTTATAGTATTAAATTAGTGGGACATAATGAATTTATTCATATTATGGTCCCATCATATACCCAAAATACTCGAACTTAAGCAAATACAAATGTAAGAGTCCAATTCTAAGGCCCGTTTTATAGAAGGAGACTCAAGTCTTGATCTATACTTAAGTATTGATTGATTCCGTATTACAGAACGCGACTCAGACTCTGATCTATACTTAAGGAGCAGTCGTCTTTGTCATTTTGATAGTACAAGAGGCAAACAATACTTAAGTATAGATCAAGACTTGAGTCTTCTTCTTGCAGCATTTCTGCTTGCGATCTTTTTTATGTTTACTAATTCTTTCCAGCCTAGTTTTCTTTTTTATTCAATAAATTTTAAAATTTTAGAACTTTTTCCATTTTCGCTTTTTGTTTGGGATTGAAGTTGTCAATTCATTTGACTAAAATTTTTGGAGTGTAAACGTGATTTTTGTGAAAAATATCACTGCCATTGGCAGAATAATCCATTCATTATATGATATCAATTTGAAATTAGTGGATATCAGTTAGCCATGTCTTTTTTTCGTGAATAAATATAAGTTGTATTTTTCGTGTTACAGCGGTTATCAAAATGTAAGTTTTTCAATTTTTCCCTTTTTTGTTCTCACACGCTTACTTTACCTTAGCTACGCTATACAGTACACTTTATACAACATCTACTTCACGCTCAGTCAAATACTCTTTCAGGCTGTTCTTGCAACAGTTACGAGAATCCTGGGTCTTGTGGTTTAAATCAACTCTGGTTATCACCTGACCTGGGGAGATTACTTCACGACCTGCAAGGGGAGAATATCCTTCTTGTATAGGTTACACTAGCTTGACATTCTTACTATACTAAAATACTCATATATTTTAATTTTTTTTCCTTTTTCGTGTCCTTTCGTGAATTGTGGCCTTTTAGGTATCCTAGTCCATTTTGGAATTTTGTAGTTGCAGTGGTTTTAACGACAACCCATTAATGGCTGGACCCGAAGCCATTCTATGACCGGGATAAACGGAAACACGATTGACGATTACACGTTCGCCCCAACCAGTTCCAGCCACAATTCTGTCGCGGTTTACTCCGGCCCCAAGAAGATCTACACCCCTTAGTTAAGTCCCTCAAATCCTTACTCTATACTTATTAATTTTAATCATATAGGTCGAGATATCTAACAAATAGGTAGGAATTTTATTCGTCGACGAATGATATTTGGTTTAGATACCAATTAGATTTAGTTAATCCCCAAAATTCTATTGTTGTGTGATATTAATATTGTTCTAAATTAACCAGCTTTTCTTTCCCAAACAATCTTCCAAACGTATTTTGCACTTTCAATTTTATACCCCGAGAACACCTTGTTAGGCCTACCCTATTGTAAAGTTTATGTTTTAAATTTTATTGTGTTATTTTTGTGTCATCCCTATTGGTCCCAGTGTCGAATTTTTGTATTAATTTATGTTGATTAAACCTTGTTATTCTATAAATCTCGTCTTCTTTTTTCCATTTGTGTTTCGGCGATTACCACCCGTACATTGATCGCTGTATTTTGTAATACGGGCCTGAGTCTCGTTCTGTAAGAGGATCCAACAGGGCTTTAGGTAAATCTTTTTCAACCACTCAGGTGGTTAATCAGTCCATGAAACTGAACCTTCCCCAAGGAACATAGGTCAAAATAAAAATTGAATTCCCATACAAACTTCATCAGCATATAGCGCATTTTGTATGGGAGATCAAAATATTTTTTTCGTATAGAGATAATCTCAGCGTTAAAACGATGAAAAGAATGCTTAAAATCGATTTTATCTTTTACGGTCATCCATCTGTTTTCCAGATGGCTTTCCTATACTGAACCTTACGTTTAGTATACATATTAACACTCGTTCTATTTTCCCAAGAGTACACAACCATAACAATCCATAATGTTGCCAGGTGATATAATTCAAATTATTTTTACACTGTGACTCACATCACATGTTACTGGCCGGTTGTTCGACAGTTTACGTTTTCGGCGCCTAAATTTAAAATTAGAACGGACTGTAGCGTTTTGTTTCGTAATATTGGGGTCGTGTTTTTGTTTTCATTTGTTTTTGTATTTGTGCGAAATCATACGACACAAAAAAAGTTTCTGTTGTGTCTAATTATGGACACTTTGAACCAAACTTGACCATAGTTTTTTTAACCTTAATGGACATTATGAATAAGCTGTCACTTTTCCACTTTCTCTATCTTGAGCACAGTCCATCCAATCCCTGCGGAAGGCATATCGTCACACCCTCTCTTCCGGAATCTTTCGACTTCAGAGTCTGTCTGGTAACCGTTTGTGTTATGTCTAAAGCCACGACTGGAGACGTTTGGTTTACTAGAAAGTGACACAATGCTGATGAGAAACGAGATGCTCTTAAGGCTAGACCACGAGCAGCCATCTGTTTATAACAATGTGAACAGTGTCCTTACGTGCCGTGTCTGTTCACGCACGTTCACGAACAAGAAGGCGTAGTCATCTTAGGGTACACTAAAAGGCAATCAATCGCGCTATGATATAAAATTAGGTAGACCAGTCACTGTAGCCGAAATCAACCAGAAAGAAATAGAGATTTTCGAAATGTCGGGAATAGGTAAATAAATATTATATACGCGAATTAAGACCCGTTTTAGAATTTAATTACTTATGTGTTCAAATCGCGAAAGTTTAAAGTGTTTAGAATTTTTTTTACCATTCCATAGGGATCATTCAACAATTACGTGATCGGGTACTTGTATATACATCTGATTATTTGGGGGAGGGGGGGGGAGAGAATCCATGATTACGTCATTATTTCATAACTTGTTAGCTAAAGAAAAAGCCAATTTAAACAAGCAGGCGCCGCTACTGATGAGCATGGAGTACCGAATACAGCTTCCCACCACGACTGGGTTGTGTCTCGCCACAAGCTTATTCCTAGGTCATTTATTCAGACCCAATAATAAAAACCCAACAATTACATTTTAAGCACGGACGAAGATTACGTAATCAAGGTGAGGGGGGGGGGGGGTTAAAAACAAAAGATTACGCTGTGATTACATAGGGGGGGGGGGGGTTAAAAAAACGGGCAAAAATGATCACGTAATTGTTGAACGATCCCATATACGAGTACGTCCCCACCGAGGGGCATGGGCCTCACTTCGAGACACGCAGGGGATTTAGGCCATCGTCCACCACATAGTCCAGAGTCCAGAGATTTATGTTTATAAAATCTTTTGTTCCACATCTATCTGTACCATCAAACGTACACCTGCACCTGTACAATCAGCTTACGTAACATCCACAGACCTATATCGAGATAGACGGTAAAAGTTTACGTACCTTGCGTGTAAAAAGCGTGATCCACGGTCACAGTTCTGTCTGACTTGAGTCAGTCCACTTGAGACCTATGCCGTAACTGATAAATCGATTTTAACCGGATTTACATTATTGTTTTACTTAATTAAGCGCCTTTGAATCGTTTCCGCGCGGTCTTGATTTCCCACCACTAAATCTCGCTCGTGACGTCATTTTAGGCACGAAAAATTCGACACGCTAGGTTCTCATACAGTTTGAAGCGCTCTTTTCGTCTATCTCGATATAGGTCTGTGGTACCTACTCATTTTCTTCGCGGCCGTCCGATTTCATAGTCCTCCTTCGCCAAATCATCGACTAAGACTTTTCTGGCTCCCGGCCAACACACCTACCGAATATAAGTTTTAATAAGGTAGGTAATGGGCAATATATGATGGTGGCTTTTGATGAGGCAATCGTATCTACATCGACCTAATCAATCCGATAATTAATCCCTATTAGACCCTTCCCTATCTAATATTATAAACGCGAAAGTAACCGTCTGTCTGTTACGCTTTCACGGCTAAACTACTGAACCTATTTTGGTGAATTTTGGTACAGAGATAAATTAGAGCTGGGAAACATTTTATCCAACAGCTGGGCACGATAAACAGGGCTTTAGGTATCTCACTTTCAACCTCTCGGGTGGTAAATCAGTCCATGAAACTGAACAACCTCCCCAAGCACCATAGGTCAAAATACGAAAAAAAAAATTTGAGTTCCCATACAAACTTCATCAGCATATAGCGCATTTTGTATGGGAGATAAAAAATTTTTTTCGTATTTTGACCTATGTTCCTTGGGGAAGTTGTTCAGTTTCATGGACTGATTAACCACCCGAGAGGTTGAAAGAGAGATTAAAGCCCTGTAGTCCACGCGGGCGGAGCCGCAGGCGGAAAGCTGGTATGCACATAATGATTCATGAAAAACGACGAGTTGGCTAGAAGACGCTTTGTGGAGATTTTGTTAAAGTTATCGTTGATATAGCAAGGTGAAATTTTGCTCAAAGGTTCCCCAGTGATCAGATGTCCCTTTATCAGTTAGGGATAAGGTTGAATTGTACAATATTCCTACGGGAACGGAGCCCTGCCGCCCTAGCGTACCCAGTGAGACTTCACTCTCATAAAATTGTCAAGGAAAATAAAATATTTATAACAGCAATATATAAGCGCTGTGGCTCTCGCTGATCTCAACCGATCAGTGAGGTTAAGCAACGTACACAAAGGCAGGGAACCTGATGGTGGGTGACCAAAGTGGCAATTCATCACGAGCGTTTCTGTGCTTCGGTGCTGTCGGTCCCGGCTGTTGTCGATTGACTACAGTCGTTAAAACCAAGTCAGAGGCCATTGTGCGGTTTGAAAACTCTGACACCAGGGTTAGCCAAGTTCGCCACACACTTGACTATACCTACACGATAAGAAGAAGAAGACAGCAATATTGATGATAGGTATGGGGGAAGTGACATGAAGGAGCCAGGTTTTGAAAGAGCCATTCGCATTATTTCGGTGGTTTATAAACGGATTTGGTTGGTGATTTTATGTTTGTGGGTGACGGGAAATCAGGTGTTGCCACTTAAAAATAAAATGATCAAACAAATCCGTTCCTAAACTTTTGATTTACTTTGTAACTTTAGATTGTAAGATTGTATTGTATGTTTCTGTCTTACCTTGTGAAGTATCTTCATCTTCATCAGCCCATATGTCCCCACTGCTGGGGCACGGGCCTCCCTCGATAACATGAGGAGTAAATGCCATACTCACCACGCTTGGCAGACGGGTTGGCGAGGGTTTTGATATAATTGCAGAGTTTTCCTTCTCTGTGTGCAGATGAACTTGCTTGCATATTTACCTTAGTCGCCTTGTACGACACCTCGGCAAGAAAGAGGGTGGTCCTATTCTACTCTGCCGGGGACTCACACGGCTTGTGAAGTATGCAATAAGGTATTTATCTATATAAACTATCGAAATAATGCAAATGGCTCTTTTAAAACCTGGCTCCTTCATGCCACTTCTAATTCAAATGATTTTATTTGCAAGAATATGATTTACATTAGATGTCAATTAAAATGTCCCATACCCCATGTCTCCCATCTTCTTACCAGCCCATATACGTCCCCACCGAGGGGCACGGGCCTCCCTTCGAAACACGAAGGGGATTAAGGCCATAGTCCACCACGCTGGCCCAATGCGGGTTGGTGGAGCGCTCGTCTTTCGAAAATGAATTTTCTTGGACGGGCGGGTTTCATCACGATGTTTTCCTTCACCGTTGGGCAAGTGATAATTAGAAATCCGTACATAAATCCGAAAAGACGAATTTAGTGGTACAGGCCCGCACCAGGATTTGAACCCGCGACCTTTGGATTACAAGTCTGGCTCATTACCAACTGGGCTATCACTGCGTGTCTCCCATATCTATAATCAAAATAGCTGTTATAAATATTTTTGGGACTCAGGACCTACGGCGTGGTTACGGTGTGCCCTTCTTTTGAAGCACGGAAACGTTCACTCTTGTACGTTCAGATTTTTGGTTCTCAATATCGACGTCGACGAAAAGATCGACCATGGAGACGCTGGCAACATGATCCAGCCACAATCACCGCTCCTTACGAGTGGGTAGAGGTGGCCCAAAATAGGACAATCTGGTAAAAGGGGAGGCCTTTGACCAGTAGTGGAACACACTATATTCCACATTAAAATATATTCTAATTTTGCTGAAGAAATCACTTAACTACCACACCTCTGCTTACTTTAACAGCTATAAAGATTAAAGTATAATAAATTCATTAAGAATCGAGACTGCCACCATATGGCAGTCGCGCCCACTCTTGGCCGTGGACTTAGAAGGTGAAATTATTAAAATCGAACGATGTTCAATCCTACGTTGGTTGGTGAGCTGGTGTTATAAATCTTGGCTGTTTATTGCATGATCTTGCCAAATATTTGAGGTCGTTAGCCTTTTTAATACTTATGTAGAGATGCGAGAAAAGATGACTGAAAAGATATTTTTAACAAATATTTATGTGAACATTAATTTTAAATTTTGATTGACGCTACACATTTGAAGACACACACTAAGGTTTTTACTTGTGTCGTAGTTTCATTGGAACATACGCATAATACGCAAAGTCGGACACGAACACATAACATCCACTTGTCAATAGTGGAAACAATTATGTCTCCACTTGTCAATAGTTTTTTTTTTGTTTATTCCCGAAAGTTATTATTATTATTTTTTATCTTACTTACATTTACTTTTAGGTTGTACATACTTACTTATTACTGTAATTGGTGTATACCGATGTATTAGTTTTTAAAATAAATAAATAAATGACCCAAGAACAAACATCTCTTTTAAAACAAGTATTTGCAACGACTGGGAATCGACCCGGGACCCGTCGATCAAGAGGCAGTGCCACTCGACTAAACCGGTAGTTTAAAAAAAATGGCTAGCTCTCCTTATGTTAGGAGTATGTCTTTGTCTATCTTCTTCAGAATAAATCTAAGCGATATTATAAGCATTTTTACTAAAAGAACCGTAAAAGGATACGAAAGAGTAAGCTTTAAGATTTTTTTTTTTATAAAAGATGGATTAACTCTTGACCTCATCTTGACCATAAGGTCAAAGATGAGGTCGACGATGGAGCGAGTTAACCCAGAAAATGCCTATAAAGGCACTGGTACTCCTACGCACCGACGGAACACAGCAAGCTGTTTGGCGTCGGACTTCGGTAGGAGGGTGGTCGCGAACCAGACGGCCCTTTACAGAGCCTACCACACCGCATGAGACATAGGACGACACCTCAGATTCAGTAAAAAAATGAAGTGTCGTTGCCTGGGATGGATTACTAGGAGGCAGGTCTCATTTGTGTTTCCTTAGTCGCCTCTCACGACACCCACGGAAAGAGATGGGGTGGTGTTATTCTCAACCGATCACCACACGGCTCAAATGTAACTGATAATGTTAATACCTGCAGTGTCAGTTTCGGACAACTTACACCGGCTTTGTAGGTCACGGTCGCGCGGCCTGCTGTCGCAAGGTCGTGTCGGAAACAGCTCGCTCTTCTTACTGAGCTGAGCTTTGAGTTCTTTTTAACAGGCTTAAGTAGGTAGTAAGTACCTGATAGATATGTTACTATATCACCTATAAGAATTCAATTTTTGCCGTATGGTGATCGGTTGAGAATAACACCAAACCATCTCTTTCCGTGGGTGTCGTAAGAGGCGACTAAGGAAACACAAACGAGACCTGCCTCCTAGTAATCCATCCCAGGCAACGACACTTCATTTTCTTCTGAATCTGAGGTGTCGTCCTATGGTCTCATGCGGTGTGGTAGGCTCTGTAAAGAGCCGTCTGATTCACGACCACCCTCCTACCGAAGTCCGACGCCAAAAAACTTGCCGTGTTCCGTTGGTGCGTGGGAGTACCAGTGGCTTTATAGGCATTTTCTGGGTTAACTCGCTCCATCGTCGACCTCATCTTTGACCTTTATGGTCAAGATTGAGGTCAAGAGCTAACCCATCTTATAATAAAAATTTAAAAAATTCAATTATTTGAAAAATGGCGCCCACAGTGTAGTTAGTAATAACATAATATTAAGTTTACTTATTCCTAATAAATGTTTACTCAAAAAACAATACAGTATTCGACTTATGTGAAACTGTTTGTTGGCCTTTAATAAACAAAAAATCTGCCAATGTCTGAGTATTTTAGTCAAAATTAAAATATAGAATGGCGAAGTCGCAAATATCAAGTAGAGAAACCCTTTACGGGTTGTAGTATATTTAACCCAATGCATTTTCCTTCCAGTCCCTACAAACAAGTCTAGCTATTCAACATTTCCTAGTTCGACCCTAGACGACGACGACGCTCTTTTTAGGTGTCCTGTCCATTGTGGCATGACAATTACGATTGTTACGACTGTATTTCAAAAAAAAAAAAAACAAACCTCGGTTTTATTCATAGTTCGAGGTTGCCAAAGTCAAGGCTGGGACTAGCGGAACAAATGCCGCGCCCTTTACTCCCTTAGTTTTCCTGCAGCCCCACCTAATACACTGCGTCTTTTATAATATAACTTAATGGATTGTTTACTTCCGCGCTGCGAAGCAAGCGAACCACATATCTACATTGTGTAAGAAAATTCACACAGGGCCATCTAACCCTAAACTAAGCAAGACTTGTACTATGTGTGCCAGAAATGTGCATAGCTAGCACGACCAGCGACACTTGCGCGTCTCGACACTTGTATGACGGTGAAATGGCTTGCCCTCTAGCGTTGTCATTTCGATACTTTTTTGCCATTTAAACGCGTTCTTTTCACGTTTCAATCAATCAATCAAATTTATTCAAAAAAACAGTTAACACTGTGTGCGAAATAAGAAATTACATTACAATAATAATAATTACATTATTACAATAATAAAAATAACATAATTACAATTCTCATCAATATATTAAATTAATTTCTATTATTAAATTAGTCATACAACATCAATTGAAAAATATCAAATCAAAAATAAAATGTCGACCTAATCTGTATACTAAAATAAATATGTCAAACTATAAAACGAAATAATAACAAAATTTTAAATTCACAAATGTCAAAAATTCAAAATTCATCTACTGGGTAACAGACTTTGTCGAAAAGTAATGATTTTAATTTAGTCTTAAAAATATTCGTTGCGCTACTTTTTTATGAAGGTAGAACGAAAAACCGACAACCGACCGTAATTTTATGAGTTACATATCACCGACACTTGTCTCTACCTGTCACTGTCATCTGTATAGCGCAAAAGAGAGATACTGACATCCGATACTTCAAAGTATCGGTCTGTGGATAGAATGTAACAAACAGAATTATATTAGACCAAGATCCCAAGGCCGCCAGACCTTACTTATTTTCTCAGTAACCAAAACTGTGGGAAAGGATAGTGCTAATATGTACTATTAACATATTATGAATACTTGCTAGCCTGGGCCGCCGGCCAATTTTCAGCTACCAGGTTCTGAGGTACTTCCAAAAATTACTCACTTGTCTTGAAGTCTGGGTGATATAAAAAGTATTGTTGTAGTTCCCTGAACATCATCTAAAAAAATCACGGCTCAGGTTGCAGGTACCATCGCATAATTTACTTGCGAGCTGTAAAGCGTCTGGCAGGAATTACAGCCGACGGAGTGTCTGGGGGTGTTGATCATTAATTTTTATATTTAATTAATTATATTCTATTAGATATCAGCACCCCAGACTTCAAGACAAGTGAGTGATTTGTGGAAGTACCTTCAGAACCTGGTTGCTGAAAATTGGCCGTCGTCGGTCCAGACTAGCAGGTATTCATATGTTATTAGTACATATTAGCACTACTCTTTCCCACACTTTTGGTTGATGAGAAAATAAGTAAGGTCTGGCAGCCCTGGGATCTCGGGATCTCAGTCTTTATGTCTTGTATACACTGTTCGAGTATGTGCCGCTTTATTGACGTCAAATCAAAATATTAATTAATATAAAACGGGTCTAGGACCGCATACCAATATCAATTAAATATTCAAGCATGGTACTAATTGATTGCTATGGCCCTCATCGATTGATATGAGAGTCATAAATGAAGAATTCATGAACACATTCGGTACGGTCAATTTAAAATCTGGGCCGAGTGATTGTGTGAAACTGACAGTCAATAAAAGCTGAAATATACAGTTCGTGTGGCTGTCACTGTCAGTAATAGATTGCTGCAAGAGAACAAGGCATAAGTGTCAAACTACTATAATATATTGCGACACTGAAAAGTTAAGAAGCCTATTCACCTTAAGGATGTTAAGGAACTGTAAAGCGTGGTAAATATAGATACTATCGGCTACTGTTGGCCTAGTATTCATAAATGTAATTAAATTCTATGAATGAGTGGTATCCTAATCAGGCGAACAAGTTGCGCAAGCGTGCCTAATATGGCGTCGTTCGATGGTGACCTAATGATTCACTTTGGTTTGGATTATCAATACACTAGCGATCATTCTCGGCTTCGCCTGTAGGCACTTGTCTTTCAGCATTAGACACTTGGCCACTCCTGGAAAAGTTTTCTGATTAAATAATAGTGTAAATCACGAGATAAGTAAATCCTTAGAAAATACCACTACGGTCTTCTATCAAAAGCACAACATTATAGATCTTCTTCTTAGCGAATCGATGGCAAGTAGTCGTTATAATGTTGCGGCCAAGAACGTAGCCACCTGGACGGCGGATGAAGTGCAATTTTACTGGACCAATACTTGGCCATATCGATTATCTAGATAGAGCCTACTAAACCGCATACAACCAAAGGACGCCACCTTAGATTTAAAATCGAGGCGTCGTTGTCTAGGAAGGATTAATAGGAGGCAGGTTTCATTTGTCTCTCCTTAATCGCCTCTTGCGACACCCACAGATAGAAATAGGGTGGTATTTTTCTCAACCGATCACCACACAGCAAAAGTTTCTTTGATGGTGGACTTGTATTTGTAACTCAGCGCCTTGTTCTACAGAACTTTTAATTCTTATAAATAAGCTCTGTTTAGCGTGGAATTGATAATTATACGAAATAGACATTTGCATTAGGTACTAGTTTTCCGTCCGGGAAAATTATGTAGCCTATGTGTTAATGCAGGGTGTTAGCTACCTCCATACCAAATTTTATCAATATTTGTTCAGCTGGTTGAGCGTGAAGAAGTTACAAACATACAAACACAGACTTACACTCGTAAACTTTCGCCTTTATAATATTAGTATGAAGTGTGATTTATTGGCATAATCAAAACCTATGAATTAGGTCATGTCACGCTACCATAGAGACGTACACAGAGACAGGGAACGTGATGGGTGACCATAGTGGCAATTTATCACGAGCGATTTTATTTTTACAAAGCATGGGTAAACTCTTGACGATAATCTTCTTTCCGTGCTTCAGAGCGCACGCCATTGTACGGTTTGAAAACTTTGACACCAGGGTTAGCCAAGTTCGCCACACACTTGACTATACCTACACGATACGAAGAAGAAGACTATAAGAGACAGAGATAGACAGAAAAATCATTTCTTCACTGTAACATGCAGTTCACAATAGCTTATTCTAAACAAAAATTACGATCTATTGAGACAATGAACCATGCCGCAAGTGGACTGCATGTGACCGTAAAACGGTTCGGGGGGCTACCACCTAAGCGAAGCTGATGCTGGTTGAACGAATGAAATGTTATCGATTGCTTCTTCATAAGGAGACCTTGATTAACGACATGAACCAAACACAACAATGGTCATCATTGCATTCGTTCATCATTTGGTCAATCAGCTTCGCTTAGGTGGTAGTGACCCCGGCTCAGCTATGTGCCACAGCTATGGCCCTGATAATTCTGCCTGGTCCTCGTGGAGGCAAAACGGTTGAGACCGAGGCGTGAACCTATGTAAAGATTTGGAGACGTATTTTTGAAACAATAAAACTCAAATTCGCATACGAATTGACAAGAATTGACAAATGTATTTCAAAAATACGTCTCCTGGTTAGGTACCCCATATTCATTGCAAAACCGTTCTTATCGTAGCAGCGCAGAGTGCACGCGTGTGTTAACCTGATGTGCGGCTTTCTGTACATATGTATACGTGTATTGTGTGGTGTGCAGTGATAGCACAGTTGGTAATGAGCTAGACTTGTAATCGGAAGGTTACCTTCCCGCAACCTTCCTATAAATTACCACTAAATTCGTCTTTTCGGATTTATGTATAAATTTTTCATTAATTATCACTGGCTAAGCGGTGAAGGAAAACATCGTGATGAAAATTCGTTTTCGAAAGGCGCGCTGTTCACCAACCCGCATTGTGCCAGCGTGGTGGACTATGACCTAAATCCCCTTCGTGTTTCGAAGGGACCTGGTCCATGCTCTTTGGTGGGGACGTATATGGGGTGATAAAAAAAAAGAAAATGTGTGGTTCTATTTAATAATAAGGCCTAGCAATAAGGCCGCCTTGATGTATACTATGTTTTATGTTCTGTTAATTGTACTGGTATGTTTCTGTGTGTAAATAAAGTACATTGTATTTACAATAAATACCAAAATTATTACGTGACATTAATGATATAAACTGTTTTAAATTTAAATTATTTGACTTGTTAGTTCAGAAATGTTATTACTGTGTAAACGAGTATCTAAATGACAACTCTTTATAGATGCTTAAAAATGTTGTATGCCCGAGAGGCGGGAAATTGCTGTACCTTTACTAACAACCACTGTAACCTGTTGTAATACCTATTTTCCACAATAAATACATTGATTTGATTTTATTTGTATTGTATTTTCTGATAACCTTCATAATTTGTGTCAAACGTGACATCTAGTGGTTCTAGAACCACTGATGCTCTGCGTACCCCGTTAGGGATTATAGGCGTGAACGTATGTATGTATTGTAATCACTCTGCTTCGACGTAACTTTTACAATCCTCAGTAATTAACCCAGGTGCGTTACCTCGGCTGCATCCGCCGTGATCTTGTGAAACTGTCCTCCATCTATTTACGAGCGGCCCTTCCCGCCCAGCCGGGCCAGCCGCCCACCGTCAGGAAGGCCGGGCGGTTTATGTCTGTACTAATGTCACGATATTTTAAGACCGCACCGATTTGTTTTGCTAATTAAATCCGTTTGTGTTGTTGTTGATGAACTGGTGTTATGTAATTTAACCCGTCGCGCGCTGGCTTGCGGCGCGTGCGAATCAAATCGTGCACACACGGGTGTTCAAGAATCACGCGAAGGTTTTACTGAAACGGGTCCAAATTCGCGTACATGTTATGATTTTAACGTCGGAAACAATAGGTAAAAAGATTCGTTTAGTATTAAATTATGTTCAAATTGCGAAAGTTTAAGGTGTTATGTATAGTCAGAGATGTATTGATAGTCAGGCATTCTTCTTTTTACGAGCCCATATACGTCCCCTCCGAGGGGCACGGCTGAACCGATTTTGATGAAATATAGCTAAGAATGATCTCGAGTTACGTCACCTTTCAAGCAAAAATAAACCGCATCGAAATCGATTCATTCGTTTAGGAGCTACGATGCCACAGACAGACACACAAATACACACGTCAAACTTAAAACACCCCTCTTTTTTGTCGGGGGCCCCGATGACAACCAATCGGGACAAACAGTTTTATAAAATACAAAGCTTTAGACTAGGAAAATTGTTGTAAATAAGTTTGCACCTGTTATAAACAAGTGGAGTGTCGGGAAGAGTCTTGCCTAGTTCTTGGAGGACATACCTATTTTTAGTATTAACATCCTGAATCCTTATTAATATTATAAATGCGAAAGTAAGCCTAAACTACTGAACCGATTTCGATGAAATTTGGTATAGGGATTAATAAGAGCCTGGGAAAGGACATAGGCTACATTTTATTTCACAATTGGGCACGATATAACCTGTAGTCCATGCGGACGGAGCCGCGGGCGGAAAGCTAGTATTCTATAAAATTAAGCTAGGTATTTTGAATTTGAATTGGCTAGCTGGAATAATTAGGCCAAAACGAAACATGCACAATATCCCAACCGAAAGGCTAAATGCGGAAAACATCTGACAAACACCTTTGGGAACGACCATAGCGTTAAAAAAACACAAACGAGTATTTTAAATGCCTTGAAATATGAAATAAATGAATTATTTAATAAATTAAAAAAAAAAATTATAATTAATTTTATATTTCATTTTTTTATTAATCAAGTCTGATACAATTTACATGAGAACATCAGTTACAAAAAATTAAGTAGGTATTACCTACTTAGCTACAATTGACTGAACACAAGAAATGCACAAAAATATGTAAAAATTGTATAGGCCAGGGTTTCCCAATCAGTGAGGCGCGCCCCCCTTGGGAGGCGTCGAGCGGTTCCAAGGGGGGCGCAGAGGTCCCTGATTTCTGCCTATTAAAAAAAATACTAAACTCAATTGGTTAATTTTTGTTGTATCCGTTCTCCACGCTACGAGTCATAAAATAATAGAGAAGAAACGGTTCAAGTTAACTGCATATACTCGTAAAAACAAAAGGTACATTTATTAAAATTCTATAGTCATATGAATAAAAATAAACACCCTCATTTTTATCACTTTTTGTTTAATTTTCTTATATAAGGTCAGCCGGGGTAAGTGCCCCAACGGGGTAAGCGCGCCACCCTTTAAAATATCGAAAACTAAACAATTTATACAACTAACGCCATCTTAAATTCACGAACGAAACTAAAATATAGTTCCAGATAACAATCTCAGATGGCTCTGTTCACCATAACTTGACATATCCGCCATTTAAGTTTGAGTGTCATTTGCACGTGGGATCGGAGATGACTCGTGTTATAAATCCGGCCAAATCTTTTAAAAGTTTTATGTTTTGTGGCAAACCAACGAGGTAAGTACAAAGTTTAGATGTTTTTCTTTAAATCTGTGAATGTATTTTACACCTAAATAGGATAATAAATGTTTTTTTTAACAATTTAAAATTATGTCTTCAAAATAATCAAGTGAGGGGAAAGTGCGCCTAAACTGTAGTAGTATGGCGCACTTGCCCCAAGCCAGAGTTCGGCAACCTTTTTGATTTTAGTGATGTTTCTATTTTTAACTTTGTATTTTGTTTGGAATGGTGACGTTGTATGTAAATCTTACACAGTTCACAAAGGTCCACAACGTAATAATTAATTACTTACATTATAATGCTTCTGTGCTGGACGAAAGAAAAACATAAAATGTTCTAGCTGCCGAATCTTCCTAGGCGTACTGTAAAAATGGATTTGAGGGTTGTATTTGCATTTTATTGTGGGCGAAAGGCTGATAGCCTATGACCACGTACATATATTTCAACTTAATATCCCTCACAATATTTATCGAATGTGGCATTAAGTAGTTCTATGACCACTTGATGCTTTGCCTACCCCAATATGTTCTTTGCCTAAGTCTAAATAAAAAGGCTGATTTTTATTCTAATGAGCAATATAAGTAAGTTCCTAAGTGCCATGCACTCTAAGTCTGATTAACTTATAAGTTTCTAACTGCCGCACTCAGAGACGTCAATTAAATTATTAATCATTTAACCAGATGTTGTCACATTCTGTCTTGTTGATGTAAACAAGAATATCATGACATTTAATTACTTCTTAACTTTAATTGACGTCTCTGAGTACGGTAGTAAGTGCCGTCCACTAGAAACCAAAGAGCGTATTCCCAAAAGTGTAAACTTGCATACTTTTATGCCATACATCAATTGTTACCTTAAATTTGTATCTTTTGAATTAATAAAAAATATAATAAATATCAAAATAAATTTGAGTTTTATTAAAAATATTTACTAACGCACAAACTCCAAACATTTATATTTAAAAAAGAACCACTTTGTAAAAGAAATTTAAAGGTTTGAAACCCCTGATTAACCATCTATGGCGCACTTGCCCCAAATTCAAACTGTTAGCCGTATTTCCTTTAAAGACTATATAATAAAACAAAAAACTAGTGTGATGCTTTTAATTGTCCATGTTCTATAGAGTAAAAACAATGTTTTTCTTGTAACGCGGTACTTTAATGCATTTTTTATATGGGCGCACTTACCCCATTTCCAGGGGTAAGTGCGCCTACGTACATGTTTTGAAATTTCATCAATAGTGTCAAATTATTGATAGTTTTGATGGAATCAACATTCATTGCAATAACAAAATACCAAACTCTCACATTTTATTAAATGTAGACTCAAATATCAATATTTAGAGAATTTATCACACATTAAAATCAACTATTCAGAAAGTATGGCGCACTTGCCCCGACCGACCTTAAACTCCCAATTTCAGCCCCTAGAGGGGGCGTAGGATTTTAGCTCAGCGTTAGGTGAGGCGCATAAGTTAAAACGTTGGGAACCCCTGGTATAGGCATTACTTTTAGAATTTGCTTTAAGAACACACTAATTTCTGCAAAATTAATATTAAATTGTATTACTTTTAAATGGTACAAGTCTAAGCAATGAAAAGTTAGCGAAAAACTCAGTCTTTACGGGTCATTTCACAAAGCATTGTTCTAGCAAGATCAATGGCTTCATCTAAAACAGCTGATCTATGATTTCATTACTATCCATCACTTTTTTTTTTAAACAATACACACTCAAGTTTTCAGGCCCGTATTACAGAAAGAGACTCGAGTCTTGATCTATACTTAAGTATTGATTGTCTCTTTCTCTCCCTATCAAAATGACAAAGACGACTGCTACTTAAGTATAGATCAGAGTCTGAGTCATGTTTTGTAATACGCACCTAAGAGGATTCAAATAGAGCTAATCTGAGCGCTAAAATGACAAAGACAGTTGTTTAGATCAGTCTGAGTCGCATTCTGTAATCCGGACCTTAATTTTCTGTGACAGTTTTAGTAACTGTTCTTATGTAGGTATGATTCAAGATGTAGTCACCCAATGGAAAATAGACTTCATTTTGGTAGAAAAAGATGGCGTGATGACCCGGACGGACACCTTCTGAGGGATTGTTAGACTGTACTTTAGACAGAACAACATGGGATTGTGGGTTCAAATCCCATTGTTTTTTATTGTTTTTAAAAAAATCTAAGTGTTTACAAAAAATCTAAAACTTCTACAACAATTTAAAAAAAGGAAGCCAAAAGTGAACAGAAACTACATTTTTTGGGTAAAACAGGTTGAAAACAAAAACAGAATCTTTGGTGGGTCTCTTATTTTAGGTACAGAGGCCAGCGCATCATTGTGGTAACCTGATGTGTGGCCCTCTGTACAACAACTGAGTCACTAAGTAAATTTTACAAAGAATTTATTGACTTTGCCTTAGAAGTACTCTTAGATTTATTTAAAAGTTTATGACTAATTTTGTGCTCAGTTTGAAAGGCCTAAAGTGAGTCACCTTATTCAATGAATTTAACTCTCGGTTCTTGGAAAACTGTACTGTTCAGTCAATAAATGATTTTAAAAAATTAAAAAATATACAGGTCTTTAGGTATCTCTCTTTCAACCTCTCGGATGGTTAATCAGTCCATGAAACTGAAACAACTTTCCCAAGGAACATAGGTCAAAAAACGAAAAAAAAATTTTTGAGTTCCCATACAAACTTCATCAGCATTAAAGCATATTTTGTATGGGAGATCAAAATTTTTTTTTAGTATTTTCATTTGACCTATGTTCCTTGAGGAAGTTGTTCAGATTCATGATGGACTGATTAACCACCCAAAAGGTTTAAATACCCTGTATATTGTAATAGTAACTAGGTACATAACATAAACAGTAAAGTTACTTTAGCATCAGACACCTGAACAAAACAGATAAGATAAAGCATACATTTACATAAATTGTAAGCTTATCAGAATGCTGCACTTTTGACACCCAATTAAGTTTACTTTTTGTTTCATTTACCTTAACCGTCCAAGGTTAAGAAACATATCACACTTGGCGTGCCACAAAACAAATAAGAGCTTATATCCTTTCAAAAGGCCGGCCAAACATAGCCATTTTCGTTCATGATTTTACACCTTTTGGCTTGGGCAAACCGATGACATAATCCACACAAAATGTAAAGAAAACTTCTGTTAACAATTACCGAAAGATCCCAACACCTACACGCTAAACTAGAACGTTTAATATCTATAAATAATATCAACATCGAAACCTACCTGCTGTGCAACAGGTTCCAATATCGACTCGATAATTTTCGTGTGAAACACCGGCATCTTGTACGAATGTTCTAGCACTTAATTTACATTAGACAAAAAAACAAAATAATATGTCCTTTCACAAAATAAAACACAAAACTTATAAAACACAACCGAAGAACAAGAAAGGCAGAAAAATACTGACTGAATGGCGAGGCCGAAACGAACGAATGAGAGCGTAATTTCGAAACATTTTGAATGAGTTGTAAGAAAATTACATTGACAGTAATAGAGTGGTACACCTACACATCGACCGAATTTTCAATTCGGTGCAATGGGAGCTTTTCTATTCTAGCAGCCACTTTATTTGTTTAGGTTTACTTAGGTTTTAAAGTGATTTTTCCATCGAAACGAGACTGGTGTCATATACTTACTAAGATAAATGTAACGGGTTTTATTCAGATACATCACAGTTCTCATGCATCTATCTATAGAGGGGACGCCCGTCAGGCAGAGGCAGGTGATAAGTCCACTTATTTGGGACCATTTCTCATGTATTAATTCCAGAGCAACGTTGAATTTTTAAGAACGTTTTGAGTTTAGAAAATCAGAAACTTTTAGAACCAACCACTTTTTTAGTGCTACAATCTCGTTTCATAATTCTGAGTGCACTTGACCATTTATGCGTTAGGATGTGGCAGTTTTGGCACTTCAGATTATTACAATGGTGCGATACCACCTAGCTTTTGTTACCCTGCCAACAGAATAACACCCTCGCGTGATTTTTGCACACCCGTGTATGCAGGATTCGTATCGCACGCGCCTTAAACAAGCGCGCGACGGGCCAGGCTGTTAACCATTCAGCGATCTGAATTCAGTTTTCTTCATTGGATGTAAGTAAGTAGTTTTATTAGTTACTAAACAACAACACATCGTAATTGTAACGAAACTATTTTATTAAACATAAGACTTAGGAAATACGTAGGTTTTAATAACAATAAGTCTAAATATAATACAAAGTCTTTAGTGCAAATGACATCAGTGTTGAACTTACCTATTTATTAATAAAATACATAAAGCATGTTGAATAAAATAACACCTGATAAACTTACCATTGTAGGATTCGTAACAACTATAAAAATATGTATAGGTCCAAAAACAATGAACACATTTATAATAAAAAGGCTTTGTTGAGTAATATATAGGTACTTACAACAATCGACTAGAATTATCACAAACCAGAGGTTTTCATGAAAATTGTACCTACTTAAAACCATTCACAACGTAAAGTGTGCGTTAAGTACTTACGTCTTTTAGAAATAATATGGATTGTGTGCATAGAAACTAGAATTACTTACCATGAATTCGATGTAAGTAAAATAATAATAAGTAAGTCAGTGTTAGTTTAGAGATAAAATATAATTAACTACATAGTTATTTCTAACTTTATACATTTACCCGTGAGCGAACTTGTTGAGATCATATTCTAATTATTAAGATTCTATTAATTACTTTAGAATATTTAATCGATACATTCACGAAGGCAGTTTAATTTTTTTCTACATACATCGAAACTATGCAAGTAGGTAAGTATTTAATATCATATTAGGTGAAGTGCAAAAGATCTGAGCCCGATTCAGAGATGAAACTATCGCCTCCTCCCGCAGGTAAGAAGGCGCCAGTTATTCTTTAACGTTGTAGTAAGTAAGTGATTTAATATTTTAAAAAAACTTAAAATTGATTATCTAGTCCGGCCCTGGTTAGTCCTTTTGATGGATAAAACAATGTACGTATTTTTGACTTAAACTACCACTGTAAACTACCTACAAATATTCGACGATGTCACATTTAATAGAAATATTAGGACAACTAACACCATAGCTAAGGTTGAGCCCGTGTGGCTGACTCTTATGTCTTTCGGTTAACAGTTTGTGGAAAATTGGTAAAATAGCGCATTCGAACAGCTCAGATTCAGAACTGGCTGTGTACATTTTCCGTTGCTCTGCAGATTCTTGCCGTTTGGACTCTCCACGTATGTAGCCTGTTGATTTTCGATCCTCGCGTTTGTTTGGTGATCCTGAAAGGAAAAAAAAACATATCATGTTTTAGACAAAACATATTTTATGAATGTGAAAATTTAAGGATATCAATACCAATACCCGGGGAAATTAGACATCATTGTAAAAGAAAGTTATCAGAACTGACAGACAAATTTGCCAGTCAGGCGGATTGAAATGAAAATCAGCTAATTTTTAGCTCAACTGTATAACAATATCTCCCACAGTAAAAAACTTACATACCCAAACTATATTTACTGTAACTGATATCTATAACTTCACTTCTGGTTTCTATGAAATGTAGATAACACAAATAGTAATGCTGTCTCACCTGATTTATGTCTAGATGTAACATTTGGACTGCTCTTATGATGTTCTGGTCTAACAGGTTTGGCCTGACTCTGCGTCGCTTGGGTCAGTCTTGGAGAATCTCCAACTCCCTTTGCCCTTTTCAAAGGCTCAGCTTCTTGCCTTAATCTCTTCGCAGGAGACTCTTGGCCTTTGGATACTCTAATAGTGTCTGGAGCTGGTTTCCAAGATTCTGAATCCCTAGATTCTTGTTTTGCTTCCATAATAGGTTTTCTCGGAATGTCGTCATGTTTTCGTGGAATTTCAGATTTTTCTTGTCGTTCCTCGTGGTAAGGTCGAACTTGAGCCGCTGAGGACTGTCTTCTTTTGGCTTGAATCTGATGAGGAGGCGTGCTTACTGGCTGAGAGAATTCAGACCCTCGGCGCTGAAAAATTATAAGTGAACATGTTACGAATTTGACGAGCCAAACTCACTTTCACATCTTGATTATTAGCAGAGAAGTAAATAAGTAATTTATGAGATAATTACGTTGATAAATACCTACTACATTAAAAACGCAGATTCCTATTGAAATAAATGACTAATTTGTTGAAAAGTTCAAGTGCATTTACCTTAGCCAATCTATCTGTCATCCTAAGAGCCTCAGCTTCCCGATAACCCTCGGGAGTGCCACCTCTTGCAGTTCCTGCATAGTTAATAGATGCATTTGATGCTCTTCGTTCCAAACTCCTGCTATCCACTTCCCTGAAAACGAATACAAACAACATTAAGATACTTATTTATTTGTGTATTAATTGAATAACATAGATCACTGGCATTTAGTGAATCAGAATTTTTTGTTGTAGGTATATGGTGCGGGTTTCTATATATTCTAAGTCAGTTTTCGGCATTCCTAAGTAAATAGACATTAAATTTATTGTACAAAATGTTCAGATTTAAGTCACTTCAAGCCCAATATTCATTTCAAGTAACAAGAAACGCAGGTGCCAGTCGTCAACAAGATCTTTTAAATCCTGGATCATGATCTAGCTGACGCCTCAATTACGTGATATTACTTAGATGTCATATTTTTTAAGGCAAAACGCGTACCTATGGTGATGTGGTGAAGGTTGCTGTCTGGTCTTTTCAGACACACTCCTCTGCATCGGAGTATGATGATGAGCAGGTGGCGATTTCTGGCAGGTATATTGGAAGGTATTGGTATCCCACAGGTCACTCTGTACCACAATAAAGTTTTCTTTCTTCTTTCTTTCTGAATCTCTTCTTTGACCTGAGAATGAAATATTGTTGTTAGGTGGTTAAAGCCAAATCAAGGTACTTAACATGAAACATTAAGCGATAGATGTTGATATCAATAAGCGCTAACTTGAACTTATCACTCCAAGTGGCAGACAGTAATGACAAACTAAGAACTCACAAGATTTTTTCCTTTCAGCAGTCGAAAATCCGTCATGGTCAATGTCAAGAATATCTTCTAGTTCTTGTCTTGGCTTCAGGGGAGTCGTATCTCTTTCTTGACCTAGAAAGAAGGCATATTAATTGGAAAATATTATTTTTTTAAGTTTTCTTTCTGACTTCAATCACCCAAGGGGCGTCAAAGGTAGCCTCATAGGACCATTTATTTTTTTCTTTAAGAAAGAACGAGAAGTTTGTGGTCCAAATCTTTGATCCAAACCGGCAGTTTTACTGCCCATTATGGGCGGTAACTGCCGTCAAAATCATAGAAATTTAAGAATAACAAATGGAATAAAAAGATTTCTTAGTGCAGTTTTAATATGTAGATGAACGCCAATAAGTCAATTTAGAAATCCAGCTCTGCTAAGTATAATAGTATACTAAAACTTGAAAGAACAAAAATTAAAATATTATTTTTAGGGCCTTAATTAATTTAAGAGCAGTTGCGCGTTTTCTCAATTTCCCATCAATAAGTTAAAGACTGCTTACCCTACATATTGCTGATGTAGGATACAAGACTACTAGGCTAAAATGAGATTTTGACGGTCAAATCTCCCGGACGCTCACGGAAAAATGGGTACCAATCGTAACGCACTGAAGGTGACTACAGACACATAGCGGCGTCGAGGCAGACAGATCGAAAAAGAGATGGCTTAATGACGGATATTGCTTTCACGAAGAACTTATTAGAGCTCGCACAAGACTGGAGGACTAAGTGGAGACAAACAAGGGAGGCCTTTGCCCAACAGTGAGATCTTACGACCTAATAAAATAAAACAAAAAATGTTGGATAGCAGCGTACATACCTATAACTTTCCTTTCCATCCCAGGAGGGGGTTCGATATCATCCTGATCCACAGACACGTGCATCAAATCAGTCAGAAGAGCTCCCTGAGTCACGCTAGACATCCTACGGTGACTGCGAAGACCTGGCTTATGTTCCCGTGAAGGCGTAGTCTTGGTAGGGATGGTATCCTGTCTCGTATCTGGTGTCTTTACTGTCTTCTTGGGAAGTTCTGGTGTCTGGAATACGTCATATTATGAGTTATACAGTAGTTTACGATTCGAGAGTGTTGCAGATAATTCTAAAATTTTGTAAATCTGTTTGTTACTGGGAGGTAAAGTGATGGACAGGGGAAATTGCAATTGCATGTTCTGTTGAAGATCTGTAAGAATATTTTTCAATTACATAGTTAATCGAGGTGACGCACAGAGCTGGCTTTGAAGGTGGACTGCCAGAATGGGCTTTATGACTTGCCATTGTTGTGAAAAGATTAGCCAATCTGTTTGGAGCGCTTTGCGGATTGCCCAAGGTGCACCGGACGTAACATGAAATAAGTAAGTCACTCGAGGAGGCTCCTTTCGTGCACCGATTAGTTACATACATAGCCTGATTCAAGTTCATTACTTGAATCAGGCTATGAATATTTGACTTTTTTCTATTTTGCAAACTATGGAGTGAAATAGTAAAGTTTCTTAGAGGAAGTTCTTTTTAGGACCTTAGATGAAATGTTGTTTACCTTATTTACTTTCGGTGGGGCTGCTTTCGTGTACATTGGCTCCTGGATCTTAGCAGGCACAGACTTGACAGTTGGTGTGTCACTAGCTTTCAAAGCAGGCACTGTTTTAGCTTCAGCTTTGGCTGGCTCTGTAGTTTTTGAAGCAGGTCTTGGAGCTTCGGAAGATTCCTGGAATTGAAAAGATGAATCAGTTTTGTAGAGGTTGGATGGTCCCTTTTATAACTGACTAATATTGCAACAGCTCTAAATCACTCATATAACTCTTACCTCAGGTGTCCAGCCATAAGGTAACTTAGCAAGCTGATCCTTTTCTGGAACAGCTTTCGATGAAGGTGGACTTGTGTAATCCAAGTGGTTTTTGAACGAAACGTTCTTAGTTTGCTCTTTTTTTGGCTCTTTTACTGGTTCTTTTACTGGTTCTTTTACTTCTTTGATTGGTTCTGGTGGAGCTGAAGGTTTTGGTCTGAAAGAGTCACAAAGAATAATATTTTAGTACTTTCTAATTTACTGGTTACAGTTGTTACTGCGGAGAATTGTGAAAAATCTTTTCAGTTTCTGTAAGATTTTTTCAAGTCGTATCCCGAATCGTTTAGAACATACAAACAGCTTGCTGTGTTCCGTCGGTGCGTGGGAGTGCCAGTGTCTTTATAGGCAATTTCTGGGTTAACTAGCTCCATCGTCGACCTCAATTTGACATTTATGGTCAATAGTTAACCTATCTTATAATAAAAAAAACATACGCACATACGCTCACGCCAACAATCCCTAACGGGGTAGGCAGAGCATCAGTTGTTCTAAAGAAATACTTGATGCCATGTTTTATTTCGTAGGGAATTTAATACAAATTGTGTATTTTATGGTTGAACATTAGGATTTACTGATAATAAATTATAAACTGCGTATAACATACGCAAACACTGTTTTCCGTAGGTTTTCAGTAGGTATTATTAGTGAAGCTGTAAAAAATTACAGAAATAGTTATCAACAGAAAATAGGACGTACGGGGGCAATAAAGTCTTCCAGTTGACCGTTGTGAAAGAGAAATGGGTACTGTACATTTAAGCAGTGAACTCACTTTTCCGTTTGTTGGTTCTGTAAGTTAATATATTCCACTTCAGCACCAGCTGAGGCACTGAGACTGCACACCGATGTGATGTCACTCGTTTCTGAAATTAATTAAGAACAATCATTCTACTAGGGATCAAATCATCAACATATTTGCTTGGTTCTTTTGTAACTATTATTTTTCCTTTAAAATCCAAACTCATGAACACGCACACATGTCATGTAACTACTCTACATTGACTCTTAAAAAAATATATAGACACCGCACAACTGTAGTTGCTTATTTTATTTTGATAGGGTAGAATAGCATCATGCTGAGTCAGCGCCTTTTCGACTGTCACTTAGTTTGAAGTATATGTTACTTTTTAGTTTAATTATATATTCTGTTGGTTAAATAAAGTTAATTCAATCTATTTTACTTCAGCTTTACCCTTCGTGTTTGCTATCGTTGCAACGTTCTTAGCAATTGCAAGTCTAGACTATAAATCTACCTGGATGGCTAAGGTTTTCCTTCGGCACTGGCAGTCTGGTCCTTTGAGTGGCTGGAGAGCGGGAGTCACCACGGGTCGATGATTCGGAACCAGCATCACTACCCAACTTGCTTAGCAACATCTGCAATATTTAGATGACAAGCAATTTAAAACAACATAAATTGGATTTTTTAGGATTCAACATGCTTATTTATTTATTTATGTAGGTACAATGCTTAGTCTTACAGGCTAACCTAATAACTAAACAGGAAACAAGAAATATAAACTTAAATTAAATATCCTCACAATATTTGTGAATTTCACAAAGATTGTTGCCCATTTACATGCAAATAGATCCATGTCTGGTGATGCATTCAATAGGCCACGAAGGAGTTCAAGTCCGCGTAACAGGGGTGACTGACGTCTCGCCACCGTGCGGGCGGTAGGGCCGTAAACTGTGCTTTCGACCACGCAGATATTTATCCGGAACAAAGAGGCAACATGTCACTGATACAAGCTCAATGCTCTCTGACTCGCCACGCATTAACCGACAGACAGTTGCTAAAATTTGTGAGTTTCGTCTCATTTGTAAAGAGTTAAAACCTAAAGTACCCAACAAAAACAATGTAGGATATAAGAAGGGGTAGTACCCGTACGTCTTTTTATATAAAAAGCGAAGAAAAGCCTTTTGGACTTTTTCAAGTAAAAGTATATAAAATTTCTCATGTGGGCCCCAGACAATGGAAGCTGTCTCGAGTTTACTTCGAATTAGCGAGGTGAAGAGCAATTTTATAGATTGTGTATCATGGAATTCTCGTGCATTCCGAATCACAAAACCCAATATACGAAAGCACTCTGCAGCAAGCTTTCCGATATGGTCATTAAATGTAAGTTTTGGGTCAAAAATAACGCCAAGGTCTTTTACTGAGGTAACACGGGAAATTACGAAGTCTCCGAGTTTATAACTGACATGTATAGGCCGAAGAGATCGAGTGAACGACATGACGGAGCACTTAGAAGGATTGAAGAGAAGCTTGTTTCTGATACTCCACCGGTATACCGCATCAACATCCTTTTGTAATTCTCTGCAATCCTCCAAACGCTCCACCACACGAACCAGTTTTAAATCATCAGCATATAAAAGGCACTTCGATGACTTGAAAACCTCTTCCATATCATTGATCAGAATTAAGAATAGTAAAGGCCCCAAGACTGAGCCCTGACTCACACCCGAGCTTGTTTTGTATGGCTTAGATACGTAGCAGCCGTGTCGTACATACTGTTGGCGATTGCTTAAATAACTAGCAAAAAATTTTACCAAGGCTGGCGTGAATCCTGCACAACATAACTTTTGTAAGTCAGGAGGTCTTCTCCAAGATCTGTTTCAAATTCCGTATGTCGACATACTGTAATAGGAAAACGTGCAGCCAGCAGCACACCTCCTCCCGCTCTTCCTCTATCACGACGTAATACGTTCCAGTTATTATTACAAACTAAGTCATGGCTGCTTAATTTAGTTAAATTTAAATGTTTTATTGTGTTTTTTTTTACATTAATAAATTTTCAAGATTAATATTGTGAAATATCTTAATTTTTTGGGAAAGTTAACTGGAGGTGGAGGTTGCGATTTTGTTGATGAAAGAAATTATTATTATGATGGTGGTTATGAATAAGCAGATAGGAAAAAGATATGTAAGAATGCTTTCAAAAATGATCTTTTCTGCACAAGCTATCACACCTTAGTGATATCATTATAATAGAGTAAGGTACAATGTGATATTAAGTATTAAAAAAACTCGCTATCTAAGGCCCGTATTACAGAAGGAGACTCAAATCTTGATGTACACTTAAGTATTGATTGTCTCTTACTCTCACTATCAAAATGACAAAGATGACTTCTACTTTAATATCTTTGCCCTTGAGCTAGATTGTGGTCAAGAGAAAACCCATTAAGAAATATATAAAAAAATATATATTTATAGATCGGAGTCTGAGTCGCGTTCTGTAATACGAACCTTAAAAGGATTTTGTTTCCATACAGACCTGCAACTCATTCTCCTTAGCCTGCAGTGTCCTCCGGTATCGGTTGTTGTACTGCCGCAGCTCCTTCATCCGACGCTCCAGTTCAGGGCCGGGGGAGCGGCACTCGTGAGTGGAGGCAGGTCTCAACGTGGCTCTGATCCGAGTGGGGGCTGCGCCTGGCTGGCCGTTACGACGGAGTTCCAGTAGCTGTAAGAAAATTACATCTATTTTAAAATCCAACATGGCGACATTGGCGACCGTGAATAAATTAAACCCTACAAAAAGGGCACAACCTCCTCGTGGCCTTATTTCGAGCACTTTAAAAAAAAATTCAATGTGTTTTCACTTAATCAAAACTCAATCACGTAGAGACAGTGCTTATTTGATTTGTTATCATAGACTTTGTGAAATTAGACAAGGAAACAAACCTTTGGCACAAATACCAAACAAAGTGTAGCCGTGGTACAAAATATGATGAAGATTGCGATCAAGACGAATAATGCATCTTTATGGTCCGTCAAAACCTGCAGGAAAATTAGTATAATTAATATTGTGGTACAAATCTTGAAATTGAAAAAATTGTACAATAAATAAATAAATAATAAATAAACGCTACACACTCAAAGGCCCACACTAAGGTTTGCCCTTGTGTCGTGGGTCCCTTGGAACACACATAAAGACAAACACAAACACCCATGACCCGAGAACAAACATCTGCTTTTTACACAAATGTTTGCCCCGACTGGGGATCGAACCCAGAACCCGCCGATCAAGAGGCAGCGTCACTACCACTCGACCAAACCGGCCGTTGTGTTTAGCGTTTATGACTAACTCATAAACAAACATGCCCTCATATGGCTATTTTTTACAAAGGATTTGTTAATGATTGAGGTGAGGACATCAAAAACACATAATATTTTGGAATTACCAAGAAAACCATTGTGTTTATCCTCTGCGCGAATAAAAATACTTACCAAAGCTATAGCAGCACCCATGATACACATAATAAGTACGTTATAGACCGACAAACCAATGTGTTTGGAGTCGTTCAGAGCTGGGATAGAGACATGCCGAGTTTCCCATGCGAGAAATGCACCGAAAACCTGCAAAAATAAGCACCATCACACGTTATAGGTATATAAACTCATAACTAGTAATTCTCTGAGCTTTATAAGTCATTGTTTCAACTTTCTTATTTACAGTTTTTGTTTTTACATTTTTATGTGGGAAACATCTTGGCCCAACATAATTTTTTTGTAGACCTGGTTTAGAAGCAAAATCGAGAGAATTAAAAGCAAACAGCCTTTGTGACAAATCTTGTCCATTGTATATACATAGATGATGTTTTGTATTAGGTACTGAAACCTATTGGACCACGTTGTTGGAGTAGGAAAAATGATATTTTTTTTTATCACAATGGTACACTACATACACCCTCTTAAGGGTATTAAGTAGAATTAAATTACTTACCAACAGCAGACCTTTATAGGCGTAGATGATACCAATGAAGATAGACATTCGTTCTGACTGGCAATACTCGTTTTCCTGGACGATGACGATGTCCTCACTAGATGGATGGTTCTGTCCATTAAAATAAGTAAACAATCTGTCAATGAAATTAGTGGGAGATCTCTGTAGACTATTCAAATCAATTTAAGTTTATCGGTGATAGCCCAGTTGGTAAGGCCGCCAATAAGGCCGCCGGATTGTACACTACATTATGAACATTTGTTTTTGTTTAATGTTATGTTTTATGTTTTTGTTTTTTGTGTGCAATAAAGAGTATTGTATTGCATTGTATTGTATTGTAATGAGCCAGACTTGTAATCCGAAGGTTGCGGGTTCAAATCCTGGTGCGGGCCTGTACCACTAAATTCGTTTTTTCGGATTTATGAACGGATTTCTAATTATCACTTGCTCAACCGTGAAGGAAAACATCGTGATCAAACCCTACATTGAGTAGTCCCCTACCTTTCTCACAATAGATCGGCACTTTGGGCACACCCATGATACTCTTGTTTGAGTGTCCACTTTGCCACCCAAACAAATAGGGTCATCGTGAAATATTTTTTAAAATATTTCGTCCAAGAAAATTTATTTTCGAAAGACGATCGGTCCACTAACCCGCATTGGGCCAACGTGGTTGGACTATGGCCTAAATCCCCTTCGTGTTTCGAAGGGAGGCCCGTGCCCCTCGGTGGGCACGTATATGGGCTGATAAGAAGAAGAAGATGCAGTTACAAAAAAGTATCTTGGACTCTTCGATCAACTAATAGTTGATCGAAGCTTGGACTACATACATAAGGTTCCAACTGCTTCGTAGCTCGATAAAATGGGTCAGATATTTGCCAAGTGGTCATAATGGCAAGATCCACAGCTAGAAGTACTCCAACTACCATAAATAGCTGATAGTCTTTTATAACCTGCAAAAGAACACGGCTAGGTTATCAAATTCGTACGAAGTCTGCAATAAATTGTTCATACAATTGAAGAGATGTAACATTTTTTTTATTATAAAGATACGTAATTTACGAATGTTAATTAGGTAAGTATACTTAGGCGTGAGATAGATTAATTGTTAAACTCTTGAGAGAGCAAGTTGTGTTTGAACCACACCTGCAGAGCCCATTAAAAAGCTTACCTTTTTGTTAAGTTTGACGTCTGTGAAGATAGAATGCACCCGCCAAGTTTTTGAGAACATGGCACCAAATGCTAGACTGAATCCTGCCATGAGCAGCCACGCTCGAGCGGTGCAAATGTATGGAAAGGCAGCTGAGGAGATAATCACATAACAATGTTATGTTTGGTTGTTTCTGTCTGATTCATGATAACGAAATAATTGATAAAAAGATAAGTCATAAATTTTAATGAAAAGATGTCAAGGCATGCAAATGCAATATGATTGAGTAACAACGACAAAGAACAATGCACAAAAAATAAAAATATAATGTACGACGATAAACATTTATTATTTTCGAAGAAAATTATTTTTAAATTATTTTAAATCAATATTTTTAAATGATACCCGATAACCCGATAAAGAAATGAAAAGTTTCACATACCACAGTCAAAGCAGCGCGGATGAAGATTAAAGGAAAATCAAACCAAAACTTGGAAACATGCTGTCGACTCCTGTGACCTAGAAAAGTACCTAGGTCTTTCTCAGAAATCAAGTCTAAGGGTTGCCAAAATTTGGTAAGTGGGATTCAAACCCGGGGTTAAAAGCTCAAGCTTTGGGGGAGGGATCAAGCGGTTTACCTCCTCGTTCTGTTCCCTGAGAAAGACCTAAGGATCAATGGAAATGATGAGATCAGATGAACGCGTGAATTAATGAATGTGCTAGCGATATGACATGCTAATCCAAAGTGCTAATCGTTAAGTCAATCTAACGTTAATTTCGAAAAATGTTGTGCTTTTATTGGCTAAATGATCAAGAAAGCTTAGTATAAAGCTTGAGCCAGATTTTAGTTGAAAGTTCCATGATAAAAAAGCAACCGTGGACACAATCATAGCAAAGCCGATTCCAGAAGCACTCGACCGTTCAACCAATAAAACAATGAACTGTTACTATTTTACCTTCGATCCGAATAGACAGAAAACACGAAGATATTCATGAAAATGCGTTAAAAGATAAGATCAGAAAAAGAAGGAATGAAAATATAGAAATGACTCACCGATGCTGCTGAGACTGGAGTCGAGGCCGAGAAAAATAACACTCAGATATGTGAGCATGCAGCCGACAATGATAAGGTTGTTCAGGTGAGGCGATGACATTTTTATGTATCTTGAAAAGAATGAGGAATAAAAAATAAGTAGAGTCAAAACTTTAAACTATCATCGGTAAACAATTTTAGAGCTGCTAAAAAGAGAAACGATGTTTACGATTCTATTCTTTTTTGTGCCGACTGTGTGTCAATTACTAAAGGTAAAGGCTGCGCTGTTAGACCTTTATCTTACTTTGTCTGACGTCATTACCTTCTTGATTTTCAAGAATCTTAGCTTATTACACCGTCACGAAAACAATTGTATTAAATGCCGCTTACCTTTGATTCCTGTAGTGAATATTCATAGCAAGAAACCCAGTGGCCAACAGGATGCCCAATATAGAGCACGAAACCAGCACTGAATAGATAGTAATATTCACTTGTGTATGCTCTATTAGTCGCAGAGTGCGGTCTTTTGGAGGATTCCTGTAACAAAATTTGGGTCATAATAACTCAAAATATAAACTTATCTACATGTCATTATTATTCAGCTGTTCAAAAGTTTTGGGAATATAGTCGTGTACTTTAGAAAAGTCCTACTTTACGTAGATGACTTCTTAATCGTACATGAGTAGACTTACTTCCCAGCCCATCTGAAGGGTTCTCCAATTGTTAGATCAAGATGATCTCTTTCAGCACAGTACTCTCCCACTTTCACTTCCCCTACTTCGTCACCTTGGAACTGCTTTAGTAGAATAGATGCCTTGCGCTCGTTGTCATAAAACCTTACGGGGCCCTGCATTAGGGAAATAATACAGAAATAGAGGATTAAATTTAAAATAACGACCACATATCTGTTGCATTTTACATGAGTAAACTCCAAAAATATATCTTTGAAAATAAAAATAAAATGTATATTACCTACAATGGCTTTTATTTTAATTGACTTTCAAATAGTAGTATGGTTTAATTCGATTTTTTAGAGTAAGGTCAATTTAATTTAAAAAAGAAACCTACTAAAGTATATTTACAAATAACAGTGCGAATTAAGTGTTAAGTATGTAGAGAAGAATACTACTTACAGTAACTCCCTCAAAGGTGACGTTGCTGAGTGCATCCAAAAACAGTTGCTCCCATTCTTTATCTCTGTATCTAAAATCCTGTACACTCTTCTCCTTATTCTTTAACTTTACTCGTTGTGCTACCGTTTGGATGGCTAAGGCCATAGCCCATATACCTAGAGTCACGATAAAAATGTTAAGCATAAATTAATATAATTATAGGTAGGTGTTTATGGAGGTAACTACCCTTACCATCATAAGTATATCCATGAAACCTAGAATATTCGATGCCTCTTCTTCGATCATACTCGACTTGATAATCTTTCGCTGTCTGAAAAAGTAAAATGAGTTCTGAAAATAAAAGCTATACTACCTTTTGACGTTGTACCTCGAAAATTAAACAGTATTCGATGCACATCAAGGTCTAAAGCACAAGATAAATAAGCACAATGTAAGCGAGAAAAAAAAAAGATGACTTGTAGAAAAACATGTCTAGGCACTAGTTATAACAGTACTTGTACATGTAGAGTTTATTAGAAAACATTTCGAACTTACAATTCCAGAAACAGTAGTTTCCCCTGTGGTAGACAGTGGCAATAAGTCTGTTAATATGGCAGTGTCCAGAGCTGTGGTAAGATCCCGTTTGGAGCAGGGAGCTCGTCTCAGCCACCACTTGTTGCTGAAGGTTCCAAGGAGAAGCCACGTGTATGCTCTTCCGTACATCTCTAATCTAAAACGTTATTTTAGCAATCACAATGTCTCATTAAAAAGGAATACTCTTTTTGTGTTTAATATAAAAATTCTCGCAACGCCTTTGTTTGTACTGTATTAAAATTACTCTGCCTTAAGTCAAAGTTCTCTAATTTACAATATTAATCTATCTACACTACTATTGTCAAGATGACAAATATGTAACTTTGTACCAATTAAACTCAAAAATAAACTTGACGGATTTCAAAAATTCTTTCACCATTAGAATGCAACATTACCTACATAGGCGTATATAGGGGGGTGGGGCGGGTGGGCCGTGCCCACCCCAGTATGGTCTAGGGCCCACCCCAGAATATTGGGCTACTAATTCGAAATTCTATAATTGATGCCAAAATACTGATAACTTCACAGAAAATCATAAAAAAATATATCTACAGCTGAGAAATCTACATACTTACTTATTATTACATACATACTATAATACAGCATTAGTTACTTTTGAATACACAGCGTATTAAGCTAGAGTACATTTAAATTTCGCGAGGCCCGCGGCCCCCCTATAAAAAAACCCTAGATACGCCTATTACCTATCCCCTAACATAGGGTACGTAACGTTTAACGGGTGGAAAGGTAGTAACTTATAAAAAACGTCAGGGGATTGAAACTACTGTGGCGATATGTGATACTGATGATATTCAAAATTGTGAGATATTGATGAATTCAATAAATATATACCCACTTGTAAGCTTCACAGAATATTTTCACAGCCCAAGTCTCGTTGAAGTTACCAAGAATAATACGAATGTCTTTTTCTTTGAGTTTCTCAAGTGCGGTCCTGACTTCGGTGGCAAAACTTTGGGTCTCTTCGACTTCAAAACCAGCCATATCCAAATCTGCAACTAGCCTGTTGTGAGCCTGTAGCAATTAAAATTTCCAGCGTTATATTTAAAGAAAAACTTCTGCACATTCACCATATAATCTGAAATTAACAATAGTGAACGCACAACAGTGTAAAAAAACCTAGATCGAATGGAAAACTCACGAAACAATATTTATTTTAAGTTTAAGTAACGATATTTATTTTAAGTTTAAGTTTTTGTTACAAGAACAATCATTCCGGAAATACTACCGTAAATGTATAACACGAATGACCGAAGTGATTAAATTGATATAGTAAGAAGTAATCTAAGTATATACGTTCCGGGTATGTTTGGCATCTTATTTTATAAACACGATTGAAGATATAAATATATATTATGGACGTAAATGTTATGGAAAAGTAGTATGAATAGTATGGACGTCAAGATCCTTACTTCCTTACTATATTATAATATATATCATATTATAAAGAAAGTTTGTATGTATGGATGGATGGATGTTTGTTACTCTTTCACACTCAAACGGCTGGACCAATTTTGATAAAATTTGGTATGGAGGTAGCTGACACTCTGGATTTAACACATAGGTTACATTATTTTCCCAAATTCCCACGGGGACGAAGTCCCGGTCAGAAAGCTAGTAAATAAATAAATACTTTACCAGTGCATATCTAGGCTCGTTTTGGTATATGGTGCCGACCCTGGTCCAGTTGAAGTGCTGCAGCAATCTGATTCGAGGCATGTTGAACGCATTTTCCGAAGGCACGATGCGAAAAAAGTTTGGGAAAGCTTCCTTCGTGAACATCGGATGGGTGTCCGCGTATGAAAGCTGCAACGGAGTTTATTCTTACATAGGTTAATTAGAATCATACGCCAGTTTCAAGTGATTTTTTAAGAAGTCAATGTAAGGATTCTTTTTTTTTGTTCATATAATTTCTAATTTTGAATGAATAACAGAATAATGAGACATCACATATAAATGAATAGTCAAGAGATCTTGGAAAGATATAAAGAAAAATTTTTACATTTAAAAAAATCTCAAGCAATGTAATTTCAATGGTCTATCTTAAACAATTCGTAAGTGTTACACATATTTAAAATACATACTGTAAATCTGCAAGGTTGCCATATTCACAGGAGCAAATATACAGCTGATATAGAGTTTAAATCAATAATAATATAAAAACCTTAAATTTTGACAATTTAATTTATTTAAATATTTTTTATGGACAACTCGCGTGCACATCATTAATTCATCGAAACTATATGCACATCACTAAAATAACATGGCAGAGATGCGATAATGTTGGGGTATTCTCAGTACACTACATTTTTTATTTCAGCCTAGATGGTTATTCTCTAAAGTTCAAAACAAAGTCTTGTTTTTTTTTCGTTTATGGTTAAATGTTTCGTTTTCGGTATTATCGAATAAAGTTGGTAGCATACCATACTATTCCATAATTGAATATGGCAACCTTGCAGATTTACACCCTGTATAATATGGATTTTATTTAATTTACTATGGTTTTAAAGTCGAAGGTCCTCATATAGGATTGTAACTGTCGGCCCGGCAACATCGACTTTACGTAACCTGAGTGAACGTGTGTTGTAATGTGAATTATATTCTATGTTGTAAGTGTTTTTTTATTTTAATGTAGTATCTATGCTTTTACCAAATCATTGCCACCACGAACCAAATAAACATCGCCTATACGGTTGTTTGTCTTTGTTTATATGTGAGAATGGTTTTCAAAGGCTTCCTTACAAATCTTTGTATCGTACCTGAGTAAGATGCCAGTGCTTCGATGCTTTAGCTATGGGATCAGTGACATGCGTACACGCAGCTCCGAACAGCATCAGTTTATGAGGGCCGCTGTGCATCATGTCAAAGAAAGACTTCACACCAACTGCTGCATTGCACTGTTACAGGAAAATTAATAAAATCATCCTTGATCAGTATCTTTTAAAAGTGGGGGCGATTTGAACACAATTTTTTTTTTAACGCTGCACACTCAAAGGCCCACATTAAGGTTTTCCCTTGTGTCGTGGGTCCCTTGGAACACACATAAAGACAAACAACAACACCCATGACCCGAGAACAAACATCTGCTTTTTACACAAATGTTTGACCCGACTGGGGATCGAACCCAGAACCCGCCGATCAAGAGGCAGCGCGACTGCCACTCGACCAAACCGGCCGTCTCGATTGGCCCTGGATATATATATATTGATATGATATGAGTGATTAGATAAGTTTAGTTTATTTTAATTTCTCACTTTAAAGTAAATGAAATCAATGTGCATCGGCATGAATTTTTGCTTTTTAGCATCAAAAAAAAATAGGTACTTGGATTTCCGGATACATAAACCACTTTATACACTGAAGAATGTAACGAACCGAAGATATTTGCTACTGCTGGTCTTTGTCTACTATCTAGCAATCAAAAAAAAATATAGATTGCCTAGTTTAGATTCGAGTTACTTGATTCTATAAATTAATAATATATGTATACAGTCATGAGCATTACATAGAAACACCCTTAAACTTTAATCTTATAAAAGTATGCTAAGCCGTGTCTTATAGTTAGGTAAAGTAATTTAGGCAATTTAGAAATAATTTTTGTCAACATAATTTTTTAATTGTAAGGTGGTGGACTATGATATAAATTCCCTTCGTGTTTCGAAGGGGGCCCGTGCCCCTCGGTGGGGACTTACATGGGCTGGTAAAAAAGGGGGTAAGATTTATTAGAAAATGTGACAGTTTATATATTTTAATGCTTATGACAGTACCTCAGTATCATTCCACCACATATGCAGTCGATAGTTGCGCAGCACTGCATCATGCTCGTTTACGTGATCCAATGCCAGTTTTACACTCGGCATTACACCCCGACCTGTAAACAGTAGCTTATGTTAATAATGAGGCTAGGAATATACATTTTTTTTTAAATAAAGTCAAAAGAAGAATATTATGTCTTGTGTTTGATGCTCTGCTGGCTCTGCTAGGGAATTCATACTTTTATGAGGCGGCACCATTTTACGATTTACAAGACTTTTGTTTACTTTAGCCTTTTGTAAAAAAAAGAAAACTCAATCAAACTTCAAGCTCAATTTAGGAAGTTTTGCTATAAGAGTGGTTGTCTAACTCGATATACTCTTGACCGTTCAAGGTAAAGTAAACAATCTGGTAACTTCAGTGCACAAGGGAGTAGATTCAATCAATGAAACCGACTTCTGATTGAATTAGAAAAGTTACACAAATATGGTTGGATAACTTTATTTATTTATCGTCCGAGTGAAACCATATTTCATGTAATTTTTTGATTTCCTACCTCACCCAGATAATGTTGATAAACCAACCTTTTTTCCTTACAGTAAAAGGAAACTGAATTCAGAATTCATACACAATATAATGATTTAGTTTTACGAAACACGATCTAGATGAAGGATTAGTCTACGAAGCTACGAAACTTGTGTCTACGTGGCTACGAGTCATGGTTAGTCGAGTATTTAAGATATTATTGATATTTATTTATTTCACAAAAACTTAAGCCCTAAATACAAAAATGTACTTGTAATGATCTCAAATTTTTAAATTATCAACTTAATTAAGTAGTCCAAATTCTTATTAAATAATGCTAATTTGACTTTACGCCAAGCCTAAAATATCCTGAACAACTAAGTACGTAATTCGATTAAGTGTATTCTGAATTTCTGAGAACCCACAGATTGACTCACCTGTATTTGAGTTCTCAACGCCTTTTCCGAAGGGGAAAAATCCGGCAATGTAGACGTCTGTTCTTCTGTTGAGGATAGCATCCATTTTGGGCTTTTGAGGTAGCGCGAGACTCAGGCTTACCACTTGCACCAGGATTAAGGGGAACATGATGGCAGCTGTGGGCAAATATAGTTAAATAGATAATATTTTTATGTTAGTTCTAATGGAATCGCTTTGATCTCTTCAATAATAATTAAATTAATTAATTTAGACAACACAGATCCATTATGTGTTAGTACAGCCTTAAATTACAACTATGTAAGTACTTATACTCTACAGCAGATTTAGTCACTTAGGATAATTATGTGCTGCATAATTGTGCACTCATCCCTTTCTGCAACAGTTTTCAGGAGGCTGTTGGGGCTGACACTTAGTCTGTTAAGTAGCAACGCTGACTTTTTCGGAGTACAGACTTAAAAACGACCATGCGAGCGTCAGAACACACAGCTGAGACACTACAGGAATCGCTTTGCCGAAGTCTTTTTGCCTAGCAATGCTTTAATTTAACATTTTCAGTTGAATATTTGGATAAACCACTAACAACGCTAACATTACCTACGTATTTACAGAGGCACGTTACGTTCGATTGGAGCAAATAAAATCTGCAAATATTATTCACATGGTCTTGACCCACCTTTGCATTCTATTTTTAAATAATAATTCTAATACTGATTCTTCACCTTGGCAACTACTCACTTTTTAGTTGTTACGTTGAGTTAAGCCTAGTTTTTCCTCGAATACATGAAATCGTGTCTCTACATAACTCTTTATTTTCACGGCACACTTAACTTCTCAAAACATTACTTTCAAATGTTTTTAACATCGAAAACTGCAAGGAACAGCTAAAATCATAGCTGAAATCCACTATTTAGCCCACCCAGGGCTACATCGACGTTCAAACATCATAGTTTTCTTGCAAAAATGAACTTTGTTTCTGAATACATAAACGTTAAAAACGCATGCATATATTTTCCTTGAAATGATTTCTAAGTTACTAAGCTGCAGAACTTTGCTAAACAAAACAAGTTCTTATCCTTAAAACGATTTGGGAGAAAGTCGCATGAACCACAACAAACTTCAACTAGCGCCTGGCAAGAATAAGTGAGCAAACAAGCAAAATTAGGCTTTCATGGTGAGAATCGATAGAGGGAGGCTTTCACGCGTAGTGATGTACTCTATACTCACGTTTATTTATACTTATTAAAGTTTGAAGCGTACTACATATTGCTTAGATTAGAGCAATGTTCATTTGAGCAGTCTAAATTCTTCTGCTTTTAAAAGCTATTTTCACATATTTTTTCGGTGTTTCCCCGGAAAAAACATTCGAGAAATAGTGTTTAGATTATGAAGTAAATTATTATAACTATTTTACTTTTATGCACACTATTTTAATATTTATAGTAATTAATGTATTTCATGGAGTTGCCTGAAATAAATAAAATGAAGTACATAGGCAGATAAATTAATGAAAAATCCAAGTTTGTTGCTTTTTACCATAGTAGATTGATTGATTGGATCAGTCTTTCCCAACGTGGGCGATAACGCCCCCTTGTGGGCGCTGCAGGCCTAAAGGGGGGCGGTAAGAGACCCAGAAAAAAAAGGGGGCGTTGTGTAGGGCTTTGGGGTCGATTTATAATTTCATCTACCTAGCTAGGAAGACTCTTAGATACCGACTGAGCTCTCGACTCTCGACTACATCTTGTGAACATCAACTAATATTAATTAAGATATAGCTCAAACTCGGTTCGATATAATAGACCGCGGGCAATCATGTTTTAACAAGTTTTTGTTAAATAATCCGATTTGTACATTCCTGTATCAATCGGCTGGTTCTATAATACTTGTTCTTGCTTGTCGAGTACGATTGGGCGTCGAATGAGATAAACGAGTTTATGCACGTTTGTCTTATTCCTGTTGGTGCGTGCTGCTTATGCAATCCTATATAAACGACGTAAATTTATTTTATTTTCATTTGCGGTTTCGCGCATAATAGATAAGCAGTACTTCATTATACCACTTACGTATTTCTCAAAACAAAACAATGTCGGAAGTAAAAAAGAAGAGACGGCAATACTCTGCGGAATATATTAAATTCGGATTTATTGAAAATCCCACAAACCCGTCGTCGCCTTTGTGTCTTCTATGTCTAAAAACATTTTCGAACGAAGCAATGAAGCCTTCAAGACTGCAAGGTCATTTGAATAAAATGCATCCAGATAAGAAAGACAAGAATGTAGCATATTTTCAAGACCTAGAGAAGAAGCATAATACTCAGCCAAGTGTATCAAAACTATTTTCGGCGGCTGCTAAGCAAGATGACGACGGACTTCGAGCTTCGTACAATATCCCTTTGTTAATTGCTCAAAAAGGCAAACCACACAACATCGGAGAAGAGTTAATTTTGCCAGCAATAAAGGAAGTAATAACTACTGTGCTTCATAAACCGGCCGCAGATATTATCCAAAAAATTCCTTTGAGTAATAATTCTGTGCAAAGACGAATTGATGAAATGGCTGAAAACATTGAAGAATCATTGTGCAATCATCTGAGGACTAGTCAATTCTCAATTCAGCTCGATGAGTCCACTTTACCAACTAATGAAGCGTTGTTGCTATCTTACGTGAGGTTTATTAAAGATGAGAAAATACGTGAAGAACTATTGTTTGCCAGAAATTTGGAGACAGATACAAAAGGCGAAACCATATTCAATACATTGGAAAAGTTTTGTGAAGAGAAAGAGATTCCTTTGAAAAATATTATACAAGTTGCTACGGATGGCGCTCCGGCTATGACAGGGCGCCATAAAGGCTTCATAGCGTACCTAAAAAATAAAATTCCAGATGTCCTTGCTATACATTGCGTTATTCATAGACAACATTTGGTTGCTAGAAACTTAAGTGAACGACTATTTCAATCACTGCAATATGTCATCAAAGCATTCAATAAAATCCGTAGCAGCTCTTTGAATGATAGATTATTTCATCAGCTTTGTGTTACTAATGACGAAGATTTCAACCGTTTGTTGCTTCATACTGAAGTTCGTTGGCTGTCAAGAGGCAATTGTCTGATTCGATTTTATAACCTGTTTGACTCTGTGATAGAGTTCTTGGAAACTAAAGATACAGAACTGCGCAACAAGCTCATAACATCAAAGAATGATATAGCTTACATGACAGACCTGTATAAATTGTTCAACGACGTGAACCTCCAACTGCAAGGCGATGAACTAAATTTAATTAAAACAAAAAATGTCGTTGCTGCTTTCGCAGCCAAACTGCTTCTGCACAAAAAAAATATGGGCAGACGTGAGTTTCACAATTTTTCGAATTTATCAGTATCCTGCAGTAACGACGACTTGTTTGCCTACTGCCAACATTTGGAAAACCTCCACATTGACTTCACCGAACGATACCAGGACATTTTAAACTTGGAAATACCAGACTGGGTGTTGGATCCATTTTCAAATGTCAACATAGCAATGTCACCTCAGCTGGAAGAAGAACTTATAGAATTGACAACAAACGAAGAAATAAAAATCAAGTTCAAAAATGGATATCAAGAATTTTGGCTACAAAAACCGATCCTGCAATTGTACCCTGGATTGTGGTCAATTGTTCAATGATTCTTGATAGCATTCCCATCGTCATATTTGTGTGAACGTGGATTTAGTGCTGTGGCAACGCTGCTTACTAAAAAGAGAAATCGTTTGCGTGTTACCGAACGTGGCGACTTGCGGCTGTTTTTGAGTAAATTGGAACCTGATATCAACAAACTTATTGAACAGCATCAGATTCAACCTTCACATTAGTTTTTATATAAGAATTGATTATGTTTGTTTTATTTTCAATAAAAGATACTCTGTCCGAATACTATAAAGTTGCGTTTCAATAATCAGTTATAAGTACTTAGCGGTTTTTAAGTATGTTTAAAAAGGGGGGCGTTAAAAAATAATTTATTCTTAAAGTGGGCAGTAGACAAAAAAAGGTTGGGAACCCCTGGATTGGATGATAATAGCTAATCCTTAACTTTTGTTAGAAATAACATGTCAACTCAAGTAAGCTTGGAAAATGCGACGCTAGTATAGTAAAGAAGTATTTAACTATTTACCACAGCACGTAGCTTAGCTATTTATTGAATTTACTTAAATTATTTTTGATGGTTTCTTAGCAGAAAAGTTGATTATCAATTTGATATCTTACAAATTGATTTCCTACTGTAGGTACGTTATCATTATCAGTTATCAGAATAGTTTCTCACTCCCATCCCTAGCAAAGAAACCACTCTACTGCGCATGTTCAGTCTTGGTGCTGGGGGGCTACCATCTAAGCGAAGCTGACGCTAGGTGAACGAATGAAATGTTGACGATTGCTTCTTTATAAGGAGACCTTGATTAATGATATGAACCAAACACAGCAATGTACATCATTCCATTCGTTCAATCAGCATCAACTTCACTTAGGTGGTAGCCCCCCTGGGCGTGTCATGCGTGTTTCATGTGGTGGCTTCTGGGTTACCAGTCGGTAAAACATTTCTAGGGATAATTTGGAAATTGATGTGGTAATGGTAATATTAAATATCGACAGAAAACTAGAATAAAACCGCACAGTAATTTACCATTGAACCCCTATCGCCAGTTTTGGTAAGTGTGTGGTGCTTTGAATTAAGTAATAATTATTTTTTAAATCACATTTTCTTGGCTTACCTACCAATTCTAAGTAAAATAACATTTTTTTTACTTTACTTATTTGGGGCAAGACGCTTGGTTTGGTAGATTAATTTACAATCATTGTTACTACAAAGTTTAATCAGCTGTATTTACGCAATTTTCCCAAGACATTCAAAAAATATCGCAACGACGAACGTATTCAAATAAGAACACTTAAAATTCAAATTGTTGTTTTTAAATTTAAACTTAAAATTTTTCAAATATTGAAATATCTCAAATATAATCTATATCTATAAAAATGAATCACTAAGTCTCTTGCTAAGCGCAAAACTCGAGAACGGCTGGACGGATTTGGATGATTCTTTTTTTGTTGTGTTCCGTAGTGTCACGACCAGGTTTATATTAAAAAAAAATGAAAATCTACCGGGACAATTCCCACGGGAACGAAGTTGCGGGCGGACGGCTAGTTTTAATAATAAAAATTAGCCCAAGTCGAAACTTTTCGACCAACTATTCGATGTTCGGTCCCATTGAGATAGCTCTAGTCCTCTAATTTCACCTTTGGAGTACAGTACAACTCATTTCATTCGTTCATTTCTACTCAATTTAAAAACAACTTTAACAGCATGTTTTAAAGTTTAATATTGTTAAAAAAATTCTTGAAATGACAGTTCTTTCTACACATTGCCATATGTATAAAAAACGTTCCGTTTTAAAGGAAAATTTACCGATGTGACTTTAATTTTTGTTAATATCTTTGAGAAACCTTTAATTTAATACGTAAAACATCATTTATTGGTACAAAGAAAGTATATAAAAATAGATAATTGCTAGAGTAATTCCAAGAAACAGCAAAGTGTAATAAAAATTACGTTCCTTTACACGCAATTTATAGTAAAATTAAAAGTTCCACATAAGCGATATCCAACTGACAACACTCCCGAATACGTGGCCCCGAAAGTGTATGTGGTTCTGTGTCTTGTTTACATTTTTTACTATAATATTTCGATAGAAATCAGGATAGAAGCCGTAAGTATTTGAAAAGAACATCATAATCTACATTTGTGCTAATTTTTGTGGTTCCAGTAGTAATAGTTTAACAAGAAATTCGTTTTAGAAAAGAAGACGGCAGCTGTCAAATTTACACTTACAAGATTTCGTGATATAATTGGATAATTTTGCGTATTATTGCTGTTAATTATCACAAAAAACACTGAAGTTTACGTAATAAACCTGCGCGTGTGTTTTTGTCTATCTTTGTTATAATTTTTGGTACAATTGTTGTATGTCTGAAGATTAGCTGGAAAGTGCATTTCTCCGAATCTGATTAGAATTTTAGACGATTTTTGATCATATATTGCACACAGGCCGTGCACACATTCTCAGTGACATCATCTATTCTTCAAAAAACATACTTTAAAGCTACTGAACTCATTTTGTTGTAGTCAACCTCTTATCAAAAAATTTGACACACATATGTTTAAATTTAGCTGAAGAGATAAATAATAAAGATTGTATGGTGCAAACTTTAAAATAAGACACATTTTACTGTGACTCGCAATAAGGGATTATGCGTTTTGTTAAATATGTAATGGTGTGAAGAGAAACCGAACTTGAAACTATTTTCTAAATGTGGCAGTTATAAAAGCACCAATGACTCTCTTACCATGTTGCCTTAAGTCCAATAAGGGCAATAAATAGAAAATCTAGCTTGTTAAAATGAAAAGAAGGCCTTTTCCCTGCAGTGGGATACCAAGGGATCATTCAACAATTACGTGGTCACTGGAAGGGGGGGGGGGTCGGGTGCTTGTATATACATCTGGATTATTTGGGGGGGGGGAGGGAGAATCCATGATTACGTCATCATTTTATAACTTGTTAGCTAAAGAAATTTTCTAAAAGATGAAAAAGATGTTGTAGAAGCTAGAAATACTTTTAATTAGAAAAGTAATAAAATTACTTTAGTCATCCACCTGAAAACACTATTGTAAAGCCAATTTAAATTTGAATTTTTCATCCTTAGATGGCTCCTTTCTGTATGACTGGATTAGCTTTATTTCTGTGATTCTTTCACATTTTTTTTTAAACAAACAAAATGTATGTTTTGTTTGTTTTATTAACAAACAGTATTTACGTAAATTTATGTCAGATAAGAAGGAAAAGTGGACAGAAGATATCACATAGTGGTACCCCAGAGATGGGAGAAGAAAAAGAGGAAGGCAAAAGTGTAGAAGGGAGGACGACCTTTAGGTCGCTTTTAAGCTACGGCAGGAGCTGTGTGGCGCAGAACAGCTAGGAATAGGGAGACGTGGGAGGAGTGCTAAAGGGCAAACTGTTTTTGAAAAACCAGGATAAAAAATTAAAATAATAAGAATTTGTAAAACTTCTAATAACAGTGTAAACGGCTTAAAAAATAAATCAAAATTACGTAAATTTTTACAAAGATTACGTAATCAAAGAGAGGGGGGGGTTAAAAACAAAAGATTACGCTGTGATCACATAGGGGGGGGGGGTTAAAAAAACTGCCAAAAATGATCACGTAATTGTTAAACGATACCCAAAGACCTGTTTTTTTCTGCAGACAATTTCTACCAGTTTCGAATTTGTTCACTTGAAACAGAAAATAATTATTTAAAATAATAACTCTTTTATGTTAGGTATTTCAAAATTTACGTGAATTTACTTTAGCACTAGATTTAACAATGGTGACCTATAGGCATTTTGAAATATTTTTATGAACACATGATGTACCTAGTTCCGAGAAGGTTAAGCAAGATTTCCCAACTAGGAAATGAATGAAAAAGGTTCATAAATAAGCACCCTGTTTTACTTGAAAAAACAAAAAATATATGGTAAAAATAAAATCTTAGTTTTGTGATCGGCCTAAATACTATAACTTTATACCTAAGGATTTGAACCAGTTTACTGACCCATAGACACGTCAGTGTAAGAAGATTGGGAATAGACCAGAAAAAATAGTTTTAAAGGTGTTAAGTGAAGTTTTTTTTACTTATTTATAGGTTATTAAATTAAAACTTATTCTTTTGCAGGACTCCTGGCTTCAAAGATCATGATGAATCCACAGTATCCTCCTCCTGGTCAGAACAACAACGCGCCAACCAATCCGCTGTATCCTCCTACCTCACAAGACTACAACGGACTCCAAAATGCCAACATGTACCAAAACCCACCCAATGGACCGCCAAAGCCATTCGACCCATCAGACATGTCACAGAAGATGCAGAATATAAATTTAAATGGTCCACAAGGGTTCCAGAACATTCCAACTGGTCAGCTACCACCTGGCCAGCAGCCCCCACCAGGAAATTATCCTCCCACTTCGAATTTCGGGCAGATGCCTCCTGGACAGATGCCCCCAGGTTCCTTCCCACCAGGAAGGGCACCTGGTGGCGCCCCACAATTTCCTCAACAGCAGAAACCTATTACTCCGTCTTCCACACCCGGCCAGTTCCAGCCACCTCCAAGTCAAACTCCAGATTCAAACCGGCAATTCCCACCAATGCAGGGCAAGCCACCGGGCCCTCAACCACAACAAATGGGACAGCCACCAATGGGGCCACCTGGACCAGGTCAGCAAGGTCAAATGCCACCTAGTTCTCAAGGACTTCCACCAGGTCAAATGGGAAGGCCGGGGCCTCAACAACAGCAAAAACCTGGGATGCCTTCTCAGCCAGGACAGCCAGGGTTTCAACAACCTGGGTTCCCACAACAGTCTCCTCAACCATCCCAGCCTGGTCTACCACCTCAGCAGGGATTACCACCACAGCCTAGGATGCCTCCACAAGGTGCCCAACCTGGGATGCCCCCACAAGCAATGCCCAACCAAATGTCACAACCAGGAATGCCTCCACAACCAGGTCAACCTGGATTGCAACCTCAACCTGGGCAAGGTCAAGGACAATTGCCGCCGCATCATGGCCAACCTGGTTTACCCCCACAACCCACGTCACAGCATTCACAACCAGGAATGCCTCCAATGCCTGGTCAAACTGGGTCACTGCCTGGGCAACGAATGCCGCCGCAACCTGGACAAATGCCGGGGCATCCGGGTATGCCACCTCAACCTGGAATGCCACCACAACCTGGCATGCAACAACCAGGAATGCCCTCTCAACCTGGAATGCCTCCTCATCCTGGCATGCATCAACAAGGAATGCCTTCTAATTCTGGTATGCAACAACAAGGAATGCCACCACAACCTGGAATGCCACCACAACCTGGGATGCCGCCACAACCTGGAATGCCTCCACATCCTGGCATGCAACAACCTGGAATGCCTCCACAACCAGGGATGCCTCCACAAGGCATGCCTCCACATCAGAGCATGCCACCCATGCCTATGCCGCAGTCAGGGCTGAGTCAGCCAGGCCTCCAACCGCAGCCAATGGCTGGGTTACCACATATGCCGCCTCCTCACTCGCAGAGCCAATACCCTGCTGGCCCGCAACCTGGTTTCCAGAAGCCTCCAGGCCCACCTACTAGTGGATATCCTGGTAAGATTTTTTTTTTGTAAATGTAATCCTAATGTAATTTATTATAAATGCGAAAGTTTGTGAGGATGTATGGAAGTATGTTACTCTTTCACGCTCAAACGGCTGGACCAATTTTGATAAAATTTGGTATGTGGATAGCTGACACACTGGATTAACATATAAGCTATATAAGAGAAAATTTCTCAAATTCCCACGGGGATGAAGTCAAAATACGTAAAAAAGTTTTGATCTCCCATACAAAAACAGCAATAAATAGCGCATTTTGTATGGGATATCAAATTTTTTTTCGTATTTTGACCTATGTTCCTTGGGGAAATTGTTCAGTTTCATGGACTGATTAACCAACCGAGAGGTTGAAAGAGAGATACCTAAAGCCCTGTATATTATATTTTACAAATTTCAGTTTTATTAAACAGGATTTTGACTTAATCTGGGTTAGTCAAGTTCTTAATAAGTACACGATTTATGGAAGGATGCCATTAGCTCACAATTTTTGTTAGTTCACAAGTTAAAATAAACAATCTGTTAATCAGCAAAACAATAGCACTATTGTTGTTTTTTAACGTGGGAAGTGTAGCCGCGAGGTTCACTACTTCATAAGCATCCAAGTGTTAGTGACTGTAGTTTTTATGAAACCCTAACATATTTTGTGCTGATTAGGATTATTATTAACTAGCTGATGCCCACAACTTCGTCTGCGTGTTGTATGTATTTTTAAAGATTTTTTCACACAACATTTTTTCTCCCGTTAACTCTCGTTCCCATGGGAATTTTTCAAAATACAGCCCTAACTAAACTTTATATTATTTACTACAACATCTATCTTACGTGATTTAGATTTTTACATAGGTACCTGCATGCCAAATTTCAAGCGTTTAACTTAAGCGGTTTAGATTAATTCCCGTTCCCGTGGGAATTTCGGGAATTCTTTTCTTAGTGCACCTCTACGGTACCTAAGCTACGTCCCTTCCAAATTTCAAGTGCCTACGTTTAGCCATTTAGGCTGTGCGTTGATATGTCAGTCAGTCAGTCAGTCAGTTTCTCCTTTTATATATTTAGATTTTACTTTTCTTAACCATATCCAGTGATTTTAAGCTGAAAACAAATTGATGTCAATCAAAAATGTTTCTGCGCATGGCTCCGCTCGCCTGGATTACACGTTATATGTATAGTTAAGTTCCCAGCCGTCGGATAAAAATAGCCTATAAAAATGTCCTTTCTGGTTATGTGAAGATTTGTAATTGGCTTAGTGAGCCATACCTTATGCATAGTTTATATTAGCAGCTAAGCCAATACAGGGTTACTTTTAAATCAGTACACAATTTTTTCTTACAGTGTCAGTAACGTTGATAGAACGTAAATAAGAAGGAAAACATTTTTTTTCCAAAATTTCAGATTTTGATACCCTTTTTTAACGTCTTAGAAGATGAATTTTGTAAAACGCAGAAACACGGGTATCACAAATTGTGTTGAAGAGTACTATTACCAAGTTTCAAGTCAATTGGACAAAGTTATTTTTTTTTCATACAAAAAATTTTATTTATTTTCATGCTTCAGACGATCTAGCTTGAAATGTTTATATGAAATGATATAAAATAAAAAAATACGGGTCTGTTAAATTTTCATAAAGTTAACGTACAAAAAATTTGTGTACTGATTAAAAAATAACCCTGTATAAACGGCTGGCATGTTAAGCTAGCCTCTAGCTAATGGTTGTATATTTTGTCTTACCTTTTTAAGAATGCAATAAAGTATTTATCTATCTGACTGGCGTGGCTCGTGCTTCAGAGGGCACGTTAAGCTATCGGCCCTGGCTGGTGTCGATTGATTACAGTCGTTAAAACCAAGTCAGAGGCTTTGTGCGGTTTAAAGACTGACACCAGGGTTAGCACTACACAATAAGAAGAAGATTGGCGTTAAATATTCCTAATAAAATAAAAATTAAGACCCAAGAGCATGACTTTGACTGACTTTACTGGTGGCATGCTGGGGTAACTTTACCATGGAAAACAAAATTCTGATTTTGAAAGTAAACAAAGAACAACCTTCTCCAAGGAACCCAAAATTCTCAAAAAGTTTTTTGAATTTTCAATTCAAATATCTTACTTACTTACTTCGCTGGCTCAACGACCCAAAGTGGATCTTGGCCTCCCACATTAAAGCGCGCCATTCTATTCTATCTTGTGCCAATATTGACCAGTCGGGCACTTTCAGTTCTTTTAGGTCTTTGGCGACTTCATCTTTCCAGCGATATCTTGTACGATCCACCGGGCGATTTAATGGAGGGACCGTGATCTGGCCGATTTTAATGTACGGCTGTGAAACTTGGACATTAACATTGAAGGAGGAAAATTGCCTCTTAGTCGCAGAAAGGAAAATCCTCCGAAAGATTCTGAGGAGATGAGGGAGAGTGGAGGCGAAGGTATAACAGAGAAATTTAAATATCTACCCCACTATTATTACAAATGCGAAAAAACTGTCTTTATGTTACGCTTGATTTGACGCCTGAACCGCTGAACCGTTTTCGATGAAAGGTACAGAGATATAACCTAGTGCCCTTTACCCACAGGCATGCCAGGCGCCCAGCAGGCCGGGTACGGGCCGCCCGCCTCGGGCTACCCCCCGCAGTACGCGCCCCCGTTCCCCGCGCAACAGCCCGCGTACCCCGCGCAACAGTATCAGCAGCAGAAACGACTTGATCCGGATCAGATGCCTAGTCCTGTAAGTTAGGATTATTGTCTTTTTCTAAGCTTCCCCCAGACTTTTTAAGCGCTCGTAGCCCAGTAGCGCTCACTGATCTAAACCGATCAGTGAGGTTAAGCAACTTGCACAGAGGCATTGATGTGTAACCAAAGTGGCAATTTATCACAAATGTTACCGTGCTTTGGACAAATGTTAACGTGCCCACGTTAAGCTGTCGGTCCCGGCTGTTGTCGATCGACTACAGTCATTAAAACCAAGCCAGAGGCCATTGTGCAGTTTGAAAACTCTGACACCAGGGTTAGCCAAGTTCGCCACATACTTGACTACACCTACACGATAAGAAGAAGAAGATTAGAGAAATTCCGAATCAACACAAGGAAAATTTTACCCTATTCGTGTATATAGAAGATTTCATTTCTGTTGCGTTTGAATTTGGACATATGTCACGCAATTCACGATCATTTTTCAATATTAATCGAAAACAAAAGAAATGCAAGCTTCTAGTGTTACTTTAAGGTTATAATTTCCTTAGCAATCCACTCTTCTAAGAGTGGGCTTGTTTATCGTTCTGAAAGCTACTAAGATGAATATGATAGTGCATATTCCTTGTTTGGGTATTTATTCATGTGTCGTACATCTTTGTTTGATTGTGACGCTACCTCTTGTGTAAAAAGCAAATGTTTCTTCTCGGATCATGGGTAAAGACGGATAGTCTTTATGTATGTTCTGAGGGACTCACGATACAAGAGAAAATCTTATTGTGGGCCTTTGAGTGTGTAGTGTTTATTTATTATTTCCTTAGTAATCTAGAGTGGTCTTGTTGCTCGTGCTGGAAGCTTCAAAGATTAATCGCGCATTTCTTGTTTGGGGATTTCTTCATGTGTTGTTTACATCTGACTCTGACACACACAACACTCCATAATAACTTCGTAACCTTCTTATTTATTACGTGTATTTGTACCTGTAGTTGTTTTGTATGTTGTGTATATGTTTAAAGCAATGAATGTGTTCTTTATCTATCTATCTATTTTTGATTGTAGATCCAAGTAATGGCAGACGACCAAGCCAACCGCGGCGGCGTGTTCGTGACCAACGACAAAGGGCTGGTGCCCCCGCTGGTGACCACCTCGTTCACGGTAGACGACCAGGGCAACGCCAGCCCGCGCTATGTCCGCAGCTCTATGTACTCCGTGCCCGTCACACCCGACCTGCTCAAACAGACTGCTATGCCTTTCTGTCTCGTGGTAAGTCATTTTTAACATCTAAGAGAGTTATAAGTTTAACGTGTCTGTGTGTCTGTGTATCAGTCTGTGGTATCGTAGCTCCCAAACGGCTGAACCGATTTCCGTTTAGTTTTTTTTTGCGTCTTAGATAATTTTATCCCGAGTGTTCTTAGCCATGTTTCATGAAAATCTGTTCAACCGTTTAAAAGTTATAAGCAATCGGACGTCGGGGGTGATTCAAAATTTTTAATTTTAGTGTTATTTCTAGTAGTATAGTGGTGAGTGCTACCTTCGTCATCAAAATAACTAACTCATGAATGTCTTTTAACGAGATATCTCAGAAAATATACACCGTCCAAGAATGGAACCTTGTGGGACGCCTATGCATGTGGATCGCGAATCTTGCCAATCTCACACCGTTAACACTAAGATTATGATCTCGATTGACATGACACGATTGATTGACACAACAGAACATGGCGTGTTTGTCTTCTAACGCTATACTTATGTAGTTTCTTGAATAAGGTGTTGCGCTCGACTCAATCAAAGGCCTTAAACGAATCGCAAAAGGCAATTATTGCTGCCACTATTGACTAACATCACAGCGGTTTATCAGTCCGGCTATTATGTGTGCTGTTCGATAATGTTGCCGGTCTTCTATCTTTTGTCAGGACTATGGAGTAACAGCCAGTAAAATATAATGTGTGTTTGGTTCGCCTAATGTGTATCTAAGTTCGTTCTAATTGTGATCTATCGCAAGTGGACGGGAAACTTGTGTGAATAGTAATTAGGGGCACCATCTGTATTTTGAGCAAATTATACACTGAGAAAACATGTTTAGAACAAATCTAGTTTTAGTGAAACATTTAATGTCCCATTTCTACAGATAAAGCGATCTAAAGCTTGTTTGTATTTCATGTTTTTCTCTAGTGTATCTTGTTTTACTGTGTGATTTTGCTTGTTACATGTGTTGTGAAGTTGTGATGTCCGAAATAATTCTTTCTTTCTTTCTTGCAGATATCTCCAATGGCCGAAACAGTGGGCAATGAGTCAGAGCCCCCACTGCTGGACTTCGCAGCATTAACGGGGTCAGTGACGATGGGTCCGGTGCGATGCAGTCGATGCAAGGCCTACATGTGTCCCAATATGAAGTTTGTGGATGCTGGCAGACACTTTAAGTGCGCCTTCTGTAAAGCCACTACTGAAGGTAAGGAGTTATACGTTTTTAAGAGGATTATTAGTTGAGAAGTTAAATCAGATTGTTTCTATCTAGATCGTTTGTTCGTACACTTATAACTCAAGAACGGCTAGACCGATTTTCATGGTTTTTAATTTGTTGTATTTATCTCCGTCCCGAATAGCAGAATAACTGTTAAAAACATTGGAAAATTTACGAAAAAAATTTTCACGGGAACGGAGTCGCGTGCGGACAGCTAGTCCCTACTAATCCCTACTATAATATTATAAATGCGAAAGTAACTCTGTCTGTCTGTCTGTCCGTTTTTCACGGCTTAACTACTGAACTGATTTTTATGAAATTTGGTACAGAGATAGATTAGAGCCTAGGAAAGGACATAGGCTACATTTTATCTCACAGTTGGGCACGATATAGCTTGTAGTCCGCGGGCGGAGTTTTATTTTTTATATTTATATGTGATACCAACAGCTGTGACTTAAGTAGGATATAACAATGTTAATTACAGTTTTCCACAATTGTTGACTGTGGCAACCTGTAATGAATATATTTGTGTGCGTGGTTGCGTACACGAGACGTACACACGCGACGCGTACGCTCCCCGCCGCGATGTAAAAGTATAGTATATTGTAAGTGAACTCGCTGTGCGGGATCACTGTCTTGCAGTTTTGTGGGAGTATATTTTTGTTTCTAAGATTATTGTAAGAGTTTTCAATAATAGTACATTATTGAAAAGGCTGCGAAATTGGTAATAGGGATGTTGACTAATACTTTTTTATTGTTTATCTTAAAAAGAAACAGAGTCCGAAACTCAAAACCAAAATAATTTTTGAAAACTATCGGGAAATAAAAAAGTTACAAGCTATTAAATTTCAATAGAGGGGGAAACTCTCAAACAACGAAAAAGAGATGCACGTGACGTCACCGCCATTTGTTCGCGTAGGTAAAAACGAGATAGCTAGCTCTCCCCACAAAACGAGATAGCTAGTCCTCACGATAATAAATGCTAAATGTTTCATACAACCATATACAACATTGCTGGAATGTCGTAATGTTTCAAATTCATAAAACGCTCCAGCAATGGATTTGGTTTTATTTGGCCGTAAATTCGATACTTCGCGTGTTCTTTTTTTTGAATAATGTCAATATTTCCACGCATGTTTGTTAAATAGTAGATTACCCAACAAGTGAAAAAAAGGTGAATTCTTTTCGAGGCATTGAGTTGTATCCTGAGCGGATCGAGGGATACAAGAGCCGATTTTTTTTCATGTGTTAGGTACTCTACTTTTTACCATTGACTTCGAGAAAAAGAAAATAATTACTCTGTGACAGTAAATTATCAACAATGCTTTAACGCGAAATGACTCTGGAACGAGAGGTTCACTTTCATCACAGGATGTCAAACTCATTTTATGATTTTGAGACAAAAACTTTTAACAGAAACTTTTAATTGCATGAAAATTGCACAGAAAATTGGCTGAATTCCTTATTCTAAATTAAAAAAATTTTACCGAGCCATATTCCATACAGCCAGTTATTACATACAGCCAAGTTTTAGTACGTTTTTATAGCGAGAGTATGCAACCTTCTTGCACATTTTCTTTTGTTTTCTTACTAAAATCCATATATTCGCGCATGTTCCAAATTCAAAATGTTCTATTCACTCAGTGAAATAAACAGCGTTTTATTCACTGTTTTTGAAGAATAACGGACCCTTTTTCGAGGGGCAATGGTAAAAATATAAAAATAAATAATACTAATAAGTAACGTGCCCGTACGTGGCGTGCAGTCCCGATGGAGTACACGCAGTACGTCAACAGCATGCAGCAGTACGGGCGCGTGCCGGCAGAGATGGCGCTCGGCACCTACGAGATAGTGGCCACCAAGGAGTACTGCCGGGTAATTATAACGCTTTACTTCAGTTTTATTAATCAATAATAGGTTCACTCTCGACTAAAACCTAACTTCTTTAGGGTCGACGATGTAGCGAAGTCACTTAGAAAAAGATCCTCAGGCGAGATATTTTCTCGCTCGAAGTATATCGCTGGAAACGTCGATTTGGGCGAGCGACCACGAGCGAGTGGGGGTCTTGACCAAATGCGTGACACATGTGTTTTTTAAGTTGTTGTGACAATACAGTGTATTAAAATGGAAATGACGCATGTATTTTTTATTTATTTATTATAAGATGGGTTAACTCTTGACCTCAATCTTGTCAAAGATGAGGTCGACGATGGAGCGAGTTAACCCAAAAAATGCCTATAAAGGCACTGGTACACTCAAGAGCACGTCAAGCTTGACACTTCGGACTTTGGACCGGCCCTGCATTGTATGGCGTGCAGTATAGATCAGAGCTCAGCTTATACTGGTATCGTAAAGCGTGACCTGCTCTTGACTGTATTCCCACGCACCGACGGAACACAGCAAGCTGTTTGGCGTCGGACTTCGGTAGGAGGGTGGTCGCGCCAGACGGCCCTTTACAGAGCCTACCACACCACATGAGACCATAGGACGACACCTCAGATTCAGAAAAAAATGAAGTGTCGTTGCCTGGGATGGATTACTAGGAGGCAGGTCTCATTTGTGTTTCCTTAGTCGCCTCTTACGACACCCACGAAAAGAGATGGGGTGGTGTTATTCTCAACCGATCACCACACCGTTAAAAATTAATATAAATTAATTAAAAAAAAATCTTATCGTGTTGGTATAGTCAAATGTGTGGCGAACTTGGCTAACCCTGGTGGCACTTTTCAAACTGCATAATGGCCTCTGACTTTGTTTTAACAACTAGTTAATCGACAACAGCTGGGACCGATAGCACTTTGGTCACCCACCAGGTTCCTTGCCTCTGTGTAGGTCGCTTAACCTCACTAATCGGTGGAGATCAGCGAGGCCACTGGGCTACGATAGCTTTGTAGCTAATAAAATATATATGTATTTCAGAACAACAGCCTGCCCAACCCGCCGGCGATAGTGTTCGTGATCGACGTCTCATACAACGCGGTCAAAAACGGGCTGGTGCACACTGTCTGCGACAATATACTTAATATCATTAAGGTTAGTGCAAATTGAAGTTCAAAAGTGTTAATTTCATTGAACATACAAAATGATTCTGGAACATGTCAATATAGTAAATTACATTAGCACTTTTGACTTTGCCCCTATTCGCAAAGGTGCTGTCTTCCTCAGGAGAAGAATAGGCAAGAATAGGAAAGTCGCTCTTTTTAAGTCAATCATATAAATTTTCTTACTTCTAATTTTAATTGACTTAATATCTCAATAACTCTGGAGCTGAGCAATTTATTCCCATGGTTGCTTGTCTCATAGATAATCAGAAATTCTATAATAGCCCTTTTTACATTTTTTTTAATTGTTGTCTTTTCTAAAAGTGCTTTTCTACCAGCTTCTTAAATCTCACATTTTTTTTTTTAATTGTTGTCTTTTCTAAAAGTGCTTATCTACCAGCTTCTTAAATCTCAAATCTCATAATACCCACACAGTGCCAGACTCGAGTTGTGGGTTAGTGCTTTTTTATTTTTAACCCCTGCCAAATAATGAGTTTGACGTGTTCCTGTGTATCTGTATGTCTGTCTTTGGCATCGAAGCTCCTAAACGAATGGACCGATTTCGATGCGGATATTTTTGTTTAAAAGGTTATCAGCTAAAATTGGTTCAGCCGTTTAAGAGTTATCAGCGATGTATGTCGGAGGTGATACAACATTTTTGATTTTAGATTGAAGGTCATCGAATACTTTTTTATGTTTACCTATTAACTTAAAAACTTTATGTTTTTAAATTGTAAATTTGCCCTATGAATCAAACGTGTTATAATACTTTTACGTGTTATTATATTAGTTATATCTATGTTGGGTCTGAAGTTCCTTATTCTCTTTAGTACACACATCAACGCGGTGTAGGGATATTGCACGATTTTTCATACAAAAGAGGTCTGTTTGAGACGCTATAAAAGCATACTCGAGATACATGGAGGGCTATAATTTTCAAAGGAGCAAGTGCTAAACCTGAATTTTAAATTCTAGTCAATAAATTTTGTTTTACTTGAAATTTGGGAAAACGTGACGGAAACGAAACGAAAATACACTTTTTGTATGAAAATAGTCGAATTTACGCAAAAAAAAAATTCACAAATTTCAAGTAAAACAAATTTTATTGATTCGAATGGAAAATTCAGGTTTACCACTTGCTCGTCTGAAAGTAATAGCGCTCCATGTATCTCGAGTAATATTTATCGGAGCCTTGCTCCGTGCGTATTGCACCGCGGTCCTATGTCAAAATGTCAACATTGACAACGCCAGAGGGCGAGCAAGTCTTTGCGTGGGACCGGTGGTGTGCCGCAAGAGTTTGTCGTGCATCATGCTCGAGCTGCTGGTTACAATTTTTGCAGGTCCTTTGTCACCAATGGTTTCTTGACCAATTACGAACTGTAATTGCGTCTGTGTTGCCAGTTATTTCTCTTGTAATTTTAGCTTTATGAAAAAGTTTTTTTTTTATGAAATAGTTTTTATAACTATAGGTACTGATGAATATGATTGGAAAATATACAGGGCTTTAGGTATCTCTCTTTCAACCTCTCGGGTGGTTAATCAGTCCATGAAACTGAACAACTTCCCCAAGGAACATAGGTCAAAATACGAAAAAAAAATTTTGATCTCCCATACAAAATGTGCTGTACGCTGATGAAGTTTGTATAGGAACTCAAATTTTTTTTTTCGTATTTTGACCTATGTTCCTTGGAAAAGTTGTTCAGTTTCATGGACTGATTAACCACCCGAGAGGTTGAAAGAGAGATAGCTAAAGCCCTGTGTATTGCTTAAGATTCTCACGGTTATTTTCACTAGTTTTAAACATATTATAACCAGGGCTTGAATAACCGAAAAAATATCGGTTAAAACAGTTAGCGGTATGACGTCATACCTTTAAATTTTAGGTACCCATAAACAACGGTACCGTTATTTTCCGGTAGTTAAAAATTTCGGTAGCGAAATTATTTGGTAGCGCTAATTAACGGTATCATTATTTTTTGTGGTACATAAATGATTAAATAAAGGTTTTCTTTACACCCCACCGATGCCAGCTACGTCGCGCTGGCGTTTTTTCTGTATACCGAAATAATTTCGGTTACGGTAGCGATAAAAATAAAGGTACAATATTATTGTAAAATGATAAAGTTATCGGTTAAGGTATCGGTATAAACGGTATCGTAACCGTAATTCTTAACCGTTTTGACTCTACCTTTAAATTGATACGGTATTGAAATTTTATACCTGTACCCTACCGTTATACCTTAACCGTTTTCAAGCCCTGATTATAACATGTTCTTACCACGATTTTTTTGTCTTAAAATGAGTATTTGATATTTCGGCGCTGTTGCAAGTACCATGATCACGGATGAACTGGAAGTGTTTAGAGTTTTGCCTGTTTATAATATGTTTAAAATTACTGGAAATTATGTTTGTTACAGGCGATGCCAAAAGACGAACAAACTGGCAAGAGTTGGACCCGGGTCGGATTCATCACGTATAGCTCCACTGTACACTTCTATAATATAAAGGTAACTAATAGGGTGACTTTATTAACCGACTCCAAAAAAGGAAGCTCTCAATTCGATTGTATGTTTGTTTCGCGATAACTCTGCCAATTGTCGTCCGATTTTCAAAATCCTTCTTTTATTCGGATCTATCTAAAAATCACCATAAGAACGTTTTGGCTTGTGGTTATATCTGTTGATAGGCATTATTGGGATTGAAGTCGGTTGATTCTTACGTTTTTGACGTGGTAAAACAAAATTAAATACTTAACGGCGACGACCTGACCATAAAATTGAACGACTTGCTGGTACATAGGTATAATATACATATTTATAAAAAAATTTACTCCATTCATTTATAGTTCTTATGCTAAACTTGAAACTATTGGGTTGCTTGCTAATCGGGTGACCAAAGTCTAATCTGCTTTACCGAATCCTTACCAACATAAAAAATTTTAATGTGAAAGGGTGTTCATGTGTTGGTCTTTACTTCACGTCACAACGGAGCAAAGGATCTACTTGAGTTTTTCTCAGCCATAGGAGAGCAAGAGAGTGATATAGGCTACTTTATAGCACCAAAGAATTCGCGAGTGAAAAGTCCGCTTAGAATGGTAACCTCCACAATAGAGAAATCAATCTCCGGCTATGTGATACGCTGATCCCCGAAGCTCAGCTTTATCGTTTCGTCATGCGTTCTTATGATGAGCACAAGAAAAATTGATGGGTCTGAAGGATTTCTCCTCCATTTTTTTTTCTTCTAATGAGTGTCTATGTCACACTTAGGGCGACTTTCATCTAAGTCAGGGGTCGCCAACCGGTCGATCGCGACTGTTAGTCCAGTCGATCGTGGCAAGGCAAAAAAATAAAAAAACATTTCAGATTTAAGTTTTTTCTCTTAATATAATTTGAAAAAAGAAAAAAACTACATGATTGTGTCCTGAACTATGATGTTTCATTTAAGATTTCAAGAAGTATGTAATTGGTAGATCGCACAGGGTTTCGTTAGTAAACAGGAGATCTTGGGTATAATCAAGTTGGCCACCCCTGACCTAAGTGCTAAACGTATTTAACGGCCTAAACACATTTAACTCGACTGTCAAAGCAACAAAATCTGACAAATTAAACAAAATTTGTTTCGCTAAATACGTTTAGAGCACTCGGTGAAAGTCGCCCCTAAGATCTAAAGCCTCAACCAAATTTTAGATTAAAAAATATTAATAATTCCCATCAATCGTTATTCCGCAGGGTACCCTAGCCCAGCCGCAGATGCTGTCGGTGGGCGACGTGGGCGACATGTTCGTGCCGCTGCTGGAGGGGTTCCTCGTCACCCCCGACGACAGCGGGCCCGTGCTGGGCACGCTGCTGGCACAGCTGCCCGCCATGTTTGCAGACAACAAGGAGACGGAGATCATACTGCTGCCTGCGGTGCAGGTATGAATTACTGGCCGATTAAAGGGTTCTGTAGGTTCGTGTGCTACTAGTAGGCCGATGTGCCACTAGTAGGCCAATGTGCCATTATTGGGCCGATGTGCCATTATTCGGCCGATGTGCCATTATTGGGCCGATATGTAATTATTCGGCCGATGTGCCATAATTGGGCCGATGTGCCATTTTTCGGCCGATGTGCCAATATATGGCCGATGTGCATATATTGGCACATAAATACTGCTAAAGGCGGCCGACACGTGCGGGCAGCTGCTAGTGTCCCACACGAGTCTGCCCGCATGTCAATTGAATAAAGTGTCTGCTGTATCTATCTATGTTATGTCCCCCCAGGCAGGTCTGGAGGCCCTAAAGGCGGCCGACACGTGCGGGCAGCTGCTAGTGTTCCACACGAGTCTGCCCGCATGTCAATTGAATAAAGTGTCTGCTGTATCTATCTATGTTATGTCCCCCCAGGCAGGTCTGGAGGCCCTAAAGGCGGCCGACACGTGCGGGCAGCTGCTAGTGTTCCACACGAGTCTGCCCGCATGTCAATTGAATAAAGTGTCTGCTGTATCTATCTATGTTATGTCCCCCCAGGCAGGTCTGGAGGCCCTAAAGGCGGCCGACACGTGCGGGCAGCTGCTAGTGTTCCACACGAGTCTGCCCGCATGTCAATTGAATAAAGTGTCTGCTGTATCTATCTATGTTATGTCCCCCCAGGCAGGTCTGGAGGCCCTAAAGGCGGCCGACACGTGCGGGCAGCTGCTAGTGTTCCACACGAGTCTGCCCGCATGTCAATTGAATAAAGTGTCTGCTGTATCTATCTATGTTATGTCCCCCCAGGCAGGTCTGGAGGCCCTAAAGGCGGCCGACACGTGCGGGCAGCTGCTAGTGTTCCACACGAGTCTGCCCGCATGTCAATTGAATAAAGTGTCTGCTGTATCTATCTATGTTATGTCCCCCCAGGCAGGTCTGGAGGCCCTAAAGGCGGCCGACACGTGCGGGCAGCTGCTAGTGTTCCACACGAGTCTGCCCGCGTGCCCGGCGCCCGGACGACTCGCCAACCGGGAGGACAGGAAACTGCTAGCTACCGATAAGGAGAAGCAGATACTTAGTGAGTTTTACTGTTTTTATAAAAAAAAAAAACCAAATAAAGAATCCATACTTTCTTACTAATATTGTATGAAAATGACTTCCTTATTTATATATTTTGTTTCCTTTTTTTTTAATTCTTTTTTATCACTAATTTTACTCCTAGTATTCTCGTGTGTTCCTTTTGCTTTGTGTTGCCTAGAAGAGATCGTTGTAAGATACATAACAGAATTTGTATTTGAAAATGCTCGAAAAATAAACATTTTTGTCTATCTCTTTCTGACAAAACAAGATTTTGTATTGAATTTATATGGCGGTATTCAACTTTGACGTCATCGTTTAGTATTTCCCTCTCTGTTTAATTGAGAGATTTAAACATTCATATCTTTCTTATTTTTAAAGATATTAAAAAACTATTTACACCAGGCTATTTATCAAGGAAAGAAGTTTCAATTTAAACAGTAAAAAAAGTTAGTCATTGACTCCATTACGGAGCTATTTCCGAGCACTGCATTGTAAAGTATACAGGGCTTTAGGTAAATCACTTTTAACCTCTCTGGTGGTTAATCAGCCCATTTAACTGAACAACTTTCCCATGGAACAAAGGTCAAAATACGAAAAAAAATTTTGATCTCCCATACAAAATGCGCTATGAAGTTTGTATGGGAACTCAACATTATTTTTTTCGTATTTTGACCTATGTTCCTTGGGGAAGTTGTTCAGTTTCATGGGCTGATTAACCACCAGAGAGGTTAAAAGTGATTTACCTAAAGCCCTGTATAATACTCTCCCCCATAGGTCCAGCAACAACAGCCTACAACGAGCTAGGCCAGTCCTGTTCAGCGGCCGGCGTCAGCGTCGAGCTGTTCATAGCTAACAACTCGTACGTGGACGCGGCCACCATCGGACAGCTGCCCAGACTCACCGGCGGGCAGATACACAAGTACACCTACTTCTCTGTAAGTATATTATATAATGTTTTTTTTATATTTATTTTATTAATATGATGTACACAACAGACAGCAATCAAATAATAATACTAGCTTTTCGCCCGAGACTTCGTTCCTGTGGGATTTTTTTCGTCAATTTCAAAAGCGTGAATATAACAAGATGACGAGACAAGCTTGAACATGACAAAAAAAGCTGTTTAAAAAATGGAACCAACGAAAGCGTTGATAGCAGTAACTGTAAAGTGAAAAGAAACTTGTATCGCCCTCTACATGTATAGCTTATAATATAACTTTTTAAAGGTTGAACCCAGTTTTATAAAATATAGCCAAGAAGTATCTCGATCACATTGGCTTTAAAAAAAATGACATTTGATTTGACTAATTTTAAGGACATTCGTTTTTGGCCCAAAGCCAAAGTGTCGGCCAAAGAAAAAAATGTAACCTTACGATTGGATAGTTCCATCCAACTATTTTTCACTATTTTGCCATAGCTCTACGGTCACTTCTTCAACTGTTTTTTTTAAGGTGGAAAAACTGGTTTTTCATACATTTTAAAGTTGCTCTGATTTGGATGAAATTCGGTTAAGAGTGTATTTGGGGACGCAGATTCCGAATATGGAACCGATGTTTAGATTCTGCCATTTTTTAATATGGCCGACATACAAAGAGTAGTAAGGCGATTTTTAATTATTTAGACCCATTATTGTTTAGAAATATTTGCATGCCAGGCAGTGGCCGAATATGACAGAACCACATTTTAAAATAAGCCCATCTTTGTACTCATATTCAGCAAATAAATGATTTGATTTGATTTGAGGACAGAGGCCGAAAATATCAATGATAGTGTCGTTTTCATAGTTTTTTACGGTGCTGATTACGAATATTACAATCATTTTGGTATCCAAAATGGCGGATGTGCATTTTTAAACAGTGACTGGGTGTTAATAGTAAATTTTTTCGCCTTCCGGTTTTCCTTCCGGTTTTTTTTTGGTATAAGTACAAATACATCTCTAAATTTAATTTCGTCCGAATTGCAGCGACTTTAAAATGTATGAAAACAAATTTTTCAACTTAAAAAAAACATTTGAAGCAGTGAATGTAGAGATTTAGTGCCATATTGAAAAATGGTCGGAGGGAACTACTCAATCAGGAGGGGACATTTGTTTTGCTGGCCAGCACTTTGGATTTTTGGGCCAAACATTGTATGAGCCGTGAATGACCTCCTTTTGTTATTCAGGCCGAGACGGATGGCCCGCGCCTCGTGGCGGATGTAATCCGCGTGGTGTCACGTAGCACAGCGCATGACGCCGTGATGCGCGTGCGCACCTCCACCGGCGTGCGCGCCACAGACTTCTACGGACACTTCTTCATGTCCAACACCACTGACGTAGAGCTCGCCGCCATCGGTGAGTTACATATAGGGTAGATGACAGATATTGAATACTATACATATAATTTATTAATAAAGATAACATAATAATACAATTCGAAAAAAACAAACAAACAAAGAACGTATAGCCGACGAAACAGTTTTGTCTATCTCTTTCTTACAAAATGAAATTTTGTATGCAACTGAAATGACGGTACTCAACTGTGACGTCACTAGTTTGGATTTTTTTTTTGTTTTCAAGCATAATTTCGAACTCTGTTATCATATCATGTATGTATTTTAATTTGATAAAAAAATCCAACATTAATTTTTATCTTTAATTTCCAAACAGACGCAGACAAAGCAGTAGGCATCGAAATAAAACACGATGACAAGTTAACGGCAGAAGATGGCGTCTACATCCAAGCAGCATTATTATACACGCACCGCTCAGGACAGAGGAGGCTCAGGGTTATCAACCTCGCGCTCGCCGTCGCGCATCAACTAGCGGACGTGTATAGGAGCATGGAGCTAGATACTACCGTCAACTTCCTCACTAAACAAGGTTAGTTGGTTGCAAGGTACTAACAATGTTACAAGATAAAAAAGGTTATAAGGTACTAACAATGTTACAAGGTATTAACAATGTTACAAGGTACTGACAAGGTTACGAGGTACGAACAAGGTTATAGGGTGCTAATACGGTTACCCGGTAGCTAGATCAGGAAATACCAACACCGACCGGAACAGAGGAGACTATGGGTTATCAACCTCGCGCTAGCCGTCGTACATCAACTAGCGGACGTGTATAGGAGCATGGAGCTAGATACTACCGTCAACTTCCTCACTAAACAAGGTTAGTTGGTTGCAAGGTACTAACAATGTTACAAGATAAAAAAGGTTATAAGGTACTAACAATGTTACAAGGTATTAACAATGTTACAAGGTACTAACAAGGTTACGAGGTACGAACAAGGTTATAGGGTGCTAATACGGTTACCCGGTAGCTAGATCAGGAAATACCAACACCGACCGGAACAGAGGAGACTATGGGTTATCGACCTCGCGCTAGCCGTCGTACATCAACTAGCGGACGTGTATAGGAGCATGGAGCTAGATACTACCGTCAACTTCCTCACTAAACAAGGTTAGTTGGTTGCAAGGTACTAACAATGTTACAAGATAAAAAAGGTTATAAGGTACTAACAATGTTACAAGGTATTAACAATGTTACAAGGTACTAACAAGGTTACGAGGTACGAACAAGGTTATAGGGTGCTAATACGGTTACCCGGTAGCTAGATCAGGAAATACCAACACCGACCGGAACAGAGGAGACTATGGGTTATCGACCTCGCGCTAGCCGTCGTACATCAACTAGCGGACGTGTATAGAAGCATGGAGCTAGATACTACCGTCAACTTCCTCACTAAACAAGGTTAGTTGGTTGCAAGGTACTAACAATGTTACAAGATAAAAAAGGTTATAAGGTACTAACAATGTTACAAGGTATTAACAATGTTACAAGGTACTAACAAGGTTACGAGGTACGAACAAGGTTATAGGGTGCTAATACGGTTACCCGGTAGCTAGATCAGGAAATACCAACACCGACCGGAACAGAGGAGACTATGGGTTATCAACCTCGCGCTAGCCGTCGTACATCAACTAGCGGACGTGTATAGGAGCATGGAGCTAGATACTACCGTCAACTTCCTCACTAAACAAGGTTAGTTGGTTGCAAAGTACTAACAATGTTACAAGATAAAAAAGGTTATAAGGTACTAACAATGTTACAAGGTATTAACAATGTTACAAGGTACTAACAAGGTTACGAGGTACGAACAAGGTTATAGGGTGCTAATACGGTTACCCGGTAGCTAGATCAGGAAATACCAACACCGACCGGAACAGAGGAGACTATGGGTTATCGACCTCGCGCTAGCCGTCGTACATCAACTAGCGGACGTGTATAGGAGCATGGAGCTAGATACTACCGTCAACTTCCTCACTAAACAAGGTTAGTTGGTTGCAAGGTACTAACAATGTTACAAGATAAAAAAGGTTATAAGGTACTAACAATGTTACAAGGTATTAACAATGTTACAAGGTACTAACAAGGTTACGACGTACGAACAAGGTTATAGGGTGCTAATACGGTTACCCGGTAGCTAGATCAGGAAATACCAACACCGACCGGAACAGAGGAGACTATGGGTTATCAACCTCGCGCTAGCCGTCGTACATCAACTAGCGGACGTGTATAGGAGCATGGAGCTAGATACTACCGTCAACTTCCTCACTAAACAGGGTTAGTTGATTTCAAGGTACTAACAATGTTACAGGGTTATTATTAGGTACTAACAATGTTACAAGATATTTGCAATGTTACGAGGTATGAACGGCCGCAACTCAGGTTACCACACGCGTACACTCTGTGCTGTTGTGATAAGAGCGGTTTTGCAATGAAAATGGAGTAACCTGATGCGCTGGCCTCTGTACTAACAAGGTTATGAGGTACGAATAAGGTTGTAAGGTACTAAAAAGATTACAAGGTAGCTAGGTCAGGACAGTGGCGTGCATTCCATACAAGCATAAAAGCAGTGCCTACCCTAGGGTATTCAAGGAAAATAAAACAAAAATTAAATATATAATGTAACTAACGATCACAGAATCAAAAAAAAATGAGTACAATAAGTTGTGAAAAATGTGGTGATGATGTTTTTTTGCCGAAACTGCGTAATTTTCAAGTTTACCTTATCAAGAAAAAGTAAACATTATCGCAAAAGGCCGAGTAAGACATTTTAATACTAAAATATAAGACATTCATAATAATTGGCTCACGGGCTATGTGTATACTAACCGCTTATTTTGTGTTCCGTGCATTTTGTTTTCAAACTGTTATACCTACATATAAAAGTTTGGAAGCACAGGTTATTTTGATTTGAATAACCTTAGGTTGTTTTAACTAACATTCTAAAATCTTAATAATTTTCATCACTAAAAGTTCACTGCCTACCCTGCCTAAAATGTCTATGCACGCCACTGGGTCAGGAAATACTAGCACCGACCGGGACAGAGGAAGTTAAGGCCGCATCAGATAGTACCACTATCAACTTCCTCACTAAACAAAGTAGCGCCGATCGAAACAGTGGAGTTTTTATTTATGATATCTAAGCTAAACAATAAATCCCCAAAATCCCCTTCGTGTCTCGAAGGGAGGCCCGTACCCCTCGGTGGGGATGTATATGAGCTGGTAAAAAAAAAGCTAAACAAACCGATTTTTTAAATCTTGTATCGAGTTGCATCCCTGATTTTATTTTCTTTTTTACTGATTTTTTTTGTAGTTTTTTGTAAGTAAAACTATGATATTGTTACAGCGGTATGGGCGCTGCGCGAGCACACTCCCCGCTCCGTGCGCGAGACGCTGTCCGCTCGTTGCGCCAAGTCACTAGCCGCCTACCGCCGGCACTGCGCCTCCCCGTCCTCGGCGGGACAGCTCGTGCTGCCCGAGTCCATGAAGCTACTGCCGCTGTACACCTCCTGCATACTGCGGTCCGACGCCATCGCTGGAGGTAACTCATTCATTCATGTCACTGGTGGATTGGCTGAAATGCCTAGTATCCAGGCCATAATGGTTCAAAAAGTCACTGGCTGCTTGGCCTAAATGCCTAGTATCCAGGCCATAATGACGGCTTCGTTTAAAAGCCTAGTATCTAGGCCATAATCGTTCAAAAAGTCACTAGCTGCATACCGACAATGTGGCTTGTTTTTTTTTGAACATTTATGGCCTGGAAACAATGTGCCTTTAATATCTAGTTTTTTTATTCACTCTTTCGTTCAATCACTCATTTTTGTATACTGCGTACGTAAAGTCCTTTAGTTAAGTGTCTTATAAAAGTTTTAGTTTTCAAATTGAAAGATACCGATAGTACTAATACTAAATAAACTTGACTCTGATCTGAAAACTCAATTCGAACATTGTTCTTATTTTCAAGGTGTAATGTGTTTCCATTAACTTAAGTTTTATTTTTGTGGCAGGTCCCGACATAACCTGTGACGACAGATCATGCGCGATGTACCGCGCGTTAACAGCCGACGTGTCCACCTCAGTTGTGTACACCTACCCGAGGCTACTACCATTACATCGTCTACCGAACGAGACGCCAACACCACTGCGGGCTTCTATCGACAAGATGACCGACTCCGGAGTATATCTACTAGGTAACTATAGAGCTATGTCGAGATACTTACATTGTGTACACCTACCCGAGGCTACTACAGCTACATCGTCTACCGAACGACACGCCAACACCACTGCGGGCTTCTATTAACAAGATAACCGACTCCGGAGTATATCTACTAGGTAACTATGGAGCTTTGTCGAGCTACTTACAGTAGTGTACACCTACCCGAGGCTACCACCATTACATCGTCTACCGAACGAGACGCCAACACCACTGCGGGCTTCTATCGACAAGATGACCGACTCCGGAGTATATCTACTAGGTAACTATAGAGCTATGTCGAGATACTTACAGTAGTGTACACCTACCCGAGGCTACTACAGCTACATCGTCTACCGAACGACACGCCAACACCACTGCGGGCTTCTATTAACAAGATAACCGACTCCGGAGTATATCTACTAGGTAACTATGGAGCTTTGTCGAGCTACTTACAGTAGTGTACACCTACCCTAGGCTACTACCGCTACATCGTCTACCGAACGACACGCCAACACCATTGCGGGCTTCTATTGACAAGATAACCGACTCCGGAGTATATCTACTAGGTAACTATAGAGCTATGTCGAGATACTTACATTGTGTACACCTACCCGAGGCTACTACAGCTACATCGTCTACCGAACGACACGCCAACACCACTGCGGGCTTCTATTAACAAGATAACCGACTCCGGAGTATATCTACTAGGTAACTATGGAGCTTTGTCGAGCTACTTACAGTAGTGTACACCTACCCGAGGCTACCACCATTACATCGTCTACCGAACGAGACGCCAACACCACTGCGGGCTTCTATCGACAAGATGACCGACTCCGGAGTATATCTACTAGGTAACTATAGAGCTATGTCGAGATACTTACAGTAGTGTACACCTACCCGAGGCTACTACAGCTACATCGTCTACCGAACGACACGCCAACACCACTGCGGGCTTCTATTAACAAGATAACCGACTCCGGAGTATATCTACTAGGTAACTATGGAGCTTTGTCGAGCTACTTACAGTAGTGTACACCTACCCTAGGCTACTACCGCTACATCGTCTACCGAACGACACGCCAACACCATTGCGGGCTTCTATTGACAAGATAACCGACTCCGGAGTATATCTACTAGGTAACTATAGAGCTATGTCGAGATACTTACAGTAGTGTACACCTACCCTAGGCTACTACCGCTACATCGTCTACCGAACGACACGCCAACACCATTGCGGGCTTCTATCGACAAGATGACCGACTCCGGAGTATATCTACTAGGTAACTATAGAGCTATGTCGAGATACTTACAGTAGTGTACACCTACCCGAGGCTACTACAGCTACATCGTCTACCGAACGACACGCCAACACCACTGCGGGCTTCTATTAACAAGATAACCGACTCCGGAGTATATCTACTAGGTAACTATGGAGCTTTGTCGAGCTACTTACAGTAGTGTACACCTACCCTAGGCTACTACCGCTACATCGTCTACCGAACGACACGCCAACACCATTGCGGGCTTCTATTGACAAGATAACCGACTCCGGAGTATATCTACTAGGTAACTATAGAGCTATGTCGAGATACTTACATTGTGTACACCTACCCGAGGCTACTACAGCTACATCGTCTACCGAACGACACGCCAACACCACTGCGGGCTTCTATTAACAAGATAACCGACTCCGGAGTATATCTACTAGGTAACTATGGAGCTTTGTCGAGCTACTTACAGTAGTGTACACCTACCCGAGGCTACCACCATTACATCGTCTACCGAACGAGACGCCAACACCACTGCGGGCTTCTATCGACAAGATGACCGACTCCGGAGTATATCTGCTAGGTAACTATAGAGCTATGTCGAGATACTTACAGTAGTGTACACCTACCCGAGGCTACTACAGCTACATCGTCTACCGAACGACACGCCAACACCACTGCGGGCTTCTATTAACAAGATAACCGACTCCGGAGTATATCTACTAGGTAACTATGGAGCTTTGTCGAGCTACTTACAGTAGTGTACACCTACCCTAGGCTACTACCGCTACATCGTCTACCGAACGACACGCCAACACCATTGCGGGCTTCTATCGACAAGATGACCGACTCCGGAGTATATCTACTAGGTAACTATAGAGCTATGTCGAGATACTTACAGTAGTGTACACCTACCCGAGGCTACTACAGCTACATCGTCTACCGAACGACACGCCAACACCATTGCGGGCTTCTATTGACAAGATAACCGACTCCGGAGTATATCTACTAGGTAACTATAGAGCTATGTCTAGATACTTACAGTAGTGTACACCTATCCGAGGCTACTACCGCTACATAATCTACCAAACGAGTTGCCAATCGACATTGACTCTATCGACAGCAGGATTGACTCCGGAGTATATCTTCTTGGCAACTATGAAGTTGAAGCTACACAAACAGAAAGGTACAAAATACAAATAGTAATTTAGAACAAAGCAACCCCTGAGTTTCTCTTTGAACATATACAAACGAGTGTACAAATTATTGTGTCATATTTTAATGTAACCTCAAAAAATATATTATTTTGAGTTTCAGTGTGTACAGTTATGTATTGACGGTTTCATATCTCTAGTGTAGTCGGGCAGAGTTAGGTTTTGCGTCAAGGAAATTGTAACCAGCAATTACAAAATGATTTTCTATAGATCCTTGAATTAGTGTAAACATATTCATTTTGTACAACTTTAAAGTTGCAACGCAGCTGGCAAAAAAAAATTCCAAAACTGTCAAAACAGGTTTTTTGCGATTTACCGGTAAACTACACGTCTGGCGTTAAAAAGTGTTATGTAACAAAAAAACTGCAATATAAAAGACTAACAAAATTAGTTTTGTTGAGTCCCGATCGGTTTGGTAGTTTTTGCGTAATCCGCAAAAAACCGCGTTTTTTGGCCATTTTTTCTAAATTCAATAACTCTCGTTGTATATTATATAAAGAGCTGAAATTTGGACTGAAGGTAGATATTATAGCTTCTAACATCTGTACTAAATTTTAGCTCGATCACATTTAAACTTTTTGCAAACCGCGGCAAAAACTGAAAAATGGTCCTCTCGTAAAATGGTTCTAAAACAGTTTGTAGACGACTTTTGGAACCTCTCATTCTCTTTCCCTAATCCTTCTCTACGATATGTCAAAGTTTCATAAAGTTTAAGCGAGTGCAAGTCCCTAAAACGTTGATCACAAAGAGGACCATTTTTCAGTTTTTGCTGCGGTTTATTTTCGAGATTCAAAAGTCTCTATGTAGTCTACAAACTGTTATAGAACCATTTTACGAGAGGACCATTTTTCAGTTTTTGCTGCGGTTTGCAAAAAGCTTAAATGCTATCGAGCTAAAATTTGGTACAGATATTAGAGGATTTTATATCTACCTTCAGTCCAAATTTCAGCTCTTTATAGTAGAGTAATTAACTAATTAAGCAGATTCATATTTTTCTACTGGACCGGTTGAGAACCTAACCGTGTGGTGATCGGTTGAGAATAACACCACCCCATCTCTTTCCGTGGGTGTCGTAAGAGGCGACTAAGGAAACACAAATGAGACCTGCCTCCTAGTAATCCATCCCAGGCAACGACACTTCATTTTTTTCTGAATCTGGGGTGTCGTCCTATGGTCTCATGCGGTGTGGTAGGCTCTGTAAAGGGCCGTCTGGTTCGCGACCACCCTCCTACCGAAGTCCGACGCCAAACAGCTTGCTGTGTTCCGTCGGTGCGTGGGAGTACCAGTGCCTTTATAGGCATTTTCAACTCGCTCCATCGTCGACCTCATCTTTGACCTTATGGTCAAGATTGAGGTCAAGAGTTAACCCATCTTATAATAATTAAAAAAAAGATTAAAGCAAACCACTTGGTATGATTGTTCCTTAGGTTAAAATAAGCCGACAAAGATCGGTAGCCCTCGAAAATATTCCCTCTGAACCGGGAGGAGGAGGGTCAAAGAGGTGCGCTGCCCGGCGTTACTTCAAAAAATATTACCACTCATTTGTAGCTACCAGGTTGAGTTTGGTATGGTTTTTGTATAAATCAATAACGAGGAATTCATTTCTGGTATTTATTTTACACATATGTGCAATGGTTTTTTAAATAATCGCAAAAATATAAAATTGTAATCACAAAAAACAACCTTTCGCAGCCTATATTTTTTAAGTGTTAAAAAAAATACCCAAATGTAGCCTGTTTAATTTTAATTTATAAAAACATAACTTAAGGGGGTTTCATATAGAATTATGACACGAAAAAATGTAGATCCCGACGCGGCGGACGGATTATTTGAGAGAAGGAAACTTTTTTTATTTGAATCATGTAATAATTTTATGATCTGATCCTTCTTATGATACCGAAGCGTTTATTTGATTTTTAAAATGTTTTTCTAATTTTGATATTTTGTGTTTTTTTAATTTTTTTCAGTGGGTAAAAAAAATGCGATTTTTAAAGATTTCCACGCAAAATCAAAACTATTGAAGCTGTAAGTTTAAAATTCTGCATTGATGATCTTCAGATATTTTGGAAACTTACTTAAATGAGGTGACCTAGAGTTCCCATGGGGAATTGATATGTACATTTGGTGTTTCAGTCGCAGCCCTCTATCTTTCAAACTATTATAGACAGCGTGTCCAAATTTTCAGGAAATACATATTTTTGTAGTAACTATCGTAAAATGTAATAAATAAAATTAAAAACCTGAACTACAGTGGGGCTCCCATATGACAAAACGTCCAAAATATCGTATTTTTGAAAAAATAATTGTTACTGATCTATTTCAAAAATCATACAATGTATATCCTTCAAAATTAGTACACATTGAAAACATACCTTACGTTATTTAAAAAAATATATTAAAACTGGCCAGATATGAGCCAAACTCAAGCAATAACATTTTGAAGCCAATGTAAATAAAAACAGTTTTTTTTCACGGTTTTTGGTTATTTACTATGGAATTGGCGTTTATAGTATGATGTGAGGCAAAAATGTTTAGTAAAACGAAGACACATACATCAAAGGTACGGATATTAAAGTTTCCGAGTCATAATATAAATAATAACAGTAATTCCATGAAAAATAACCAGGTAAATGTCACAAATACAGTTCGAGTGAGAGTTTGTTTAAATATATTTAGCTTGAGTCCGATTCTCTTTTGACTGTTATTCATATATTTTTTAACTAATGTAAAGTATGTTTTAAATGTGAACGAAGTTTAAGGTGTATGCATTATATCGTTTTTGAAATAGAGCAGTAACAAAAGTTGTAAAGGAAATGCGAAATTTTGGACGTTTGTCGTATGGGAACATTGTGATTCAGGTTTTTAATGTTATTTATTATATTTTACGACAGTTACTATCAAAATACGTATTTCCTGAAAATTTGGACATGCTCTCTATAATAGTTTTAAAGATAGAGGGCTGCGACTGAAACACCAAACGTACATATCAACTACAATTCGTTCCCATGGGAACTCTGTGTAACCTCATTTAGGTAAGTTTTCACAATATCTGAACATCATTTATGCAAAATTTCAAACTTACAGGATCAATAGCTTTGATTTTGTATGGAAAACTTTGAAAATCGGATTGTTTTACCTACCGAAAAAATCTTCCTTTGTATGGGAATTCCTCAATACCAGATAAAAATCAGATCGGCAAAATTTGAGGGTTAAACTTTTTTATTTATACCTCTAACAATGTAATAAAAAAAAGTTTCACGAAAGCCCTTTCAGTGGAACCGGGTTCCGAGGCTTTGACATTTTTTGGTCTTACGGCACTCCACTACTGGTCTTTGACATTGGAAAAACCCAAAAAAATAAAATTTATAAATAGATTAGAAAGCAAGTATTTGCTTCGATATCATAAAAAGGACCAGATTATAAAATTATTATATGATTCAAATAAAAAAAAGGTTACTTCTCTCAAATAATCCGTCCGCCGCGTCGGATCTTACATTTTTTTGTGTCATAATTCTATATGCAAACCCCTACTTATGTTATATTTTTATAAGTTTACATTAAACAGGCTACATTTGGATATTTTGATATTTTTTAACACTTATAGGTCTCTTAAATAAAAACATATAGGCTGCGAAAGGATTTTTTTTTGTGATTAAAATTTTATATTTTTGCGATTATTTAAAAAACCATTGCACATATGTGTAAAATAAATACCAGAAATAAATTCCTCGTTATTGATTTATACGAAAACCATACCAAACTCAACCTGGTAGCTACAAATGAGTGGTAATATTTTTTGAAGTAACGCCGGGCGGCGGTTCAGAGGGGATATTTTCGAGGGCTACCGATCTTTATCGGCTTATTTTAGCCCAAGGAACAATCATACCAAGTGGTTTGCTTTAATCCAATTTTCGAAACTCAACTCATTTTTTCCCTCTTACTGACTCTACTATTAGCCTATCAGGAGCAGATGGAAAACCCCAGATTTTTTTTCTTCTGATCACGCTATAAAGTTTTTTAGTTTCATGGGGAGAATCACCCCTTTTCCGTTAAATTATTATAAAATAGGGTTTATTATTTAAAAGCCTGTTTGCCTATTTATTAAGCTATACGTCCACGCTGAAGATTTGCAATTTGACACTGTCACTGACATATGTATTATGTATTATTTGTTAATGTAATTGTGAACTGTTGTGCACGTCTTAATCTTATAAAATGAACTCCTATTTCTTCTGGTCACCCTATAACTTGAGAATGGCTTGACCGATTTGGATGATTCTTGTTTGTTGTGTTCCTTGTTGTCAGGAGAAGGTTCTTATGAAAGAAAAAAACTAAGAAAGTTGTGCGGAACATTAGGAAATCTAAAGAAACGGAACAAAGTATACGCGCGTGCAACCGCGTCGAAACGTAGGGAATGGGTGAATAAATATGTATACGTGAATTTAGACCCGTTTTAGAATTTAATTATGTGTTCAAATCGCGAAAGTTTAAAGTGTCATAAGTATAGAACAGTCTTTCCCAACGTGGGCGATAACGCCCCCTTGTGGGCGCTGCAGGCCTAAAGGGGGGCGGTAAGAGACCCAGAAAAAAAAGGGGGCGTTGTGTAGGGCTTTGGGGTCGATTTATAATTTCATCTACCTAGCTAGGAAGACTCTTAGACACCGACTGAGCTCTCGACTCTCGACTACATCTTGTGAACATCAACTAATATTAATTAAGATATAGCTCAAACTCGGTTCGATATAATAGACCGCGGGCAATCATGTTTTAACAAGTTTTTGTTAAATAATCCGATTTGTACATTCCTGTATCAATCGGCTGGTTCTATAATACTTGTTCTTGCTTGTCGAGTACGATTGGGCGTCGAATGAGATAAACGAGTTTATGCACGTTGGTTGGTGCGTGCTGCTTATGCAATCCTATATAAACGACGTAAATTTATTTTATTTTCATTTGCGGTTTCGCGCATAATAGATAAGCAGTACTTCATTATAACACTTACGTATTTCTCAAAACAAAACAATGTCGGAAGTAAAAAAGAAGAGACGGCAATACTCTGCGGAATATATTAAATTCGGATTTATTGAAAATCCCACAAACCCGTCGTCGCCTTTGTGTCTTCTATGTCTAAAAACATTTTCGAACGAAGCAATGAAGCCTTCAAGACTGCAAGATCATTTGAATAAAATGCATCCAGATAAGAAAGACAAGAATGTAGCATATTTTCAAGACCTAGAGAAGAAGCATAATATTCAGCCAAGTGTATCAAAACTATTTTCGGCGGCTGCTAAGCAAGATGACGACGGACTTCGAGCTTCGTACAATATCTCTTTGTTAATTGCTCAAAAAGGCAAACCACACAACATCGGAGAAGAGTTAATTTTGCCAGCAATAAAGGAAGTAATAACTAATGTGCTTCATAAACCGGCCGCAGATATTATCCGAAAAATTCCTTTGAGTAATAATTCTGTGCAAAGACGAATTGATGAAATGGCTGAAAACATTGAAGAATCAATGTGCAATCATCTGAGGACTAGTCAATTCTCAATTCAGCTCGATGAGTCCACTTTACCAACTAATGAAGCGTTGTTGCTATCTTACGTGAGGTTTATTAAAGATGAGAAAATACGTGAAGAACTATTGTTTGCCAGAAATTTGGAGACAGATACAAAAGGCGAAACCATATTCAATACATTGGAAAAGTTTTGTGAAGAGAAAGAGATTCCTTTGAAAAATATTATATCAGTTGCTACGGATGGCGCTCCGGCTATGACAGGGCGCCATAAAGGCTTCATAGCGTACTTAAAAAATAAAATTCCAGATGTCCTTGCTATACATTGCGTTATTCATAGACAACATTTGGTTGCTAGAAACTTAAGTGAACTACTATTTCAATCACTGCAATATGTCATCAAAGCAGTCAATAAAATCCGTAGCAGCTCTTTGAATGATAGATTATTTCATCAGCTTTGTGTTACTAATGACGAAGATTTCAACCGTTTATTGCTTCATACTGAAGTTCGTTGGCTGTCAAGAGGCAATTGTCTGATTCGATTTTACAACCTGTTTGACTCTGTGATAGAGTTCTTGGAAACTAAAGATACAGAACTGCGCAACAAGCTCATAACATCAAAGAATGATATAGCTTACATGACAGACCTGTATAAATTGTTCAACGACATGAACCTCCAACTGCAAGGCGATGAACTAAATTTAGTTAAAACAAAAAATGTCGTTGCTGCTTTCGCAGCCAAACTGCTTCTGCACAAAAAGAATATGGGCAGACGTGAGTTTCACAATTTTCCGAATTTATCAGTATCCTGCAGTAACGACGACTTGTTAACATTTGGAAAACCTCCACATTGACTTCACCGAACGATACCAGGACATTTTAAACTTGGAAATACCAGACTGGGTGTTGGATCCGTTTTCAAATGTCAACATAGCAATGTCACCTCAGCTGGAAGAAGAACTTATAGAATTGACAACAAACGAAGAAATAAAAATCAAGTTCAAAAATGGATATCAAGAATTTTGGCTTCAAACACCGATCCTGCAATTGTACCCTGGATTGTGGTCAATTGTTCAACGATTCTTGATAGCATTCCCATTTGTGTGAACGTGGTTTTAGTGCTGTGGCAACGCTGCTTACTAAAAAGAGAAATCGTTTGCGTGTTACCGAACGTGGCGACTTGCGGCTGTTTTTGAGTAAATTGGAACCTGATATCAACAAACTTATTGAACAGCATCAGATTCAACCTTCACATTAGTTTTTATATAAGAATTGATTATGTTTGTTTTATTTTCAATAAAAGATACTCTGTCTGAATACTATAAAGTTGCGTTTCAATAATCAGTTATAAGTACTTAGCGGTTTTTAAGTATGTTTAAAAAGGGGGGCGTTAAAAAATAATTTATTCTTAAAGTGGGCAGTAGACAAAAAAAGGTTGGGAACCCCTGGTATAGAACAAAGTCTGTCGGGTCAGTTAGTAAATAATAAATGTTGGTTGTGTGCAGAGAACGGCGTGCACATGTTAGTGTGGGTGGGCAGCAGTGCGCCCGCGGACTGGCTGCACCACGTGTTCGGGGCCTCCGCGCCGCATCTAGTGGACCCGCAGGTCGGTACACACATACACAGTACACAGACCACTTTACATAGCATACAGTACACAGTCCCCAGCCTCCAGTCCTCGGCCTACAGTCCCCGGCCTACAGTCCGGCCTACAGTCCCCGGCCTACAGTCCCCGGCCTACAGTTCCCGGCCTCCAGTCCCCTCCTACAGTATACAGTCCACACTCAAGTGGTTAATCAGTCCATGAAATTGAACAATTTCCCCAAGGAACATAGTTCAAAATACGAAAAAAAAATTTGAGTTCCCGTACAAACTTCATCAGCGCATTTCGTATGGGTGATCAAAATTTTTTTTTCGTATTTTGACCTATGCTCTTTGAGGAAAGTTGTTCAGTTTCATGGACTGATTTAGCACCCGAGAGGTCGAAAGAGATTTACCTAAAGCCCTGTAATGATGTAACCCGTGTGCGTGCAGGTGTGCGAGCTGCCGGAGCTGGACAACCCCACGTCGGCGGCGGTGCGCGCGCTGCTGGCCGACGCGCGGCGCGTGCGGCGCAAGGCCATGCGGGTATGGAACATATTTATATTGGCCTTTATTTATTTCAGGTAGCGAAGGCCTTTGGCATAGTATAAAGAAAGGAAGTATGTTATCTTCATACGTCCGCACCGCGCGCGGCTCGTATGTGTGCGCCATAGTATTGTAACGGTGCTTCTGGGGGGCGTTTAATTAAAAGACTTGATTCTTCTTCTGTATACGGTTATAATCAAAATCTGCACATCCGTTACAATTTTTATTTCACTATCCTACACGTCCTCGGTTTACAGAGTTTAGCAACACTTATTTAAGTGCTAATTGCACGCCTACGAACGTATTTTAACAACTTATTCCGCGAGCTCACTATCATGAATTCACAATAAACAATGAATGGCGCAAGACCAGATCTTCAATCATTTCGAATCTTGACATCGAATACCGTTTCAAACCTTTTAAATTGATATTCAAATTATCTTCTACGAAATGACCGAATGAGAAAGAAGTTGCGTTATGCCCGATCCTCCATGAAGGTCTGCATACCACAGTATCTATGCGTCGCCGCACGCACACTCGAACCTTGTGCGGTGTTAGCCCCGACCGTCGACGGGCGCACTGCGAAACGCACCGAGATTTTGTTTGAGTGTGCGTGCGGCGACGCATGAAATACTATGGCGCACACATACACGCCGCACGCGGTGCATTGTATGAATATAACATACTTTGCCGTTTTTATACTATGCCTTTGATCTCTTGTGATACCCCATTAAAAGATATCTTTTGGTGTAGGTGAATAATTAGATCAGACCGGCCAAATGAATGGTCAACTTTATAGCCTTTAGGAATTTCTGAAATGAAATAAAATCATGTTTACGCTATAATCAAATAATTTGACTTAAAATCAAGTTTAAAGTGTCAAGTTTAAACCTTACTAAATATTTACATATTGCGTAGTAGAAGTTTATAATGACACAAAAACCTATCAAAAAAAGTGCTTACGCGTTTTATACGCAGTGCATAATTTACTTAAAGCTTGTAAATTATACACTGCGACTTCGTTCCCGTGAGAATTTACCTGCTGATAAGAGAGCTTTCTGTTACTGAATTTTTTTAAAATCAATCCAATAGGTTTTTAGTTTATTCGTAACAAATATGCAAATTTTTATCTTTATAATATTAGTATAAAGATAAGACGCCTACCGAAGTCCGACGCCAAACAGCTTGCTGTGTTCCGTCGGTGCGTAAGAGTACCAGTGCCTTTATAGGCATTTTCTGGGTTAACTCGCTCCATCGTCGACCTCATCTTTGACCTTATGGTCAAGATTGAGGTCAAGAGTTAACCCATCTTATAATAAAAAAAAAAGATTATTAATAAGACAGTTACTACACTCGGCTTCAAAAAAATCGCACCTTTTAAGAAATCTATTTTAAACATCTTTCAATCGTATTTGTATTATGAAATATTGGTAATGTTCCCATTGTCTTCTGTATACTCTTTAGCGTCTATCGTTGCAGAAAAGGCACACTCTCGTTTCGTCTGAGAAGAGAACAGCTCTCCATTGGTCCACAATATTTCTCTCCTTTAGTCTTCTTCTAACTGTAGAGACACTCACGGCCCTTCTACGAACTGCTTGAAGCTGCTGTTGCAACTCAACAGCATTAGAGAACCGATTTCTCAAAGACTTCGATACGACGAATCGGTCATCTCTCGCAGAAGTGCAGCGATTTCTACCAGACCCACGCCTTCGGACAAAGCCACCGGTCTGCAGGAACCGCTGGTACACTCTTCGAACAGAAAAGCGACTCAAGTGCAATTGCCGAGCAACATCACACTGACGTAGTCCTGATTGCAGTAGTGCGATAACTTGGGCGGCTTCAGCAGCAGTAGTGTCCATCTTCAAGGACGTTTTTCTGATGAAAGATATTCTTCTGTGTCTTCTTCGACTGTTGGTAGCAAATTTATCCCCCAGTAAGCTGTATCGACCCTTTTATACCCAAAAAACAAAACAATACAAACAAAATTTGAAGAGGAGAATCAGTTCCATTGTCATTCACAGTGACTTAAAGTGTCAAGCTTTTTCTTTAATCAAATGAAATGGATATTTTTTTAAAGAGTTTTTATAGGGCTCTCAAATGATACCAATATTGCTACGAATAACTGCTTGTCTTAAGGATTAACAGTGCTTAAAGCCTATTTTTACGGACGTGCGATTTTTTTGAAGCCGAGTGTATATATAAATATTCGAATTTATCCAAGTTAAATCTAAACTCATCACTTCAACTTCACTAGTCTAATACTTCCTTCAATCTATTCTTCAATCACCGAGTCGCAGAGACGTCCATTAAAATTAATGCTACTTTAAATATCATACTATCTCTTTCCGTCTTCTACCTAAATGAAAGTTTCTGCAACTGAAGAAATAAATGGTATTGAAACGATATAATTGAAACGTGGATAGCTAATCACGAATCGGATACGTGAAATGAAAATGTCTGGCTACCGGGGTCTGAATTAAACAATTATACGAGAAGTATCATTTCAGTACCAGTTATCCTTTGTGCATGTCTATCAGATCTAAAATAATAATACATTGCATGATTCAATTTGCAAAACAGTACTTAAGATCTTTTTAATCTTCTTGTGATAGACGAACACAGAATAATCTAAAGGCTATTTTAGTCGGCTTGAAAAAACCGTTTTAAAAATCATTTAGGCCCGTGTTCACCAAAAATTTAACCAACGGTTAAACAGCGGTTAGAAGCTAATCAGACAAAATGTCAAAAAAAAATGTATGAAAATGACATTGTCAAATCTCTGGTTAGCTGCTAATCGTCGGTTAAATTTTTGGTGAACACTGGCCTTAATCATCTATACACTCACGCCTATAATCTCTTTCGGGGTAGACAGAATGTCATGTGGATCTGCTATCACTTGACGCCACTTTTGACATTCTTTCTGAGGGTTATTAGATGGAACATGAGTAGTGGTGATAGGTTGTCAGCCCACGATACAGCAAAACCCTCGCGTCCCACTACTGACTTCCACAGCATGCCTGGGAAGAGTTGGCAGTTGGTACATTCTAAGTTTTCCGCCGTGTAGTGATCGGTTTAGAAAACACCACCCCATTTCTTTCCGTGGGTGTCGTAAGAGGCGATTAAGGAAACACAAATGAGACCTGCCTCCTATTAATCCACCCCAGGCAACGACATCTCAATTTGTTCTGAATCTGAGGAGCCGTCCTATGGTCTCATGCGGTGTGGTAGGCTCTGTAAAGGGCCGCCTGGTTCGCGACCACCCTCCTACCGAAGTCCGACGCCAAATAGCTTGCTGTGTTCCGTCGGTGCGTAGGAATACCAGTGCCTAATAGGCATTTTCTGGGTTAACTCGCTCCATCGTCGACTTCATCTATGATCTTGGTCAAGATTGAGGTCAAGAGTTAACCCATCTCATAATAAAATAAAATAAAGTTTTTCTTTCACTTTTAAATTCAATTTAAAGATGTAGAATTAAAAAACTTATACAGTATAGACTTTCGTTGTAAAACATTTATGTCAATTAAGCGAAATTTTGATCGTAGCTTACCAGTGTCCAGTCCCATTTTTCGCAAGTTCTGTGTTTGTTTATCACGAATAAAAAGATCTTAAAGTAAATGAGCACTATTAATGCATGCAGCATGTAGTTTAGGAGAAACCACCCTATCGCTAACAGTTTTGCTAATTATCGGCAAATAAGATATTTTTTCAGGAATTTTTAGTTTTCTAATTATGCGTCTAAGAGTAAATTTTATAATGCCTTCTGTATTAGGTTACAAGTACTATAACCACTTGATTCGGAGTTCTGAGGGTTATTGGACGAAACATGATGTATAATAGTGAGAGGTTTTCAGCCTTTCGCCCATAATACAGCAAAACTTACTGACTTGCGTCCCACTTACTGACTTTTAAGTACGCTTGGGAAGAGTTGGCATATGGTACAATCTAAGTTTTTTTTCCACGCCCAGTCCAGCGTAGAGACTAGTTACTGTCGTACGTTAATGACGAATCAAATCAAATCAACTTTATTGTGACACACAGGTAATTACAGATGTTACAATTTTGGAGTTCGCTGTGGCCTACCAATGGCGTACAACAATATATTATGAAATCCTAAAATGATAATAGATTAAAATAAATAAGTTCTAATTGACTAACTAAAATTTATAAAACTAAGCGGCTGTGTAGGGTAGTTTCTCCTAAAAGTGTAGTTAGAAAGCATGTGTATTCAGTTGCGCGTGACGATGAAATTCGGGAAGCACGAGGCATTCTTCCGCCGCCTGCTGGTGGAGGACGGCGGCCGCGACGGCACGCCGGGCTACCTAGAGCATCTGCTGGCCACGCACCGCGCCGTCACCGGCCTACTGTATGACTCATGACGCGGGAACGGATGGAGGTTTTGTCATGACACGCCGCCATTTTGAATTTACGTACGTGACAAAATGGCGGCGGTAAATTGCGGGTGTTAATTGTGTTATTTGTTATAGTATTATTTGTTAATACCAGTTTTGTGGGTTTTCGGAGTAGTAAGTATTCCTTACGGAAAATAATAATGACATTGAAAAATGAAAATATATTTAAAATATCTTTTTCGAAAAAAAAAAACATTGTAAGTTCCTATTAAATACGAAGGTTGCCCTCGATTTTCCTCTGATTCCATCATCAGAGCCTGACTTGGTTACAATGGGGCCACCTTTGGAGTATATTCTTTCGTACAAAAAAGAATTTTGAAAATCGGCCCTCAAATGGCTGAGAAATCTGTAAATTTACATTAAAAAGTTAATTTTTTGAAGTCGGTTAAAAATTAAAGTCACTGTAACTTTCATTTTCAGAAACGTGTGTTAAACCGAGTATAATTTTGAATTAAAGTGATATTAAATTATTACCTCCTTCGGTAAAAGGCGATAAAAGATACAACACCACCAAATCTTTACTATCAAAATGCACTAATACTATTTCAACAGATTTGGATTCTTTGAACATAAATGTAAACTACATTTAATTAAAAATGGCGACGTATAGAGGTAAGATGACAAAGCCTTCAACCCACTTCTTGTTCATTACGTTTTCGCTTGCTTAGGGTGTCGGTATTTTTGGTGCGAAAAAAAGGTGCTCCGTGTTTTTGTGGTATACTTAAATAGAAAGAGCAACGACGCTCGTGCAACTGCTTATACTTACACTAGCTTCCCGCCCGGGACTTCGTTCCCGTGGGAATTTTAGGAATTAATTATACACATAAACCTTCTTCTTGAATTGCTGTATCCATTGATAGAAATCCGTTCAGTAGTTTATGAGTTTATCGCGTTAAGACAGACAGACAGACACAACGGGGACTTGGTTTTATAAATATAGTAGAGGTACGATTGTAAAAAGTAGAAACTATTCCTGATATGGAACTTAATACTTCTCCTTGAAAAAGTTCTTAATTTGTTAATATGCAATTACTCGAGTTTCACTGTAGCATCTTTAGCATATCCATTACAATAGTTGATTATTATGTGTTTCGCTTTAATTTAACTAAAAATTTTGGTAAACCATATCAAAAAAGGACAAATTTTAAAATCTACTGGGTCATTTCAATCTACACAAATATTATAAAAGGGAAAGATTCGTATGTTTGTAACGAATAAACTCAAAAACTACTGGACCGATTTCAAAAATTATTTCATCATTAGTATGCTACATTGTCCCTGAGTAACATAGGGTACATAATTTTCCCGAATTCCCACGGGAACGAAGTCCCGGGCGGAAAGTTAGTTAGATATAAAAAGAAAGAGCATCCGGAACAATTACGATCTTTTATAAAATGGGGGAAGTCCCTAAACTTTAACTTCGTTACTATGACGTCAGCAAGGCTTTACAAGGCCGTCAACATCAATAGTATACGTTTCGGTTAATCCCCTTTTCATTTTATCGTGCTTAATTTTAAAATTTTAGGTATTTTCTCATTGTGGCTCTGCAAATTTCGTATTTCGAATAAGTAAATTAATTTTCTTAAGACAAGAACAAGACAGAACTACATTTTAAATAACCATCTCTGTACTTATATTCCGCAAATAAATGATTTGATTTGAGACAGACTGTTTGCTGAGAGATATTGAGAAAATAGAAACACTACACAAAGTGTATTTTCAATACAAAGTTGCTATCCACGAGGTAAGGATTTCGTGATCTTTATGAAATTAAGCTAAACCACATTATTCTGAACAAAGAAAAAAGATTTCCTTATTTAACTTAAAAGGCTTCGTTATTACGTATTCCGTTGCCAAGATTTCATTTTTTTTTAATTGTTTAAAAAAAAGTTATTTCTGTCCCACTGCAAGGCAAAGGCCTTTTCCCACCTATCTCAGTCCAACGCATTTCCCCTCCAGACGTCATGTTGGTGTTAATTTTGCTTAGTGGTCCATAAGCGTGCAAACGAGCGGTTTCGGTCAAATTATAAACTGATTTTCAAAAATTGCTTTTCTATTTAAGAAGCTGTGGTATACGGGTGGTGGATAAGTTTAAGGGGTCAAGACTTAAAGCCCTTTGCATGCTTTTCTTTTGGTGAATTGCAATTAAAATTAATGTGACATTTGTTGATTTTATGTCAGGTTACCCATTTGCATTACGAAAACCGACGCTATTACGAGGTAGTTAAGGGCGACATCAACATGTGTAGTCTGATTTGCTGCCGTTTGTACATTCGAGAATAAAACGCACACTTTTGTATAAAAAAATAGATTTAAAAACAAATACCATGCAGAGGGCTTTATTTCAATGGCCCCGAGGTTTGTTTTTTAGCATTTTTGGGTCATTACAATATCATTAAGTGGAAACCGGAAGAACAAGTTTGTGTCGTTTTTTTTACAGGTTTTTAGGGAACGGGGTGTTGAATTTGGAGTTTTCGGATTACTGGGGTTTTCCCTCACAGAACAGGGAACAACCATCCTCTAAAGAGTGTTGTTTACTATGATAAGACCTTTTCTACAGCAGACCAATTCCATTAAAAAACTGCTCCTGCTGTGCGATTTGTGTCAAATTGAACAACTCGTGATATTGTTTTTTTACGGTCCAACCATGTTTTAAATGGAATTGGCTAAACCACGTTATTCTGAGCCTAAAAAAAAGTTACGACGAAAATGACTGCCGTGAGTGTGCAGTGGCAGTTTTTTAATAGATTTGCAGAAATCGCTAAATATTGTGTGATTTTAAATAAATTAACTAGCGAAAATTAAGTACCTATGTGAATAAGTTCACTAAACTGAACGACTTAGGTCGAAATAAGAAAAAAAAACGCATTTAAACAATTTATACAACCACCAATTTTTTTTTTTTGAGAATTTCATTCGAGTTTCTTGGTAAAAGTTGATAAGTTTCACAGGGTAGAATTACCCCTGTTGTTTCGTTAACTAATTCAACGTCACACTATATTTGCCTTGCTAACCCGTCAAGGGATTTCCACAAAGTTGAGGAGAAGTGGCGTGAAGGAGCCCGATTTTGAAAGAGCCATTTGCATTATTTTGGTAAATTAAGAACGGATTTGATTGGTGATTATATTTGTGGGTGGCGGGAAATCAGACTCCCGATCGATCTCGGTAAGTTTAAACGTGTTTACCAAAGCTTAATCGCTCAAGTTTCTATTGTGTTCAACGTTTCTATTGGGCTGAATACAAAGGGAACGTGAGCTTTGGTAAAGACGTTCAAACTAACCGCGATCGGGGAGCAGGTGTTGCCACTTAAAAATAAAATCTCCAACCAAATCCGTTTCTCAACTACCGAAATAAAACAATTAGCTCTTTCAAAACCTGGCTCCTTGCTATTTCTTCTTCTTCTTAAAGCCTAATCCTATCAATAATCCTCTTCTTTCTCCAGCTAACAGTGATGCGCCAACACGACAAGCTAGAAGCAGTGCTGCGCCATTTCTTAGTAGAAGACCGCGGCTTGGACGGCAGCGCATCTTACGTGGATTATCTCTGCCACGTCCATAAGGAGATTCGCGCGTTACTATAGCAGCTCACATCCTCTTACTACTGAACGCCGCTCGAGATGGGCGCCGCGACGCGAAAACATTGTCACTGCCGTTCTTAGACTGACAAACACAATGTCAAGGTAATGTCAAATTAGAGATAAATTAATTTCCGATTATCTTAGTTTAGCAGAATTGTCATATGTCAGAAGACAGAGCCATATACACAAAAATTGATTGATTGACTATCCTACTTTTACCAAGCAGCAATGATTACACACACGGACGTTTTTATGCTCACGCCTTTGTCCCATTAGGGTAGACAGAGACTACAGGACTTATCCACAAAATACGCGTATGCATACGCGAAATTGTGTGTCGTGTGTGTGTAATTTGACTTCGGGTTCATGTTATAATAGAAGTAATTTTCGTGTCTGCAAAGCGGGACTCAATTTATGTACTTATCTAAATATGTCTGCATACTTGTTTTAAAATCCTTTTCTTGAGACATCATTTGTGTATTCTTCTGAATTTATCAGACTTTTTTCGAAGTGTCTTTCCTGTTCTTCTCCGAATTTATGCAGTCCGAAAATTCATTCTAACTTAACATTTCACAATTCCCTAATCTCATCCGAAATTTCCCAATCCGACTCGAAATTTCTCAGTTCCATACAATGATTCCTATATTTATCTCTAATGCTAATACTCAATTTGACCAATCAAAACAACAATTATTAAATGTGCGCGTGCGCGGTATTCTCGCGAGAGCTAGCGTTCAGAGGGAGAGGACTTCCAATACAAGTCTATTTTAGAATAAAACCTAGTAATAATCGAGTGAATGTTCCGTCGGGGAAAAAAACAAAATGTTAGCGGGGTGACTTGTTAAGACGTCCATCCATTTTTATTATGGAAAATATTTATTATGACACACTTTTTTACCAGCCCATATACATCCGTACCGAGGGGCATGAGCTTCCCTTCGAAACACGAAGGGGATTTAGGCCATAGTCCACCACGCTGGCCCAATGCGGGTTGGTGGACGCTAGCCCGATGCGGATTATAAGTTACTAGCTTTCCGCCCGCGGCTCCGCCCGCGTCCTATTTTTTTTTTAAATAAAAAGTATCCTATAAACCTCACGGAGCCCGAGACCTTTCCAACGAATGCAAAACCGTGGAAATCGGTTCGTGCGTTCTGGAGTTATAGCGTCAGGAAGGAAAACCCGACTTATTTTTATATAGTAGATAACAAACATTTTCTGGAATACATTTCGGCGTGAAACGCATCTTTCTGCGGAAAAGCTTGAGCTTGCAATTTCGTATGAAAAATAATTAGACTTGTAAATGAAAGAAAATCGTATTCCAATCCAATCACGTTTTCCTTTTATTAAGGTCACGTAGGTCATCATCCCAAGCATAACCCGCGAGTCAAGCCACTCATATGGCGGTAAAACTTTGATAGCTTCACGTTTGATTACGAAATCGCCGAGACTTTTGAAGTTTCGCAGGTTGTGCTTGGTATGCATCAGATGGTAGTCGCTCCACTATCATGACTTGATCTGCCAAATCCTGGATCATGTTCTAGCGAACCCCGAATGAGAAACGGGGCTAAGCGCTATGAGAAAGAAGAGTGTTTAATTAGATCAATATCCGAGCGGCGTTGCCGATTTTATACACGGGCGCTGGTTTAATCAAATATCAAGATGTAAAAGGTTTATCATCATAGGCATTGCCAGTCTATTCCAGACTATTCAAGTAGTGCTTTGGAGGCAAATATCCTTTGATGGCTAGACAGACCGTTTTGCGATCGGCAAATTTTATTGCACCTAGCGCAGACGAATACATTAGTGGCATTGAGGTAATATTACTAGCGTATAGAGTAGACATAGCGAACAAAATATAGGCGCGCGCGCTGAGAGTGTCTCATTACTTATAGAGTAGCGCCCGCCGCCGCCCGTAGACTAAATAATAATTAATTATTTATTTATTTATTTAAGCTACAGGGGCTCATTATGTGTTAGTAAACGTACTAAAGGACGCGTGGTCCATGGACCACAACGCATGCTATAAAATTGCGATTCGCGGTGTCCACTCTAGTATGATGTACTACGTATAATGTAAATCTTAATTAATAGTGGTGCGTTTCGCCGTTTTCTTTCTCTCTTCTCTGCCAGCGACTCTATCCAATTTGGTTGTGAATCTTACGAAGTTTCAAAAAAGTTTTTACCATTTTTGTCTGTTATTTTTAATCTTTTCTCAAGACTGGCATTCGATGTTACGAGCCAACATGTTCCACTTGGCACAGTCTTTATAACGTAGCAACGCTCTTTGGTTTATAATGTTTTCATATCAAAATGGACGTCTTAATATTTTAGTCACCCTTATTTGACTATAATAGTCTATGGTTTCTTAATTTAATACTTAAACGGGTCAAATTCGCGTATATATTATGTTTTAACCTTTGTTCCCGACGTTAGTATAGTACATAGTATAACAACGACGACGTAACATGGTTTTATGCGAATTTTGGCCAGTTTTAGTATTCAATTAAGTGTTCAAATCGCGGAAGTTTAAAGTGTTATATGTACGGTTTGCTATTTACAAATTATTTCTGACAGAACGACATTAAAATCTTGCTTTTCAAACAATTTGATATTTTGTCTGCTCTTTAGCATAGCCGAAGTTCATTCATACCTTCTGAATAGCAAGATTATTTTTGCCGCGTCTAGCTAAGCTAACCAAGCTTATTTTCAAAGCTAACTCAGGTCTGTATTACAGAACGCGACTTAGACTCTAATCTATACTTAAGTAGCAGTCTTCTTTGTCATTTTGATAGTGATAGTAAGATGCTTAAGTATAGATCAAAACTTGAGTCTCCTTCTGTAAACGGGCCCTAGTTTATCTAGGTTGTTTTCTGTCAAATAAATTTGTAAAGTCAGGAACTCATCTCGGCCCTTACCTTTAAAGTTGTCGTAAAAAAGAATCATGGCGGCCGGCCCGACCAAAAGGTACGTCAGAGTCGAGAATTTCTTCCTCAAATCTCTGTCTACCTCATAAAGCATGTGCCGTGACTATTTGTAAGCAAGTGCGGTAATTTTAAGGGTAGGTTCTAATCTGAAACTTAATTTAAGGGGCCTACTGACACGACATAGAGACTATTTATGAAGTATTATAAATTGAGAGTCCTAATGTGAGACCTCTATGTTGTGACTCTTAACAAATGTCTTTTATTTTTGTAAATAATGTCTACTTTTTGGTTCTGCAGGCGTATGACGATCAATGATTTATAGATAGATAGATATAACATTTATCTATTTATTTTATCGCGCGACATTTTGTCTAGGTATATTGTTTTTAAATAAAATTAAATGTTCTACTTGCTGACGACCACTCGGTTTGGCACTGATGTGCCCGAAGACGGCTCACTTAGCCAATCTTTGCATCAAGGCGCAGACCCACCGCTGCGCACGCTGTGCACGGACACGTGGCGCATTCTAGCTACGTAGATGAGATTAAAATATAATTTGTGCCTTAACGTCATACTCATTGAGTAGATAATGACCTGGCGTTTGTCGAATTCATGCGTCGCGTGTTTGTAGATTGCAGTGGACACAATTACTTAATTTTTCTTGTAAAGCGAAGCTTAGGGCACGTGCGCAGCCTCTTTGTGCGCTGCGGCGGGTCTGCGGCTTTAAACTCCTGTGTGCAATAAGGCCCTCCAAATATTACGTCTCAGCAGCAAACTTCCAATTGTAATAAGGGGTCCTCCGTATGTTAGTCTCAGTCAAAGAGGACATAGCGTGGACATATCGTGGCACGAAAATCTATAGGAACGAAAAAATCCTTACTACAGCGGGGTGGGGTTGGGGTTAGGGAATCCAATCCCGCATCAAAATCGTGATCCCGCACGCCTGCGGGATTGAGGTTTTCAATCCCGCGGATACCGCGGGATTTGCGGGATTGAGATTTTTTAATATTTTATTTGTTTTAATCCCATTAACTAGTCTTAAAAATGTTTCTATACTTCACTTGCACTTTTAAACTCTTTATAAACTAAACTCACGCTCGTTTTTAATAATATCCAAAGTAATTTTTCACTCGTTTAACTTAGTATGAAAACTTTTACAACAAAAATAATTGTACCTTTGTATCGTACCTTTCCCATAACAATTAAGACACAAATGACACAATAACTTTCTCAAACAATAATTAATCAACGGGATATGCGTGTATTTTTTTTTAAATTAATAATATTTTATTAATGTTTTTATAGGGTTGACTGCAAGAAATACCCTTGTGAGATAAGTCCGCCTTTGTGCTGTTTTTCTTATACTGTGACTTGTATAACTTACGATCATGTACAAAAAAGAATAAAAAAATAACCTACATCGCTCAATAATCGTTAAAAAATATCTACTTACTATGAAAATAAATTATAAGTATTTTTTTTCGAAAGTAACTTACTGAAACGGGTACTTTAAACGGCCACCATTTTGACGCGATCAGCGTGACAGTTCACGACTTTTTGGTGGATTTTATATATTTTGACTAAATTTCTAATTCATCATGGAACAACATTCTCCAATATACAAGTATTAATTTATTTGAGTAATTTTGTTGTCATGAACGTAGACGTCATATTGACTCTTACCAATAGCAACGCGTTTCAGATATTATAATTTATTTTTGAGTCTAAAAATTTATTTCAGACTCAAAAATAAATTATAATCAAAAATATTGAAAGAGACATTATTGTGAAGTTTTTTTAAAAAAAATGACTCATAGGTATCTGAATTACATGTATATTGTTCGATTGTTCTGTTTCAATACCTACAGGATTCACACAACACAAAATAGAAATTGAAACTATATTTAGCTATAAAATAAACACTGAAAACAACATTATTTTAAAAAAAAACTCCATAGAAAGGTCAGGTATTCCACAGGAAAAGTCTAAAAATACTTATTAATGGGGCTTTACTGTCTAATAAATAATAAGAGCATCGTCTGAGCTCATTTTACAAACTTTTAGTTCTTAATAAAAAAAAATCATCAAACGCGGGATCCCGCACGACTAATCCCGCATTTTCGATCCCGCAAAAAAGGTGCGGGATCCCGCATTTGCGGGATCCCGCGTTTGCGGGATTGGATTCCCTAGTTGGGGTCATATAAGTTGGAATTTAGTGAGATGTTATATGTGGACGGTCTCTAAAGGGTCGTGATTGAGTAAGCTGTTAATTAAAAGTAAATGGAAGCCAAAATGTCGGACATTATCAATCACTCAATCAATCAATCATACAAGCGGACGAGATACTATTGGAGTGTTCTTCACTTTCACAATAATTTATGAAATCTTGCGCTGTCTTAGTCAAGCGTAATATGGTATGATAGCGTCTAGTTCGCTCTTATTTCCTCCAACATAAGGTTCAAATTTGCATATGCTCACGTATATTTATGGCAAGCAAATTTCAATCTTATTTCTTTAGCAATAAGAATGCATTTCCAAGAACCAAGATGTAGCCATTGAGGATAGATTAAACTTTTAGGACCATACTACTGTATTCGTAAACTTTTGTAAACTAAGAATTTTAGTTTTTTTTTGTAAAAAAAATATACTTATTATGATAATTAATAATTATTAAATATTATTAACAATTGCTATATAATTCCGAAGTGCGAATTTGTTTACGTTGTAATGTTAGAGATCAGATAAATTTTATTATAAATGAATTATCATCCATTAGTGTAACTATAATGTAATGTGGCGATGTACTGGAGTGTAAATAAATCATATTGGCAATATCTTTACTTTTTCTTTAACAACCTTATTTTTAGCGTAACTTGTAACATATCAAGAAGTTCCTTTTTCTGCCACCATACACACAACCACATTCATGGACTTACACGGACACACACGCACACATACATATCCTTTCTCTGTATAACAGACACTAAACTCACGGTCGGACACTGTCTACCAAGCTACCGGATCACCTCTGAAGTATTATTAAAAAAAAAAACACTTAATAATTAACGGATTCATCGCCCAACAAACCCTTTGCGCGTTGTTCGGCAGATTTGTTTTTCGACAAACTTTATTTGACAAAAACTGGATTAGGTTAGGTTAGGTTAGGTTACATAATTAATTAACGGATTCATCGCCCATAATTAACGGATTCATCGCCCAACAAACCCTTTGCGCGTTGTTCGGCAGATTTGTTTTTCTACAAACTTTATTTGACAAAAACTGGATTAGGCAGAATAGTGTTAGGGCAGAAACATACAGTCAAACAAAAATTATTAATTCAATTTCTTATAATTAGCAAGCAGTCTTAAGGACTCGACTTCGCTGAAATCTTAATAATCTCTATATTTTCATTTTTTAAAAGAATGTTTTCTCTTCTGAGCTTTTCTTTTGCAAAAAATTCTTACTTTTTTATTTTTCTATCTTGAAATATTACTTGTTTTTTAATTAGTTGTATAAATTAAAAAAAAATGGCCTTGGTGTGATTCTCGCATTGATTCTCCTGTGCCAACCTTCAACCGCGTTTGTTGTACAAATTTTTTCTTTGTGGCTACCTTCGATCAACTATAAAGAACTAGATACACAATCCACAACAAAAAAGTTCCCTCACTAAATGATCACCCACTTGACGTTTTGGGTTGTCTTTTCGTTTAGTAGCATTCGTTCGTTCCGAAAGTAAGCATGCCTCAGTGCGCAGTAAAAAATTGTAAAAATTACACCTCCAGAACATTAAAAGAATATGGAATGACATTTTTTAAATAAGTAGTTTTGTAATTATTATATGTGAATTAAAATTATCTTGGTATTTGGCCAAGAAAAGGTTATAAAACATTTTTTTAGTTTAATTTAATAACATTCGGCGAGAGTATAACCCTTTAAATTGAATAGACACTAGCGGAACTTACAAATCCATACCGTTGTATTTCAACATCATTTGTTCAGGTTATGCAGTGACTCTGTTCTAAAACAAATAGAGACGCTTTTTTTTAAATATTGTTTTTTTTTTTTCATTTTCATCTGTGTTATAAAATTTAAGTGTAAAGAGTATATATATTAATTCTGTTTTCTATACTTACATTAAAGGTATTATGGCAAAACCATTAATCATATAAAATTGAATTAATAAAAAATTTAACTTGCGTGACGTTTACAAACAAAGTTTTATTGGATTTTTAGTTTTCCTAGAGATCCTGTGCGATGTGGACAGTGGACATATGTGGTCGCACGTCAAAGATGTGAATATTTTTTCTAGCCGTCGCAAGGTAGTGTCTTTTGCTCCAAGCATTTTTTAGAAAGTGACTCGTATGTCATTACAAAAGGAGTCAAAAGGTTACACAAAACAGCTGCACCTCAAATAGTATGTACCTTTTTATCACTTTTGATTTGGAGTTTCTTGTATTGAATAAAATAAAAAATATATATTTCATCTTCAGGACAAAGATGATGACAGCGAAGAAGACAAATGTTTTTTTTTTTGAGTTACTTAGTTGCTTTTTTTTTTAATAAATTATTACTTGTACTTAAATATCTATTCAGTTTCATAGCTAATTTCCTCTCTTAAATCTCAATAGGTCATTTCTGTTCAAAAAATTATACTAAGTTTTAAATAAGCAAAACATAATATATGTGTAATCGGGAAAGACACAGTTATTTTCTTTTTTTATAAGTTATTTCATATTTCTTAAAAAAATAAGCATAGAATATTAGGTTTATAAGCAATAATTAAGAAGAATGGCGGCGGCTGTGATTATCAATTGTAATGTATATTATTAATCGTCGGTTAATTTGAAATGAATGTGATTTTTTAATAATAAAAGACCATAAAAACTAACATAAAAGTAAACGGCTGAACCAATTTGGATAAATCATATCTGAAATCCAGCGCAAGAAGAAAAAAATCGAATAAAATAAACTGCACCATTAACATAGAGCTATGATGCTCCTATTACATACACAACACAATCAGGGGTTAAAAAGAAAACCACACCATTTCGTAGCATTTTGAATTTGTTAAAAAGTTTGTACGATATGATGCTCCTATACATACACAACACAATCAGGGCTTAAAAAGAAAACCACACCATTTCGTAGCATTTTGAATTTGTTAAAAAGTTTGTACGAAGATTTTATATGTGAAATCGACCCAACTAATATATACGTATTTTTAAAATTAACAAAGGCAACTCCACTCCTCCCATGTTCTACGTGACAGCCAGTGTCATCAAATGGTCTGACGTTATCCTTTGTTCAAAACCCAAAGTGGTATTTTACAAATTAAACAGATTTTATTTTCGACCTTATAATATTACGTTAAGGTTTAAATTAGATTAAAATGTTTGACACTTTAGAACTTTTTCATAATACATGAAGTGGTATACAACTATCTAAGTACGTATTGTAGTTAGGACACTTTTAAATTTCATTTTGTATGGGACTGTGTATCTAGTTTTCTATAGTTGATCGAAGGTGGCTACTAAATATTCGTTTACTCACAAGGTACATAAAACATAAAACGAGTTAAATTGAGATCTGGGTCGACGACGTCACCTTCAATTTACGATATGCAAAATGATAAAATATCGAAAAAGATATACAAAGATATAGCATCTTTGTTACGGATACGTGTCCAGACTCTCTTTCGATATTTTATCATTCCGCACACCGTACACCGTACACAGAAGATGACGTCGTCGGCCCAGGTCTCAAGTTAACTCGTATGAGCACAAATTTTGTTTCCGACTGTATTCCGCCCAAACACCATTCTGCCTAAGTTTCCGTCGAAAAAAGAATCTGTTGAACAACGCGCAAGGGTAGATGCTATAGAATTTGTAAAAACTATTCCATTTTAAATACTTTTTTAGTTTCCACAATTTTTTGAAACTTTTACGGACAATAAAATAAAAGTCAAAAAATATAATGGATATATTTTTCTTCCTGATACAATGTTGTTTATAAAAATAAAAATAAATAAAATGAATTATGGACGTTGATACTTATATTCTATTCCAAATCAAAGTTCTTGTGGTAATTTAAAAAAAAATGTTGTTTAAAATATTAAACAGGGTAAAAAAGGTAGCCTGATGGACAAGATGGTGGCCACTCGATATAGCAGTGTACATGTCACCGGAAAATTGTAAAAACCATAATATAACAATGTAACTAGTGAAATTGTAAACAACTTGCCTAGTATAATTATAAATTTACGAAGCTTTAAAGGAAGCCTGCATGAAATTAGAATAAGTTAGGTCATGTTAGGTTAGTTCGTCAATAAGAAATAAATGAGACAGTTCACAAAGTATCGAGAGTTTATAATCTTACTAGGTCAAATTGGAATATTACGGGTTTCACAACGTTACGGTGACATATACGCCTGCTGTAATGAGTTTGCGTTGTGTTTGCTTTTTGTATGCAATCTCCGTCGTTCTTTTGGTTGATATTGGGAAGAAAAACGATTTGGAATAAAATAGTCGACAATTCCATTACAAACAGTTGACTTGGTACTTGGTGTGGGTTAACGGGGACTTTTTACATTTTTCGGCATTTCTGAAACAATACGATTTAATATTTTTAATTGGATTTAAGGATATAATACACGCGGCAGCTCATCAGGCTATAAAGGCGCAGACCCACCACTGCGCACGCTGTGCACGGGCACGCGGCGCATTTTAGCTACGTGGATTATACCAAAATGTAATTTGAGCCTTAATGACATACTCACTGAGTAGATAATCATCTGGTGTTTGTCGTATTCGTGCGTAGCGTGTTCGTGGGTTGCCACGTGGGTTGACACAAACACGCTACGCAACGCAAAAAATGCGCCGCGTGTCCGTTGCGTTGCGTGCGCAGTGGTGGGTCTGCGCCTTTAATGTTGACCTTAACGTGGCTAGAGAAAAGGTCTCAGAGAACTGTCAAATTTGTTTCTGTGTTGTCAGTGTTGATGGCTGATAGGCCCATGTTCACTTTGCTTAGTGCGAGTGCGAATGATACTAATTTATTTATTTCAAATTTAAACACAAAACACTAACTAAAATAGCGAAAACACAAAACAAAACTTCATAAGATGGAACGCGCAAAATCTCTCAGCATACACTTGCACTCGCATCACCAGCCAAATGCTAACAAACATGAGGTGAATTTAAATTTGTAACCGTTTAGGGGATTGTAATCCTATCAAACTGAACAACTTTCCTCAGTGAGTTTTCTTGAGAAAATCTATTCAGTTTTTTTGGAGAACCTTTTGGTGAAAATTATTCAGTTTCTTGATGAGAATCACCCCCTAAAGTTTCGTAAGCTAATTTAAAATTATAGTCAACTACAGTAGTAGGTTAAGGCACATACACAGGGACAGTGAACCTGACGGGTGACCAAAGTGGTAATTTATTACGAGCGTTACTGTGCTTCGGAAAGCACTTTAAAATCAAGTCAGAGGCTTTTCACATACTTCGACTTGATAAAACCTTAACAGTTCATAATGAACCGAAGAGTTCACTTAGGGACCCAGTTTTTGTTTTGCGCCAGGGCCTTTGATTCCCTAGCTACGTCTCTGATGGTGATAATAAGATACTTGAATAAAAAAATATATTTTTGGATGATTTACTCGCACATACACTAAGCAACGTGAAAACGGGCCTTACCATGTTGCCTGGGGTAATTTGATCCCACGGGACCCTTTCAAACAATGTGGCCGTCCCAACGCGCCTTATGTTCGGCCATCGCAGCCGCCATGTCAGATTTTGTCGTCGGTGGGCTCTGTGATAATTAACACTAAATATTACTTAAGTACTTAATACACAGAGGCAGGAAACCTGATGGGTGACCAGCGAAGTGGAAATTCATTACGAGCGTTTCCGTGCTTCGGAGCGCACGTTAAGCTGTCGGTCTCGGCTGTTGTCGATTGACTAAAGTCGTTAAACCAAGTCAGAGGCCATTGTGCGGTTTGATAACTCTGACACTAGGGTTAGCCAAGTTCGCCACACATGACTATACCTACACGATAACAAGAAGATTACTTAAGATGTAAAAAACCCAAGTCCGAGTCGGACTCGCGCACGTACCATTATCTTTAAAAAACGAGCAAAAAATCCCGTTATATGGGAGATCCCTTAAATATTTATTTTATTTTATATTTTTTAGTATTTGTTGTTATAATGGCAATAAAAATACATCATCTGTGAAAATTTTAACTGTCTAACTATCACGGTTAATGAGATACAACCTGGTGACAGACGGACGGACGGACCGCGGAGTCTTAGTAATAGGGTCCCGTTTTTACCTTTTGGGTGCGGAACCCTAAAAAAAGACTCATAAAAGAATATCAAAGAAGGATAGAGACCTGAGGTAACTGAGTTAAGGAAGTCGTTTCTTTAGGGTCATATCATAGTAATTTTTAACTCTAGGAAAAAAATATTTACCGGAGGTCATTGACCTAGTGTTGTGGTTATTATTCAACGCTAACCAACAAAGGATTATGCTCCCGACTACCATGGTTCCTAACCGCCACGAGCTATTAATGTTTTAGACAAGCTGGTAAAAATCATAATCTTAAACAATTGAGCCCAGCGTCAAGCAATCTAGCTTGCCTCTTCTGTGTTCCGATGGTGCGGGGAAGTAAGGACGAAGTCAGTTGCGTTGCTTAAGACCGGTCTTGGCTGATGAATAAGACTGTACCGGGTAACTCATCTTGGAGGGTAGCGGGATCCTAACCACGGTCTCTCAACGTAGGCCAACCGCAGGTAGTAGGGGGCCCAAGTAGTGCGCTAACCACGAGCAAAAGGCTGCCCCACACACCTAGCGAACAATCTCGGTTTGCTCCACGGTGCCAATTGGCGACTGGAAGGTGGCCATATCGGAGGGGTTAGGGCGTCCCCGCGCCCCACAGTATATTAGTTCCCCACAGTACAGTTGACCTCATCTGCTATGCTATTGGTCCACTAAGCAGCGCTTCGACTTTTAATTTACATTCCCACAATCACTCCACAGCAACGAAATGAAAAGCAGAAAGAAATACAGATTAAAAAAACGGCAGCACTCCTCCCACGTAAACTGCACCTCACAAACATCCGAGGTTTGCACTCCAATCTCGCGCAAGTCCACCACCATCTAGAGACCAACAAGCCGCACCTATTCTTTTTGACGGAGACAAAGATAGCAACACGTCGGACGTGGCGTACCTCAACTACCTCGAACACAAGTTCAGGAGTAACGCTGGGGTCTGTGTGTATGTCCGTGATGACGTTTGCTGTCGGCGTCTCCGCTGCTTTGAAAAGTCCGGGCTCTCTACTATCTGGCTGTTGGTGGATACTGGAATAGATATAAATAAACTTTCTATAAAAAAAATAAGCAGATTTCAAAAAGCAAAAAATATAGACGTTGCATTTAATATGCTTTAATATGTTTGAAGTCGGTGCGAAGGCGGATGTACATACGTATAGCCTACGTACACACTTATTTGGCGAACTAATTTTATAAAAAGTTTATTTATTTTTCTATTTTTAGTGTAAATAACAGAAGGTACGTGATAAAAAATTTAAGTGCCTATCAAATTCGAGGGTTTCCCTCAATTTACCTAGGATTCCATCATCAGATCCTGACATGATGACAATCTGTCTTTAAAAAAAATGGATTTTAATAATCGGTCCATAAATGGCGAGAAATCGGTGAACATACATAAAAAAAAGATATAGTCGAACATAGAACCTCCTTCTTTTTTGAAGTCGGTTAAAAACTATCTCTGTCGGCGTCTGTATTTCCGAGATAATACAACCCGAATAACTTCAAAGTTCGAGTGAATAGGCTTCTTCTGGGTAAGCTAGCTACATCCTCGACCGCATCTTTGCCCTGAGCTGGATTGTGGTCAAGAGCGAACCCATTCTTAATAAATTAATAAAAAAATATCTATTCCTGTATCTACCAATAACATAGCGAGGACCAGGAGACAACTAAGCTATTTCACTACCTGACGGCAGATACAGCCCAACAAAGATACCCAACGTCTGAACTCGTCTTTCTGGGGGACTTTAATGCCCACCGTAGTGAGGGCTGCTCTCGTACAAGAAAACACCAATGGTGGAAGAGGCGCGCTGCATTTCACCTAGCTGGTAAACGAGGCCACAAGGGTACCGGATATTGACGGGCATACGCCCAATTGCTCTGACCTTCTGCTCACAACTAATCCAGACAGACACTCAGTAGCGGTTGTGGCCCCACTGGGAACATCTGACCACTGTCTGGTGAAATCCTTATCGATCTGCTCTCCTCCAGACGTTAGTCTGAAATGCACTAGGAGAGTTTGGCGATATAAGACTGCAGGTTGGAATGAGATGCGACACTTTTTTGCATCCTATCCTTGGCGGCTCTGGTGCCACGCACTGCTGGGGCGAAGTTATCGAGAAACATGGCAACGCTCTCGCCGTGTCACTAGATATCTCGAGTGCATTTGACAGGGTTTGGCATGCAAGTCAACTGAGCAAGCTTCCTGCGTATGGTATCCCTACCGACTTCTGTGGCTGGGTAGCTGACCTTCTGAGAGAACGATCGATTCGAGTAGTCCTGCTCATCTGACCTCATGGGTGCTCTCTGACCTCATGGCTATTGACACCGGAGTTCCTCAAGGGTCTGTCCTCTCTGCGACCCTTTTCCTGCTGCACATCAACGATATGCCTTTGGATGGAGTTGTTGCGTACGCAGGTGACAGCACAGTCATAGAGAGATACCTGTCCGGTCCGGGAGCTGGTACGGAAGAAATTGTATCAGAGAGGAGAGCTTTGGTAGAGCGAGTAAACTCAACCTTAGGTCGTGTCTCCCAATGTAGTGACAAAAATGTGATAAGTTTCAACGCCACTAAAACGCAGGCGTGTCTGTTCTCTGCGAAACGGAGTCCGCTTAATTTGACTCCTACTTTTCGAGGTACATCTGTCTGTTACTATTACCAGTGAGCTTGAACTTCTTGGCAAGAAGTTGTCTGCCAACCTCAACTTCGGCACCTCCATCGAGTTCAAAGCTGGGCATCCTTAATAAGGATAAGCAGTACTTTACGTCCGATCAACTCCTGTCCCTTTATCCTCTCCCGTGACAAGACACTGGTAAATAATGAACTGCTAAGCCATAGACGCAAATTTTTCGAATTTTATTTTGTTGTTTTATTAACATAATTATTTCGTTCATTATTTCTACTACCTACTTATTTTCTATAATTCTTACCTATATATTGTTTAACTATTACTATCTATCTCTTTTCCTTTTCTTACTAATATTCCTACTCTTAATCCTGTTTTTCTTTGTTTGTTCTACGAAGTGCGCGTATAGTTTTAAAGGCACTGACAGAATATCAGCGTTGTGGCTCCAACCACAACACTATGCTGAGTCAGGACCTCTTCCTTGACCAGCGTTTCACATCACGATTCCCCTTGATGTTTTATCTTTGTTTATATTTGTGTATTGTGTGAAGTTGTTTGTTTTATGTAAGTTGCTGGTCATTGAATAAACGTATTATCTATCTATCTATCTATCTATCAAATTTGCTTGCTTATGTGTTTTTTACAAGATATACTTCGGAGAGTGTGCACAGGAGCTGCATGAGCTCATTCGCGCCTGTCCCCTTCTAGCGGACGTCCAAACGCACTGCGGGCTACCACCCTTATCTTGTTGAGATCCCGCGGAGTCACACTAAGCGCTTTTCATAATCTTTTATATTGCGCACTGCCAAGGAATGGAATTCCCTGCCTGCGTCTGTATTTCCGAGCTCATATAACCCGAATCTCTTTAAAGTTCGAGTGAATAGGCTTTTTCTGGGTGAGCTTGCTACATCCTCGACCACATCTTCTTTTTTTATTTTTTATAATAAAGATATTAGCACCCACAGACTTGATGTCCGTGCCCTTGTCTAGATTAAGTGTTTTATTGTTAATACTTGCTTTTTCTTTTAAAAATATTTTACTATACTTTTCATAGTAGTTTACAGTAGATAAATAGCTATAATAAAGATATATATTTATATATTACATAATGTATTTTTCTAAACCAGTGACGGCTCCCCGCTGTTGCATCCAGACCTCAAAGCATCCATGACGGCTCTGTCTCGACTTTTGATCGCCATTCTGAGGTTGTAATTGACCACTTTTTCTCTGCCTGCCGCCTCTGCTTCTTTCTGCCATCATCCGCATAATATTTACAGCTGGCGGTATGGCGCGATATGGCAACCACAGCATGAGGGATACTGTCGTGTAGCTCCTGCCTGGTCGTTGTTTGTGCGCACAATCACCACCTTTTTGTACGTCAATCCCTGAGCCTCGTGTATGGTGAGGATGCGTGACCCGGTACCCGATCCGTATCCCTCGTTTTGTAGGTATCTCTTTTCTACCTGTGTATGCACAAGGTACAGGGTTTCAGACTGGGTTCGATCGATTTGAGCATCCGTATACCTTTCAAGTTTTAAGGAGTGCGTACGAAGTTTAGACGAGTAAATGCCACTGTAGACTTCTCTAAGGGCAAATGCTACGTCGAGAGGGTTTCTATGGGTGCACAGAAGCTCTTACGTAATGTTACAAATTAGATCAGTCCGGCTGTATTTTAAAGGGAAAAGATTGTGTCGGTCAATATAGGGTAGTTGGTTTCTATCACCGATCAGCAACAACTCGTTAGCCTTGACAATTTGGGCAGCCATAATAACAGCTCCAAAGTGGTTCATGAGTGCTTCGTCCACCATGAGTCTCCTGTATCCGTCCTTGCTCGGTTCTCTAAAACCATTAACTAGAACGGATGCAAGAGTTCGCACCTTGGTTCTGGCGACAGCTCCTATATGGCTCACAAGTTTGTCTCCAAGGTTTTTTGCCGCTTCGGTTGTAGTTGTGACTACCAAGTCTTGTTCAGCCTCAAAACGGTTTACCACCCAGGTTGTTTTACCGCATCCAGGAACTCCATTAATCCATGATATGTTTGGCACCTCCCAGGACTCGAAGGCTATGTCACCGGAAGAAACTTTAGATATCGTGTCAGACATTTTAAGGATCCTATCGTCTAGCATGACCTTCGTGTATCGGGCTGTGACGACTATAGGATCTTCTGACGGGGTTTCGAACGTTATTAATCCTGATTTCCGAGTTTTTTCATCGTCCAGAGTGACAAAGCCGCTGGTTTTGCTATATGCGGCCATATGCCGACTTATTTCTGAGCCTTTAAGAACCTGGGAGGTGTCGTTGTTGTATACGGTTGCATCTGCTTCCTCGAGTCTTACCTTTAGCAGTCCTTCATTTTCAAGATGGAACGAGTGCAAGATGTTCTCGCAGGTCCTAAGATTGACCTCTCTGGTCGCTTTAATGACTGCTATGAACTCAAGGAATGCATTCACCATATGGTCGCGGAGAGACACTGCTTGTCTGAGGGTAGGCGGATCGACTTGCCCCATATCGGCTTTTGTTCTAGTAGATGGTGGGTTTGATGGCTGTCTTTTTGGAGGGCTTCTCATGAAAAACTCAACTGCTGCTGCTTGTTTTTCGACTGAGGTCATTGTGTCAGTCTTTCTTCTGAGGGCGCCGGGTATTTTGGTAGCTGCAGCATTAATTGCGTTAAATATTGTGCTTATCAAGGTTTTTCCCTTGGTGTTCTCATCTTTTCGCTTCTGCTGCGTCGTTTGATTGGCTTGTGCTATCTTTCGTTGTAACTTCTCAGATCCGCTAAGTGTTCCCGCAATGGAGTAACCCGGACTGTCAGTGTGACCGATGCATGTCTCGGTGTTTGGTGTGTGTGGTAAGAGGAAGTTCAGGTTTTCCCCCCTATCTTCATACACTACCACCTCATGTACTTCTGAGGCTTTTATACAACCATTGCAGTCCGAGACTGCTCCTTTGGCAAGTCCAACCACCATTGCGTCTACACTAATCTTGCGGGATGTTACCGTGTTGTCACTCTCTAGATTTGCGAGCACTGAGCATGCTTGAGCAAATTGAGTTTCTTCTGCACTCCCTTCAAATAGCGCTACTGTTTTATTGCGAGATCGCACCTATTTCTTTTAGTCACCTATTTCATTTTAGGGTATGGTTTTAGAAAAATTGCGAAACAGCATGTCCATTTATTTACTTCAAGGTATATCTTGACGAAGTTTCGAGTTAAAATGTCAAAAATATTTTTTTCTCCATACAAACTTTCACCCCCCTAGGGATTGATTTTCAAAAAATCCTTTCTTAGTGCTTGCCTACGTCATAAAAGACACCTTTTTGCCAAGTTTAAGCTTTCTAGGTCTAAGGGTTTGGGCTGGGCATTCATGAGTCAGTGAATCTGGACCACCAATTTTATATTATACTGGGTGAAAAGAACCTCCTAGCTATATTCAAAATCCTGAACCAGTATCACTCAAAGAACACATTTATGAAAAAAAAAAAATATTTTTTCAATGGGAATAGTTCATTTTTTGCCTAAACGTAGACATAACTCCTACACCAGGCACGCGAGGGGTGCGGGTAGCACACGAGGGGTGCGCCCGAGTGGTGTCTACGTTAAGGAAAAAAAATCCCCCGCCCTAAAAAAATAAAAATAAAAAAGTTTTCAGTAAGTGATACTGGTTCAGGATTTTCAATAAAGCTAGGAGGTTCTTTTACAACCTGTATAATATATATGTCACCGTACATATACAAATATATAATGTAAGATTGTGGTTAAGAGCGCACCCGTAGTTAATAATAAAAAAACAATAATTGGTAAAAAAAAAAGTTTTGAAAGTAATCTGGCCTTACTTTCAAAACTTGCTTTCAAAAACGTATCTTACCATGGTATCTCTGAACTTGACATTATACATGGGGTCGGGCCGGTTGAATCTGGGCGGGGGCTTGGGCCGCGGCTTTTTCTTCATCACAGGGCACTCCGTCGGCTTTGGACGTCGTCGTCGGCAACCAACTGACAGTGACAGCACCGACATCCATACGTAGATGAACAGTAGGAAGAATGCGTTTAGATTCACCATGCCGATTTCTGTAAATCACAGTTATGTTCCATATTACAGAACGCGACTCAGAATCTGATGTGCAGGGCTTTAGGTAAATCTCTTTCAACCTCTCGGGTGGACTAAATCAGTCCATGAAACTAAACAATTTTCTTCCAATAATAGGTCAAAATACGAAAAAAAAATTTGAGTTCCCATACAAACTTCATTAGCATACTTATTCATTTTGTGTGGGAGATCAAAATTTTTTTATCGTTTTTTGACCTATGTTCCTTGGGGAAAGTTGTTCAGTTTCATGGCCTGATTAACCATCCGAGAGATTGCAAGAGATTTACCTAAAGCCCTGTATACTAAGGTAGCAGTCGTCTTTGTCATTTTGATAGAGAGAAAGAGACAATCAATACTTAATTATAGATCGAGACTTGAGTCTCCTGAATATGGGCCTAAGTATATTCCTTTGAGTTACAATACAATATTTACTTTATTTGCACACAAAGACATACAATACAATTAACAGAACATAAAACAAAGTGTACAACAAGGAGGCCTTATTGCTAGGTAGCAATTTCTTCCAGGTAACCTTAGGGTAGGACAGCAATAAGGTAAGAAGTAGTTGGTGGTGCATAAAATTAAATATTTATTAATAATACAAATAAACAAATATATAAGTATACATATATATAATTATATATAAATAAATATATAAAATAAGTATAACATACATCTATATATAGCAGCAAGCTTGGTAAAGTGGTGGTAAGTTATTTACATCTACAGATTTTACTAAGTCGCGTTGGAGACGCACGGAGAAAAAAATTGTTGTAGGTAGTCAGACTTTCCCAAATAGACACTTAGGCCCGTTTTACAGAAGGGGACTTAAGTCCTGATTTATACTTAAGTATCGATTGTCTAGAATATAAAAGAATAGAATAGTTTATTTGCCAGAACATAGTAAATACACAGAAATTGCGTTTCTAATGTTACAGAAATCGCGTTTCTAATGTTCAGCCTTAAGAGCATTAATTTCTACTTATGTGGGTAGAAATTAATAGCAGAAATGTCAAAAGTATAAATAATTAATAACAATGTCAAAAATAATATAGTGACGGCCGGTTTGGTCGAGTGGTAGTGACGCTGCCTCTTGATCGGCGGGTCCTGGGTTCAAACCCTAGTTGGGGCAAACATTTGTGTAAAAAGCAGATGTTTGTTCTCGGGTCATGGCTGTTTGTGTTTGTCTTTATGTGTGTTCCAAGGGACCCACGACACAAGGGCAAACCTTAGTGTGGGCCTTTGAGTGTGTAGCGTTTATTTATTTTTATTTAGTGTCAAATTAAAAAGTGCGTCAAGAAGTAAGGTATTCATCGACGGAATAGAAACAGTTATCTATTAACCATGGCGCGTAATTTGGTTTTGAATTGCTTAGGAGGTAAACATTTAAAGTTTTCCTGTAATTTGTTAAAAACCCTTATAGCCGTACAAAAGGAGTTTTTCCGATGTACATACCGACATCCGATGTACATCCGATGTTTTTTCGATGTTTCCTTGTTTGTTGTATTGTAAAACTCTATCGTTGCTTTTGTGTTTGTCTCTTTCTGTACTAAATCTTGTAAGTGTGTTCTGTGATGGAAATAAATGTCTTGTCTATCTATCTATCTATCATCAACCCTTGCAAACGGAGCATACAGTTTGTTTACTTGTCTAGTTGATCTATTTCTCTCACTATCAAAATGACACAAACAACTGCTACTTAAGTAGGTTCCGATCAAGTACGGCCACTTCCTAGTTCGGCCATCACACAAATGCCTTGTTTGACCACTTCCCTGTTCGGCCACTTCCTAGATGGGCCACTACCTAGATTCCTTGTTCGGCCATTTCACAGTACGGCCATTTCCTTGAACGACCACCACCCTAATTCCTTGTTCGGCCACTTCACAGTACGGCCAATTCCTTGTTCGGCCATTTTACAGTACGGCCATTCCTCAAACGGCCACCACCCAAATTCCTTGTTCGGCCACTTCCCAGTTTGCTCACTTCTGGAGGGGCCACCACCCAAAACTCGCCATATAAAACTCCAAAGTTTTAATATTAATAAAAAAGCCGAAGGGTGTGTAAGTATGAAGCAAATATCTAAAAGTCGCAAAATGTTGGCTACTTTCAAAATATTAGCTTACCCTAACCTGCCCCAAACCACTTTAAGGACCATTAAGTTGAACTCCCATTATGGCTTTTGAAATGGTTAATGGGTGTAACTAAGTTAGGTTATGAAAAGAAGAGAACCTTAATTCAGTATTTTAGGATAAGATCTCAGTAACGTGACACTTTAGGATACCATGTTACCAGACATTTTTCGTTCGTCTATCTACATGTCCTCTACTCATATACGTATATACCACCATCATCGTGCGCCGCAATTTTGAAAAAAATAAACAAAATGGCGGCGGGTTGCTAGAAAAGTTCAAACCCCTTTGTCATATTTGGGTGAATGATATGTAAACGATAGTTTTGCGATACTTGTCGCTATTCTGTCATTTGTGCTGGCTCTCAGTACGTGGCGTGGATTTGGGGTAGGTCATGGTATTAATTAAAATAATGGTAACATTATAAATTGTAACAATGCCACACATTCGTGGCAAGTGGCCCTTCAAGGAAAAGGCCCTTTAAGGAAAGTGGCCCTACAAGGAATCGGCTATTCATAGGAAGTGGCCTTTCAGGGAAAGTGGCCCTTCAAGGAAAGTGGCCCTTCGAGGAAAAGTGGTAAGTAGCCTATATGGGAAGTGGCCGTTCGGGGAAGTGGCCGTTTGCGGTAGGTGGTCATTCATAGGAAGTGGCCCTACTTGACCGAATAAAGAGTATAGATTAGAGTCTGAGTTGCGTTCTGTAATACGAACCTTACAATACATCAAATTAATTCGTTCTTTAACTACTATAATATAAGTTGTCCTCAATGGTGCAATCTACCCTCAAGAAGAACAGACAAGACAAGAAAGAAATAGTTTGGTTGGACTTACTCATTGCGAATGCACCCTCCGTACTTTAATGTGCACTTTGGAAAGAGGGTCCGGCTCGTTGAACCTCCGTCGTCGGTGGCATTGCCGCTTTCCTCCGCAGCCTTCGGCCAACGACAGCGCGGTAAGGCAGATGTGCAGGAAAAGCAGAACTAAAACGTTCACGCTTACCATCCCGGATTGCCTGGAAACTATTAAAATCGTCGAATATACAGGGCTTTAGGTAAATCTCTTTCAACCTCTCGGGTGATTAATCAGTCCATGAAACTGAACAACTTTCCAAGGAACATAGGTCAAAATACGAAAAAACTAATTTTGAGTTCCCATACAAACTTCATCAGCATATAGCGCTTTTGTATGGGAGATCAAAATTTTATTTCGTATTTTGACCTATGTTCCTTCGGGAAAGTTGTTCAGTTTCATGGACTGATTTAGCACCCGAGAGATTGAAAGCCCTGTATAAAACTAGCTTTCCGCGCGGGACTTCGTTTTCGTAGAAATTCGGGGAAATTATATAGCCTATGTATTAATCCAGGTTGTCAGCTACATCCATACCAAATTTTATGAAAATTGGTCTAACCGTTTGAGCGTGAAAGAGTAACAAACATCCACACAAACTTTCGCTTTTAAAATATTAGTAAGGATAGCAACAGGTCCTGATGGAGAATGGTCAAAGCAGTCTTCATACCGAAACCGGGGAAAAAGTCGTACCAAGAGGCCAAATCCTTTAGTGCTTATCCTCCTTTCTACTGAAAACTATGGAGAAACTAGTAGATAAACACTTAAGACAAAGGATAGAGTTGAGTTCTACTCCCCTACACAAGAATCAGCATGCATATAGGGTAGGCAAATCTACTGATACTGCGCTGCACAATATGATAGTAAGGATTGATAGAACGTTAACCAACAAAGAACATGCTCTAGGATGCTTCTTTGACGTGGAGTGGGCTTTTGACAAGGCCTCAACCTCGGCGATAGAAGAATCTCTCAACAGGGAAGGCATAGATAAACAGGCAGCATGTTGGATAATGAACATGCTGAAACATAGATCAATCATAGCACAGCTGGGGGGTGACACCCACAAAATCAAAGCCAAGAGAGGCTTTCCACAAGGCGGCTGTTTATCGCCGCTGATGTGGTGCCTACTGCTGGACCCCCTAGTTAAGAAGATTAACGATATGCGCATATACATGCAAGCGTACTCCGATGATGGAGTATTACTAGTATCTGGAAAAGTAATCAACGTGATGAGAGATATTATGAACAATGGTATCAGAACTGTTCTGAACTGGTGCAGAGTCAGTGGACTCAATTTAAATCCAGCCGAAACGAAAATACTCTTGTTCTCAAAAACTAGGAAAAACAAAGAGTTTAAACCACTTACGATAGATGGTGTTGAATTAGAGGTATCAAACGAAATAAGATACCTTGGAGTAACTATTGATAATTCTCTTAAATTCAACACACACATAAAAGAACAATGCGATAAAGCAAAAATCACACTCATGCAATGCAAAAGAGCTGTAGGCAAAACCTGGGGTACCAAGCCGCATGTCATGATGTGGATATACAAAGCAATCATAATTCCAAGAGTAACATACGGAGCAATTGTCTGGTGGCATAAAACCACCATACAAGCAAACAGGAATGAACTAGCAAAAGTAGAAAGACTTGCAACCCTAATGTTCACAGGAGCGATGAGAACCACTACATCAGCTGCCTTAGATGTATTATTGGGATTGCATCCTCTGGACTTGGAAGTTAAAAAGAAAGCTATGGAGCAATGGTATAGGATGAAGTCAAGCCTTGAATGGAAAGGGAACTTCATGGATAAAGGACACACCATATTAGATGGAAAGTATGGAGAGAAGTTGTCAATGATACTTTCTAATAATGACCTCATCAGGAAAAAAGTAATCTTTGACAAAAAATACAGGATCCATATAGGAGCTAGAGAAAGCTGGAGCTTGAACATACAAGATCCAAAGATAGTGTGCTACACTGACGGCTCCAGGAAAGAAATAACAAAACTATCAGGACTGGGAATACACATCTTGAACCAGGTAGATGGCCAAGTTACCATGCACCTGGGAAGATGTGCTAGCGTTTTCCAGGCTGAGGTGCTTGCTATTACAGAGGGAGTCAGAATCATAGACAGCAAGATCACTGAAAACAAAGAGAACATCATAGTATACAGTGATAGCCAGGCTGCTTTGAAGGCACTAAACAGAGCCGAAACTAACTCGGCCCTAGTAACAGAATGTAAGGAGGCTATTAACGCCTTAGCCAAAAAGACCAAAGTTACCATTGCCTGGGTGCCGGGGCACGAAGGACATATAGGTAATGAGATTGCAGACGAGCTAGCAAGGAAAGGGGCCGATGAGACATTCATCGGCCCGGAACCCAGGCTACCTATATCAAGTAAAATCAGTAAAGGAATAATAAGCAAGATCATAACAGAAGAAGCCAATTCAAGATGAAAGCACAACAAACAGTGCCGCCAGGCAAAAATCTTCCTAAAGACATATGAAAAAAGAAAGTCGTAGCAACTTCTAAAGCTAAATAGAAAGGACATCAGGATTGTAGTGGACACTGCTCACGGGACACTGTCCTTTGAACCGACACCTAGCAATAATGGGCCTAAAAAGTGATCCCACATGCCCAGAATGTGACAAGGAGGAAACAAGTCTCCATTTCCTGACTGAGTGTCCAATGTAGGCGCTGGTAAGATGGGAGACAATAGGCATGGATGAGGTAAAAGAAGAACAAATACAAGAGCTTAACATAAAGGATATAATAGGGTTTTCTAAAGCTTCGGGTAGGTTCAAAGAGGTGGAACTGTCAGTGCAGAGGTAAAACTCATGCGCTGTTGTGGGGAACTGGGTGAAATGGTCCCAAATAAGTGGACTGATCACCCACCTGTGCCTGACGGGCGTCCCCTCCATAGATAGATAGATAGAACAGGTCCTGATTCACTGACTCATCAACGCCCTGCCCAAACCCTTGGACCTAGACAGCTGAAATATGGCTCTGAATATGGCTTTGTAATCTAAGCAACATAACGAAGGATTTTACGAAGCTCCCACGGGAAAAGTCCCGGGCATTTTAACTTTGGTCTTATTATTGAAAGCAAAGTCCAATTTTTTTTTTTTTAAATAAACGCTACACACTCAAAGGCTCACATTAAGGTTTTCCCTTGTGTCGTGGGTCCCTTGGAACACACATAAAGACAAACACAAACACCCATGACCCGAGAACAAACATCTGCTTTTTACACAAATGTTTGCCCCGACTGGGGATCGAACCCAGGACCCGCCGATCAAGAGGCAGCGTCACCTACCACTCGACCAAACCGGCCGTCGATATAGATCGTTCTATCTGTTGCCCGTTTCACCGTGCTTTTAGACCCCCAGCACACGACGTATTTTAAACGCGCCGCCGACGCGCGTTTCAGGAACGCGCGTTATCTGCGCCGTAGATGCCGATTTTTGCGTTTTCATAGATTTAAACGCCCGTAAAACGCGATACAAACGTGCGTGTGAAGCGCGTTCGAAACTCGTTTGAAGCGTGTGCAAAAGGTCGGAGGAGGACTAGAGGGGGGGGCGACTACGAGCGACTACAGCGGTATCTGCGCGTATACGCGCAGTAGACGCGCGTTTCACGACAAGGTTACGTTCCAATCGCGTTTGAAGCGCGTATATACGCTAATAATACGCCGTGTCCAAGTGCCCGTAGATGTTCAAACGAAACCTCATCAGGTGTTGAAAATGGTCCTTGAAGTGTCATTCGAAACACGCGTGAATCTGTCTCAAAACCGAGAGGTATACCGAGTTCGATCGCCAGTGCCGCCATGTACCAAAGCTTTTTCCCGTGTTATATAGTTGCACATTTAAAAAGTTCTTATGATGAGGGAACATCTAGTGAAGAAACCTGCACATTCTCATGATTCAATCTGGCCCGGTTTCCTCATCAGCAGGATCACGGAGCTAAGATAGCAGTCGTTTCATGACCTTCTAATTTCTGGATCATTGTCAAGCGTACCCTGAATGAGGAACGGGAAAAATTGCTAGGAATAAGAAGAAAAATGATAACAAACAAAAAAAAACCGGCCTAGTGCGAGTCGGACTCGCGCACCGAGGGTTCCGTAAAAAGTTGTAGGTATACAGGGATTTAGGTATCTCTCTTTCAACCTCTCGGGTGGTTAATCAGTCCATGAAACTGAACAACTTTCCCAAGGAACATAGGTCAAAATACGAAAAAAACATTTTGATCTCCCATACAAACTTCATCAGCATATAGCGCATTTTGTATGGGAGATCAAATTTTTTTTTTCGTATTTTGACCTATTTTCCTTGGGAAAGTTGTTCAGTTTCATGGAATGATTAACCACCCATGAGGTTGAAAGAGAGATGCCTAAAGCCCTGTTTAAATAAAAGTTCAATTTAATACCTCTAAACGTTCATGAGGAAAGAGGTAGTAAGTTTAAAATTATTAAAAATATTTTTATTATACATATTATGATGTAACTAAAAATTTACGGTTTTCACATTTTTTCCTTTATCTGTGCGTTGCTTCGCACCAAATTTCAAGATTCTGAGTTTACGGGAAAGTACCCTGTAGGTTTTGATTCCCTTGCGAGTGTCGAAAATTTGCGGACATTTGCGGAATTAATGGCTGTATCTTTTGATTGCGTTGGCTTAGAAGTTTGATTCTTTTTTACAGCTCCAAGGGACAGTACAGTAGACCTGAGTATTTGATATGAATTCCAGCTTGATACCTCCACGCGTTCCTGAGAAAAAGGATCCTGACGGACAGACAGACAGACGGACGGACAACAAAGTGATCATATAAGGGTTCCGTTTTTTCCTTTCGAGGTGCGGAACCCTAAAGATAATGATTGTTGTGTTAATCCTGCCCCCCGATCGCGGTAAGTTTGAAAGTGTTTTCCAAAGCTAAATCGCTCACGTTTCTATTGTGTTCAACGTTTCTATTTGGCTGAATACAAAGGTAACGTCAGCGGATTAGCTTTGGTAAACTCGTTCAAACTTACAAGGATCGGGGAATTGTTTGTTTGTCTTACAGCTTCAAATAAAGAGTTTACTTTATCATACCAGGTTATTACTTCTTCTTCGAGCAGGGAGGGTTGCTGGAGTCGCAAACAATCTTCTTGGTACACCCGGCGGCGAATCCGAGCAGCCAAATGATTAGGAAGGTGGCAAGCGTTATCATACGGCACCACTTCATCATGCGAGCATCTAGTGGATTACAGCACACCCAGGAGTCATGTTTATCTTTTTTTTATTTTTTCTATTTTGAGATGGGTTAACTCTTGACCTCAATCTTAACCAAGGTCATAGATGAGGTTGACGATGGAGCGAGTTAACCCAGAAAATGCCTAATAGGCACTGGTACTCCCACGCCAAACAGCTTGCTGTGTTCCGTCGGTGCGTAGGAGTACCAGTGCCTTTTAGACATTTTCTGGGTTAACTCGCTCCATCGTCGACCAAGAGTAACTAATCTTGTAATAAAAAGTAACCGCGCTATTTCTTAAGTAAACAGACTTTAAAAACGATAGACTCAAAATTTTTAAATTACTTACCTAACTGATTTTGAAATGGTATGACAAAACAAAACAAACACAAAACACAATATATACAGGAAAAAATATATCTCGGGTTAACACACTTATCCCCTAACAGGGAAACGCATAAATTATATGGTGTACTTACATTTATTGGAAGCCTCACTAACTGCGACATCTTGCACTTTTAATTACTGAAGTCCTCGGTGAGGGCTGAAGATTATCATAAACTTATTTTTCTTCTTATCGTATCAAGTGTGTGGCAAACTTGACTTACCCTGGTATTACAGTTTTCAAACCGCCAAATGACCTCTGACTTGGTTTTAACGACCGACTGTAGTCAATCGGACGGCCCTCCGAATCACGGAAACGCTCGTGATAAATTGCCACTTACGTTGCTTAACCTCAATGATTGGTTCAGATCAGCGAGAGCCACTGACTGGGCTACGAGCGCATCATAGGCTATTTTTCAATGTTAACGAAGTGAAAGCATTTCTAGCTAAGTATCCATCTATCTAGACTGTAGAAACTAGTAAAGAACGGAATTGTTAAGTAAAAGATTGAATTTATTTTCGAGGGGAGCACTCCGTAAGAAGTCGATTTCTATTAGTCAATGGGCGTTTCCCCACTGGCCGGCACCGGCGACGGCGACGGCGACGGCGAGAGTGACAGAGCTATACTAGGAAGCAAGAAATCGCTGGTCGGTAGGTAGTAGAGTGACAGAGATACTTGCTTCCTAGTATAGCTCTGTCACTCTCGCCGTCGCCGTCGCCGTCGCCGTGCCGGCCAGTCGGAAAACGCCCAATTGCGTCCGCAAAATCATAATTAAAATTGCATTTGTACAGAGCCATTTTACCTGATAATGTATGGCATCAATGTGACCAATCGGTATTTACTACCGAAATCAAAATCATAGAGAGCAGCCCGTCAAATTAAAATTGTGTCGAAGATCTTACTTTGTATGAACCTCGTTTCTCGTAGACCTATTGAAGTTGCATTTAGATATATTTTGTGTGTACTAAAGGAACTTCACAGTGGTGCGGGACTCATTTCGCCAACGGTCTGCAACGAAAAAAATTGCTCTGAGTCATTCCACCAAACTACAGTCTATAAGCCATCTAAAACTACACAACACTACTTCCAACTCTACAGAAACGGTGGATATTGACCCAAACCAATGTTTTTCGTTTCGTAAAAAAAGTTAAGTAAAACAAAGAAATTTATTGAATGAATTTTTACTCAGGAAAAGATATCAAACGACTACATTTTGACATATTCAAAGATACTCTTATCTTGTGGGTTTCGCAAAAGTCGCTTGAAAGAGTGGGCGTTTCATCTGTGGGACTAAAAGTGTTTGGTTTTCCGAGGATTTGTTTAGAATGAAAGCTTGTATTAATCGAATCTGTACGGGCCACGACGACAAGGCGGTTTGCCAGCGCAAGGTAAACCAGGGTCTTTTTTACTCTTCTTCTTTGGCTTGTAGAGTGGTGGCGGTTTGCCCGGTCTTCCACTTTTGCCTCCTCTTCGGCAGCCGAGGCATCCTTGTGAAAACACAATAAGCAATGCTAACACAGCAATTAGTAAATGGTACAGATACCTCGCATTGAGTTTAACCATGGTTAACCTGCAAAAGAGACTCGGGTGAGATTTACGATGATGGGGTTGATATTTGTTTTCGTGGGTCAATGAGAGTTTTGAGTAAAAAGTTATAATTCGCAACAGTTAAACTCTGCTTAAAGAACACGATGAAGCAGAACAAGAAGATCATGATGAAGTATGAACGTATTCCAAAATATTCATGACGGTGTTTGTGAATAAAAAATATCCAAAGGATGGTGGGTCAGTTAATACAAGGCCTGGCTGTTTGTCTTAAAACTGAGACAAATAGCCAGGCCCGAGAACAAACATCCGCTTATACAAACGAACGCGAATTGAACTGCAGATTAAGAGTGTAGTGTAATAGCTCGATCCTCACGAGGTGGACCGACGATCTGGCAACGGTCGCGGAAAAATCTTATATGATGCTTGCACAAAATCAATGTGGAGATCCTTACGGGAGGCCTTAGATATCCAGTAGTGACAATCTTGAGGCGTTCACTGAGCACCAGCGTTAATTATATTTGCTGATCGCTATATACTTAATGCTGAGTGGAAGCTAGTAGTAGCTAGTGGTGGTGGGGAGTGGTGCTTATCTATAGATAATTTGTCGGCGATAAAATTGCAGAAAAGGCCGTTTTAGGAGTACTCCAGCGTGTATGAAGTCAATTATGAATACAAATGAAGCAAAAAAACATGTGTTTGGATCGTAGCAGGTGGTGTCTGCCTACCCTAATGGGACAAAAGCGTGAGGACAAAAGATGTGTATTGTGTTATGTATGATTATGAGAGAATCATCGGTTTGATCCAGTGATCAAGAAAAACTGCCTCTGAATGGTCAGTTCCTGGGTCTTCCAGGTCAGGACAAACATTTTGTGAAAAGCAGATGTTTGTTCTCGGATGTTTGTCTGTCTTTAATTGTGTCCCAACGACGGCAAAAGGGATAAGCCTCAGTGTGGGCCTCATGTTTAGACAAAACAAGAATAAAAGATCCACCTTGTTGCCTTAATGAGAATCAAGAATCAGGAGGTTCCTCTGCCGGCTGATGCGGTAGTTTGTTGAGGTGTGGTGGGGTCGCCCGCTGCGTTACTCTACGGGGAAGCCCCATCGTAGTTTTCCTCAGCACTCAGCACCATAGCTTGGTAGATCTGGAAATACACTTACCGTAAACCGTAGCGTCTTTGTAAATCTTTCTTGTTATTTTGTAAACTTTTATTGTGACCTCAAGTGAGACAACGGGCTATTTTCGATTCATTTGACTTAAATCTAGGTCTTTCTACATTTAGCTATTGGTATGTTTGCATGCAAATTTTAGCCCTACATTAACCGATACTTTTATATTTATGTTAATAAATAATATAAATTTTGTCTCAACTTTACTTCCATGCTGGACTGGAAGTGAAAGAAAAACTTAGAACTCTTCCCAGGCATACTGTGAAAGTCAGGACGCGAGGGTTTTGCTGTATTGTGAGCAAAAGGCTGTCAACCTCATCTAATAAGTTTCAGAATTTATGTCAAAAGTGGTATCAAGTGGTTCTGATCCACTGATGTTCTGCCTATCCTGTATGAGATTACAGGCGTGACTTGAGCGTATGTAATGTGAAATGTAATCAAAAAAGAAACAAGTTGAGCTTTGCCTTTTTAAATAGATACTTGAAATCAACTAACTGCCTATTCCGGTAAAAGTTCCTAGTACACTAAAAAATGTCGCCTACGAAGTCATAATAACTTTGCTCTTTTTTTTACCTATCATAGAACAACCTTCCGTTAGATTTTACAGATTGAAAAGACAATATAAGGCTTTCAATTAGACATCATATTTTCTTTGTACAGTATACCTGAACATGCTATTTAAATTTATAAATTAGGTGCTTCTTCTAAAAATCTAGGAAGAAAAATACAAAAATTAAAAACTGAAGCCCTCACGAAAATAACAAGGACAACTATTACACAACCCACTTCCAGTTATGTCAACAGCAGAACAGACTAGGTTTTTTTTTGTTTAAATATTTATGAGGAAATAGGTATCCATTAAAACAATTCTAAATTTTTTTGTCCACCAAACCGCATTGGGACAGCTCAACGTGGTATCCTAAAACCATCTTCACTGGTTCAAAAGAAGGCCTGCCTGTGTCTCTTGGTTGGGCGTCTCGTAGTTATAATAAAGTCTCATGATGTTCTGCCTATCCCAACAGGGATATACGATAAGTAGACTATCTGATACTATAACGACCTTATCCTACCTTTCAGTTATATTTTGTTTTAGTCCAGCCTTGGATATCTGAAGCCTAACTAGTTACCACTAATAGGTAAGGATGGAAAGACAAGTTTTTCTAGAATGCTTACAGCACATTTTATAGTAATTGTTCATCTTTCCGTTTGGTTGTCTTACCGTCATGCTGCAACGTCGGTAAAATAGTTCTACACAACAATTCTTACTGTTCTTAGGCCGTCGTCAACCTATCAAATTTGAGGAAAAATAGATAAAAATGCACACAATTTTAATTATCCCTCGAAAAAACTATCTACAGTTGCACTCGCGAAGTATTATCTTATAGAAAAACATTGGTTTAGGTCAATTGTTGATCGGATACATAGTTAAAACTTACGGCGTTTTTTGTTATTTGATAAAACAATGAAACTAACCAGGATTTTAGCCGGAGAGTTGCTGGTTTTACTGAAAAACTATTTTTTGATGGTTTTCTTCATTTACAATTTACACCATCTTCAACGTCAAAAGGAATTTCTTTGAAATTGTTGACTGACAGGCTGTTTCTTCTTAAATGTTGGTGTCTGAAAGAGTTTCTAAATGTCATTTCGAAAAGAGAATTTTTGACAAAGTGTTGTTTTTGACCCCTTCATGGCCTTCAGCCGCTGGCGAAATAAAAAACTGGATCAGGGTAGGCAGAGTGCATGCAATTGGTTATTATATTCTAAGTAAAATAATTTATTTTTGCTATCTATTATGTGATGGCCAGTCACATATATGCACAATTGCATGCACAATTGGACACCTTGAGATCCGAATTCTAAAAGAATTGTAATATTAACAATTATTTTTTTGACGATGGGCCGAAATGATTAAGCTATTTTATTTTTAACTTGACATTTCTAGCTAAATTATGTGAAAAATAAACCTAATATGTAATCCGTGTCACACACTAGGTACTTTGTACCTTTAAGGCAGGTGTTGATCCGGCCCTTTATTTGTATTTAGCTTGTGAACTAATGTTTATGGTCTAAGATACTTAAGTTTTAAATAAAACAAATAATACAACCTCAGAGCAGCTAAAATAGAAAGCAAGCCGAAGTCTGGCGCTGTTGAAGACGGGTCGTATAAATGCGGGGAATAACCGAAACATAAAACAAATTCCGGTACTTTCCCGGCTTCTCAAGAAATGGTTACAGGGTGTTAGGAATATAATTTTTAATGCGATTAAAAAGAGCAACCTCAGAGTTTCTTGCCTATTCTTCTCTAAGGAAGACTGTACGTTTCGAATAGGCGTAGAGTCAGTAGGGTCAAAAGAACGAATGTGTATTTATGTTTTTAAATCCTTTAATGTATGTTTGTATGAATTTAATCTAATCTTGACTTATTTTAAGTGGCATCCTGAATGTCCTATAAAATAAAGCTTTTTTCTATTTCTATTTATAACATATTTATCAAACGTTATGGTTGCGTCTGTTAACCTTGTTCTCACGTTTTCAAAAAGAGACGGTATTCTACCCATAACACTTATCTAATCTTATCCATAACAATTGTTATGGGTAGAAATAGGTAGCGAGAAGTACAGAGTTCGATCCCCAGTACCGCCATGTCATACACCTTTGCTCAAATAAGCTTACTCCTTTATCACAGCATTTCTTGTTACTGGTAGAAGTGGTTCATTTTCACGGATAACTTTAGAAAAACTCCAGAATAACTAGAACAACTTGGTAACTTCGAAGATCACTTCGTAACTTACATGTTTGTTATTTATTTGTGCCTGTGATTATTTGGTCTACTGCGATAGTTTTTTTTTGTTTTTTGACTGTCTGTCGTATAGCCGCACTTTCTTAAAATATAATTTCCTTTCCTTATCCTTTTTGTTAACAGGAAATTATATTTAACATAACGTGACACACTCCAAGGCCCACACTTGGGTTTTCCCTTGTGTCTTGGGTCCCTTTGGAACATACATAAAGACAGACACAAACACCGAGAACAAACATCTGCTTTTTACCAAATATTTGCCCCGATAGGGAATCGAACCCAGATCCCGTCAATCAAAAGGCAGCGCTACTACCACTCGACCAAAGAGTCCACCACACCACATGAGACCATAGGACGACACCTCAGATTCAGAAAAAAATTAAGTGTCGTTGCCTGGGATGGATTACTAGGAGGCAGGTCTCATTTGTGTTTCCTTAGTCGCCTCTTACGACACCCACGGAAAGAGATGGGGTGGTGTTATTCTCAACCGATCACCACACGTAAATACTCGTGTAAAATTGAGGACCCTACAATACTAATTGATCTAAAGGTTGTTTGTAATTGTTTTTATGTTTCTCTCTTGTGTGTTATTATTGTATTTCTATGTGATCATGCCTGTTCTACGTGTTGTGATGTCCTAAATCTGTCTTTATTTCTATACTTATTTACATATTTAACAAAAATCGTTTACTTAATGTAACTGGAATGGTCCTTATTAGTCGTGGTCCCTGGCAGAGGTCCCGTTAAATAAAAACATCCTGTAGGAAGGGGGACCTTACTATTTAAACCCTAATTATACAGTATCATATCTTTATTCGGGAGAAAGATTGTGCGTGAAGACACACAGATACGTTTTCCTTTTTTAGAAAAGAAAATTTGTTAATTTTTTAATCAATTTGTTTCCAAGGACAAAACATTGGGACCTTATGTCCCAAATGTCCGAAAACTTGTACCAAGGAGGACTTAATGAACGCCTTGGACAATGCTATCGCTGTGGCCAGGTACTGGGCAAACAAAGATGTGGTCGCTCGATTAGGTGGGGATGAGTTTGGGATAATTTTGTACAACTGTGGTTTAAGTGAAGCGAAGATTTTGTTATATCATTTGGTGCGGCAGATTATTGAGTATCCTTTCTATTGGGAGGGAGTGACTCTGCGTGTTGGCGCTAGTGCTGGCTTGTCTTGTGTTATGAAGCTCGCAGGCGCTGGTGATGTAACAATCTTACTTCAACAGGCAGATACTGCTCTTTATAATGCTAAACGTCTTGGCAAAGGATGCGTTTGCGTTTACGACGAATCTCAAAAACTGATTAGCAAAAACACATTTAAAAAGTGCCTAGTCAAAAGTGAAGAATTGAAAACTATTGACGGAGCAGTCATTGAATTTGGTTACATTTTTAACGATACGTACAAGTTGAGAAAGAGAAAATATTTATCGTGATGTTATATCTTTATTATTTTTTTACTTCAATTTATTTACTTCAAATATAACTATACTTCGCGCTAGAGAGAAAGGCGGAGAGTAGCTGTAACGTTACAAAATTTAGTAGGCGTAATTCTTGGTTACTACACTGGGCGTCAAAAATAAGTAGTACACTTTTCAAATTGACATTACTCCTAAACTATAGTAGTTACACTTATGAAATAAAAAGCAGTTTATAGTAAACTTAACGAAGTTTATTAAAGTTATATTTTATTTGGCATGAATAAAGTTTCAAACTTAAAATTAAGATAAATACTAAAAAGTATCAATTTTTAACGATATGTCAACCACTTAATTTTCACGTTTTGGAACTTTTTCACAATTTAATAACTTGTGTTGCCGCCTCGGGCTCTAATTACAGCTTGGATCCGGTTTGGCATGCTGAACACTAAGTTTCGGAGGCGGTGTTGGGGAATATTTTCCCATTCTTCTATCAGCGCATGTTTTAGAGCCCTGAGTGTGGCAGGAGGTGGACTGCGCCTTCTGACTAGCCTCCCAAGCTCATCCCAGGCGTGTTCAATCGGGTTGAGATCTGGGCTTCTCGATGGCCAAGCCATCAAGTTGATGCCAACCTCCTGAATGTACTCTTGTACGTGGTGAGCAGTGTGTGGCCGGGCGTTATCATGCATTAGGATGGCTCCATCACCCATATTTATTAAATATGGCCCTGCATACTCGTTGAGGATCTCCGAGGCATATCTTTCACCAGTCAAAGTCCCATTTTCTATTACCACAAGCTCTGTGCGACTCTCTGAAGAGATACCAGCCCATACGTGTACAGAGCCCCCGCCATATTGGACTCTTTCCGAGATACAAGCTTGAATGTATCGCTCACCGGGTCGTCTGTAGACTCTCCGCCGTCCATCTGAAGTGTATAAAGAGAATCGAGACTCATCTGTGAATAAAACTCTAGCCCATTCTTCTTCGCCCCATTGTACGTGTTGACGGGCGTAGCGTAGTCTTGCTACGCGATGCTCTGTCTCAAGTTTGGGGCCATTTGCTGGTCTTAGAGGCTTCAGGTTAGCTTCAGCAAGTCTTCTTCTCACTGTACTCTCACTGATGTAGTCTGTTCGGGTCCGAAGAAGCTGTTGCTGAACCTCAACTGCATTAAGGTGTCGATTTCTTAACACAGTGGAAACAATAAAGCGATCTTCTCGGGTACTTGTGCACCTGGGTCTGCCATTACCTCGTCTCCTTAGATGGTTTCCAGTCTCTTCGTACCTTTGCTTTACTCGCTGAACCGTTCTTAAAGTTACACCCACCCTCCTTGCAGTACGACGCATACTGATGCCCACTTCGAGAAAAGCTAAGATTCTTGCACATTCTTCTGGTGAAAGAGGCATGATTAGTCAAATTTACTCTCTGAAGATACCTATGCTTTTCAATTACAATTGCTTTATCAGCAGCGAATGTGTCAAACACAAAAATCCTAAGTAAGACAACACCTTTCAACAGTTTAAAAAAAGTGTTTTTATTTATTCGTTTTTTTTAAAGTCAAGCATTATAAGTTCTTATAATGCATGAAGTTTTTATTGAATAAGATTAAATTTTCTTTTTAACCTTTTTTGTTTCAAAGGTCTAAGTTTTATAGTTTGGGAGAAATCGCAATTTTAAAACTGTACTACTTATTTTTGACGCCCAGTGTATTTTAATACAGCACAGTGCGTGGTAGGATCTGCCGAAACCATTGGGTTGCGATATAGGTATGTTGAGTCAGCAGGCCGAGTACGATAGTGACAGCGCCGCGACAACACCGCGGTCCTACGTCAAAATGTCAACATTGACAACGCCGTAGGGCGAGCAATCCTTGGCGCGGGACCCTCGCGCAATCAAAGTGAAGTTTCAGCGTGAGCCGAACGCGAGTTTGTCGTTATCGTGCTAGAGCTGCTGGATCGTTTTGATAGCATAATACATTTCATATTGAGACTGTTACAATTTACAATTTTATAATGTTGTGTACCTAACTGTAAAAATTCTTAAATATATAAAATATATAAATGAGTCTTTTTCTCTGACACCAGGGTTAGCCAAGTTCGCCACACACTTGACTATACCTATACGAATAATAAGACCGCAAACCGCACAATGGCCTCTGACTTGGTTTTAACGACTAGTCAATCGACAACAGCCGGGACCGACAGCTTAACGTGCCCTCCGAAGCACGGAAACGCTCGTGATAAATTGCCACTTTGTTCACCCATCAGGTTCCCTGCCTCTGTGTACGTTGCTTAACCTCACTGATCGGTTGAGATCAGCAAGAGCCACTGGGCTACGAGCGTTTAAATGAAACATATGCGATTGTGAAATACTATTCAAGCGTACGCCTTCCTACCTCACGCGGGGTATATTTTTACTACTATTTCGCCCGTGTCCTCGTTCCCGTGGGAATTCGGGAAAATTATGTAGCCTATGTTACTGGGATAACGTAGCATTCTGATGGTGAAATAATTTTTGAAATAGGTCTAGTAGTTTTGAGTTTATTCTTAACAATTATGTAGATGTAGACAAGGAAAGTTAATGATTATAGTTTAACTATAAACGCCTCTACCTTACTAAGTAGTAGGGGCTATTTTGACCACGGTTAACCAGCAGTTTGTTAATATTGTAAATAGAAAGTTTAGTACCTAAAAATGAAAATCTTTTTATCCAACATTAGCTTTTTATTTTTTCTTCAAAGGTGACATAACAAATGGTGTGACAGGAATAACTTTTTTGAACCTTAATACCAATAACAGACACTGTATCAGTAAGTACAAAAAGTATGCAAGTCGAACAGCAATGATTCTAAAATTAAAAAAAATTGTAACCCGCGACATAAATCTCTTATAATTATAACTCTTAAACAATTGAACCAATTTTGATTAACGAAGTATCTAGATTACGCCAGCTTTTAAACAAAAAAAGACCGCATTGAAATTGGTCCATTCGTTTAGGAGCTACGATTCAATTTAAAAAAAAAGTGTATTAATTTCTCCCACAAAGTATGATTAATAATTGTGGTACAAAACGGTTTATACAATAATAATTATTTGAAGTGGGAGATTGATGCCCTAACTAGGTTTCCCTGTAGTAAGGGATCACCAGGCCCCTCCCTCGGTACCTATTACAGATTTCAACATAAAAACCATATAGTTTAATATTAACAAATAACATACGTTGATTTAATAGTTTGTCTAACATTTCTCATTAATAGTGAAAAATAGCTTATTAATAAATCGTGTGTGTGTGTGTGTGTGTGTGTGTGTGTGTGTGTGTGTGTGTGTGTGTGTGCGAGTGAGTCAGTGTATGTGTAGTGAAATTGTAATATGTAAGTTTAATATAACTATTGTAAGCGTTCAAAGAGTCTCTCCGTCTCATCATAATAGTATATTTGTAGCCAATTTGTTACTTTAGTTTTAGATTCACTTTTAATCAATGGATAAATATTTAGTTCTTTGTTTGCTATATTGTATAACAATGCACCATTGTAGTTTAAGAATTTGCGAACAAAGAATGTATTAGTTATAGGCATACTACAAACTTTGTGAGACCTTCGTAGTGATAACAGTAACAGTAATGATAACATAACAGTTCGTAGTGGGTTATCTTTGTTAAAACCAATTTCTTTTGTGTTTAAGAAGTATTGTAGCCAGAATATACAATTTACGTACTGTTAGTATATTATAAAGTTTGTACAATTATTTAGTAGGATAGAGTCGAGGTTTAAATTAAGCTATCTTCAGAATAAATCTTTGTGCCCTTTCAACTACAATCATGCGAGTTTTAAAAGCCCCTCCCCATGATGTAATGCCAATGCTATAACTGATTGACAAAGAGCAGTATAAATATAATTTATTAATTCTGAATCAGCTACATGACGGATTTGCTTAAATACATATATAAGTGAACCTACGTATTTTATTAGCGAGATTTTGAATATGCTCTTCGAAATTAAGACTTTGGTCTACTATGATTCCCAAGTATCTTATACTTTTAGTATTAATGAGCGGTTTGCAACTACAGGGTTGTGATGTGTCTATGCAATCATGTGCAATCAGTTTTAAGTCGGGATTATTTGGATTAAGTGATTTAAGTTACATATTCAGTTTTTAAGGAGTTAAGGGTATATAGGTTGCTAACCATTGTTTTACTACCTACCCCAAGGCCATATTGTGCTTTATTATATACCTCGTCCCATGTGTCACCATAAAAGGTAAGAGCAGTATCGTCTGCATAACACATTACCTTGCAATTTGGCAACTTTATTTGGCATAGATTATTTATATAGCACAAAAACAGAGTTGGGCCTAAAACACTGCCCTGATACATACAATAACACAGATAAACATGTCAAACAAATAACACTCCTCTTCTTTTGTCGTGGGTTAAAAATATTGGCTATTACTTTTAGTTGAGAGCGCTGGTGGACCCAAACCTTCTTCACTGTTGCGAAGGAGACCCGTGGCACTCGGCGGTGACTTATGACTTGATGATGACTTTATTTATTTTATTTCCAAAACTTACAAAACTTTCTTTACAGGATATTCCCCAATGCGATAGTACAGCAATATACAGGTTGAAAAAGAACCTCCTAGCTTTATTGAAAATCCTGAACCAGTCACTTACTGAACACTTTTATTTTTTGTTTTTTTTTAATATTATTTTTTGGGGAGGGTGATTTTTTTCCTAAACGTAGACACCACTCGGGCGCACCCCCCGAGTGCTACCCGCACCCCTCGCGTGCCTGGTGTAGGAGTAATATCTACGTTTAGGCAAAAAATGAACAAAAAAAAAATTAAAAAAAAATTTTTTTTCCTAAATGTGTTCTTTGAGTGATACTGGTTCAGGATTTTGAATAAAGCTAGGAGGTTCTTTTTCAACCAGTATATTTAAATGTCTTTTACAGCAATAATAACATTCTGTACCATAAATTTATTACCTGTGACATTCTGTATGACACTACAGATAGTGCAACCTTTGTAAATTCACTCAGAGAACAGTGAAATGTGTCCATTTATTCAGCCATTGTATTAATGATAGCGAGCGCACGCGTCAGCGGCGCCTCCCGCAGCAGGTTGGTCCTGCCGCGTGGCACGGCCAGCAACCTTATGACTTGATGAAGACTCATGACTTGATGATGACTTATGACTTGAGGATGACTTATTCATAACTCGAATCCAACTCATCCTTGTGTGGGTCACAACGATGAGTTGAATTTGAATCATGCAATTCACAGCTGCTGTTCTTGTTTCTTGTTAATCCGAACGCCTGTCTTGATAACCTGGAATTGGAAAAAAAAAATTACAAACAACATAAGATAAGGAATATGTACTCGTTAGCCAGCCAATGCCAGTAGTGCCACAAACTAACCATCTCATTCATAAACGGGAACATAAAAATACATATCATACTATACTTAGATTTAAAGTGACAGTAAAGAGATTCGCGGGAACGTTTAAAAATATTTCTCTTTTTAACCTACTTCAAAAAAAAAAGAAGGTTCTCAATTCGGGTGATTTTTTTTATAGGTTCTTAACTGTCATTTAACTTTATATCACGTTTATGGATAAGGGGGGCGAATAGACGATCCGTTAGCTCTATTTCTGCCGTCGCCCATATCAAGAAATCCTTTAAGGATTGTCTGCAATATGCCAATTTGCCGTGTGGTGATCGGTTGAGAATAACAGCACCCCATCTCTTTCCGTGGGTGTCGTAAGAGGCGACTAAGGAAATACAAATGAGACCTGCCTCCTAGTAATCCATCCCAGGCAACGACACTTCATTTTTTTCTGAATCTGAGGTGGTGTCCTATGGTCTCATGCGGTGTGGCAGGCTCTGTAAAGGGCCGTCTGGTTCGCGACCACCCTCCTACCGAAGACCGACGCCAAACAGCTTGCTGTGTTCCGTCGGTGCGTGGGAGTACCAGTGCCTTTATAGGCATTTTCTGGGTTACCTCGCTCCATCATCGACCTCACCTTTATAGTCAAGATTGAGGTCAAGAGGTAACCCATCTTATAATAAAATAAAAAAAGTCTTGTCCGCTGATCAGCAGGGTGTAACGATAGCAGCAGCTAGAGGATGATGGTGATAGCGCGCATAATGCGCCGCGGTCCTATGTCAAAATTTCAACATTGACAACGCCAGAGGCCCGAGCAAGCCTTTACGTGGGGCCCTCGCGCAATCAAATTGAAGTTTCTGCGCCAGCCGAGTGGCGCGCTATGCGAGTTTGTCGCCATCGTGCTAGAGCTGCAGGAGAGAATGACGATTTTAGGGCACTAAGATGTTATGAACCCACACCCCCTCAGGGATTCAAATAGTGATAATAAACTACTCAGTGTTTCGCTATTTGAGAAATTTAAACTATATTATCTATTCTACAAAGTTGAATAACTGAGAAATGTTTTAGGTACACAAAGCATGAGAATGAAGCGACGGATAATATTTTCATCAATAGCTTCGTAGGTATAGTACAGGCGCCCACCTAATCAAGTATTTATTCCATAACGAACTGCAAAAAATGTGATCTTACGGGAGCAATACTGTTGAGTTGGTTAGAAGTCATGTTTAAGAAATGCTGCTCGAATCGAACGACTTTTAATTTCCTAAAGAAATTCTCAAAAAAAAAGATTTAGACTTTCTATTGGGTGATTCAATTTAGTTACCAAAAATTAAGATGTGAATCAGTCCATGAAACTGAACGACTTTTTCCAAGAATCATGGTCGACCCAAGTTATGAAACTTGTGAGACCAGCTGACTCGCTAAATTCGACTTCACAGGAAGTGAATTATTTTTGAGAATGACATACTATAGGCTTTGGGAAAGTTTTTCATCCCCTAAAGTTTCGTTCGCCTAAAGTGACCCTATATAAGCAATAAGCATAATATTATTATTATTTTTTTATAAAAGTTCTATTTCGAAAATCCGTGTGTTTTATTGTCCAGTTAATTCACCAGAAAACCAACAGAAAAGCAAAAACTTAACTCAAAGCCGTGTAAACATACTACGCAACCTTCAATCGTTTTTCTTATTGAATAGTTAAATATGAGACTTCATCTAATTTTGTTATATAAAGTTGACAAAATGTAATACGGGTCCAAATTCGCGTATACATGTTTTTACCTTTGTTCCCAAAAAACATTTAAAGTTGACAAGTGTAAAGTAAATATCAATAGTGAAATCGGTTAAATTTTCCGTACTGGTGGCAACTGTACTATGTCAGAGTAACAGTTCGTGGTGTAATCAGGTGGTGCATGGCTAGTGTACTATATGACACACTTATATGGCAAACAGGGTAGCGTCAGATGTAGAGTCAATATACTCTTTATGAGATCTTTCGAGTGAACGGAATCCACTGTACTATAAAACTATTTGATTTCAGTATTTATTTTAACAAAGGTATCTGGTAGCTGCGAAACTTCACTACAGATCACTCAGATACAAAAAATACAAAGAAAACAAAAAGAACATTTTTTTCTTGTTCAAATGGAATAAATATGAATATAAATATGTTGTATATTGTATTGTATACGAGGTAGATTTCATGTGTGCTCATTAAGTTGTATATTTAAACTGTGTATGTGCGTATTTAATTTGTTGTTTTTTTTTAAATACGCTGAATCAAATTCGATATTTATGTGGGACTATCTTAGAACTTTACTCGAACAAAAACAAAATTTCGAAAATTGCCTAACAATTGGCGGAGTTATCGCATTATAAACATTAAAAAAACACAGTTGAATTGCGAACCTTCTCCTTTTTTAGAAGTTGGACATCTTACTGTACCCCCTTGAGATATTTCCCCCTTTCGAGTCTTTTGTGATAAATAGTACCCCCTTGAGATATTCCAGCTAAAGCTTTAGCTAAACGAAATAAAAACAATGTCCTAACTTACTCAGACTATATTTTTTCAACACAAATACGTTGCAAATCATTTTTATTTCCCTGCAAAGCTTATACATACATAACTTAGTACTTGAGTAAAAGGAGCCTGGGATTTAACTTTGAAATTTTATGGGCTTGCAAACGGCATAATTTTTGATTTATGGACAGTTTTGTAAAGGATGCTTCTCGTGATTATGAATGTAGGGTCCCGCTGTGCTGGATTAAGGGAGAAATTGAATTGAAGATGTCTGTACTTTGCTTGAACCCTGTGACTTGGGTGTCGTGTCTGTCTGTGTGTATATTTCAAGAGACTGAAGGTTTTGAAAACCAGTTTTTAAATTAAATTTTCTATAAGTTTGACGGCCCGTTTGGTCGAGCGATAATGTCGCCGCCTCTTGATCGACAGGCCCTGGGTTTGATTTCCGGTCAGGAAAAATGCTTGTGTAAAAAGCAGAAATGTCTCTGGATAATTCCACTAGAAAATCATTTAGAATTATAATTCTGAATTCAAGGTTTCTGTTAAACTTTCCATTACACCCTGCATAGTTAGAATTGACGTAAATATACGTTAACTATACTCACATCCATAACTGTTGAAAGACCAGTCGCATTGTGGATTTAGCTGCGCTTGCATTGATGTGACCGATGAGATGAATCAACGATCATGCATGATAATATACCTGAAAATTAATATATAAACAATATGTCAATAACAACCAATATTCTTATATATAAAATTGCAGGTCCCGATTCACTGACTCATCAACGCCCAGCCCAAACCCTTACACCTAAAAAGCTCAAATTTGGCAAAAAGGTGTCTTTTATGACGTAGGCAAGCCTAAGAAAGGATTTTTCTTTGGGGTTATTATATGTTATAAATTGGGGTTTAAAGCTTGTCTGGAGAAAACTGAGAAATTCAGTTTTTTGGACATTTTGTTTCGAAACTTATCAAGATATACCTTGAAGCAAATAAACGGACACGTGTTTCGCGATTTTTCGAAAATCTTCCCCTAAGGGGTCAAGAATGAAATGGGTGACAAAAGAGTTCTTTGCGCGAGCGAAGCCGCGGGAAAAAGCTAGTAGAACATATTATTTTCAAAGATTTTCAAGTATTTATGAGGAGTCTGGTTGTTTAGTCGTTAAAGATTAGATGTAATAACTCTCAACTGAACACGTTATGCAGTGTTAGCATACGAGCGTGAGATAATTTTGTCATGTCGAGATTATTCCATACAGACGCTATGCGTTAGAATGAGACATCAGATCGAGATACTTATGTCAAGATTTTATCACGTATGTATACTAGCAACTAGCACAGAGCTGCTAACAATAATTAAGTTAGAATCTTTGGATGGAAAATACTTTTTAATTTTCTGAGAACTGTTTTTCTGTGGATTTTGTATGTGTATATATGTGTGTGTGTAATTGTATATATATATATATATGTGTGTGTGTGTGTGTGTGTGTGTGTATTTATTTACTAACCTAATTTTCCTTATTTTCCGTCGCAGCATCACGCAGCATTACTGAAATCAACTCGTGTAACATTTTGTACAATAAATTGAGACAGGCACACTTCCAGACATACGGTCAATAAGTTGCAGAAACGGTAATTTAAGTTAAAGCTTATTTAAATCTGATGCTGTCCTTGTTTACGTCAACAAGATGGGAAGTGGCAGTATGATATTTAAAGTGGCATTAACTTAATGGATGTTTCTGCAACTGAGTGATAATAAAGTAAATTGATGAATAATGTGTATTTTAACATACTTTATAATACATAGTTTTTAATAAGTACTAGTCTAGTAGAATCGGGTCATTTCTCTTTACTTCTAGTATAAATAGGAAAGTAGATATGACTTAACCTAATATAATAAGCAAGATACCCAAAGAATTATCAGCCAATAATTCAAAGAGCATCTTAGAATTAAATAAAATGTTTGCAAAAAATAAATAAATTTATTATTAGCAATGGTTTTTATGACTGCTCTACCTATTACATCATTTATGATGATTCTATGACAGTATGGAGATTTTAAACTTATGAAGGTAAGGATCCTCTATGATGGTATGATACCTTTATTATGAAATCTATGACCCCTTACCATCCATTAATCAGGTGAGATGATTTTTTCCACTTTCCGTTTTTCCCTCACCCCCTGTAGTGAGATTTGCATTGACCCCCTCACTATCACCTAATCTCATGTGGGATTTATGAAAATGCGTATTTTTGGTATAACTACGTTAGTTGTGCTTAGTTTCGTTGAATTTAACTTAAAAAATATGTTACAAAGATGTGAGCTTATATTTTATGTATTATGTGTATTTTTGTTTAAAACTAATCGAATTACAAAATAAATACTCGTATACTTTAGTAACTTAAAACATTAACCCACGTAGAATTTTTTTCTTTCCCTAATTTTTGATAGAAAAAAAAAACGAAATAATTAATTAATTAATTTTGGCTCGACCCCTTTCCCCCGCTCAAAACCTCTTTACTAATTATTGGACGCCTCCTAAGGCACGGTGGTATAATATAAACTATGAAACATTTATGATGGTATGAATATGCTACCCCTGGTACCGTGGTATGATACCGCTGATAAGCTACCTCTATGAGCGATGGCGATGATCTCCCTCTGGTTGTGGTCGTCGTGGTGGTGGTGGCGCGGCGCGGGCGCGGCGGCGTGCGCCAGGATCTGCCGCACCACGTCCCGCGGCGGCGCGCCCAGAGGACGCGGCCGCGACGACAGGCCCAGCTGTCCACAAACAACAACAATTCAATCAAAATAAGCTACAGATGTAGCAAGTTTATATAGAAGAAGCCTAATCACTCGCTCTTTAAAGATATCATACGTTTTCGAGGGAGATTCCCGGTTATAGACACCCCCGGTTATAGATACCCCTGGAAAAACACCCGGGAAATAGTGTTCATTAAGTTTTAATTTTGTTAAATTATATTTTATATGTATGTTAGTATGTAAGGTATTTATCTATGGGCCTAGTTGCCTGAAAATAAATGATTTTATTATTATTATTATTATAAACACCCAGATTCCTAACAGATACTTCAAAATACAATATTTAAATATTTTAGGTCATTACCGATTTAGTCATCAGGCCAGTTAATTCACTTATTACAAAGAGATTTAACGGCTTATGAACTAAACAGTAATAGATCGAAAACAAAGTATATAGATCCTCACAAATAGACACAAGAACAATTATATCTGAGTGAGGTGGTTCTATCTGAGTGGAACAATTACATATATCTCCGTGAGTGAGTAGTGCAGACGTATGGATAAGATAATTCACGAAAACTTTTTTTTCGAAATAGTTTGAGCTTCCTATATATCTTTGGGTAAATTAAAAAAAAAATATACACTCTAATTTCATATTAAATTTTTTTGACATATCCAGCTACCTCAAATAATCTTAACGTGCAAATTAAAGGTTAAGATCTTGTGGCTAGGTTCTCATATTCAATTGTTAAGTTACCTTGGCTAGTATTTGTGATTTAATGTGGTCGAGGCGCGCCGGGTCCGGCGATACAGGGGGCGCGCGGCGGGGCGCGGCGGCCGCGGCGGGCTGCGCGAGCGCCAGCGCCGCACACGCGACCAGCCAGGCGCGCATGGGCGCCTAGCCACTGCGCGACTCTAGCCCGCGCCATCCCACCCGCGCCAGCGCGACATCTCCACGCCTAAACACACAAACACACACGCATTATGTATCACTTATGACCAACCGATGCGCATGAGCGACTAGCCACTGCGTGACTATTGCCCGTCCCAACTTGACCCTTGCCAGCGCAAATTCACCACGCTTAAACACACGCATTATATTATCAATCATGACCAGCCAGGCGCGCATGGGCGCCTAGCATCTGCGCGATTCTAGCCCGCGCCATCCCACCCGCGCCGTAAAAGATAGCTTAGCAAAAACTGAAAGCCTGGACTCAGACAATCATTCAGATTTTCCAGTGGAATTTTTCTTCGGAAATTATTTTTTTCATGTTTTTTAATATTTTTTGCTTACATTATTTATTGTTTAATCGAATAAACTCCATTTTGCAATAAAAATAAATCATAACAATATAAAACACAAAAACCAGCAATGTACATCGCACTCCGATATCAGCGCGGCGCGGTATCACGATACGTTACGTAGCGACAAAGTAGGTAAATAATGAAAACTCCATGACGTTTCCGGGAAAAATTAATAACTTAAAGCTGATGATAGTTTTTGGTAGGTTCCACCATTTAAGTATTTGCTAAGCTGTCCTTTACACCCTGTATATAGTGAATTTCTTTGTAGTTTGTATGTATGTCCTATGAATAAGATCTATTTTTAGAGATAGTATCATTGACATCTCTTATAATTAACTAGGATTTCCTGGATTTTCATACAAAGTCCATTAATTCGCAGTAAGCAGTTATTCATATATCAAAATCGTAATGTAGTAATGAATGAAAATGAGAAGGCATTCACAGGTAGTCAGATACTATATTCATAACGTATTATGTACGAATGAAGAGGCCCGCTGAATGGTACACTTATGACTGGTAATTACTGGTATTTGCTAGTATTTAGATCTAGAAATAGATGTTCTGTGATCTTTGATAGTTTGTACTGTGATTGGAAGATACCCGGTCATTTGAGTAATGCACCCAGGGTCGCAGCTAGGTACTGATTAGGGGCAGCTGAAACCCTTTATTATTATTATTATTAATTTATTAAGTCAGATTGTAAAGATCCATTAAAATAAAACAAAAATTAAACATTATTCAAATCAATCACACATGATTCGACCCCCGACCAGATTTAGTAGGCGCACTCTGTAGATCCACTTGGGGTAAAGAGACAATTTCAAATTTATTTTGAATTGAATATACCGATAAATAGGAAAGTGTCGTCTGTTTGTAAAATAAAGTATGCCGCCCGCCCTAATATGGCTCTCTAACCCGGTTAATCTATCTTAAATATATAAAAGGAGAAACTGACTGACTGACATATCAACGCACAGCCTAAACGGCTAAACGTAGGCACTTGAAATTTGGAAGGTACGTAGCTTAGGTACCGTAGAGGTGCATTAAGAAAGGAACTCCCGAAATTCCCACGGGAACGGGAATTAGCGGGAAAATCCTTTTGTATGAAAAATCTAAACCGCTTAAGTTAGACGCTTGAAATTTGGCATGCAGCTACCTTAGTAAACTTAAAGCTTAGTTGCAACAGGATATTGCAAAATTCCCACGGGAACGGGAGTTAGTGGGGTAAAAACTTTTGTATGTAAAAATCTTAATCACGTAAGATAGATGTTTCCAATCTGTGTACTCTGTACAAAAAAAAATTAACACGCAAAGAATTTTGTTTTATACTGTAAAATGTGATTAAAAATTAGTTGTAAAATAGGATTGTCAAGAAAAGTCTTTATAAAATGATGTGTAACACTCGCTAATCGTTTATTAGTAAAAAATAATTTCATTGCCATTATAATGTGGCTGAATACTCTGAATAGGTAGAATGGCTCATTCTAAATCCGTTAACATACAATACATGAAACTATAAGCAAGCGATTCCGAAAAGTTGTGTTTAGAAACTTGTGTTTAGTAAGAACCTCCTAAGGAAATCGAGTACATAACTTTACTCGATTTTTCTAGGAGATACTTACAAAACACAAGTTTCTAAAGCGAACCGAGCTTAAGCTATTATAACAGATGATTTTAAAATATGAATGTATTTCTTGTGTGAAAATTATATTTGCTGTCTTAATTTTTTTATATTTATTATAAGATGGGTTAACTCTTGACCTCAATCTTGACCATAAGGTCAAAGATAAGGTCGACAATGGAGCGAGTTAACCCAGAAAATGCCTATAAAGGCACTGGTACTCCCACGCACCTACGGAACACAGCAAGCTGTTTGGCGTCGGACTTCGGTAGAAGGGTGGTCGCGAATCAGACGACCATTTACAGAGCCTACCACACCGCATGAGACCATAGGACGACACCTCAGATTCAGAAAAAAATTAAGTGTCGTTGCCTGGGATGGACTACTAGGAGGCAGTTCTCATTTTTGTTTCCTTAGTCGACTCTTACAACACCCACGGAAAGAGATGTAGTCAAATAAAAAAAAAATATATGTTTTTAACAATATTACACAGTATATGGTGTTATTCTCAACCGATCACCACACGGTTATAATAGCGAACTACTTCTTAACTGTTCGGTACAGATGCTATGCAATCGCATTGAGAGACATATGAAAAAATGGCTGTAAAGTGTTATATTACGTAGCCCAAAATCACATGTGGTGTAAGTAATTTTAAGAAATAAAATAAAAAAACGCCATACACTCAAAGGCCCACATTAAGGTTTTCCCTTGTGTCGTGGGTCCCTCGGAACACACATAGAGACAAACACAAACACCCATGACCCGAGAACAAACATCTGCTTTTTACACAAATATTTGCCCCAACTGGGATTCGAACCCAGGACCCGCGAAAATTTAAACTAATCATCAAATAGCCGGTCTTTTAGACTAAAAAATTCTGCTATTGTTAATATTTTATGACTTTTGACTCAAAGCTTATTTTTCATTTTAAACTGAAACGTTTCTAATAAAAATGTTAATAATATACTGACAAAAATGTATGTCGCAAAAAAGAGTAGCTGATTTGACTAGCAAATCAAACTACGGTAAGTTTGAACGTGTTGGCCAAAGCTAAATTGCCCGGAATATAATTTTCCACGTCAAAAACGTAAGAGTCACCGACTTCAATCCCAAAAAGAAATTTTTTTCGAGAGTTTCCCTCAATTTCTTCAGGATTCCACTATCAAATCCTGGTTTCCTTACCATGGGACCACCCTTGGTATACTCCCTTTCCAACAAAAAAAGAATAATCAAAATCGGTTCATAAACGACGAAGTTATCCGCGGACATACATTAAAAAATATATATACGGTCGAATTGAGAAACCTCCTCCTTTTTTGAAGTCGGTTAACAAAGGAAACCTGAATATAAAGGAAACGTGAACGGTTTAGCTTTGGTAAACATGTTGAAACTTACCGCAATCGGGGGGATGCGATGGTGTTCCATCTAATGTAAATAAATGAAAATAAATCCAAATTTTGTTATTTCCTCAGTTATTGCAGTGTAAAACGTTGAACGATGTTCTTCTATACTCGCTTCGCTTGTGTTTCAAGTGGGCTTACGTTACACATTACTTAAAACACTTATATCGTTAATAATTATAAGAATAATTTATTTGCATGAATACATGATTATTACTAATATTATAAATGCGAAAATAACTCTGTCTGTCTGTCTGTCTGTCGCCTAAAGAGATAGATTAGAAGCCTGGGAAAGGACATAGGCTACATTTTATCCCACAGTTTGGCACGATATAACTTGTAGTCCACGCGGGCGGAGCCGCGGGCGGAAAGCTAGTACAATATAATTCACATTTTATTTACGTTCTTCTGATACATATAGGTGTGACTCTGGGGCTGATATTTACACATCAACGCGGTCTAGGGATATTGCACGATTTTTCATACAAACGAGGTCTGTTTGAGGAGCTACAAAAGCATACTCCAGATAGATGGAGTGCTATAATTTTAAGAAGATCAAGTGCTAAGCCTGAATTTTAAATTCTAATCAATAAATTTTGTATTACTTGAAATTTGTGAAAACGTGAAGAAAATGAAATTTTTTTTAGCGTAAATTCGACTATTTTTATACAAAAAGCAGGCAAAAAGTGCATTTTCGTTTTCGTTTCCGTCACGTTTTCACAAATTTCAAGTGAAACAAAATTTATTGATTAGAATTGAAAATCCAGGTTTAGCAATTGCTCGTCTGAAAATTATAGCCCTCCATGTATCTCGAGTATGCTATTATAGCTTCTCAAACAGACCTCTTTTGTATGAAAAATCGTGCAATATCCCTAGACAGTGTTGATGTGTGTAGCTTATGTTTGTACGTAGACCTAACTTGCCGGTTACTTACTTCTGTGACTTTCTTAAAATATTCAGGATGCACAGACCTATATCGAGATAGACGTAAAGAGCGCTTCAAACTGAATGAGAAACTAGCGTATCGAATTTTTCGTACTTAAAATGACGTCACGAGCGAGACTTAGTGATCGGAAATCAAGACCGCGCGGAAACGATTCAAAGGCGCTTAATTAAGTAAAACTATAGTAAATCCGATTAAAATCGATTATCATTTACGGCATAGGTCTCAAGCGGACTGACTTAAGTCGGACAAAACTGTGACTGTAGATCACACTTCTTACACGCAAGGTAGGTAAACTTGTACCGTCTATCTCGATATAGGTCTGTGTCAGGATGCAACTTAACGAAGCATTTTAGGTACATTTGTTAGCATAGCAGGGGGCGCTTACCGCTCATGTCCCTAACTACGTCTCTGCGCACATTGATCCTTAATGCCATTGATTACGGCGTGACTTTCACCCTCCGCTACCTTTAAAGGTCAAAGGGCAGACGGGGTGTCATCCACATAATCGGTGATGAAATTAGTGAGACATATTATGACATATTGAGAGTTTTGGCGGAGAGAGCAATGGTCTTGTAATAAAGTCATCGGAAAAGCTCTCCGATTGCGGTAAGTTTAAACATGTTTACCGAAGCTAAACCGCTCCCGTTCCCTTTGTATTCAGCCCAATAGAAACTTTGAATACAATAGAAACGTGAGAGATTTAGCTTTGGTGAATATGTTCAATTTTACCGCGATCGGGGGGCATCGCGATCGCGGTAAGTTTACCTACTTTTTCTGTACCTACTTGAATGAAAGAATGAACATTGATAAATTAAGTAGTTATGAATAAAAGCTGATCCTTGGTTTGATTCCCAGCCGGGGCAAATATTTGTGTAAAAAGTAGATGTTTGTTCTCGGGTCATGGGTATTTGCTTGTTTTTGGGTATGTTTCGAGGGATCTACGCCTCAAGGGAAAATTGTCAAGGGAACTTAGGTTTTCCATAAAAACACTAAAACTAATGTGTGGTCTTTTAAGTGAGTACTTGAGTAGCGTTTACTTTACTTCACTTTATTTGTATTAAAAGTAAATTTCGAATAATTTACGGTTTTATAGCAATTTAAGCTACGAGTTGACTACGAATGAACCTACGCCGTAGTCCACCGCCTACGCACTCGTAGCTTAACTAATATAATAAAATAATAAGAGTCGATGAGTCTGTGCTTAAATATGTCGTAAAACAGAAGGTTGTCTCCCCTAAAGAGAGGATGTCAGGAAAACGCGATTTAGGGCGATTTGATGGGTTAGTAAGGGCGAGTTTCATAGGGCACTTTGATAAGTAGGTCAAAATCACCCCTGAGATATTGGTTCGTAAGTATAGTCGGGGGAATTCAAGCTTTACAGTTTAACTTTTATAGTAACGGGATCATGTTGGTTTTTTGAGGCCAATATCAAACTCAATATAATATAATTTTACATGGATATTGACATAACTTTTTTCAACCGACTTCAAAAAAGGAGGAGGTTCTCAATTCGACTGTATTTCTTTTTTTTTTTGTATATTTGTTACGCGATTACTCCGGCAACTGTTGTCCGATTTTCAAAATTCTTTATTTGTTCGAAAGAGTATACTCCTGAAGAGGTTCCATATACATTTTATCGAAAATGATTCAGCGCTTTTAAAAAAAATCAACAAAAACAAAATATACTACAAACTAGAACATCATCTAAATAAATGAATGACATTTCTGTTTGTAGTTATTTGCTAATAGGCATTGTAGTCCGCAAAAAACTAGATATCTACTTTGTGCGAACTGTTGTTGGGATTGAAGTCGGTGACTCATACGTTTTTAACGTGGAAAATTATTAATATTAATAATAAAAACTTTTATTAATTGACCAAGTAACAAACTAACATCTGCAAGGTTCATCAGCTAGCGTTGTTGTAAGAAAGATCCTGTACGAAAGCACTAATTCTCCTTCAACAATACACACAACAATATTCTTTAGTCTAATACAGAACAATATCATTTTTAACTGAATCTAACAAAATAATTTAGCTTGTAGGGGTACATGTTTTAATCATGTTTTGTAAAGTCAGCATTTGTAACCCCTACAAAAAAAGAAGGATGGTATAACTGGTATAAGTTTGACATGCGTATCTATATGTCTGTGTATGTATTTCTCTAGAAAAACTTCTACTTTACACACACACTCACACATATGAACTCACATAAACGCACATCCACACACATATATACTCTTTTATTACTTTTTTATATTAATTTGTTCTTAAGATTGAAAAAGTTTTGAGAAATCTTTTAATTGGCGAATGCAATGTATTATAAAGAATATTTACCCTAATGTAATGCTGTAAGATTTCCTAAATTAATAAAATAAATAAAGTATCGATAAACGTTTGGGAGCTACGATGCCACAGACCGACTCACAGACACACAGACATACAGACACACACGTCAAACTTACAACACCCCATTTTTTTGTCGGCGGTTAAATAGCGTTTCCAATGAGGGCTATTTAAAGACTTGTAAAGTTAAATTTACTTGGATATTCTCATCTGGAACTTGAGTTATTCGAAGGTAGTCCCGATTTCCTGTTTGAAATGTAATATTACCTTAACAGATCGATATCATGAGATATTAAGAAAGTTAGGTAATCTAGTTCTCAACCTCGACTTCGTTCCCGTGGGAATTTTTAAAAAACGTAGTGACTTATCTGCTATAGCTTATGTTACTCAGGGATACTGTATCATTCTAATGGTGAAGGAATTTTTAAAATAGATCCAGTAGTTTAGGAGCCTATATTTAATACAAACAAACCAACAAATCTTTTCTCTTTATATTATTAGTGTAGAAATTCTATAATTTTGCCACATGTATCTCGATTCAACCTCTCGCTCTAACACTTAGAGATAGAACGTAACAGTTAAAATGACTGCGACGTGACAAAATTATCTCAAGCGCTTATTATAAACCCCTGTATACTAATATAGACGTGTGACATAACAAGGTAAAACTTTTTTTTGGAATCACACGTTCCTCGGGGAAAGTTTTGAAAGTAGTGAAAATTTGATAAAATTGGGTATCAAGGATTAACACATAGGCTACATAATTTTCCCAAATTCCCACAGGAACGAAGTCACGGGCGGAAAACTAGTCACATATGAATGAGTTTAGTAATTCTACAATCAGTTCCGCTATACGCAATTTTTCGTATAATTTAAAGAGAAGAAAAAAACCAATGAAGGTATTATAGGGTCCTATTATCTGGAGCCGTTATGGTAGGAGACAGGGGTACTCCCGTGCCCCCCAATACGCGTTACCCTTCCATTATTACAGCAACTTTCCCTACAACCATTCTAGAACAAAGAAAACAACTACACTTCTAGTAATTTCCATAGTAATGTACACGTGGAAGCAAGGGACGTGGTATTTTGAAGTCTCTTTACTTATTTTCCACGGTAGGGCATTCACCCCGCCCTATCGCGACTGAAGAGCTGAGATGAACTAATTCAGAAAGAGTTATGGTTACAGCTAAGTCTAGGCCAGCCATTCTCAATGTTTGCTCCGCGGAATCTTAGGGCTCCGCAAGTCCTCTGTGGGGTCGCCGCGAATAAATTAAAAGAATAGTAGGTATTACTAAAATTTAAAATGCGTGTTTAGAAGAAAACACGTTTTTTGCCGTGTGGTGATCGGTTGAGAGTAACACCACCCCATCTATTTCCGTGGGTGTCGTAAGGGGCAACTAAGGAAACACAAAGGAGACCTGCCTCCTATTAATCCACCCCAGGCAACGACACCTCAATTTGTTCTGAATCTAACGTGGCGTCCTCATGCGGTATGGTAGGCTCCTACCGAAGTCCAACGCCAAACCGCTTGCTGTGTTCCGTTGGTGCATGGGAGTACCAGTGCCTTAATTGGCATTTTCTGGGTTAACTCGCTCCATTGTCGAACTCATCTATGGACCTTGGTCCAGATTGAGGTTAAGGGCCACTTTCACCAAAAGTGCTAAACGTATTTAACAGCCTAAACACATTTAACTCAGTGGTCAAAGCAACAAAATCTGTCAAATTAAACAAAATTAGTCATGCTAAATACGTTTAGCACTTTTGGTGAAAGTGGTCCTAAGAGTTAAACCATCTTATTAAAAATTGGGCTAGATTGTGGTCAAGAGCGAACCCTTCATTAATAAAAAATAAAAATAAATAAACTTTATTTTTCTATCTAAATCTAATAAATGGAATTGCGAGCGCCCAAACTTTCAGCCAGGTGTTTTTTTTAAATTATAAGATGGGTTAACTCTTGACCTCAATCTTGACCAAGGTCATAGATGAGGTTTACGATGGAGCGAGTTAACCCAGAAAATGCCTATTAAGGCAGTCTACTGGTACTCCCATGTACCAACGGAACTCAGCAAGCTGTTTGGCGTTGGACTTCGGTAGGAGGGTAGTCGTGAACCAGATGGCCCTTTAAAGAGCCTACCACACCGCATGAGGACGCCACGTTAGATTCAGAACTAATTGAGGTGTCGGTGCCTGGGGTGGATTAATAGGAGGCAGGTCTCATTTGTGTTTCCTTAGTCACCACACGGATAACGAGTTTGAACAACAGTTTAATTCAACCAGTTAATTATTAGTTAAGGGCTCCGCCGAATATTTTGTTTACCAAAAGGGGTCCGTCGCTAAAAAGTTTAAGAACTGCTAGGCTTCGAACTTGTATTTTTACTGTATTATTTTGCTGTGTTTCCGCGGCTTTGTAGCAAAACGACTCCTTTTATAGAGAGTGTTGATGCGTTAAGGTTCTTTTTGGAATCCAGGGATTTGTTAGAATAACGTGGTTCGTGGTTCAACGTGGTTTTGAGTTTTAAAATTAACTGAATTGACGAATGCATCAACAAATTTTTCCCAAGGATATAAAATAAAAAGAATTGTTTCTCCATACAACTTGAATGATCAGCTGTTTGCCTTAAATGCGAAGTCAAACATTTTTTTCGAGAATTTCGTATGGGTTCCTGTTTAATGGGAGAATCACCCCTTTTTTTCTATATCTATATATATTATAAAGAGGAAAGATTTGATTGTTTGTTTGTATTGAATAGGCTCCGAAACTACTGGGCTGATTTGAAAAATTCTTTCATCATTAGAATCCTACATTATCCGGGACAGACATAGGGTACATGATTTTCCCGAATTCCCACGGGAACGAAGTCCCGAGCGGAATGCTAGTGTATTATAAAGAGGAAACATTTGTATTTTTTTTTTGTATGTAACGAATAAACTTAAAAACTACTGGAGGGATTTCAAAAATTATTTCACCATTAGGATGCTACATTATTCTTGAGTAACATAAGCTACATTTTCCCGAATTCTAACGGGAACGAAGTCCCGAGTGGAATGCTAGTCTATACATATTATAAAGAGGAAAGATTTGATTGTTTGTTTGTTTGCATTGAATAGGCTCCGAAACAACTGGACCTATTTGAAAAATCCTTTCACCATATTAGGATGCTACGTTATCCCTGAGTAACATAGGCTACATAATTTTCCCGAGTTCCCACGGGAACGACGTCCCGAGCAAAATGCTAGTATATTATAATCGCCAGCACCTAACTTTTCTCTCACCTCCGAAAAGTGACAGAAAATAACAATTGTTTTTTTTGTTGGTAGTATACTTACTTGAAAAAACCGAAGACACAATCAGAAAACACCATAACACAAAATAAAGTTAAAAGCACTTTTTAAAAGTACAAATTTTAAAACAATTGTAATAAAGTTTATGAATACGAAATTCTAACTATAGAATACACAAAACGGAATTAACGGAATTAATCTGAATCTTCTTTAGAAGTGTACTGAGAGAAAGTTCCCTCAGGAATGGCGGGGCAACCTGTGGAGCCTCCAATTTATACCGGCGAAGCCCACACATTTAATTATACCTTCAAACTTATGTACGCAGGCTTGAGCCGAACCCTTGGATGTAGAGATACTGGAAGGCCAACAAAAGACATTATTTTTTCACTAGTTCCACTTATCTATACTAATATTATAAAGAGGAAAGATTTGATTGTTTGTTTGCATTGAATAGGCTCCGAACTACTGGACCGATTTGAAAAATTCTTTTACTATTAGAATGCTACGTTATCCCTGAGTAACATAGGCTACATAATTCTCCCAAATTCCTACAGGAACGAAGTCCCGAGCAGAACAGTTTCTATTACATCATCTTCAGGTGTGTCTCATTCCTTAATTGGTAATAATGTGGAGTTCCATCAAGAAGCAACAACACAAACCTATATGTTTGTACCTATGAGTATGTTTTAGCTTAACACCTGCGACTTTATTCGCGTGATAAAGATGTCTATGTCACTAGTTTTGAACATAAATATAACGGAATCTGGCCACAATTTTTAACCCCCAAGAAAAAAGAGGGGTGTTATAACTTTGACTTGTGTATCTGTTTGTCTGTCTGTGGCATCGTAGCTCCTAAACGAATTGACCGATTTCGATGGGGTTTTTTGTTTGAAAGCTGACGTAACCAATAAGTTTTTGACGTAACCTATGAAATTGCCGTATTTGAGAAATCCAAGTTTAGTAAAATTTTGTGGGAAAGTTTGGACAACATCAAATTAATTTTTATCATACTTACTTTATTGAAAGTTGTAACTGTAACAACGGTACAGCAAAAATAAGCAATGAAACGGGCAACGGATGAATCGAGCTATATTTGAGCTTCTTTTTCAGCAAATAAATCTAAAGTATAAATATGAGTATATAAGTATGGTAAGTAAGATATTTATTTAATTAATTAGCTTATGTTATTTGACTATGTATTCCAATAAGGTATTATATTATCGTGTCACTATTATTGTTCCCCGTGTTGTACACTTTTGCCCGCTCCAATACTATTTCTCTCTCACTTAAGAGGTTAGCTGGAAGAGAACTCACTTTGAGTTAAGCTCGCCATTGTGTATCCTGTTCTCTGTAAAAATTTTTTGTAAAATGTTTGTGTACAATAAAGTATAAAATAAATAAATAAAATAATAAAGTAAATATGTATTGATTTAACTCAATATCTCCGTTATATGGCCAAGGTTTTAAATAAAAAACAATTTGAGTAATAGCTGTTCAATCAAATAAATGAGTAATGTTCTGATATTTAAAAACTATAAAGTCTTACACAATATATTACTCTATGTCACTCTTGGTTTTACGTATATTTTGAGGGTTATTTGATAAAACATGATTTTAGTGGTGATAAATGGTTAGCCAAAGCTTATGAAATAATTGGTAAAAAATTATTGCCACATCCAGAACAGATGAGCAATGTACCCGAGATGTCGTGGGCGAACCTTATTAAAGGCGTTCAATGGCACCTTATCTTTGAAGTCTAAGATTCCAGAGCAAGAACGGTAGATATATAAGTGATAGAGGAAATATAGTCGCTCCCATTCCATTTAAGGCGACTATAGCACCTAAATTACGATTTTATGATGCGTAGATAAGCATGACGCACTGCATTAGATCGAAGGAAAAAATACTACGGTAAAATTCAGGACATAAACTAGATAAGTCGTTTGCTGAAAATATGATTCAGCACTTTTGGTTCGATAGAAAAAGCTCACGAAGTCACCTCCAAATACCAATATTGTGTATCTTTCAAGCTGTAAAAACGATAGTAAAATGCACACAGGAACTTGAATTTGCTATCAAAATGTTCGTGATTGAACACTCTCGATAAGTAGTTAACGCATTTTTCGATTTAAGCTGTCACTTTTCCATAAATTTCATTTTTCTAACTTTCGAACATGTTTTTACGCACGCACGCTTTCATAGTCCGTAAACTTCGTGTATCGACACTGTTCGCACTGCCGGCCCAGGCCTGTTGAGAGACGGAGATGGCACTATTCCTATGTGTGCTGCCTTTATCGGGTGCTGTAGTCGCCTTAACTAACCAACTTTTCCTAAGGAATATGACATTAAAAAAAAAACTATTTTTCATCGGTACTAAAGTAATCAGCCGATCACTTTACCAGAGGCCATTGTGCGGTTTGAAAACTCTGACACAAGGGTTAACCAAGTTTGCCACATACTTGACGATAAGAAGAAGAAGACTTTAGTTATACGGAGAAACGAAAGGGTTTTTATTTTTATTTTGGGAAAAGTTTTTTAGTTTAGTGGGCTGATTTAAATATTTAGTCTTCGCAAGCAAAATATTGACTTTCAAATAAAGTAACTCAATATTTTACAAGGTACTTTTTTACTCCCTACAAAAATAGAGGGGTGTTATAATTTGACTTGTGTAATAATGTCTGTCTGAGGTATCCTAGCTCCTAACCGAATGGATTTTTGTTTGAAAGCTGACGTAATCTAGATAGTTCTTAGATATATTTGATGAAAATTGGATCAGCTGTTTAAAAGTTATATGCAATCAAATGCTGGTACAACGTTTTTAATTTTAGATGTATTGTTTAACTTTTGTACTAACTTTCTAAGTCTCTCATAACTAACACGTTGTGGTAGAATTCGTAAACCAACGAGGTCACCATTTTATCTTGTGATTTATTGACTGACGCTGTCTACTTTTCTTGCATATGTTTATCATTGTGTTAAGCCTACGAAGAACCCTATTCTCAGTCTCCCCAGAGAATATTTATTTTATGAAAGGTTATCTATTCGAGTGCGATACAGTTTCGGTTTCTTATTGAATATGCTCCATGCGCCTTTTGCCTACAGAGAAGTTATATTTAGACTCACAAAAAGGTCAAGTTTCTCCTATTCCTCGTCCCCTTTATATATTATACGCCAAGTATAGTATCTTTTTCTAATACGCTGGCTACGATGTTAGTATTCGGGTTGGCTTCACTTCCTACCGCTCCTATCCCAGCTGCACCGCCCTACACACTCTTTCGCATATATGCGACATATAGATCTATATGGCTTACCGGTGGCTTGACTTAAATGTCCTGCAGTACTGTTGGCTGGTTAAATTATTTAAACTGAACTTTTTTTAAGTTTCTCTAAACGGCTCTAAAGATTTTGAGGAAGATTTGGGTCAAGAAATAAAAAAAAGCAATTCAATTAAATTATTGATAAAATGCTTAATGCATACTATAATAGAGGATGTGAGGGGTGGTAACCGTAACCTCCTGACAACTGGAAAAAGGACAGTCTTGATAAAAAGAAAGCCTTTTGCCCAACAGTGGGACACGCTCCAGGCTACATAAAAAACTATGATGTAGTTTACTCTACGTTTGAAAAGGTTTGTTCCAAAAGACAGAAAATAAACTACGTTGTCTCAAATTAACATATTCACTTAATAAACGTAATGTTTTTTGCTTCCTCTCTATTCAATGATTAGATTTATTAGAGATATTAACTAAACACCCCGCCCGCCCATTATTTTGCCGCCCGCCCTAACATAACTTAGAAAAATACGCCTAGATAAAGTCTATCTAAATATTTGGGAGCAATTTTACTTATTCTTATAACAAGACGTATTCTCTTTGTATCGTAGGTTCTATGTGATACTTATAGATAGATAAGAGAACACTCAGAGCAATTCTTAGTTTATACAATTAAATTATAAAACGAGTCTAAATTCGCGTATATGTTTATTTACCTATTCCCGACGTTTCAACGCGGTTACACGCGCCGTTGTCACGGGTAGAAACGTGCAACCGAGAAACGTTTAGAATTTAATTATGTGTTTTAATCACGAAAGTTTAAAGTGTTAAATTTAATTTCAGCTAAGAATCAATAAGTAAATCGGTGATAAACCAATTATATTACAGTATTGTGATAGAGCATGGATTCTAAACGTGGGGTCCACGGACCCCTTAGGGGTCCGTAGCATGTATATCGGGGGTCCGCAGTAGGTCAGTCTGTTAACATATTTATTAGGAAAATGTGTTGTAAACTGTTTCTCATTGAGGCCAAACAACAGCATCCTTCTCATTTACTTAATAGCAAGTGTAATTAAAGTACCAATAAAAGCATTTTTTATTATATGAATAAGGTTTCTCTTCCAGTTTCAAAAAAAAATTGACAGGGGTCCGTGGAATTGTTTAAGTTGTGAAACTGGTCCGTGACTGCAAAAAGTTCAAGAAACCCTGTGATTGAGTCTATCTATCAGATCTATCTCTGATAGCTTACAAAGAATTTTAAGAGAAAGAAATATATTCGGCGCGAGGGACTTGAATCCGTGACCCCAGGATTAAATCTCCTGGTGCTCTAACAATGTTGAATGGTTGAATTTGGAATATTTCGATTAAATTGGACATGGGTCTCCCTTTAATCAATCAACAAATAATTTATTCGCTTAAAACACCGTAAAAAAAGATGTTAACAAAAGGAAATCTCAGTACTTTCAATGTTTTCACAATCAGCATGCAAATGTCATTGTATAAAATCGTTACACAAACAGTGTAAGGGGTCCTTCTTCTTATCGTGTAGGTATAGTGAAGTATGTGGCGAACTTGGCTAACCCTGGTATCAGAGTTTTCAAACCGCACAATGGCCTTTGACTTGGTTTTAACGATTGTAGTCAACCGAGAACAAGCGTTACTGACTTAACGTGCCCTCCGAACGCTTCTGATAAATTGCCACTTTGGTCACCCATCAGATTCCCTGCGTTTGTGTACGTTGCTTAACCTCACTCATCGGTAAAGTTCAGCGAGCAACACTGGGCTACGAGCGTTACGGGCTACGAGTTTTTTTTTTGTTTTTTTTTTTCAAATAAAGATTACAATGTTTAACTTAAAACTAAAGTCGCCAAACTACAAGAGTAGTTTGTAGAGGCGTAGCGCTCTTCCTGTGTAGTAATCTTTAAACTTAATTAACTAATAAACTTAACTTTAAATGTATTATTTATTACATGATATAGTTTGCACGATAAGAAGAAGAAGACAACATTTCATTTCTAATTTTCCGTTTTAATTCACCTAACCCTTTCATTTTATTTCTATCCATTAATACTGGATATTTGTTACACAATTTTGGTACCAGATACCTTTTTGTCTTCTCCCCATAGTAATTTTTAACTCTCGCTTGACCAAAGGGGGTTAGGCCACCTTTGATTACCCAACAGGGACACGTGTATCGCTTTACGTGTGGCTGCGACTTCATAAACTTATCGAGGAGAAACTAAAAAAGGAGAAACTTGGATGTATTTGAATTATACAAGATGCTGATCTAGGTCAAACTTCAGACGGTTAACGTACTCTTCGCAAAAGCTGCAAAGTTTGAAATTCATAAAATTATTTATTGATGTTCTTGTATTGATATTTTTATTAGCAACTACCTACTGGGAATTTGTGAAAATTATCCAGTTTATGTGGTTCTGATTTTAAAACTATATTACAGTTCAATTTCATCCAAATCCGTCCGCTAATTTTTTACGGGAAGAAATAACTAACATCCATCCAATTGTCAAAAAAATTATGTAACAAAATAGTAAGACAAACATACATACATTCCGCCGTGTGGTGATCGGTTGAAATTAACACCACCCCATCTCCTAGGAGGCGACTAAGGAAACTCAAATGAGACCAGCAGCTCTAGCACGATAACGACAAACTCGCGCTCGGCTCACGCTGAAACTTTACTTTTAATGCGCGAGGGTCTCGCGCAAAGGCTTGCTCGCCCTATGGCGTTGTCAATGTTGACATTTTGACATAGGACCGTGGTGTTGTCGCGGCGCTGTCACTATCGTACTTTGCCTGCCGCCTCATAGTAATCCATCTTATGCAACGACACCTCAGTTTGTTTTGAATCTGAGGTGTCGTCCTATGGTCTCATGCGGTGTGATAGGCTCTGTAAAGGGCCGTCTGGTTCGCGACCACCCTTCTACCGAAGTCTGACGCCAAACAGCTTGTTGTGTTCCGTCGGTGCGTGGGAGTACCAGTGCCTTAATTGGCATTTTCTGGGTTAACTCGCTCCATCGTCGACCTCATCTATGACCATGGTCACAAGATTGGGGCCAGAGTTAATCCATCTCATAATAAAAAAAAGCATACGCTCACGCCTGTTCTCCCATACGTGGTAGGCAGAGCATCAGTGGTTCGGAGTCACTTGATGCCACGTTTGACATAAATTCTGAGGGTTTTTTGATGAAACTTAAGAAAAATGGTAAGAAATATAATATTTTTCAAAATATGAATCTGAGCTAATAAAAAGAAAACCGGAGTGGCCCGGTTATTGGAATCGGTTAATTTATAGCAGACTAAGGTTAGGGGAGGACTGGCTACTTTGGATACTTTATTAGCTGAACTCGCGGGGAAGTTGGAAAAGTGGGGTCACATCTCCCCTCTGGTTGTTGCACTGTGTCAAAACTTTTTAGTTATTTTATATCGTACTGGGTTTCTGTACACGGTTTTGTTTTTTATGGCAAGTAGCCTATGCTACTGAGACTACAAGTTCTGTACAGGTCTGTTAACTAAAGCTGGCGCGTTCAACACATTTACACATTCCGTTTGTGTAGTGTCTGTTATCTACAACGCACCCATTTTACTAAAAACTAACTCTAGTCTACACTTATGAATCAATTATTTGAAAATCATTTAGTTTTAAACATCCTGTATAGTGAAATTGCATAAGTGTGAGTACTGTGAGCGCGCCAGCTTTAGTTAACAGACCTGTATCTTTGTAAAAAAATTCTTTAATAATGTTTTAGGGTGTTTTTACTTTTCTAATGCAAACATATTTGTTTTGGTTAATTTTTTTTTTTATAATTTGACGTCTTACGTCACGCCACCACACGGATTACCGTTCCGGTGTAGCGGTAAAACATAAAATATTAATATTGAACTCTTTATAGACTCTTTAAAATCGATATTGTGACGTTGTCATAGCCGGTACTTAATTTAAAAATAACTTTAAAGAATCTCATACATTTTCTTTCCCTGTCTTGTCGGGACGGAAAAACTGTGACATGCTACGGCAAATTGTAAAAGAACAGAATATGTTTTTTTTTCCAAAGGAGACTTAAAAATAAAATAAATTATTTAAAAAACAAAAAACCCGACTGCAAAAACATCAATAGATAAGTAACGCACTAAAAAGAACGAAACAAATTTAAAATTAATTTAAAAGTGTTATACTATCGTTATGGTTATAGTCGTCGTCAAAATCTCCAAATACCTATTAAGAAACATTTGAATAGCGAGCGAAGCGAGCGCGCATTTTTTTAGGAGGTTTTTTTTAGAGCTTCACATTACTTAGTTCCAACGACGTCAACTGAAGCTCGAGCACGATATTTCTGCGCGCATGCGCCGCGGTCCTATGTCAAAATGTTAACATTGACAAAGGCAAAGGGCGACCAAGCCTTTGCGCAGGGCCCTCACGCGATCAAGGTGAAATTGTACCGTCGTCAGTCGAGTGGCGTGCTGCGCGAGTTTTCTGTTGTAATTGTTGGATTGTTCTTGTCGTAATGTAAAGTAGGCATTTTTTTAAATAAAAATACTTTTGTTTGTGTTTTCGTAATAAGCACCCAAAAACGACACCTATGTCAATATATTAAAGCTTGGCCTTCGCCCCGCCTTACTTTTAACGTGGAACCTTGTATTGGCGAGTAAAAAAATACATAACCCTTTCACGTGTATGGGAGACGCCCGAAAAAAAAACTTTTTCCAAGTTTTTATTTTACGCATCTGTGGGATGAATATGAGCATTGAGCATGCCAAATATCAGTTCTGTAGTACCAAGGATCTACTATTAGTAAATACATAATAATCTTAATATCCAATCTCGTTAACTTGAAGGGCCAATTTATCTGTGATAGTTTTCCTTTTAATTTCGTCGCATATTATATCACCGTGAATTTATCCACATTTTAACAACAACAGTTTAGCTGGTAGAGGGGGGGGACACACTTGTGTTTGACAAAAATTTTCACTTTAAAAAATAATGTTTTGAAAAAGGAGTGCTGAATCGAAAACGTTATTAGTAAGCCCCTATTATCTTTAAAAAACCGACCAAGAGCGTGTCGGGCCACGCGCATTGTAGGGTTCCGTGGCAGCATGGTTCAAATATGCAGCTGGCTTCTTAATTCTAAGAGCATATTGTCATAGTCGATGTTAAAATCACCAAATACTATAGTATCAAAAAATGTATTAAAAATTTTGTAGTTTCAGAAATAACTGTAGTTTGGCCTAATTATAACAGAATGAAAGTATTGAGTGCGCGAGCGAAGCGAGCGCGAATTTTTTTTTTTTTGTTATAATATTATTGTTAGGAATAATATAAGGTCCTAATTTATTAGTCACTTACCTTCTAAGGCGTTATTGTATAGGTTGATAGTATTCCAAAAAACAACATAAAAATTAATTAGATCTGAAAATTAAATTTTGTAAAAAAAATAAAAAATGCATTTTCCATTTAAAGATAAAGGAATGGTTCTCTTTCGATTATAGCCGTCCACTCCCCGCTCGCCCGCTCTACTACTGCCATTATTATTTACGTTTGAATGGATGGGTTTATTCAACATAGTAATGAAAAAATATCATAACAAAATTTTTCAAGACCTTTTAAATTTAATATTATGCTTTTGTTTTTTGACTCAAATGATACATTTTGACCTACACAATAACGTGTTAAAAGGAAAGTGACTAATAAATTAGGACCTTATATAATAATATCGAGCTGCTGCTAAAGCAGGTCGCGTGGTGATTGTGTATAATTTTGATGTCATTTTCGTAATTAGCACCCCCAAAAACCTATTAAACGACTTCTGACATGTCAATATGTTACAGCTTCGCTTTTGGCTCGCCTCACTGTTAGCGTGAAACGTTTAAAAAGCTATCCTATGATATCTACTCGATAATATCGGCGAGAAAAAAAAATCCATTGCCCTTTCACGTGTATGGGAAACATCCGAAAACTTTTTTTTACAAAATCTTATTTTTCAATCTGTTGGCACAATCAAAAAGCTGTCCTATGACACCCTATTTGATGATATTGGCGAGAAAAAAAATCATAGCCCTTTCACGTCTATGGGAGACACCCGAAATTTTTTTTTTTAAGATTTTACCCTACAGTTCTGACGGCGTAGTTTATTGGCGAGAAAAAAAAAGTCCGTCGCCCTTTCATGTGTATGGGAGACACCCGAAAAACAATTTTTCCCAACATTTTATGTTAGATCTGTCGGCGCAATTGATATGTATAACCATGCCAAATTTCAGCTCTGTAGTACCAAGGATCTAATATTAATAAATATATTATTCTTATTAATCCCAACAATGTTTGGCACTTGGTCGACCATTATTCGTTAACTTGAAGGGTCATCTTATCTGTGATAGTTTTACTTTTAATTTCGTCGTATATTCTACCATCGTGAATTTTTCCACATTTTTAGAAACAACAGTTGGGCTGGTAGAGAGGGGGACTCGAGTTTGACAAAAATTTTCACTTTAAAAATAATGTTTCGCAAACGGAGTGCTTAATTGAAAAACGTTATTTGTAAACCCCTTCTATCATTTAAAAAGCTATCCTATGACACCCCATTTGATGATATTGGCGAGAAAAAATAAATTAAGAACTTACAATTTGGTGCCAAAACTCCGCCATATTGTTTTTTTTTTAATCACCTACCTAAGAACATTCGGGTGTTTGAGACGAATCAAACGATACCTTAATTGTCGAAATCCATTCAGCCGTTTGGAAGATACGAGGTAATAAAGAAATTTACAAACATACATACATACAAGATACGCGCGAAAAACATAACCCTTCCTTGGCAGTCGGGTAATAAAAAGTCTTGAAAATCAATGAGCATTTCATTCCTCATCTCCAAGACTTTTCTAACATTTTGCTATGTCTGCTATTGGCTCAGAGCGATGAAAATATCTCCCATATAAAAAAAATTGAATCTAAAAAAAAACATGACAGTTGACCATTCATTATCAAGCGAAAAATCACTATCAAGGCTCAATGGTCTGAAATAAAGTTTGTTTTACACGAGTCCGATCCTTGACCATCGCTGTCTCACACATCACCCAAATTGGGGAACTTTTTCCATTACCCTCTAACTTCAGGGTAAGTAGGCTTTTTAGGGTAAAATATAACGCTCCACTTAGCGCGAGCTATGCGGGGAGTTAGTGCGAGTACGAATTGATAGAGCCTAAAACCTTATGAGGAACGTAAAACCATATAAAGATTGTTTATTGTTCATGTTGCTATCTATATGATAAAATTGGAGGGCCTGATTCACTGACTCATCAACGCCCAGCCCAAACCCTTAGACCTAGAAAGCTGAAATTTGGCAAAAAGGTGTTTTTTATAAAGAAGGCAAGCACTAAGAAAGGATTTTTCGAAATTCAACCCCTAAGGGGGTGAAATGGGGTTTCAAAGTTTGTATGGAGAAAAAACTTTTTTGGACATTTTGACTCATAACTTCGTCAAGATATACCTTGAAGTAAATAATTTGCGTTTTTTCTAAAATCATCCCTTAAGGGGTCAAGAGTTAAATGAGTGACTATAAGAGTGCTCTGCGCGAGCGAAGCCGTGGGAAAAAGCTAGTATGTTATAAGTTTGACGTGTGTATATGTGCGTCTGTCTGTAGCGTCGCAGCTCCTAAACCAATGGATTGATTTCAATTCGTTTTTTCTGTTTTTTTAGCTGACTAATCAAGATCGTTCTTAACTATACAAAATTACATGGTTTAGTCTGTGATAAACAGGGGCGATATTCTTTTTAAAATTTTACTGTTATTGCACAAAATTTCATTGTACACGCGTTGCTGTACCAATATTACAAAATAATAATAATAAAAATAAATAATGAACGCTTCATACTCAAAGGCCCACATTAAGGTTTTCCCTTGTGTCGTGGGTCCCTTGGAACACACAAAGACAGACACAAACACCCATGACCCGAGAACAAACACCTGCTTTTTACATAAATATTTGCCCCGACTGGGAATTGAACCCAGGACCCGCCGATCAAGAGGCAGCGTCACTACCACTCGACCAAACCGGCCGTCATAAGATTTAAACGCGCTACTACCACACCTTCAATTGACCGTCAAATGAGAGTACAGCATTCAAAATCATCTTTTACTAAACTTTGACTCAAACTCTTTTTTTTCTTATCGTGTATGTATAGTCAAGTGTGTGGCGAAGTTGGCCTAGCGTCAGCGAGGTTTCAAACCGCACAATGGCCTCTGACTTTGTTTGAACGACTGTATTCAAACGACAACAGCCGGGACCGACAGCTTAACGTTCCCTCCGAAGCACGGAAACACCATCATCATCATCATATCAGCCTATTGCAGTCCACTGCTGAACATAGGCCTCCCCCAAGGTGCGCCACTTTTCACGATCCTCCGCTGTTTTCATCCAGCCACTACCCGCTATCTTCTTTAGGTCATCTGACCATCTGGCTGGGGGGCGTCCTACACTCCGTTTGCCAATACGTGGTCTCCTTTCGCAGAACCGAAGCACGGAAACGCTCGTGATAAATTTCCACTTCGGTCACCCATCAGGTTCCCTGCCACTGTGTACGTTGCTTAACCTCACTGATCGGTTGAGATCTATGAGCGCTTCAAAGTACTAAAGTTCAAAGCTATAAGTAACCCAACAGCCAAGGCTCTAGTTACGTTTACTTTCAGTTTTAATGGACATTTGTTGTCAGATCTTCAGTTTCAGCTAATTGCCAAGTGAACCTCGCTGTTGTTTCTAACGTAAACAATAGTTACCTTCAATGCCACTGAAATGTATACCCAAGGTTATATTGTATTATCAAACAAATTGTATTACTTATATTGTATGCTGTAAATCAGTTTGTTGTCTATCATAGGCAGCAAGTATGCTAAGTTCAATGTCATATGTGCTTCTACGTCAAAGTTGATTTGTTAATTATTTAAGAACATAGTTGAGTGTGACCTTACCAGAGTCAATAGAGTCAAGTTTTTAGGTACAGGAGTACTCCAAAATGGAGAAGTTAATGTAAGGCTAGCTGTTCCACTAGCTCCTGAAGCTCTTAAGCTGTATCGCTTTGTGATGTGCTCATTTAATGAGCGCATCACGGAGTGATGGGGTTGAGGAGTTTTCAGTTATTTTTATTTTTATTCTTTTTAAGAGGCTTCCAATGAGGCTGACATAGACACGTATGTGATCTAAAGCCTCGTTTTCTTTTGTTTAGCAAGATTTAAAAAAAAAGAACATAGTCACAAATTGAGTATAACGTTTTTACTTTTCAATATTGTAGACTCATCAAAATATTCAAACAAATGCTAAAAAAACAAAGGGAACCATTTCATCAAACTTTCATTGAAAAATACGACTTTTTAATAAGAACAACTAAATCTCAGGGAGACGCTTCGTTTATTCAAAGGCGGAGGGTTAAAAGAAAACAGCTGTTATAATTTATTTGTCGCAGGTGAAAGGAAGTTGATAATTTCCGGTCGGAAGGCATTTCTTTGATTTTAATTGCCCTAATAAATATGAGACGACTAGCACCTTAGCTTAAATTAGTAATTAGATTACACTAATTAAGGTTCTAAGTTTTATTGTTAATAGTAAAACTAGATTAAACGCTTTTATTTATCTATCTATATATTCACGCCTATAATCCCTTTCAGGTTAGGCAGACTTACTTTTTTAGTCGCATATTTCATACTCTATATCGTTGACTTTTGTAAAGTAGCGAAACACGTGACCGTTTTTTTGCTTCAAGGTATATCTTGACAAAGTTTTGAGTCAAAATGTTCAAAAAAAATTGTTTTCACTTGCTTAGGGTTTTTTTTGCCAAATTTCAGCTTTCTAGGTCTGAGGCTAAGGGTTCAGGAGTCAGTGAATCAGGACCTCCAATCGTATATATATAGATCTTTAAAAATATTGCGCACTGACAAGTGGCTAGCGCCAAACGCGCAGTGCGATTATTCTACAAGGTGACTCTAAGCTTTGCTTAGGCGCATCTGTCAGTGCGAACGAAGCCTTACAGACGTTACATGCATTTACAAGTAGATATTACAGGTAGATTGTAGGGCGGGCTGGTTGTCAAAGGAAAGCCAACAATCGATATCGATAGTAAATTTAGAGAGGCCTCGGAACGCTCTGGTTTATTAATTGCTAACGGGCTGTTAGTGGGTCAAAAAGAACACACTTGTTTAACAAGAAGTTAGGTGCGCTGTCATTGTTAAAAAAACAGTCTTGTAACCGAAAGGTTGCAGGTTCAAATCCTGGTTGAGGCCTGTACCACTAAATTCATCTTTTCAGATGTTTCATTATTAATTATCACTTGTTTAGCGATGAAGGCAAGCATCGTTATGAAACCCAAAAGTCTAGGAAAGTTATTTTTCGCTTGGCGCGCGGTTTACCAACCCGCATTAGATAGCGTGGTGGTATATGGCCTAAAGTCCCTTCAGTGTATCAAAGGGAGGCTCACACTCCTTGGTGGGGACGCATATGGGATGATGATAGTAGAAGCTAATAAAAACATGATTAACCAGCTGCCGTATCTTCTCAGGCTTGCCGTATTACAAAAGGAGACTCAAGTCTTGATCAATACTCAAGAATTGATTGTCTCTTTCTCTCACTGTCAAAATGACTAAGATGACTGTTACTTAAGTATAGATCAGAGTCTGAAAGGCGTTTAATACGGACCTATGAGATGATAAGAAAAAAAAAGATAGAGATCTTATTTTTATGTCTATGTGATTCAAATGCTCATTTTTCGACCTACTTTCCCAATAACCCACCACTTTTAGATAACCTTCAACGTTCAAACCCTACCCCGTAATAACCTTCCGTGATAAGGCATAGTAAACCTCAGGCCCCACTTTAAAATGCAATCAGCTCTAAGGAACTCTGGTAACTTTGGCCGAGAGAATTTGAACTCTATGCCGACGAGATAAGGTCGCCGAGGTCGGGGTCAAGGTCGGGCAGATCAGTGCTACGGCGTGTTTACGTCACGTACGGTAAACACCGTAAACATGTGTATTTGTGTCTGTATGGGTGTGTTACGTTGTAACTGGGTTCTTCTGGCGAGATTGTCCTACAATTGGGGTTGTTAATATGTTACAGTAGAGTTAGAAAAAAAAAACCTATTTTTTTATTGCTGTTTCTTTAATTTTTTATAAAAGGAATAGGTTTTTTCTTGACCACAACCTAGCTTAGTTGCAAAAATGTGCTAGCTCACCCAGACGATGCCATTCCTTGGCGGAGCGCAATATACAATATGAGTCGAATAGAATCAAAGGCGGGTATCTGACTTATGGGTGATTATTCCATAAAATTTTAACTAACGAATTATTCATCGTAAACTTAAACATGTACCTATTGTAAACAATATTACTTTTAATTTTAAGCGACTAGAATAGGTTTGCCCCTATTAATTACAGTGCCCTAGAACAGGGTCCATATTGGATACTTTATTGGATTGTAACACCTATATGTAAAACCTATGGATGTAATAAAGTATTGAGTATTGAGTATAGTTAATTAAGTAGGACACAATAATATACAATATGCAATAATGTTTTATTTTAGACAACAGTTTTTTTTTAAAGTAAAATTTTACAGATTGCCGGATTTGAAACTGATTTCATACTTTGAAGTGGTTTTTCTATTAGAAATAGCCAACTTTGATACGAACTGTGAATAATGGTAGAAAGTATTCAAAATTCTGAGTGTTGCTACATTCAAAGCTCATTTTTACTTTAAATGTTAGATAGCCGCCTTTGATTCTATACGACTCATATAAAGTTGTGTTCCTATGACTATTTCAATATTCTTTTAGGTATAATGTTACTTTAAATTTTTTAATGCGGTTATCACCTATAATTGGGTTACCATTAAGCCATTTTTTTGTAAGTTTGTGCCATTTTTATTAAGAGTTGGTGTGTAACAAAAAAAACTATAAAATCGCAAATTTTGTATCACCCCTGACGTTCGATTGCTTACTTTTATTTTATTTTATTATAAGATGGGTTAACTCTTGACCTCAATCTTGACCATAAGGTCAAAGATGAGGTCGACGATGGAGCGAGTTAACCCAGAAAATGCCTATAAAGGCACTGGTACTCCCACGCACCGACGGAACACAGCAAGCTGTTTGGCGTCGGACTTCGGTAGGAGGGTGGTCGCGAACCAGACGGCCCTTTACAGAGCCTACCACACCGCATGAGACCATAGGACGACACCTCAGATCCAGAAAAAAATGAAGTGTCGTTGCCTGGGATGGATTACTAGGAGGCAGGTCTCATTTGTGTTTCCTTAGTCGCCTCTTACGGCACCCACGGAAAGAGATGGAGTGGTGTTATTCTCAACCGACTTATAACTTTACTTATAACTTTTAAACGGCTAAACCAATTTTGATCAAATGTAACTACGAACTATCTCGTTTACGGCAGCTCTATTCGCTTAAGAGCTACGATACCACAGACAGATACACAGACACAGAGATAAACAGACATACAGATACATAGATACACACGTTAAACTTATAACTCCCCTCTTTTTTTGTCGTTGGTTAAAAAGATGAAGAGAAGCGCTTAGTTCGAATCCGCTGGATCTAAACAAGCTGTAAGGGTGTTAGTGTACTCTGCAGTGTCTGGATGTGCGTATTTTCAAAATCTTTTTCAAAATGGGAATGAGCGAGTCTTCTGATAACATAAACCATCAACGACCAACTGGGTGTCTATCCTAAGTACTAAGCAATGGAGTCTCAATGGTAAAACTTCACTTAGACTTCGCGAGGGTACGCGCAAAGGCTTGCTCGCCCTTTGTCGTTGTCTTTTCGACACTTTTTTCACATTTACCTACGTTGTTTTCACATTGTGCTCGAACTGCTGAGTTATACCCTTGTTTGCAAGTAAATAAGTTTAGGAATAAAGATAAAGAAACACAAAAGCTAGAGCCCCGATTTTGTAACTTCAGTTGTGTGTCGATGGAATGGAGGCCATTTTATCTGTTCAGGTGGCAAAGTTGAGAACTATTTAATTTTCGTATACTTGCTGATAACCACCCCGACCAGCGGCGCCACCGCCAACCGAACGTAAAGTTGCAAACTACCTAGCAACTGAAAATTCAGTTGGCGGTGGCGCCACCAGTCAAAGTAGCCATCATAAGATGTGTGTTTTATTTATTTATTATAGGATGGGTTAACTCTTGACCTCAATTAGCACACCTTGACCATAAGGTCAAAGATGAGGTCGACGATGGAGCGAGTTAACCCAGAAAATGCTTATAAAGGCACTGGTATTCTCACGCACCGACGGAACACAGCAAGCTGTTTGGCGTCGGACTTCGGTAGGAGGGTGGTCGCGAACCAGACGGCCCTTTACAGAGCCTACCACACCGCATGAGACCATGCATAGGACGACACCTCAGATTCAGAAAAAAATAAGTGTCGTTGCCTGGGATGGATTACTAGGAGGCAGGTCTCATTTGTGTTTCCTTAGTCGCCTCTTACGACACCTACGGAAAGAGATGGGGTGGTGTTATTCTCAACACATCACCACACGGTTCCAACGACACACAACTGAAGTTACAGAATCGGGGCCCAGGTTATTTGTCCCGTCTTCAAATAATTCTCCCCGGTACCTTGGTCGTGCTGCGACGTTTGACACAGAAACATACATTACTTCGACTATTTTATTATTTCAGGCAGAATATGCATGACACCATAAACACCCCATAAGCATTTCAAAGTTGTGTTGAAATCTAGTAAGTTTTCAAAAGTTTTCACCCGACCGCGCTCGCGGCACGTATCTCGGGAGGTCACAGTGCATTAGGTACACACGTCAGCACATCAGGCTATATATTTTGACCCTGATGTCGCCCTTATATTGCTCGTAATAGCGCTGGCTTTTGTAGTTCAGATGGGGAAACTTACGTGCTGTAGTCTGTACTTCAGATGTGAAATTCAGATTTTGTAGGTGAAGTTTGTGTCAAGCTTTCAGTTTCGGTTTGAATTAGGTATTTGATTACTTCTATAATTAAATATGGTACGGTCTTATAAATTAGCACACCTTGATTAAATTAATCTAAAAAATCTTCATTTCAATGAACATAAGTTGTTGTTTAAAATGAATTTTGTTGTATTAACTCTGTCTGTTCGCAAAGATGCAGTCTTCTCTCAAAAAAAGACAAGAAACCCTGAGAATTGCTATATAAATAATATACAAAAATAGCAATAGTTTTCTTATATAAATAAGAATAGTTTTCTTATACTATAAACTGCTGCCCGAGCACAGTCATGCGAGGGTGATTAAAAGTAAATCGCCTTCAATGAACAATGCCCTAACTAGATAACGGGACGCGTACAAAGTCAAAGCTAAATGCTGTCCGTGTGAATAAAGGACATCATTCACGGCCCATACAAAAAATATTAAAATTTTTAAAGGGGCGGCCAAAAAGGTAAAGTTTTTATTTCAAAAGAACTTATTATTTTAAAAATTTTTTAGTATGATAGCTAAGGTGTACGACCATTACTGGATTTGTTTTTAACACTTATAAATCTGGATTTTTAATGTTCCGGCCATAGAAAATAGTGTTTCAATAGATTTTGATACAAAACATTTTTCGTATTAGGTTAAAGATTTAAATTCTAGATTTTAAAATGCATTTAAGCTTGGAAATCTAGATTTTTAAGCTTAAAAGAGAAAAATTCGTAAAGGTCGTACAGCTTGGCTGTCATAATAAGAAAATGTTAAGAATAATGTGTCCTTTTGAAATAATAACATTACTTTTTTTGGCCGCCACTTTTATATTTTGGTACGTTTTGAATAATGTCCTTTAAAACAGTTTTTAGTTCAACCTAATTACTACCTAGTATAATTTCATAAATAAAAAACAAAATAAGAGCTAACGCCACAAGTTTGCTGTAATTTCTATCTACAGTGATAAACGCCCGCCAGGCATAGGCGCTCAGTCCACTTATTTGGGACCATTTCACCCATTCCTATAACCTATGCGTTGACAGTTCTACCTCTTTAAACCTCCCAGTATTTACATAAAGGTGTTTTTTCGTTGACCCAAATCTAGTAGGTGTATTGTTGATCGAAGTGAAGTTCCGCGCCATCTTGAGTACCGCGACTCGCAAGCTGTGCTGGGAATGCTGAACTTTAAAACAGTTTTAATTGGCCTTCAACTTCGATGCTTCGCGTCAGATTGTCGCGTGTTATCCGCACAAATACTCGGAAATGGCTTCCGATTTCAATACGTTCTGCTTGTAGGTTATTAAAGGAATATTTATGGGACATCCACTGGGAATGTTACCTTGAGAACCAAGTTACGGACGGAGAGCTCAATGAAATCATTTTCAATCTCCAATAAAAAAGGGCTATTGTAAGTTTGGCGTGAGCATCTGTGTATCTGTATGTCTGTCTGTCTGTGTATCTGTATGTCTGTGTGTGGCATCGTTTAGCTCACAAACGAATGGAAGTTTTTTTGTTTAAAAGCTGGCGTGATCCAGATGGTTCTTAACTTTGTTTGATCAAAATTGGTTCAGCTGTTTAAGTGTTGTAAGCTACGAGTATGATTTTCGGGTTTATTTTTTTATTTTAGATTTATAAGTGATTAAAATTGTGGCTGACTGGTAAAAGATAAAAAAATTATGTTATCGTTGCTGTAATATGATATCCTCAAAAACAAATCATCGGGAAATCAGCTCCACGTCGAAACAAAATATGACCTACTAGCATTCCGTTCGGGACTTCGTTCCCGTGGGAATTCGGGAAAATTATGTAGCCTATGTCCATCGGAGATAATGTAGCTTTCTCATGGTGAAAGAATTTTTCAAATCGGTCCTGTAGTTTCGGAGCCTATTCAATTCAAACAAACAAACAATCAAATCTTTCCTCTTTATAATATGTATAGAGTGTAGATTTAGCAGAGTGGTAATAGATTTTCCCTATAAATACTATTTTCATCTGCTGAGAAATTTTTAACCCTAATATACGTAAAAGGGAATCATGTCTGAGTTATGTCAGTGATTTGGTGATAACCAACCTAAGTTATTAAACTAATTTATTGTAGTGTATAAATATAGTATATACTGATCATGTCGATTGTGTAATTACTTGTGTATCTTATGTGTCTTCCTTATACGTTTACTTCCAAAACGTATTGTAATTACATTTTCGTATTAAATATTGTGTATCAACCGTTACTGTTGTCCTTTTGGGAAATAGGCCAAATGGGAAATTTTCCTTTTGGGAAATAGATCAACTGGGAATTTTGTTTCTTGGGAAATAGGAGTATTGAAACTGTTTTTCAATTGACACAGTGGATGAAATGGCACAATTGTCCAAATGATCCTTAAGGGAACCAGCCCACCAAACTAAACAATTAAACAAAGATCAAGATTTGAAAAAAAAAAATCGCTTCTCCATACAACATAGCTGTGATAGCCCAGTTGGTAATGAGCTCGACTTGTAACCGAAACGTTGTGGTGGCAAATCCTGGTGTGGGTCTGTACCACAAAATTCGTCTTTTCCTTGCTGAGCATAATGCACACTTTAACATTTGTGTATCCACACTGATTACCCCCTTAAACACAGTTTACTAATTGACTAAAGGCACAAACATACACATAATATACCCCAAGCACACATAAATACACACATACTACACTATTACAAATACACACACATACTTCAACACACACCCACACCTTGTTACTTAATTAGGTATCTACTTTTTATACAATACAATACAATACAAATATACTTTATTGCACACCAACATTATAGAACATGAGACAGAGTAAAAGTTACATTATGAACAGTAATAAAGTTAGGGTACAAAAGGCGGCCCCATCGCTAAGAAGCAATATCTTATCGGCAACCTTTGGGTATGGAGAAGATGAAATTACACCATATAAGTGTGGGTGCAAAAATACATACATAAATACATACATAAATATACTTACCTACATAAACTACATTACACACATACAATATACCTAACACAAATAAATACATATAATATATATATATATATATACTATAAATAACATACACCTTACGGAAATACACAATGGAAAAGTAATAACATTCTACAGAAAGGAAAAATAATAATAACAAAAAACACATAAGGAATACTATATAGAGACAACCCAGCCGACTATCACTCGACGACAAGGAACTAATAATTGCAAGCCAGTTCAAAGTGCCTCCTCAGCAAAGTTTTGAAAATGGCTAAGGTTTGCGCGGATCTTATAGCATTAGGCGAGGAGTTCCAAAGGCGTGCGCCGTGTACTGTGAAGGATTTGGTATAGTAGTTACTTTCATGGACCGGCAGATCTATGAGGAATCTAATTATAATTATAAGTTAATAATAATGTAAACTCACTCTGAATATCCTAGAATATATTGTATACCTGGAAGAGCGAGGCATTCCCATCACAAGTGTCTATGACTACTTACTGGGAAGCCCCGATTATTACATGTCATGTAAGGATTTGTCTAAATAAAGAAATTTTTATTTTTTTAATTTTTTAAATGTTGTAAGGATTTCTAATTATCACTAGCTCAGCGGTACAGGATCCCTTTCTAAAATTAATTTTGCAGTAATTATTTAATATGCAATATAATAATTTCATAAATTATACACTGTCAATCCTCACTAATATTATAAACGCGAAAGTTTGTATAATTGGACGTATGGATGTTTGTTCCTCTTTCACGCTCAAACGGCTAAACCAATTTTGATATAATTTGGTGTGGAGGTAGCTGACACCCTGAAATAACACATAGGCCACATAATTTTTACAAATTCCCACGGGAACGAAGTCCTAGGCAATAAGCTAGTGAGTTAATATAAATCAATTGTGAAAATATATTTCCGTAAAAAAATACTTTAGGTAAAAAAAAAAAAACTCAAATATGTTAACTCCAACCTGTAACTATCCAAGCCTCATACGCTCATAATCGAGAGGCATCAATATGTCGTGACCGGTGGTACTTCCTGAATCGATTTAAGATCAATCTGTAAATCTGAAGCAGTCCTTAACCTTCCGAGGCAGACAGCCTTGTGCGGCGCCGGGTGGTCTGGCCTCTCCCCCCCCTCACCCTAGACGTCCCCCCTTTGAGATCCTAACCGATGTTTGGGTTTACACGCATGGCGTGGTGGTAAAGACTATTTTTCTAACTATAATGACCTCTGCCTACCCCAATCGGATAAAAGCGTGATATTACGCATGTTTGTCATAATAGCACTACCGTATAATCTCTCTATACATACCTCTCCTCCGTATACACCAGAAAACCTGTAATTGGCTTTGCAATTTAGACCTAAGCTAGTACAATATCTACTTTTATGATGTAGGTACTAGCTTTCCGTCCACGGCTCCGCCCGCGTTGACTACAGGTTATATCGTGTTCAGCTGTGGGATAAAGTAGCCTATGTACTATCTCAAGGTCTAATCTATCTGTGTACCAAGTTTCATCAAAATTGGTTCAACAGTTTAGCCGTAAAAGCGTAACAGACCGAGATACTTTCGCATTTATAATACATATTAGTAGCGACAGGGATAGGGACTTAGCTGTCGGATTTTAACAATATTAATATTGATGAAAGACCAATTTAAAGTACAAGATATGCAAGGAGAGCGATCACATTTCATTTTAAAGACCAGCTGATACTGAGTGAATCAAATACGCGCGTTTACTATTTAAAAGTTACAAGGACTCGTTGAGCGCCAATCCTCTAACTCTAACAACCTACAAGACTTAATGTGCAAACCTTTAGACCTTTGTTAGAAGTTACTGGCTTGACCACTATGCCATGCACCTAGGGTACCTACCACGATCGTTTAAAAGCATTTCTGTTTAGGATCCAACTTTGAACTGCTTCGCAATTGGAATGTTTTTTTAAAATGGTACCATAATGGCGCTGCTTTTGAACTGCTCGGTTGTCTATGGTCCATTTTAAATGTCTACATAAATTGTCGCTGGTCTGCCTTTGAATCGCAACAGCGCCAAAATTGAATTGCTTATAAGCCATCATGGTACGAATAAGCGTAGCAGACTTGTTTAGGTCCTAAATTGGATCGCGCTAAGCGATCATGGTAAGCCTCCTGGTCATATAAAAACCCCGCGGACTCGGGGATTTGCTTTTCATCATCTTTCATATTGCGCACTGTAAGGGAATGGCATTCCCTGCTTGCGTCTGCATTTTCAAGCTCATACAACCCGAATCTCTTTAAAGATTGAGTGGACAGGATTCTTTTGGGTGCGCTTGCTATATCCTCGACCAGATCTTGCCCCTGAGTTAGATTGTAGTTAAGAGCGAACCCATTATTAATAAAAAAAAGTGTTACTAACCGTTGAACTAAATTGGTCATTGTTGACCTCCTGTTCCTTGATCCACTGTTGTCCAGAAGCGTCTTAGTAAATTAAATAGCGAGTTCTTCCTTGCAGTGTGGTCTAATTTACTACAAGAACGATCCACGGTTACAAAATTATACTGCTTGTCTCATAGTTGAATTTTTAATCAATTTTCTGACAAACTGCAGCTCGAGCACGATGGCGACAAACTCGCGCGGCACGCCACTCGGTTGACGCTGGAACTTCACTTTGATTACGCGAGGACCCCGCGCAAAGGCTTGCTCGCCCTCTGGCATTGTCAATGTTGACATTTTAACATAGGACCGCGGTGCATTCCGCGCTATCACCATCGTACTCGATCTGCAGATGACGTTAAAATTACGTTTCGAAATTATGAGAATAAAAAAACTAATGTTAAACTATTGCCAACAGTCTTTACAGTTAGACTGCGGCTAAAAATACGTCACCATTGTTAATCTTCATGTGTTATTGACTGTACTTACACACTTATAACACAATATTATGACCGCCCAATGCTGTTCTCACCCGCGACTTATTTTTCCGAAGGAAAGTTTGGCGAGTAAACTCGGCGAAGTTTTTACGTTTACTTTAATAGTAGTTTTATAGTTAGTCAACTGTGTACGGTTGAGTGGACTGAGTTTATAGTGAGAGACAGTTGGGTTAGTCCTGCGTTCCATGGATAGGAGCATAGAAATAAGGAATAATCATTTTTGCCGATAATAATTTTTTTTATCATTTTCGAAACACGAAGGGGATTTAGGCCATAATCCACCACGCTCGCTGCCCCGATACGGGTTGGTGGACCGCGCGCTTTTCGAAAACGAATTCTCATAGACGTGCGGGTTTCATCACGATGTTTTCCTTCACAGTTGAGCAAGTGGTTGAGCAACTTTAATCAATGAAAAAATCCGTAAAAAAATCCGAATTTAGTGGTACAAGCCCGCACCAGGATTTGAACACGCAACCTTCCGATTACAAGTCTGGCTCATTACCAACTGGGCTTTCATCGCACTTTGATGTAAACTTTGTGAACTTTTGAAATCGTGTTGATGATCATTATAAGTCAAAGTAAAAAAAATATTTTTCTTAAGTCTCCTATAACGACGATCTTCATAGGGACCTTAAAAGTGAAATCTGAATACTATTAATTCAATTAATTTCAATTTAGGACGTATTTCAGAACCTTTTGGTATATTTTAACGCCCGACAAAAAAGAAGAGTGTTATAAGTTTCACGTGTGTATCTGTATATCTGCGTATCTTTGTGTGTATCTGTTGCATCATAGCTCCTAAACGAATGTGCCGATTTCGATGCGTTTTTTTTTGCTAGAAAGCTGATCTGATCGACATGGTTCTTCGCTATAATGTCTTAGTAAAAGTCAAAAGTCAAAATTTTTTATTTCATAGAACATACAAAGCGCTGCTTGAAAACGTTATAAAAATACATTAGCAAAATCAATATAAATCATTGAGCAAAATAGTGAAATAAATTAGCATTTTTGACTTTGCGCCTATTCGCAAAGGTGCAGTCTTCCTCAGGAGAAGAATAGGCAAGAAACTCCGAGGGTCGCTCTTTTTAATTCAATCATATAAATTTTCTTACTTATAATTTTAATTGACTACGTATCTGAATAACTCTGGAGCTTAGTATCTGAGTAACGTATAAATCGATCTAATTTCAAGGGCATTACAACATTTTTAATTTTAGATTTATCTAATATCTAAATATATATAATTTTCCACGTTAAAAACGTATGAGTCACCGACTTCAATCCCAACAACAGTTCGCACAAAGTAGATATATAGTTTTTTGCGGACTACAATGCCTATTAGCAAATAACTACAAACAGAAATGTCATTCATTTATTTAGATGATGTTCTAGTTTGTAGTATATTTTGTTTTTGTTGATTTTTTTTAAAAGCGCTGAATCATTTTCGATAAAATTTATATGGGACCTCTTCAGGAGTATACTCTTTCGAACAAATAAAGAATTTTGAAAATCGGACAACAGTTGCCGGAGTAATCGCGTAACAAATATACAAAAAAAAAAAAAACATACAGTCGAATTGAGAACCTCCTCCTTTTTTGAAGTCGGTTGAAAAGGAGAAACTGACTGACTGACTGACTGACATATCAACGCACAGCCTAAACGGCTAAACGTAGGCACTTGAAATTTGGAAGGGACGTAGCTTAGGTACCGTAGAGGTGCACTAAGAAAGAAATTCCCGAAATTCCCACGGAAACGGGAATTAGCGGAAAAATCCTTTTGTATGAAAAATATAAACCGCTTAAGTTAGACGCTTGAAATTTGGCATGCAGGTACCTTAGTACACTTAAAGCTTAGTTGCGACAGGATATTGCAAAATTCCCACGGGAGTTAGCGGGAAAAAACTTTTGTATGTAAAAATCTAAATCACGTAAGATAGTTGATTTCAATCTGTGTACTCTGTACAAAAAAAAATTTACACGCAAACGAAGTTGCGGGCATCAGCTAGTTAAGTATATTTTCGAATAGGCTTAATTATCACAACCATTCCACCATCCAAAAGTCAGTATTAAGAACATTTAAGAAAAAAAAAATATTTCCGAGGAATAATAGGAATAGCGAGGATAATCCTTATTTTGAAAGTAGGTTAACAAGACATACGAGGTCTTACGTGTCGGGGAAACGTTGAAAGGTTTCTCTCCTCGGAAACACCGACTCAGGGGTTTTTTATGTTGCCAATAGCAAAAAAGATAGGGAGAAAAAGGGGAAAATCTTTGGTTTTAACCACATTTTTTCGGGAGAAAAAAATAGTGTGGTATGGGCGTTTTTATAATTCGAAAATTGTAATTGTGTTACCATTGCCTCCTATGTAATAGTAATACTAGAAGCTGAGAACATAAGGGGCAATGGTAATTCAAATTTCGAAGTGCCGTGCCGTTCGAATTATAAAAAGGCCCACTGTCCTTTTTAGTTTTAACTTTTCACACCCGTTGCACGATTAACACCACCCCATTCCATTCAATATTTGTCATGTAATTTAAATAAAGGTCTGATTGCATTATTCGTTGCGTCAATATCGTGCTCATTCATTCGTGTGCTGTGTTTTACGCATGAATAAATGTTAGGTTCTATCTACTTTAAATTAGTGAAAATTAAGAACGTGAATCAGCCCATGAAACTGAACAACTCTACCCAAGGAATATAGGTTAAAATATGAAAAAACAAAATCTCCTCTTCATACAATCTGAGCGATCAGCTCTTTAGTATTTTTAAGATTAATTTAAAACTAGCTTTAAAACTAGCTTTCCGCCCGCGTGGACTACAGGTTATATCGTGCCCAACTGTGGGATAAAATGTAGCCTATTTCCTTTCCTAAGATCTAATCTACCTCTGTACCAAAATTCATCAAAATCGATCGGCTCCCGGCCGGTACCGCCTCAATCGCTATGTCCCTGCATTTTAAATCTATCATATCTTCGAAAATATTCATTTAAATTACATGCTGTAAAGACCCATATTGATCTATTTAAATATTAACCACAACACTATGCTGAGTCAGGACCTCTTCCTTGACCAGCGTTTCACATCACGATTCCCCTTGATGTTTTTTCTTTGTTTATATTTGTGTATTGTGTGAAGTTGTTTGTTTTATGTAAGTTGCTGGTCATTGAATAAACGTATTATCTATCTATCTATCTATCTAATGTATTTATACACCACCTGCATCTGGAGCACGTATTATACGTCAAGTATTCTATTTTTGAAAGTAAGCCATTAAAGCTCAAGGGAAATAAAATTGTATGGAACTTCCCTTGGGCATTAACGACATTTAAAAATGGAACGCCAAAATTTCAACAAAAACTTCTATCAAAAATAATTTCGAAAAAAAAAACATGGCTGTTACTTCCTTGGTCCAAGTAGATTTTAACTATAAAATTTGACACATCAAAGAGATTTTACTTTTATTAAAAATATTTAGTATAAAAACTTGGCTGTATGTCTTAGCTATTGACTTTCCTTTGCCTACGGAACTAAATATTATAAGAAAACGTCGTAGGTGATTTTGGATCTGTGATTTTTATCGCGAATTACTAAATTGTTTTGTGGTAAGTTTTTTAAATAAATAAATAAAAAGTCCAGTATGTAATTCCAGCGACTCTGACATAGAAACGGAGGCTCAAAACATTATTGATGGGATGAATTTATAATTTCTTTTTTATTTAACCTCACACTAGGTGTATAAAGTAGAGTAAGCTACTCGGGGATAAAAGTGTCTTAGTCTTGGGCAGACTTGAATCCTTCGCTACATTCAGGATTCTTACCATAATTCTCTCGCTCCGCTCGGGAATTAACATCTTAATTCCCTCACTACGTTCGGGAATTAACTACAGAATCCTTCATTTCGCTCAGAATTCAATATGCTGCCCGTGACATTATACACTGTTTATCCCCTTGTTGCTTCATCCACTATTAAGGTATTTAATTAGATAAGGATTAATGCTGTATTGCTTAAAATCGCTTCGTAAATAAGCCATTATTTCTCGTAATAACTAATGAATAAAAAATGGTTATTGTGGGTTAACCCTAAGAGATAAACATACACCATACCGGACTTTTTTGTAGACCTTTTTAAGGTGTACAATACTGTAGTACATTATTTTATCTATCTCGTAGGGTTCAGCCAGCGTTTGCAATGTAAGCGCAAAAAAAGTGTTTATTTACGACATCACATTAGAAACCTCTATAATTATCAGTATTTCTCTAATATATTATGCATGTATTATACATACAAACCTTTTTTTTGAATCACTCTATCTATTAAAAAAAACCGCATCAAAATCCGTTGCGTAGTTTTTAAGATCTAAGCATACAAAGGGACAGACAGACAGACAGCGGGAAGCGACTTTGTCTTATACTATGTAGTGATGATAGTGATAGTAATATACTTGCTGACAACCACCCCGACCAGCAGCGCCATTGACAACCGAACTTAAAGTTACAAACTACCTAGCAACTGAAAATTCAGTTGGCGGTGGCGCCACCAGTCAAAGCAGCTGTCATTAGATGCATCAATCTAATGACAGTTCTAAATTTCACCACCTGAACAGATAAAATGGCGATCATTCCATCGACACACAACTGAAGTTACAGAATCGGGACCCAGAAAGTACAGAAGGCTAAAAGCCTGGGCCGCGCCGCCGGACGTACTATGGTTTTACGACCCGGCCAGTTTACGACGGAGTTTACGATATTTTTATATTCCGTCACCGCCCATCATACTGCTTATCTACGTCCTCGTTACCACATTATTTTATCGATTTGTGTTTGTTGTTTATTTTTACGCTATATGCTTTGGAGGGGAGGCTGAGCGAGTGAGAATTTATTGCTTAACTCAGAAATTAAAAAAAAAACACCCCTGATATTCACAACTTATAACTTAGTACAATTATTAAGCTAAAAACCATCTCAATGACATCAGCTTTCAAACAAAAAACGCATCAAAATCGGTCCTTTCGCTTAGGAGTTGCGATGCCACAGACGTCTGTCTGTGTCTACACAATTACAGAAATACACACATCAAACTTATAACACCCCTCCTTTTGCGTCTGGGCTTACACAATTACAGAAAATGATCACTGTCACTGAAACACTATTGAATAGCTGTCTATAATAACAATAATAATAAATAAAAGTCCGTGACTTAATTGCCCGAGATTATGGGTCATAAGACAAACATAATGAATAATAATAATGTATGGATATTTATTACTCTTTCACGCTCAAACAGCTGGACCAATTTTGATACAATTTGGTATGGAGGTAGCTGATACCCTGTATTAACACATAGGCTACAAAATTTTCCTAAATTTCCACGGAAACGAAGTCCCTGGCGGAAAGGTGGTTTCATTATAAGGATTAGCAAACTGTGGAGAAATGATATTCAAAAAGTAGGTAGTGTAGTCTGCATACAGCGCCGTCTTAGACTCCAGACTAATCTGCGTGGAGAATGGAGATATGTAAGTACAAATGCAACCACAACCGTAACCGCAACTGCAACCATTATGCTCGTCGCGGGGAACCGGGTTAATTGGCCGGGGGACAGCAGAACAAGATGTGGGTGGGAGCGGGAATATTGACACTTTTTTCTCAGCTATAAGAACTTATTTTTTTTATTTTTTTTAGTGTTAATTATTAAGATAAGATACACTTTATTGCTTCTTAAGAATATGTAAATCTTCTTAAACAATTAAAAAATTAACAGAATATGTGATATACAAGTAAATAGGACATAGAACTCAGCATACTTGCTGTGTATGGTAGATAACAAATTGATTTTCGGCTTATGATTAAGAATATGCTTCTATGAACCCTCATAGAACCCCGGAAGAAAAACTTTGCATGTGCTAGCTGCCAACTTTTCCCAGGCATACTGAGGAAGCTAGTAAATGGGACGAGATGATTTAGTTATACAGTGGGCTGAAAGCTACTACACTCATTGTATGTATGTATGTATGTATTTATTCTTTATTGAACAATGATAATACAGAGGATAACAAGTTTACAGTAGTAGGAAGTTTACAAAGGCGGACTTATCCCACGAGGGGATTTCTTCCAGTCAATCTACATTTTTTAATATTTCATCGAATAGCCCTTAGGTGTCCGAACGCGACTCAGACTCTGATCTATACTTCAGTAGCAGTCGTCTTTGTTATTTTGATATTGAGAAAAAGAGACAATCAATACTTAAGTATAGATTCTCTAATACGGACCTTAGTATGGATGTCAAACGTGGCAACTTGTAGAAATAGTGTTGTCTCTTTTTCTCATATAGCTTTGTTCTGTTTTTCCTAAGGTAAGATAAAGTTGCTTTGATATGTTTTAGGACATGGTGGTAACCCCCAGGTAGCACATTATGGATCATGAGACATGATCAAGCGTACGCTGACTATGAAACGGGCAAGCATGTTAGATGGTGTAACTAAACTCATGATAAAATCAACAGGTTGATATTATATTTTATTTTATTAATAATGGGTTTGCTCTTCACCGTAGCACAAGCACAAAGACAAGGGCGAAGATTATATTATACAGGGTGTCCCACGGCTATGCCACATGGAGGGAAACTCCCTCAATTATTACAAATGGGATATTTTACTGGACATTTTACGTGACTGAAAGAAGACTTAATTTTAATTTTAAGAACAATTTAAACTGCATTCATACATTTTTAAATAATTGCCTGGTCGAACCGGGAACTGAACCCGGTACACGAGAAAAAAAATCACCCTTCCGATCGGTATGATAAAACTAAAAAAAAAAAAAAAAAAACGCTTCACACTCAAAGGCCCACATTAAGGTTTTCCCTTGTGTCGTGGGTCCCTTGGAACACACAAAGACGGACACAAACACCCATGACCCGAGAACAAACATCTGCTTTTTACACAAATATTTGCCCCGACTGGGAATCAAACCCAGGACCCGCCGATCGAGAGGCAGCGTCACTACCACTCGACCAAACCGACCGTCAGGATCATTTGTTTTTTCGTGTACCGGGTTCGGTTCCCGGTTCAACCAGGCAATTATTTAAAAATGTATGAATGCAGTTTAAATTTTTCTTAAAATTAAAATTAAGTCTTCTTTCAGTAAAATGTCGAATCTATAATAATTAAGGTAGTTTCCCCCCATATGGCATAGCCGTGGGACACCCTTTATAATAATCTAGCACTTATCATAAAGGGTTCTTACCGCGACTTTTGTTTGTATGAATATTCATTATTTCGGCGCTGTTGCTAGCACCTTACACTCTGTATAAACTCAAATAGATTATACAGGGTTATACTCACATAGTTTATACAGGGTGTAATTCACAGCTTAGCGAAATGAATTGAAGCCCTGAATGCAGGCCATCACTCTGAATGATCTCATAGAATTCCTCAGTTTTTTTTAAGTTATTGCTGTTTGTTTCAAAATGATCTTTTTTTTTATATTATAAGATGGGTTAACTCTTGATCACAATCTTGACCATAAAGGTCAAAGATAAGGTCGACAATGGAGCGAGTTAACCCAGAAAATGCCTATAAAGGCACTGGTATTCCCACGCACCGATGGAATACAGCAGGCTGTTTGGCGTCGGACTTCGGTAGGAGGGTGGTCGCGAACCAGACGGCCCTTTACAGAGCCTACCACACCGCATGAGACTATAGGACGACACCTCAGATTCAGAAAAAAATAAGTGTCGTTGCCTGGGATGGATTACTAGGAGGCAGGTCTCATTTGTGTTTTCTTAGTCGCCTCTTACGACACCCATGGAAAGAGATGGGGAGGTGTTATTCTCAACCGATCACCACACGGTAGATCATCGTTGTGTGTAGTTCCCATTTTTATAGTCTCGTTTAGAGAGAGAGAGAGAGAGAGAGAGAGAGAGAGTGAGAGAAATACATTTATTCATGACACGGTACATGTAACATATCTACAACAAAACACAAAAAAAAAACAATTAACGAATAAAGTTAAGTAAACATACCCTCAACCAATAATTAATATTAATGTAGGAATTAATCTACCTTCAAAAAATAAATAAAATATAAATATATTTATTTTTACGGTTCCTTCGTTTTCAGCCAGTTCTAGATTAGCTAATGACCTTTCACATCCACACTCAACCTTATGTAGAAAGCGTCCAGTGTTATAAATTTTTTGAAATTAATGTCTTTTTCAAATAATTACTTGGCTTTGGCCCGTACCTGCAGCTCGAGTATGATGGCGACAAACTCTTGCGGCGCGCCACTCGGCTGACGCTGAAACTTCACTATGATTGCGTGAGGGCCCCGCGCAAAAGTTTGCTCACCCTCTGGCGTTGTCAATGTTAACATTTTGACATAAAACCGCGGTGCATTACGCGTGCTATCACCATAGTACTCGAACTGTTGATCAAAATACCCAGCAATAAGCGTACCCTGAATGAGAAACGATACTAAACGCTAGGAAGATAAGAAAAGAGAGAAACTCTTAAGTTATTACCTGCTTAAAGACGTAGAGATATTTTCCACCGCGTCCTTGCTTAGACATTTAGCAAAGTTAAACTGTTCGCGTTAAGTGCGCGTTGTTTGTGGTACATTTATACCCATGACCTAATTTCTAGAATGTACTGTTCTGTAGTTTTATTCTTCAAACAGAAACTTCATTATTTGCAAACAATAAGGGTTTCTAGTAACATTTAAGACTAGCTTTTTCCCCTCTGACTTTGTTTCCGTGAAATATAAATTTCTTTATTTGGACTGATAATGGTTATTAAAATGATAGTATATTAACATAAATGTATCTCATACATAATTCACTATTCGTATAGCATGCAAATATTTAAAACAATCAATAATAGTTAAAATAATTCAATCAATAAAATTAAATCTATATTTTAAAATTATACACGCTGGAAATTATACAATATCAAAGAAATATGAAGAAATCCTACTGATATTATAAATGTGAAAGTTGGATGTATGAATGTTTGTTACTCTTTCACGCTCAAACTGCTGGACCAATATTGATAAAATTTGATATGGACGTAGCTGATTAACACATAGGTTACATAGTTTTCCCAAATTCCTACGGGTACGAAGTCCCGGGCGAAAAGCTAGTTAAATAATAAGTTAAACAGAGGCGGCGTTAGGCGTGGGCGATTTGGGCCACTGCCTGCGGCCTCGCGGTCCGAGGGGCCTCGCGTATAACTACGCATAACTCGGGTGCAACGTAAAAAAATATTCGTTTGGATAAATAAATAATTTGTTCGGAGGAAATTTGAAAAAAATATACAGCCTATGTAATATTGTATTGTAACTGTTAAGTTTGATCAAAATATAAAAAAAAAGCCATACACTCAAAGGCCCACACTAAGGGTTTCCCTTGTGTCGTGGGTCCCTTGGAACCCACATAAAGATAGACACAAACACCCATGACCCGAGAACAAACATCTGTTTTTTACACAAATATTTGCCCTGACTGGGATTCGAACCAAGGACCCGTCAACCAAGAGCCAACGCCACTACCACTCGACCAAACCGGATTAGTAGTTTTTGCTCTAAAGAGTAATAAAGTGGAAATAAATATTCAACCACCACCCTGACAAACTTTCATGTTTAATATGTTCATAATATTAATAATAACTATTATTAGGATAAGAAGGATGTCACATACATGCTACATAATATATGATAGTGTTAATGTGTAGTGTTGGTGATGATATGCACCACCTCCTCTTTTCCCGAGGTTAAAGTTATTTTAGGAAACGATCGTCTTTTTAATTATTTTGTTCCCTGCAGCTCTAGCACGATAACGACAAACTCGCGCTCGGCTCACGCTGAAACTTCACTTTGATTGCGCGAGGGTCCCGCGCAAAGGTTTGCTCGCTCTATGACGTTGTCAATGTTGAAATTTTGACATAGGACCGCGGTGTTGTCGCGGCGCTGTCACTATCGAGCTCGGCCTGCTGCAATATGTATTTCTAAGTAACTCGCCAGCTTTTGGTGATACTACATAGTATTGTGATAATAATATTATAGATTAAGAATATACCTTTTTCCATATTATAAAATAGTTTTTAAAAATAAAAAAATACAAAATAATTTGTAACTATTCCATCAATTTCGTAGCAAACTGCTACGAAAACGTAGCACTTACTACGAGGTAATTTCTTAGTTCTGCCTGCACTGATTTTGCCATTAAATAGGAGGTTTATTTTAATAGTCTGAGGACTCTTTCTTCTGATGTGAAGGTGTCAGGTTCGATTATCGATGTAAGCATTGGCGTAACGTGGGTTCATGTGACCCCAATGTATTAACGTCATGAGGCAAGTTTTTTTTAATTTGCAACTTTATAAAATTCAACTAGAATCACTACGAATACTAAATAAAATAAACTTAAAAGTAAAATAACTTTTTTGTAAAATAAATTGCATTGTTTAAATCGGTCGGTGTTTTGGCGCAAAGTGATATATTTAACAGAAGATAAAAATTTCTTACAGTTATGAATTTAAAACGTGATACGGGCTGTTTTGTTGTTGCTGTTGATGAAAGATCCTCTTTGTTAATAATATGACAAATAAATAAATAAGTTAATCATCATTTATTTTAAGCTAAGTCCACAGTTACAATTTCCAAGATAAAATAGCAAAAAAAAAATAGCAGAAAATTCGTTTAAATTAGGTCGTTTATGCCTAATTGAAACACCTAAATCTGCCATCCAAGTGGCTACGTTCTGGGTATCATTGCCATCGACTCGCTAAGAAGAATATATATATTACAAGTTAAATCTTAGTGTTAGTCTTTGAGTGTGTAGAAAGAGATATTAAAATAGATAAATGCTACACTGGGTTAAGCACGTAGGCTCGCCTGTCTTTGACTGAATGGAACCTGGGATCGTCTAGTTATAGCCTTTGTCCACTAGTATTAAAGCCAAAAAAATCAGATAAAAAACATTGTAGATATATTCCAATTTTTATAGTAGGTATATTTATTAACAAAATTAAATGCAGTCTTGTTTAGAATTTAACGTTAATTATGATTTATTAACAACTAGCTGAACCCGCGACTTTGTACACGCGCGCAAAGCTGATTTAATTCAATTACAAACACCGTGGGCGAAAAACTAACAACCAACACTTAATTGTTAACCAAATCTGTATGAACTTATTATAACTACTAAATAAACGATAGGTAGGTACCCAGATTTTTTGAAAATGCGTAGGGCAAAAAATAAATTGGGAAAAAAACATTTGGTCAATTATGAAATGATATATTCAATTAATTAAGAAAAATAAGCATGTCTTTTAAACTTTTTTTCATCCACACTAAACGCGTTCTAATTTATTTACATTAACTAATGTAATGATTTTCATAAGTATTAATTTATTTATTTATTTATATAACATCAAATTAATAACATACTGTGTATTTTACCTTTGTACAGAATATCATGGCGTTTAGTGTGGAACTGTTTATACATTTTTGCAATATTATTTAGAAAATCTGGAACAGAAGCATTCGTGAAGGTGAATAAATCTATTTTATAACGTAAGGTGTAATTTGTTATACTATGCCGTGAGGAGTTGGTTCATAATAGAACCACGCCATCTTTTTCCGTATTTGCCGTTAACGTCGATTAACGAAATATAATCCAATATTTATTGTTATGAAGACATAATATGGAATGTTTTGTATACTTTCTTAATACCACACGAAAATCAAATTGTAGCAAATTTATTTATCCGTTTGCAAGATCTGAAAAGATATTTTGATAAATATTTAAACATGAATATTTTTGTATTTATATAATATCAAATTAATAACACTATTTTTTTACCTTCTTGTACAGAATGTCGTGGCATTTCATGTGAAACTGTTTATTAAATACATCTGGATCTTTATACTTTTTTTTAAGTATTGCATTATCATGGAAGCAAGTCTTGAAAGTTCCTATATAAAATGTCAAAAATTATTTACTGTCATTCTATACTGCCAGTACGATGGCGATATAAACTTTTCTAGAAATCCTCTTTGTTTCTTTTCTGATTTGACACGTATTATGTTGACAGATATGTTTCCTTTGAGTACTGTCTTCAATAAGCAAGGGCGAAGTGCGAGTCGAGCTAGCATACTGGAAGTTCAATACTCTCAGAAACATATATAGTAAAGTAATTACTTTATTTTACAACAAAATCAGATTTGTTCTTTGACTTTATTTGTACGAAGGTTTGATTTACTGGTTCAAAAGAAAATAAGTACTGTTTTTTATTTTAGCGGTAAGGAACCCTAAAAGAAATGTTAGCAAATGTTATTTGCATTTCGTCTTTGTGTAACTTCTTAGGAGTACACTGTAAAATGGTGTACGTTAACTGGTTTGATGAAAAGTTTAGTTTTATACTTTTGCAGTACGGAACTCTAAAAATTTCAAAAAAAATATGAATACTGATTTCATCTCTGCGCACTTCCTAAAGGAATATAGCGTGAAATGATGTATGTTTGTTAGCTCCCTAGAGCTTAAACTAAAATCACACGCAATTTCAGACTGCTGTTCCGGTTAGTTTTGTCAGTAGGTGGATATGAAGAATTTTATGTCACTGCTCCATTCCTAGGGCCTATAGCGTGAAGAACTGTATTCTAGACAGCTTCTCGGACCTTCAGCTCAAATAACACATAATTATGACCTTATTTAAAGAACATAAGTTTGGATTTCCTTTGCCGGCATTGATTAAAGATGACTTATGGGCCAAAATAGCGAAAAGGACACATGTCAAAATTTAAGCGAAAGGGAAATGAAATTTCTCGGTATACAAATAGGGTCTACTTTCCTTTATTAATAGGAAATAAATTCACCCCCAAACTAACTTTTTAACCCTTACTAACCCAGTTAGGGGATGAATTTCAGTTAATTAAGTATGTAAGTTTCCATCTGTTCCTTCAAAGAGTATCCATGCAGAATTCGAAAGAGATTGAACCAAGGAATCACGTAGTTCCATACAAACTTTGACCCCTTTTTGACCCCCTTAGGGGTAGAATTTTGAAAAATATTTTATGTTTGATGTTATTCCGGACCTCAGACTACATAATTCAGGAGGATTCATTCAAATATGTCCCGCAGTTTTTGCGTGATGTGCGTTTGGAAAGACAGACAGACAAAAATAAAATAAAAATGTTGATTTGGTGTTTCGATAGTAAAGCCCCCTGGAAAAAGTACAGACTCGAGTCGGTTACAGATTTATTATATGTATAGATTATGTGTTAGTTATTAGCCATTACTTATTGAAAAATAAATAGACAGGTAAACTTGTTTCTTAAAAAACTTTAACAAAAAATTTCAACACCCTACATACTGAATGAATAATAGCCTAGTAGGCTGCAATAAAATGGTGCCAAGTGAATTCACCTTGAGCCAAAATGAATGAACGCGGAAATCGTGGCATTGGCTGCCCTCTCCCTGTCACCCCCGCAAGACTGCGTCGCGTGGGCTTCTGCCACACCGTAAGGAAATGGTAAATTGTTGCCAGATAAACTCGGTTAACTACCACTGAGAATTTTTTGTTCATTCAATGTTTTATTTTTTAAGTCTCTTATGACGCCGTCTGGTTCGCGACCACCGAAATCCGACGCCAAACAGCTTGCTGTGTTCCGTCGGTGCGTAGGAGTACTTGTAACTTAATTGGCATTTTCTTCGTTAACTCTCTCCATTGACGAACTCATCTATGGACCTCGGTCAAGATTGGGGTCAATAGTTAACCCATTTCATAATAAAAAATAAACAGGCTGACATAAGCTGTAATAATAGGTATTCAAGTGTATGGCAAGCTTTCTTCTCATCGTGTAGGTATAGTCAAGTGTATGGCAAGCTTGGCCGACTAGTTAACCCATTTCATAATAAAAAATAAACAGGCTGACATAAGCTGTAATACCTATTATTATTAATAATAGGTATTACAGCTTATAACCAATAAACAGTAAACAATAACAAACAATAAACAATAAACAAAAAATAAACAGGCTGACATAAGCTGTAATACCTATTATTATTAATAATAGGTATTACAGCTTATGTCAGCCTGTTTATTTTTTATTATGAAATGGGTTAACTAGTCGGCCAAGCTTGCCATACACTTGACTATACCTACACGATGAGAAGAAAAAGCGTAAATTAAACTTTAAGCCTCGTCAAAATTCTGATTGCAAAAACCTCCTTTACTTACAGTCATGTTACATCTAATTAACCCACAGAATGTATGTCGAATTTTGCTCTGCCTACCCCGAAAAGGGTTACAGCCGTAAGTATATGAATAGATGGATGTTTTCTGTAAGTGTTCGACCGATATTTCCGAGAATAAGACGTCATCAGAATACAGACGACAGGGTCAGAGAGTGACGGTATCGGTCGATGATTTATCGGTCTTAGACTTACGTAATGAATATCTTTATGGGCTGGTTTTATAGGTTTAGGAGTTAGTTGGATCATAACATCTTGGTGCGCCAAAAACGTCACCCTCACCTGCTAGTTGTGCAAACTGCTGATCAAAGGTGGAGGCTCTGACATACTACAACCCTAATGGTTTTTTTTTTACTTGAAATAGGCGAGTTCACAATTTTCATTAAAAACATGGGTTAAAACTTTTACGGGGTACTAATCTTCTGAAAAAATATTTTACTATTATTTAAAATAAAACTTTACGACAGAAATATATATTTTTTAAAGACCTAGACAGAAATATATATTTTTTAAAGACTTTTACCTACTTACCTGTTAAAATTTGAAGGCAAATAAAGAAATATCAATATGAATAGAAAACGGAGAAATTAACTTAAATGTTGATGTTATTTTTTACTATATATTTTAGTAGTTTTATGTGAGAAAAAAATACAGACCACTTTCGTAGTTACGTTGTCGTTCTCAAGACCGCGGGCAAAAAGTTAGTCTCGAATATTAGTTCCTATAGGAAAATACTTATTGGCAACATGAAAAAGCGAGCGTAAACCAAAGTGCTTCGACAAAATCCAAATGACACTCGATAAATGGTATCCCATCCCGCTCACACGAGACGCCAAATCGGTCAAACTCTAATGTTTTAAACTCGAGCAAAAATAAACCGCCTTACACACAAGTACATACACTGTCGAGCTTGCCAAACCCCCCCTTTTGCCACCCCCCATCCCTCTGCAGCAGGGTTGTCGGATGTCGCGCTTCAAGCCGCCAGAATTGGATGTACTGAGTTTATGATAGGTGTACTAACATACGTTTCGCTGGAATATTATTTGTTTGTTTATAAGGGTGTTAGGATGTGAGATGTGAGCCTGTCGCCCGACTACATGATGTTTAGTGGTTCTTTATGTTTGTGCATTGGTCGTTTTGTATGTCTTATTTTTTGTGATGAAACTAGCTCCTGTTATTTTATATATTTTTTTTAGATTTAGTCATTTGTTATTAGTAATGAATATCACTTTTATGTTTTCAATATAATAAAAAAAAAAACTTAAAATTTAGAGTCTGTCTTCTAGCGTTTAATGTGTACATTGTTTTTATTTTATGGAGTAAAATATGAGGTGATCGCGCGATCGATTGTCTCTATCTGTATTGATACAGAAAACCTGTACTATAGGGACTCATGGTAGTTTTTATTTCACATCTCGAATTGGTTTAGTAACAAGTTAATGTATATTGTTGGCGCTATTTTTGTACTAAAATTCTTTTTCCGTTTTGCGTACATTAATTACACTTTTACCAACGCTTCGACGGAAAGGACAACGTTGTGACGTGTACATTAAACGACTGAAAGTGCTATTTTATTTATTTTTAGGGTTCCATATCTCGAAAGGATAAAACGGAACCCTTGTAGGATCACTTTGTTTTCCGTCTGTCCGTCTGTCTATCAAGACCCTTTTTCTCAAGAACGCGTAAAGTAATCAAGCTGAACTTTATATCAAATATTAGGGTCTACTGTTTCTTTAAGCTGTGAAAAAATCAAACTTCTAAACCAACGCAATCAAAAGATATAGCCGTTTATGTCGCAAATTTCCGCAAATTTTCGACACTCGCAAGGGAATCAAAACCTACAGGGTACTTCCCGTGAACTCAGAATCTTGAAATTTGGTACGAAGCATATATAAAGGAAACATTGCGAAAACCGTAAATTTTTAGTTACATCATACGAGTATAATAAAAAAATATTTTTAATAATTTTAAACTTACTACCCCTTTCCTCATGAACGCGTAGAGATATTAAATTGAAATTCATATCAAATACTCAGGTCTATAATACCTTTAAGCAGGTTTGTACGGAACATTCGGTGCGCGAGTCCGACTCGCACTTGGCTGGTTATTTTATTAATAAGGTACACCAAAAGTGTTGGTGTAACTACAGATACTATGATCCGACCGGGTCGGGTACCTACCATGTTGACAGGGTCACGGAGATAGACACTCTACTCTAACAACCTGCATAGCTAGCACTGCCTGCGACAAACTCACGCGTTATGCCTTTCAGATGACGGTGAAACTTCACTTTCATTGCGCGAGGCCTCTGCGCAAAGGCTTGTTTGCTTTTTGGCTTTGTTATTTTGACACTTTTTTGACATTTAACCGCAGTTCATTGTGATCGAGCTGCAGATTTACGCAGTATTTTAAAAAATTAGGAAAACATGAATTCGGAAGATAAAATTTCATTCTTTAGCCTTTCTCAGACGCTTCTTAAGCTTTTAGACATTTTAAAAAGCAAAAAGTATTGGTTCTCTTCACCATGTACGTAACCAGTAGAGGAAAAAAGAGCCATCAGTTTCTCACAATACTTCATTTATTCTGCAAGGACATTATGACATTTTTATAAGGCGGCGCACGGTCGCACCACTAAGTTCATCTTTGTCTCTCTCGCAAGGTAGATACGTGTTTCCTTACCTCACCTATTGATAAAAATGTTTTATTTTATTTTATTGAGAATGAGTTCACTCTTTACCACAATCTAGTCCAGGGCAAATATGCCGTTGAAGATGTGGAGAGCTCACCCAGTCACTCGTACTTTAAGAAATTTCTAACTTTCCGTTCATTGCACTTCTACTGGCAATGAGCTCGTTAAGTCTTGGCTCCTCATTATTCTCACAAGAAACACTCATATTTAACAATTTTTAAGATCCTAAGTGAACGCTAAACAGATATCGCCAAATAGAATATTCGGTACTAGCATTCGCACTTTAGAACCTCATTTCGCTAAATGAATGCGCCGCGACGACTGTCCAGCAGAAGCACTATATTCATAAATTCCTCGCCCCGCTTGGCTCCTTTGACCAGAGTCATAAAATTAAAAAAAAACCTTTTTTTCTTTTAGAGTGCCAACCCTAGTTTTTGGGATCAAAGCTGTATTCACAACTGCAATTGCATTGCATTATTGCGTATTTAATGGCCTTTCAGACAAGTGTAGTATATCTCAGTCACTGTTACTTTACTAGCTACGAATAACTAGTATTGTTGTCGCGATAGTAATTAAGTTAGTTTTTAGTGTTTTGGTTGTAAATTAACTAGAAGCAATTAGAGTGGAAGAAAAAAAAGATCTAGGAAATCTTCATTTTTTTTTTCACCACTGAGCAAGCGATACTTAATGAAAAATTCAAACATAAATCCGAAATGAAGAATTTAGAGCGGTACCTTTAGGATTTAAACCAGCAACCATCCAGTCACAAGTTTGACTCGTCACTCTAAATTAATTAATGAAAATTAAGTGTATTTAATTAGCCCATTCAACTGAACCACTTTTCCCAAAGTTGAAATGTGACATTAGTCCACTTAAAGCTTAAGTGCATCCATCATCAGCCTGTGTCGTCCACTGCTGGACACAGAGCTCTCCTATGGCACGCCACTGAGCTCGGTCTTCAGCTCTCCTCCTCCAACCTACGCTACATTTGCCGATTCGTGGTCTCCATTCTAGAACTCGTCTGTCCCAACGGCCATTGGTTCTACGACAGATATGACCAGCCCACTGCCATTTCAGCTTGCTAATTCGCCGGGCTATGTCGGTAGCTTTGGTTTTCTGGCGGATTATTTCATTTCGAATCCGATTCCTTAAAGAAGTTTAGTACATCTCGATTAAAACCAAAAAACCAATGGATACTATGGATATGCGGTAAACGCTCGGTAAAGCAGGTATATAATATAGGTCATAGACAGGTATATTGTATATATATATATATATTTATGCCGCATGTATTTATATTGCGTTATTGTATTTAATATAGATATTTGAATGAGATAGTGTAGTTATTTTTTTGTTATTTAGAGTTGTTTTATCAAATATGCACTTTTGTCCCGCGTTTTTAAAACTATATCTCTTACTGCACCAGGCTGGCTGGAAGAGATCACTATTAGTGATAAGTCCACATTTGTAAACTTTTTTCTTTTATTTTGTATCCCATGTTATCTAAGTGCAATAAAGAATATATTAAAGATTGAATTAAAACATGTAAGTTTGACCTGCATCTGCCTTACATTAACGATCTACTTTTGCCTTAAGTTGCGTGTCAAGGTCATATTTTTGTGCTTCAATTCTATGCATTTGATACTATCTTTTATTAGTTTCGTTTTCCTATAAAAGTAGCCTACGTCACTCTTGGGCCCCGCAACCATCACTTTCCAATAAATCAAGTCGATCTGTGGTCCCTAATGACGGGAAAACGGACAAACCAACACACTTTCATATTTGTAATATTAATAAAAGATGCCGGGGACTTTGTTCCCGTGGGAATTTCGAAAAATCCTTCCTTAGTCCTTGCCTATACTATAAGGGCATCTTCCTGCTAAATTTTAGCCTTCTAAGTTCAAAGTCCGAGGGCTGGGCGTTGATGAGTCAATGAGTACCTTCAATTTTATTAAGTGACTTAAAATTAGTTAGCAAAACTTTAAAGGGTGATTTCACCCATGGAACTAAACAGTTTTCCCCAAGGAACCAAAATGAAACACTCTCAAAAAAAAATTTTTTATTTCTCACTAGCTTTCCGCTCGCGGCTCCGCCCGCGTGGACTACAGTTTATATCGTGCCCAACTGTGGAGTGAAATGTAACATATGTCCTTACCCAGGCTCTAATCTATCTCTGTACCAAATTTCATCAAAATCGGTTCAGTAGTTTAGGCGTGAAAGACGGACAGACAGACAGAGTTACTTTTGTATTTATAATATTAGAAAGGATTTCCCATAAAAAGAAAGATCGTACATTTTATATGTAGAGTCGAATTTTTGTAACCTATTTTGGCCTCCTGCTTTTTTCATCCTTGGAAAAAATATTCCGTTTTGTAGGCGGATTCTCATCCTCAATTTTCGCTAAATAAGTCACCCAACATTAAAAAAAATTAGAAAAAGACTTTTCAATCCGTTTGAAAAAGTCTTATTCGCCAAGGGCCGATGGTACCACAGTTGCATCTTTGTACAGCAAAGTAATGTGAGTGTTGGTAGCGCCGGTTTGGCGCCAAATATCAAAAGGTCATTGACTTCTGTAAAGGCTGTATGAAGAACAGTTCAAACTGAATTTAAATGAACTCTTTCATTTAAGGTTGTACTTTAAGGATCTTTTAGTGCACATTTGGAGGCCAGTTTGACAAATTTTATCCCTTCTTCCCTACTATTATTATAAATGCGAAAATAACTCGTTTGTCTGCTAAGCTTTCACGCCTGAATTACCGAATCAATTGGCGGCCGGTTTGGTCGAGTGGTAGTGACGCTGCCTCTTGATCGGCGGGTCCTGGGTTCGATCCCCAGTCGGGGCAAACATTTGTGTAAAAAGCAGATGTTTGTTCTCGGGTCATGGGTGTATGTGTCTGTCTTTGATTGTTCCAAGGGACCCACGACACAAGGGAAAACCTTAGTGTGGGCCTTTGAGTGTGTAGCGTTTATTTATATTTATTTATTTTGATGAAATTTGGTACAGAAATAGATCGGACTTTGAGAAAGGACATAAGTCACATTTATTCTACACGATATAACCTGTAGTCCACGCGGGCGGAAAGCAAGTAGTTCTAACCTAAAATTTAAAAATGTTGTATCACCCTCGACAATAATCGCTTATAACTCTTCAGTTGCACCTTTTTTTTCCAAATATAACTTCTTCTTCTTATCGGGTAGGTATAGTCAAGTATGTGGCGAATTTGGCTAACTCTGGTGTCAGAGTCCAAATATAGCTAAAAAAAACATATCAATGACGTCAGCTTTCAAACAAAAAAACCGCATCGAAATCGGTCAATTTTTTTAGGAGCTACGGTGTCACATACAGATACACAAACACACACGTCAACCTTATAACATTACCCTTTTTTTGTCAGGACTGGCTTGAAACACTCAATACCCCAAGTAAAAGGGCTAAGTTTCTTCTAATTTGAACCTTATTATCAATAGACAAGAAACATGGGAGGATACTTAATTGGAGGAACAGACTGTACACACAGCAGCATATCAGGTTATACATTTGCACTACGAAAGTCGCCGCTATTACAAAGGACATAAGGGCGACGTCAAGACCAACATGTATAAATTAATGTGCTATCGTGTGTACTGTGGTATGCAGACCTTCATGGAGGATCGGGCATAACGCAACTTCTTTCTCATTCGGTCATTTCGAAGAAGATAATTCGAATATCAATTTAAAAGGTTTGAAATGGTATTCGATGTCAAGATTCGAAATGATTGAAGATCTGGACTTGAGCCATTAATTGATTATTGTGAATTCATTGTAGTGAGCTCGCGGAATAAGTTGTTAAATACGTTCGTAGGCGTGCAAATAGCACTTTACTAAGCATTGCTAAACTCTGTAACTGTGGACGTGATGGAAAGTAAAATAATATTGTAACGGAAGTGCAGATTTTGATTATACCGTATATAGAAGAAGAATCAAGTCTTTTAATTGATCGCCCACCTAGAAGCACCGTTACAGTACCGTCCACCAAGAAAGTGGTCTATCAATTTTCACAGAACTTCCCGTGTAACCAAAATATCGCTAAGGTTCAAAATGTAACAACAAAAAAGAGATAGAATGATGAGTGATGACGTATTATGATGACGTTATAATGAGACGACACATGGAGTCAAAGCTGTCAGTTCATTATTGCAAGGGAAAATCAACCTTGCTGTTTTATGTCACGCAAACAAATTTCAACCTTAGGGTGGTAGACTACATTTTTGGCTGACTGTACATACATAACCTGGGTCAAGGTAAGATTGTATGTTACATGACAAGTTTACTTCGCAATAAAGAAGTAGACCGGCGTGATTTCTCAAGTATTATTGCAGGCTAAAGGCTAAACATTATAGTATTAACTCTGTCCCTCGCATCTCACTTGGGCGAGGGCTGAAAATCAGTGTTGCCAGCCTGATAATCAGTCTGGCATTAGCCGCTGAGCCCAGGCCTTTTTTCCTCACTGCGGCAGACATTTTAAAATTAAATATAAAGAATATTTACTAAATATCCAAAAACTCGGGTTATCACGATAATAATTACGTGTTGGGCATAAGTTAATTATTTTAGCATTAGTCTTTAGATACTGCTCTTCCGATCACAATTTATTCTAATTACAGTAATTACTTACAGCAATGTTGACTTATAATTGAATACTATATACTTGTTTAACTTTTTCATTTAACTGCACTTGTTTATTTTTTGTTTAAGAATAAATACACACATACATAAATAATAAAAAGCAAACAATAGAATGTTACTGAAATGTTACGGGTTAAAAGAGCTGGCTGCGCAATATAGCGCTCTCTGCGGGTATCCACGGAAGATCAGCGTTGTAGTCCCGAGACGGATCACAACATTGCTGAGTGGAGGCCTATTAAATCCAACCCTTTTTTATATGTAGGTATATTTAAGTTTAGATAAGTTTATTATGCTAAATAAGGGTCTTGCTTTAAAAAACAATTTTTCTTTCTTTCTTTCTTTATTTTCTTACATATACAAGCATAAAACTATGTAATAGGATAAGAATATAAATTTGAACTTTTTTTAAATGTATGTGTGTGCTGTTTTGAAGAAATAAACGTATTATTATAAACAAAGACTTGGACGCTTCTTTTTGCTACCGGAAAATTGAAAAAACTGTAATATTAAATTTCACTAGATAAATTATAGTCTCCCGACATATTGCAAATGCCTAGTATAATTATAATAATACTACATAACTTCCTAATTGATTTCGTTATTAAATAAGTGATCGTTTTTTTAACCACTGACAAAAAAGGGGGTGTAACACCCGGAGTTTTGACGAGTGTTTCTGTATATTTGTGTGTCTGTCTATGGCATCGTAGCTCCTAAACCAGTGGTTCCTAACCTTTTTAATATTGTTACCCCTGTAACCTATGAGAAAAATTTATTTTACCCCCACATTAAAATATTATCAAATCAAAAAATACAAGCAAATATTTTTTGCCGTGTGGTGATCGGTTGAGAATAACACCACCCCATCTCTTTCCGTGGGTGTCGTATGAGGCGACTAAGGAAACACAAATGAGACCTGCCTCCTAGTAATCCATCCCAGGCAACCACACTTCATTTTTTTCCGAATCTGAGGTGTCGTCCTATGGTCTCATGCGGTGTGGTAGGCTCTGTAAAGGGCCGTCTGGTTCACGACCACCCTCCTACCGAAGTCCGACGCCAAACAGCCTGCTGTGTTCCGTCAGTGCGTGGGAGTACCAGTGCCTTTATAGGCATTTTCTGGGTTAGCTCGCTCCATCGTCGACCTCATCTTTGACCTTTATGGTCAAGATTGAGGTCAAGAGTTAACCCATCTTATAATAATAATAAAAAAATATCAAATCAAATAATACAAGCAATATTTTATCTTTTATTTTTGAGAAAAACTCTTTTTCGTTTTGTGTTCTCTGTTTGGTACCTCTGTGTCGTACAAAAGAGAATTACATTTTGCACCAACTTCATCGCATATAAATTTTGAAGATTTCCGAGTTTGTAGCACTGCCACGAATATGGTTCTTTTAATAATTAGGTTCTTCGTTACCCCCGTCAAATAGCAGATTTACCCCCGCAGAGGTAATACCCCTAGGTCAGGAACCAAGGTTCTACACGAATGGACTGATTTCGATGCGGTTTTTAACCGACTTCAAAAAAGGAGGAGGTTTCTCAATTCGACCGTATATATATATTTTATTTTATGTATGTCCGCGGATAACATCGTCGTTTATGAACCGATTTTGATTATTCTTGTTTTGTTGGAAAGGGAGTATCCCAAGGGTGGTCCCATGGTAAGGAAACCAGGATCTGATGGTGGAATCCTGAAGAAATTGAGGGAAACTCTCGAAAAAATTGTCTTTCCGACTAGTGTGTTCCTTAATATTATTCAATAGAAAGAATTTTAAAGCCCTGTTATTGTCAATATATATTTAATTTTAACTATTTTTGGGATTGAAGTCGGTGACTCTTACGTTTTTGACGTGGAAAATTATTTGTTTGAAAGCTGACGTAATCGAGATGGTTCATAGCTATATTTGATTAAAATTGGTTCAGCCGTTATAAAGTAATGAGCAATCTTTCGGGTGTAATCATTTTTTTTTAATTTAGAGTTGTCGTTATGAATAAACGAAGATCAACGTTGTAGTCCCGTGAGGGATCACAACTATTGCTGAGTGGAGGCCTTTACACACACACACACACACACACACACACACACACACACACACACACACACGTATACACCACTCATGTACAAAGAGAATACCTACTTATAGTGATCTCAATTTCAAAATGTTGTCTTTGCCTTTTGCTATTTTAAAGATTGTTGTAAAATTATTAATATTATAAATTTTATTAGCCTTAAGCCCTCAATACTAGTTGTTCCCGCATACCATCTTAAAGAGAATAGGAAATGGCTGAAAATCAGCGCAGTGACGTGGTTTCGGCCTCTCACTGCACAAGTTGAGCCATTTTTCTTTTCTCACACTTTTTTATTATTATTTTTTAAATTGGTTATAAAGTTTTCATTTGTAATTACTTTGTGACAATAAATAAATTTTTACTTTTACCTTACTATATGTATACTTAAGTTTACTTAAGTTTTTTTTATGTAAAATTACGGTTGTTTAAATTAAAAAAAACCTTCTTTTCTAAACAATATAACATCCCAAGGTAGAGTCGATCAATTTAGCGCGTAGCTACAAAAAGAGTAAACATCTAAAACAAAATAAACAATAGACCAAAACGATAGATCTACATTGCCGGCTGAAAGTGAAACTCCATCAGGTCAGTTATTATGGAAGAGGGTACAACAATGTCACTAAGGTCACCTACGTACGTCGAACGAAGATATATATTATATGTATTTTCTGAGAACTAGATATTATGGAGCTTTATATGCAAGTGAAGTCATGGGAAAAATTGTGCTTTTCGCCCATAACAGCAAACCCCTCGCGTCCCACTTACTTCTTCTTATCGTGTAGGTATAATCAAGTGTGTGGTGAACTTGGCTAACCCTGGTGTCAGACTTTTCAAACCGCACAACAATGGCCTAAGCTCTGACTTGGACTTACTGGTTTGTACAGTATTCCGGGAAAGAGTAGGCAGCTGACACATTGTAAGTTTTTCTTTAACTCTCAGTCCAGCGTGGAAGTAGAATACGAACACTCTTTGTTTTATACAAGGCATGTAAAAATATAGGTAATAAAACCTCCACCTTGCTCTAGGAGGGAAGGAGAAACACTGACCGTGTCAGCTAACAACTTTTCCCAGAGTTACTGTATTTAATAGTTAAGGAACTCTTATATTTCGTAGTATATTGCGTGACTTTTATTAAGAACTAGCTTTTCGCCCGGGACTTCGTTCCCGTGGAAATTTTTTCGTCAATTTTCCAATGTTTTTAATAGTTATTCTGCTATTCGGGACGATGAAAAATATAACAAATCGAAAACCATGAAAATCGGTCCAGCCGTTCTCGAGTTATAAGTGTTCGAACAAACCCGACTTTGTTTTATATATTAAGATTTGAGCTCTCACATGGGTCGATATTTGAAAAAAAAAAGATCTGCCATACAACTTGTGCAATCAAATGATTTAAAACGCGATATTCTTTACCATCTACGCTGGAGTGTAAGTAAATATAAAACTAAAAATGTGTCAGCGACTAACTCTTCTCAGGTATACAGTACAGTAGAAGCCACTAAATGGAACGCGGAGGTTTTGCTGTATCCAGGCGAAAGGCTGACAATCTATTACCGCTATACTTATGTCATATCTCATAATAGTTAGGGAGGCGAGGTAGCTAAATGGCGTAATTCAACGGCGCCGTCGAGACCTATCAAAATCGAAAGATAAAATAATTTCGAAAAGAAAAGCTCGTATGGCAAAAACCATTTTAGCGGTGGGTTTGGCGGTTACGGTTTTTCAAAAATGTTAAAAAAAACAGTTACTTGGGCATTCTCGAGCGCGTCAGATATTCATACTACGTATGCCCCAAGTGCCTCTGATAACAACGGTATACTAATCTGCCGGTTTGCGTGGTGGGGGTAGGCATATAAAGTAGTCAAAAATGCAAAAAAAAAAAATTTACTCGAGCGCGTCAGATTTTCGGAAGGGGTGTTAAGTAGGCCCCAAGGAAGCTCCCTTTAAAAAAACTGACGATTTCGGCGTGACGATAAGTTACGATGAATTTTTGAAAATGCAAAAAAAAAAAGTTTTTTTGAAATACTCGTGCGCGTCAGATTTTCATAGGGGAGGTTTATCTCGGTATCCTGAAAGCATATTTTTTTAATCTGACAAAAATGTTGGTGGGTTCTCTTAATCTGACCGAAAAATTGTGAATGTTAAATTTCGATAATCAGGTAAAAGTTATTATTTATTAAAAAATCTATTACGATTACAGAAACTGGTAGGAAATTTCATAACGAACACAGTGATATATAATTTGTTCCATATAATTGTCAATATTAGACGTAATAATTATTTTTGTCGAATCCTAACCTAAAATCAAGAAAATCGAGAAAAATTGCATCGCTTGGTGCCATTCCCGAGTCCACGAAAATTGTGGAGAAGTTTTAGAAAAAAAAAATGTTTTGAGATATAATAAAAGTCACATAATTTAATGATCGTTATTTCATATCAATTTTTTTAACACCCTCAGTTTTCGAGATATACTCAAAAAACCGGGAGTTTGAGTTTTTATGATGCTTCAAGTCAAAAAGTTTTAACTTTGGACAAAAATGTAAAGAGACCTTTTTTGTGTAAAATAAAATTACCTTTTTTGTTTATTTAAACATTTTTTTGTAAAATGTATCGTTCGCGACTTATATGCCGCAACGCGTTCTTAGGGAGACGAAATGGCTCCTCCACACTTCCGGTCATGCGGAAACCGGCAGATTTTGTATTTTTAGTAAGTTTTAGATTATATTCTTCAAAATAAAAAATAAAAAATCGCGCTCGAGAATGCCGGATTAACGTTTTTTTTTTACAAGTTCGCGACCCTATATCTCGGCGGCGTCAAGGACTTATCGTCAGATTAGTTAAATTTAGTCTTTAAACACTAAAATCGACCCCCAATATCTTAATCTGACGCGCTCGAGTATTTCAGACTATCCATTTTTTTTTACTAATCTGATCGTCTATCCTAGGCGCGCGTCACTACATATAGAGCTAAATACTTTACAAGGCTGTTCTATTAGGTCTAAGGTATCTCTCATATCTTAAACTGCCACGCTCGAGTATTGCCGAAATTCCCCTATTCGCCTCCCTAACTATAACTGTGTATGTTAAATATAGTGTCAAGCTGTTATAGAACCACATGATGCTTTGCCTACCCCGATAGGGATAATAGGCGTAGATTTAATAGGCGTGATTAGTTCGTAGCTATTTGGCCTGACTATTCTAGTTCCCAGTCCTACTATTCTGTCAATATCCTACTATCCTGTTAATGCGAAAGTTTATGGGGATGGATGAGTAAACGAGAGATGGATTTTATTACTCCTTCACGAAAAAAACTGTGGGATTTTGATAAAACTTTGCAGTAATAAAGCGACATCAGTATAACACTATAGAGCTTTGTTTGAGCGAGTGAAACCATTTCTTACTTCTAAAGAATTAAGATACATTTTTACACGCTGCCGCGAAGCTCTTCACTGTCACTTAACTGTGTATGAATAAGAGGAATAGAGTAGATAGTTTTCCCCAATTCAAGGGAACGAAGTCCCGGGTGGACAGTTAATAAAACATCCAGTTAAACATTTACGCACTGATATAACTGAATTACAGCACGGATCAAAACAGCTGGCGCATCAAGCATGATACATCGCAGAAATGTGTTTTATGGCTGTGTTTCTGTTACATGTTTCTACAAATATTTTGTTTTTTTAGCTTACTGCTGATGAAAAGGTCGTAGTGATGAGTTTTTTCTAGAAGGTTTCTTTTCTTTTTGCTTTGTAATGAATAATTAAATTCCCGATTTTTATCGCACGTATCATAATAAATAGAAACAATCCACCTATTCATACACTCACGATTATAATCTCTTACGGGGTAGGCAAAACGTCATGTGATTCTAAAACTACTTGACGCCACGTTTGACATTCGTTCTGAGGAAAACAATCGAAAACAAATGGAAAAAATCGGTATCTTCTATTAGCTTAATATTTTTAACGTTTGTTTTTTTTTAAACACTATTTTTGCTAAAAACTGTAATTTTTGCTACTTTTTCAAGTAATATTTTAAAAAATATAACACCGGCCTAGTGCGAGTCGGACTCACGCACGAAGGGTTCCGTACCATTACCTATAAAACCGGTTAAGTGCGAGTTGGACTCTATAAAAACCATTATCTCTGTAAAGCAGCAAAAAAATCACGTTTGTTGTATGGGAGTCCCTTAAATATTTAATTTATTCTACTTTTTAGTATTGTTGTTATAGCAGCAACTGAAATACATCACCTGTGAAAATTTCAATTGTCTAACTATCACGGTTCATGAGATACAGCCTCGGACAGACTTTCTATAAAAACGAGCAAAAAAATCACGTTTTTTGTAGTGGAGCCCCCTTAAATATTTATTTTATTTTGGTTTTTAGTATTTTTTATTATAGGGCCAATAGAAAAATATCATCTGCGAAAATTTCAACTGTCTAACTATCACGGTTCATGAGATACCGCCTGGTGACAGACGGACGGACAGACAGCGGAGCCTTAGTTATAGTGTCCCGTTTTTTCCCATTGGGTACAGAACCCTAAAAACAACTTTTCTTGGATCAGCTTAACGTCATACCATTGTCTTTATTTGGTGTCAACTATTCTTTCAATAAAATAAAATAAAAAACTTTTGAAGTCGTTTAAAAGTGATCGCATCCCAGGAAGGTACTTTTATATAATAAACAATTTACACATACATACAACACGGACCTAAACAAACAACAAAACATTTTGTTAAAATGTGGTAGACAACTCTGCATACACTCATCTAGCTTACACTTGATTGGTTTTCTCACCTAATTCAAAGTAGTTTACGATAGTCATTCTACCTACCCCCTAAGGGACGTAGCATTCAGACGTAAGTAGAAAAATAAAGTGCTAAACCCAACTATTAAGAGAACTCTTCGCGTCACGATACAAGTTTTGCAAGGTTGTCCAACTTGTCAAATTTAACGTGATTTTACTGTCCAAGTTTATTCATAAAGAAATGAAGTTTCACGGGGGTGCGGGAGGGTTGGAGGGTTACTTTAGGAGCTAATCTCGGGTGTTGTACAGACTACACTAATCCGAGCTTAGCTGTTATAGTTATCCTTACTTATGACGCTCGCGCTGGGCCGCGATTTTGTTACTTCAGTTGTGTGTCGATGGAATGGTCGCCATCTTATCCGTTCAGGTGGCGAAATATGGCTACGTGGTGGCTAGATTCAAAGGCCCACACTAATTTCGTTGGTATGTTACAGATGTATATAAAAATCTTTAATTAAATGACAGAATACTTTGACCTCAGATCTAAAGAAAAGGCATCTGGTATAAAATAAGGGTCATAGGGAAGAGTTGCTGACGAAGCTGGCACTGACCAAATATAATTTAGGAATAAATTAATCTATATTAGCCAAACCATCATATGATGCAGCCCAAATAGTATATGCAATGATAATGGCTTCTCAGCAGCACCTAATTTAGGACCTAAACAAGTCTGCAACGCTTATTCGTACCATGATGGCTTATAAGCGATTCAATATTGGCGTTGTTGCGATTCAAAGGCAGACCAGCGACAATTTATGTAGACATTTAAAATGGACCATAGACAACCGAGCAGTTCAAAAGCAGCGCCATCATGGTACCATTTTAAAAAACATTCCAATTGCGAAGCAGTTCAAAGTTGGATCCTAAACAGAAATGCTTTTAAACGATCGTGGTAGGTACCCTGACCGAGTACAATGGGATTGTCCAGTTTTAAAAAAAAACAAAAATCGTGAATAAAAAAAAATAAAAATGCGGCCCGGTCCTCATTTGGTAACAAAATTAGATTCTTCAGCTATCGACTGGTGTAAGACAGATATGTAGCTGTAATATAAAACTCTATCCCCTGATTTAGTTAACATCAGTTTTCTGAACTGCTTCCCATTAAAGAACTGTTTTGTATACTAACTTACTTTTACTGTAAAATAATAGGTCTTAACGTGACGAAAATGAAAAAAAAATGGCGTAAATTCGACCATTTTCATACAAAAAGCAGACAAAAAGTGTATTTTCGTTTTCGTTTCCGTCACGTTTTCACAAATTTCAAGTAAAACAAAATTTATTGACTAGAATTGAAAATTCAGGCTTATCACTTGCTTGTCTGAAAATTATAGCCCTCCGTGTATCTCAAATATGCTTTTATAGCTTCTCAAACAGACCTCTTTTGTATGAAAAATCGCCGTGTTGATGTGTGTAGTTTTCGTATTTACTATTTTAATTTATTTATAATGTTTTATTGCAGTACCATATTTATATTGCATTGCTTTGTATTCTATGTTTGTTACATATCGGTAGCAACATGTGTCATTGAACCCTGACCGGCGTCAGCCCCACGAGGCTCGAGTCAGCACAAGAAGTGGAACGTAGCATCAGCGCCTCGTGCCCAGCCGCGATCTGCTTATACATCGATTACGCCATCTAATCGTTAAACCCAAAATGTTGAGTAATTATCTTAAAACAAATGAATGTAGTTCTGACATCGAACTCGTTCGCACCTAGGTTAGTTAGTTTTAGGTCTTTATAATGTAACTTTAAATATAAATTTCGTCCTAAGTGATTTTAGTTTCTCTTTTGCACCCTCCGTCTGCGGCAAAAACGTAATTTGTTTAAAAACGGCTATATGGACTCTGTTGCCATTTCTCAAAAGGGAAATCTACATCTATACAAATATTTTAAAAAGAAAAGATTTGTATTTTTCATAGACATAGAAAAATAAGTTAAGTGGTATTTTTGTATGTAACGAATAAATTAAAAAACTACTGGACCGATTTCAAATATTCTTTCACCATTAGGATGCTACATTATTTCTAAGTAACATAAGCTACATAACTTTCCCGAATTCTCACGGAAACGATGTCCCGAGCGGAATGCTAGTCTATACTAATATTATAAAGAAGGAAGATTTGTATTTTTGTATGTATGTAATGAATAGGCTCCGAAACTACTTGACTGATTTCAAAAATTCTTTCACCATTAGGATGCTACATTATCTCTAAGTAACATAAACTACATAATTTTCCCGAATTCTCACGGGAACGAAGTCCCAAGCGGAACGCTAGTATGATATAAGTCAGCAGACATTGCCTAAGGGGTGTTTTAATGTTTTGTGATAAAGCAGTTATCGCTTAGAACTCTTTAATATGTAGATGAACCAACTTTGGTCAAATATAGCTAATAAAATATTTAAGAGTAATGCTTTGAACACTATCCGATTCGACATATGTCAAAATTACGACATAATTTCCTCTCTACCCACTCCCAGACTTATATACCGCAAAGAAAACAAAACTTTATAAAAGTATGAGTTATGTGGTGTTTTGATAAACAGTTCCCATTCCCATTAGCAGTGGCCACAGCAAGGGTCGAAACAACCATTACACCCGCCTTCACCCCTCTTACCCTCAGCAACCCCTTGCAGACAGACAGACAGATGGTCTCTGCCGTCTTATAAGTGTTATCAGTATGTGTATATTATAGAAATTGGAATGTTGAGTTTACTAATAGCTGACATGTTGATTTTGAAAAAGTTTTTTTTTTTCATTTTTAGTGGTCTGATGACTCAATTGGTAATGACCTTGCCTACTGATTTGAAGGTTGCTAGTTCGAGTTGTGTCAGACACAAATATTTGAAAATACGAAAGAGAACAACGTTTAAATAAAAGTTTGTTTTTGAAAAAAATAAAACAACGATCTTATTAAAGCACAGTCTCATATTTAATTACTTATGCCAACTTGATAAGAAAAAAAAAACGCCACACACTTAGAAGTCCACATTATTGTTTCTTTTATGTCAAAGATCGTTTGAGACACACACACTCAAGCACTCAAACACTTGCATTTTACACACAAATGTATGCCCCAACCGGGATAAGAACCAACATTAGTTGCATTGACGAAATAAGGTTGTCGTCAAGGACAACCTGTATAATTTGATATGCTGTATGTACTGTTTTGGTCGGCATTCATAGAATATGTCGGCAACTCGCTACGTGCTTGCTACGAAACTTGCTACGAGTTGCTACGAGCGGGCTACGAATGACTCATCGAGTTTCCTTTGAGGGATTCATAGGCCTGTATTACACGAGACTCAAGTCTTGATCTATACTTAAGTATTGATTGTCTCTTTCTCTCACTTTCAAAATGACAAAGACGATTGCTTTTTTTTCGGGGGTTAAAAATCAGTGTTTTTCATAAAAAACTAAAATCATAGCTTTAATAGATAGATAGATAGGTATAACTTTATTTAACTGCTTCCAAACAATACAAACAAGTAGAACAACATAAAACTTATCTAAAGCAGTCAAAATGACGCTGACTCAGCATGTGCTGTAGCACTAAACTAAAGCGCTGATTTTCAGTCAGTACCACAGTGTGTTGTTGCGTCGAGCGCGATTTCAAGACAGCTAGACAATAATTGTTCACCTCCCAACAGGTTTAATCTTTTTACTGGGCTGACATTAACTCAACTAGCAAAACCTTACAGTCTGATTTTTCCTCTGAAACTTAACAACTTTTCCCAAAGAACCTTTACGTTTTTTTTTAATAAGTAGTATTTGAATGAATTAATGAAACTTTATTTCATTTTACACAGCATTTTTTATTAAATCTGTCTATACACTCACGCCTATAATCCCTTTCGGGGTTGGCAGAACGTCATGTGGTTCTGAAACCACTTGATGCCACATTTTGACATTCACCGTTATAACAGTGTCACTCAAAAAGGCGCTGGCTCAGCATTTGCTACAGCGGCGAGGATGCAGCGCTGATATTCTACCAGTACCTACCTACCAGAAAAAAAAACTACGGGTTGCACTTCGGGAGTGTCGGCAGAAGTGAAAACTTAAACATTAACGTTGTGCATTAATATTTTATTTAATTTTTTTCTATGCTGACATCAGATGACATCTTGACTTTTGCAGTTTTAATTTCCTATATTTATTAAACACCCCTCCGCCTTACGGATTTTCGTGTCTGTCACGTGACCCTGATGCGAGTTTAACATTTTTTACCCATACTTCAAAGTGCACAAAGAAGTTTTCACTTTAAAAAAAATTACTACATAGCTAATCGCACAAGTAGTATGGTGACGGGAACACATTTATTCGTATTTCGATTTCTATGTTCCATGGGGAAAGTTGTTCAGTTTTGTACGTAGAATCAATGTTTCGCTAGTTAACTTAAAGTAACTTAAAGTAGTTTGTTTAAGGTACGATTTGATACTGGAATTTTAAAGAGTTCTTTTAGGAGCGACAAAAAACCATAAGCACTTGGATTACGGAAATTAAATTAAAATTAAATTTTTTTATTCAGTAACTTGTTTACGATATAGTAGGTTGTGGGAGTCACCCTATAAGTGAATATTTGCTTGTGTTGGGAGAAACTGCTCTTCCTGTTATACTTAGTGGGTAGGTACATGTAAATTTATTTTTATATAAAGAAAAATTAAAAATACATTAATGAAAAAAATAGAAAGAATAAAACAAACAAAAATAAGTAGGTCTCGTGTAACTATGTAAGTGTTTTGTGTATGTGTATGTGTGTTTATGTGTGTGTGTGGTCGTCATAAGATCGGAAACCTAGTGAGAAAATAATTCAGAAAACCGCAACCTCCTTTTTCCGCCAACAAAGCTGCGGGCAAGAAGTAGTATCCAACATTTAAATACTGCCTAGCTATATACGCTTGCCATGACTGTCTGAAATAAGGCTGTAGCCTGTCTGAAGGGTAGTCTAGACGGCTGATGGTGAAAACGTCATTTAGGTCAAACTGCGTCGTTATTGAGAGGACTGGTTTCCGGAAGTCAGATTATATTTTTGATTGCTGACGAGAGGTTTATACAGCGCCAGTAATTCTTGATAAAATGTTATTTCCGTTTTGGACTTGGATAGAGAATGTGCCAGCTGCCAACTCTTTCCAGGCATAATATATTGTAGGAGTCAGTAACCAAAGTGTGAGGGGTTTTCTGTATTGTGGGCGAAAGGCTGACTTGTTTTGATTTATTAACAAAATGTCAAAGGTAAGAGAGGGTAACAAGTGGGAAAGATGGCGAGGAAGAGGGGAGTGCCCTCAATTTGAAACAAAAAATAATAATTTATAATTGATCAAAAGTTTTATAAAACTATTCTAAACAAGCTCCTCGTAATATTGTTTAACACTTAATAAAAAAATAGCCTCCTCGGCTTTAAAAAAAATATAGTTACAAAGTTCCAAGTGGTAAGAAAAACCGATAAAAAAAATTTAAAAAAAAATTATATTACTCTTGTAGTCTTCCTAAACTTGATTGATAAACTTTTTTACGTCCTATTGTAATCTATACTAATATTATAAAGAGGCAAGATTTGTATTTTTGTATGTAACGAATAAACTTTAAAACTACTGGACCGATTTCAAAAATTCTTTCACCATTAGGATGCGACATTATCTCTGAGTAACATTAGCTACATGATTTTCCCGAATTTCCACGGGAACGAAGTCCCAAGCGGGAAGCTAGTCATAAATAAAGCTATCATATTACCTTACCATCGCAAGAACAAGTACCCAAAAAATGTAGAAATTATTTAAAAAAGCCAAGAAAATTCCCTCGAGTAACAAAGAATAAATTATCACCAACTATTGAAGGCCAGACACCCGAACAAAACTAATTTGAGTCCGCAACAAATGTACAAGAAAAGATAGGAAGCTAAAGACATAAAGCAACCAACTTCCCTCCTTTACAAAGCGTAGACAGTAAAAAGGGATGAGGTTAGGCCGTAAATATTCGGGTAAGAATCGAGTAAAGACCCACTGCCAATAGTGCATGTACTCTGATGAATATGATGATTCAAATAGCAATATTATCATACAAGGGGATCTTTGATTCAGTTGTTATATTGGAGTAATGTTGAGTCGTGAATGCCGTCTTCATTTGATATCTAAATTAGATTTTCGTGGTTGATTTATAAATGAAACTGTACGATTTACAATTTTTATATTGGATCTTTTAATATTTTGTTGAAAACAAATTATACATTATTATAAGAAGAAGAAGATACATAAAAGATTCCAATCTTAGATATTTGTTAGTACTTGTTATGCTAAATCAGTCAAGAAAGAAGTTTTCTGAAAAATTATTTGATAAAAAAGTAAGTATCTTTAAAAGTGCGATCGATTCGATACCAAACCGGTTGGAAACGTCTTCCACGCTTCAATAATTCGACAGCCGTCCAAGACGGTCAGTGAAGTCTGGCAGACTTTATAGGCAAGTGTCTGCGGGCGGCAAGAGGTCATCCTAGCGGTATCCGGGGCGCGGGGAACGGCCGGCCCGTCGCAGGCAAATGATACTCGGTCGCGGGCGACGCGCGCCGCATCGATCGGCCACATGGCGGTGCGGCACAACCCCTCCCCACCACACACCCCCTCGCACCCTCCGCACACACAAACATCCGCACGCATACACGCACACACGCACAATCCGCTTCATCTAATGTGTTCTGCCAAATGATCCGTCCCGAATATTAAGTCGTCTATGTACAGAAAACGGATAGTCATTGAAACAGAGAATTATTGCAGACCTCCGATCAACTTCGTTGTTATTTTTAAATTCAATCTGACACATAATTTCCTTTTTATTTAAATTTTCAGAGGTAAAAACTGAAAAATCACCGCAAATATCGTATTATTCAATTTGGTGAAATCCATTTAATCAGTATCCATAAAAATATTGTTTAATTTTTTTACTAAAGTATTGTAATATAAATAAAGATAAAACAGCAGCAGGTTGTAAAGGTTTTCCATTAGTAGGAGCGTGCGTCCGACCCCTCACGGGGAGGTTAATTGAGCTCAGAGCCACGTGGCAGCAATTATTTACCTCCAGGTGGGCCACGTGCGTCGCTGCCCTTCAAGCTCGCACGCGTACCGTATGTACCGGCACTCTACCGCTCTCTCAACACTATCTACTTCTTATTCTACTGATCGTGTCTTATCAACAGTACATTTCAACCCTATTCTACCGTACATATGTATTATCTAACTACGTATAAAAGTACCAGCGAAGCATTGCGGAGGAGCTAACTAAAAATGAAGAAATAAGATGGTGAATTTACAGACATTCGGGTTTAATGTTGCTGGCGACGCAGCTTTAGAACTTGTACTCTATAACTCGGTGATAAAGTCTAATCTACAGAACACTCTCTTTACAGCATAAATGTACGCTACGATAGTTGGTGTCGGTGTTTCAAGCAAGTGTTGTGGGTTTAGGGATGGCTCGAATTGATGCATTTTTGATAGTTGTCTTAATGGTTTATTTGCAAATTTCTCCATACTATCATCGCTTCAACATGGTTTTTAATGAGCTGCAAATCGCATTTGCTTTATTATCGCATGCGAGCAATACATGATATAACAATTTACGAGATGACGTTAAGTTTTTAATGACAACTCTCTGGAGAGACTTAAGAATTGGTATGTTTAAGAAGCACTACACGCACTAGCCGTCTACTGAAGCATTGCCTGTTGTAAATAAATGCAAAAATGGAGTGGTCCATCGACGACACCCCAAATCTAGGGCACGTGATCTGCAGACACACGCGGCCGCAACATCTCAACTCACATTAGCCACAGACGGGAACAATCCGAGACTGTCTTATTCTACGGAATAAAAAAAAATTGATCACACAGTCAACAGCAGACTAGTCCTCTGTTAATACTAAGATATGAACGCGAATAGTGATGCCGCGGGTTCCACATTTGGTTAGTCTAGAGCGACATAACACGTGTACGCGCGCTTTGGCCGCGGCTCGACTGAGGCGGCGCGCCGGCTCCCTGCCCCTCGCCCCTCGCCCCGCTGCATCCTTCAAACGCTCCCTGATAATCGGGAGAAAATACAACATACAGTTGCAATTGGAACGCCGCATAGTATTCTTTTTTGGCCATGAGTCAGGCGGTAATTTCATCAGCTCTCATTGGCTGGTTTCTTGAACCCGACGCCGTTGCCATCGAGTGCAATTCCATCCTCTAGTAAATATTCTCAGATTTTTTCGTATTTACTTTATCGCATTAAGGCGGTGTGTCGTAAGAGACTCGTATTTTACACTGCCATCGACTATGAATATAGATGTTATATTTTGACGGCGGCGTTCCGTGTGAAATATGATCAGCTGAGATGGAATGCAAACGAAGAAATTTGTCTCGAAGACATTCTATTCGTTCAAGAATATAATAAAAAAGATAAAACAAAATTGAACACAAACTTAATCAAAGTTTTTTTGCTTGATTTGATGTTTTCAGTAGGTCTTCTTAGAATTTTCTTTGGAGATATAAGAACGCCTGTAATTTTGACTTTTTTGTATATTTTTCTGTATAAAAAATAATGAAACCGTATAAAAGACTGTTTGCAAGCACAGATTGGAGTGCTTTTATAAAAAAAAAAGCAGGTTTTGAATTTCACTGCAATTTCTTGTTGATGTACAGACAACAGCACTACGAAAAACGGTGCTATTACGAGTGAAATAAGAACGACATCAAGGTCAGCATGTTTAGCCGGATGTGCTGTCGTGTGTACCTCGTTGCATGTGATAGTTCGATAATTATTTTACGTTTGATGATGTCTCATTTCTTAATTAGCAATTTTTTAATTTTTTTAGTTAGCCATATTTGTGACCAACATAAGCAGAATGATGAAAACAATTGAAGTCTGAATTTAACTGTACAGTAATACGTTTTTCATTTTCTTAACTAAGTGACTCAGTACTCTCAGAATGTATGCCAAACTAACATTCCGCTCAGGACCTTGTTCCCGTAGGAATTTAGGAAAATTAAAAAGCCTATGTCGTTTTTGACGTATAAAGCTGCATTCTTGAAAACTTTCATCAAAATCCGTGAAGTTATTCTTGCGTAAAGGAGTTTGTCACATCGCGTCGGTCCATCCTTACAAACTTTTGCATCAAAAATATTAGTAGGATAGTGGCATCTAGAGGTTTGAGAGCCGCATGATGTTCAGTTTATCCAAACGGGGATTATAGTCATGCGTGTATGGATGATATGGAACGGTGGGATAGTAAACAAGTAGAACTAACCGCTTAGGTATAGAAAAATCTATGTTTATGTGAGGAGTCGTAAAAATTTAATTCGCGAACCGCCGATCGATGCGGCATCGAAGGCGGTCGGTTTTATAACCACCGTATTACCAATAACACTACCATCATAACACAGACAATAAACAATAACTGCGGTTGCCTAGCAGAAATTCAACTTCAGCAATAAGGTGATCCGATGGTGTTGTCTGGTATTGTCCCAGTTTTTGAGGAGTTTTGAATTTGACTGTCGTTTACTGTGCTTTTTATTACTTACTAGCTTTCCGCCCGCGTGGACTACAGGTTATATCGTGCCCATCTGTGGGATAAAATGTAGCCTATCTCCTTTCCCAAGGTCTAATCTATCTCTGTACCAAACACCAAATTTGGTTTTGTAGTTTGGCCATCCATAAATTACGTCACACGAATTTCATGATTTTTTGACCCCCTCCCCCTCCTTGTCACAGCTGGTCACATTTACAAGACTCCCCCCTCCCTAGCGTGACGTCACATATTTTACATATTGTACATATTTTTCATTTTTTGTAATTTTCTAATAAAAGCAGTACTTAATACAGTTGTCATTTTTTTGGGAACTCAAAACTCATTGTCTCAACCAAAGTAAAAACGTAAAAAGAGTGCTTGGGACTGAGGAGGTTAAGTTTGTCGTTAATAGTTAACACGTTTTGATACTCATAACACATTTTGAAATGTGACGTCACGAAACTTATGACCCCTCCCACCCCCTTGTCACACAATGTCACACTTTGTTGACCCCCTTTGTTGACCTCCCCTTAACGTGTGACGTAATTTATGGATGGTCTCTTAGGCGTGAAAGCGTAGCAGACAGACAGACATAGTTACTTTCGAATTTATAATATTAGTCGGGATCGTTTCGCGGTAATTATCGATTTCCCGAATACATATAAACTGTCTATGAATTGATAGATTTATCGCCGTTGCTTCATTTTAAGTTTCACGTGTGTCACTTGTTAGATTTATCATTCCTAGTACTTTTCCCCTTCTTTTCACACTAATATTATTCAAAAAAGTTTGTGAGTGTGTGTGTGTGTGTGTGTCTGTATATTTGTTTCACCTTTACGCAAAAACTACAAGATAGATTATGATGAAACTTTGCAGTCATATAGCTTAGACATTATAATAATTCGTAGGCTACATGATTTCCCCAAATTCCCACACAGACAAAGCTTCGGGCGGAAAGCTTGTCTATAAAATTGCAGGTCCTGACTCACTGATCCATCAACGCCCAGCTTAAACCGTTGGACTTAGAAAGCTGAAATTTGGCACCAGGGTTTCTTTGATAATGTAGGCAAGGAATGCGAAAGGATTTTACGAAATCCCCATGGGAACGAATTCCCGGGCATCTTGAAGTATTATTATATAAATGCGAAAGTAACTCTGTCTGTCTGTTACGCTTTCACGCTTAAACAAGAGAAAGATACTAAAGCTTGGGAAAGGACATAGGCTACCTTTTATTGCGAAAAAAGAGGCTACTAAAAAGAGGACACAAACATAGTTTTATACGAACACCCAGACCAGACGAACAAACATCTGTTTGATACACAACAGTTTGCCTTTGCTTTGACAAATTACCACTTTGGTCACCCATCAGGTTCCCTGCCTCTGTGTACGTTGGTTTACCTCACTGATCGGCCGCATCTTGGCCCTTGTGCTAGATTATGTTCAAGAACAAATCTATTTCTAATGAAATAAAATAAATCGGTTGAGTGAATCTCGAGCGCCACTGTGCTACGTGCGCTTCGTTTCCAATTTTCTGGGCTGATAGAAAACAGTTTCCCTAGTCATCAGGGTCACGGGAGCATCGATAGTCTGGTCACGTTCCACCTTCGCTTTCTGGAGCCTTCTGCCAGCCTCCTCCCCCGCCCCTGCCGCCCGTATACCCGCTATCTATCTACAGGATCTAATCCATAAACGGTAGAATCCATCCATAACTTTGATCGACTACTTTTTGTTTTTCCAGGAAATTTTAAATTAAGGAGTTTTCACTATTTACCTACTTTGGCGCTATGCTATGTATTGTGAAACCGTGCCCGTGTTTTACGCTGTTATTATTGTTTTTAATTGAAAATTTTCCTCGGGAAAATTATACTGGAAAATCGTTCAGAATGATAGTGTAAGGGATGATTTGAGTTTTTGCTAACTGGACCCTTACACCCTGTACATTAAAACCAATGTGTATGTTCCTTATGAACGTCAATACGGTCGAAGCGATTTTGATGAACTATTTATGCAATCTTCTGAAGATTAGCTCAGCAGGTTTTGGGCAATCTCCTATAGATTAGCCCAGCGGCTAATCTTTAGAAGATTTTGTATGGTTAAAATGACCCTGTGAAAGGAAGCAATCAGCAGAGGACATAATGGTAGATAATTGGGAAGTCCCGGGTGGAAAGCTAGTTTTGTATAAATACAAATGTAACTGTGGAAATGGAAAGGTACAACTTTCAGGGTAGTCAATTTGAGCAATTTATAAAGCTAATCACATTCATTCTGAAACTAAAGAAATACCTACAAAGCTGTAATTTTCCACTTTCACAATAACGCTGTTAATGGCCCAATGGCCCAATGTACAGCGGGTCGATCTTATAAACAAGAGGTATTCATTTCTGTCACTAAAAGGTGCTACTGAAGTTTAATCTTTAAACTTGTTTATAAAATCAATGAGGCTTAACTTTAAATATTATACATTTTAATTCTACGGAACAAAAACAAGATGAGACCCTATTTCGTTTTTTGTAGTATGTATATTGCAACATTTTACTTAATAACTAGCTATCCACCCGGGATTTCGTTCCCGTGGAAAAATTATGCAGCCTATGTGTTAATCCAGGGTGTCAGCTACCTCCATACCTACCAAATTTTATCAAAATTGGTCCAGCAGTTTGAGCGTCAAAGAGTAACAAACATCCACACATCCTCACAAACTTTCGCATTTATAATATTTAGTAGGATTTACGAAGTCATTGCGTCACCCATCCATACACTCTCTCATTCTCGAGTGTACCATCCTCATTCGCATGTAAATCATGTAGTACAGAGCAAGTGTGTGGTGTCGAAAGTCAAGAGCCGGCTTCCACAGTGGAAGTGTGTCACAGGATAATAACCCCGCTGAGCGCCAACCGAAACCGCGCAGGCTTCGTCTCGCCTGCAAACGAGGCTTTATTCTACTATTTTCTACATGCTATACAAATGTGAGTCCACGAAACAACTATAAATAATGTAACCACGAGAATCTTAAACAACTTAAACATTTCCCTTAGCACTTTAATAACATTTTATAAATGTAGAAACCTATTACTGGCTGTACCAATTGAAAAAAATGATTGTAAAATTCGAATGTAAACGCTGTTGGTTTCTCAAATATTTTTTTTTTTTTTTTGCATAATGTAATTATTTATAATTTAATAATTTATTTATTTATTTAAGCTACAGGGGCTCATTATGTGTTAGTAAAACTTAACCTATGTTAGTATTTTACAAATGTCAAAAAATCATAGAAATTAAATACATTGAAATAAATAATAATACATACAAAACACCTCATGCAACCAACACTCTAGTGAGGTGGCGCATGATATCCGAGTCACATCTCGCCACCACGGTACTCAGGATAGAGTTTGAGATACTGACAATTAAACATCTCCATCCATCCATCAATACGGTCACGTCTATAATCCCTAACGGGGTAGACAGAGCATCAGTGGTTCTAGAGCACTTGTTGCCACGTTTGACACAAATTGTGAGGGTTATCCGATAGAATATGAGTATAGTGGTGATAGGTGGTCTTTTACCCACAATACAGCGAAATTAAACATCTCCGCTACTTTAAAAAATAATTAAAGCATTCATAATACCTTGACTAACTGCCGTACTCAGAGACGTCAATTAAAGTTAAGTACTGTTAAACTCTGATGTTGTCTCTTTCACTCTTGTTGATATAAACAAGGATAGCATGACATTTAATTACTTCTTAACTTTAATTGACGTCTCTGAGTACGGCAGTTAGTCACGTCTGAAATCTATGAGATGAACAAGTCTACTTGACTTTTCTATTGTGTCTGTCAATCCCATACATTGAATTACTTTTGGTTTTTTATCCGGTGACAGTCACTCTTCTGGTCTCTGATTGTAAATGTTTGTCAATTTGTTTTGCTGTGTGTTAGTTATTGCAAGTCACTGGAGTGTAAATAACATATACCCAGATAAACGCTATCAAGCAATGTCATGGACATCGAGGTTTCTTGTTATATGTTCGTCAATTTTTATTAAAAAAAAAAATTATTTTTATTATGAGACTGGTTAACTCTTGACCTCAATCTTGACCAAGGTCATAGATGAGGTCGACGATAGAGCGAGTTAACCCAGAAAATGCCTATAAAGGCACTGGTACTCCCACGCACCGATGGACCACAGCAAGCTGCGTCGGACTTCGGTAGGAGGGTGGTCGCGAACCAGACGGCCCTTTACAGAGCCTACCACACCGCATGAGACCATAGACACCTCAGATTCAGAAAAAAAAGATGTGTCGTTGCCTGGGATGGATTACTAGGAGGCAGGTCTCATTTGTATTTCCTTAGTCGCCTCTTATGACACCCACGGAAAGAGATAGGGTGGTGTTATTCTCAACCGATACTCCCACGCATCGACGGAACACAGAAAGCTGTTTGGCGTCGGACTTCGGTAAGAGGATGGTCGCGAACCAAACGGTCCTTTACAGAACCTACCACACCGCATGAGACCATAGGACGCCTCCTCAGATTGAAAATAAACTGAGGTGTCGTTGCCTAAGATGGATTACTAAGAGGCAGGTCTCGTTTTTGTTTCCTTAGTCGCCTCTCACGACACCCACAGAAAGAAATGGGGTGGTGTTATTCTCAACCGATCACCACACGGCGCAAGAAATGGGGTGATGTTATTCTCAACCGATCACCACACGGCGCATATGAAATATGACAGAAGTACGAACTTTATTTCAAACACTCTATGTTTTTCATTATCACTTGCTCAGCGGTGAAGGAAAACATCGTGATGAAACCTGCACGTAGTGCACATCTAAGAAAAGTTGTTTTTGAAAGGCGAGCGGTCCACTAACCCGGGCCGCGTTTGGCCAGCGTGGTGAACTATTGCCAGGATCCCCTTCGTCTTACAAAAGAAGGCCAGTGGACCTCAGGGAAGTATATGAGCTGATAAAAAAATGGTAAAAAATCATATCATTCTGATCCTACGTTACCAAAAGGTTTCATAAAAAGTTCATAAATATTTGCATGGTAAACCTTATAATACAGGTTATCTAATCCTACATCGGTTATAGTTAAAACCAAAATTATTTCACTCATTTCACAAATAGCAGAATCAGTCCTCGTTAACTCGTCGGGAGAGCCACAGACGCATGACGGGCAACAGAAGTCATTTCCATGTTGTTACGAAAGCGATCGACAGACAGACATACAGCATGACTGACACTTTATTGTACGCTAATGATCTCAGGCAAATAAACTTCCCGTTGTGATGGCAAAATTGTGCCAAAAATTATATCGAATATACTTCGTAAGTATTATATTAGTTACAAGCATTCCGCTCGGGACTTCGTTCCCGTGGGAATTTGGGAAAATTATGTAGCCTATGTTACTCAGGGATAATGTAACATTCTAATGGTTAATGAATTTTTCAAATCGGTCCAGTAGTTTTTAATTTTCTTCGTTACATACAAATCATTCCTCTTTATAATATTAGTGTAGATACATTGTGTAAGTAGATATATGTTTTTAAAGACATATTTGGTTTAGTGGTTAGTAATGCTTTCTGTGATGCGACAATGATTGGGTTCGATTCCCGGTTCGGGCAAACATTTGTGTGAAGTTTGATGTTTGTTATTTGGTCTGGTTTTGTGGCGTTTAGTACATTTATCTTTGATCTTACTTAATATTATTCCAATGACATCATGAGAGAATACATTAAGCACTATGTTATCTAACTACACTAATATTTTAAATAGGAAAGATTTCTATTTATATATGTTTGTAACGAATAAACTCAAAACCTACTGGACCGATTTCAAAATGTCTTTCACCATTAGAATGCAAAATCATCTCTAATTAACATAGGTTACGTAATTTTTTCGAAATCTTCAAGGGAACGAAGTCCCGGGCTAGTTACCAAAAAAAACCCAAAAAATAGCTAGTTACCCAAAAAATATTTTCTTTAATTTGTTTTTAAGCTTCTGCTTTAACTAAATAGTTTATTTTCACCCTGGACTAGAAAAAAATATATGACAGCAGCCAACGAAAGGTTGACAACCTATTGCTACTAAATACTCATGTTCCATGTAATGACCCTCAAAATGTATGTCTCATGTGGTTCTAGAACCATATGACGCTGTGCCTACTCTGACAGGGATTGAATGAACTAAATAATAACATTTTTATTAATTTTTTTATTATAAGATGGGTTAACTCTTGACCCCAATTTTGACCCAGGTCATAGATGAGGTCGACGATGGAGCGAGTTAACCCAAAAAATGCCAATTAAGACACTGGTACTCCCACGCACCGACGGAACACAGCCATTATTAACATGACATTAACATAATTAAAAACATTTTGATGTATTAAAAAATAATTAGCTAGTGCCTTATAGGCATTTTCTGGGTTAACTCGCTCCATCGTCGACCTCATCAATGACTTTGGTCAAGATTGAGGTCAAGAGTTAACCCATCTTATAATAAAATAAAATAAAACCATTCATGCACTCAAAACCTTAGCGAATAAGTTTTTTCTAAAAACCTCACCTAATTTTGTATCTACCTCAGTTATGAAACGTTCTAGACAGCAACCAATCAAAGCCTCACCTCCAAATGACAACTTATCAACCGGTGACCTTGAGAACCCCCCCCTCCGTCCCTCTCCCCACCCCTTCCATCGCCCGGGTGAAGTATATTTTAACCCTAAATTAAGTGCCGAGATTTCCTACCCAGCCCGCGCCGTCGGGTCTCGAGCATCATTGTTTTACTGAAAAAAGCCTTAACAACTTAATTTTGACATGCCAATTTCGACTCTAAGTCTTGTTTGTTAGAGTAGGTTTTCGAATGTGGATAAGGGTGGCTGGAAGGGTGTGCAATGGGCTCGCGGATCGTCCTCTAAGAAAACGGAGACAATACGATTATAGTATTGTAGTATATGCAGGGTAAACAGATTATTTGAACAAATTGAACACGGGGGAAGTTGCATTTTCATAAGGACCGGTATTAAAGTTATAAATAGACCAGACTACTGCGACCTATCAGTGGAGCAGCTATTTGACGTTTCCGCTGTCCAACTGGTAGAGGAAAATCTCCTAATAGTAGGAGTGTACCATTCGAATCTGACGAGTGACAAACAATATCTTTCACTGTTCGAAAAGTTAGACGCAATTGTAACGGGTGACGCAAATATAGACGCAATTGTGACGGGTGACGTAAATATAGACGCAATTGTGACGGGGGACGTAAATATAGACGCAATTGTGACGGGTGACGTAAATATAGACGCAATTGTGACGGTTGACGTAAATATAGATGCAATTGTGACGGGTGACGTAAATATAGACGCAATTGTGACGGGTGACGTAAATATCGACCTCTTAGATAGCAGTTCACGTAAACGAGAGTTAGAGGATATTTTAGAAAGTAACTTTTTCCAACAGTACGTTGAAACAGCAACATGTATCGAAAATAATAAAGAATAATTACTCGACCATGCGTATGCAAACATCCTCGACGACCGTGTGTCTTCACAGAACATAAAAATATATCTCTCGGATCATTTAGCACAAAAGATTAGAGTTTCCATCTCGACGCGCGTGCAGCCCCAAGTTGAGTATAAACGCGTGATTACACAATCGAATTTAATGAATTGTAGGAGTGCCCTGGGATCCGTTGATTGGCAAGAGGTGGTCTAAAAATGTAACGACTGTCAGACACTAGCACAAGTACTCTTAAACACAATGTCCCAAAAATTAAATATATGTTGCCCTATACGTAAAGTCAGTAATGAAAAAGCGCATACACCATGGATAGACAATGAATTAATTAACTTAAAACTACAATTGTTTGATTTTAATAACTTAAAAAATAAGTACCCACAAAATCAAAACCTAGTAAAAATCACAGGCGAACTTTATAATAATATTCTATTAGGTTAAAAAATAAAAGAACAGACTACTTCAATAATCAAATAAAAAATAACACGAACAAAAGTAAACGCATGTGGCAAATAATAAATACAGAATTGGGTCGAAAACCTCGCGATCGGGTGGATTTTACCGAATTAGTAAGGGATAATGACGGACAACATTACACCTCCAAAGAGGAACTGGTGAACTGTATGAATACTGAGTTCGTGAGTGCGGCGTTGTTGTATGGAGCGTCTGCCGCGAACGTACCGTGTTCAGTAGCAGCGCTGGCAGCCCGGCTGACGCCCTCCGACGCCAGTGTGCGGTTCACTCCCTTCACACAGTCGGAGGAGGAACGAATACTGCAGACAAACATTGCGCCTAAATCTAGCAATAATATCTACGACATATCAGCTAGCCTCCTGCGTAATGTCGCCGCGTCGGTTAGTTACGCGTTAACATGTCTGTTTAACCGGTGTATTCGCAGTGGCATATTTCCAGATCCCCTCAAGCGAGTGAAAATAGTACCACTGTAAAGGTAAAAAATCTGCTTTAAAATCATATCGCCCAATTTCACTAGTGTCATGCATTAGCAAAGTGATTGAAGTTGGCATTAATAAGAGGCTTCCCTCGTAATATTATGTCGTCGCGGCAATATGCGTATCGTTCGGGCCGCAGCACAACTGACCTGGTGCGCGAGGTGACATGGGAGGTTGTGAGTGCGCGAGAGGCCAACCAACAGGTCGCTGTCATCTGTTGTGATCTCTCCCGCGCTTCTGACACCGCTAACCACACGCTAATAGCGAACAAATTATCACATTACGGTATATCATGTCGTTTATGACCCACATGAACCAAATTGTGGTCGCCCTAAGAGGCAGTAATGAGAAACGATTTCTACGCAGCAATAGACACAAGAACAAGCTGGTAGCGCCTAAGCATAAACTGGTGAGGTTGCAGCAGTCTGTATACATCGCCGGCCCAGCAGTGTACAACCGGTTACCACAGACTGTACGCAACGCATCTTCTGTACCCGTGTTCAAGGATAGGCTCAGAAAATGGCTTATTGAAAAACAATTTTACGACTATGAGGAATTTTTAAAACTACAGCTGACACTATAAAACCTATAGAAGTCACTGTTATTACATTATTTTATTATATATTAAATTGTATGTTTACTTTTAAGCAAAATAATACCTACAATAATCTATTTTATACAATATACTAATATTATTTAATGTAGCACTTGTATAATGGCATAAACTGACATGTAACAATTGTTATAAATAAATATTTCATTTCATTTCATTTATTTGAGACTGGACATTTATTTTATTTTATTACAAGATGGGTTAACTCTTGACCTCAATCTTGACCATAAGGTCAATGATGAGGTCGACGATGGAGCGAGTTAACCCAGAAAATGCCTATAAAGGCACTGGTACTCCCACGCACCGACGGAACACAGCAAGCTGTTTGGCGTCGGACTTCGGTAGGAGGGTGGTCGCGAACCAGACTGCCCTTTACAGAGCCTACCACACCGCATGAGCCCATAGGACGACACCTCAGATTCAGAAAAAAATGAAGTGTCGTTGCCTGGGATGGATTACTAGGAGGCAGGTCTCATTTGTGTTTCCTTAGTCGCCTCTTACGACACCCACGGAAAAAGTTGGAGTGGTGTTATTCTCAACCGATCACCACACGGTATACAATCACCACACGGACAACCGATCACCACACGGACATATTATTTTAAAGTGGCGTCAAGGGATTGTAGAGCTTACGACGTTCTGCCCACCCCGAATTGATCACCTGACATTCATAGCCTTTAACTTTTGAACAGCTAGACCCATTTTGACAAAAAATAGCCAAAACTATTTAAACCACGGCAGCTTTAAAAAAAACGGGCAAGTGCGTGTCGGATTCGCGCACGAAGGGTTGTACAGATCCCTTTAAAACCAGCCAAGTGCGAGTCGGACTATAAAAATCATTATATCTATAAAAAAGGCAAAAAAAACACATTTGTTGTATGGGAGCCCCCTTAAATATTTAATATATTCTACTTTTTAGTATTTGTTGTTATAGCAGCTATTTAATTAAATCATCTGTAAAAATTTCAACTGTCTAACTATCACGGTACATGAGATACAGCCTTGGCCAGACTTTCTATAAAAACGAGCAAAAAATCACGTCTTTTGTATGGGAGCTCCCTTAAATATTTATTTTATTCTGGTTTTTAGTATTTGTTGTTATAGTGGCAATAAAAATACATCATCTACGAAAATTTTAACTAACTATCACGATTCATGAGATACAGCCTGGTGACAAACGGACGGACGGACAGACGGACGGACAGTACAGCCTTAGTAATAGGGTTCCGTTTTTTCCCTTTGGGTACGGAACCCTAACAAATAAAAACGCATCAAAATCGGTTTATTCGTTTAGGAGCTACGATGCCACAAACATATACATACACTCGTCAAACTTATAAAACCTCTCTTTTTGCCTGAGGGTTAAAAAAGCAGTTACTTTACGAGAAGTTTTCTTCGTAAAATTAGACAGACACAAATGAACTTTGTTAGTAGGAAATGTAAAAATCTAAATATAAGTAACCCTATTCAACTTCTTGCTACGACGTAGCTAAACTACAAAAATTGCTACAGCTACAAGCATGCTACGAGTGTTGTTGTAGCTGAGAGGAACATTTTATTTTTGAAATAGATTAATGTTCTGTGTATTTTTAAATGAAAAGCTGTCATCCAATATTCTTATTAGTGAGTTTAAATTAGTTACCAGAAATTAAGGAAGTGAATTAAGAAATTAAGTGGCAGTGGGCTGGTCATATCTGTCGTAGAACCGATGGCCGTTGGGGCAGAAAAGTTCTAGAATGGAGACCACGAATCGGCAAACGTAGCATAGGGCGCCCTGTTACTAGGTGGGGTGACGATATTCGTAAAGTAGCGGGCAGCGGTTGGAGGTGGACAGCTGAAGACCGAGCTCAGTGGCGTGCCATAGGAGAGGCCTATGTCCAGCAGTGGACTGATACAGGCTGATGATGACAAGGATGTGAATTATCCCACGTAACTGAACAACTTTCCCAAAGAAACATATTATGTCGAAATATGAATATGAATAAGTCGCTTCTCCATGCTTGAACTATCAGCTGATTTACCTTGAACAATATGTTGAATTTTTTTTTATGAATTGCATATAGGTTCCTCGGGGAAAGTTGTTTAGTTTCATCGGGGAACCACCCGCTTAAGTTTCGCTAACCAATTAAAAATCACGCCCTATAAAATTGCAGGGTCCTGATTCACTTACTGATTCATCAACACCCAGAAAATCCTTGGGTGTAAGGGAAAACCCTGAATTCTTTACTGTACACGTAAAAAACAAATACAGAACGAAATAATAACACACGTGCAAAAAGCGATGTTATCACTAAAAGTAATCTTTTCCAAACAACCCTTTGACTGAAAGGAACAATATAAAAAGACTAAAGCGTAGTGCAAACATCAAGAAATAGGTAATAAGTACTTACGTTATAAATACTTACGACGGCCGGTTTGGTCGAGTGGTAGTGACGCTGCCTCTTGATCGGCGGGTCCTGGGTTTGATCCCCAGTCGGGGCAAACATTTGTGTAAAAAGCAGATGTTTGTTCTCGGGTCATGGGTGTTTGTGTTTGTCTTTATGTGTGTTCCAAGGGACCCACGACACAAGGAAAAACCTTAGTGTGGGCCTTTGAGTGTGTAGCGTTTATTATTTATTATTTATTTATTTATTTCTTATTAAAAAAATAAAAAAGGTTTAAATAAAAATAAAAATTTACAAAATACGAAGCTAAGGCAAAAGGAAGAATTTCACAAAATTCCCACGGTAACAAACCTTTACAAAACGGCGTACAGTTATCTCTACAGTTTTAGCATATACGCAAAACCTCCCGAATATTATTATGTATAATATAATAATTTAGACTATCCGCTTTGCCTCTCATTCCCTCCTTCGCTATTCACATCTCTTGTCTTTTTCTAAACCCGTCTACAGGGTTTCGCGAACTTTTTTTTCGATTTTTCACATTTGCGTTACAGTACTGATTGATAGAGGGGTGGGGGCACCCATAGGAGGGGGTTGCGTTAGAGTTGTACCGATATTAACAGTCTATCGATAGCCTATCGATAGTATCTCTCTAATGATATACGGGAACGCTTCCAAAAACGAAGTAAACTCGTTCTCAATTAAAATTACTAAGAAAATATATATTTTTAAGTTTTTTAATTCAATTTTTGTAACACTATTTAATTTAGTATTTGTAAAACGCTTACCCCGCGTGAGTGTTACTCACAAATAATTTTTATGGAAAGAAATGTTCTGCGCGAACATTAATTTGGCCAACGGTCAACTGCTCAGGCAGTGGACAAGCCTGCACGCGATGGGCACACAACCCGGCGCAAGATTTAATTAATTAATATAAATTATTTTGTTTACTAACACTAGCTTTTAAGTTTTATCACTGTTACTAACACTAATATGGATGTTTAAGTATCTGAAATAAAATATATTGAATTGAATTAATTGGGAATTCCCAATCGCATTTAGTCCCATTCGCGCTGAACATTTTTCTATCCCTAAAAATTATTTGTGGACACTAGTTAATGTCAATTAACCCTAAAAATTTAGTCATTTCATTTCTAATAGTGTTACAAAAGCTTTAATATTTATTATTTTCTTAATAAGACTTTTGATAATTATTATTTTTTTAAATAGTAAAAAATAATTTTGTCGGTCGGTTTGGTCGAGTGGTTTTTTGATCGACTAGACCTAGGTTTGATTCCTAGTCGAGGCAAATATTTCTGTTATAATCAGATGTTTATTCTCGGGTCATGGGTGTTCAAGTTTTAAGGGACCTTAGTGTAGCTTATCAGTGTGTAGCGTGTAGAGTCTATTTTTTGTGTCTATAGGCGAAGCACATAACTTGCATTGAGAATCAATAGTACAGACAGCTGCAGAGATACCTGAACACCCCTACCGGATAAAGATAAAGTTGTCTATGACGAAAACATAAAATTTAAAATAGTGATTAAACGTAATTGTTTAGTTAACAAAACTATATCAATATACAAAATATCATTGAAATACCTAAAACATTTCGTGAAATAACTTCATCCTTATTTCATTGAGGTGGTCAGGTATCTCTGCAGCTGTCTGTACAACGAGCTGACTTCGTTTTCTGAACCATTTCCGTGGATTATCCAAAAGAGTTTCATGGAATGAAATTCTGCTTACTATTGCACCAGCGATCTTGAAAATAGAACTCGCTGTTTCTCGCTTAACTGTCCAACTCTTTAACCATTACTCCACTCATGCTTATCAATATCTTATACTACATTTTCTTATGATACAAATAACAGAATTAACAACAACAACAGAATAACAGTGAGATTAAGCAATGTACACAGAAGCAGGGAGCCTGATGGGTGACCAAAGTGGCAATTTATCAAAAGCATTTCCGTGCTTCGGAGGGCACGTTAAGCTGTCGGTACCGGCTGTTATCGATTGACTACAGTCTTTAAAACCAAGTCAGAGGCCATTGTGCTGTTTGAAAACTCTGACACTAGGGTTAGTCAAGTTCGCCACATACTGTACTATGCCTAAACGATAAGAAAAACAGAATTTAAAAAACTATCGATACCGCAATCATTGACAGTCTCACAGCACTAGCAACTCTAGTTCTAGTTGGTAGTTCAGTCGTCTGCCGATAGATGTCGCTGTGCCATCATTTAGCTTGTCCTTTTATCCTAACCGCGCCATTGCATGTAAGCTGTCGAGGAGTTAAGTTAGAGTTAAGTAATCTATGTTCACATGCTTTTAGTCTAGGGCTACTTGGATTTAGTTAAGTGGTAATTCACACTGGACTCTAGTGGGTGTAAGCTGCACCCACTAGAGCCCACTACGTTTCTTTTAATTTTCATCTATATCTATACATATTATAAAGAGGAAAGATTTGATTGTTTGTTTGTTTGCATCGAATAGGCTCCGAAACTACTGGACGATTTGAACCATTAGAATCCTACATTATCCGGAATGGACATAGGGTACTTACATGATTTTCCCGAATTCCCACGGGAACGAAGTCCCGCGCGAGAAGCTAGTTACAAATAAAATTTCATGATATTATATAAGCAATGTATACATAAATTTTGATTTTTCAGTACATAGCTAACTACAAACGTTATACCTATTTTGGAAGCTGTTCGCTTTTAGTTTTCAAGTATGTTTATCAAGGAAATAACCGTTTAACTGTACAAAACATTTATTTCTCTTTTACAGCAAAGAAAAATTGTTTGCCTACACTTTGAGGCCATCTATAAATTACGTCACACGAATTTCATGAATTTTTGACCCCCTCCCCCTCCTTGTCACATTTGTAAGACTCCCCCCTCCCTAGCGTGACGCCACATATTTTGCATATTTTCCATTTTTTGTAATTTTCTAATAAAAGCAGTACCTACTTGATAGTTGTTATTTTTTTGGGAACTCAAAACTCATTGTCTCAACCAAAGTAAAAACGTAAAAAGGGTGCTTGGGACAGAGGAGGTTAAGTTTGTCATTTTGATACTCATACCACATTTTGAAATGTGACGTCACGAAACTTTTGACCCCTCCTACCCCCTTGTCACACAATGTCACACTTTGTCGACCCCCTCCCCTCCCCTTAACGTGTGACATAATTTATGGATGGTCCCATTTTGAGGAAAGCACCTACACTCTTTATCCATATGAATGACCAATGACTCAAGTTGCCTTTCAGTCAATTGTTCCTTTCTACAATTTCACCTGCCTCTGTGTTCTACCGGACGTCCAGACGCAGTGCTTGGTACCACAATTACCTTGTCGAGATTCTTCTGATCCGTACTGAGCGCTTCTCTTCTTCTTTTATATTGCGCACCACTAAGGAATGAAATTCTCTGCCTGCGTCTGTATTTCTAAGCTCATATAACCCGTGTTCTCTTAAAAGTTCGAGTGAATAGGCAGCTTCTGGATGAGCTTGCTTCATTCAATTATCAATTATTTTTTTCAATTTTTAGGTAGTTGAAAAAAAATTTTTAACTTCAATTTGTAGGTACCGAGCAAACACTCAGAAATACTATATCTGGTACTCGGATAGATATAGGGTGGTGTTATTCGTGTGACTAAAGTACGAGAGTAATAAAAGTACCAAATATATATTTTAAGAATTGTATCGGAGTGACCATCATAAATTAAAATGATATTATTTTCAGAATGTAAAGTTAATACATTGAATATGTTAAAGAAATCATATCTTTTGGATACGGCATTTTGACTTTTTAACCGACTTCATAAAAGGGGGAGTTTTATGTTCGACTGTTTGTATTTTTTTTTGTTTTGTTATGGTATGTTCACCAATTTCTACGCCATTTGTGAACCGATTTTCAAAATTATTTTTTGTTCGGAAGAGTATATTCCAGAGGTGGGCCCCATTATCACCAAATCAGGATCCGAAGAATAAGGATGATGAGATTTCAGGAAAATCTGGGAAAATCGTGGAATTACATTCCACTTACAGGCACTTACATTGTTTCTCGCGTACTTTCTATTATCTATATATATAAAAATGGAACCCGATTTTCGTTGTCACGGCATCACGCGTGAACCGGCTGGACCGATTTGGATGATTCTTTTTTTGTTGTGTTCCTTATTGTCATGAGAAGGTTCTTAAGAAAGAAAAAACTAAAAAAGTGCCACGGGAACGAAGTCCCGGGCGGAAAGCTAGTTTACACTAAAAATAGAAAAATAAATAAACTTATTACTTATTACAAAAAATAAACCGACTTCAAAAAGCGAAAAATAAAGACAATACGTATTTACTTGAAGGCAAATGATATCAGTCAGTTTTAGACATTGTCTAGTGGTCTTTTAATGTTTTGTTGTAAAATAGCTATTTCTCATAACTCTTAAACGACTGAAACAATTTCGACCAAATATAGTTTAGAACCATCTCGATTACGTCAACTTTCAAATAACAACAAAAAAGCATTATAAATAAAAAATAAAAAAATAAAAAATGAACGCTACACACTCAAAGGCCCACACTAAGGTTTTCTCTTGTGTCGTGGGTCCCTTGGAACACACATAAAGACAAACACAAACACCCATGACCCGAGAACAAACATCTGCTTTTTACACAAATGTATGCCCCGACTGGGGATCGAACCCAGGACCCGCCGATCAAGAGGCAGCGTCACTACCACTCGACCAAACCGGCCGTCTTTTGAAATCGGAAATTGAAATCGGTATGAAATTATATTCGTTTAGGAGCTTCAAACTAATAACACCCCACTTTGTCACGGGTTAAAAAATTACACGAGTGATCATGTAAATCAGAAAAAATTTCAAAAGTAAAGATGCCACATCCAAACGAGGGCTTATACCCCGCTGAAGGGACCCTGGACGGCGGCCAATGAATAGACAAGTAGTGCCGAGGCGCTTGAGCAATCCGCCCCGCCTTTTGGAGTACTTCTAGCGGAGGGATTGTTAAAAAAGTATTGTATTACTAAACTTCTCACATCGTTTTACGTACATACGCTCACGCTTATAATCCCTTACGGGGTAGGCAGAGGACACGCTCAGCCTATATATATAATAAAGTTAACAAAGAAATATATATATGTTATATACGATAAAAGCTATCGGGAATGTAAACAACTTTTAATTAAATGGATATAGAGAAAGACCTACATTGACACGGAATTGCTACTGGAATACATAACGTAAACAATATTAAGATATAATAATATACATATTAGAATACATATACACACACAATACATATGCACATTATTTTTAACAAAACATCATTTCAAATGGTTGATTATGGCGGTATGAATTGATTTTTAATGTCAAATAAAACAAAATCATTTGGTTTTGTTTTATTTTGTTTTAGTTAGTTATAATTAAATAATAGCATGTATGGAAGAGCGGTACCACCTAAAACAGGCTTATTAGCTCAAAAGGAGGTATCAACCACTGTGTACTTTTAGCAATTAAGTATATTGAAAATAAAATTATTTTATTTATTATTTATTTTTTCATCAGGTGGTTCTAGAATCACTAGAATCACTATCAGATATAACGAGTTGCATTTTGCAGCAAAACACTCGTGTCCCTCTTAGAGATTTTTACTGTACAGCTGGGATGGTTTTAATATATTAAATTGCAGGCCCTAACTCACTGACTCGTCAACACAAAGCCCATGTCCTTAGACCTAGAAGGGACATCATTCAAAACGTACCAAAATTTAAAAGCGGCGGCCAAAAAAGGTAGCGTTATTATTTCAAAAGGACACATTATTCTTAACATTTTTTATCATGACAGCTAAGCTGTACGACCTTTACAAATTTTCCTTTTGGATTTTTAAATGCATTTTTAAATCTAGAATTTAAACCTTTAACCTAATACGAAAAATGTTTTGTATCACAATCTACTGAAACACTATTTTCTATGGCTGGAGTATTAAAAATTGTAGGTATAGTCAAGTGTGTGGCGATGTTGGCTAACCCTGGTGTCAGAGTTTTCAAAACGCACAATGGCCTCTGACTTGGTATTAAAGACTGTAGTCAATCGACAACAGCCGGGACCGACAGCTTAACGTGCCCTTCGAAGCACGGAAACGCTCGTGAAAGGAAACCCATCAGGTTCCCTGCCTCTGTGTACGTTGCTTAACCTCACTGATAAGTTGAGATCAGCGAGAGCCACTGGGCTACTAGCATTTCACAATCCTCTTAAAATAGGATAAAAGATCTCATTTATAATATGAAGTATATGTATGGAGTGCCGCTTTCGGTTCAGCAGCCGTAAGCTTGCAGCACTGCAGAAGGGCTCGTAGAACAGTGGCGCTCGGTGAGGTTAAGGCGACTACAGCTCCTAAATTACGATTTTATGGTGCGTAGATAAGCATTAAATCGAAGAAAAAAAATACTAGGACATTCAGGACATAAATTAGATAAGTAGTTTGCTGAAAACATGATTCAGCACTTTTGGTTCGATAGAAAAAGCTCACAAAGTCACCTCTAAATATCAATATTGTGTATCTTTTAAGCTGTAAAAACGATAGTAAAATGCACACAGGAACTTGAATTTGCTATCAAAATGTTCGTGATTGAACACTCTCGATAAGTAGTGAACGCATTTTTCGATTTAAGCTATTAAGTACCTTTCCATAAATCTCATTTTTCTAACTTTCGAACATGTTTTTACGCACGCACGCTTTCATAGCCCGTAAACTTCGTGTATCGAAACTGTTCGCAGGCCCAGGCCAGGCCAGTTGAGAGACGGAGATGGCACTATTCCTACGTGTGCTGCCTTTATCGGGTGCTGTAGTCGCCTTAAGCAACGCATACAAACAAGGGCAAGGAACCTGATTAGTGACCAAAGTGGGAATTTACCACGACCGTTTTCGGAGGGCTCGTTAAACATATCAATTGACTACAGTCGTTAAACCAAGTCAGAGGCCATTTGGCGGTTTTTTTTGTGTGTTATTATTAGCATCCACTTTATTTCCGTGCTCTTGTCTAGATTAAGTTTTCTTATTAATATTTGGCGGTTTGAAAATTCTGACATCAGGATTAGTCAAATTTGCCACACTCTTGATTGTATCAACACGATAAGAAGGAGAAGATTGTAGAGGTGGCTATTTTTCAACAAAATCTTCTTCGTAGCGGGCTCCACTTCTTATTCGGGGTACGCGTGATCATGAAAATAACCCACCCATAATTTGTCACCCTATGTACCACATTTTAAGTGAAATAAATATATTCTATTCTATTCTATGATTCAATATTTGGCAGGTCAAGTCATTAGGGCGCAGACCCACCGCGGCGCAGGATGTGCATTTGTTTGTCAACGTGGGTCTACGTTTCCACTGCTGTACACGCTTTACACGAATAGAAACCCACGATTTTAGCTGCGTGGATTAGATCAAAATCTAATTTGAGCCTTAATGTCAAACTCACTGAGTAGATATTCACCACAGCTAAAATGGGCCGCGTGCCAACCGTGTGCCGCATACACAGAGTGTATGGCGTTGAGCTACGTGGACAACATATTCCAGCAAGCCTTGCGTGTATCTGTCACCTTAAGATCATGAACTTCGTAAGTTTATAGTCTTACTCGCGAGATTTTATACTATAGAAAAATTGTGGACTGTGTCAACAGTTCACAATTTAACTTATTATTTTCCGTTTGTTTATAATCTCACCGCCAGAAACCGTAAATTTATGAACGAACCTATGTTGAACGAATGAAAGAACGAGCGGGTCCACAATCTGACGGTTTTAATCACTCGTGAAATTGAGGACCGTCCCTGATTGGTCGATCGCTCGTAATCAATAACTATTTTACGTGATGTAAATAAGTAAGAAAATAAATACCACAATATTATTATTTTTAGGGTTCCGTACCCAAAGGGTAAAAACGGGACCCTATTACTAAGGCTCCGCTGTCCGTCCTTCCGTCCTTCCGTCCGTCACCAGGCTGTATCTCATGAACCGTGATAGTTAGACAGTTGAAACTTTCACAGATTATGTATTTTTATTGCCGCTATAACAACAAATATTAAAAAATAGAATAAAATAATTTTTTATCGGGGCTCCCATACAAAAAACTTGATTTTTTTGCCGGTTTATAGATAAGTCTGTCCGAGGCTGTATCTCGTTAACTGTAATAGTTAGACAGTTGATATTTTTACAGGTGATGTGTTTCTACTGTCACTATAACAACTAATACTAAAAAATAGAATAAAATTAATACTTAAGGGGCTCCCATACAACAAATGTTATTTTTTTTACTGTTTTTATAGGTAATGGTACGGAACCCTTCGTGCGCGAGTTCGACTCGCACTTGGCCGGTTTTTTATACTTTTATCTTTATAATAAAGAACTCAAAAACAACAACAAAAAAATCTCATTACGATTATAAAATTAAAGCAATTAAAAATAAACTCGCAAGATAAAAATTTAATACAAAACTTTCACATTGTATATTATAAAGAAATCTTTAAACACATTTTTTTTTCACTCGTCCATTCTAGCTTTTTACTTTTTTCACTGTGCCCAGTGTAATACTTTTCAATTCCATTTGTTCGGATGACAGCTAAAGATGGCGGCGAGGGACACATTACATCAACAAATCACCGTGCAAGGTGCGTTCCGTTTCGTGCAAGCTTCATGCTAGTGTATAATTTCACGGTTTCTGGCAGTAAGATTATAAACTAACGGAAAATAATAAGTTTAATCGTGAACTGTTGATACAGTTCACAATTTTTAGGTAGTTTATAATCGCGCGAGTAAGATTATAAACTTACGAAGTTCATGATCTTACGGTGACATATCGATGACGTCATTTCATGACACAGTGAACACAATCACATACATTTTCTTGCAAAGTGAAGCTTAACCCACGTGCGTAGCCTCACCGTGCGCCGCAGTGGGACCGCGCCTTTACAGTGGAGCGACTGCCATCTGACCTCCGTTGTGAGAATCTGACTGGATATTCATTTATTTATTTGATACTGTTATGTCTGGTTTTTCTTACTTTTATGTTTATTGTGAGGTGCAGAATTTTAAAATTAAACCATTATTCGTGGGAGGGATAGAAAATAAAACAACCGATACCCATTAATTAATTTATTATAATATAGGTACGTGACTAAAATTACAGACAGTTTTCGTTATTGCTTTTAATTTATTTATTGTACTTAGTGCCATTGAGTGGTACCGGCGCGGGCGCCATTCAGTGATATGGACTTGATTAGTGGCCCTTTGTTGAACCAAACTCACTTTTACTAACTAAATAATGTGACGCTTATTAGGTTATAGCAGAATAACTTTGTCCAGCGGACAAAACTTATACTGTATGGCCGTTTTCTTGCCACAGCACGAATAAGAATAACTTTGTAACCTTTTGTTTGTTACGTTTATTTGTAGGTACCTGTTGTTGTTTTGTATGTCTTACTACAATGAATAAATTCTTTATCTGTCTGTCTGGCCTAGTGGATGATTAATTTAAAAATGAAATTCAAACTATTGAAATTAAATGAAAACTCTTTACAGTTTCTTATTTTCTCCCAAAAAACTTTGGGTTTCCCAATTTATAAGAAAACAACAATAAACTACATAATTATTAATAAAAAACAATTGTAGATGACAAATCCAATAAGTAATAGAAAAAATAATTAAAACTACAATATAATAATAACAATAAAAAATTAAAAATCCGATAGAAAAAAGGAGCGGGTGGAATGAGCTCATGCATTCGGAAAATCGATATTTACTAAGACACATCAAGACATTAGAAGCATTCTACATCAACATTGATAATAAGTAGTATTTAAGTTTGAATTTAAAAAAAAACTTTAAAAGTAAGAGTTTTTTAGTCACACTGAAATTTTTTATTCATTTCCAGTAATTAGTAGGTATACCTCAACTTTGTTTCTGCATTAACAGTTTTGATTCAAAATGAATTCATGAAACTGTTTAAAGTTTTAGTTTTCTAACATACTTACATACATCAGAAAACATAATATTTCAAACAGAAATCACAAAAACTGCTTCTCTTTCATGTCATCGGCACCAAGGTAATGCCTCCTACAAAGGCGTCAATGTATGGCAAAATGTTGGACAAGTTTAAATTTTTGATCATAAAAGTTGGTTCAACAAAGTTACACCAAATAATTTCATTTCTTTAGTCTATATTTCGTTTCTATATTTAGCTATTTAATTCATATACGGAAGCAGAATTTGATAAAGAAGCTGTTTAATTACAAGTGTGTGCCGTACTTTGTTTATTGTTCTTTCAAATTTAATTTTAGTAAAATTTAAGTACCTTAAAACTAACTTACGAAGATTTATTACTAAACACACACAAGTCAACAAGGAGATATAGAATTATTAGTAATTATATTATTAGCATTAAAATCTATTATTCCAATAACAATATCACATACAATAATAACTAGACAATAATAATTTATATTATTAATAATAACAATCAACAAATACCATACATTCGATGAAATGATGGTGTTGCTAAAGAAAAATATTTCCTATTATTAATTCGTATATGAGTGTGCGTACCCACTGTTGTGACACAAAACGCACACATTCTACAAGAGTATTGATTTGATGCATAAACTATTCGTAAATTACTAAGTTATTATTCTTTTTTTACGTCTTTATCGAAGATTTCATTTATTTTTAAATTTAAAATAGTTTAATCTAAAAGTAGAGATATATTATTTTAGAGCTATATTCGTTTAGCAAAATGTATAATAATATAATAATAATTAATAACATATTTTTAGAATTCCATATCTAACACATGTATAGTATATTGATAGTTATAGAATAGACAGTTTAACTACGTAGAAAGAGATAGCTTGATTTACATTCAATATGCTTTTATTTATTAAATATATTTGTATTAGTGCCACATTTTACACTAAAGTGGTCGATTTTATTAAAAGCTTTTCATGCGTAGTGATCTAAAAGGTTCTTACAAGTAGTCAACAAGAAAAATATTACTATGAAATACTTCTAATAGAACATTCAACAAATAATAGTTTTTGCGTCGTGTACATTGAATATTATCTAAAAGGGAGTAGAGCTATAACGAAAAAAATTGACTACAAACATGTAAAGATTTATCAAAATTGTGTTACTAGATGTTTCGGGGCACTTATCATTACCATCACGGTGCACTCATTACGGTATAGATGCATTCAGGCGCTCATTTTACACAAAATTTCGACAATTAGACTTCATACAAGCTGTTTCTGGGGGCAGGCAGTGCCCCCGTCGCCAAGACCAATAAATTTTTAACAACTTCAGTCATCAATAATAGGAAAAAATTAAATAAAAACATATCTAAAAACATGATTATATGGTAATACATAGAATAGATCTTATTTAATTGTAGTACAATTTTTGATATACGTCATACAAGAACAATCACATTAGGATACGAGTACATCGAAAATTTTTCGTAAAATTTGATTTTTAATTTCGTTGCAAACATTTAATTCACGACATCTCTTATTAAGACTCTTATTTTTCTTACACTAAGGACAAGCTACTTTAGCTGTTGCCATGAAATGGCTTACATATATTTTTGTAGGTTTTTTTAATATATTTAAAAGCAGACACAGAGAAGGGCGACGAGGAAATAGATATTTGCACAATGTCAAAATTGGACATGAATGACGACATTAAAAATATCAGAAAGTTATCAGGACAATGATGTATGGAACACGAAAAAATACAAGAATTAATTTAAAAGAAAGTAATAGTAAAATAATATCGATTTTTTGTACTTTGTAAACCAAATACTGAGCAATTGACAGTGTTCAACTAAAACCAACATTTCGGGTGATAGCCCCTGATTGAGTGGCATTAAATAAGCGAAAATTTAGGATCTGAATCAACTCACTAAATTGAACAACTTCCGCCAAGGAACATTATAGGTCGAATACAACTTGAGTGAGCAATTAATTGTCCTAGTATGAGAAGTCGAATTATTCCTAAGAATTTTCATCTAGGTTCCTTGTTAAACTGTTCAATTTCTCGGGTTAAATTACCCCCCAGAGTTTCGCTGACCAATTTAAGGTCACTCCACAAAAAAAACACAGAACATCATCCCTTAAATCTGCACTTGCATAATTGATCCACGAAAATCATTTATCCTCAGAGGACAATAACCTCTAGAACGTAAGTAACTGTATTGTCCTTTTCCCTGTACGAACATGGAATTATACGGCTGGAGACGGATTATACTTTACGCTATACACTGAAGGGTCACTTTACACTCCACTTTAAGTTATAACACACTGTGTGACTTACAATTAGTCAGGATGTGAATTAGCCCACTAAACTAAACAACTTTCCCTAAGAAACATAGATCAAAATATGAAGCAAAGAAATTTCGTATTTTCATACAACTTGGGAGATTGGATTAGTATGATAAGTCGATTTTTTTTTGAGAATATCGCTTCCTTTAGGGAAAGTTGCTTTTTTATGGATAATGGATTCGCTCTTGACCACAATCTAGCCCAGGGGAAAGATGCGGACGAAGTTGTAGCAAGCTCACCCAGAAGATGCCTATTCATTCGGACTTTTAAAAGATGTTCAGGTTTGAGGGTGTAATCAGCCCCTAGAGTTTTGCTAACTAATTTAAAGTCACCTCGTATACAATACAATACAATACAGTACAACACAACACAGAGGACTACTGTCCGTACAACATTTTTAATGAATTGGACTTAGAAATGACAATGTTCGCATTCATTGCACAAACAAATATGTAGGATTACTTTTCAACTCTTAAGACAAAACTTATAGTAAAAGTTACGGCAAATAAATAAACTGTGGTATAATATATACATATATATATATATACCATCTAATTTACACATGCTTTTGGAAGTGTATATATTTTTTTATTTCTGTAACTTTCACAATATCATTAAGTAAAATTAAAATTTTATTAAGTTGAAAAGTAATCCCGCACATACATTACAATAATTAAAAGTAACATCCACTTATATTTTTTTTATTTTTTTTGTTGCTTTACCTAATCTTCGCACAATCACGCAACACAATATCTAACATCGAAAACAATCACATTTATACTAAGCCGATTTTACAAATATACTTTTTATTTAAATATAGTATACACGTGTCTTTCTTATTATTATATTATATCAATTACACAAAGATAGAATAATATATTTTTCTTAAAACTATATTTGTCTACATTCGATTACAGTAATATTGTCTAAATTACATCATGTTCACGAATCTAAATTTTATATTTTTCTAGCGAGATAATATATTAGACATTACCAAAAATAATGATTATAGCATAGTGATTTAACTATTCGATATGTAGGCAGTAGAGTTGCTAGGCCACTTGTTTTATATGCAAAGAGATGCTTTCACTGTCAATAAATTGTGTTATCATGTTTTTTTCATTTTCTATTATCGTAATTATCGTTTTGAGCCCATATATACTTCCACACAATATTGTTTTCCTTTTGAAAAATGGAAAATATATAGAATTATAACATAAATATCCTGATTAATACACGTTCTATTTTAAATGTATATAGTATAAAAGAAATTATATTTTAGAAAGAGTGAGTTTTTTTGTACCTACAGACGGAATATATAACTTTTTTGTTACAGTAGGAATATTTTAAGGCAAAAATAATGAAGTGAAAGTACAGCAATAGCTCACTTCTTTATAAATTAATTTAAATCTGTTTAGTACCTAGGGTACCTAGGAATAGACAATACAACACATTTCATGACAGTGATCGCAAAGCAACAGTGATAAGTGATACAAAGATAGAATAATTTGCTTAAATATAGTATTTTATATAAAAATGACAGCTTGAGTATAATTTTCTTGTGCGATAGAAACCACAAATATATAATCACGCTTTCGTAGAAATAGACTTTACGTTTAGTTGCAGAAAATTTCATTAAAATTAAAGTAGCATTAATTTTAATGGAAGTCTCTTCAACTGTGTAAAAGTGACGCAATAAAAAAAAAAAACTTAAATTAATTAACTTAAAGAAGCTCAAACCAAAACACGTTGAGCGAAGCAGCATCACAACATTTTATTTAAATACTAGACTTATTTTTTTAAACATAAATCTTTTTATAGTATTTTATTCTGTAACTCGTTCCGCAGCCAAATCCGATATTTTCTTGGTGAAACATAATAAAATGGAGTGTAATCTAAGGAATATTCATAAAGTTATTACGATTCTACTTTATTTGACCTTTCCGTTTTGGAGATAATCGTTTCAGATAGGGTTCACGGCACCCGGGCCCCGACTCTGTAACTTCAGTTGTGTGTCGATGGAATGGAGGCCATTTTATCTGTTCCGTTGGCGAAATTGAGAACTATCTAATTTTCATATAGTTGCTGACAACCACCCCGACTAGCAGCGCCACCGCTAAACGAACGTAAAGTTGTAAACTACCTAGCAACTGAAAATTCAGTTGGCGGTGGCGCCACTAGTCAAAGCAGCCGTAATTAGATGTATGAAATTTGGATAATTCTCAATTTCGCCACCTGAGCAGATAAAACAGCCTCCATTTCATCGAGACACTACTGAAGTTAGAGAATCGGGGCCCTGGTTCATGTTTAGGTGACGTGAACCCGTATCAACAATGGGGCATCTGCCCTCATGCTCTTCGTATCCTACCACCTGCACCCGGGGGATCTAATGGCCGCAAACGACAGTGCCGTCGAAGTGGCAAAGTTGATTTTGCCATCAACACATAAAAAGAAGAAGACTTAACCTTATTTCAGATTTTCACATTTGGTTTTGTATTTTACTATATGACAGTATCCAGTTACAAAGAACACAATACTATAATACAGATTTATTATTTTAAATAGTAAATCCAAGAGGAGCAATTGACAGCGTTTAATATAAGTAAAATATACGTAAATATATGAATATGAATATACTTAGTATACTAGTCGAAGTGGCATATTTAGTAATTGAAATAAGCCTCGCGGCAGAAGGCAGATGCAAGAGTATACTTAAACACGCAAATACATATATTATATATTTTTATATACTTAATTTGAAAGTTTAAAAAATTTTTAGTATAATTATTATACACAGTTTACCAAAACCTGAAACCATTATTTTAAACGATTTAAGTGTTTGCTAAGCTGTCTTTTACACCTTGTGTAACAAAAATTACATCAATAAACTTGGAAAACTTTGGTAACGGCAACTCAGAACTTAATTGTTTTGCCTGCAACAAATGGGTGGTAATCACAGAAATAAGGTAAAAATATAATTCTTTTGTATAACGGGAGTAAGGGTGGGATTCGTTATTTAATTTAACAGTTCCTTAGTAAGTTTACTACTTTTTGTGCACTGGTTTTTTTAAATCAGATTTTTTTTTTTTTACGTGTTCAAGAATACTCAAATGAGCGTAAGTACTAGTAGAATAGAGATACAATCATTACGTTTGGCTCCACACTTCATACGATCCGAATTCAAGAAAGTGTTATTTATATTAGGCGACTTCAAATTAACAGAAATCAATAAACAACTTCCCTCAAAGAACTTAGGTCCAAGCATAAAATCAAACGTCTCCCTATACAAGTTTAGCAAACAGTTGAACTTGGTAAGAGAAGTCAACTTTTTTACTGTGAATTTATGTTTGTTTTATGTGGAGAATCACTATTATAAAAAAAATCCCTTGGGCGGGAATAGCGGCCGGAAACTGAGGGCGTTAGTAAAAGTACGCTTGTCATATTAGGTTTTGCCCATAATCACCACGTCTTCAGCTCTCCTCCTCCAGCTACTGCCCGCTACCTTATCATTTTCACTTCGTAAGGTAGCAGGCAGTGGTTGGAGGAGAGCTAAAGACCGAGCTCAGTGGCGTGCCATAGAGACCTATGATGATTGTTATCCTGTATTACGCTTAAACGCACTAGATTTGAGTTATACGGATGACGATTTTCGTACAAATAGCTCTGTAGTGACTTTAGACACTACGTATTCGGATCGGATGCAACGTGGAACCACTCTCACCCTTTTTATAAGTTGTACGTATTTTTTGCAACCTCTTAACGACACGAAACTTTGGTCCTATTTACTCAGGTTCAAGACACAAGGGTTGGAAGAATATTTGAAAATACTTTTTTTTTATTATAACTAATTAGAAAACAATCATCTGATATGTTTCCAAACTGTTTATTCTATAGTTACCAAGAAACATTTCTGCGGAAACTATTTTCTTATGAATAAGTTTCTATGGTGACTATGGGACATACCGTTTGATCACCAAATTGCCGATTTTTTCATTTAATAGGAGTTACATTTTTTTTTAAATTTAAACATTGAGAAAATATTTACTGACAATCTATGCGATACTATTTATAAATCTATTGAAACAGAACTATTGCTATTTTATTCCATATCACATTCTTGACGATTTCATTGCTTCTTTCTCTATAAAGGATTTGTTAAAAACTTATCAATATAAACTTTAAAACTTCATGTTAAAATCTTGATCTATAAGAGTTACTATATTTGGTGTGTTTTCTTGTCTGTTTTACTTATGTGTGGTGAATAGATAAAACATTCGTAAAATTATTTAAAACTTAGTGTTTCACTTAGTGATTTATATAAATTGCACCCAATTGAATTGTTACCAACCAATCCTGGTTATAGCGGTGGTAGTCCACTTGTAATTGGATGGTTGCACGTTTAGTTTGGCTAAACTAATTATACTTTAGTTTGGCGCGCGGTCTACCAACCCGCATTGGGCCAGCGTGGTGGACTATGGTCTAACCCCGTTCACTGCTTGGAAGGGAGACCCGTGCTCCTAGTCTATATGTTATTTTTGATAAACCGTACACGGGGATCTAATAATAGTTCTGTACCGAAATAATACACTGGAGTTTGACTTGATTTACCTACAAATATATGTGTGGTGCGCGTTGGTTGCTTCTATGCGGTTTCTTGTAACGGTAATCTGTGGTACTCCCAAACTAATCTCGGCTCTTTGCACAAACCTCTGTAATTTCTTACAAGTAACATTGTATTTTCTTAATGTAACAACAATACCCGAGGTAAGGAAACGTATAATTCCTAGATTGGCTGGTAACAATATCATGGTAGAAAAAAAACTACATTTTTAAAATTCAACTTCATAAAAACACATTAAACTGTTTGTGGCAGCTTATTAATTATTTCTCTCATTCAGATGCGATAAATTTTCATTAATTCAACGTCCATCTATCATATCTTGGACCCCATCAGAATTATATGTGTCAACAGCGTATAAAATTAAACTTTTAAAAATATATCCCCTAGCGCAAAGATTGGTGAAGAAAAATATTTCCATACACTGTATGAAAACAAATCTAGATTTTCATTAGGTCTAGACTGCATACCCTAAGAAAGTAGTGTTCGATTCTTCGAAAAGATCATTCTGCGCAAAACAGGGAAATTCTGTTTTCCCAATAGTGATGGATGTATTTATTTAATTTGTTTTATTTTATTTAGTTATGTTTATTTAATAAAAAACTATAAGATCCATTCGTTATCCCGAAAATATGTCTTTATATATATTATGTTGTTTAACATTCTCGCGGTTATTTTCACTAGTTTTAAACACATTATATCGGGTTCTCACCACAATTTTGGTTTTAAATTATAATTATATTTAAAACTCGCCTTTGTATCGTATATACGATACATGCATGTGTCATTTGTGAGTTTTACACGGAAATATCTTTCTCCACCTATCTATTTTGCACCCCTGATCTAAATATGAGGGTAATTCAAAACAATCTTACACTAAACGAGAACTAAACTCCTTTTTAAGGATAACAAGCGATAACAAAGTTGTCTTTTATAGAGGTAACATTGTCTAAAACTAACAGCTTATTTTTGTGCTATAATTCGATGTGCTCCAAATGCACGTATCGTATGTACTACATGATAATATTGAGGATGCATCAACTGTCATTTATGAATCGCAGAAGTGCAGTTCTATTTTACCATAGAATCAAAACTAAGGTACCTATTGAAATATTAACCATCGGTATTAAAAGCTATTTTCTTCTACCGACCGTTTCATTTATATTATTTCATTATATTTTATAAACATATAAGTATAGGTAGAATATAAACAAAGGTAGAGCTCTTTCAACTCTTACTAAAAACTTCATTTGCTAACAAGTCTCGAGTCTTTTTCTGATATTTCCATTTTTAGTGTATCATTCTTGACAATTTAATTTTACATGACTGGAAATGAAAAAAAATTGCAAATTTTAACGGGAGAAAACACATTTCATGTTACGATAGTTAGAATAACGACTCGCCTCAATAAAACTGCACTTTTGTGTAGAACAGTACTTATGTTACTAGCAGCTTACCGACATAAATTACAATTGATATTAGTTGACGACATCCACGTTTACAATAAATCTAATATTCAGGAAAGCACGTGAAGTCACGGTTCCTTTACGTCTTAAAATCTAAGAGACGAGATACATTCAGACTAAAGACAAAACGTCAAAAACACACCCGAATAGACAAGAGTCTACATCTTGAACACTTCTTGCATCACCATCAATCCTTCCTTACTTTCCTGTCCATTAACTAGTCACAGACAACAACAATATGAGGAGGGGTACAATAACGAGAAATGGATTGAATACAGAAATGATTTGAGCATGAATAGTGACTGGAAGACTTGAGCAAAAGGAATGGTTGATAGAACATGTTTTAGGAATACAGCCAAACAATTTAATAAAAAAATTGTTCGCCATTTTTTGGATCTTTCATAAACTAACCGCATTAGCATTCGTCAAAATACCGATACAGTGTTTTTTTTTTAATTTTTGACGAAAACAATTTTAATTAACAACAAAGTGTTAAAATTTAAGTGCACACAGTTTTAGAGATCGAAAGAATTTATGAATTCATGCGTCGACTATCATTTTAATGCATCGGCATTTAAATTTACAGAATTTTAAAATGATAACTTAGCAACATAAACCCTTGTAGTATTTAGTCATTTATTTTACTTACTGAAGTAACAGACAGAATATTTTTTATTTTAGACTTCTGCTAGTATTTTATTTTATTTCGCCGATTAATCCCGAAAGACTGCTTAACAGTTTCAAAACCATGCGTACAGTCATTAAGTCAGACAGGAATGCGAAAAGTGACTATTACGCTTCGCAAAAGTGTTTAGAATACTAAGCTTGTACAGTATTTTTATCTATTGAAAATTATACGACCAGTATAATCCTGCCAAATTAGATGGATATTGTGCTGTATTAAAACAGTAAACACGAGTAGTGCCCAGTGCCCACTATTTTGTAGCGTTATTGCTACTTTCCGCCTTCCTATCTGAAACAGAGTATAGAGTTGCAAATGATTGTTACTAATGTTAAGGTCTGACTACATTATTCGAGATATCACTTCACAAACCATTATCGATATCGCCACAGAGTGCCCTAAATGGTGTAGGTTAAGGTTATACCGTTTCATATCCTTAATAACATTATAAACGTGACAGTGTTTTTGTTTGTACTTCCTTAACATCATCAAGGAGCAACGCGAATGAATTGACGTGATTTTTTACACAAATATAGTGAGGGACTGGACTGACGTAGGATAATTTTTCAAGCGAACAAAGTCGCGGGTGGAAAGCTAGTAATTAAAATTTTGCCGCGTCACGTAATGTTCGATTAATATAGTCGCAGACCTTAAGATTCCTTACTGAACTTCTCTGGTTTTATTATTGCTTCAATTAAAGATAAAGAAGGGCTTATGTTGCTCTACCTGTGCACAGACGCGTTAATAGATGAATGCGGGATGCAGGGGCGGCGGCGGGGCCCGGGGCGCTTTGTCACGAGGGGCGCAACAAGCCGGCTCGCAACACGGGGCGCCGTAAGCGGCCGGCACGAGGGCGTATTGAGTGGGCGGCGCGTACATTGCTGGGGTAGCTGGAATTACAGAAAATAGGATGATTTTTCAATATACCTCCTAATCTAATGATAAAGGTCGACTTTCTTCCACTACTCACGGTCCTAACGACCCAGTCACATAGTCCGAAACTATGAGAGAAATACGCAACTCTTCCATGGACTGAGCTCTTTTACGCGCCAACTTTTTATTTCTTCTTCTTATCGTGTAGGTAGCGAACTTGGCTAACCCTGGTGTCAGAGTTTTAAAACCGCCCAATGGCCTCAGGCTCTGTACGTTACTCTTTACTGATCCCCAAATAAGACAATTTATTTATTTATGTTTGATGTTAAGTCTGGTTTATTTATATCTATGTGGGTATGTCTACGTTAGACTATTCCTTGAAAGAGGCTTTTCCAAAAGTTAAAGAAAGGAGCTTTAATTGGTTATAAATGATCATTTGTTTATTTATGTATATTTTATAAGACTTACTGTCAAAAGGTAGCTGGTACACGGCGTATGGAGGCGGAGGAAGATCGCAGGGGGCGCACGTGGGGAGGGGCGCTACGGGAGGGGCGCAAAGCAGCTGATAGCATAACGGCGCCCCCAGTGGAGCTGCTTCCGCGCCTACTACTGGCAACTGGCTCATCTGTAAGCATAATTGTGAAATGTTAAAAATAAAATAGAAAATTCAATTACTTTTTAAATTCATTATTTTTAAATTTATCGTAAAGCAAAGCCACTCCTTATATATATTTGATATTTATTTTACATAATTTAATGAATTGGGAATATATTTCCCGGACATAGAGTAGCTTACTTATCACACAAGCCAACAAAGTTTCCACTCAAATATAAAAAAATAAAATAAAAAATAATGCTTATTACTAAAACGGCAGTTTACAAGAAATATACACAAAACACGATCTTAAGGTACAATGTGTTCAACTGCTTTCTTGTGACCCCTGCACTAAGTCAAGCTTGTATCTATTACATTACTCTCTAAGTTATACTTTGTTTATAGGAAATCGAATTAATGACTGCAGAAATGTCAATTAAAGTTGGTTTAAACATGATACTTTTCGTCTTATTATTAAATCTCTTATATAAAGAAAATTATATAATTAAATTGCTATAACAAGTTAACCATAAATTCACTAAGAGCGTTGTCTCCTGCCACAGGCTTTTTCAAGCTTAAAAGGAGGCATCAACCCAATCGATATATTATGTTATAAATTAAGTGAAATAAATGTTTTTCATTGTTCTTTTTTTTTCATGTTTTCAATGCAGTACGGTATTACGTAAAGCTTAAACTTTAACAAAAGTTTCTGCAACTTCATTCTAATAATAAAATAAAGGCGTATGCCGGTTTCTCGTTATGATTACGATACTTGTAGTTATAACTAATAACTTCAAGTATCGTAATAATTTTTTATTATTATTATAAGATGGGTTAACCCTTGACCTCAATCTTGACCATAAGGTCAAAGATGAGGTCGACGATCAACCCAGAAAATGCCTAACCAGTAACTAAATGCGAGTTAACCCAGAAAATGCCTATAAGGGCACTGGTACTTCCACGCACCGACGGAACACAACAAGCTGTTTGGCGTCGGACTTCGGTAGGAGGGTGGTCGCGAACCAGACGGCCCTTTACAGAGCCTACCACACCGCATGAGACCATAGGACAACACCTCAGATTCAGAAAAAAATGAAATGTCGTTGCCTGGGATGGATTACTAGGAGGCAGGTCTCATTTGTGTTTCCTTAGTCGCCTCTTACGACACCCACGGAAAGAGATGGGATGGTGTTATTCTCAACCGATCACCACACGGTTAAAACGATGCGATCATAACGATGCGAAGCAATTCGTTAGAGAAATTGGGCGTCGGTTGAATGAGGTGGGAGAAGACCCCCGCGCTGGATCGTTCTTGGTGCAGAGGCATATACAGCGCGGAAATACAGCAACCGTAATGTTCACCTTTGCACCGGGAACAATTAGGGGCTGGTTATTTGACTATTAGATTTAATCTAATGGGCCTTTTTATAATTCTAACGGCACGGCGCGGCACTTCAAAATTTGAATTACCATTGCCCCACATGTTCTCAGCTTCTAGTATTACTATTACATAGAAGGCAATGGTAATATACAATTTTACCATGCCGTTTTCGAATTATAAAAAGGCCCAATTTGTTAATTATTATAACTTGACTGTTGTATTTGATTTAATGTAACCATTGAATTTTGACTCATAACACAATGGCTTTAGTAACATAGGCTAAATGAAGTTAGTTAATTACCTAGAATTAAACTAAATAAATAAATGGTCTAGTGGTAGTGACGCTGCCCCTCGATTGACGGGTCCTGAGTTCGAATCCCGGTCGGAGTAGACATTTGTGTAAAATGCAGATGTTTGTTCTCGGGTCATGGGTCATGGGTGTTCGTTCGTGTCTGTCTTTGTGTGTGTTCCAAAGGGAAAACCTTAGTGTGGGCCTTTGAGTGTGTATCGTTAAAAAAAACTAAGGTTATCATTCCTCTGCCTTTGAAAGGCCATTGGTTAGTGGTGTAGCCACCCTGGATTGTGGTCAAAAGTGATCCCATTCTTTATAAAAAAGCTCTACATTTTATTATAAGTAATGTACCTGTTTCCGTACAGCCTGTGCCACCCGCAAGCGACCGAGTGGCGAGAACATAACGCCTCCACTCTGAAAGAAAGAAAGAAAAAAATTAAAACTTTTTAAAGCTATATTTTTCCATACCACGCTGGACTGGAAGTGAAAGAACAAAATCGAATATGAAAGCAGTCAGCTTCAAAGTTCAAAAACCTTCAGAACTCAACAATGGTTTTTTTTAACATCATAGGATTTTCACTTAGTATTATTTATCTGCGGTGGAGGCATTTGCCCAGCAGTGGGATCTTGTAGGCTAGATAAAAAAAATCGAAACTGAACAACTTTTTCCAATGAACTAAGTATATAATTTGAGAAACAATATATGCGTAAATTTAGGAGACTAAAGGCTTATCAGAACATTGTTGTGTTATCATTAAGTACATGAATTTGTAGCTGTTTGTCTCTGAAAAAAAAAAGAAACTTGAATTTCTATAGAGCCAACGTATGTTATGTTATGTTTGTCGGGCGTTTTCCGCACTTAGCCTCTCAATTGGGCCATTGTGCGTTAGAGCCAACGTAACAAATAATTAGATTTCTATGATATCGAGTAGAAGTGGTTCCGTCTGTTCCGTAATGAAATGAAATGAAATGAAATGTGAAATGAAATGAAATGAAATGTCTTTATTTGCACGGATAATGGTAATTACAATGATAATATATTAAAAGAAATGCGTCTCATAATCCACCAATCGTATGGCATGCAAATATTCAAAATTTACAAATAATTCAATTAATAGTATGTTTTATAAACCTTATAGTCATATAATTCCTTAAGGGAATAAAAACACCTATCACACAGCCAGTTAAATAGTCTTCTCTTAAATATCGCGAAAGGTAAATCTGTTACGTCGTTTGGTAAAATATTATATATTCTTACCGCCATTCTAGGACAGTTTTTGTCATATAAGGAGCTTTTTCCGCTTGGTAGCACCAAGTAGTGCCGCTATGTGATAGAACGAGAGGTTGGAAACAAGATATATACAGGGCTTTAGGTAAATCACTTTTAACCTCTTGGGTGGTAAATCAGTCCATGAAACTAAACAACTTTCCCAAGGAACAAAGGTCGGAATACGAAAAATTTTTTTTTAGTTCCCATTCAAACTGCGTCAGCTGATAGCGCATTTTGTATGGGAACTATGGGAAGTCAAAAATTTTTTCATACTTCGACCTTTGTTCCTTGGGAAAGTTGTTCAGTTTCAAGGACTGATTTACCACCTAGGTTGAAAGTGATTTACCTAAAGCCCTTTATATGTATACGACAACGCAAGACGCTCGGTCTATCCTGATAAAGATTATCAGCGTGAGTATTTATGTCACACATGAATTTTCTTCTTTTATTATTATTTTTTCATATTTCCTTGAGGAAAGTAGTTTAATTTAATGGGCTGGATTCACGACCTTAATTTCGGTAACTAATTTAAGGTAATCTACACTAATATTATAAAGAGAAAAGATTTGATTGTTTGTTTGTTTACATTAAATAGGCTCCGAAACGGCTGGACCGATTTGAAATGTTTTTGTTTTGAGAAGTATTACCAAAAATACTTCACAGAGGGCTGCATTATGTGCTTATCATGCATATGTCAATTCTAATTTGAGGTATGGTATACTACACTGGGGTAATGCAGCTGCTATTCATCTGATGCCTCTGTTTAGAACCCAGAAAAAATGTATAAGGACTATGTTTAGTGCAAGTCAACAGGATAGCTGCGTACCCTATTTCAAAAAATTAAAAGTGTTACCTCTCTCTTGTATCTTCATTTTTGAAGCACGTGTATTTGTTCATCAGCATCCAAATAATTTTAAGTTAGTAGAAGTCCGACACCCACGTAAAGTTAGAAACAAAATAGATGTTATGCTGTTACACCACCCAAAACTACAATTTTATAAAAATACAGCTTTCGTGTTGGCTCCTAAGTTGTATAATCACCTCCCCGTATGAATAAAAGACCTAAATATTAGACATTTTAAACAAACACTGTACAATTTGTTAGTTAGTAAATGTTATTACAACACAGAGGAATATTTAGCAGATAATCTTAAAGTGCAATATATAGAATAAGTTAATTATCTATGTATAAGTTAGAATAATTTAACAAACATATTAAATATGGAAAAATGTACCCATTAATATTGCATGCCATAATGGTATGTTACAGCGCACGTTTTATTGTATATTACCATCTTATGTTATTTCTTTACCTGTAACATTGCAATAAATATATTTGAATTTGAATTTGAAAAATTATTTCACCATTAGAATGCTGCATTATCCCTGAGTAGCGCAGGCTACATAATTTTCCAGAATTCCCACGGGAACGAAGACCCGGGCAGAATGCTAGTACTTACTAAAATGAAAGGTCAAAAGAATTAAATAAACATTCCTTCTAAAACAGCCAAGTATAGTTTCACGCGAGCCTAGTTCAATGAAATAACTTTAATTAAAGTTATGTAGCACAACATTGCAAACTTAATGTCATTGCCTAGCACTAAAACGAGTATTAACGTAAATTTCGAGGACAGTTTTACGGTTAACTTTCATTTTATTGACGTATTAACGTTAACTACGTTTAATGAATTTTAATTAGAGCTATGGGTTTCCAAATATTGCCGTTTGGTGATCGGTTGAGAATAATACCACCCCATCTCTTTCCGTGGGTGTCGTAAGAGGCGACTAAGGAAACACAAATGAGACCTGCCTCCTAGTAATCCATCCCAGGCAACGACACTTAATTTTTTTTCTGAATCTGAGGTGTCGTCCTTGCGGTGTGGTAGGCTCTGTAAAGGGCCGTCTGGTTCGCCACCCTCTTACCGAAGTCCGACGCCAAACAGCTTGCTGTGTTCCGTCGGTGCGTGGGAGTACTAGTGCCTGTATAGGCATTTTCTGGGTTAACTCGCTCCATCGTCGACCTCATCTTTGATATTTATGGTCAAGATTGAGGTCAATAGTTGGCCCATATTATAATTTAAAAAAAAGTTATTTAGGCAAAGGGTTACATTTTAGAATAAAACATTCCTTAAAGTCAAATTCATTAAGAAATTCAATAGAATAAAAATAACTCTAACTCTTTCTGTTCTTCTTCGTATCGTGAAGGTATAGTCAAGTGTGTGGCGAACTTGGCTAACCCTGGTGTCAGAGTTTTCAAACCGCACAATGGCCTCTGACTTGGTTTTAACGACTGTTGTCTATCAACGTGCCCTCCGAAGCACGAAAACGCTCGTGATAAATTGCTACTTTAGTCACCCATCAGGGTCCCTGCCTCTGTGTACGTTGCTTAACTTCACTGATCCGTTGAGATCAGCGAGAGCCACTGGGCTACGACTGTCATAATCATAAACTATATTTACCAATTTTTCGAATTAATTAAATCGTGATAATTTTCCAACCATTTTTCCATCATTCATAAGTTTGCAACAAACTTGTTTTTGTAGTCTATGGTCCATATTAAAGAACGCGACTAACGCCCTGAAGTATAGATCAAGGAGACTCCTGATCTATACTTCAGTATTGATTGTCTTTTTTTCTTACTATCAAAATGATAAAGACGACTGCTATTTAAGTATAGATCAGAGTCTGAGTCGCGTTCTGTAATACGGACCTTACTTAGACTCTGATCTATTGTATATTGAGAAAAAGAACATTTTGATAGTTAGAGAAAAAGATAATCAATTTTAATTATAGATTAGGACTTGAGTCTCTACGGGCCTAATTGTATTTATTTAATAGACATAAAATTAGGTTCGAAGCAGCAAAAAATAAGTGAGCAAGTAGGATATATAGCGCTGATTAGTTCCATTCCAAACCAGTAGATGGCGCAGCGTGTATTCTACAACGCGGTATCGTTTGTCTCCGGCCGAAAGTATAAGAATGGGCGCGTCTACGTTACGTATCAGACACACACGAATATACAAACCCGAAATATCGGTTCGCCGATAAATCTTTTTTTTAGAGCGACTGTCGTGCCTTCATTGTCACTGACGTCCGATTGATATTATGTTTAAAAGGCATCGGATGAATTTGAATTGTCCGATAATATACTGAGCTGAGATCCCAGGGTCGCACCAGACCTTACTTATTTTCTCAGTAACCAAAAGTGTGGGAATGGTATGTTATTAGCAATAAATGATTGAGTAGTGCTAATATGTACCATTAACATAGCCTGGGCCGACGGCCATTTTTCAGCTACCAAGTTCTAAAGGTACTTCCAAAAATCACTCACTTGTTTTCTTATAGAATAGAATATAATTAATAAAATAGGTATTACAATTAATAATCAACACCGCCATACTCTCCGTCGGCTGCAATTTCTGCCAGACGGTTTACAGCTTGCAAATAAATTATGCGATTGTACCTACACTCTGAACCGTGATTTTTTTATATGATGTCCAGGGAACTGTAACAATACTTTTTATAGCACCAAGACTTCAAGACAAGTGAGTAATTTTTTGAAGTACCTTCAGAACCTGGTAGCTGAAAATTGGCCGTCAGCCCAGGCTAGCAGGTATTCATATGTTAATAGTACATATTAGCACTACTTTTTCCCACACTTTTGGTTAATGAGAAAATAAGTAAGGTCTGGCGGCCCTGGGATCTTGGTCTATAATATCACTAGCTGATGCCCGTAACTTTGTTTGCGTGTTAATTTAGATTTTTACATAAAAAAGTTTTTTCCCGCTAACTCCTGTTCCCGTGGGAATTTTGCAATATCCTGTTGCAACTAAGCTTTAAGTTTACTAAGGTACCTGCATGCCAAATCTCAAGCGTCTAACTTAAGCGGTTTAAATTTTTCACACAAAAGGATTTTCCCGCTAATTCCCGTTCCCGTGGGAATTTCGGGAATTCCTTTCTTAGTGCACCTCTACGGTACCTAAGCTACGTCCCTTCCAAATTTCAAGTGCCTACGTTTAGCCGTTTAGGCTGTGCGTTGATATGTCAGTCAGTCAGTCAGTAAGTTTCTCCTTTTATATATTTACACTGGGCGTCAAAAATAAGTAGTACACTTTTCAAATTGCAATTACTCCTAAACTATAGTAGTTACACTTATGAAATAAAAAGCAGTTTATAGTAAACTTAACGAAGTTTATTAAAGTTATATTTTATTTGGCATGAATAAAGTTTCAAACTTAAAATTAAGATAAATACTAAAAAGTATCAATTTTTAACGATATGTCAACCACTTAATTTTCACGTTTTGGAACTTTTTCACAATTTAATAACTTGTGTTGCCGCCTCGGGCTCTAATTACAGCTTGGATCCGGTTTGGCATGCTGAACACTAAGTTTCGGAGGCGGTGTTGGGGAATATTTTCCCATTCTTCTATCAGCGCATGTTTTAGAGCCCTGAGTGTGGCAGGAGGTGGACTGCGCCTTCTGACTAGCCTCCCAAGCTCATCCCAGGCGTGTTCAATCGGGTTGAGATCTGGGCTTCTCGATGGCCAAGCCATCAAGTTGATGCCAACCTCCTGAATGTACTCTTGTACGTGGTGAGCAGTGTGTGGCCGGGCGTTATCATGCATTAGGATGGCTCCATCACCCATATTTATTAAATATGGCCCTGCATACTCGTTGAGGATCTCCGAGGCATATCTTTCACCAGTCAAAGTCCCATTTTCTATTACCACAAGCTCTGTGCGACTCTCTGAAGAGATACCAGCCCATACGTGTACAGAGCCCCCGCCATATTGGACTCTTTCCGAGATACAAGCTTGAATGTATCGCTCACCGGGTCGTCTGTAGACTCTCCGCCGTCCATCTGAAGTGTATAAAGAGAATCGAGACTCATCTGTGAATAAAACTCTAGCCCATTCTTCTTCGCCCCATTGTACGTGTTGACGGGCGTAGCGTAGTCTTGCTACGCGATGCTCTGTCTCAAGTTTGGGGCCATTTGCTGGTCTTAGAGGCTTCAGGTTAGCTTCAGCAAGTCTTCTTCTCACTGTACTCTCACTGATGTAGTCTGTTCGGGTCCGAAGAAGCTGTTGCTGAACCTCAACTGCATTAAGGTGTCGATTTCTTAACACAGTGGAAACAATAAAGCGATCTTCTCGGGTACTTGTGCACCTGGGTCTGCCATTACCTCGTCTCCTTAGATAGTTTCCAGTCTCTTCGTACCTTTGCTTTACTCGCTGAACCGTTCTTAAAGTTACACCCACCCTCCTTGCAGTACGACGCATACTGATGCCCACTTCGAGAAAAGCTAAGATTCTTGCACATTCTTCTGGTGAAAGAGGCATGATTAGTCAAATTTACTCTCTGAAGATACCTATGCTTTTCAATTACAATTGCTTTATCAGCAGCGAATGTGTCAAACACAAAAATCCTAAGTAAGACAACACCTTTCAACAGTTTAAAAAAAGTGTTTTTATTTATTCGTTTTTTTTAAAGTCAAGCATTATAAGTTCTTATAATGCATGAAGTTTTTATTGAATAAGATTAAATTTTCTTTTTAACCTTTTTTGTTTCAAAGGTCTAAGTTTTATAGTTTGGGAGAAATCGCAATTTTAAAACTGTACTACTTATTTTTGACGCCCAGTGTAGATTCGAAAAGAGTAGGCAGTCTGCGAAGTAGTCACTTTGAGTAGTAGGCTGAATGAGAAATAGGACGTTTGCAAAGTAATCTAGTTGCGAAATAGTTACTTTGAGAAGTAGTCGGAATGAGAAATCGGCTATTTGCTAAGTAGACCCTTGGTGCCGGATCACTTCAAAGGCCTATAATAAAGGAGGCTCATGTCTTTAATTATATTTAAGTATTGATGGTCTCTTCCACTATCAAAATGACCCAGACGACTGCTACTTAATACGTTGACCGCCATGTGTATCCTTTTGGAAACACAAGGTGCCACCTCCTGAGCCCATGTGTATCCTTGGACACACGGGCAGTGCTTCATTGAGAGGCCAGTGTTTCCAGCTGGATACACGTTTTAGTACATTTTATTATGGAATCAGATTGGGCTGGCCTCCATGGTTGTTTCAGTCCAAGTGGGTTCTCTGTACGACTTACAGGTCGAAAATTATGGCAAAGAAAAACGGCAATTTACCAAAAGTTAAGTCCAAAATATGAAAAACACTGTTTTTGTGCTTGTGTTAAGTATAGATCGGTCTGATGTCCGTATTACAAAACGCGACTGATCTATAGATACTTTAGTAGCAGTCGTCTTCGTCATTTTGTAGTGAAAGAAAGAGACAAACAATACTTAATTATAAATCAAGATTAGACTTGAGTCTCCTTCGGGCCTAAAAATCGTTTAATTGTTACATACATAATAATTTTCCACGTCAAAAACGTAAGAGTCACCGACTTCAATCCCAAAAAGAAAATTTTTTCGAGAGTTTCCCTCAATTTCTTCAGGATTCCACAATCAGATCCTGGTTTCCTTACCATGGGACCACCCTTGGAATACTCCCTTTCCAACAAAAAAAAAACAAAATCGGTTCGTAAACGACGAAGTTATCCGCGGACATATATTAAAAAATATATATACGGTCGAATTGAGAAACCTCCTCCTTTTTTGAAGTCGGTTAAAAAATACAAATCTTTCCTCTTTATAATATTAGTGTGGAATAAAGTTCGCCACACACTTGGCTATTTAGAAACAATTTAGCACATTACTAGAGCCTACGAGAAATCGCTCGTAGGCTAGTGGCTCTCGTAGATCTGAACCTATCAGTGAGGTCAAGCAGGTTACTTCATGGGTGATCAGAGTGGCTATTTATCTCGAGCATTTCCGTACTTTAGAGGGCACGTTAAGCCATCGGTGGGGGCTGTTGTCGATTGACTACAGTCGTTAAACCGTGTCAGAGGCCATGGCGGTTTGAAAACTTAAAACTAGTCAATATCGGCCTTCGCCACGTAGTATATGTAAAGAATTTCGTCTATAACAAAGACAAAATTCTTTTACGCCTCTCATGGACCCAGATCTGCTGGAAGAAACTTCTTAAAGACATAAGCTGCGCCTTTTGTGTTCATTTTTCTATTTGTCTGCTTACATATTTGAAACTAGTTTTCCGCCCGCGGCTCCGCCCGCGTGGACTACAGGGTATATCGTGCCCAACTGTGGGATAAAATGTAGCCTATGTCCTTTTCCAGGCTTTAATCTATCTCTGTACCAAATTTCATCAATCGGTTCAGTAGTTTAGGCGTGAAAGACGGACAGACAGACAGAATTACTTTCGCATTTATCCCTACTAATATTATAAATGCGAAAGTAACTCTGTCTGTCTGTCTGTCTGTCTGTTACCTTTTCACGCCTAAACCGCTGAACCGATTTTGATGAATTTTGGTACAGAGATAGATTAGAGCCTGGGAAAGGACATAGGCTACATTTTATCCCACAGTTGGGCACGATATAACCTGTAGTCCACGCGGGCGGAGCCGCGGGCGGAAAGCTAGTAATATTATAAAGTAATATAAAGTAAGGAATAAGTATTGGTTATGTGTATAATCTATATCTTCTATATCTATATATATAAAAGAAAATCGTGTTTGTTACAACACTTATAACTCAAGATCGGCTGAACTGATTTTGATCAAATTTGGTATGGAGGTAGCTGATACCCTGGATTAACACATAGGCTACATAATTTTCCGAAATTCCCACGGGAACGAAGTCCCGGGCGTAAAGCTAGTAAATAAATAAAAGCATGTTTCCACTGGCTATAATTAGGTATGTACACCGTTATACTAAATGCTATGTATATATTGGGTGGTATAAATAAAGCAGTAATTGAAGGTACAAGAGAATTCACTCTGGGCGTCAAACCCAGACCCCGTCGGCTTTGTGAGAGGTGTTCGACGTGTTTAGCCACTGTGGTTTGAACTAATGAGAGAATTTTCAGAGGTATTGATATTGCAGCACAACGTGCGCTCTTGAACAAAACCTCAAGGAGCATTTACCTATTAGGTACTAGTGTAGGAATCCTACGCTATAAGTTGGTAACACTGCCTCGCTCTCTTTTTAAAAATATCTCTGCACCGTTCTGATCAATAAACATTGTAAATTCATTTTTTTTGATTTTTATTGGCAAAGCCACGTCAAGCTGCATCCACCCTAAAGAGAAGCTGCTACAACTAGTATGCATTATCCTTTTAGGCTACACGTTCCTTTGGCTCACTCGCAAGTAGATTGGAAAAGATCCTCTCGTGATATAAGTCCGCCTTTGTACATACGAAAGCACATAAGGCTATACATGTTGACCTTGACGTTGCCCTTATGTCACTCGTAATAGCGCCGGTATTCATAGTGCAAATGTGTAACCTGGCTTGCTTGTCTGTACCATGAATTTACGTAATATTACACTGTTCATTACAATGACGCACCTCACCGTGATTGTTCGACTTTTTACCTCCAAATTCACAGTATCAAAGAAACGTCTTGCAAAACGGAAGACCAGCGTTGTAACTTTTCCGAAACCACAACTATGCTGAGTTGGGGGCCCGTTGGCGTCATTAGATTGTAAAATGTCTACCAATGTATAATCACGTAAACAAAATTAATATAATATAATAATAATATAATCACAAAATACGCTATATGCTGATGAAGTTTGTATGGGAACTCAATTTTTTTTTCCTATTTTGACCTATGTTCCTTTGAAAGTTGTTCAGTTTCATGGACTGATTAACCACCCGAGATGTTGAAAGAGGTTTACCTAAAGCCCTGTATAAACTTTTTTTCTTTTTTTTTTCTTTCCTTCTCAAATTACGAATAACGACGTTGCACTCGCAAGCACCACTCCAACTTGTCATCTCTCCTTAGTTTCCATCTCAGTGTTACGACCGACATATGTGGGTTGACGCCACGTGATGCGGGGTTTAACCGAAATTGACTGTAATTATATCGTAGAATCGATACTTGAATGTGCCAGGCAAATTGTACAATTCGCCTGTTCTACGCCAGTCATATCGAATATTAAACTAACAAACAAACGGCTAGTTCTGATTTATTTATATGTTGTTAGGACCACTACCAGTATCGTATATCCAAGTTTGCAGCTTCGAAAGACCTATGCTAATGCTAATTTTCTGAGATTTTAGGTAAATTACTAGGGAAATCGCAAAATTTTTTGCACTTTTTTTGGTTAAAAACATTATGTGAAACGAAACATATTGTTTGTTTGAGATTTGGCACAGTTTTTTTTTTAAATTTCATTTTTTTTGGAAAAAAAAAATATATATTTTGTTCTTTTTTGGTTAGTACAGAGCTGGTTCTCGCAATTTTGTTCTACTTTAAAAACGTATACATTTTAATTGTAAACACATACTTTAGGATTTATATTGAGAATACTACATATAAAAAGTGAGACAATTTCGCGGTTTTTCGAGTGCTTCAAAGTTAGCACAGATCTTTCGAAGCTGCGAACTGTACGATACTGGTAGTGGTCCTAACAACATATATTAAAATCAGAATTACCCGTTAGTTTGTTGGTTTAGATATTTCTCGTCTTAAATATGATATGACTGGCGTATTTGGCACCTTTATTTGAAGACCTGCGCTTTGCCGAAAAAAAAAAGATAATATTTGTCATTATTTTATGTTAAGAAGTGATGGGCTTTCAGTCTTTTGCCCATTGTACAGCTAAACCCTAGCGCCGCACTTCCTTCTTCCTAAAGTATGCCGGAAAGAGTTGGCAGCTGGCACATTGTATGTTTTCCTTACACTGTTAGTCCTGCGTGTAAATGATCTACAGACGTATGTGACATGAACATTAGTAAATTGAGTTTTAATGGAGTAGAGAAAATGTCTAAGCATATAGGTTTTAGGCTTCTTCTTCTTCTCGTGTAGGTACAGTCAAGTGTGTGGCGAACTTGTCTAACCTTGGTGTCAGAGTTTCCAAACCGCACAATGGCCTCTGACTTGGTTTTAACGACTGTAGTCAATCTACAACAGCTGGGACCGACAGCTTAACGTGCCCTCTGAAGCACGGAAATGCTCTTTATAAATTGCAACTTTGGTCACCCATCAGGTACCCTGCCCTTGTGTACGTTGCTTAACCCCACTGATCGGTTCAGATCAGGGAGAGCCTCTAGGCTACGAGCGCTTCGTTTTTAGCGAACGTCAATGTTTTACGGGTTTTAGTTAACGATTCCGACTCGCACTTGGCCGATTTATTTTATTATGCATCTTTCTAGAATTAAACAAGCACCCAAAGATTGGAACTTCAAAAACTCGGTCACCCAAAACTCCGTGAAAGGAAAAAAATCTCAACTCGAAACATCTTTTTTTCATTTTAATAACTCGCAAGACCGGCCCCGGCTTCAAACTCGGCTTAAAGACTCTTTTCGCTCGTTAGCGCTTTACAAAAAGAAAAAAATCAAACTGTACAAAACCCATAGACTTAGGTTTACACTGGCGTATAGACAGCGAATGTGTGCAAGAGAGAAGAAAATTCTTTACTGAAATACGACAAGATAGAAAAATCTCTCTTGAAATTAAAAATGTTGTACAACCCACGATATGCATCGCTTATAACTCTTAAACGGCTGGTCAAATATAGCTAAGAACCATCTCGATACTTTTCAAACAAAAAAAAACATTGAAATCAGTCCATTCGTTTATGAGGCACGATGCCACAGACATACACACAGATACACACGCCAAACATAAACCACTCCTCTATTTTTGTCGGGGTTAAGAAGGAAAACAAATCAGTTTTGAAAGAGACGGAGGTATGTTCTGGCACGCTATCTTTGAGGTTCTGTGATTTTTTGATTATTTTTGTGCGATCTTAGTTACCTTAAACTTAAACCAACTTTAAAACAAAACCATCAAAATAATCAATAGAATAATTTTCCACGTTAAAAACGTATGAGTCACCGACTTCAATCCCAACAACAGTTCGCACAAAAGTAGATAACTAGTATTTTTTGCAGACTACAATGCCTATTAGCAGACAAACGAAAATGTCACTCATTTATTTAGATGATGATGTTCTGATTTGTGTTTTTTGTTTTTGTTTATTTTTTTAAAAGCGCTGAATCATTTTCGATAAAATTTATATGGGACCACCTTTGGAGTATATTCTTTCGAAACAAAAAATAGTTTTGAAAATCGGTCCATATACATTTAAATATATATTTTTTTAAATACATACAGTCGAACATAGAACCTCCTCCTATTTTCAAGTCGGTTAGAAATAAGAATAAGCACCCACGTCCAATCAAGACCACCCAACAAAGATGGAGGTTTTCAGTTCCAATGTTTGTTGTTTATTAGGTATTAGCAAATATTACTGTATTGCAATGAATTCATTGCTTGTTCTTACCTACAAGTGGATTGGATGTGGTTTAAATCAAATAAATAATTCTTACTTGATACTTGACAAGTCTAAATTGTACTTCTTATCGTGTAGGTTATAACATCTTAGCGTTACAAAATCGCCATCCTTACCTATTAGTATTGACCCCTGCTGATCAACGGACGAAGCTCTGACGTATTACAAACCGTAAAAGATTTTTTACTTGATATTGACGACTTCGCAATGCTCTATTTTAATCTCCAATTAAAAACTTGAGACGGATTTTTGAAACGATAGAATTCCAATTCGCATACGAATTAACAAGATTCGCGTGAGAATCTCATAAAAATCTTGTCAATTCGTATGCGAATTGAAATTGTATCGTTTCAAAAATATATCTCCTGTATCCTTAGCAAAACGATTGTGGATGCATATATTACCAATAAATTAAAGTAAGTGGCAAACTTGACCAAGAATTTTCGAACCATCTTGTCAAAATTAATAACTCGTTTTTGAGCGATCAGTTCATCTATATGCCAGTATAATCCGAAGTCTATGACAAAACCCAAAGCCGAAGTAATAATAGAACCCTTTAGGGTCGCGGGCGAAGGTTTTGGAAAAGTAATTTTGGGATCCTTCTATGCGTGTGTGATGAATAGGGTGAATTTATATCGCCGGATCTTTAGGATAAAATGTTATAAACAAGTCCAATCTGTTCAAATCTCTTTGAAGGGTTTAATTATGTAAGTGACAAACTTACTCAACCTGCAGCTCAAGCCTAACGTGAAAATAATGATGTCAAATATCGGCCTTTTCTTACTTTAATATTGAAATTGCAAGAACAAAAGACTTGGCTTCGGCCTTTTTACCCTAAGATCTGCAAAATGTTTAATGAAGAACATTTTTTAAGGAAGATGAAAATAAAAGATGACAGCCTGTATGGTTCTTAACCTTTGCCTGCCGCAAGGCGAATAATAAAACCTCAGCAGGCCTAAGATAATCGCAGTGGCGTTATGTCATGGCATGTCGATAAAATATCTCGTGTCGTCTTCTCTGTCACGAACCTTAGCATGAACGATATGAGAGAGATACATCTCGTCGCGACAAAATTTATCTCATGACTAGATGTCAAAGTTGAAGTTGTTTTTTATTTTAAGGCTCCGATGTTGGGTTGGCCAAATTCTTTCATTCTTTTTAGACCATATGTGGACGCGATTTATGAATAAAAAAGGAAAATTCATAGACTTTTCACATAAATGACGCCACTGTCAGTTTTTACCCGACTGCGCGACGCAAAGGAGGGTAATGTGTTTATCAGCCTATCTATGTACGAGTATTATGTATGTAATTGGCCAGAAATTATATGCAGCACAAGATATCAAATTAACAAAGTACTACCTATAAGTTATACTTAAGTACTAAAGTCATTAAAGTATACAGCAGATGTTTGTGTAGTAGCAGATGTTTGTTCTCGGGTCATGGGTGTTTGTGTTTGTCTTTGTGTATTCCAAGGGACCCACGACACAAGGGAAAACCTTGGTGTGGGCCTTTGAGTGTGTAGCGTTTATTTTTATTTATTTATACAGGGCTTTAGGTAAATCTCTTACAACCTCTCGGGTGCTTAGTCAGTTTATGAAACTGAACAACTTTCCCAGGGAACATAGGTCAAAATATGAAAAAAAAATTGAGTTCCCATACAAATTTTATCAGCATATAGCGCATTTTGTATGGGATCTCAATTTTTTTTTTGTATTTTCACCAAGTTCCTTGGGAAGTTTGTTCAATTTCATGGACTTATTAACCACCCGAGAGGTTGAAAGAGATTTACCTAAAGCCCAGTATAGTACTAAAGTGATTAAAGTATATTGATGTTAGATAAATAGGTATTGAAATCCGCAGCCTAACTTTAAGTGGGCTAGGAGACCATTCCCGTTTTTGGGCTCTAGGTCTATTGTGAGCCTAGAGATTATAAACTGAGCCATAGGCTTTGAAATTCGCCACAAACTTTGGAATTCTGGGTATTCTATGTCGAAGGGGTCACAAATGTCTCTAATGCGCCTTCGCTCATTTTTTCTAGCCTGACGCCTTCCGTAAAGGCTTATCATATAATTGTGATAAGGGATCGCCATGTCCGACTCCACTTCCAGTCACTTATCCACCTTAGAACAAACGTTCGATTTTCCTCGACCGGGAAGGGCTCTCTTTTTCATGTGGAAAAATTTGTCACGTTCAAAATCGAGCACGCCATAATATCACATATCCATCTGTCAAGACCCGACAAAAATGCGTTTCATGTTAGGGTTTGATGACAAAACTATCTCACGTGGCTAATTTGACCGAACGACATGCCATGACATGACAAAAATGAGTTTATGTTAGGGTCCGACGAGAAAACGACAAAAAGTCACGTGACCGTGTGATACGGCGTGTGATAATTATGGCACGGCGATCATCTTAGCTCTGCAGATTAATGAAATCCATTCTGTCCGATAGATGAAATCTTGATGACGTCACACCGTACTACCCAAAACGTCATTCCGACTCCTAAGGACTCCTATCCATGCTACCAAATAAGAAAGGCACTTTAAATATTCTACGATGGCAATATTGCCAACTTTTCAATTTGGTCGCGTTATCACTTGCGTCGGTATACACAAGTTATACATACAGTTAGGATGGTAATGAGATTTGCTGTTTAAAAACAGATTTCGTAAAGTTTGTGGTGTGTTGGTGTACCAGAACAGGGACTGAGGACGAGGAAAATGTCCTGCATCGTGCGCGGTTGCAGATCGCATTCTGGAAACAAAGAAAACTCCCGTGAAAATATTAGTTTTGACGAGCATTTGACACTTTTTTGACAGTTAGGGCTGTACGCGGCATGAAATCGACGCAGTGATAAAAATATTGTCTTCTTGTTTCTTCGTCCGTAAATTTTCGTTTGAGTAACCAGGATAGCATTACAGTCGTAGGTTCCTGTAAGAATAGACTTCATCTATCGGACAGAATGGATTTCATTAATCTGAGAATAAAACAACAAACAACAATCAAAAAAGTGTCAAAATGACAACGATAAAGGGCGAGTGAAAGTGAAGTTTTTTCTTCATTGGAGTGGCGTGAAGCGCGAGTTCGTCGTGGGCTGTGCTAGCTATGCTGTCATAAAGAGACTACCAACAGTTAAAATACGTACAAAACGTTATTGTTATATAATATATATTTTTAAGATTTTTGCCGTTGAACAGTAGATAGAAAAACTGTGAACAGTTCATCCGGTATCAATGGTACTTACAACAGCATGGTACCTACCGCAATAAATATTCGCTCGTAATTGGAACCCGATACACTACTTTCAAGACTAGGGCTTATGTCTAACTCACAAATATTTAAAAAATATTAAGAAACCTGTTATTTTGAAAAATAAAAAACTTTTTTTTTATTCTGAACAACTTTCAACGTTCAGAACAATCATAAAAACTGTGAATATAAAGTAAACGTGAAAATACTTTGAAAACTTTAGAAAATTATTGAAAAAGGGAGTGTAAATAGCTAATACAGGGTTTTAGAGAGAGCTAGCAATTCTGCGTTCAAACCACCTTTCTGAATGATTTCCTGATGATAATAAGTCATTGTTTTAATCGTGAAATAAAGTATATTGTATTGTATAGTAAGCTGTAGTGACAGATTACTATACAACCCCCGAGAAAAAAGAGGGGTGTTATAAGTTTGAAGTGTGTACTTGTAGGTCTGTTGTCTATCTATGGCATTGTAGCTACTGCACGAATGGACCAATTTCGATGCGAATTTTTTTGTTTAACCCTCGGCATACCAGGTGAAAATTTGTAACATGCCATACAAGGTGGGGTGTGACATACCCTAACAAAATGGTCGCTGTAATCAGATAGGAATAGGGGTACTGAATTATTATTGCATATTTCTGAAATTGAACATAACCTGAGTAGCACTATATCAAAAAAAATGAAATAGATTAAATGGTTTATTGAAAAAGGGTAGCGAAAATGCCATCTTCTGACTACTAATTTAGACTTGAAATTACCCTAAGAATTGATAATTACCAATGTTTATAATTAAACTGACTAAATTTAAAAAAAATTGAACAACGATGATACATCTTTAAATTTTTACTACAATCTCGAGGTAGGAGTTCTATAGTTCGCCACAATTGCATTTTGTATATGCTCAACTAACAACAACTCTAAACAAAAACGCATCTAGAGCCCTAAAAAACGCACGCACCACTAAACTACTGATACTTGCCAGTGTAAGAACGTCGCAACTCCAGCTACTGAGAGCTTCAGATTCCGCGCACGAAAATTTTTGAAAATATATCGATTTTTCACCGCCTGGGGTTTATTACACCCCACCTGGTATGCGGAGGGTTAAAAGCTGGTGCAATCCAAATGGTTTTTAGCTATATTTGATCGAAATTGGTTCAACGCCGTTGATTAGAGGAGTATTCCTGTACGGAAATAGTTACAATCTCCTTGCACTACTCGTATCACTGAGCAATTGAACAGCAGAGAATCGCTGTCCTGTTCCGACAAAAATCAAAATTTTACGAGTTTTTCCATTCTATTCTGCTGTATATTTTTTTAATGTAATTACAAAACGTAAAATATAAAAAAACCAGTAACATTCGACACATTTTAAAGCTTTACGGCGTGGTGCGGTGCACCGGGCTCGCAATAAAAGGAAAAGTACTTCCCCCCGACTTGAAATAGTGTCATTTGAAGATGCAGTTCTATAGAATAGGTAGCTCTAATAACAAAGTTGTAAGACAGGAACTGAATGGCAGCTCTACGTTTAATACGAACTTGGAGCACTGTCAGCACCTCTTGATATTGAGAAGATGTGGCCAAGAGTGTGTCGGGGTCCACTAAGTTAGGGTCCGTCGAGAGAAATTCACTGCGATTTAGTAAGCCGTGGTAATTTAGTAAGCTATGCTTAGTCTTATTTGGGGGTTTGTATGTATGTATGTATGTAAATCCTTTATTGTAGAATAAATATTATTACAGGAGCAAAATATGGTACTTAAAGTTAGAATACAACACTCAAAAGTAAATTTATTCGTTTTTGTTTATTCGTTATTAAACACTCAAAAGTAAAGAAAATATTTTTTGACAATGTTTTGTCAAGTACAACTGTACGTTAAGGTGTCCTTATATCACTGAAAGTATTCTTTTTCGAGCAAACCTTCATATTTTACGAATTTGCGTAAGCTAGTCTACTTTTTAAAATTTAAACAAAAAAAAACTATCCTTAGAGCGTCTATAAATCCAGATATACTTCGATGTAAAAGTGAGCCAGTTCGACCGTTATTAATATTATGAGTTTAGGTTTACTGAATAAGGAACGTTTTTTTTGTGGCCCGGGCTGGAAGTGCTTGGAATTGCTCGAAGAACGGATGGGTTGAAGCTCGTAGCTTGATGAAAAATTTGAAGGGTCAGTATGGGAGCCATCCAGTAGATCTCGGAATAATATATTTTACCATGTTAGTAATTTTGTTCCCCGTGTTGTACACTTTTGCCCGCTTCAAATAAATTTCTCTGTAGTTAGGTTAGCTGGAAGAGAACTCATTTTGAGTTAAACTCGCCATTGTGTATCCTGTTCTCTGTAAAATGTTTGTTTTAATTTTTGTGTACAATAAAGTATAAAATAAAATAAATAAAGGAACTCTAAAAATTGCCAGTAGCACTTCTAAGTGGCTTGCGGCCCGTCAGCTGTCGCCCTGTCTACTCCATTCACGGATGAATGGCGCGGAGTCCGACCGACCAAGGAAACTCAGCTCTGAAATGTTCACTTAATTTTTTCTTCGCCTCATTGAACATTGCATTTGGGTGCTTTAAAACTGACTGTTATGAAAACACGTTTTTTTTATTTATTTATTATAAAATGGGTTAATCTTGCCCATAAGGTCAAAGATGAGGTCGACAATGGAGCGAGTGAACCCAGAAAATGCCTATAAAGGCACTGGTACTCCCACGCACCGACGGAACACAGCAAGCTGTTTGGCGTCGGACTTCGGTAGGAGGGTGGTCGCGAACCAGACGGCCCTTTACAGAGCCTACCACACCGCATGAGACGACACCTCATATTCAGAAAAAAATGAAGTGTCGTTGCCTGGGATGGATTACTAGGAGGCAGGTCTCATTTGTGTTTCCTTAGTCGCCTCTTACGACACCCACGGAAAGAGATGGGGTGGTGTTATTCTCAACCGATCACCACACGGTTAAAATAAAAACACTTGTATGTTATAATAATTATCAAGGGGAATTAAGTCCTGGGAAGGCATGCGTAGGTAGGACCAAAGCCAACACGTAGTGGCACGTTCAATAGACAATGTTGAGTTGACACCGACTGACGATTATGCCAGTTAACACAAAAAAGTGCATCTTTTTTTATTATAATTAAGAATGGGTTCGCTCTTGACCACAATCTAGCTCAGGGCAAAGATGCGGTCGAGGATGTAGCGAGCTCACCCAGAAGAAGCCTATTCACTCGTACTCGTCTACAGAAAGACAACACCCGATCAGGGTAAGATCCTTTATTATTATTATTTGTCTGGATGAAGGTATAGGATCCTGTAAAGCCTTAAATCTCCATGTAATGAGTGATAGGTTTAGGTTAGGTTAGGTAAGGAAATTAAGGTCACTCAATTTATTTCGTATTTTCAATTCATAAAATAAATTGCGTAGATATTTTTTTTAATATAAAAATATTAAAACATAATTCTGCATAGACGCATTTGATCGTACTTTGTCGAAGGTCTGTACGCTTCTGTTCTTTCGTTCTATCGCATAGCGTCAGTACTTCCTTTACGGCTTATTACTATACTCTTTGGTCAGCACGGAAGAGGCAGAACGAAATCGACATGATAGCTCGACTGGAGATACAAACTATTCGGCCGACGACGTCACCTACAATGTACGGTGTGCAAAATGATAAAATATCGAAAAATATATACAAAGATATAGCATCTTTGTTACGGATACGTGTCTCGACTTTCTTTCGATATTTTATCATTCCGCACACCGTATACCGTACACAGAAGATGACGTCGTCGGCCCAGGTCTCAAGTTGACTCGCACGGGTTATATTCAAGTAGTTTAGAGTTTAAAAAGTATATGAGGAACTCTAGAAATAGCAGCAGCTTTTCTCATCGACCATTTTATATGAGTGCAGCTGCGAGGCAGGCACCTGTCTATTCCATTCACGGGTGAATAGAGCTGAATGCGAACGAATGAAAAAATAAAGTTGAAATGTTTACTTTATTTTCTATATTTGCAAGTCGAGGGTCAAAGAGGCCAAAATAACATGACTTGACAACATAAAGGCATGGACAGGCGTCGGCACGGTGGAAGACCTATTCCGTTTGACGAGAAATGGGCAGAAGTACGCCGAGCTGACTGCCAACTTCCAGTGATGGAGTGAAACGTGAAGAAGAAGCTTATGATATAATTCAAAAATAAAATCTGCTTTAGCGCTTAAATCATATATTAAAAAATTTAAGGTCCTGACTCACTGGGCCATTTTTAATTCGAACGGCACGGCACGGATGACAGAATTTGTATTACCATTGCCTTCTATGTTCCCAGCTTCTAGTATCACTAGTGCATAGGAGGCATTGGTTATACAATTTTACCGTGCCGTTTTCGTATTATAGAAAGGCCCACTGACTCATCAACACCTAGCCCAAACTATTGGGCCTAGAAAGTTGAGATCTGGCCGAAAGGTTTCTTTTATAACGTAGGTAAAGAATAAGGAATGATTTTACGAAATTTCCACGAGAACGAAGTGTCGCGCATCCTGTTCCTGTAGTTAATATGTAGTTAAACTTATTAACTTATTAACTCATTCTACTGCCTGCTATTACCGACCTCAATACTGTGACTATTTCCGTGGATGCACACATACAGCCAAAAAAAAAACCACACACACACACAAACACACACACACACAGACACATCATTAGTCTAGGTACTTTAAGTTTCCTTGAAAGTTTGTTTGGTTGAGTTTGGTTAGTTAAGTTTATTTGTCTGTTAAGTACTATAAGTTGTTATGGAAGAGCGGAGTCTCCTGGTACAGGCACATTACTTGCTTAAAAGGAGGCTCCATCCACTGAGCTACCTACAATACTCTGTAAACGAAAATAAACTATTTTTCATTTTTTCATTTTTTTCAATATAATATGGATCGAAAATCACGAAAAGACGAGTGAAAAATTATTTTCAAAAAAAACAAAATTTCTATATTAATACTATTTTTTTATTAATTAATGCAAAAGTAACTTTGTCTGTCGTTATGTTTTCACGTTTACATTTGTCAATTTTGGTATACAGATAGCTTTAATCCTGGGGAAGGAGATCCAGACTTCCTGTCATCCCACTGTTGAGCGAGATAGTACATGTTTTTTTCTTTCAATAAAATACTATGTTTCTGTCTAAGCCAGCAAGGGGTGGTAAAATATACGCTGACTTATACAAAGTAGTAGCCATTGGGCAGACGCGATAACTCCCTAAGTCCAAGATACTTGAAACAGCAATGTACAGTAATGTCACTTTAGTTCAAGTTTCAATTTAAATTAATGATAAATTTTGTAATCAAATGTTTTTTATCAGTCCTTATACGGCACTGGCCTCCCTTCTAGACACATAATCCACTACGCTGTCGCAATTAAGCGTGAAATTTATGAATTTTCCGAGAAGACGCACGGGATTTCGTTCTCGTGGGAATCTTGAAAAATAGTGTCACCTTCTTCTTAACGAGTTCACATAACATATAAGACATAATTTGTAATAAAAAAAAACACTTACCTGTACTGATCATTCAGTTTGATCAGTATTCACATAGTCAGAGAACCTGATGGGTCATCAAAGTGGCAATCAGTATTCACAGGGTCAGAGAACCTGATGGGTGATCACAGTGGCAATTTATTGCGAGAGTTTCCGTGCTTCAGAGGGCAAGTTAAGCTGGCGGTCCCGGCTGCTGTCGATTGACGGTAGTCGTTAAACGAATTTAGAGGTTAGTTAAGTTCGCTATATATTTGATTGTATCTAAGTACACGATAAGAAAGGAAAAAGAGCATAAAACATCCGATGTCTGAAGCTTTAACACAAATGTATAGAACGTTCCTTGGCGTAGCGTCATCGACCAAAATCCTGGTTTATGTTTCATACTATATAATGTTGTATATTGTACCTAGATCGGTCTAAACGTGTTTGGGTTCACGATCGGAGACTGTAACGTATCTTTGCGGCAAAATGCGACACGATACGAATCTGATCTACCGTAGTAAGGAGGAATATATTACTCCCTTCTTCAATTTATTGCCACATTTGAATGTCCTAGAGAAAATATGGCTTTAATAGAATTAATAACAGTGAAGTTTATTTATATGTAGTCTATTACTTCCATGCTGGACTGGAAGTGAAAGAAAAACTTAAAATGTGCCAGCTATTAGCTGGGAAGAGTATCCCAAGTATACAGTAAAAGTATGTAAGTCGGATATGTTTTGCTGTATATTGGGCGAAAGGCTGACCACCTCTCACCATTATACGGCAACTGGTTCCATCTGATAACCCTTACAATTTGTGTCAAACGTGGCATCAAGTAGTCCGCTAGAACCACTTATGCTCTGCCTACCCGTAAGTTTATTTATTCACTCTCATAACAGTGCTTACTTTTAGAAATGTTACATTAATAGTGGAACATTGTGAGAGCCTGGTGTCCAAACTAGACAGAGCCTGTATGACCCATCAAATTTCTACTCGAAACACCGTGGGCTGGGCTCCTTAAAGAGGTAGTAATAATAATTTGCGAAGTACCATATTTAAAGAAATATAACTATTAAGGCGACTACAGCACCCGATAAAGGAATAGTGCCATCTCCGTCTCTCAACAGGCCTGGGCCGGCAGTGCGAACAGTGTCGATACACGAAGTTTACGGACTATGAAAGCGTGCGTGTGTTCGAAAGTTAGAAAAATGAGATTTGTGGAAAGGTAACAGCTTAAATCAGGGGTTCCCAACCTTTTTTTGTCTACTGCCCACTTTAAGAATAAATTATTTTTTAACGCCCCCCTTTTTAAACATACTTAAAAACCGCTAAGTACTTATAACTGATTATTGAAACGCAACTTTATAGTATTCGGACAGAGTATCTTTTATTGAAAATAAAACAAACATAATCAATTCTTATATAAAAACTAATGTGAAGGTTGAATCTGATGCTGTTCAATAAGTTTGTTGATATCAGGTTCCAATTTACTCAAAAACAGCCGCAAGTCGCCACGTTCGGTAACACGCAAACGATTTCTCTTTTTAGTAAGCAGCGTTGCCACAGCACTAAAACCACGTTCACACAAATGGGAATGCTATCAAGAATCGTTGAACAATTGACCACAATCCAGGGTACAATTGCAGGATCGGTGTTTGAAGCCAAAATTCTTGATATCCATTTTTGAACTTGATTTTTATTTCTTCGTTTGTTGTCAATTCTATAAGTTCTTCTTCCAGCTGAGGTGACATTGCTATGTTGACATTTGAAAACGGATCCAACACCCAGTCTGGTATTTCCAAGTTTAAAATGTCCTGGTATCGTTCGGTGAAGTCAATGTGGAGGTTTTCCAAATGTTAACAAGTCGTCGTTACTGCAGGATACTGATAAATTCGGAAAATTGTGAAACTCACGTCTGCCCATATTCTTTTTGTGCAGAAGCAGTTTGGCTGCGAAAGCAGCAACGACATTTTTTGTTTTAACTAAATTTAGTTCATCGCCTTGCAGTTGGAGGTTCATGTCGTTGAACAATTTATACAGGTCTGTCATGTAAGCTATATCATTCTTTGATGTTATGAGCTTGTTGCGCAGTTCTGTATCTTTAGTTTCCAAGAACTCTATCACAGAGTCAAACAGGTTGTAAAATCGAATCAGACAATTGCCTCTTGACAGCCAACGAACTTCAGTATGAAGCAATAAACGGTTGAAATCTTCGTCATTATTAACACAAAGCTGATGAAATAATCTATCATTCAAAGAGCTGCTACGGATTTTATTGACTGCTTTGATGACATATTGCAGTGATTGAAATAGTAGTTCACTTAAGTTTCTAGCAACCAAATGTTGTCTATGAATAACGCAATGTATAGCAAGGACATCTGGAATTTTATTTTTTAAGTACGCTATGAAGCCTTTATGGCGCCCTGTCATAGCCGGAGCGCCATCCGTAGCAACTGATATAATATTTTTCAAAGGAATCTCTTTCTCTTCACAAAACTTTTCCAATGTATTGAATATGGTTTCGCCTTTTGTATCTGTCTCCAAATTTCTGGCAAACAATAGTTCTTCACGTATTTTCTCATCTTTAATAAACCTCACGTAAGATAGCAACAACGCTTCATTAGTTGGTAAAGTGGACTCATCGAGCTGAATTGAGAATTGACTAGTCCTCAGATGATTGCACATTGATTCTTCAATGTTTTCAGCCATTTCATCAATTCGTCTTTGCACAGAATTATTACTCAAAGGAATTTTTCGGATAATATCTGCGGCCGGTTTATGAAGCACATTAGTTATTACTTCCTTTATTGCTGGCAAAATTAACTCTTCTCCGATGTTGTGTGGTTTGCCTTTTTGAGCAATTAACAAAGAGATATTGTACGAAGCTCGAAGTCCGTCGTCATCTTGCTTAGCAGCCGCCGAAAATAGTTTTGATACACTTGGCTGAATATTATGCTTCTTCTCTAGGTCTTGAAAATATGCTACATTCTTGTCTTTCTTATCTGGATGCATTTTATTCAAATGATCTTGCAGTCTTGAAGGCTTCATTGCTTCGTTCGAAAATATTTTTAGACATAGAAGACACAAAGGCGACGACGGGTTTGTGGGATTTTCAATAAATCCGAATTTAATATATTCCGCAGAGTATTGCCGTCTCTTCTTTTTTACTTCCGACATTGTTTTGTTTTGAGAAATACGTAAGTGTTATAATGAAGTACTGCTTATCTATTATGCGCGAAACCGCAAATGAAAATAAAATAAATTTACGTCGTTTATATAGGATTGCATAAGCAGCACGCACCAACCAACGTGCATAAACTCGTTTATCTCATTCGACGCCCAATCGTACTCGACAAGCAAGAACAAGTATTATAGAACCAGCCGATTGATACAGGAATGTACAAATCGGATTATTTAACAAAAACTTGTTAAAACATGATTGCCCGCGGTCTATTATATCGAACCGAGTTTGAGCTATATCTTAATTAATATTAGTTGATGTTCACAAGATGTAGTCGAGAGTCGAGAGCTCAGTCGGTGTCTAAGAGTCTTCCTAGCTAGGTAGATGAAATTATAAATCGACCCCAAAGCCCTACACAACGCCCCCTTTTTTTTCTGGGTCTCTTACCGCCCCCCTTTAGGCCTGCAGCGCCCACAAGGGGGCGTTATCGCCCACGTTGGGAAAGACTGGCTTAAATCGAAAAATGCGTTAACTACTTATCGAGAGTGTTCAATCACGAATATTTTGATAGCAAATTCAAGTTCCTATGTGCACTTTACTATCATTTTTACAGCTTAAAAGATACACAATATTAGTATTTAGAGGTGACTTTGTGAGCTTTTTCTATCGAACCAAAAGTGCTGAATCATGTTTTCAGCAAACCACTTATCTAGTTTATGTCCTGAATATTACCGTAGTATTTTTTTTCTGCGATTTAATGCAGTGCGTCATGCTTATCTACGCATCATAAAATCGTAATTTAGGTGCTGTAGTCGCCTTAAGTCTTGACCTCTATTGGGCCATACAAAAGTCACGATGCGTTTCAAAAGGCAATTCCATTTTGTTGACGTGAAAAACTATAACATTTGTGTCATGATCCATTCTTTAATTTTCCTGGAGTTCTTTTCTCATTCGAGTACGTTATAATGGCACGATGGAACAACAAACAAACTAATGTTATACTTACTTCATTACTAATGATAATTTATTTCAGAACAACAATACGTTCCATATTATCGAGTCACAACATACATTCAAAATAAAACAATGCAATATTACAACACGATAATTTTATGTAACCCAGCATGCAAACTCAAGCGTCACGCCATCGTCGCCAGTCCGATGACGGTAAAACGTCACGTTTACTGCGCGAGGGCACCGTACAAAGGCTTGCTCGCCCTCAGAAGTTGTCATTTCGACACTTTTTAGGGTTCCGTACCCAAAGGGAAAAAACGGGACCCTATTACTTAGGCTCCGTTGTCCGTCCGTCCGTACGTCTGTCACCAGGCTGTATCTCAATGAACCGTGATAGTTGGACAGTTTTTTCGCAGATGATGTATTTCTTTGTGCCCTATAACAACGAATACTAAAAACCAGAATACAATAAATATTTAAGGGGGCTCCCATACAAAAAAGTGTTTTTTTTTTGCTCGTTTTTATATATAAGTCTGTCCGAGGCTGTATCTCACGAACCGTGATAGTTAGACAGTTGAAATTTTCACAGATGATGTATTTCGATTGCTGCTATAACATTAAATACTAAAAAGTAGAATAAATTAAATATTAAGGAGGCGCCAATACAGTGTTTTTTTTCCGTTTTTATAGAGATAATGGTTTTTACAGAGTCCGACTCGCACTTGCCCGTTTTTGTTTGAGCTGCAGGTACTAACATACTTATGTGTGACTTAAACCAGGCACATTAAACAACATTGTCTTTATGAATTTCACGACATGTTATTTTTAGTTTTTTAAGTACTACTGTTTTTGAAGGCGATTTTTCTTTAAAAGTTCATTTATTTTTTCAATCTTGGTGTAAGTAATACAGAATACGTAAAAAAGATTCCAAGTGTCTCTTAAATTCGAAGGTTTTCCTCGATTTCCCTGGGAATCCATCATCAGATCCTGACTTAGTGAGTGGGAATCCATCATCAGATCCTGACTTCAGACCACCCCTGAAGTATATTCTTTCGACCCAAAAAAAATTTGAAAATCGCTACAAAATGGCGGAGAAATCGATGAACATACAAAAAAAGATACAGTCGAACATACAACCTCCTCCTTCATCGAAGTCGGTTAATGAATAGGTAAGTACATTCTTTCACCTCCACCATACAAAAAGTTAGCCCTTAAAATTCTTCTATTGTGAAAAACTCATCAACCCGTGGCAAATGCGATCAATGTCATGAACGTAACGAAGGGAAAAACATCGAGTTGAACCAAAAAGCCGCAATAAAGCTTATAAAAATGTCCACAGACTTTTTTCGGAAGGAATTTGAATATTATCTGACGCTGGAATTCGGCGGTTTTAATCCCCAGATAAAATTAATGTAGTTTGGCAACGTTCGGGATTTGCCAAGTCCATTTGCGGCGGCAGGGTAATACCAAAAAAGACAGACATACATATAACATACGGCATACATCAATATGTATAAAAACATGGTACTGACTCACTCACAGATTCATCATCAGGCGATGACCCTTGGCTTTGTCATGACAGCCGGTTCGGTCGAGTGATACCCAAGGAGCACACCTATATCTAAACATGGGTTATATAATATCTAATAGAGTTAAATTCGATTGTCTATCATAAGAGTTAATCTTCCCCCAAGATATCACCTAGAAAGCTAGTAGAAACAGTTCAGTAAAAGTGGGCACAACTTTGTTAATAACTCTTAGGATAGAGTTAAGAAACGGCCTATAGGTAGTGATAAGAGTGAATTCTTCACTTTGTCCTAAAGTTAGTGTCTTAGAATGCTACAAGACTGTTTTAAGAGCAGGAGCTAGCCCTCTAGAAAGCTTATAGATATTATTAAGTTTGTGATAACTTCCCTTAATAGTGTTATTTTAAAACCAAATTATCTAAAGCATTATAACGATTAGATGAATTTATTTTAATAGTATTATTTTTAAGTTTAATGGCGTATAGTTTATATTATCAACGTTTAATTGCAAATGGCGAAATTAGATAAAGTATTATATCTTTACCATTTCATTAATATGTAATATTTTTAGGCGCGTATGGACCTGCGGTTTTAACTACGTCGTGAAAGTAGATGAAAAACCTTCTAAATAACAGATGCGCTTGCGTTTTTACAAATATTTCAATAATAAACATTATTACTTAAATAATATACGTGACAGGTTTTTTGTTTTTATTATTTGTAGAAAGGTTAATTTAACAAGAAATCTCATAAAGTAAATCATTACAACCCGTGCTCCCTCTTTTCTGCTGATTTTCAAATCAAATATTTTTTGAAAACCTAGCATATTATTTGACGTCAATATTACAGCCCCCATCACGGTTTAAAAATGGCGATAAGAGTAAATAGCTTATTTTAGAACAACGATTAGAGCTATAATACTATACCTTAATCTATAGATAAGCTTTAGAGTATGAATAGATTGATTATTCTTAAAAATAGTGTAAGGTCTTAAAAAGCTCTAGTGGTTATCTATAAAAAGAGCTGTTTGTAAACGATATTATCTTTTCATAGTCTTACTAAACCTTTTTCAGAGATTATTTTGTGATATTTAAAGTGGAGAGTTTAATGCAAAATAAGCAAATACTTAGGTATAAGATCAAAAAACGTAAGAGATATATAAGTTACTCTATGGTAAGAGAATGTAAAAACTGTTTGTTACCTTATCACTAATCCCTCCCGCGTGTACCCCCCTCCCCTGCAAGTCAGCCAATCTCAGCGGTTGACTGATAGCAACATTAGCAACTCAGTCGACGCTTGTTGCTGATGCGTGAGAGACTGATTTATCTATTAATACTGGCATCGATCTTTTCGAACGACAACGAAACGAATAGTTGTGAATACGGGCTCTGTTCTTAAATTCTGGTGCCCGGATATTTGAATTTCTGGTCTAACTCAAGGAAGCCCTTTAAACAATTACGTAGATGTTTAATATTTACCTTTTACAAATGCTCGAGCTGGAGAATCGCAAACTATAGCTCTAATATTTACATTCAGGCAAAAATTATTAATTTTTATTGGCTCATGAATAATAATAAACGTTTCAGCAACAAAAGGTGTTAAAAACTCATTTACATCAGACTTGCCGTTTCCACAATATATATATACCGACTATCAAAACAGGAACTGATGGCATTTTATTAATCTTTATTAAAATTGGCCAAAATTTAACTTTGGAGCTTTTACACGTAGGGAGCCCGTCAATATTTACATCAATATCAAGAGAAGTGTTTTCTGATAAATTTTGGAAATGGTTTTCAAGATTATTCCTCATCCTCAATCCATGGTGCCAATATTCACCATTGCCCATTTTTTGTATTTTTATACTTCTTGCACTCTGCAGCAATGTTCTTACATCTTTCGGTACCGTGCCAGGTTCGAATTTATTAATTATAAGCAACAAATCATTCATAGCTCTTTGAGTAATTCCATGATTAACAGACCATTGCCGCAAGTTCAATCTCATATCATATGCACGTTCTTTACGGTTGACGTTTTCATCTTCCGAGTCCGTCGAGGACGTCGAGGTATCGCCACTAACGTCACTTTCAATTAAAGCTTCAGTGCTTAAATGTTGCTGTACCGTAGCAGCAGGTGAAAAGGATATAGAAGATTGTTGTGTTTGAGGTACACTGCCCGAAGTGGAGGGTCCATCTGGATTATTGACTTCTGCTCCGCAATGAAAGCTTGGCGAGAACTCCACAAGATTATTTTTTAAGATTCGCTGCACTTTTCTGCGAAATCCACCAGATCTTTTAATATTTTTTACTTTGTCCATCTTGCATAATAGCACTAAATTACTGTTTTATTATATATACTATTAATGCACTTAATCTATTGCTTTTTTATGAAAAAGCCACTGCAGACGCACTTTTCGTGTTAATAAATAGAACATTACCCTAAAAATTACCTACTGAAGTATTATATCTAGAATTGACTAGAAACACATATTTTTTAGAGCATTATTAGACTTCAAAGAATATTTTTAGAATATGTTATCTAAAGATATACCACTTATCTACAGAAGGTCTTAAAATAATAGACTTTAAGGGTTACTCTATAGATAATTCACTCTATTTTAAGTGAATTGGTATAAAGGAGGTTTTAATATTTTGACTTGAGGCAATTTACCCTATTAGAACATTTATATTTTCCTAAGACTATCTATAGAGTGCTGTTATCTTAATAAATACCATGTATAAACCTTTTATAGATAGAAAAGGTTTAAAGGCTCTAAAATGTGCTCCTTGGGTAGTGTCGCTGCCTCTTGATCGACGGGTCCTGGGTTCGATTCCCAGTCGGGGTAAATATTAGTGTAAAAAGCAGATGTTTGTTCTCGGCTCATGGGTGTTTGTGACTGTCTTTGTGTATATTCTGTCTTTGTCTTTGTGTATGTGTTGACACAAGGTAAAACCTTAGCGTGAGCCTCTCAGTAGCGTATGTGTAGCGTGATGTCTGTTTACCATAAAATTTATTTTTAACATAGGCAAGCAATAAGAAAGGATCTAACAAAGTCCCGGGCATTCTTTAGTTTTAAATATAATCCCTGACAGTGTAGGTAGAGCGTCATGTTCACATGACGCCAAGTTTGACAAAATCAGATGTTTTTTCTCGAGTTTATAGCGGAACACTATTATTCAAACAACAATAGCAAGATTTCGTGCGAGTTTATGCTCTTTCCTTCCCGCCCTCGCCTCACCGCACATACCTAAGGCGTTATACAACGGTTTGGTCAAACTATATAGCTTTTTAGAGCCTTAATAGAAAAGAGCTGGTTCATTCTTTGCGTGTTTTTCGCTTTCAAATCCTAACTTTCTTTGAAAGACAACAATTTCGTTAAGCTCTCAAATTCCTTCGCAGTGTGGTCTGGATTTGTGAAATTAATACCCCAGACCTAGCGTAAGCCGCCATCGGGTTTGAAGCTTTGTCGCTTAAACCGCGGTAAGCCTGAGTACATTAGGTTTTGAGTTAGGTTATTTATCTGAAACACAGAGTTAAAGTGCTTTATAGCCCAGTTGTGCTTGCGGCTCGGGACCAATAAGTAAGATTACTGAGTGGCTAGTCTGCTTATCAATGGTTTTTCGATGGTGGTGACCATTTTATCCGTTCTAGTGTCTAAAAGAACTATCTAAACCTTATACATTTGATGACCTAGACTGGGGGCGCATGTTCTAACTGAATGTTAAGGAAATAAATTATTTTCTAATTTAAAAAAAAAAAAATATGTTAACAAGTTCTAACTTGTCGGAGCGGCTGTCATCAAGCGAATGAGTTTTTTAAAATAGGTAGATTAAAGATTTGCCTAGACCACAATATCCATAGATGTGGTCGATTATGTAGTAAGCTCACCCAAAAGATGCCTATTCACTCGAACTTTAAAGAGATTCGGGTTATTTGAGCCCGGAAATACAGACGCAGGCAGGGAATTCTATTCCTTAGCGGTGCGCAATGTAAAAGATGCTCAGACGGATCCGAGGAATCTCGACGGTAATGGCGAGACAACCCCAATACAAGTATTTTATTACTTACTGGGGGTGTCTTATTTTTGTTTGTGTCTATTAAGGAGTAATAAAAGTTTTTTTTTATAAATAAATTTAAATAAATAAATAAACGCTACACACTCAAAGGCCCACACTAAGGTTTTCCCTTGTGTCGTGGGTCCCTTAATATAATGGTGGTACCCCGCGCATGTCTGATAGTTCTTAATTTAACCCCTGAACTGATAAAACTGTCACCATTGTACGTATAGTATGTATGTATTTATTCTTTATTGTACAATGATAATACACAGAATAACAAGTTTACAAAGGCGGACTTATCCCACTAGGGATTTCTTCCAGTAAACCTAGTAAGAGTACTAAGTAAAGAGAACAAAGAACTACTCGGCATAATGACAAATTATTTTTTGTACCACATTAAGAAAAAGATTAGTCAGTAGGTTAATACTTATTTAAAACTAGCTTTCCGCCCGCGGCTCCGCCCGCCCCAACTGTGAAATAAAATTTAGCCTCTATCCTTAACCAGGCTCTAATCTATATCTGTACCAAATTTCATCAAAATCGGTTTAGTAGTTTAGGCGTGAAGGACGGACAGACAGAGTTACTTTCGCATTTATAAAATTAGTAAGGAAGCAAGGATTGCCATACCACCGACATTGAGATGCCATTGGTTAGTGGAATTCACGTCCTGGTAAATTGCTATGTAGGTGAACATATATTGTCTGAAATACCAGTAAACTTCGCTATCACTATGAAGTAAAAGTTAAAAGTGAGGGTTGTCACATTTTTCTTCAAGCGTAAAGGGATAGTCAAATAACTTGATTTTCCTTTGTGTCTAGAGTTTTCAAACCGCAAAACATGGACCTTATATGCCACCAAGTCATAATAATGATAAATAATCATAACAAATATGCAATTTAACACCCTCAGCACCAGTGTATCAAAAATGATACACAACGTCAAAACAATTATGTATCATTTTTGCACACACGACCCTACCGTAGTCTTCAGTGTGTAACGTTTAAGCGCACGCTTTCTATACATTTAATATGGCCAAATTTAGTTCTGGCATAGGCGGTTTATCCGGTGATCGAATAAAAAAAATAACCAAAAAAATTTTTTTCCCAAAAATCGAAAGTATTGCGTCATGAGCTTGGCGCTGAGCGTGTTAACTTGGTTTGACGTCTGTAATTTATCGACGACAGCTAGGACCATCGACGGAGCCTCGTCTGTTGATCAGCAATGCACTGCTGAGGGTGACGATTTTAGAGCACTAAGATATTATGACCTCACACACCTCCTCTATCTATTTTTTTATTTCTGCCGTTTTTTAGTGACAGCCCTTGCTCACAAGAGCTGAATGCCTCTTCAGTTTTTGCTCTATACTCTTTTGTTCATTCTACAAATGGATTTTTATTCATTCATTCGTTCCCAGCTTTTCCCCGGTACAGTTCTCTCTTGTTCTTAGTCGTACGAGTGCTTGTCGTTTAATTTTAGTGTTTCAGCCTCTATTCGTCGTTTTGGCACAAGGAATGGAATGATGAGTTCTTTTTGCGACTTTCAACTATACTTGTTTTAATGTTTGAGTCGGTTTAATAGTGATATGACATTAAATATCCCTATAGACCGAGCTCCTGTTGCACGAAACCCTACCTCATAAGGTGGCAGCTCAGAAATGTAATGTAGATACTACTTAGGAGCACTGGATTTTAGTAGTTTGCCATCGCATATCCTGGAAGAAGTAAATTATTTTTTTTGACTTCTTGTAAAGATCAGGTGGCAAGATGAAATTGGTGCAGATCGATTGCCCTAGACGTGCCGTTCATGAATATATATGGTTGCCTGCATTCAGCCTGGCAGTTTTTCTATTCAGCCACCTCGAACAAGATTTCGACATATTGTCACACGTACAAAGACCAACACCAAAACCAAGACCCAGACCAACACCTATAGACCCAATAACTAACATCTGCTTTTCACACAATATTTGTAAAAATGTTGAAATTTAATCTACATTGATCTACTGCGGGACCGATGGGTTGATACCGTAGACCTTCAATTAGCGAAACTTAAGAGGGTGATTCTTTCCATGGAATTAAATAACTTTCCCCGTGGAACCCGTATAAAGTTTTCAAAAATGTTTTTCAACTTCTCATACTAAGGCAAGGCAACCCGCCGATCACTCAGTATGCAGAGGCGAAAATTTTAGTCATATTTCGATCTATCCTTAAAGAAAGTTTAGTGGACTGGGGGGCCATCACCTAAACGAAGCTGATGCTGATTGGACGAATGATGAACGAATGGAATGATGTACATTTATGTGTTTGGTTCATGTCGATAATCAAGGTCTCCTTATAAAGAAGCAATCGACAACATTCCATTCGATCACCCAGCATCAGCTTTGCTTAGGTGGTAGCCCCCTGATTCACATCAAGAATGCATAGAATAGAATAGAATAGAAAAATCTTTATTTTATAGGACATTCAGGATGTCACTTAAAACAAGTCGAGATTACAATGAAATACATACAAACATACATTAAACAATTTAAATACATACACACGCATTCGTTCTTTTGACCCTACTGACTCTACGCCTATGGAAAAAAACTTCCTTAGAGAAGAACAGGCAAGCAAATCGGAGGTTGCTCTTTTAAATCGCATTACAAATTTTCTTATTTACAAATTTTAACTAAATCTGAAATAACTCTAGAGCTGAGCAGTTCATTCCCATGGCTGCCCGTCTGATAGATAATCAGAAATTTTGTAAGTAATAGCCCTTTTTGCAAAGTTTTTGTTTAATCACTGTCTTAAATTTGTCCAAAGGTAAATTTTGAATACACATGGGAATCTTATTATAGAACCGTATACATTGACCCATAAAAGAGTTCGTGACCTTGTGGAGACGACTGTCTAGTACATCCAGTTTATGCTTGGTCCTAGTATTTACATTGTGCCTATCGCTATTTTTCCTAAACAAATGTTCATTTTCTTCACATATAAAAGATTGTCACATGTATATTGGGATGCAAAAGTCAGAATATCTATTTCTTTGAATATTTCTCTAAGAGACATTCTAGGTCTCATTTGATAAATCGCGCAAACAGTCATTTTCTGCAGAACAAAGATCTTATTGATATCCGCAGCATTACCTCACAGTAAAATGCCATATGACATTAGGCTGAGGAAGTAACTGAAATATACGGTTCTCGTGGTTTCAATGTCCGATAATTGATGGATTTTTTTAACTGCGTAGGCTGCTGATCTGAGTCTGCTCGCTAACTTATCAATATGAGGACCCCATTGAAGCTTTGCATCAAGAGTTTTTCCTAAGAATACAGTAGATTCCACAATGTCCAGTTTTTCATTACTAACCTGCACATTGGTATTAACCTGTTTAACATTGGGCAAGGTAAATTAAACACATTTGGTTTTTTTCTCGTTCAAAAGAAGGTTATTTACAGTAAACCATTCAACTACCTTTGAGATCGCAGTATTCACATCGTCATAATCGGTGTCGTACCTCTTCACTTTAAATATGAGTGATGTGTCATCTGCAAATAATACGATCTCATGGGCGTCTTTAACAAGAGAAGGTAAGTCATTAATGTAAACGAGAAACAAGAATGGTCCTAGGATTGAACCCTGTGGGACGCCCATACAGACTGCGGACCCAGGTGACCTAGTGCCGTTAACCTCAACCTTCTGGATCCTATTACTCAGGTAAGATTCCAGAAGCTTAAGTGCGTCTTCTCCTATGCCATAATGATGTAATTTTCTGATCAGTGTTTCATAATGAACACAATCGCTTACTAAATTAGAAGTCAAAATACGAGTAGTTATAGATATATGGTAGGAAAAACTGATTTCATATTAATTCCCATATAACAATAAACTTCATTTCTCTTTCAGTGGCAAATTGACGTTAAATCAGATTAAAGCGAATGTTCCACCAAACTAAATGTTGGTCACGAAACACTCAAATGCAACTCATAATAATGAATACATAAGTAGGTTAAAGGAATTAGAGCAGGCTTACACGGGATAAACACGAAGAGCATGTTCATTCTATTAAAAAAATCTACGGGTCCATGTTCGTCGATGAAATTTCTATTAACTTTATTCAATACTCATACCTATACGTTTTTTTTAACCAGCCCATATACGTCCCCACCGAGGGGCATGGGCCTCCCTTCGAAACACGAAGGGGATTTAGGCCATTCGTTATATACGTAACTCCGGTAAAAATAAGTCACATAGGTGAAAAAAATTTCGACCTCAGTATTTATCTCTGTATATTGTTACTGTATAAAGAATGCAATAAAATACATTTATCTATCTATCTAGCTTGAGGTCAAGCTCCTTAGCTCACCTTCCTGCGCAACCTGTCTTTAGATAAATATGTGTAAACCTTTCTTAACATTTAAAGTAACCGCTTCCGGAAAAGCAGTTACAATAGGTTTGGGGCGATTCGGCGAACACGAATTTTATTCATTGTATGTACAATGGGGTACGTTCCTATATGCTGTACAAGCTCTACTGTGTAACCACATTTTATGGTTTATGCTATTAGCTGGGGGTCTATTCTATGAGGTGACTTTGAAACTCTACTACACTTTATTATGCAAGCCGAAAACATTTTAACGAATGACGAATAATTTAAAATTTTGTTGGGTACACAATGTTCAGTTTATTTTTTATATTTTTTTATTATAAGTTGGGTTAACCCTTGACCTCAATCTTGACCAAGGTGAGGTCGACGATGGAGCGAGTTAACCCAGAAAATACCCATAAGGCACTGGTACTCCCACGCACCAACGGGACACAGCAAGCTGTTTGGCGTCGGACTTCGGTAGGAGGGTGGTCGCGAACCAGACGGCCCTTTACAGAGCCTAGCACACCGCATGAGACCATAGGACGATGCCTGGGGTGGATTAATAGGAGGCAGGTCTCATTTGTGTTTCCTTAGTCGCCTCTTACGACACCCACGGAAAGAAATGGGGTGGTGTTATTCTCAACAGATCACCACACGGCAAAAGTTAAGTGGGCCGATTCACTTCTTCATTCATCATCAGCTCATATACGTCCTCACCCCGGGGCACGGGCCTTACTTCGAAATAGTGAAGGAAGTTTATACGCTGGCCCAATTCGGATGTGTGAACGCCTTTCTAAAGATGTATATTCCTAAACGTGCAAATTTAAAATCATCAAGCAGTAGGTAATTAATTTAATAAAGGCAATACGGTCCTCAAATGAAATACGTTAATAATGTCGCGTGCGGCGAGAAATTATCGGCGCGGCGGCCGGCGTGGAGAAATTGCCGTGGTGCCGACGACGATGTTCAGTCAAAACTTTGTTTTATGACACCTCCATTTCCTTTTGTTATATCTTAGCGACATTGCTATGTTATATTTTTCCTTATCCTAAAATTTTTAAATATCTAGAAAAGAACTTTCAGCCTGTAGAAGGTACCACACAGGGAATACCTAGTCTAAAGATTTCACCTAGAACAACAACTCCTAACCTTTCAATGAATGTAAGGACATTGCTTGTTAAATTTAGAATAACGTTACTTATCTAACTGTAAGGTTTCGTCAAATATTTTAGCAATTTTTGCACTTAATTAAATATTTTTAAATGTTTAACTTAAATTGAATAGTTCGATGAATGACTCTTTCTGGTACAACTACTGACAGACAAAACAGTAGCAAAGTTTAGTGGCTAACTTCATGCTGACGGGGACATTCGTTGCTTGGCAATTGAGGAGAGTGGTCGTGGCCTTGGAAAGTAGTTTACGGAAGTGTCCGTTAAAATAGTGAGATCTAAAATATAATTAAATTGTACATTACCATGAAGTGGAAATATACGTTTAAAAGTGGACTGATGTTTCCTTTGGATTGATGCACGTTTACATAACCATGCATTGTTATTTAAACTTTAGCTCAATCTTGAACTTCACGCCGTGGCGCGCCACTCGGCTAACGGTGAAACTTCTTCGACATTTGATCGGGGCGCATTTTACCGTGAGCACGTTGTGCTTGAGCTGCAGTTGACGGTATCTACATTCGATTTCAATCTGCATTGGTAACTGCGATATTGCAAGATTTGACCCATATAAACATTGCAGGTTTATAAAAGCTTTTAAATACAAAACATTACAGTTAGATAAAAGCGTATAAAAAAGCTCAGCTATTTGTGCTATTTGTGATTAACTTTAACCTTAATACGGTCTTCTTATGAGGACACTTATTCGTTCTTCTAAGAGATACCTATTTCATCCCAAGAGATACGTGAAATAACGACCTGAATGAATAATTATACATATTAAATACGGAGGACTAAGGGCTCAAGATACAATTTGTAACAAGAGAGAGACATCAGTTATCCCTTTACAACCGACTTGATATGATAGTGAGACTTAATTTTCTAAAATTCTGGCGCGTACGCGAATCAACTTTTCGAGACGCAACCGGCGTCGATCGTTCGTGAGACTATCCTTTTATTGGAAAAAACGCGCGCGGGCCCCATGCGAACAAGTTTGAATCTGTATGTCGCCCATAACCACCGCGAAGGATGGCTGCATTTTTTGGCGCGCAAACTCGCCCGGGTAAGTAATTAGTTTTTCATTAAATTAATGCAATGTTTATTGTTTTGTTTATGTGATTTACTTCAATAAGTGTTGTTTTATACCTAAATGTATGTAATTTGAACCTAGCACGCTGACTTAGGCGTATATTGTGACTCAAAATCAAGGACGCACGATCGTGTTGGTTAGGTGATACGTACTAAATAGATATTCATACATTTTTGTACCTAAACATAATTTTCTGTATGTATGACCGTTTAACAAAGTTTTTTTCCTAATTTTTATGAATACCCCTCAGAAATGACCAAGTCGCACAAATATTATCAGAAGGAAATGACTCGGAAATTGAGGAATTTGCCGATGACGAGGAAGATATTGTAGCGAGAGTTTTAGATCACCTAGAAGAGAGTGGATCTGGTTCTGGCGATGAGTCCTCCGAAGTGGATGAGGCACCACCACCTACCCCAACACCATCCAGAAGAAGGAGATCAACTAGGGGCAGATCAGGCAGGAAAACATCAAGAGGACTGGCTAGTGCAATCTTTTTTTTGATGTTAATTATGTGAAACATACTCACTATTACTAAATAATAATATCTCATGTGATTCCAAATTAGGTTTAAGTAATTTAAGGTAATTTTTATGTTGATTTTAAAGTTTTATACCAAAAAAAGATTAATAACCTAAGTAAGGAAGAAATATTTTAAGTTTTCTAATAAGACTGTTGATTTTTTGTTAAAAACATTGCACCAAATCTTTAATAACTCATTATTTATATTTTTAATAAATGACAGATGAATATAAACACGGCTTAATTAATTTAATTTTCATTTAATATCAAAATATATCCCCAAACTAGACAAAACTCACATCTCGAGCTACCCCCTAAGCCCCACGCTCGTGAGGGTATGTTTTCAGGAAACCAGAGATTTCAGGATTTTTTATTTTATTTTTTACATGATACTTAGGCACCAATGAAAAAGTTATGTGAATTTCAAAAAAGTCTGAGTAAATTATTTTCTTCGGTTGTAAAGGGTTATAAGAGAATATCTTCCGATTTATCTGCAGACCTAGACTGTGATAATCGAATAAACATTCGTACAACGCCTTAAATCCATGTTGTGGTTGGCAGATCCTCGTGTAGTTCTCAAATCACTTAACGCCACGTTAAACATACATTCTAAGGATTATTAGATTGAATATACATATGTATAGTGTTGAAAGATTTATCAGCCTTTCGCCCGCAATACTCACATCTTAATTTATCATTTACAGTAAGTCTGGGAAGAGTTAGCAGCTGGCAAATTCTGGTTTTCCTTTACAGCGTGGAAGGGCAATATTGAATAACGATCCATAGATTTATATTATGAAGATTAGAAGTATGATCTTCATACGAAATTGGTTATCTAACTTTCTAGGTAAGTATGTCTAATGAATTAATAAACTCACGCGTATAATCAGTAACGGAATGGGTAGACCCTTTTGGAGTTCTATAATCATTTGAGCCCACACTTTACGAAAATTTCCAAGTATTCCGAGGTCCCTACGTAATTGAGAAGTACATGAAAGACAAACTTTTAGTTTCAGACATTTTGTCTGAATAAGCTATATAATAATAATGATTATTTTATTTAGCAAAGCATAATTGAAATTTGGTTCTAGAATTTCTGGAGGTACGTTTCACAAATATTTATTAGATACTAGCATTCCGCCCGGGACTTCGTTCCCGTGGGAATTTGAGGAAAATTATGTAGCCTATATGTTAATTCAGTGTGTCTTATAGTAACAAATAATTTTAAATTTCGCGCCATTCCTACACATGCCGCAATTGCTCGCAGCACCTTTCGAAATGCAACCCAAATAATCGTTGTTCTGAATGAAGTTCAAATACTCTACAACAGATGGCGCCACTACACTTAATTTCCAAGTTGAAGGGTTGGATAAGCCCTTACATCTTTAAAAACACAGCCTTTAGGTTCAAACGGGAACTTTCTTGTTCGAGGGGGGATAAAGGACTATCACACTATATAAGTCCCTTTATCGTGCTGGGACTCCTTTTTAAGTTTTATCGGCTCGCATATTTTATTAACTTAGTTTTATTATATATAATGATAATGATTATATTAATTGTTATAACACCTACTATAAGTAAAACCTATGGATATAATATAGTATTGAGTATTGAGGTTATTTAATAAACAGTGGTAAGACATTTAGAGATTTAGTTTTAATTCACAATTAAACCGTTTAAATAATTTCTATCTGCTTATTGTAGCATGTCGTTTCGTCCTCAAAATCACAGGTCTCTAACGACTGAACAACACGAAGATCCCTTCTCAATAATGATTATTACGCCTGAAAAACTAGAGAAGTCTTAAAAAGGGTTTTTGTATAGAATAAACACCCTCCTCTCGGTTGAAAGAGGGCTCAGAACTGCTTGACGGTCCTCGAATGCCGGAGACTTTACAAGAGGGCACTCAAAATGCTTGGAGGCATTTTTTCGAAGCCTCCGTTCCTTTAGTCTCGGATACACTCACATTTTTGAAGGGCCTGATTTATAATAAGTATTTGCGGGAGTATTTCAGATATTTTCTGTTGTTCCGTTGATGCGTGCCTACGTACCCAAGTTTCTGTTTTAAGAATCAAATTGTTGTGATAGAAAAGTGAGGTTATACAATAAAGAATACAATATACTTTATAGCACTCCAACACAAATAAGGTAGAGTTACACTTTATACATTTTATTCTACGGAGTCAGCAAAAAAATATATATTTATTTACTTAAGGTACACTAACAGCGATACATATTTTGTATTTCACTTAAAAATATTTTACAATACCATTGGTTATATGTTCGCCACTTATAAGTGTACTCAACATTCGTTTATTTCAAGACAACAATAAAATAAAAAAATATATAAATCAGATAAAGCTTACTAGTACTGATGAAAAACAGGAAGCATTCAATATAGGACATAACAGGGAAATATACAGGGCTTAAGGTAAATCTCTTTCAACCTCTCGGGTGATTAATCAGTCCATGAAACTGGACAACTTTCCCCAAGGAACATAGGTCAAAATACGAAAAAAAAAATGTTGATCTCCCATTAAAAATGCGCTATATGCTGATGAAGTTTGTATGGGAACTCAAATTTTTTTTTTCGTATTTTGACCTGTTAATGGGGGAAAGTTGTTCAGTTTCATAGACTGATTAACCACCCGAGAGGTTGAAAGAGATTTACCTAAAGCCCTGTATAAATATTGTAGATGCAAATCAGCCTACACCTTTACGAATAGGCGTAGAGTTAAAATAACTAATGTCAGCTCACGTCTACAATCCCAAGGCAGGCGGAGCATTTTTTTTTTTAATTGTAAGATGGGTTAACTCTTTACCTCAATCTTGACCATAAGGTCAAAGATGAGGTCGACGATGGAGCGAGTTAACTCAGAAAATGCCTATAAAGGCACTGGTACTCCCACGCACCGACGGAACACAGCAAGCTGTTTGGCGTCGGACTTCGGTAGGAGGGTTTTAAATCTATTTGATGCCAAGTTTGACATTAATTCTTTCATTCATTAATTCATTGATTCATTGATTCATTGATTCATTGATTCATTGATTCATCGATTCATCGATTCATCGATTCATCGATGAATCGATGATTCATTGATTCATTAATTCATTGTTTGGCATTAATTCTTCTTCTTCTTCCTAGCTCTTAGGGATCATTCAACAATTACGTGATCACCGGAAGGGGGGGGGGGGTCGGGTGCTTGTATATACATCGGATTATTTGGGGGGGGGGGGGAAGAAGAGAATGATTACGTCATCATTTTATAACTTTAATTAACGTATAGCGAAATGAATAAATAAATTATATTTAAATATTTACGTCCAATTTTGAAGTCTATTACTGGTAACACTAACTATTAGATAGATGGAACGGGATTTCCCCTGCTATAGACAAACTGTGGAACAGTGTGACCAGATTCAGTTTTTTTATATTTTTTCGGCATATTTTATCGACTTTTCCAAGCATCAATATTGCTAATACAGCAAAAATTTTAAACACGGACGGATTACGTAATCAAGGCGAGGGGGGGGGGGTAAAAACAAAAGATTACGCTGTGATTACATAGGGGGGGAGGGTTAAAAAAACGGCCAAAAATGATTACGTAATTGTTGAACGATCCCTTAGTCCCGTTTCTCATTCGGGGTACGCTTGACCATGATCCAGGGTTTGACAGGGCAAGTCATTACAGTGGAGCGACTGCCATCTGACCTCCGTGACCCTGCTAACAGGGGAACTTGACCAGATTGGATCATGGTTACACATCCAGTCTCCTGAATGTGCAGGTTTCCTCACGATGTTTTCCCGTAAGAGCATCGGTTAGTGTGCAACTAATGTACATAACTCAGAAAATGAGTCATTGATACATGGCGGCACTGGGGATCGAACTCGGTACCTCTCGCTTACGAGTCCGACCCACTAGCCGTTAGACCACCGACGCTTTTATTAGAATAAATATGATAAATTCAGAGGGTTTATTAGATTAAATATGAAGCAGTGAGAGGTTGTCAGCCTTTTCACCTACAATATCAAAGCCAGTATACCGGGGAAAAGAAAGCAGCTGACATATCGTCGCTGTCAAAAACCTTTTATGTGGAAACCGATCAAGTTTACAAAAACAAGAAATTTTATTAAGTGCTACTTAAGAGTTTTTTTTATAATTAACATCTTTATTAATAAATAAATAAATAAACGCAACACACTCAAAGGTTTCCCCTTGTGTCGTGGGTCCCTTGGAACACACATAAAGACAAACACAAACACCCATGACCCGAGAACAAACATCTGCTTTTTGCACAAATGTTTGCCCCGACTGGGGATCGAACCCAGGACCCGCCGATCGAGAGGCAGCGTCACTACCACTCGACCAAACCGGCCGCCTTTAACTTCTAAAATACAAATGATATGCACATAAGAGTTCTTGCTAAATGTTTCTGCAGCAATTCCTACACGATTTTGATTTTAATTTTTTGGTAGGAGCGACATATTTTAAATTGACAACGACAATATTCTAAGTTATCTTTTACTGCCAGTCCAGCGTGGAAGTTATTTAATTTCATGGTGGAAACACCCCATGAAGTTACGCCGACTAATTTAAAGTCATCCCATATAAACTGTCGTGACAACTGGCTCAAAGATCAAACTGTCACTTTGAAAACACTCAAAGGTTCACACTAAGGTATCGTGTGTCATGAAACCCTTTGAACACAAAGAAAAACAAAAGCAGACGAGATCACACAGACCCGTGAACAAACATCTGGTTTTAACATAAATCCAAGACCAGAAAAAGAATAACTTTAACCAGGAATCGAAACCACAGTCAAATCAGAAGCGATCAATTAGGTATTATAATTAAAAATATTTTATTATTATTATCTTTTATTATTATAATTAAAAATAGTCCAGCGTGACCTGCTCCCGAGTGTATTCTCTCATACGTTCTTTCATACGTTTATTTGTGACTTGTGGACTTGTTGTCGGTTAAGTAACATATTATTTATTTATTTTATTTTTTGGATAAGGCCAGGACAGAATACCAGCTGATGATGGTTCTGCCGCAGCAATACGCTGAGTCCTGGACCGATTTGCTGCTTTTTTTTTTTAGTTTTTAAAATAATTTTATAAACAAATTGTGGCAAATAAATAACTTTTTTTTATGTGTGTGCATTTATTTTCAGGACGGGCAGAACTTCATAATTCGTAGCTATTTGATGCTCTATCTACCCAAGAAGACATAAACTAATAATCTACACTTATAATTCTTCTGCTCAGGACTGGGAGTAAAAGAAAACTTTGAATGTGACAGCTGATATGTGGGCGAAAGGCCCACATTCTAATCATCGTGCCAATTTCTGAGTATTTTGATAAAAATTATAATATAGGATGGCGAAGTCACCAACATCAAGTAAAGAAACCCTTACTTGATTATTAGTACGTCAGAGCCTCGCAGGCGCTGTCCGAAGGGGGGGTCACAGGGGACATGACCCCCCCCAAAATCTAAGGTCAAATTGAAAAATCTCAAAAATTTGCCAAATAATAAAAGGAAATTTCTAGCTATCCCGATCCCTAACAGCGATAAATTTATAGTTTGCTGACATCTAGTGGTGTTTTTATGAACTACGTACGATGGCCAAAATAACTTGGAAATGACATCTAGTTTAGAAACAAGGAACCGAATTATGTAGTTTTGATAATCCTAGCAAAATCGATATGCGTCGTTATGATAAAGATTGTATGTATAACAATATTCTAATCATGTAATTTGTCGGTTTATTGTAAAGATTCAAGATAAAGGCTGTCTACTTAAGTTGTGAATTGGGTGAATGACCCCCTCCAAAATTTCAGGCTGCGACCGCGCCTGGAGCCTCGTCCGTTGATCAGCAGGTTGCATCGCTAGCAGGGGAGGGTGACGGTTTTGGAGCACTAAGATGTTATGACCACACACACCCCACCACTCATGTTTCATCTAAATAACCCTAAGAATGTGTGTCAAACGTGACGTCATTGGTTTAATAACTACGTAATTTTTTGCCGACCCCGACATAAAAGCGTGAATGTATGTATGTATACAGGGTTACTGGTTAGTAGAGATCATTAGCTATTAAATCAGAAATCACCCTCGAGTAGATAGGAAAAAAGAACTACTTATTTAGAAAAAAAAAAGTGGGTTTTTACATTGTTTTAGTTAAATAACAACAAAGATTAGGACTTATACTGACTCGGGTAAAAACAATCACTTAATTCGTAAGTTTCTTTCAAAATACAAGAAGTACTTATAACCCGCTTTTCTTAAAAAGTAGAGGGTGTTTTTTTCGAAATTAGAGTATTTTTACCCCATCTACTCGAGGGTAATTTGATAGCTAATGATCTCTACTGTCACCCCTTAAAGGTATCGTGACATATTAGCAGTACCTCTGTATACGAGTATGTTTGTACATTAATAATGCAAACTACAAATAGATGCTGGCAAATTTAGCAGTGTCAAATTCTTGCGGTATATTAAATTCCACGCCACTCAACCGAATTAACGGCTATATGTACTTACTTACTTAGTACTCTACGTGAGTGGTTTGTCCTAGTTTACCAGTATCATAAATTACCCCTTGATATAACATAACTAACTACAAGAAAGAAAGAAAGAAAGACGGATTATATGTATTGTTTCAGGCATCATAATCATAACAAATAGAACGGGCAAGATCACATAGTAATACAATAAAAATAAAGAAAGGGCATTTTTATAATTTGAAAACGGCACGGCAAAATTGTATTACCATTGCCTCCTATGTAATAGTAATACTAGAAGCTGGGAACGTAGTGGGCAATGGTAATTAAAATTTTGAAATGCCGTACCGTGCCGTTAGAATTATAAAGCCCAGAGAAACAAAAAAAAATTGAAGGAAACAACCTTTAGATCGCTATCGCCCAGCAGAGACTTCCATTAAAGTTAATGCTCCTTAGAAACAGGCTGAACGACATCAACTTGGACTTGGATTTACAGACAGACAGACAAATCATTTATTTATGCAGCACTTGGAACATAAAACATATAGCTAGCCCTAGTGCGGGGTCTAGTGTCACCTTGTGTGTATGTATGTACTTAATAATGACACAGAAATCTCCAGAAGTAGTTTTTTTATTAATAATGGGTTTGCTCTTGACCACAATCTAGCTCAGGGCAAAGATGCGGTCGAGGATGTAGTAAGCTCACCAAGAAGAAGCCTATTCACTCGAACTTTAAAGAGATTCGGGATAAATGAACTCTGAAATACAGACGCAGGCAGGGAATTCTATTCCCTAGTAGTGCGTAAAATGAAAGATGATGAAAAGCACTGAAATCCGCGGGATTTCAACCACATAAGGATGGTACCCAGCGGTGCGTCTGGACGGCCGATAGAAGAAAGGGGCAGGCGGAATGAGCTCATGCAGCTCATAAACACACTCCCCGAAAAACTTAAAGCCTTCTGAGCTCGCCAACAAAATAACGGCGTCATTTAAGTAATGTGTCCTTAATAACGCTGTGGCTATGGCCTGTGACTCGGTGATCGATTGCCAAACCAAATTACATTATATCTCGGTCGTTGCGGCTATTATGTTTCTCGCTTGGCCTCAGGTCAGCGATTCTGCTAATGAATGGACAAAAATAATCAACTATAATTCGAACGGCACGCACGGTACGGCAGAATTTGTAATACCATTGCCCCCTATGTTCCCAGCTTCTAGTATCACTAGTACATAGAAGGCAATGGTAATACAATTTTGCCGTGAAGTTTTCGAGTTATAAAAAGGCCCAATGGCGTTTCAATGGCAAATAGTGACCATTTTTAACCCCGACAAAAAGAGACGAAGTGTATCGGTATATTTTGTGTGTCTGTCTGTGGCATCATAGCTCCTAAACAGATGGACCAAATTTGATGCGGTTTTGTTTAAAATCTGATGTAATCGAGATGGTTATTAGCTGTATTTACTCAATTGAAATTATTTTTAACCGTTCGAAAGTTATAAGTGATAAATGTCGAGTCGAGGGTGATACAGAAATGTACTGTTTTACTTTCAATTTTTTTTATTGTTGTCACTTTTACGGCGGAAATGAGAACCAATGTGCATTTGGTGACAGTTGCCTTAACTAGCAGTGGCACAACCAACTAAACCTTAACTTGCAAACCACCTAGCAACTTAGCATTCAGTTGGCGGTGACACTGCTAGTCAAGGGAACTCTGTCTCCAAATGTATGAACTTTTGTTGGCTCTAACGCCCGTATTACGAAGGAGATTCAAGCCCTGGTCTATGCTTAAGTATTGATTGTCTCTTTCTCTCACTATCAAAATGATAGAGATGACTGCTACTCAAGTATAGATCAGAGTCTGACTTGCTATCTGCAATACGGTCGCCATTTATTAGTGGAATAGGCGCCCGGATCTTTTAATAATAAATTCAGGATCTTCTCGAGGTTATCAATTGAGATGAATTTATTTTTTGGGAAAAACGATTTCGGTAAGAGGATTATAAAAGATTTGAACAGTTATTTGGAATAATTATATCTTACTGCCATACAGGTATTGTATACAGTGTGAGTCTCCATAAAAGGCACGTATGGAAATAGGTGAAACAAGACACATTTTTATAGACGGGAAAAATAATAGAAAAATATTTTAGTATTTATTAGAAAAATCATTTAAAAAATCGAATTTTACTTAATCTTCTTTTTTATTTTGTAAATTTTTTTAATTTTTTAGGTAAACTATATTTCATCGTCACAGCCTGTTATTAGCAATCATTCCCATTTTTGTTTCAATGAGATTAAGCACTTGGCTTAAAGACTACAACGTTTATTACTAGAGGTAAACGATTCCTAAATAAAATTTAAGTAATATTTTTTCCTGTTGAAGAAACTGTGTGTAGTTTCAACCATGCACTTTATGGAGACTCACACTCTATAACTCTGAACTAGTTTCACCATGAAAGCTACCATACCATGTGAGTACAACACAATGACGCCTTTCGCATCATGGTGAGACTACCCAGGTTTTGCAGTGCCTCGGGTACGTTTGCTGACGCATGGGTGTCGGATTTCTTCGCGGTTTGGTGACTTAGAGTGACTTCGTTCTGGGATCGGGTGGCAAAGTCAAAAAACGAAACACGTTTGTGACACTGCCTACAAAAGCCCTATTTTTAAGTAGGTATTGGCGTTTGATTCATCGGAGCCCGAATTGAATTTAACCATGTAAAAATTATTTATTAAGATCATGTTTATTAATAAGTTTTTGTTTTTGTCCTGATAGGTTTTGCTACCTGAATAACGAAATTAAAATTTCAAAAAATTGTTTTGAAGGCTCTACAAGATGTAATTAAGCGATACTTACTACAGTAAATATTTATTATGAACTTGAATGTGTGTAAAAATAGTGGTATGGATAACTTAGTATCATTAATTTCTATTAAAACTACTAAACAGATTTAATTTATTATTTTGTTGGTTCCTCCTATTTTTATCTATTTATCTCTAGCTTAAAGAATACCTAATTACCTATCACAATGTTTTTTCGTCTACGTCTACCTACTAAGTACTTCCTTAATTATATTATGAGAGATTGTATCAAATCTTTTGTAATAACTTGTTCAAATAATCTGTGACGAATCTTTGTTCATACTTACTCAGCAACATGAAACTATTGTGAAGGCTTCTTCCCAAAGGTCCACGGCTTTATTGTTCTTCATTTCCCAACGGGTCCATGAAATTTTTAAATAGCGTTTAAAATTTTCATACATGAATTCCCACTGGGTCCACGATATTTATCCGAAGTACAATCAGCAAAAACGACACAAAAAAGTTCGTGCCATTAGTATCGGCAGAACAACTTATGAATGACTCGTTTCGTTATTGTAGTAGAAAGGGCTGGTTTAATGTAAGCTTATCAATTGTGGAGATGTGACTATAATTGATACCTGCTTCAAATAGTTCATCTGTGGTGTAACAGAGGTCGCTACTCGCTAGGCTGTGCAACACCACAAAAAAAGGCGAGAGTCTATTAATTAGTGCTTATTTACGTTGCGTGTAGAAACAAAGTGAGATAGCCTACCCACCCTGGCAACCCCATGTCAGGGATGGGTAACGCGCGCTTATTCTTATCAGTTGACCATGCTCTCTTGAAGTGGGCATAACAAACGGTGCAAAGTGAAGTGCATGGACAGACAGACAGACAGAGTTACTTTCGCATTTATAATTTTAGTAAAGATATAAAATTCTCGTGTCGCGGTGTTTATTGCCAAACTCCTCCGAAACGGCTGGACAGATTTTTGTAAAATTTTGTGTGCATATCGGGTAGGTCGGGGAATCGGCCAACATCTATTTTTCATATAAAAAAAAATGAAAATCCACCGGGACAGTTCCCACGGGAACGAAGTCGCGGGGGACAGCTAGTTTACTTATAAAATCAACAGTTTTATATGTGTTGTTACAATTTAAACCTTTTCAAGTTTTTTCTGCCTCTTAAATTCCTTATTTTTTGTAATACAAGGAACTAGAATTTCTTGCTTTTGTATTAAAAATGTAAATCTTCAATTATGTACCTAAATATAACAAAATTTACGTATCTAGGTACAAAATCACACATTACGATAATGTAAAGCCAATGTTAAATGATGGTGGATGGGTGCGTGCGTACGTATACATCATTTCGGCCTTAAAAGGCATCAGCTAACCATTGAGATCTATTCCGATCTAATACCAAAATGGAATACCAAATGGTATTAGTTTTAATATTTTTTTTAATTTATATTTCGGACTAATACCACTCTTTAAAATCATTAAATCAATTTACGATCTATTCTGGAAGTTTTTTAATAATTGTGATTTTAATGCATAAGACAATTTTAGTGTAAGACGAGATTATTTACAAAATTATTATACCAGAATTGTGTTTTTTTAATGCTTAAGTTAAGCCTTGTACAAAGATAGTCTGATACAATAAAGACTACTTGTTCATCTAGTCACTTTCGTTTATTTCATAATAAATAATATATTTTTTTCCTTATACCCACCTTTTTTGTCGACTGTACCAAATATTCTCATGGACCCGCTGGGAAAGAAAATGCTTGTTTATTTTTAATGTCGTGGATCCGTTGGGAATCAAAGTATGAACTTACATTTTTTGAGAACAATAGAGCCGTGGACCTTTGGGAAGAAGCCATTGTGAAACTTTACAGTAGGTAGGTAGGTAATGCGTGTAGCGTATAAGTAAAGTTCCACGTTAAAGGGAATAAGTTCCAAGTTCATTCTTCTTCTTCTTATCGTGTAGGTATTTATCGTCAAGTATGTGGCGAACTTGGCTTACCGTGTCAGAGTTTACAAACTGCACAATGGCCTCTGTCTTACTTTTGACGACTGTAGTCAATCGACAACAGCCGGGACCGACAGCTTAACGTGCCCTCCTAAGCACGGAAACGCTCGTGACAAATTGCCACTTTGGTCACCCATCAGGTTCCCTACCCCTGTGTACGTTGCTCACTGATCGGTTGAGATCAGCGAGAGCCACTGAGCTAGGAGCGCTTCATTCATTCATTCTAATTCGAAAATTATTACCGGCAGGTAAGAAACATGGGTGGATACTTAATTGAGGGAACAGAAGATGACGTCGTCAGCCGGCCCGGGTCTCAAGTCAACTCGCACGGGTTATACACGTCTTTTCCGACGGAATATCCAAAGAGCGTATTGTCTATTCGTTGTTTCTCATAGTATCTACAAACGTGCATTCATTTATTCACTACAAAAATAGTAACTAGTACGTTTTCTCCACACTCGGTATTGTTATACCTTTAAGTTTCATCATTTAAGTATGATCATCTTCAACAGGTATGTAGTTTATCATTTTCGTCGTTGTATGAACCACTAGCCTACCCAACCGGTCGCAGCTGAAAACCAGCGTCACGGCCCAGGCTGTGGCATCATGCTAAGCTGCGACCGTCTCGCCCATTTATGTTTTAGTTTTTAAAAATTAACTAGTGTTCTATTATTATTTGCCATACATATAAAGATTCTTCCATTCGGTTCAAAAGCAGTTTTTTCGGGTTTATATCATTTTTTGACAAACTTATTTTTTATATTAATTTATCTATAAGTACTGTACCACTTTGTGTACCTTACTTATGTAGTATTTTTAGAAAATATCTATAAAAAACCTTGAAACTGTCATAAAATATGGAGTACATATGGAGTACACATTTTATCACTGATAAAAACTTTAGATTGTGATAACGACCGGCTACCTTACGATAGATTGCAAAATAAGTTCAAGGCTACAATCAATGCAGTTGTATAATTACTTTTATGATAAAACGTAAGTTTATTTGTTTCCAATTAAAGACTTGCTCTTAATGTGAAATATCATAAATAAAGCACATAGCGTTATTTGTTTCCTACTACAAAAAAAGGGAAGCTGAATGCATCTGTTCTTATTTTATAAACTGCCGTGGAGTTGTATGCTTAAGTTTTATACATTTTTGTAGAATAGGCATATGAAAGGCACATTTACGATAATGTGTTCAAAGATAAGTTGCTCCATAAAACCACAAGATAATTTTAAAATATAAATCAAACCAACTTCTCTGGTATCAGTGCAAAAACAAGCTTAACTCACCGAATTTTAAACAAAGCCCAAAAACAATCATCGTTCAACAAATATTAGAACAGCCAAATTAATTTGCTGCTCAACTTTTCGCTCTTTTAAATTAAATCTGTACAACGTGGCATAGAAACATAGGCATAGGACGGCATAGGACGCTTCCTCGGAGCTGTCAAAAGGGTAAGAAAAGAGAAAAGACTCTTACCTGTTTCACTATGAGCCTTGCGACCCTTGGACTGGCGAAGGTGACGAAACCATAGCACTTGGACACTCCAGCCCGGTCGTAAATCACCCTGGCGGCCGTCACCGTCGCGAAACCAGAGAAAAACTTCCATAAGTCTTCATCAGTTGTTGTCAAAGAGAAACCACCCACAAATATTCTGTTGTGAATTACAGTCCCGAATTTTGGAGCGTCTGAAGGTGGCAACGTGTCATCTGTTTCGTCTTCAGGAGAATTCAACAAAGCTTTCAGCTTCTCGTGAGGATCAGCACTCTTTCTGTTACCAGAAGCACTCTCTTCTACCATATGCGCACAACTTGCTGAATCACTTCTTATGTACCTTTTAACACTCTCCATGTTTTATGCTAACTTTTAAATAAATTTTAAATCATGTTCCTTTGTTTACTAATCTAAAAACGCTAGCGAACTAAGCGGACACTAATGTTCAGGGGAAAACAACATGTACTGAACCCAAAGCTGAATTTTATCGATTTTCGTGAACGCGAGGACAGACCTGCGTTGCGCAGAGAGTTGCTACTGATTTAAGAAACAAGGTTTTAGCTACACACGGTAAGATAACAATGTGTGACTAAAGATTTCAAAGATACGCACTAAAAATAGTGTTCGAGCTATTGTCGCTCGCTATTTTTAATGGGCGCGGGAAATAGGTCATCCGAACTTGCGATTTGGTTCTTGCCAGTTTAGTTCGACGTTGTTAAGTGTAGGTGGCAGGGTAGTCGCGCTGTTAAATATAAAGTTTAATTTTTTTTTCCACTTCTCTGAATTGTTTTGTAGTTTAAACTTTTTTAATGCGGCATTAAGGATTTCTATTCTAAGTAGAAGATAAAACTCAATCATTTAATGATTGAGTCCGTTTTTATAAACATGATTAATTTTATGAACCCACTACACGAAAAAGTTTTGGCGTGGGGGCTTTGGTTAAGTAGGTATGTGGAATTATTTATATTTTATTTATTTTGAAGTTGAATGTTGTACATAAGACGAATTGCAGTAAAGTAATTGATAGGTAGCGTAAGTGGTGCCATGTTCCCTCATCTCAATAAAACTGACCAATAGATTGGAAATGAAACGGGCTTTTTTTCGGATTATGTTCGGATTATAACAAAACGCAGAACAAGATTTTTTTTCAATTTGATCAAACGAAACGCAACTTTGACGTTTCAAATGTTACTATCTTATTGTAAATAATTTTACCCATTGCTCGTGGACTTTTTACTATTCCTAATGTGATATTTTTCATTCATTAGTCACTTGTTTTTGCGGTTTGACGGCAATTCCGAAAGTTTTAACATATCTCTAAATAAAATTAAATCACGCTAAAAAATTTTCGGTTTATGATTATTACTATCGTTGTGGTCTTACTCAACAACAAAGTCAAGGAAATAAAGCGATTGGCTTGTTCTTTGGTCGGAAAGGTCATTTGGCGACAGTCGTGCTAGAAGATGGAAGGCTAGTTATTGCTGAAGACTGATATTTTAATAACTGTTGTTTGCCTGTTGTCTTGGAAAATGTTAGACATAGCACCGCCCTTGAAACAGGATCCTCCTTGAGTCATCCACCATATAGCCCCGACTTGGCACTATGCGACTTTAATTAATCTAATCAAAGATATAAACTTCAAGGTAATTACTTTACGAGCTCTGAAGATGCGGTGAGTGAGATCGAAAATGCCGAAGAAAAGACCTCTTAGGAAAAATGGGCCCACTGCTATTTTTTATTGTAGGGAATGACTGACAAAAATCAAGAAATTTTCAAATTAGAAAAATATTTAAGTAATGCTTTACTATACAGGGTGTAAAAGACAGCTTAGCAAAACCTGAAACCCTGGAAGACAATCATTCTGAATGATTTTCCAGTGGAATTTTTCTCCAGAAATTTTTAATTTTTTTCATGTTATTTAATATTTTCTGCTAACATTTTTTTAAATCGAATACACTCCATTATAACGTTGTAAAACACGAAAACCAACGATGTACTTCGCACTCCGACAGCAGCGCGGCGAGAGGGCTTCGCGCGCGGGGCGCGGTTTCACGATACGTTGTTGCGTAGCGTCAAAGTAGGTAAATAATGAAAACTTCCGAAAAAAAATTATTTATAGCTAATGATAATTATGAGTAGATTCCCCCATTTAAGTATTTGCTAAGCTGTCCTTTACACCTTTACAGCCTTGAATTTTGTTTTTTTTTGTTTAATTTATCCCTTTCGGGGATGGCAAAGGAAACTATGTCCATGCAGCCATCTCATCAGTGAAAAATCTTCTTTTTTCTAACTTAAGCTAAGCCCTGAGCTCCCCATATTCTGCGCAAAATTTGATAGCATCTGTTTTACGAAAACTAGCGGCGAGAAGCACAACCGCGTGGATCTTTATTGGTACCAAACAGAAGAGAAACACTGTTATCAGTTGAATTTTTTATCATTACACGAATTTTAGTCCATTTACTGCATATTAAACTATCACTTTAATACATTGGGGTCAAGATTGGGGTCAAGAGTTAACCCATCTCATGATTTAAAAAAAAAGAAACAATTTTTTCAAGCAGAAAACGAAAATTCAATCGACAAAGCAACTGCCCACGCCGAGTTACCGAAAAAGATCCCTTTAATTTTGAAGTCGGTAAAAATACTTTTTTTTGGGTTATGTTATAGCACATCGCATCGCGATAAGCGTTAATTAAAGTTAAATGGAGATTGTATTAAAGTTATGGCAGCACTGTAAAAAAAACTGAACTGTCAAAGTCAAATCTGACAGATAACAAATAGTCAAACTGGAACGCGTATTGATTGTTTTGTTCGGTACGTTTTCTTCGTTTCTCCTGTATTTTTTTTATTATTTCCTTCTGTTTATCTATGTAAAAAACTTCAAATAACGAAACAGCTAAATAACATTTACTTCTTGATAAGAAGGTGTTTCGAAAATCGTTGTGAACTAACTTTATAATTGTAGTTAGGTGGTGTAAGTCTGTTTCGCAAATTGGATTAACTTTCATCCGTAAATAAATACACTAGGTGAGTGCTGCACTGTTAAATTTGACCTAGTTTAAGTACAATAATGTTTTCCTATGATAAAAAATACTTTTTGGAAAATTTAATTGAATATTTCGGTCGAAATTTGGAGGAAAACGTTTTTATTTCTTTACTTCCTTTTGTTGGTTTACCCTCAAAAATTGAAGTTTCTCCGGCGACATGGCGGTTCGATGTTGTGGTTGGTCGAAATAAAGTCCGGAACCGGTTTTCCTGCAGTCCGATGCACTTGCATAATTCAGTTGCATTTAATTTTAACTCAAGGATTGCTTATGTGTAGGTGTTGCATGATGCAGGTACTTGTTTAGGTATTTAAGTATCAATACCTTTACAGATCTCACTTCTGCTACAGTTCCACTACATTTTTCATCTTTGTTTTTTAAATTTGTTTTTCTCCTTGAGCCATCGTGTTAGTTTTCTCCTTGAACCATTACTTACTTAATCAATTTCTATCACCAAACGTACATTAAAGTTAATGCTACTTTAAATGAGGAGCTTCTTTTCAAATCTTGACTATTCCACTTTTTGTGTTTTTGTATAATTTAAAGAAATATAATTTTGAACATGGCAATTCGAATAGAAATAATCTACTTTTGACGAAATCATGCGTTTTTAAATATATTTTTCCAGTAGATCTAACACGTTTTGTTAGGATTTTGTTTTCGATGCATATACATTTCAATGTTACCAACCTAAAAAAAATAAAAAATCTACTATGGTCAAAAATGGAATAGTCAAGTTTTGAAAAGAACCTCCTCAAATATGATACAGTTATTTTCTGTTGCAAAAATGACCATTAAAGTTAACTTGTCTCATGCTTGTTTACGGCGCGTGCTACAAATCCTGCACACACAGATCTGCAAGAATCGCACGAGAGTTTAATGCTACTTCTAATATAATACTATTACTTTGTTTTATTGAACAAGGACAGCATTATAATTGAAGTAACTTTAACAAACGTTTCGGAAACTGTGAGTCTGTGAAAGATAGATAAAAATCACAGAATATAAGGAAACCTTAGAGCATGTAGATGTTTTCCTAATCCATTTTCCGTGCTAATATGATAAGTGAGAAAGTAACACTATCTGTGTATCAATTTTTACATGTTAACTACCTCTAACTGATTTTAGGTAGTTAACATGTAAAAATTGAACACACACAATTACATGTTAACTACCTAACTGTACACAAAACTATCCATGAAATTTTCTATAGATAGTTTTGTGTACATTATTTAAGATAAAAACACAAAACTATGAAGCATAATTTAAATAAATGCATGCTGGCAGGAAGTTAGTATTATATTCAATATGATTCCCCCCCGGTACTTCATTCCTGTGAGAATTTTAGGAATGCTTTTAATATAATACGCCAGTCATATCGAATATTAAACTAACAAACAAACGGCTAGTACTGATTTTTTTATATGCTGTTAGGACCACTACCAGTATCCTATATCCAAGTATGTAGCTTCTAAAGACCTGTGCTAATTTCCTGAGATTTCACGTAAATTACTAGGGAAATTGCGAAATTTTTACACTTTTTTTGGTTAAAAACATTGCGTGACACGAAACATATTGTTCGTTTGAGATTTGGCAGCAATCTGGTCTTATCAGTATTTTTTAAAATTTGCCTTTTTTTGGATTTAAAAAAAAAATTGTACTTTCTCGATTAGTACAGAAAATAATTAATTTAATTTAATTTTCTTTTACTTTCAAAACGTATAAATTTTAATTTTGAAAGCATACTTTAGGATTTATATTGAGAACTAAAAAAAGTGCGAAAATTCCGCGGTTTTTCGAGTGCTGCAAAGTTATCACAGATCTTTCGAAGCTGCAAAGTTGGATATACGATACTGGTAGTGGTCCTAACAACATTCCTTAAAATCAGAATTAGCCGTTAGTTTGTTTGTTTAGGCGTATAAACCTTTTTCTTGATGTTCATTGGTGAAAACCGTATGAAATACCATTCATTTGTTTTTGAGTTTATTGTATTCAGACAGACAGAAGGGGGACTTTGTTTATAATATAGTATGATTTGGGAGCTGTCTTTGCCGAGTGGAATATCCCAGTCAGATTTGATGAATGTGAAATCAGATAAATAACAAAACGTATCTATCAATTTATGAATAGGTTGTAAATAAACCTGTTGCATTACTGATTTAGTTATAATATGAATCATAGTTTATTTCCAACTGTCTGCTTTTACAGTTATCTATTTATTACTAGCTTTTCGCCTGCAGTTTAGTTTGCATGGAAAAGTACAATGTATTGGTTAAAATTGGCTTACTTTGCAAGTACGCCGATCCCTTTTGTTTCTCTCAAAGGTTAGCTGGTAGAAATCCCTCTAAGGGATAAAAAAAAACGCTACACACTCAAATAAAATAAACGCCCTCATTAAGGTTTTCCCTTGTGTCGTGAGTCCCTCGAAACACACATGACCCGAGAACAAACATTTGCTTTTTATACAAACGTTTGCCCCGATTGGGGATAGAACCCAGGACCCGCCGATCAAGAGGCAGCGTCACTGCCACTCGACCAAACCGGCCATCAAGGATAAGCTCGTCTTTGTTCATTAAGTTTTCTTGTAGGTATACCTTTCTTTTGTTTTGTACTTCTGATTATCCCTACTAATATTATAAATGCGAAAGTAACTCTGTCTGTCTGTCTGTCTGTCTGTTACCTTTTCACGCCTAAACCGCTGAACCGATTTTGATGAATTTTGGTACAGAGATAGATTAGAGCCTGGGAAAGGACATAGGCTACATTTTATCCCACAGTTGGGCACGATATAACCTGTAGTCCACGCGGGCGGAGCCGCGGGCGGAAAGCTAGTGTTCAATAAAGTTTTTACATACACACATATGACACACTCCAGCCCTTAATAGTGTATTCATTCTAGATTTCAATGTATGGGCAACGCGGCAAAATTTATAATTAAGTTTTTTTGCTTTTAGGTTATACCTATAGGTGAGTACGTTATAACACACAACTCTCCCACCCCCTCCGCACCCCGCTTCACCCCTCCCCCCCTTGAAAAGTGTCCCGTTTTCCAGATTTTTGCAATTTTCAGGAAAACGATACAAGCTGGGACAAAATGGCCAAAGACTAAATTTTTTATTGATAAATTACCTATAAATAAGTTCTAACATTCATTTTGATACGACTTATAGTTTCCAAGATAATAAGTGTCAAAGTTTACAAAAAATCTGCGCGCAGCAGATATTTGACATTTAACACATAGAAATCAATAACATTTATTATAATTTCCCAAGAAACGCTCGTATCCCAGTGGCGCTCGCTGATCTCAACGGATCAGTGAGGTAAAGCAACGTACACATAGGAAGAAAACCTGACGGGTGACCAAAATGGCAATTCATCACAAGCGTTTTCATGCTTCGATTGACTTAAGTCGTAAAAAACCAAGTGAGAAGCCATTGCGCGGTTTGAAAATTCTTGACACCAGGGAAAGCCAAGTTCGCCACATACTTGACTAATTGACTATCCTGCACGATAAGAAGAAGAAGATTGTTTCCCAAAAGATGTGTTTGTATTGTAATTATTGTTCAAATCAAATCAGCCTCGTCATTATTTTCATTTAGTCTTTTGAAGCAACTAAGACACTGACGATGTGTGCACAATTGCACATGTTAGTTCATTTTTTTTTTTTATTATGAGATGGGTTAACTCTTGACCCCAATCTTCACCAAAGTCATAGAAGAGGTCGACGATGGAGCGAGTTAACCCAGAAAATGCCTATTAAGGCACTGGTACTCCCACGAACCGACGGAACACAGCAAGCTGTTTGGCGACGGATTTCGGTAGGAGGGTGGTCGCGAACCAGACGGCCCTTCACAGAGTCTACCACACCGCATGAGACCATAAGACGCCACCTCAGATTGAAAACAAACTGAGGTGTCGTTGCGTAAGATGGATTACGAAAACCATGGAAAGAGATGGGATGGTGTTATTCTCAACCGATCACCACACGGCAACGCAGTCCAGCTTTGATACCTACATCTACATTTTTTCCGCAGCCTTTTTGCAGCATGAATTCTTCTATTGCAACATTTGGATTCTCTCTATTGCAGCATGAACATAGCTGCGTCGTCATCAGCTGTTATTGACCTTATTTTTTCGTGGTTCTGTCTTTTTTTAAAGATTATGGGTTTGCTCTTGACCACAATCTAGCCCAGGGGTAAAGATGTGGTCGAGGATGCAGCAAGCTGTAGATAGCACCCTAGGTATTCACTCAAACTTTAACGATATTCGAGTTAAATGAGCCCGGAAATACAGACGTAAGCAGAGAATTATATGGTGCACCGCTAAGGAATTATTTGAACAATAATTACAATACAAACACATTTTTTGGGAAACAATCTTCTTCTTATCGTGTAGGTTTAGTCAAGTGTGTGCCGAACTTGGCTAACCCTGGTGTCTGACTTTTCAAACCGATCAATGGCCTCTAACTTGGTTTTAACGACTGTAGTCAATCGACAACAGCCGGGACCGCAGTTTAACGGCCATCCGAGGCATGATAACGCTCGTGATAAATTGCCACTTTGGTCACCCATCAGGTTCCCTGCCTATGTGTACGTTGCTTTACCTCACTGATCGGTTGAGATCAGCGAGCGCCGCTGGGATACGAGCGTTTCTTGGGAAACAATAGTAAATGTTATTGATTTCTGTGTTAAATGTCAAATTTCTGCTGCGCGCAGATTTAAGTAAAATTTGACACATCATAGCTTGGAAACTATAAGTCGTATTAAAATGAATGTTAGCACTTATTTGTAGGTAATTTATCAATAAATAATTTAGTCCTTGGCCATTTTGTCCTAGCTTGTATCGTTTTCCAGAAAATGGCAAAACTCTGGAAAACGGGACACTTTTCAAGGGGGGGAGGGGTGAAGCAGGGTGCGAGGGGGGTGGGAGAGTTGTGTGTTATAACTTACTCACCTATAGGTATAACCCAAAAGCAATAAATCTTAATTATAAATTTTGCCGCTAAAAAATCTAGAATGAATATACTATAAACCTTTGCGCGATTATTGCACACCTGTGTGTGCAAGCTTTGTATCGTACGCGTCATAAACAAGCGCGCGACGGGAAGGTCAACCAATCTCTGCTCCTAATTCTCACCTGCTGAACAAATGTGTATGTATATCATATAAGAACAAACTCGTTGCTAAGCAGGGTGCGGGCCAGTTCTAACTCCATCTTGAAGACTGTCTCTGAGCGGTACGATTCTCGGATCATGTGTCACTGGGCCGAGGTGCTTTCTAAGAATAATAAAAAGTTGTGACGTCGATTCCCGGTCGGGACAAACATCTAGTCGGGGGTCGGATTATGAGAATTTATTTGTGTAATTTGTGTGATTTTTGTTTTATTTGTAATAATAATGGATCTTTGTTATCTCTGACATTAATAAATTAATTAATTAATTAATATATATTTAAATCCTTTAATGTATGTTTGTGTGTATTTAATGTAATTTTGACTTATTTTAAGTAAAATAAAGATATTTTGTTTTGTTTTGACTGTTTCAAACAAGCTCATAGGTAAGAAAATAACAAAACAATTTCAATACATAAAACAGAATAAAATAGTTAATAATAAACTAACAAGACCTTAAACGGGTAAAACAACAATGTGATAAATAGATTTTGGATATGTTCCAACTTTCTTAGTTTACTTGTGATAGCAGAAAAAAGTACTTATTCACACAAAAAATGTTTTATTATTATTATGAAGATAAAAACATATAAATAAGTCAATCAGTCATCTTATTGTGGCCCAACATATAATTCTGAATAACTTATTGACTTGTTTATTAATTAAAACAATTTAGTAAACCAGAACACATTAATTTTTGATGAATTACCTTTTATTGGCGTGACTGTACTTGTGATGGGCTGTCAAACTCTGCCCTACTAATAAGCAAAACCCTCACATCTTAGTACTAGAGTCTGGCCAACTAAAGCTGTCCACGAGAAACGGTTACACCAGGAACTTTAGAAGAAAAATTGACAATATTTCGGAAAAATTCCAACCAAGCTGAAAATTTGTTTACACATACCTTTTAGCTTCCTGAATAAGCTCTGAAAAGTCTCACGACTCGAGGAGTGGGCATAACTTTCAGCAGCCAAAAAACGGTGAAAAAATTACTTTTTTTTTGCATATATCTTTATTTCTGTCTATCTTACCGCTATGAGGTTTACTAATGAAATAAAGAATGGGAAATTCTCTACAAAAAAGGTAATCCAAAGTTTACTGATAACCCTAATAGTTTTTACGTAATTGGTCATCGAAACTCCGGTAAACATTTTCTATAGACATTTTAATGCATTCGTAGCCCAGTGGCGCTCGGTGATCCCAACCGATCAGTGAGGTAAAGCAACGTACACAGAGGCAGGGAACCTGATGGGTGACCAAAGTGGCAATTTATCACGAGCGTTTCCGTGCTTCGGAGGGTACGTTAAGCTGTCGGTCCCGGCTGCTGTCGATTGACTACAGTCGTTAAAACCAAGTCAGAGGTCATATTGCGGTTTGAAAACTCTGACGCCAGGGTAAGCCAAGTTCGCCACATACTTGACTATACCTACACGATAAGAAGAGGAAGAAGAGTACATTCTCATGGACAGCTTTCGATGGCTAGACAGTATAAGTTGGAAGGGCTGCCAAGGGCTTTGAAAGTTACATTTTATGTTTAAATAATGGCGTTAATCACCCCTAAAATATCCATATAACACATATACTAACTAGTATATAGGCATCTTAACCCATGCGCTAGATTGTAGTCAAGAGCTCAACCCATTCTCTAAAAAAAAGTAGGATAAAATGACACAATTCAATAATTATAAACAGCTCATAATTATAAACATTCTTCTAGGTTAGCTTGCTACATCCTCGACCGCATCTTTGCCCTTGGGCTAGATTGTGGTCAAGAGCGAACCCTTCATTAATAAAAAAAAAAGCTAGCATTCCGCCTGGGACTTCGTTTCCGTGGGAATTTGGGAAAATTATGTAGCTTAATGTTACTCAGGGATAATGTAGCAGTCTATTGGTGAAGGAATTTTTCAAATCTGTCCAGTTCTTTCGGATAAACTGTCTGTCTGTCTTTTAAGCTTTCACGCCTAAACTACTGAACCGATTTCAATGAAATTTGATACAGAGATAGATTAGACCTTGGGAAAGGACAAAGGCAAGATTTTATCCCACAGCTGGGCGGGAAGTTAGTACTCTATAAATAAATCAGTTACCTACATCCGAACAAGCAACATATGAAGCTCAGGTCATCGCATATTACAATAAGATAACCTATAGGGCGAGCACCTTAAACAAACAACTATATCACCACGCTATCGGCCCTGACTGTGTGTTTATTTTCTAACTGTACTTGGGCCAAGGTTCTTAAATGAAAATAAAGAGTTTTTTTTTATCATAAGAACTTATTATTGGCTTTGTATTAAATATTAGTTTAATCTACACTAACATTATAAAGTTGATAGTTGATGAGGGCTCCCGTCTCCGCATTTAGGGTCTAAGATGGCCCTTTATACGTGTGGGTCGGTGGCTTTTTGCCCTTTTCGGATTTTTGCCCGTTGGACTAACATTGTAAAGATTTGATTGTTTGCATTAAATAGGCTCCGAAAGTAATGGACCGATTTCAAAAATTCTTTCACCATTAGAATGTTACATTATCCCTGAGTAACATAGGCTACATATTATTCCCGAATTCCCACGGGAACGAAGTCCCAGGCGGAAAGCTATTTCAATATTTACACACACATATTCCAAATATTTGTCCCACTGCACTGGAGTATGCAGAGACCACAGGTTTCCCCTTGCTACGAACCAGACACACCTTTTTCAAATATTTCCGAGTACCTAAATTAAAAAAAAAAAAACACGAAGACTATATATAAAGAGAAATCGAGTGTATGTACAATAGTAACCCTGAACAAAAACTATTTAAAAAATCTGTTTCAAAGATCCTCAACCTCACATAGAATAGTATCTTCTTAAAGCAAGACGTTAAGTCACATTTCATGTTGTTTAAATTTAGTATCTCTAACTTAAAAGCCTATTTGATTAATCAAGCTGTACGTCCACGCCCAAGGTTCACAATTTAGAACTATGACAGACATATGTATGTTTTATTTGTTTATATAATTGTGTACTGTTGTGAACGTCTTAATAAATAATAATAAATAGTAATGTACGAATTATCTTTGAGAAGGCGTTCACCTCCGCTCGCCAGTAAATTAGCAACTTATCGGCAACGCGGCGCCCGGAATCGACGGCAGCTATTTAGTTTACTAGACAGTAGACAGTGTAAATTAGCTTCCCGCCTGCGACTTCGTTCTTCTTCTTATAGTATAGGTACAGTCAAGTGTGTGGCGAACTTGGCTAACCCTGGTATCAGAGTTTTTAAAGCGCACAATGGCCTCTGACTTGGTTTTAACGACTGTTCATGTAGAACGACAAAATGTATCACCCCGACATTCGTTTGCTAATAACTTTTAAATGACTGAACCAATTTTGATCAAATACAGCTGAGAACAATCCCGATTACGTCAGCTTTCAACCAAAAAAAACCGCGTCGAAGTCGGTCCATTCGTTTAGGAGCTATGATGACACAGACACAATTGTTTGTTTTCCCAAATAAAAAATAAAAATAATAAAATAATAATACATGCACTCACGTCTAGAATCCCTATCGGGGTAGCCAGAGCATCATATCGCTCTTGAAGCCACATTTGACAACATTCTGAGGGAGATAAGAATGAACATGAGTATAGTGGTGATAGGTTCTCAGCCTTTCGCCTACAATACAGCAAAATCCCCGCGTTCCACTTACTGGCTTCTAGAGTGTGCTTGGGAAGAGTTGGCAGCTGGCGCACCCTATTTTTTTCTTTCACTCCCAGTCCACGCTAGATGGTATAAAATCGCAGAATGTTGTATAAAATCCCGTTCTATTGTATAGCGTCAGTACGGAACAGAATTAATGTAATGGCGAAATTCTGTCTCCTGTATCATCATGCCCCACGAGTATGCTACTTATCGAAAGGTTCCACGTTACAAGTGAAGCCTGCGTGACTCCTTGATTGTATGACATTGTTGATAATAAGTCTGCTTATGAAACTGCTGTCTTCCATAGGTACAATGTTTTTGAAAAACCGATTTTTTCATACTAAGGTTTTTCGATTTTTCTCGGGAATCCGAAAACTTTGTGGGAAGGTTTGGAAAATATTAAGTTCATTTTTATCATAATTTAGTTTATTTAAGGTTTTTTTGTAACAATGTAAAGCTTCAGCAAAAATAAGCATTGAAAAGGACAACAGATGAAACGAGCTATATTTGAGCTTCGTTTTCAGTAAATACATCCTAAGTAAAAAAAAAGACTGCGTTATATGGCCAAGTTTAAAATTTTAGTAATATCTGTTTAATCAAATAAATTATGAAAAAGCTTTAAAAAAATCGTCAATTTCATAGGTAAATTATATGAAGAGCTCAATGAAGAGCTCAAGGATTAAAGAGTAGAAGGGTGAATGCTACAAGATAAGATTCATTATTAAATAGTATTGGTTACAAAGTTTAAAATAAACAGAACTAAAACTGAACTTAAAACGGCCTTATCATTATACAGGGTGTAAAAGACTGCTTAGCAAAAACTGAAACCCTGGACTTTTGAGTCCATTCTGAATGATTTTCTAGTGGAATTTTTAATTTTTTAAAATTTTTTTTTTTTCATGTTTTTTAATATTTTCTGCTTATATTTTTTATTATCAAGACGAATACAATCCATTTTGCAATAACAAACAATCATAACAACGTGAAACACGAAAACCAGCAAAGTATCGCACTCCGATAGCAGCACGGTGCAGGGGAATCGCGCGCGGGGCGCGGTTTTACGATACGTTGCGTAGCACCAAAGTATGTTATGAAAACTCCTTAATATGACGTTTCCGGGAAAAAATAAATACTTATAGCTGATGATAGCTATGGGTAGTTTCCACCATTTAAGTATTTGCTAGGCTGTACTTTACAGACTTTACACCCTGTATATAAACTACGAAACGGATATGAATGAGCACTATTACACTTGACCTGTACTAGTGTAGGCTATAAAGTCAACTATAATTTTATCAGCGCATACTCGACGCTCCCCTCGTCATGAATAAAATCATTCATCTCAGCGCTTTATACTGCGTCGGAATTGATGATTGCACAATTTGAATGGATTCATCGTCATGTTCATATGTCGCTGTATATTATACTATGTATTTATAGTACGAGAACCTCATGAAATAACTGTACAGTATGTACTTGTACACAGTGGCGTAGCTAGGTAACCAGGTGCCCTGGGGCAAATCAAAAAATGTGCTATCCACTGCTATCTAAACTGGTTAGGTTTTATAAAGTAAAAATATTCAATAAACAAATAAAATGCTAAGCTACTAAGCGATACGATTCTCGGATCATGTGTCACTGAGCCGAGGTGCCGACAAGAAAAATAGTAGAAAGTTGTGACGTATGACGTGATTTATTCGTGTAGCGTTTAATTTTATTTTATTTGTAATCATGGATCCTTGTACATTACGTATGTATGTATTTAATGTAAGTCAAAGTTACATTAAATACATACATACATACATAATAGTTCTTTTTGCTCTACTGACTACGCCTATTCGCAAAGGGCAGTCTTCCCCAGAGTTACTCCAAGGCTGCTCTTTTTTTTTACAGCAGAGAACACTTGTTTGCTTAGTAAAACGTTGATTGCCAAGGAAACATAACCTTTAATGTAACAGTATAAGTTTGCATTTATTTTCATTCGATTGAGGTTGATAAAAGATTTTGAATTAATACAACGCATTTCCTAATTCATATAGAAGAGAAATGAAACTTCTCTTTATACATATAGAGTCCATTTTTCTTTGTGTTGATTCGGGAGTCTCTTCTCTTATTGCGTATGCTGGGGCAGCCGTTTTTTGCTTAGAGATAAGGAAAACATAACCATAAATGTAATAGTAGAAGTTTGCATTTGATCGACATTGACAAATGATCTTGAATTGCTAAAATGCACCCAATTCAAATGGAAGAGAAATAAAAAAGGTCTCTGGTTAGTAAAATGTGCGAGTTATTTCGATCAGTTGTGTTAAATATGATTTGATCACGATTGCTGTATGTATATGGGTTTTGAGTTTGGGCCTTGAGAGTGACATGAACGAAATCGCGGGCGGAAAGCTAGTATTAGAATTTAGAACTCAATTAAATCTACGTCGCACACTGTCAGTCACATGCAATGCACAGTCATACTTAGTCATGTACGAGTAGTTGTTGAATCGTTACGTCACGCCAGGTTTGCGCCGTGTTTTGGACGCCGCGCCAGCGCCGGTTCTTCCCCGCTTCATGCCTACTTACTTCCTTTAACTACTCGTTAGTGGTTTGGTTAGTAAAATGTGCGAGTTGTTTCGATAAGTGGTGTTAAATTTGATTTGATCGCGATTGGTGTATGTGTAAGAGCTTTGAGTTTGTATGTGATTTGGAATGGCGCACTTTAATGTCGGAGGCCAATATCCACTTTGGTTCGTTGAACCAGTGAAGTAGGTACAATAGAGATCAACTTCTAGTAAAGTGTTGATCTCTATTGTACCTAACTTCTTCTTCTTATCGTGTGTGGTCAAGTGTGTGGGGAACTTGGCTAAACCAGGTGTCAGAGTTTTCAAACCACACAATGGCCTCTGACTTGGTTTTAACGATTATAGTCAATCGACAGCAGCCGGAACCGACAGCTTAACGTGCCCTCCGAAGCACGGAAACGCTCATGATAAATTGCCACTTTGGTCACCCATCAGGTTCCCTGCCTCTGTGTTCGTTGCTTAACCTCACTGATCGGTTGAGATCAGCGAGGCTACGAGCGCTTCTACCTAACTTACACAGTAAGACTTACATTTGAGCTAGGTTTCCACTTGCAATTAATTACAAATCTGGTTATTGTTCCAGAGTACATCGCATGAGTTGTAGCGGTGGTGTGGTAGTGGTGTGGCCACATGGCGGGCGGCGGCGCGTGGTCGCGGCGCGTGGCGGTGCGCCAGCGCACGCTGCGCGGCCTCGTGCGCGACACGCAGCGAGCCGCGCATGACGTCAGCGATATACTACACATCGGTAAGATAGAAACACAAATCCATTAGGTATTTCAGACATCACAACACATAAAACAGCAAGATCACACAGTAATACAAGATATACCGAGAGAAACATAAAGACAATAACAAACAGCTTTAGATCGCTATGTATTGTAGGGTCCGAGAGAAAGGGTCCTCAGCTCAGCTATATGTTGCGACTCGGAAATCAGGATATGAGACCGCCACAACGTTGATTTTCAGTGAGTCCCATATGTGTAAACTTTCCAGCCACGACTTCGATCGCATGGTAAAGTAGCCTATGTCACCTATATGCCATTTCTACACAATTTGATTCAATACAGACACTAGAAAAGTCTGAGTGCATCTTTGTCATTAGCTATTTAGATGACAGTGAGAGGTATTTCTTGTTGGACGTGGATAGCGATTCGCATGATCTAGATTTCGGAGGCAGTGCCTGATCTATCTACTTACCAAACATCCAAAAAAAGGGGGATTCAGGGAGAACCACGGCTTCCCGATCTACAGGTTGCAATGGTTTTGTATCTTAACGTTTCCTTCATAGTTGAAATGAGCGCGAGCGGAGTCCCCGGCAGAGTAGAATAGGACCACCCTCTTTCTTACCGAGGTGTCGTACAAGGCGACTAAGGTAAATATGCAAGCAAGTTCATCTGCACACAGAGAAGGAAAACTCTTGCAATTATATCAAAACCCTCGCCAACCCGTCTGCCAAGCGTGGTGAGTATGGCATTTACCCCTAATGTTATTGAGGGAGGCCCGTGCCCCAGCAGTGGGGACGTATATGGGCTGATGAATGAAGAAGTTTCCTTCAAAAGCATTGGAAACCTGCAAGCCACACAAGTAATAAAATTACAGAACTTTACTTACATGAGATTTCCAATTCAGCTAGACTTCCACACGCGATTAATTTCAGTTTCATGCTTTTCAAGCTGTATAGAAGAAGTTTCCATGTTTGACGATAGGTACTACTCTGAATTCTAAGTCCATTTACACTGCACACTTGGATTCCCACCTATTTATCAGTACTGCACTTTACCATAGATCCGATCCGAGAACGTCAAATTCTTTCCAATGAGATCTGATACTGGCTTAGAAGATTTTTGTATGAAGGCTGACATCCTTTTTTTAATGTTTTGTTGAAGCTTGATTCACTGGATTGACGGAACCTTCCTAGACTGTTTCCTATATATGAGCTGTCAAAATTTTATCCGTGGCACTAACAACGAACTGTTTTTAGGACGAGTAGGTAGGCCAAAATCTTCATACCCGATTCATCTAGTAACCTCCCAATTCCTGTAGCTAGTTCTAACCTTCCAGACCCCGAGATCTCAGCAGCGGTGCAGGAGATAGGTAACCACGCGTCCCGGAGCACTGCTTTGGTTATCTTGGGGACTTCATCCGCGGCTCGTGCGAGGTTGTTGCACTGTCTGCTTGGGAGGCAGCTACTGCCTAATCCTTTGCCGAGAGGGTGTCGGTGGGTAAGTGATTTACAAGTTCTAGTAGTGTTGATCAGAAAATACTTATTGAAAACGAATTAATGAATGAAATATATTAAATATATGTATAAAGCATCACTTATATTGTTTTAATTTTCCAATTGCTTTTACGAGTTTTGAACGTATGTAATGAAGGATTTTGGTTTTAAATGAGTATCCAATACTTCCTTACTAATATTCAAAATGTGAAAGTGTGTTGGCTTGTTTGCGAGTCACCGTCAGATATGATTATAAGATGAGGATATGATTATAAGTCCCGATATGCCATAGTCCCGGCAAAATTCCCATCTTTTATACAATCGTACTTACACCCAACGGGTGCTGTCCTTGGCGGGCGCTGACTGACTGTATTTCCTAAATAGTGCAGACAGAGATAGTCTTCGCTAGATGTACAGAGAGCAGCACGTCAGGTTACCCATTTATACTACGAAATCTGACTCTGTTACGAGTGAGATAAGAGCGTCGTCAAGGTAAACATGAATAGCCTGACGTGTTGCCAAGTGTACATACGCCAACACAGTATTATTGTATATGTTTTCAGTTGCGAATCCAATACGGCAGTAACACGGCGGCGCACCTCACGCTCGGCGGCTCGGAGTTCGAGCTGGTGGACGAACTGCGCTGCAACCAGAAACCATGGGACACCATACCTGTGGAGGTAATATACAGGGCTTTAGGTATCTCTCTTTCAACCTTTCGGGTGGTTAATCAGTCCATGAAACTGAACAACTTCCCCAAGGAACATAGGTCAAAATGCGAAAAAAAATTTTTGATCTCCCATACAAAATGCATTTTTGTATTGACCCAGACGACTCAACTATTTATCTCCTTTTCTTCAACCTATGGCCAAGCAATGCTGAGTGTAGGTCTCTTCCATAGCACTCCACTCTCTTCGACCTTCAGTCTTTAACGTCCAGTTTTTCCCTGCAATCCTGGCAAGATCGTCAGCCCATCTCATCGGTTGTCTGCCCACGCTTCTACGCCCAGTTCGAGGTCTCCACTCTAGCACTTTCTTACCCCATCTCTGGTCAAATCTCCGACATATGTGACCTGCCCACTTCCATTTTTTCTGACTATGTCAAGAAGTTTGGTTCTTCTTCGAATTTCCCTTTTTCTGATATGAATGTTATACATGGTATGGCAATAAAGTTATTAAAATAGCTAAAGTATTAAAATTTGAGACAAAAAAAAAACGGGCACCACTGTTTAAATGGTTATAATTTCAATGTCATGTGCGTGGTAAACTTGACTAACCTTGATGTCAGAGTTTCAAAACCGCCAAATGGCATCTGACTTGGTTTAAAGGCTATAGTCAATCGACAACAGCCAGGACCGATCAAGGAACTTATACCCAACATGGAATGTGCATTGTCAATTTGACACCAATATAAAAATAAACCTTATGTATATGAAGCTAAGTTCTATTACAGGCAATCACTTGGTCAGAGAGAAATCCGGTCCGAGAGAGAAAGTGCTTCGAGAGCCCTGTGTCCTTTTCTAAAGTGTTGCCAGGAGGATTATTTCCGAATTTAATGGGAATGGTAGTAAAAACTAAATTTGTCATGTCTTATTAAAAACATTAATTTTCGTTCTGATATATTTATAATATTTTTCCATTATCTGTTAGAAAGAGAACATTTTTATCAATAATTTGGACACTTGGACACTGTATTGAAATGTAATAAAAAAAAGAAAAGATTATTAGTGGGATATATTTAAGTTAGACTGGCAGCCCGTCAGCAACCCGTCAGCCAATCATATTATTTGGTCCTCCAATGAAAGGGACAGAGGGCTCTCGCTCGCTATCTCGCTCGGGCCGCGCATCGGCAGCCTGTGCACATTCCATGTTGGGTATAAGTTCCTTGGGACCGATAGCGATCGTAATTAATTGCCACCTTAGTCACCCATCAGGTTCCCCACCTCTGTGTACGTTGCTTAAACTCACTAATCGGTTGAGATCATCGAGCGCCACTGGGGTATAAGGGATTCCATGAGCGCTGTTTATGAGGACTCATTAATATGTTCAAAACTGAATTTTATTGATTCCAGGACCTCATCCGCCAAGACCAAACCGACCTGGCCACAATGTTAGAAATCGAACTGAACAACCAATTCTTAAAAGATGGTCTTAAAATAATAATACCACCCGACATCGGCTCAGAACCTGGAGACACGAACTACGCCGCTTTGAAACAAATACATTCCGAACTGTACTATAAAAGAGAGCATATCTTGAAAAATTTCAACCCTGTATACCTATATGCAATAGATAAAATAGGCAGAAGCATATTTAGTGAGAATATTACCTACGATTCTCAATTCGGAAGCTCTAAGAGCGAAGAAGAGTTCCGTACGATGTTCAACCTGTATTATATGGCGGGAGTCAATGTGGGTAGAGAGGAAGAGAGTAAGGAAGAGAATTTGGAAGAGAGAAGGAGTTTAAGTCAGCAGTGGAAGGAGAGTAGTGCAGAGCCCAGCGTTTTTTCTTCGGAGGTATGTGCTTAATTTTTTTTTTAAGTTTTTAATTTAAATATGAATGTCACATTTTCCTAATTTAATTGTATCTTCCAAATACGGTGCGTTTACATGTATAAAACTCTTCTAACCCCTTGGGTGGTTAATCAGTCCATGAAACTGAACAACTAGTTGTTGCGTGGGAATTTAGCCTATATGCTATTTAATCCATATTCTTACCGGCTGCTAGCAAAGATATTGATGTAACAAACATCCATTTAAACTTCTAAACTTTCACATTTATAATAATAGTAAGAAAGTAGATTACAGCGTTTAACAGCTTAGCAAATACTTTAAGGGTGGATTCTACCACGAAATTCCACAGCTTGACTTAAAGGCACGATAGCTCAGTTGGTTAGAGCACCAGGAGATCTTATCCTGGGGTCTGGGTTCAAGTCTCATTCGCGCCGAACATTTTTCTTTTCATAAAATGATTAGTGAATATCCTTTTTCGCCTGAAAACTACTTTGTAACCATTCCAGAACTGCCTAGACCTCCACCAAATAAAGGAAATAAACCCGAAGTCACAAGTCTTATTCATTCTCTTTTCGAACTCCACAAAAATGAGGGAAGACAGGAAAAGAGAGGAAGAAGAGGAGAGAAAAGAGGAGAGAGTGAGACTGCCGTTAGAAGCCACAGAGTCGGAGGAGACTGAGTTGTTTAGAACAGAGGATTTACCGGAATCGGATCAGGGGTGTTTCAAAGATGTTATTTTAGGGTAAGTAATAAATCGAATTATGACATACCATACATACATAATATGTACCTAGGTGTGACGTCACGCGAAACTTTAACGCACTGTAAGTATCGTCGTCATTTTTCGTTTATGAGAAAAAAGAAAACCGGCCAAGTGCGAGTCGGACTCGCGCACGAAGGGTTCCGTTCCATTACCTATAAAACCGGCCAAGTGCGAGTCGGACTCGCGCACGAAGGGTTCCGTTCCATTACCTATAAAACCGGCCAAGTGCGAGTCGGACTCGCGCACGAAGGGTTCCGTTCCATTACCTATAAAACCGGCCAAGTGCGAGTCGGACTCGCGCACGAAGGGTTCCGTTCCATTACCTATAAAACCGGCCAAGTGCGAGTCGGACTCGCGCACGAAGGGTTCCGTTCCATTACCTATAAAACCGGCCAAGTGCGAGTCGGACTCGCGCACGAAGGGTTCCGTTCCATTACCTATAAAACCGGCCAAGTGCGAGTCGGACTCGCGCACAAGGGGTTCCGTTCCATTACCTATAAAACTGGCTAAGTGGGAGTTGGACTCTATAAAAGTGGCAAAATCATCACGTTTTTTGTATGGGAGCCCCCTTAAATATTTATTTTATTCTGGTTTCTAACCGACTTCATTAGTATTTGTTGTTATAGGGCCAATAGAAATACATCATCTGCGAAAATTTCAACTAACTATCACGGTTCATGAGATACAGCCTGGTGACAGACGGACGGACGGACGGACAGCGGAGCCTTAGTAATAGGGTTCCGTTTTTTCCCTTTGGGTACGAAACCCTAAAAAAATACGTGTCCTTTGATAATCTAACTGACGGACTAAATAGTATTTTTTTTGTCGTCTAGCACATTATGGGTGTGTGTGGTCATAACATCTTAGTGCTCCAAAACCGTCATCTTCCCCTGCTAGCGGTGCACCCTGCTGATCAACGGACGACGCTCTGACGTACTACAACCCGTGAAGGGTTTCTTTACTTGATATTTTCGACTTTCCCATTATCTGTTTTAATACTCTTTAAAAATATTTTGTATCAAATAACATTTTTATTAGTTAGCAAAACTTTAGGGGGTGATTCTTTACATAAAACTGAACAACTTTCCTCAAGGAGCCTATCTTCTTGTTCTTATCGTGTAGGTATAGTCAAGTGTGTGGCGAACTTGGCTACGAAAAATTTTGAGTTCCCATACAAACTTCATTGGAACTCAACTTCTTTTTTCGTATTTTGACAAATGTTCCTTGGGGAAGTTGTTCAGTTTCATGGACTGATTAACCACCCGAGAGGTTGCAAGAGAGATACCTAAAGCCCTGTATAATATACAAGTGTAAAGGACAGCTTAGCAAATACTTAAATGGTGTAATCTACCCATAACTATCATCAGCTGTAAGTAATTATTTTTTCCCAGAAAAATTTTCGGTATTTATCTACGAGTACTTTGGTGCTACGCAATGTACCGCGTAATCGCACCCTGCGCGCGGTCCCCCCTTGCCGCGTTGCTATCGCAATGCGATGTACATTGCTGTTATTCGTATTTTACGCTGTTTTTGAATAAATATTTTGATTTTAAAGCAGAAAATATATAAAAGTTGACAAAAAATCAAAAGTTTTCCAAAGGAAAATTCCATTGGAAAATCGTTTAGAATGATGGTTTCAATTGAGGGTTTTAGTTTTTGCTAAGCTGTCCTTTACACCCTGTTTAAAGTGGCAGTGACTTGCTACCCAAATGGGAAAAATTAAATCCGAAGTCACGAGAAGATTTAGGAAGAGAGTCGCCGTTGGACAGAGTCCGAAGAAACAGAGTGCGCTGGTCGGAATCGGATCGAATCGACGTCACAAAGTGGATTTCAATCCTTATCTGATCAGTGGTGCAATCATCGCTGAGAGCTGAAATCAATCCTAGTTTTGCTCCTATGTTCGACATTAGTGTTTTTTAGCCGACTTTAAAAAAAATTGTTTTCAATTTTTCCCGTATATATGGGTCTTTGAGCGGTTTTGTTTTGGATGTTTGTTCTCGGGGCATGGGTGTTTGTGTCTGTCTTTATGTATGTTCCGAAGGACCCCCGACACAAGGAAAAACCTTAGTGTGGGCATTTGAGTGTGTAGCGTTTATTTATTTTTAATGTATAATAGTGGTAGTGTATTGTGCAGTAAACTAACTAATAGAAAATACGTTTAAGAAATATTTTTAGCCTTAGTTTTAAAGAAATATTTAAACCAACCTCAAAAAATAAAGCGAAGTCGCCAATATCAAGTAAAGAAACCCTTCACGGGTTGTAGTACGTCAGAGCCTCGTCCGTGGATCAGCAGGGTGCACCGCTAGCGGATGAGGTTGACGATTTGAAACAATAAGATGTTCAAATCAAATCAATGTATTTATTGTGGAAATAGGTATTATAACAGGTTACAGTGGTTGTTAGTAAAGGTACAGCTATTTCCCGCCTCTCGGGCATACAACATTTTTTAAGCATCTATAAAGAGTTATCATTTAGATACTCGTTTACACAGTAATAACATTTCTGATTCAACAAGTCAAATAATTTAAATTTAATTATGTTATGACCGCATACCCCTAATAGCGACGTTGACTAATTTTTATTGTTTATCTTAAAAAGGAACTGAATCCAAAAAACAAAACCGAAATAATTTTTGAAAACTATTGGGAAATAAAAAAGTTACAAGCAATTAAATTTCAATAGAGAGGGAAACTGTCAAACAACGAGAAAGAGATGCACTTACTGGCACGTGACGTCACCGCCATTTGTTTGCGTAGGTAAAAACGAGATAGCTAGCTCTCCCCACAAAACGAGATAGCTAGTCCTTACGATAATATTATTGCTAATAACTTGTTCATTTATAAACCAATTTTAATGCTGTTTTCGGATATTAATATATTTCTAGCATTATTTTTTGTTTCACATACAATAATTAATAAAATCAAACACTGTCAACATCCCTATTCTAAGAATCCGAAAGTGTTTTTAAATGGTCAAGGTTATTGCTTGAGTTGAGCTCGCTGTTGTACGTGTACTTTCTCTTCTTTTGTAATTATATGTATGTGTGTGTCCAATAAAGAATTTTTTTATTTTAAACAAAAATAAATAAATAAATGCTACACACTCAAAGCCCCACACTAAGGTTTTCCCTTGTGTTGTGGGTCCTTTGGAACATACATAAAGACAGACACAAACACCCATGATTCGAGAACAAACATGTGTTAAATTAATTATTAATATCAAATCTGTATTTCTGCTTTATTGCTAGCATAGCATGACGTGCAGGATAGAAGGTGAGAGTAGGACGGCAAGATAATAACGCGTGCCGTTTAGTATTAAAAACTATTTTGTTTTCAGCAACAGAGTTGAGCCTCCAGACAAGAGTAAAGACGATAGAAGACTGCAAGAGGAGCAGATAGCTTTTATGAATGATTTGCTCGACCAGTGGGAAGTCATGTGTGAGTAGAATCTTAGAGTATTTTTTTTTAAATCTGGTTAAGTGCGAGTTATATTTGTGTTGTTGAATAATGATGGATGATTTTTGACCGATTTCAGTTATGGTAAAAGATAGGCAAAAACATCGATCGCCTTTAGTCCCTTGCAATAAAGTTCAGTTTGGCAATTGATCTTAAAAGAGATGGTTATGTTTTTGTCATTATGTAAAATTCTTCAAAGCAGTGGTTAGTATGGGGGACCATTTTACAAAATATCTGTTTTGCCACGGACCACCAACTGTTTGGAGGTAAAAATTAATACAGGGTTTTTCTACAGCACTGTTGTTCTCTTATTCGATTGTGTTTTAATTTTTTAACCCGTCGCTTGTTTACGGCGCGTGCGATAAAAATTCTGCACAATAGGGTGTGCGAGAATCGCTTGAAGGTTTTATAAAAAAAATATGTATCTTTACTTACCAACTTCTGAATCCCTGGTTCAGTGCAGAAGCCAAACACTTGTCGGTTCTGGCATTCAGCCAATTTCAATGCTTATGTCGACTTCACACGTTCCATATTTTTATGATGGCTTCGCGGACCACTTCAGGTACCGCCAGGGACCACCAGTGGTCCGCGAACCACCGCTTTGAAGATTTAAATTAAAATTGAATATATTTATTTAAATAAGTGACTATAACACATCATAGACGCAACGCACTGAGTGACACTTCCGACAGTAGATCTTTTCACAATGAGGGGATTATACTTACACGATAAGAAAATGACTGTTTAATATAATGCAATACAATACAATACTTTATTGCACTCCAACACAAATACAGACAATAGTTACATTTTAATACAGAACAGACATGTAAGGGTACAAAAGACGGCCTCATTGCTAAGAAGCAATATCTTATCGGCAACCTTTGGGTGTGGAGAAGAAGTAACAAATCGTATAGATGTGGGTGCAAATATATACATATATATCCACCTAACAAACATAAATACCTAAAGAATGCATGGAACTTCGTCATCCAGCCTTATTCCTTGTCAACCTACACCAAACGCAGGAGAGCGCAGAATTTCAGTTTATTTAGAATATCTAAGGATATAAATTGAGTGTTGATGGTGCATCAACTCATAGCGTTCGTAGCCGAGTGGCGCTCGCTGATCTAAAGCGATCAGTGAGGTTAAGCAACGTACACAAAGGCATGGAACCTGATGGGTGACCAAAGCGGAAATTTATCACGAGCGTTTTCGTGCTTCGGAGGGCATGTTAAGCTGTCTGTCCCGGCTTTGTCGATTGACTACAGTCGTTAAAACCAATTCAGAGGACATTGTGCGGTTTGAAAACTCTATACACCAGGATAAGTCAAGTTCGCCACACACTTGACTGTACCTTCACTATAAGAAGAAGGAGCCTTGCATTGAGTTGTATTTTTTAAGAAAATTCAATAAAATGTATTTTTATTCCAGCCAGCCCACCCCAAAAACACTACGTAAAAAGCCAATGGACGATTGTAAACGATGTCGAAATAATGCGTACAGCAGAGAACAAAGCTCTAGCTTCTTACCTTTCGAACGCCGTACAGAACGCAAGCGAAACACTCGCGAAGGGGTGTAAGAGAGAGGACGACCGACGAGTCGCTAGTAGGAGCACTCTGTTGAACCAAGTCGTGAAGTTTGCTGCGGAATGCTGTCATAGTTATCTGTTGGAATATTCTACAAGGCTCAGCGAGGTGAGGTCGTTTACATCACACACTTAATGATGCCAGATTCTCAATCACTCACACTCTCTATAACATACACGCACGCACAAACACACACACACACACACACACACACGCACGCACGCGTACTAACATGTAAAGTTGAACCTTTCTTCACACTAGCATAACTTGCTCATTTATAAATTCTCTCAGTAAGTGACACTCAACTAACTAGGTAGGTACTGACACACCAATCCTACTTCTTACTAACATTATAAATGTGTAAGTCTGTTAGGATGTATAGATGTTTGTTTCTCTTTTACGCTCAAACGCCTGGAACAATTTTGGATTAACACATAGTATGTTGGCCTTCAGCTGTTCGATTATTCTGGGTCTTTTAAATAACCTTGTATTTTAAATAACCCCAGAACGAAAAATAGGAAAAATAGATAAATAACGGAAACGAAGTAAAACTTAAAAAAACAATTTATTTTCAAACCGGCAGCGTTACAGTACAGAATAATATTCAACTAATTAACTTAAAATCAGAAATACTTATACTAAAATAATACAAACTAAGCTATTTGATCTAAGTTAGCTGGGGGTTTCGGGCTGACGAAGCTAATATTTTTAGGTTAATTGCACTTAACTCTTCCCTCCCCAAGAGAGAAACTATCTGGAGATGACGAAGTCGATAAAAATCATACAAATAAAGCCTAAATATAAAAATATGGTCCATAAATTGAAGTTAAAAGTGATGAAACTGTTATCGTTATCGTTAAACTGTTCCGAACTATATTTAGCACTGTTTAAGATTTCTTTCACGTCACTAAAGTCTATTCCACGAAAGTCCAGTTGCTTTTGGTCCTTGGTGATCTTCGCCGTTGTTTCGGGTAACTGTAATTGTGGTATAATAACTCGTATGGATGACGCATTGGTTGAAGATCCTATGGTGTTGTTTCCTAGTATTGTCTCGCAGTTGATTTTCGTTGATATTAAATAAGTGCCCTTCAGGATGCGTTTGTGTAAAGTTTGTTCGCTCAATTAGTGTGCATGGGTAGCTGTCAGCTGTCATCTCGAAATGTATGGCGGTACAGGGAGCAAGAAAACTTGAATGGTAATTCATATCTTCTATCTTTTTCTACTAGTTATAATACGAAAATAATAATATTTTGTGGTCTCTGTAAATATTTACATGGATTAGTATAGCTATTTTTTGAAAGAAAAATATTCGTACCTATTTGAAAATAAAATTACTTAACTGTAAATAAATTATTGTATGTGTTCATTGACACTATCGTTAACATTTACAAAATAATAATAACGTATATTTCCAAAAAGAAGTACTTAAGGAAGTTAGTTCTGCTAACTTATAAATTACAAAGGAGGGTTCAGATAATTCGTCCTGTAGGTATTACTTGCATTACAAATACCCAGTTGCAGTAACGGTCATTAGAATAAAAGCTTTTCGGTCATTATGTGATATTCATAGATTAATTTATTTATAGATAGATATGAGTTTCGACATTTATTATTTGAATTTCTTTCAAATACTGACATTGGCAAAATCACTATGCGGAGGCCATATTTAAAAGAATAGGCATAAGTTCAATAATAAATTTTGCTATTTTATTTATTGGAGTTGAGAAAGGGCATTATTAATTATAGTTGAGAATGTTGGAGGAGACTGGCAATGACACTGCGAATAATGACAACAGCGGTGGTACGTCTCAAGACGATAACGCTCCAATTAAAAAAAGGAAGACGCTTTGTAAAAACTGCAAAGAAATAATTTTGAATGTTCATCAATACTGCGTCAACACAATGCCGCCTGATAATGATAAAGAGATGGAATTTAAAAATTATCCAATTATTGGGACAGTTTCGAAAATGGTTAATGTGCATCGAAACACTGTCGCCAAAATTATAAAATCAGGACCAGTTTCTCCCTTAAAGAGAGGAAGTCAGACGAAAAAATTCTCAAAGATAGATGATTTTGAATGCGATTTAGTTCGACGCACAGTATATAGATTCTATACAGATAAGAAACTTCCAACACTCGATATGATATTGCAAGATTTAAAGACAAATACGGACTTCCCATATCAACGTACTACGTTGCATGAGCTTTTACGTAAACTTGGATTCAACTATAAAAAAGTGAATAAACGCAGTGTGTTGCTTGAGACGCCGCGATTCCAAGTCTGGCGTTATAAATATATGTATAACAAAGCTCAGAGAAGCACGTCAAGAGGGGCGAAATATAATCTACCTGGACGAAACGTGGTATGACACACATGATACCGTCAAAAAAAGTTGGACTGATTGTAGTTGTCACTGCATTTCAGATTTGCCTTCCACTCGTGGGAAACGCATTATCATATTGCATGCTGGATCCAAAGACGGTTGGGTCGAAAATGGACTGCTTCTATCTGCGAAACAGATTAGCGATGCGAGCGCTGATTACCACTGCGACATGAACTCAGTGCTCTTTGAAAAGTGGTTTCAGGAGCAATTATTGCCAAACATAACACCAAATAGCCTAATAGTAATGGATAACGCTCCTTACCACTCGCGACTATCCGTCAGAATTCCAAACACCACAACCAGAAAAGGGGAGATCCTTGATTTTATGAGACAGTACAAAATTTCCATTCCAGAGCCAACCCCAACCATTCCAGTGCTGCTGGATATTGTGAAAAAGGCGGGCATAGAAAAAAGATATGTCATTGATGAAATAGCAAAAATGAATGGTTGTGAGGTGGTGCGTCTTCCACCATACCACTGCATTTTTAATCCGATAGAACAAGTGTGGTCTAAAATTAAACATGACCTTAGAGCCAACAATTGCGACCCCAAAAACAGCAGTGCCGTATGTCAATTGATCAGGCAGGTCATGTTGAACGTAACATCTGACTTGTGGGGTAAATATATTGCCCACGCAATCAAAGAAGAGAATAAGTACTTTAATGTAGACCAGCATGTTGATGTTAACGGAGACACTTTCATAATAAACACACAAAGTGATACAGATGACTCTGATTCGGAATAGCTAGATTGATTTTTTATACTTATGCTACAAAAATAGCATATATGTTTAAGTTGTAAGATGGCTATTTAATTTTAATTTTTATTAAAAAATTTGCATTTGTGGACGAGTCACATTTAAGTTAAAGAATGGTCCCAATATACCGTGCGCCTGTACTGCACACTAATTGCCCGAACGAACTGTATCTCGTCGTCACAGTTTTCTGTCACAAGAGTGTCGCTTCGTGAGTAAAGTAGCCACAAATCTTCTGTTAACTTAGTAATTTGTAGTCTTCTATAATTACTGGATGTTGCTGGCAAAGAGAAAGGTTCCGCTTCAGGAGCATAATTTGTTCGATGCAGGTTTCTGTAGCATACTGTATGATGGTGTCTTCTTGGCAAAGGAATTTTCTTTCCCCGATGTCTTCGCAGGATCTAGCAACGGACCTGTATTTCAATCTGTTCACCAATAGGAAAGGATAACGAGGAATGATGACGAAGGTTCTGTTGAGTTCGGGATTGAAAATTGGAATGGGGATAACCTTGTAATAGATGTATGTGTTTTCTTCAACTATGGGTACTTCTAAAATAAAAACGAGTGTAGTATCGTGGATATAAGATTTCAAAATAATATTTCGTTCTAAGTTAATTAAGTTATTAATATTTACGGGGTATATTAATCGAGCATGAGCTTCTACTGTTTTTAGAATACTAAATAATTCAGTGCTATTTATAATCGATTGGTGGAGGGTGTCTATTTTACTAAATGCTATAGCTGTTTCGGTTTCTTGTATTATGCTGTAAATAGTTCTAAGGTTATTAAGAATTTGATTTACGCTATTCATTAATGTAATCATTCTAGAAAATTTAGCGTCTTCGGAAAGCAACGTATCTATTTGCGAAGTTTTGTATCGGATGTGTTGGACATTAAAGTTTATGTCATCTGAAATATTTACTAGCTTATCAAATGCTTTTTGCATCAAAGATATTTTATTTTCAATCGAGTGTTCATGATTTTTAAGGCTGTTTATTTGTTGGTTATATTTAATGGCATCTTCATGATCTAAAGGAGAATGCTAAAAAAAACCCAGCTCTGGGGTAAAAGAGATGTATCTCAAATTATCAATAATAATAAGTAATAAAATAATAACCGGTTATGATCGTGATCCTTACTGGCTAACATATCAAAATTGCCATTTTTATTATTCAGGCGTGAATTAAAAAAAAATTTTTTTTTTACTTAATTAAAAAATATGATGTTAATATACTCGGTGAAAATATACGCAGCCGAAGAAATCACTGCCTAGTGAATATATATAAATATATAATGAATGATAAAATATTGACCCGCTAAAATATTAACTAAATAACTAAGTACCTACATACTTATAATATTTTACTCGTAATAGAAGGATGTGACAGACACAAAGTCTTGGCTCAAGGTCGCTTGCCGGTAGGCCATGCAGCGGAGCGATAATAATCTATAGTGAATGAACGAGCGAAACAGCAATATAGGACTTTGCTGTTAGAGAAAGACAAAAAGAGTCGCCGTTAAGGCCGCTCTACATTCTCTAATCACAACTGGTAACTGGTCGCAGACCTGCGCTAGCGTTCGTTCTTAACGTTTGTGTTCTGTGTTTTGTGCTTTTGAATGTTTTTTGCGACCTGGCGTGTTTTTACCGGACTTCTGTGATATTTCTTTGTATTTGGATGTTAATATCGTTCTTGACGTTTGTGTTCTGTGTTTTGTGCTTTTGAAAGTTTTTTGCGACCTGGCGTGTTTTTACCGGACTTCTGTGATATTTCTTTGTATTTGGATGTTAATATGATTAAAGAACATTATTGTTCTTGTTTGCACGGCCGCAGAACTTTAGGAAGCTGTACCCATATTATCAGCATTTTGTATTTCCTTGGTTGGGCCAGACACGAAGAGGTTTTCAGTCATCCTGCTGCTTTCTTTGATAGCGTTCTGATTAATCGTCAATAAATGTAAATAAAACAATGTTACAAATACACTCTGGTTTGATTTTACCTGTACCCCTAAAAACTGGTTGCCCATAAATGATTTATTAATCAGCCCAAACCTTCAAGAAAAGAGCGTATTCCCTTTTTAAAGGCCGACAACGTACTTGCGACTCCTCTGATGTTGCAGGTATCTATGGGCGGCGGCAATCGCTTACCATCAGGTGATCCGTCTGCTCATTTGCCCCCTATCACAAAAAAATATTATGCTATATATATATATATATATATATATATATATATATATATATATATATATGCATATAGTACTTTCAATCTTTAAGAATGCTTAAAGTCGTTTTACAATGATAAACAATATAAGACGAGCCAAGCTCCAAGAATATAAACATCATATTTTTGAAAAAAGTAATAATAAATAATTATTTAAACCATTTTTAAAATCAAGGCCTGTATATAATAAAACTGGCAATTGTTATATAAAAAGTAATAATAAATAATTATTTAAACCATTTTTAAAATCAAGGCCTGTATATAATAAAACTGGCAATTGTTATATGTTAGCCAGTAAGGATCACGATCATAACCGGTTATTATTTTATTACTTATTATTATTGATAATTTGAGATATATCTCTTTCCCCCCACAGCTGGGTTTTTTTTCTATGGAACTTTAGCATTCTCCTTACCAGTAACTAACTTAACTAACGATCCTATTGGGTTTAGAAGACCTCTTTTTCTTCTGATTATCGGTTAAATTTGGTGTAGTCTATCTTTAGTTAATTCAATAAAAGTTTCAGTTTGTACTTCTAAGCCCAAAAGTTCTTTTCTAGTATCCGAATATTTACTTATTACATCTTTAATCTTAAAATATTCCGCTATATTATTATCTAATTGTTTACGTATGGAATCTAAATCTAGAGTTTTAAAAATTCTCCATTCACTAGTCTTCACCACTGCTGTCCCTATCCTCATCGGTGCTATTCCTGGACTCCGCTCTAGACTCTGCACATTCATCGTCACCCCCCGATCCACTAGGACCAGCAGTAGCACCGTGCACCACCTTTGGAGGTCGTTTAACATTTTTTAGAGCCACTCTCGTATTTCTTTTTCTTAGCTGGACAGGGACTACGTTCCTAGTTGTTTTTCCTGTAGCCTTAGCTTTTTCTTACCTAGGCAACTCTTTTGCTTTCCTAGTCCTAGTGTTTTTCATATAGATTTCGTCACCTTCTTTAATTTCTGGTGGTTCTTCCCCCCCTTTCTTTTCTCTAACTTTTACTTTATCTTCCTTGATCTTTTCAGTAATGTGATCGTACATCACTTTCAGACGTTTCCTATGATCTTGTAGTAGTTTTTGCATAAGGTTCCGTTCCCTATCTAAATCGAATATGTTACCCAAATCAGTTTGTCCGAATGCAATTTCGAAAGGTGTTAAATCAGTGGCTGAATGAATGGTGTTATTATAACCCATAATTACATATGTCATTACTGACGCTGCGTCTTGATCGCTTTTGGGATATCTGGCTAGTCTATACATCTCAATAATGGTGCTATGGAATCTCTCTACTATACCCATGGAACTAGGGTTGTTAGGAGTACCTATGTGCAAGTCAATCTTGTGTAGGGCCATGAGTTCTTTGATCAACTCATTGTTAAATTCGGCTCCTGAGTCAGAGTTTATTTTCCGGGGTATACCATACATGCTGAAATATTTAATTAAAGCACGTACAACCTCTGGTGTGCTTCTGTTTGGGATGTGAATAGCCTGGGCCAGTTTGCTAAAAGCATCAACAATGGTAAGGTAATATTTACCTTCTATGTATAAGAGGTCCATAAAAATTTCTTGAAATGGAGCTGTTTGTGTTTGTGTCAACTGGATGTAAGGTTTAATAGGTTTTCTTTCATATTTCATCTGCCTACATTGTTCACAACTATTTATGATAGCTGTGACGGTGTCTTTCGTGTTTGCCCACCAATAATGTCTCCTAAGCTTAGTAAGTGTCTCTTTTATCCCCCTATGACATGTCTTACCCTGATGATATTTTAAAACTACTTCTTTCTGATCTTCTTCTGATTCTGTTAAGTTAACTACTCTTTCTGTACATTCCGTTAAATTGAAGCTTCCTTTTTTATATAGCTTTGTAACTACATTCGAAAAGATGTTTCTGTACAACGGAGTCTCGAAATAAATGAAGTATTTATGTTTCAAGTCTACATACTCTTTCAAAAACTGTTTAACTACGTCTTCGTTATTAGTAGGTATATGTACTGCTAAAATTCGTTGTTTACGGTTTGAAATGTCCTTAACCTCAAGCTTATTCCTAGCCCATGTAAAAACTAGAATTTGTTTTGGCTTAGTGTCTATAGCTTCATTCAAAATAGGAATTCCTTCATGTTCCCTATTCGAAATAGAATGTGCGGTAGCGCCGTCATCTGATGTAATACTCAAAGCTACTTCTGATTCTGTATCTTTGCTTAAATCTGGTTCCTTGTTAACTGGTTTATTTTTATCTAATTCCTGTTCTAGCTCACGTATAACTTCTGCAAGCCTATCATCTTTATCATCAATGTTGACCATCATCGACTCTAGCTCGTCATCTATTGCGTTAATCCGAATCCGTGACAATGCATCTGCGTTTGTGTTTTGTAGGCCCTTTTTGTAATGGATTTCAAAATCATATTCTTCCAAACGCAGTCTCCACCTGGTAAGCTTACTATTGGGTTCTTTTAGGCTGTATAGCCAGGCTAGAGGTCTATGATCTGTATAGATTATAAACTTATGGCCGTAGAGATAAGGTCGGAAGTACTTAACCGCCCACACAACTGCCAACAGTTCTTTCTCTATAGTACTGTATTTCGACTCTGTATCTGTCAAAGATCTACTTGCATATGCCACAGGTTTGTCTGATCCTATAGGGCCTTATTGGATGCGTCCGTGGTCAAGATAAATGGTTTTGAATAATCGGGAAATTGTAGTAGCGGAGCATTAGTTAATAGTTGTTTGCATGTCTCGAAGCATTGTTTATACTCCTCGTTTAAAATTATTTTGCGTCCTTTCTTTAGACACTGTGTCATTGGCCTGGTTATCTTCGCAAAATCCTTAATAAACTTCCGATAATATCCCACTAGTCCTAGGAAACTCTTGATTTGAGTTGTTGTTTCCGGCAAGGGATACTTCAGGATTGCGTCGATTTTGTCCGTATTAGGTTTAAGACCTTCACTTGTTATTGTATGTCCCAGGTATAGAACCTCTTTCCGTAGGAAATGAGACTTATCCAGTTGTACCTTCAAGTTGGTTTCTCGAAATCGGTCAAAAACGGCTCGTAGTTTTTGAGCATGTTCCTGCAGGCTTGTGGAAAATATGATGACGTCATCTAAATAAACCAAACAGTGTAGGCCTTGCAGCCCCCTCAACACACTATCCATGGCTCTTTGGAACGTCGCAGGAGCAGTTTTGAGTCCAAACGGCATCCTGTTAAATTCGTAGTGCCCAAAGGGTGTGCTGAACGCTGTTTTTGCTCTATCTGCTTTATCTACCTCGATCTGATGGTAGCCGCTGGTCAAATCTAGCGTTGTAAAATATATGCTCTTTCCTAACATATCAAAGAGATCATTTATATTGGGCAGCGGATACTTGTCGTCCATGGTTATGTCATTCAAACGTCTATAATCGACGACCATTCGCCATTTTTGTTTACCTGAGGCGTCCATTTTTTTTGGCACTAAGTGCACTGGAGCACTCCAAGGTGAATGTGACTCCCTTATAACGTCATCGTTTAGCATTTTATCAACCTGTCTTTTAATCTCCTCTGTTTGAGATGGGGGTAATCTATATGCCTTGATATGAATTGGATCCTCGTTCTTGGTGCGGATTTTGTGCTTAACTTTTTTCGTAAATGACAACGGTATATCCTCACAATAAAAGATGTCCTTATATTCCTTACAAATTCCTTCTATTACTTGTCTCTCTTTGTCGTTCATGTGATCAAATCTTAATTTTGACAGATTTTTGTCCAAAAGTCTATCCCTGTCTAAAGTCTTATCTTCGGTAAAGTATAGGTTCTTTGCGGATTCCTCATAAGGCTCTACTTTAAAAGGAGCTATGACAACTAATGTTCCTTCTTCCTCTTTGCAATTCTGTATAATAGTGGAAGCATATCCCCCTTCACAAGACACTAGTGCTGAAGGCATTCTAATCCCGTTTGCAAATTCTTTGTACTCCAGAATAGCATCTCCTCGTAATAAGTTGACTGGAAGTTTAACTCTCATCTCGCTACGCGGTGGTAACTGATAAATTTCCCTTTTAGGCACGTTGTATATGATGGGAACTTGAGCACCTTTTGTGATTAACAGTTGGTTCTTCATATCGATGTTAGCTTCCAATTGTTTTAGTAAGTCACTACCTATCAAACCATCGTAGCGATTGTCTACACTGTAAACATAAAATTTGTGTTGTTCAGTACTTCCAAAAATTGTTGGTAGTGGAATGACAACTACCTCGTTGTGACTGCTTGTCGCATGAGTACTAACTATCTGGAACGGTTCATACAACTTGAATTCTTAAAATGTTTCAGCTATTCTTGGACTGATGAATGACCTGGTACTTCCAGTGTCAATCATAAAAATTGACTATAGTTCAGGAATTTTTATGTGAGGCAAGTGTAGACATTGACTATGGCAATTTAATTTTATCTTTTCTGTGTTGGAAAGGCCATTATAAAAAAAATTTCTACCCCATCAGGAGTTTCGTTTGGCTCGTTCACGTGGTCGATGTAGTCAAATTCTTGTTCAATATTTTCCGAATACGGCCCTGAGTATTCTTCATTACAAAAATTCGTTTCTGTGTTTTCTGAGTACGGCCCTGCTAAGTTATAATCGCAAGGCAAGTTACTGTCAGCAAAATTCACGCGTCTCGAACTTGCGGTACGCATAGTAACGTCGGTGTTGTTATCTGATACCGGCGGTGACGTAAATCGCGAAGCATTGCTCGGTGCATGATGACCGTTCATGACATTTGACCTACTAAACTGCGGCCACTGATTCGAATTGTGAGACATCATTGAGCTAGGTTGCTGTCTAGGATTCCGCATTTGAAATGAATTATTGTTGGTGTTAAAATTAGCACCATTGTTCCTAACAGGAGAAAAATTGTTATTTGAAGTTGAAGGGATGTTGTTCGGCAACGGTGGTTTTTGTGAACTGTTTTGCCTTGGAGGATTTGAGTTATTTGGCTTGCCATTTTTATTAAAGTTGTTATTATTATGTGATTGATTTTTATAATTATATATGTTACAGTTAAAACTAGTTAGTAGTTAGAACGCGTTTTTCCTAGTTAGAACTAGTTTTTACTTGGTGCCTTTGTTAAAACTAGAATTGACTAATGTCTGAATCAAATATCAGTTAAAACTAGTTTCTGCTAGACAAAACGCGTTTTCCCGAAGCGAGTCAGTTAAAACTGTTCCGACCGAGGTTAGAGTTCATCATACCTTATTCTGATTGGCTTGAGGTTATGTTGTGGGTTATGTAGTTGTTGTGCTTACCGTTTAACGCAACCAAAGTCTTTTCTGGCACTTCGCCGGCCGTTGCCGCGGCACGCTCGCTTCGCTCGCTCGGCTCGTGCGTTGGGGGTCGCAGTTCTAACCTTTTTTTTTTTTACTTGGGGAAATGCCCACGCATACCCCCCCATCGCAGGGGCGATGGAAGGGTTATGTCGGACTCGAACCGACTAAAACCCCAAGGTGTTCCTTCTCCCGCCTGGGGTGGGGTCACAGGTATCGCGTTAGCATTCGTCTGTGACCCCACCGGGCGCTGGACCGCTTATATCAGCGGACCCCTTCTCGCGGGGGGACCAGTGCCCCCCATGTAGCCTGCTGTTTGAAGGCGTGCATGGAACACGTTGCACGCCTTCCGTCTCAAGGCCTTATTGGTGACGGTCGCCCCTGACGGAGGCCTCTTCTATGGAGGCATCAGACGGGCCTCGGCTCGTCTTCTGCGTCCAGGCCTTCTGCGGCGGGAGCACTAGCGTCCGCCTCTCTTTCTCTCTCCGCCGCCTCCTTCTGGGAAATTATGTATTCACAGAAGGAGAGGACACTGTTCCATGACGTCTCGTTCTCGACCATAGTTCGCACGACAGTCGCCAACGAGAGGTCCGGGCCTGCTGTTCGCAGTTCTAACCTAACCTAACCTAACCAACCCTTAACGGATTGGTTAGGCTAGGCTACTAACAAACCTAACCTACTGTTTCTGCCCCGATATAATCTCCGCGGGGGGGGAGTTTTAACTATAGCTAGTTTTAACTATAGCTCGATGTGACAACTAGTTTTATCTGAAAATCAAATATGTCAATGGTAAATTCTAGTTCTAACTGATTATTTCTAGTTTTAACAAAGGCACCAAGTAAAAACTAGTTCTAACTAGGAAAAACGCGTTCTAACTACTAACTAGTTTTAACTGTAACATATACAGTTTGAAAGTTTTGTTCTTCTAGAACTATTTTTAAAGCATCCTCTAAGGTACTAACGTTTCGCAAGCGTACTAACCGTACTAAATAAGCAGGCAAATTATATAGAAAGGCATTAAATGCAGTATTATTATAAATATTTTGCTTCACTTGTCGTTCATTTACATTATCATTTTCACTCAACTTCGCAAATAGTACACTCCTTAATTGCTGTACTCTATGACAAAAATCGGTATAACTTTCCCCCTTGTTAATCTTTACTGACTCTAGTTCCATTACGAGGCATTCCTCTGTTCGTGGATCCCCAAAATGTTGTGATAATAGGGTTTTTAATTCTGACCAGGTTTGAATTTGATCTCGTTCCCCCACTAATTTCGCGGCTTCCCCCGCTAGCCTACTAGTTACAACATGGAAAAGATACAAGTTTTGCGCTTCGTTCCCTCCAAATTGCTGAAGAATGTATTGACACTGAAATATAGGGGTAGTTGTCTAGCATCACCCTCGAATATGGGAATTATTTTCACTAATTCTGCTGGGACTCGGTTAACACCTTCCATTTTGAGGTAAATTAATAGTAAATAATAATCAACTTAAATAAATTTTAAAGTGAAATTAGATCACACAATAGTACTACTCGTAGAATTCGATACGTAATAGCACAAAATATTTGCTTAATAGTGCATTAAACGTAGAAGTCGATACAATTTAACACACATACATCTATTAGAAGAGAATTATAGAGGAAAACTTGACAGGAATACAGTGAACAGATTTACTCACAGTCTCATTACTCCCATGTCCTCTCCCGGCGGGTGGAATATCTCTGGATGCTGGAACTCCGCAGCGGTTGGTTGACCAAGTCTCTTCGATCCTTCTTTATCGAATTTGTTTGTTTTGCGTAGGTTCTTCTCTATTGAAACGTTGAAACGCACGTTGAATCGCGACTTTAGGGTGACCGTATCGATGCCCGTGACGCTGAGTTCAACTATAGAGAACCGCAGGCTGCGCCAGATAAATAACGGAAACGAAGTAAAACTTAAAAAAACAATTTATTTTCAAACCGGCAGCGTTACAGTACAGAATAATATTCAACTAATTAACTTAAAATCAGAAATACTTATACTAAAATAATACAAACTAAGCTATTTGATCTGAGTTAGCTGGGGGTTTCGGGCTGACGAAGCTAATATCTTTAGGTTCATTGCACTTAACTCGCGCATGTTGACGTTGAGTTGCGGAAACCAGCCCGTTTTACAATTACAAATTACCCAAGATAAAATAATCTGGTGCTGTTAAATAAGGGGAAAGAGTGGGTTAGTTACGTTTTGTAAATTAAGCATTTAGCTACTTCCAGTATTGTTGGGCGAGGTGACGTCAGTCGTCTTTAATCGTGTGCAAATTGTGCAATAGAAATGTGTCTCAGAATATATGGATTGCTTCATTTATCCTGCTCCTGCCTTCAAACTCCAACAAATTAAAAAAAAAGTTATAACCTTTTGCAATCCTGTCGTGACTTTTGCGCCACCCTGTATAAGCAACATATTCAATAATTCCTCCTCTAAAATGAATCCACACCCAAAGAAGTTCCCAAATAGCTGAATGTATTCCAGATCCACGTGAAACTCCTCCAGCAGCTGGTGCTGGCGTCGTTCGACCTGGCGCGCGAGCTGCAGCTGGTGCCCAAGAAGATACAGTACGTCGCCACGCACGAGCAGCACTTGTATGAGGTAACGCGTTACGGTACTCAGAACCTTTATGTCAGGTATTTTAAACAGACAAAATAAAACATTACAGTGAGATGGCCCTAGAATTTTTTTTTGGTGATGCGACATCTCAAACTGTCCAGTCCTGCGACATCTCAAACTGTGCCAAACATCAATGTTTCAACCAGGGATGCCTCGATACGTCTTTTTGCCGATACGATACCGATACTCTTATAAAAATATCGGCGATACTGATACCGATATCGATACGCTTATTGAATTCAAAAATGAAGGTAAAATAAATAAAACACAAGTCAGGTTATTTTTTTAAATTAATATAAAAAATATAGACAGATTGAGATTAGTTAATAATTTTAGTAATTAAATTAACATTGATAAGATTTTTGTATTCTTAAGCGAGGCCAGATTATGCAGGAAAATTAGTCAATTGAGGGTGTGAATCTCGGAATGAGAGATAGTCAGCTAAAAAAGTTGTATAAGCCTTTATTTTAACATCCTAAAGCTTGTCTCAAAATCTACGTATCGTAGGGTGTCCGCGTCTACAGAAATTTCAAGGTCAAAAAATCAATTTTTTACTCATTTATTGCAAATATCTCGTTTCCTATGGGTTGTATGCTATTTGTACTTATTAAAAATATTGTAGAAGATTAAATTCTCTAAAATTTTTGTTCAAACATTTTTTTTTATAATTTGAACCATTTTCGAGAGAGAGGGCAGAGCGCGCGCAGTGTTTAAATCTTTATAGATCCTAAACGGTAATTTTGATTAGAAAACGGTATGAGAAACCTAACAATGTTTTTTTAATACCTATTCAACGATACCACACTTGACATAGTTCGTCGATTTTAATTTTTTTCTTTTTACAATATGGCGTCCAAAATCGGCCATTTAGATTTTTCCAAATTTTCATGCTTTGTATGACATTTGCGCCGTCATAACTAATCAAATGACGTATGATTTATCAAAATCGGTCTACGCGTTCAGTCTAAATAGTGCCACAAAGGTACATACAAACCCACATACATACATACATGAAAATGACGAACTATGTCAAGTGGGGTATCGTTGAATAGGTATTAAAAAAACATTGTTAGATTTCTCATATCGTTTTTCAATCAGAATTACCGTTAAGGATCTATAACGATTTAAACACTGCGCGCGCTCTGCCCTCTCTCTCTCGAAAATGGTTCAAGATATAAAGAAAAATGTTGAACAAAAGTTGTAGAGAATTTAATCCTCTACAATATTTGTAATAAGTACAAATAGCATACAACCCATAGGAAACGAGATTTTTTGCAATAAATGTGTAAAAAATCGAATTTTTGACCTTTGACCTTGGAATTTCAGTAGACGCGGACACCCTACGATATGTAGATTTTGAGACAAGTTTAAGGGTTTTAAAATAAAGGTTTATACAACTTTTTTAGCTGACTATCTTCATTCCGAGGTGAACCCCCTAATATTCCTGGATCAAAAGCGGGCAGGCCAAACAAGACACTGAATAAAGCGCGGGGTTTTCCCGAGCATAGTTCGTGCCTCGTTTGCAATGAAATACGACGGGACAACACGCGCGTTTACATTACATTTTTAAAGCGCGAAATTTGAAAAGGTTGAATCTGCCATAAAAATATCGCCGATGCCGATATATCGGCAAACCCGAAGTATCGCCGATATATCGGTATCGGAATCGGATGCATCCCTAGTCAATGTCAAGGAAATACAAATAGACTGATTCTTTTGGCGGGAATTGAATCGATCGGGCGCGATTTTTTTCAGCTTTGAAAATTTTAGTTAAATAACTATTAAACTACTGTAAATATTGTGAAGATGTGTTTGTAAATAGTGTTACAATGGATGGAAATGAAGGCAGCGGGGCTGGACCCCCTCATACGAAGAGACCTAGGACTGACTGTGAAAGCGGCGGCGGTGGTGAGGAAAGTGACCCTTTTATGCCTTATTATAAACCTAATTATCAGAGACTTTACCCTGAGAACTCAATGAACAATGAATTTAGAGTCTTTGTACAAAGTTTGTCCAATGAGCGTTTGGGAAACAAAAGTCCCATTTATCTCAATCACATTTTTTCGACTGAGATCAAAGGTGTGGTGGCTCTTCACAGAGTGAACGCTACCAAGATAGCTGTTGTATTTAAACAACATAACACGGCCAACAACTTTTTATCAAACACGACTTTTTTATCAAAATACAACATGAAAGCCTTCATACCTGCGACACAAATTGAGAAGACGGGTATTATTCGTTTCGTACCTACGAATATATCACACAAAGAGCTTTACACGAAACTCTCCTCAATCTACGACATCATCGCAATTCGTCGATTTTCCAAAAAAATAGGACAGGAGCGAGTCGCACTTCAAACAGTGAGCGTGACTTTCCTCTCCAATGTATTACCGGACACGATTCAGTATGATTTGTTCTCATATCGAGTTTTTGAGTACATCCCACCTCTGCAGCAATGTTACCGCTGTTTTAAATTCAACCACTCTGCAAAAATATGTAACGGTAAACAACGTTGCAGTTGCTGTGCTGGCGAGCACTACTTCAAGGAGTGTGATAAGCCAGACCAGCTTTGTTGTGTCAACTGCAGCGGGCCACATCTGGCCATATCTAAAACTTGCCCAGTTAAAATGCAAAAAATGTTAGAGAAAAAAAGCCGCATAACATATGCGAGTGTGGCGTCATCTAAGATTGAATTTCCGGAATTACCTCCTCCAAAGTCTGTAAATACACCTGCAAATAACAAACCTGTTAATATTGTAAATAATACTGGAAAAATTGTAAATAGTAAAGAAAAACCAGTAAAGGAAACAAAAATTGTAAACAAGCCTCTTTCAACACCAGAAAAGACAGAACCTGCTTCTGCAGTCAAAAGTATCAAAGCTCAAGTAATGGAAAATGATGAAATCACCAAGGCAATTATTAATACTTTAATTCAGTTGGCAAATAAGAGCGATGACACACCTATTACAACTACTTCCATCAAAGATATATTTTTTCAAAATCTTAATAAATAATGGATAATGATCTTAATAATAGTTCTCAGTTAAGAATAGCGCAATATAATACACAGAGTATTTGTAACAAAAAGCCTTTATTAATTAATTTCTTACAAACACAAAACATAGATATTTGTCTCTTAAATGAGACTTGGCTTACTAACAATAAATCAATTAATTTACCTGGTTTCAACATACACTATAGAAATGCTAGAAATGAACATGGTGGAGTAGCTATTTTGATTAAACCTTATTTTAAGTATAAACTCCTACAAACTCCTTTTTATGAGGATATTCAGACCATTGCAATTTCTTTAAAAACAGAACATGGAGATCTCACTGTCCTCTGTGTTTACTGTCCTCCTTCAAGCGGTCATATTAGGATGCACAAATTACGTAACTTAATTAGAGACTTGCCTCACCCTATATTTATATCGGGTGATTTCAATGCTCATCATTTAGCATTTGGATGCGTCTCCACAAAGGGACGCGGCCATCAATTGTATGAGATAATAGATGAATTTGAATTATGCATTCTTAATGATGGTAGCTACACTACAATACAGTACCCAAACCGTAATCCATCTGCTATAGATGTTACTTTTATTACTCCTACTCTTGCACCTTTGTGTGAATGGGCCGTCCATGATGATAATATGGGCAGCTATCATTATCCTACTATTACAAGCTTAGTATTATCTTTAGAAAAATATCAATTAAATCCACCTGATGAGAAATTCATGTATAATAAAACAGATTGGAGTAAATACCTAGAGCTTTCCAAGAATCATTTTAATAATTTAAAAGTAAATGTTGATGATCCCCTAAAATCATATAATGAATTTTGTGAGAGACTTGATAGTCTGAAAATAGAATGTGTACCTAAGTTTATTAAACCGACGGCTTTTCGGAGCCGGCCGCCTGCACCATGGTGGAACGACAGGTGTAAACAATGTGTTATTAATGCCTATGAAGCCTTAAAGTATTACAGGAACTTTCCTACTCTTGAGAATTTTATTAACTATAAAAAGATTGAGGCCATTAAGAAACGAACTATTTCTGAAGAAAAAAAAAGTGGCTGGCGAAAATTATGCGATAGTTTTAACAGATTTACTCCTATTAGCAAGATTTGGAACTTGCTAATAGGATGTTAAATGTTAAATTTTTCAAGAGAATTAGACCTCCTATTAAATCATATAATGATGAATTTCTAGCTTCATTTTTAGACAAAATCTCAGATAATGACATTGTAATGGACTCTAACATAGAAACCTATTTTACTCTCAATAATAATAATTGTAAATCAAAATTCTTATTAGAAACTTTTTCTTGGCCTGAATTTTCTTTAAGTTTACAATCTCGGAAAAACACTACACCAGGAATGGATGATTTCCCTTATATCCTAATTAAAAAATTGGACTTTTCAATACAAGTGTTATTTCTTAACATCCTTAATGCTCTTTGGTTGAAGCAAATAGTACCTCAGTCTTGGAAGACACAATGCGTTATTCCAATTTTAAAACCAGGTAAGCCTCCAGATATTGCTAATTCTTATCGCCCTATTTCACTTTCTTCTTGTTTAGGGAAGATTTTTGAGAATATGATTAAGATCCGCCTGGATTGGTATGTTGAATCCAATAGTATTATTCCAAATGTCCAATATGGATTTCGACGCGGTAGGAGCTGTGCCGATAGCTTTATCACTCTTATTTCTGACCTGAAAAATGCAAAAACTAATAAAGCCGATGCAGTTTGTGCTTTTCTGGATGTACAGGGTGCTTTTGACAATGTTCAACCGGTGATACTAGTGAAGATATTGTCAGATTTGGGTATACCTGGCTTGCTCTGTAAATGGCTTTACAACTTTTTAACGGATCGAACATTGTTTGTGAAGTTCAATAATATAATTCATGGACCAAGAACAGTGTCAAAAGGTACCATGCAAGGGGCAACATTGTCCCCAATATTGTATAATCTATATACATCCCAAATTTGTAAATATGTAAATAATAAAAATGTAAATATTCTGCAATTTGCAGATGATTTAGTTTTATATAGCATTAATTTTAACATAGATACAGCTATCAATAATCTGAACGCTTCTCTTACGAATTTGTTTACCTACTACAATGATAAGTTGAAATTGCGCATTAATCCAAACAAAAGTAATACTTTAATTTTTAGTAAAAATTCACCTACTATTGATGTTAAATATGATGGGGAAATAATTTATATTGTAAATAAACACAAATTTTTAGGAGTACTAATTGATGATAAATTAACTTTTGAAGAGCATATTAAATATGTTTTAACAAATTCATTGAAAGGATTAAATATATTAAAAAGCCTTGCGGGAGTATCTTTCGGTGCAGACCCTGTTACTTTGTCCATTTTGTTTAAATCTATAGTTAGAAGCCACTTTGATTTTAGTTGTATAGCATATTTAGACAGTCAACATGTTAATAAGCTTGATATTGTACAGAACAAAGCCCTGAGGATCATATCTGGCGCTATGTGTTCCACTCCAATAAGAGCAATGGAAGTTGAAACTTCTATTATGCCTCTTCCTCTGAGACGTTTGCTTTTGACCAAAAGATTTTGCCTTAAGATAATATCATCAGACAACAAACAAATTCTAAATAAAATAATACCATACCCGATTCAAATAAGCCAACCTCTTGTTTCTGGAACTGAACTTCTTCAGGGGAAATTTCCCAAGTTATCTCATATCCTCCTGGAAATGAAAAATAAATTTACAAATATTTATAAGCATTCTCATTGGCCTTGCTATTCCCTTCGGTACAAAAGTCTGTTAAGTGAAATTAAAATAATTGAAGATAAAGTTTGTAATAATCAAGACTTACTTAAGTTCTTGGAAAATAATAAACAATATTACAGGCTTTATACCGATGGCAGTAAGGGTGAAGATTATGTACGTAGTGCAGTATACGACCCTCAGATAAAATTCTCTCAGAGCTTTGTTTTGAATAATGAATGCTGTATTTTTACTGCAGAGGCTTATGCGGTCCTTGAGGCAATAAAACGAATAGATATGGTGAATACTTGTAAATACTTTTTAATTTTAACTGATTCATTAAGTCTTATCAAAAGCCTAGCTAATTTAAAATTACATTATAAGACAAATTACATATTGTTTAAAATAAAGTATTTAATACATGAATATAGTAATAAGAATAAACAAGTATCATTCATGTGGATTCCCTCTCACAAGGGCATTACTGGTAATGAAATTGCTGATAGGACTGCATTTGAAGGGATTAACTCTTTAGATGTCAGACAAGTAACAAGTGTCCCATTAGTAGACTGCTACCCATCAGTTAGAATAGAAACACTGAGATTATGGAAAGACTTTTGGATTAAGGATCAAGAAGTTAAAGGCAAATGGTACGCCAGCATCCAATCTGACTTACCTTCTGTACCATGGTATTCCAAGTTGAAATCAGCAAGCCGAGATTTTATTACCACTATGAATAGGCTTCGTTTTGGCCACACCACCACACCTGCACATTTGGCAAGATTGGGAATTATTAACAGCAATATGTGTTCGGTCTGCAATGAGGTCGATGACATTGAACATTTGATTTTGTCCTGTCAAAAATATCCGTTGGACCGACTGATACTTTGTAGTGAGTTGTGTGAAAGTGAAGTGGAACTATCAAATAATTCCTCCCGCCGCTTGACAGTTTTTCTTAAAAATGTAAAGTGTTTTCTGCCGATTTACAAGTACATTAAAAATACAATCCAGAAGATTTAGCTGAAATATTGACTACAATTAAATGTGAAGTGCATCAAAATTAAGACTTGGCCCAAAGGTCTAGTAACCAGGCCACAAACTCCAAAAAAAAAAAAAAATACAAATAGACTATTTATTTTTTTAAACTAAGAAAGTGAATCGGACCAGTAAACTGAACAACTATGCCCAAAGAATACGGGTAAACATTTTTGTAAATTGATCGCGAAATTCAACTGTTATCGAAGATAGTTGTGAAACTGGAATAAATTTACTTCTATTTTAGTAACAGATTGCTTCTATTTTAATAACTAGTTGCGAAATCTTGTAACCAAAGCGGCCAGAAGGGAATCTTCTTCTGCTTTAGAATTTTAAGATAGTCGATTTTTTATGTATTTGATATGAAGCCTTTTGGGGAATGTTGTTGAATTTCATAAAGAGATTTACCCGCTAAAGTTTCCTTTGCTGACTTGAAGTCTGATTTAAAATCTGTTTTCAGACCATTATCAAAAAGTTCTCAGAGGGCGAAAAGAAACAGGAGTTATTGAACATAATGCAAGAAGTACTCACAGAAATACGGTCGGAGATCAACAACATGGATTGGAGCGTAGACGGTAATACTCAAGAAAATAATTTGTATGATATGAAACTTGAAACATTTAGGGTGTAAGATGTTCCCTTAGCAATACTTAAATGGTGAAATCTGCCCATAACTACGATCAGATACAAGAGATTTTTTTGTACCGGAACCGTCAATTTAAGGAATTTTTATTAGTTGACTATCTATACTTCAAGCGCTACGCAGTATACCTACCGCTAAACCGCGCGTCTTTTTTGAGAAAGTTGTTTAGCTTCATGTAAAGAATCATCTTCTAAAGTTTTGCTAACTAATGTAAAGTCATTAATCATTATACTATGTAATATAGTATAATGCTGCCCCTTGATCAACAGGTCCTGGGTACGATTCCCGGTCGGGGCAGACATGATAAGGGAAAAGGGGTCAAGGGAAAACCTTAATCTGGGCCTTTTAGTGTGTATCGTTTAGTTATTTTTATTATTTTATTTATTATTTCGACAGACCTCCTATGCCACCAAGACCGTCGCTTCATGATCTCAAACTCAGTATTCTACTCCTCAACTCAAAGCAGTCCTGAACAAGTGTCCCTCCCACTCAATCGTAATAGAAATCATCCCGATCGTCCTACTGGCAGTTCAACATGTCAAAAAGACGGGTCAACATGTCAACCCGACGGGTCAACATGTCAAGCCGACGGGTCAACATGTCAAATCGACGACTCAACATGTCAGCCTGCTGATCAAACCCCATCAGACGGGGAGGAGGCAGTTTCGTATGACAGCTACAATTTTGATGATTATGAGATCATTACATCCACTGATGAAAGTATTAGCGCTGGTAGTTTTATGAATAAGGTAAGTTCTTAGGCCGTTTGTTTCGCTCCAATTTTTTTTATCGTAAAAACATATAGCTCTATATATGAGCAATAGGGTGTTCTTTCTTTATTGTAAAAAGGGTTAATTGTTGACCTCAATCCTGACCGAGTTCATAGATGAGGTCGACGATGGAGCGAGTTAACCCACAAAATTCCTTTTAAGACACGGGTACCACGCAAAGACCGAACACAGCAAGATCGATTGAATTAATCTATGTTTGATACCTAAACTTTCCTTAAAGTTTCAAACTTTTTGAATACCTTTTTGAATTTTTAACGAATAAAAAAAATTACAAATCTTACTCTTACACAAAATATCTGTTATTTTCCAGTCTCGAACAGAAGAAGCCTCCTCCCTCCCGTCGGCAGTACACGCGATCCGCGTGGAGAACGAGACGGAGATGTTCTCGATGTCGTCCTCTCTCTTTCGCTCCCGGCTGTCGGACTCGGTGTCGACCGCCGCCACGACGTGCACTAACGCCGGCCACATCTCCGTGAAGCAAGCCTCGCTAGACGTGCAGCAGAAAGGTAACACCTTTTTTATGTATGTTTACCAATTTCTCCGCCATTTATGGACTGATTTTCAAAATTCTTTTTTTGTTTGAAAGATTATAGTATAAGAGGCGACAACGGATTGACTAAACTATCATTAGGATAGCTGATTTAGTATCAATAGCGTGTAGATCACACAGGCGAATGGAATAAAGCCGGTCTGCCTGCATAACGTTGGTGCGTTTAGTAAGTACAGCTGTTGAAAAACGCATCATGGCTTAGTAAACTAAACGATCATTAGGATGGCTGATTCAAGGATAATATGATACTTCACACTGTAGCTATACGCACAGTGTAACAACTGACACGATTCGTTGGTGCGTTTAGTGGAAATAGCCGTTCAAATAGCTTGGAATTTATATCCATTAGCGATATTTAATAGCAATATTTAATTTAGGAAGCAATATTTTCTGGATACAAGGATGAGCCTTGGCACACTTGTTCCTTAGGTGGACTAGTGTGGAAAAAGCCCAGGAGTCACCCGCTAGCACCCGACTATGGGGGAGGAGGGGGGGGGGAACTTTTCAGTCTTCGCGCGCACTGTGACTCGTCATAACTGCTTCGATTAACTATATAAATTATTGTTATTTTTTTGCTAAGACGATCTTAATATAGAGTGACACTACATATAATTACATATTGTAAATGTCTATATTGTGAAATAAATGAAACTAAACTAAACATTAATAAACTTTTTAATAAACAAATTAAATCGACTTCAAAAAGCGAGAAATAAAAGCGTCTGCCTTAGCACCGACCAAAAAGATCAGTGAGTACGTAGCACATTAAATTATCTTTATTTTTCACTTTTGAAGTTGGTTTAACTTTTTTATAAAAAGTTTTGTAATCTTTAAAGGACGCCTGGCGTATTTCAATATTTCACCCTTATTCTGATCATGAATAAACGCTACATACTCAAGTTTATTTGATTCTCTTAATTTATCGAAACACACAATTTTGCTATTTCATTTTTGTTTTCAGTTTTGTCACAACTCAGTCGTAAGATAAGTCTGAAGCTAGTCAAGTTTGTGGATTGCCTTAAGGACACCTACTTCGGGACCTTGCAGAGGTAAGATATTACTGCTTTTTGGGTAAAAAAAATGTTTCTTTTGATTTCGAAAAATTGCAATTTAATATATTTTTATTTTTTAGGCATACCTAAACAGAAACAGAAGTTTAATGATCAATTAAGAACGGTTATTTTCTGATTACTTTATATTTATTAACGATATAAGTGTATTTAAGCAATGTGTAACGTGAGCCCAGTTACTCAGTCATAATGACAGAGCTAGTTCCGAGCACTGGTTTGTAAATTTGTTTGTTGGATGTAAAAAACCAGCTTTCATTTAGTTACTTTTTAAGGTAATATTACTATTACTAGCGTGTAGAGAACAAAATATGGACGCGCGCGCTGAGCCCTGGTAATGTGTCATACTCATAGAGTAGCGCCGTGGACGCGTGGTCCATGGGTTGTTTTTAAATATTTTTAATGTTTAATAAGTATATTACAAAAATTATGCTCTATAAGCCAGTATAACTAAACTCTCTGCCGGACGCCGCCTCCCGCAAGTCATACAAAATCGTCCATGTCCTTTCTTCCAGCAAACCCTAGCCACGGATATTCGATGATAAGAAAGGCAGAAAGAGCGTGCAAAATACGTAATATACTTCCATATATACTCCCTATAGACCTATTAAAAATATTGACATCGACCGGTTTAATAAGGATCTTGAAATTATTGATTGGGAAAAAATTTTAGAATTACAACAAATCGACATTATGGTGGAAATGTTTAATAACTTTGTGATTGAGCTATTTGACAAGCATGCACCTATTAAGTGTATTACAATTAGAGATCGACAACTTCCATGGTTTACTGATAACGTTAAATACATAATGCAATTACGAGACGATGCCCATAAAAAGTATCGCAAAACTAAGAGGGAAGTTTTCAAGGATCAATACAAAACTCTAAAAAAACTTGCTATATCTAGTATATTTAATGAGCGTAAGGCATATTTTAAACAGCACATCAACTCAAACATAAAAAATCCCAAGCTTTTATGGAAACATTTAAAAGAAACTGCTTTGACTTTTTCTAATAAACCAGAACTTCCTGATTGCTTTGATAATGCTGATAACATAAATAATCATTTCCTTGATATACCTGGTGATAACAATATTAACATTTCAGACCTAACTTTCTTTGAGTATCATAGGCACGGATCGGCTATTTTAAATCTAGAGACAGTCAATGAAACTACTGTTGGTAAATATATACAAAACATCAAAACAAATGCAAAAGGTAGTGACTTGATTAATCTAGACATGATAATACTTACTTTACCTCGTACTTTGTCAGTTATCACCGGAATTATTAATAGATCAATTATTACTTCAGTGTTCCCATCTGCTTGGAAAATAGCTATAGTACGCCCTCTTCCTAAGAAAAACAGTCCTTCTGAGGTAAAAGATCTCAGACCAATAAGCATATTGCCATGCCTATCGAAGATATTAGAAAAGGTGGTCAGCCAGCAGGTATACCGCTTTTGCGAGAGTAACAATATATTTCCGTTGTTTCAATCTGGTTTCCGCAAACACCACAGTACTGCTTCTGCACTTCTTGATGTCGTAGACAATCTTCTTTCTTTTCGAGATGCTGGTGAGCCTTCTTTGCTTGCTCTACTTGATTTTTCGCGAGCGTTTGACTCCATCAATATTCCCATTTTGCTATCAAAAATGACATTTTATGGTTTTGACGTAAAAACAGTAAATTGGTTCAATAGCTATCTCTATGGACGCTCGCAAAGAGTCGAGATTCATAAATCGGATGGGAGTTGCATTCAGTCATGTCTCAAAAATGTAGAAAGGGGTGTCCCACAAGGATCTATCCTTGGCCCCCTCCTTTTCATCATATATAGTGCAGATATCGTTAATAGCATAACTGAATGCAAGTTTCATCTTTATGCAGATGATGTGCAGTTGTACACTCCAGTAAAAATGTCTGAAAAGGAAGTGTCAGTAGAAAATCTAAATAAAGACTTAAACCGCATTGCAGTATGGTCAAAAAGAAACTGTTTGGTTCTTAATCCTTGTAAATCTAAGTACATGATTCTTGGTTCAGCTAGGCAGATTGAATCAATGGAAAATGCCAACATCAGTGTTTGTATAGACAACACTTCGATTGATCGCGTCTTTGAGGCTCGTAACTTAGGTCTCTTAATGGACAGTGACCTTCGTTTCGAAGGTCATGTTTTGGAACTCGTTCGCGGTTGCTTTTATCGCCTTAAAGTCCTTTACAGGATTCGACCTTTTATTGGTCAAGAATTAAGAATATTGCTATGTGATAGCCTTGTACTGTCAAAGCTTAATTATTGCATCACGGTATACGGGGCATGTCTAAAGAAGAGTTCTCAGCGTTTGATACAACGCGTTCAAAATTCGTGTGCACGTTTCTGCTTCCATATTCCTCCTCGCACCCACGTCACTCCTTACCTTAATAAAGCAGGTTTATTAAAAATGGAAGCCCGCCAAAAGTTGTATTTCTGTTCTTTATTATTTGATATACTCAAAACTAAGACACCAACATTTCTATTTAATAAACTGTCATGGTCAACTTCCGTTCGTCTTAATAAGACTCGTGCGTCATCAAATATTATTAATGTTCCTCGACATCACACAGCCGCTTTCAGGGGGAGTTTCAGATACCTCTCAAGTAAATGTTGGAATAATATTCCACCTCCAATACGCAAAATGAAAACCAAAATTAAATTCAAAACTGAACTAAGTAGACATCTTTTACAGGTTCAGAAAAATGATCCGCAATGCTTGGCGGTGTCTGCCTCCCTCTGAAATAAAATAAACTGGAAGGTTTTATTGTTTTATTTTTAATTATATATGATTTTTTATCTGAATATTATTTATTATTAACATGTAAAATTATAAATACTCACAAAAGTAGTTTGAATTTTTTGTTTTTGTTTTTTGAAAACGTCTTTCTGGCGTCTTGATCTCAATCTTAATGAAATTGTTTCTTATATTCATCGCCTAAATCTTGTTATTGTCGCATTTTAATTAAATACCTACCTTAACAAATAAATAAACTACACAGCTTGTACAGTGGCGCGCTCGCTCGCCGCTTTGGCGCTGTCAGAATAACAGCGTTGCAGGCTGGCAACAGTAACCTGAACCTAGTCTGTAACATTATGCTGAGGCAGTGCCATTTCGGTGTCCACACATTGCACACACTGGTCCGCAAAAGTGAACATTTATGTTTTTAGTTTTTAAGTTTAGTTTCTTTTATATAAGTTTTTTTAGTTTAAGTTTCACTTTATCTTGTCTTGCCTGATTTAATGTGTGATCACCGAATAAATGATATTCTATTCTATTCTATTCTATTCTATTCCATAAACTATACTAAAAATTAAAATGTATATATAATCATTGGATAGCGGTGATAGCCCAGTTGGTAATGAGCCAGACTTGTAATCCGAAGGTCACGGGTTCAAATCCTGGTGAGGGCCTGTACCACTAAATTCGTCTTTTCGGATTTATGTACGGATTTCTAATTATCACTCGCTCAACGGTGAAGGAAGACATCGTGATGAAACCCGCCCGTCCGAGAAAATTCATTTTCGAAAGACGAGCGGTCCACCAAACCGCATCGGGCCAGAGCGTGGTGGACTATGGCCTAAACCCCCTTCTTGTTTCGAAGGGAGGCCCGTGCCCTCGGTGGGGACGTATATGGGCTGGTAAACAAAAAAATCATCGGATACGCGAATGGTAATAGATATCCCCCCGTGTGACCCCAGATGCCTGGAGTCGCTGGAAGCGTGCTGCCTGTCGGAGCTGTCGGGGCGGCCCGCCAGCGGCGCCATGCGCGCGCTGTGGGCGGCGGCGCGCGCCGTGGACCTGCAGCCCTGCGCCTCCTACTCGGTGCTCAGGGAGCTACTGCACTCGCTGAGGAGACTGTTTCACAGGTCAGTATACTTATACACATTGTGGAGTAAGGGGGCTGACGATAGATGGCGCTTACTGACTTTGCAATACCAAAGCGGTGGACAGTAATAAAGTTAGGGTTCGAAAGGCAGCTTCATTGCGAAGCAGCAAGGGTTTGTTTCAACACTCATGACTCGAGAACGGTCGGACCGATTTTGATTAAATTTGGATTAACTGACACCCTGGATAAACACACATACTACATATTACTCACGCACTGTTGAATTTACCACCCCCTTTTCCTAAACTAGTCGATTGTAATCGTATTTTAGCACACTCAGTTGTTTTATACATGCATGAGAAGTTTACCTATAAGTGATTGTTACACTTGTCAATGTGTTTTGTTTTAACATCCTCCTAGCTATATTCAAAATCCTGAACCAGTATCAATCATAGAACACATTTATGAGAAAAAAAAATTTTTTTTTTCAATGGGAATTACACTGCTTACACTAATTGTTGGTGAACCTAAATAAATAAAATCAAAATAAATTTTCCCAAAAGCTAGTTAAATATAAAAGTATTACGTATGTTGTCAGATTGCGTATAGTGGGCGGTGCGAGTGAGGAGGCGTGCTGCGTGCTGAGCCCCGTGTGGCGCCGGCGCGTGGCCGCGCACACCGCCGCACAGCTCACGCCGCAGCGGCTGGCCGCCGTCATCTCGCAGCAGGTCAGTGGCGGCTTGTCTGATACTGGGGCAGTGAGATCTTGAATCGGGTCAGTGCCAGCTTGGACCGGGTCAGTGTTATCTAGTATTGGGGCAGTGTTATCAGTACTGGAGCAGTGTCATCTAGTACCGGGGCAGTGCCATCTAGTACCGGCGCAGTGTCATCTAGTACTGGGGCAGTGTCATTTAGTATCAAGACAGTGTCATCTAGTACCGGGGCAGTGTCATCTAGTACCGGGCAGTGCCATCTAGTACCGGCGCAGTGTCATCTAGTACTGGGGCAGTGTCATCTAGTATCAAGACAGTGTCATCTAGTACCGGGGCAGTGTCATCTAGTACCGGGCAGTGCCATCTAGTACCGGCGCAGTGTCATCTAGTACTGGGGCAGCGTTATCTAGTATCTAGACAGTGTCATCTAGTACCGGGGCAGTGTCATCTAGTACCGGGCAGTGCCATCTAGTACTGGGGCAGTGTCATTTAGTATCAAGACAGTGTCATCTAGTACCGGGGCAGTGTCATCTAGTACCGGGCAGTGCCATCTAGTACCGGCGCAGTGTCATCTAGTACTGGGGCAGTGTCATCTAGTATCAAGACAGTGTCATCTAGTACCGGGGCAGTGTCATCTAGTACCGGGCAGTGCCATCTAGTACCGGCGCAGTGTCATCTAGTACTGGGGCAGCGTTATCTAGTATCTAGACAGTGTCATCTAGTACCGGGGCAGTGTCATCTAATACCGGGCAGTGCCATCTAGTACCGGCGCAGTGTCATCTAGTACTGGGGCAGCGTTATCTAGTATCAAGACAGTGTCATCTAGTACCGGGGCAGTGTCATCTAATACCGGGCAGTGCCATCTAGTACCGGCGCAGTGTCATCTAGTACTGGGGCAGTGTCATCTAGTATCAAGACAGTGTCATCTAGTACCGGGGCAGTGTCATCTAATACCGGGCAGTGCCATCTAGTACCGGCGCAGTGTCATCTAGTACTGGGGCAGCGTTATCTAGTATCAAGACAGTGTCATCTAGTACCGGGGCAGTGTCATCTAATACCGGGCAGTGCCATCTAGTACCGGCGCAGTGTCATCTAGTACTGGGGCAGTGTCATCTAGTATCAAGACAGTGTCATCTAGTACCGGGGCAGTGTCATCTAGTACCGGGCAGTGCCATCTAGTACCGGCGCAGTGTCATCTAGTACTGGGGCAGTGTCATCTAGTATCAAGACAGTGTCATCTAGTACCGGGGCAGTGTCATCTAGTACCGGGCAGTGCCATCTAGTACCGGCGCAGTGTCATCTAGTACTGGGGCAGCGTTATCTAGTATCTAGACAGTGTCATCTAGTACCGGGGCAGTGTCATCTAATACCGGGCAGTGCCATCTAGTACCGGCGCAGTGTCATCTAGTACTGGGGCAGTGTCATCTAGTATCAAGACAGTGTCATCTAGTACCGGCGCAGTGTCATCTAGTACTGGGGCAGTGTCATCTAGTATCAAGACAGTGTCATCTAGTACCGGGGCAGTGTCATCTAGTACCGGGGCAGTGCCTTCTTGTACTCGGTTAATTATTCTCGCACCACGTTAGTAACAACGGGTACTATGTCATTAGCATCTTGGCCCACGTTAGTGTCATTACGTCCCAAGTCAGTGCTTATTTTACATCATGTCATTAGCATTTCGTACCAAATTAATTTTGTGATAAGTGCACTATTTTTTGTTTATTCGTTACTAGCTTTTCGCCCGCGTGGACTACAGGTCTATATCGTGCCCAAATGTCGGATAAAATGTAGTCTATGTTTTTTTCTCGGTTCTAATCTATCTCTGTACCAAATTTCGTCAAAATCGGTTCAGTAGTTTAGGCGCGAAAGAGGGACGGACAGGCAAGAGTTACTTTCGCATTTATAATATTAGTGAGAATTGAATTAATTTTATTACTTAAAAACTGGCTTAGCCTGATGAGAATCTCGATAACCCCCTATTTGAATGTAGCTATTAAAACTGATATTTTAAAGTTCTACATGTGTCGTTTTGACACCCTGTATACCCCAGTGACAGCCCGCTCCCTGCGCAGATAGTGGAGCGCGTGTCGGCGTGCCACGGCGGGTTCCAGAGCGCGCTGGGGGCGCTGCAGGGGGCGCTGGGCCCGCGCCTGCACCACTCGGAGGACACGCGCCGTGCCATACGCAAGAAGTGAGGCACATGCCAATACAAATATCTTTATCGTATCATATCATACTATACAATAATAATAATATACGTGGTAGACTCGGCCCCACGCATGCCTTCCGAAGGTCCGGGACGTAGTTGTCCGTGATTCCAAGGAATGATATTCCTCCACATTTAAGTTTAGTTTATTCCTCCACATTTAAGTTTAGTTCACATATCTGTAAAATACATTACAGCGAGAGAGGGAGGAGACTGGAGCCTGCGCTAGGTCAAAACCTGTGTTGCAGGTTTCCGAGGACTATTCATAAAAATAAGTCTTCCGTTGCCTCTGTCTGTCTGTCTGAAGAGGGATTTATTATTATATACTTTATAGCACAAAACTACAGGACATCACAGAACCACGGAAAAAAGTTCAAGGTTTATGTTTATAATTAATTCCAGAAATTTCCACGGCAACGTAGTCCCGGGCGAGAAACTAGTCTTTATTAAATATCATTTTAATCATTTCGGGTCAGGTCATTACCGTCTCGCACCGGGGCAGTGCTGTCTAATACTGGGGCATTGCTATCTAGTAATGGGGAAATGCTATCTAAAGCAATTAAAACCAGTGAAAATAACTTCAAAAATCTTACACAATAGATATTTTAAAAAAATGCTTTATGAATACACTGTTTTATATACTTAACTTTTATTATGTATATTCGTAAATGTGTTAGTGTACAATAAAGTATATTGTATGATATTTTTTAATAGGGATGTTGACTATTTTTTTATAGTTTATCTTAAAAAGGAACTGAATCCAAAATCTAAAACCGAAATAATTTTTGAAAACTATTGTGAAATAAAAAAGTTACAAGCAATTAAATTTCAATAGAGGGGGAAACTGTCAAACAACGAAAAAGAGATGCACTTACAGGCATGTGACGTCACCGCCATTTGTTTGCGTAGGTAAAAACGAAATAGCTAACTCTCCCCACAAAATGAGATAGCTAGTCCTTACGATAATATAACTGCCAATAACTTGTTCATTTATAAACCAAATTTAATGCTGTTTTCGGATATTAATATATTTGTAGCATAATTTTTTGTTTCACATGCAATAATTCATAAAATCAAACACTGTCAACATCCCTATTTGCAGATACGCCCCTTCGTTCGCTCGACTTTGTCTCGAAAGTACCTCAATGTGTGATCTACTTATGTATGGCACTCCAGAACTAGGAAGGGAAATAGGTGAGTATTTCATACATACATACATACATACATACGCTCACGCCTATAACCCAAGGTAGAACATCAGTGGTTCTAGAACCACTTGATGCCAGGTTTGACACAAATTATTACACTTAGATTACGTGGGATACAAAATAAAAAGAAAAAAGTTTACAAAGGCGGATTTATCACTAATTTTTTTTGTTTATTTTTTTTATTTATTTTTAGGAAGACCAACAAACAGCTCATGCAATAGGATATATGCATGATTTTTTTTAATTTAAAAATTAATCTTCATTCATGTAATAAACAGTTTAGTAAAACTATTTTTCGAATAAATATAAAATTGAAAAAGATATAAGCTATCGAAGATTTATTTCTATCTCTTTCTAGCAAAACGAAATTTAACACGGAATTTGTATGGACGTAGTGACATGTGACGTCACAGTCCATGTCGGCTCTCTCTGTCTAATCGGTGCGTAATTAATAGTTTTAAATGCGTATATCGGCCGTATTTATTGGCCGATTTTGATTTTAATTTCACTTTTTGTCATCTCGACTACGATATTTTCATATTTTGTTAATCAATGCGATAAAAAAAAACATGCATATTCCCTATTGTTTTAAAAACTAAATTAAGCAACAAAGGGCCAATGAGAGGTCCCCACTTATAAATAACAGTGTATTGACAAAAATAAGCGGCAAGAGCGCAGCAGCACGCATCGTGCAAGCATTTAACTGTAAGCAGTAAGAATTTGTGTAACAAAAATTCACAAAACAATGTAACCATGAACAATCACAAAATCACAGTTATATCGATACAAAATCAAGGTTAGTGCCTACTAAAAATCAAATAACAATAAGGGCATCGGTTTGGAAATCAACTGTAACAAGTCATGTGCAAAGAAATACAAAATAAGTCTTATAACTAAATGTAATAAATCATTCAAAAAAAAAAGATTGAGTAAGCTGACGCCGTACCGATTCGATACTAGAGTTAAAAGATCGATATTCTCATGCTCACCCCATTGAAGTTCCTGCCTGCACGCAACATAAAGGAATTTAATCTATTATAAGTATTGGCCTGTGGGATATAAATTAGTTTATTAGTGCGAAAAGACCTACTCGGTGTCACTATTGACAATAGCGACAGGAGTTGAGGGGAATCAATTATATCTAAAGCAATTTTTAATAGAAAAATTACGTCGAATAATGATCTCTAAAGTAGGAGATATTGTTTTAAAAACGCGAGACAAAAGTGCATATTTGATAAAATAACTCAAAATAAATCAATATCAGATGGAACAAGTTGTATATTGGGGAGAGGTGGTCAGCCTTTCACCCATTATATAGCAAAAACCTCGCATCCCTTTTACAGAGTTTTACTGTATACCTGGGAAGAGCAGGTAGCTGGCACATTCTAAGTTTTTCTTTCACTCCCAGTCCAGCGTGGAAAGCCCTTGTATGACCAACTTTACCTCATTCAGTAGAATCAAAGGTCAATAGAACGAATATGTATGTATGTATTTGTTGCGCCACTTATTGTGTCTGTTATTAGATGTTGGGGTCAACTACTAGGTTTCTTTTTTACACCGTGTGGTGATCGGTTTAGAATAACACCACCCCATCTCTTTCCGTGGGTGTCGTAAGAGGCGACTAAGGAACGCAAATGAGACCTGCCTCCTAGTAATCCATCCCAGGCAACGATACTTCATTTTTTTTTCTAAATCTGAGGTGTCGTCTTATGGTCTCATGCGGTGTGGTAGGCTCTGTAAAGGGCCGTCTGGTTCGCGACCACCCTCCTACCGAAGTCCGACGCCAAACAGCTTGCTGTGTTCCGTCGGTGCGTGGGAGTACCAGTGCCTTTATAGGCATTTTCTGGGTTAACTCGCTCCATCGTCGACCTCATCTTAGACCTTATGGTCAAAGATTGAGGTCAAGAGTTAACCCATCTTATAATAAAAAAAAAATGAAAGATACGAGTTTGTAGCCAACTGTCTATTCAAACAGATCACGTCACACAATTTAAATGAAGTTACAAATTATGTAGAGTGGAAGGACTCGGCGGGGCACGCGTAAGGGAACGCTCGGGAGAATACTAATAAAACCAAAACTGCAAACTTGCACGCGCTCAGCGTCGCCACAACTTCTTGATATCTTATATATTTTAATAAAAGGCTTAGGTGTTGGTTAATGGATCATTTTTTTTATACTTTACACGAATATTTTGGAAAACATTATTAAAATATTATGTAATTAATTGGAATTAATTGATTATGCGCATGTTAAAGTTGACATAATGAAATTTTAAAATTTGAATGTAATTATTTGCCCTCTTTTAATTGATGTGACTTTTATGAAAACTAAATCGTATTACTTATTTAAATAATATTTTGCTCTATTTGCATGTTACCTTTATGACTAAACGTGTTGAACGTAATTTTTTTTTCTACATGAAACATCTGTAAAACCACATTTACTGCAATAAAGATCATTCATTCATTCATTCATTACAGAATTGTTAAATAATAATTAGTTACTAATATAATTCTGACTTGCCTACTGTTGACTAATTCAAAAATATTAATTTAATTCAACATTTTGCATGCTGTTCATATATGGCAAAACATGAGTTCTGTACCTTATTGTAACACCTGTTATACCATGTTTTAAGCAAATAAAGTTATCTTATCTTATCTTATCTATCTTACCAGCCCATATTCGTCCCCACCGAGGGCACGGGCCTCCCTTCGAAACACGAAGGAGATTTAGGCCATAGTCCACCACGCTGGCCCGATGCGGTTTGGTGGACCGCTCGTCTTTCGAAAATGAATTTTCTTGGACGGGCGGGTTTCATCACGATTTTTTCCTTCACCGTTGAGCAAGGGATAATTAGAAATCTATACTAATATTATAAAGCTGAAGAGTTTGTTTGTTTGTTTGTTTGTTTGAACGCGCTAATCTCCGAAACTACTGGTTCGAATTGAATAATTCTTTTCGTGTTGGATAGTCCAGTTATCGAGGAAGGCTATAGGCTATATAACATCACGCTACGACCAATAGGAGCAAAGATATAGTGGTAAATGTGTAAAAAACGGGAGAAATTATACCTATATAAAAGGAGAAACTGACTGACGGACATATCAACGCACAGCCTAAACGGCTAAACGTAGGCACTTGAAATTTGGAAGGGACGTAGCTTAGGTACCGCAGAGGTGCACTAAGAAAGGAATTCCCGAAATTCCCACGGGAACGGGAATTAGCGGGAAAATCCTTTTGTATGAAAAATCTAAACCGCTTAAGTTAGACGCTTGAAAGGGCTTTGAAGATTTTTGTATGGAGCCTGGAATACCTACTGTCCGCCATTTTGATTTTTTTTCAAAATCGCAGCCACACTTGAGACCTAGTAAAATCGATAGCTTAGATCAATACAAACTTAAAATATTCTTTGACAAATTCTCCTAAAGTGTCAGGTTTCCAAGTTATGAGCTGTCAAAGTTGCACTGTTGGCACCACCAACACCAATAAGTAGGTAGGTACTATGAAAATTAGTCTCTGTTTTCAAACATGTTTTAAACCTAATTGAATTGATTGTTTATATCAATACAAATAAAGGTAACTTACTTTTAAGGTAGGTACATACTTACAAATCTATTGGGGCATATAAGACACGCACCTAATAGGCCTACCGTTTAACTCGCGTATCGCCTGCACCGTGTGAAGGCAGCGGGGAGTGATGTTAGCGGGATGACATGGAGCCGGCTGCCGCTGCCGCGCTCTCTGCTCCGCGCACCCCGCGTAGCCACCCGCTAACATCTCTCCCCGCTGCCTTCACACCGCGCAGGCGATACGCGAGTTTAGCAGTCGGCCTATATTCAAGCCACCGTAAAGTTTTAATCGATCCGGTACCATTCACTTTAGTTTGTATAGCGTTATCTTATCTCACTCTAAATCCTCTATCACCACCCGCACCTCGCATTTGTTTGTATAGCGTTATCTCGCTCTAAATGCTCTCTTACTCCTTTATTACTGCGTGTACATCCCTTCCTTGTCCCGCACCCCCGTCTCCTACCTGACTTCAGTTGCCACTTGACTGTCACTGTGCGCAAGCGTTTCTAAGTCCTATATGTGCTCCTTGGTGCATTTTTATGGTTATTGTCTTTTGTTGAATATTGTTACTGTTGGCTGTTTTATTTTATCGTTGACTGTTTGTTGTTATCGTTGACCGTTACGCCAGTAACATGAGTGACACTGGTGGTGAATATCGCTCAAGAAGATGCTATTTTTGTGGAATTAGCACTGTTCCGGGTCCTCGAAGAAGGCGAGGTACAATTCGTTCATACCAATTAACCTTTGAGTATGTTAACTCGTACCCGTACATCCTGGACTATTCTCATCATTTATTCTTGGACACGCGACAGGTAAGTTACCTAAACTAATAACTATTTTGTCGTTACTTAAGTATATAAAAATAAAGTATAGTTGAATTGTTTATAACATAAAGTTCAAATATATCATCATTATTAGCTCTCTCATATCCCTACTTCAACTATCCCTACAATGAGTTCATGTTACCATATAAGTCTACAGAGACTTGTTTTTTCAAATAACCGCATCATAAACCCATTTAAGGGAGCATTCAAAAACAGGCAAGGCGATACTTGTCAATTATTTCAAGTAAATGTCAAATAACTCATGTTTTCGAACGTTTAGTCGTATAAAAAACTAATCTTTAAGATTAGATTTATGTACATTTTTTAGATTTTCTGTACAGTTGTATTTAAAAATTGGTGCACACAGCAAACCGTCAAGTAGGTTACTCATTAAAATCTCTTTTGTATACTTAAGTCTATGACAAATACTGCGGAGCATCGAATGTCAGTACTTACATCGCTTTCTTACACTGTTCAGATGACCAGTGACAGACAGTGACAGCTGACAAGTATCGATTGTATGTCGATCGTATACTTATAATATGCTCAGTTTCTTATAATTGTGTTTTAGTACTAAAATAGTACCTTATCCATTCTACAGGCTAAATAAAGCAATAAGAGATATCAATGAATCAAGAACTTTGTGTTAAAATATTTTGAACGCTGTAGTTTGTGTGGATTGCAGGCGGGATGATAGTTAGAAATAAAAATAAGTAGTCACTCATAATAATAAGTTTAAATAAAGACACTGACATCATTGAACACTAATATCGGTTGCACACTAACTGATGCTCTTACAGCGAGGGAAAACATCGTGAGGAAACCTGCATATCCAGCAATTATATTTCATAGTACTTAGTGATGGCGCCACCAGTGTAACTTTGACAGCTCATAACTTGGAAACCTGACACTTTAGGAGAATTTGTCAAAGAATATTTTAAGTTTGTATTGATCTAAGCTATCGATTTTACTAGGCCTCAAGTGTGGCTGCGATTTTGAAAAAAATTCAAAATGGCGGACAGTAGGTATTCCAAAATCTTCAAAGCCCTTTGGCATGCAGGTACCTTAGTAAACTTAAAGCTAAGTTGCAACAGGATATTGCAAAATTCCCACGGGAACGGGAGTTAGCGGGAAAAAACTTTTGTATGTAAAAATCTAAATCACGTAAGATAGATGTTTTCAATCTGTGTACTCTGTACAAAAAAAAATTAACACGCAAACGAAGTTGCGGGCATCAGCTAGTCCAGACATAAATCCGAAAAGACGTATTTAGTGGTACATGCCCGCACCAGGATTTTAACCCGCAACCTTCGGATTATAAGTCTGGCTCATTACCAACTGGGCTATCACCGCCACATATTTAAAACCTGTAAGATCCTGAATGAACGAATGTGTTCGTCTGTGTTTAATGTAATTTTGACTTATGACTGAAGTTAAATGTTCTGTAATAAAGTTATTACAGAACATTTGACGGCCGGTTTGGTCGAGTGGTAGTGACGCTGCCTCTCGATCGGCGGGTCCTGGGTTCGATCCCCAGTCGGGGCAAACATTTGTGTAGAAAGCATATGTTTGTTCTCGGGTCATGGGTGTTTGTGTCTGTTTTTATGTGTGTTCCAAGGGACCCGCGACACAAGGGAAAACCTTAGTGTGGGCCTTTGAGTGTGTAGCGTTTATTTTTTTTTACCATTGCCCCTCGAAAAAGGGTCCGTTATTCTTCAAAAACAGTGAATAAAACGCTGTTTATTTCACTGAGTGAATAAAACATTTTGAATTTGGAACATGCGCGAATATAAGGATTTTAGTAAGAAAATAAAAGAAAATGTGCAAGGAGGTTGAATACTCTTGCTATAAAAACGTACTAAAACTTGGCTGTATGTAATATGGCTCGGTTAAAAATTTTAAATTTAGAATATGGAATTCAGCCAATTTTCTGTGCAATTTTCATGCAATTAAAAGTTTCTGTTAAAAGTTTTTGTCTCATAATCATAATCATAAAATGAGTTCGACATCCAGTGATGAAAGTGAACCTCTCGTTCCAGAGTCATTTCGCGTTAAAGCAGCATCTATTGTTGATAATTTACTGTCACAGAGTAATTATTTTCTTTTTCTCGTATTCAATGGTAAAAAGTAGAGTACCTAACACATGAAAAAAAAAACATCTCGGCTCTTGCATCCCTCGATCCGCTCAGGATTCTAATCTAGAATCCCTCTCTACGCTCGTGATTCAACTTTAGAATCCTTCGCTCCTCTCGGGATACAACTCAGTGCCTCGAAAAGAATTCACCTTTTTTTCACTTGTTGGGTAATCTACTATTATTTGTTACTTTGACCAATCTCGTCGTGTTTAGGTCGCGGTCAGTACGGGGTGGTGTACTCGGTACGCGGGGCGTGGGGCGCGGCGGGCGCGGGGGGCGCGGGGGGCGCGGCCGTGAAGTCGGTGCTGCCGGCCGACGAGAGGCACTACCACGAGTTGGCCATGGAGTTCTTTTATACCAGGTATGTAGCGCAACACAGACTTCATTTTTTTTTATTAGCCAATAAACGCCTCATTGGCGTAATCAGAGATCACAGATTGCCACATGCTACGGTCCAAATACACCCCTCTGTGGTCTCCGCCTACCCCAATGGGACAAAGGCGTGAGCTTATGCGTGTGTGTGTATGTCACCGTAAGATCATGAACTTCGTAAGTTTATAATCTTACTTGAGAGATTATAAACTGTCGAAAATTGCGAATTGTACAATTTAACTTAAAATTTACACCTTTCTGGAACTTTTAATTCGAAGATGGTAAGAATTTGATAAAAGTGTAAATGTAAAGGGGTTCGAACATTTTTGTATGAAGCCTGGCTTGCCTAAAGTTGCAAGTACATACAAGTACATAAAAAGTCGCGTTTTTAATGTACACGTATGAAACATATGCCAATCGATAGAAAAAATAATTACAAACAACAAATACTGATTGACAAAATGTCGTAAGTGATATACTTTCTGAGTAATTTCAGTTTGAAAATGTAAAATATAATAATAAGAAAATCATCGTTTAAACTGATTTAAAGTCCATTATCATCATTTTAAAGCATCCCGCGCCACGACTAGCATTAAATTGGGTTCTCGTAATACTAAATGCAAAAAAGGATTCTCGGATAAAATACAAAAAAAATATGTAAATTATGTTTTAGGTGAAATCAATTTGAAACAAAATCCTTACAAGCCTGAGTCATCTATCAGTACTTAAAAAATACCATAGAATTAATGCGGTGCGAAGAGATCCGGCTTGTGATAAGTGTCACGAGCCGCATCTCTTCCCGTCCTCCTCTTCACCACTGTCTATGAACCACAGGGCTGTTTACCGCGCCAGGAGGGCAGCATGAGAGAAGCTTTGGATGTTGTTACGTTTTTTAAGCTTCTGTACGTATGCTGTCACGTTCCTTTTAATAAAGAATTAATAAGACAACATGCATAGAGAAGCTTTGTCACCGCGCTTATGTTAGACGGGCAGGTCAAGTCAGTCAGTTTGTCACCGTGACTTGCACCGTGCACAAGCGTTCTTGTTGCTATAGAAGAAGTTTAAGTTGTTATCTTTTGTGAAGTTATTGTTGTTGATATTTTTGTTATTTCTTGACTGTTAACATTAGCTGTTTTATCTGTTATTATTGACATTTATGCTATGTCAAGAAACTTAGGTCCGCCAGGGTCGCAGTGTTTCTTCTGCGGAATTAGTACTGCTCGCCCTATCGTACGCCGTCCGCGATCACAAATATGATGTTATGAGCTTTGTGAGGGATATCTACCTAAACCATCACTCTTATGTCCAAGAGTATGCCAACCATATATTCCGCGGTAAACCTCATTAACCCTGGTGTTGAAGTTATTGACCTGCTAAAGAACTTCGCAGTGGCTCATGTACCGACTACTATCGCAGATACTTAGGCACTTGAAGCCGACACCTTCCGTAGCATGGAATCATCTTTCTTTCGGACAATCAGGTGATTCCCTTGCGGCCTGGTATCCCTACCGGTTACCTCTACCAGTGGGACCACAAGGATTGTTTAGTCTTGATATACTGTAGTGGATAAGGGGGGACAAGAGGACTTATCAGTACTTATTTCTCCACTCATTATATTAAAGTACTAGCCACTTCTTAGTTCTTATGCTGTCATTGATACGAAGTCAAAATCAAAAGTCAGTGTCCTAACCAAACTGAGGAAAGTCTCAAAATCATAAAGTGATGTTTGTTCGGATCCCGGAACCTTCTCGATGGCTGCGCGCGGTGGCGTGGGAAATGGCGTACGAGCGGCGCGAGTAGCGGCCTACCAGCGGCGCAGGAAGCGGTCTACGAGGGGCGGTTCCAGTCGAGCAATGTCTCTATATTTAAGTTAACGTAGTGACTTTCAATCTTATTTATAACACTAGACTGTAAGCTCGTCCAACCGTGTCTAGGGCAAGATTGTAGTCAAGAGCACACCAATGAATATGAGTTATATTTTTTATTGATAAAGATCACGGTGACAGTGAGTGACAAAATGACTGGTAAAGAACAACCTTGTGGTTGGTCCCTTCCTTTCACCCTGCACCCTTCGCGCCGCATTAACGTGGTATTTTTCTTGATGGATTGGGTTGTAATCAATGAGTAGATTTTGGATTTTTATTGATGTGGATTTCACCAAAAACATATTTTAATATTTTTTTTTTGCATTTCCTATTATGTTAATATAACTGGAATCCAATTTAATGTTAGTAGTGGCGCGGGATGCTTTAAAATGATGACAATGGACTTTTAAATCAGTTTAAATGATGATTTTGTTTTAATTATATTTTACATATTCAAACTGAAATTATTCAGAAAGTATATCACTTACGACATTTTGTCAATCAGTATTTGTTGTTTATAATTATTTTCTCTATCGATTGGCATATGTTTCATACGTGTACATTAAAAACGCGACTTTTTGTGTACTTGCAACTTTAGGCATGCCACAGAGGTTCGATGCTCTTTATATTAGCTTTCATTGCGTAGGAGACATTTGTGACTGTGAAAATGGAAAGACACAATTTTCGTGATAGTTGTTAAGATTCAAAATTAGCTCTTATTGACTACCACGAAAGTTTTACCTTTTACAATTTTTTTTTTCTTTATAGTTAATTTTCTTTTCTAGTACTTAAGTTAAGTTATCTCCTTCGCAAATAAAAGACATACTTATTGTTATTGATTAATACCGGAGTGGCGAGTGCCTGGTGATTAGTAATACAGGTATTAACCTAGTACTGACACCAGTCTCTCTTCACTAAATATTGTACCTACCTACTATCAGCAAATTTTATGTTCATGTTGTGATTGAGAGAAATAAATAAAGCTTATTATTATTATTACTAAACACAGTCACATTTTCTCTCACAATGCACCGTTTTGAAGATATTAGCGAAAAAATCAAAATTGGGAACTTTCATCCCCCCCCCCCACTCCGGCGCACCTCTTAGACGCGGGGACTTTTAGTATGTTTACTCCCGAAGCACCCTGAACAGTTTTCTGAAGAAATCGTTTACGATCCAGTTCCCGTACTCTACCTTTTGGATCATTCGTTGAGGGGACTATAAGAATAGGCAAATAAAAATACTGTTATATTTAGGAGCATCCCACCCCACCCGCGAATCGTCCGTCTCCTGGGCTCCGTGGTCCAACGCCACGGCAGCGGGGGCGGAGCACCCTGCGTGCTGCTCGTGTCGGAGCGGAGGACACGTGACCTTCACGCGGCCGTGCGGGCCGGCCTCAGCTTCTGCCAGCGGATGCAAATCAGCGTAGACATCGTTGAAGGTACGTACTGAAGGACACGTAACCTCACGCCGCCGTGCGGGCCGGCCTCAGTTTCTGCCAGCGGATGCAAGTCAGGGAAATCGAGGGAAACTCTTCAAATTAAATAGGCTTTTACATTGTTTCTCACTTACTTTCAATTATTTACACTAAAAATAGAAAAATTATTAACTATTTACAAAAAAAAGAAAACCGACTTCAAAAAGCAATCTGTTTGAACTCGGTGCCAAGCTAAATAATACGCACATCTCAATAATACGCATACGCACACTCGGTGCCAAGCTATACGTACATCCGCCTTTGCACCGACTTCAAACAGATCAGTAGGTACGTAGCACACTAAATGCAACGTTTTTATTATTTTCCTTTATTATTTAAATTTTCCTTTTTCATTTGTAATTTTAATTTTATTACTATGGTGTTCATAACTGCTACTGTAATTTGATATCAAACTTTTGCGTTGTAATAGTTAAAAAATCTTGTATAATTGTATTGGTCTACAAAGATCTTTTGGCCCGCGGTTTCCATGGTGATGCATTTATTTCCAATACAAGTTCTGCTAGCTACAATTTTCACCCGTCGGCCACAAGATCTTTGTAGACCTGTATTTGAATATGACGTGTCTTTTACTCTGACATTGTATCTTCGATTGGTCATCAAACGCTCAGTCCATATTATTTTCTATTTTCCCTATTTACCACTATAAATACAACAGTTTTTCATTAAAAATAAATAAAAAAATTCAAAATCATAAAGGACATCATTCACGGCCCATACAAAAATTACCAACATTTTTAAAGTGGCGGCCACAATATGTAAAGTTATTATTTCGAAAGAAAAAATTATTCTAAACGTTTTTTAGTATGATAGCTAAGCTGTACGACCATTACTAGATTTGTTCTTGACACTTATAAATCTGGATTTTAAATGTTCCGGCCATAGAAAATAGTGTTTCAATAGATTGTGATACAAAACATTTATCGTATTAGGTTAAAGGTTTAAATTCTAGATTTAAAAATGAATTTAAGCTTGATTTAGATTTTTAATCTTAAAAAAGGAAAATTCGTAAAGGTCGTGCAGCTTAGCTGTCATAATAAAAATTTTAAAGAATAATGTGTCCTTTTGAAATAATGACTTTACTTTTATTGGCCGCCACTTTAAAATTTTGGTACGTTTTGAACGACGTCCTTTTTAATACTCTTCCTCCAGGAATCCGCTACCTCCACTCCCTAGGCCTGGTGCACCGAGACATCAAGATGAAGAACGTTCTCCTCGACAGCCGCGACCGCGCCGCGCTGTCCGACCTCGGCTTCTGCGCGGCCGAGGCGCTCATCTCCGGCTCCGTGGTGGGCACGCCCGTGCACATGGCGCCCGAGCTGCTCGCCGGGGAGTACGACGCCACTGTCGATGTGTACGCCTTTGGAATTTTATTCTGGTAAGTCTGCACTGGTAGTTATTTGGCACTTGGCACCCCGGTTCATTATTTGTTTATTTTATTAATTTAGGAAATCTTACAGCATTACGTGATGGTAAATATTCTGTGTAACACGTTGCATTCGCCGATTAAAAGATTTCACGAAACATTTTCAATCTTATCGACAACTAAGAAATAAGAAAAGAGTATGTATGCGTGTGGGTGTGCGTTTGCGTGAGTTTATGTGTGTGAATGTGTGTGTAAAGCTGTGATTGTATATGGCACCGGAGTTACTGGCTGGGGAACATGATGCCACTGTTGATGTGTATGTCTTTGGAATCATATTCTGGTAAGTCTGCGCCAGTCAAGTTATTATTTAGCACTTGGCATTGGCACTACGGTTTATATGGCACCACAGCTACTGGCTGGGGAGTATGATGCCACTATTGACGTGTGTGCCTTTGGAATCCTGTTCTGGTAAGTCTGAACTGATCAGGTAGTTATTTATTATAGTTTTTGCACCAGGGTTCATATGGCACTAGAGTTATTGGCGGAGAAGTATATGTTCTGGAAAGTCTTTATTCAATACTGTTAGATCTAGGTGGTTATTTTGACAATTGGCTCCTCAGTTCATATATGACACTGAAGTTATTGGACGGGGAGTGTGTTGCCACTGTTGCAAATAAGTCCTATTGATGTGTGATGAAGTAATTCTATTCTATAATGTTATCTTTTTATTGTTTTTTTACCCAGGTACGTGTGCGCCGGAAATATCAAACTACCCTCCGCTTTTGAAATGTTCCAGAATAAGGAACAACTTTGGAGCAAAGTTAAAAAAGGTGAGAATATTGTAGAACAGATTATAGACAAGGGCGAAAACCATTTACGATTTTTAATTTAGTATTTTTTTTAACATGTAATGCTGTCTTCTTCTCGAGTTTAAGTATAAGTACTCAAGTTTGTGGTGAATTTGGCTAACCCTGGTGTCAGAGTTTGGAAACCGCCAAAATGGCCTCTAACTTGGTTTTAATCGACAACAGCCAATACCGACAGCTTAACGTGTCCTCCGAAGCGCGGAAACGCTCGCGATAAATTGCCACTTTTGGTCACCCATCAGGTTACCTCTGTGTACGTTTTTTAACCTCACCGACCGGTCGAGATCAGCGGGCGCCACTGGGCTACGAGTGATGCTTTAAGTTTTCCTTAATAAATAAATAAATCGGTTTAATCGAATCCAGGTCTCCGCCCGGAGCGTCTGCCGCAGTTCAGTGACGAGTGCTGGGACATCATGACGTCATGCTGGGACACCGACCCCGCGCGCCGCGCGCTCCTCGGGGACGTACAGGACAGGCTGGCGGACGTCCTGCAGCGCGCCCGGCCCGAGGAGCACTCCACTGTGGACTACCGGCCGGGGTCGGACTGCGAGCTGTCGGATGACGACAGTCTTTATATGACAAGTAGGTAAAGTACTAGGTCTATGCGAGCACCTATTATGTGTTTTGTTATTTTTTGGTTCAATAGGGAATATGCATGATTTTTTTATCGCATTGATTAACAAAATATGAAAATACCGTAGTTGAGATGACAAAAAGTGAAATTAAAATTAAAATCTACCAAGAAATACGGCAGATGTACGCATTTAAAACTATTAATTACGCACCGATCCGTGTTAAATTCCGTTTTGCTAGAAAGAGATAGAAATAAATCTTCGATGGCTTATATCTTTTTTAATTTCATAGTTATTCGAAAAATTGTTTGTCTCATGAATGAAGAATTTTTTTTAAATAAAAAAAATCATGCATATATTCCCTATTGGCCCTCTGGCGCTAATTTTGTTCTATTAACTTTGTATCCAATTCCGAGGCTGTTGGTTTTCCAAATCTACACTAATATTATAAAGAGGAAAGATTTGTATTTTTATATGTAACGAATAAACTTAAAAAATGCTTGACCGATTTCAAAAATTATTTCACCATTACGATGCTACATTATCCCTGAGTAATATAGGCTACATAATTTTCCCGAATCAACACGGGAACGAAATCCCAAGCAGAATGCTAGTATTAAATAAATATATTTATCTTTTTAATTTCAGGTATTGACCGAAACGGAGTATTAAGAGCTTAGATTCCCCGTGATCATATCGAATATTTTTAATCACTGAAATAGTGATGTAACTAGTGTTGTCAAAGGATAGTACCGAGAGCTCGATGTCGATATCTAATATACATCGATATCGTATGGATTTTTTTTTATTAATTGCGTTTGCTAAGTTTTGCGAATGTGCAAAATAAGTTCTGTGAAAAATATGCCGAAACATGTTATTATATTGGCAAAATACTGCCGATTTCTATACTTGAATGTACTGTGCTATCATATTTCCATAATTCATTGTCCTTTTATCTATATCCTATGTTCTAAGAGCTTTGTACTATCGATACAAAAGAATGTTACTAATTTTTAATTCTCTGCAACTCAACTGTTTTTAGCTAATTGATATTTTCTATTGGCAACACCGGATGTAATAGGGAATACGCATGATTTCTTTTTATTTAAAAAATTAATCCTCATTCATGTAATAAACAGTTTAGTAAAACTATTTTTCGAATAACTATGAAATTAAGAAAGATATATGCCATCGAAGATTTATTTCTATCTCTTTCTAGCAAAAAGAAATTTAACACGGAGTTTGTATTGTATGGACGTGGTGACATGTGACGTCACAGTCCATGTCGGATTTCTTCGTCTAATCGGTGCGTAATTAATAGTTTTAAATGCGTATATCGGCCGTATTTCTTGGCTGATTTCAATTTTAATTTCACTTTTTGTCATCTCAACTGCGGTATTTTCATATTTTGTTAATCAATGCGATAAAAAAATTCATGAATATTCCCTATTGTTTTGGGCTTACTTAGTCTCTTTAGTCTCGAGTCTAGATATTATACGGTTCTGTGATAATATTACAATATAGGACTTTAATAAAATTAGTTAGCGAATCTTTAGGGTGTGACCCATCCCATGAAACTAAACAAATTCTAAAAAAATTATGATTTATACCTGGGGTCACCAAGTGGTCGCATGCGGACCGCCGACCTATTTTGTGTGGACCGCGAGAACACAGCAACTTGTACTACAGAGTACATAATTTAATAAAAATGTCAATTTTCTCATTGATATGTCAAAAAATTTCTTTGTTATTTCCGTAACTACATTTATTTAATAAAAAATATTTTTCTATATTTTAAGTTGTTCGGACCGCGATGGTCATTTCATTTCTTAAAACGGACCCCGAGCGAAACTAATTGACTTATACTAAGGCTAATCGCTAAAGATGTAGATAGATAGATAAAACATTTATTCATATAATCACAGTACACGAAAGAATTACAACACAAAAAATAAATCGAACAAAGAACAGAACATTAACAAGTACAAAATATGATAATACAGACAGGTTAGATTGCGAGAGAGTCGTGTACTGTGCCGGTGAATGGGCTTTGGCTCAGCTCAATGTTACAGCAGAACTGCAACGCTGGTAATTCTGCCAATACCCAGTAGCATTCGAAACGCACCTACTGCAATAAATAAATAGATCCAGTGAAAAATAAGTAACATATGCTTTACTAATAAATAAATTATGTGATGTAAAATATAAAATATCAACAGAAAAAAATAAAATATAAGGGGTGCATACAAGAAATTAAGTCAGGTACTTACCTATTTTTCAGATTTCAACCTATTTGAGTCAGATATGTATGGAGGGAGAATATGAATATATTCATTTTTATTTCTACCTGTGTTCCTTGGGCAGAGTTATTCAGTTTCTGGATAGATTCCCATCCTCAATTTTCGCTAACGAATTTAAAATCGCCCAATATATCGATGAAAAATGTCGACCTTGAATGATTCCATTCTGAAATATTAACTTTAATGTTAATATTTCACGCTTTAATATTTTTATAATATTATGATGAAATTGATAAATTAAGATTTAGCTTTGGTTTTTTTTTATTATAAGATGGGTTAACTCTTGACCTCAGTCTTGACCATAAAGGTCAAAGATGAGGTATGAAAACAAAATATTGTTTCGTGATCGATCACAGTAAAAAATATTTTCTTTATACATAAGTTCTTACTTTACGATTTACCAACTAACTGTATAAAAAAACTAAATTATGATTAAAAAAGTGATAAAAATTAATCTGCCCTTGAAACTGAAAAACTAGTCACCAAAAGTAAGAAAAAAATTTGAATTTTCCTACTAATGCAATTAGCTAACGGCACTATTCGTATGAATAGTTTCCCAGAGGAAAATGGATCGATTCCCCGAGGAAAATGGATCGAAATATGAAAAAATGCCCCATACAAGTGTATGAGGCATTTTTTCATATTTCGATCCATTATCCTTGGGGAAGTTGTTCAGTTTCAAGCATTCATATCACAATAACATCCTTCTGGTACACACGGCAGAACAACAGGTCGCCCTTTTTCTTTTGAATGGCCCCGGTTTCTGTAATGCAAATGTGTAAACTGACGTGTTGCTGTCTGTACATTTATATTCAAGAAAATCAGATAGTAATATTTGTATTATACATGTTTGTCACAAAAGAAGCCTATTTAATCATGTCGAAACAGGACCAGTTTGTCATTAAGTAGGTATATGTAAGAAAAAAATTGCGTTGCCTCAGTGAGAATCATATTTTTATATTATTATTTTTTACCTATATTGTGATTCCAAATTAGTAAAAAACAAGGATGTTATACAGCCCACTAAACTGAACAACTTGTCCCCATGATATTATAAAAATATTATACTTACTTACTTCGCTGGCGCAGCGACCCAGTGGATCTTGGCCAAATGAAAATACAGGGCTTTAGGTAAATCTATAATATAAATATAACCTCTCGGGTGCTAAATCAGTCCATGAAACTGAACAACTTTCCCAAGAAACATAGGTCAAATACGAAAAAAAAGTTTTGATCCCACACAAAATGCGTTAGGTATATGCTGATGAAGTTTGTATGGGAACTCAAATTTTTTTTTCGTATTTGGACCTATTTTCCTTGAGAAAGTTGTTCAGTTTCATGGACTGATTAACCACCCGAGAGGTTGAAAGAGGTTTACCTAAAGCCCTGTATAATGAAAAGTCATTTTTTGTTAATTTCATACCTTGGAATAAGTTGTTCAGTTTTTGGTGATATTCTTACTTTTACCGCCTTTAAGTCACCCCATAATGTGATCAAAATTATTAAAACCAAAAAATCAAATTGAACAAAATTGGTAACGTTATCTAAATTATTTTCTCAATTTCGTTATATAGGTAATTTGTTATTATTTGATGTTATAAAAGTGATTGTGTTTTGATACTATCAACTAAATTAGTCTTATAAGGTGCTTATAAATTATGAATTTGGTAACTTTGAAAACATCTATGAGATGGATATAACACAGTTTTATGTAAGTGTACAGTTCCTGTAAGATCAAGGTTTACAGGGTGTTAGGAAAGGTAGTTTGAAGCCTGAAACAAACCACTTAGAGATCAAAATACTAGTTGAACACTTAGTTCGTTTGCTCAAAGCGCTGCCCAAGTCGAATAAAACCGAATACTAATGAAATATGTGACTGAAAATGGAAAGATACAACTTTCGTGGTAGTCGTTGAGGTTTTCAATTAGTGTGATGAGCTATTGTAAATAGCTCTTATTGACTACCCCGAAAGATACAGTCACATATAAGCGCCTTATCTATCCATCATGCTGGTCCATCCGACAGTGACGGAGCTATAGTAAGAAACGAGACAGACTGTCAATCTCGTTTCCTAGTATAGCTCTGTCTCTCTGATGGGTTAGAAAGATGAAGGCGCTATAGATTAAGTTTTAAATACAAGAACAACAGAGACTCGTGTCATCTCGCTCAATACTTACCACAAAAAAGAATTCATGATTGAGGAGATGTACACAGTACACACCTCAACACTGTCTAGGGATATTACACGATTTTTCATACAAAAGACGGATGTTTTAGAAACTATAAAAGCATACTCGAGACACATAAGGTGAGCAAGTGCTAAACACATAAGATGAATATTTGACAATGTTATCCCTCCATGTCTCTCGAGTATGCTTTTATAGCTACTTATACACACCGCTTTTGTATGAAAGATGATGCGTATATTTTCATGCCTTCAAAAACAAGACTTCTTCGCAGATAGATAAATCGGCGTACCTAACTTACAAACTTATGATTATAAGGATTACAAGGTACTCTTCGTAACACCCTGTAGATACAAATTATTTTTTACGAGATTTATCAAATAAAATACTTCTCTTTTTTACAATTTCTTTGTTTCATTCTGTTTCTGTTCGCGTGTAAAAGCAAGGCCAGCGCGTTAGGTTACCCAATTTTCATAGCAAAACCGCTTTTATCGTAAGGGCACAGAGTACAAGCATGTGGTGGTAACCTGATGTGTATGTCACTCCAACCTTTGATAATAATAATACATATGGAAAATTAATGAAAATGTGACATTGTTCTTGACTTCTAAAGCAATGTATCAAAAGCACTGTATTTTTTCTATGTCTATGATCAAAAGTCAAAAATGTTTATTTCATAGAACTAAAAATACTACATAATCAAAGCATAGAACATACAAAGTGCTGCTTGAAAACGTCATAAAAATACATAAGCAAAATCAATATAAATCATTGAGCAAAATAGTGAATTACATTAGCATTTTTGACTTTGCGCCTATTCGCAAAGGTGCAGTCTTCCTCAGGAGAAGAATATGCAAGAAACTCCGAGGGTCGCTCTTCTATCGCCTTGGTAACAATGTGTTCCTAGTGCTTAGTCCGGTTTCTCATTCGGGGTACGCTTGACCATGATCAAGGATTTGGGAGGTCAAGTAATTGTAGAAGAGCGACTGCCATATCTGAACTCCGAGACCCTGCTCCCTGGAATCGGACCGAATTGAATCATGATTACACATTAAGTCGCCTAGTGCAGGTTTCCTCACCATGTTTTCCCTCACCGAGTATCGATTAGAGCGCAACTCGGAAAACGAGTGGCGGCACTGGGATTCGAACTGTTCCTCTCGCTAACGAGGCCGACCCGCTAGCCGTTAAACCACTGACGCTGCCAGAAAGTGTGGCGTTATTTAAAAGAAACTTAATTGACCCTACAAACAAGGCCATTTGTTTAGAATATCAAGTAACAGGGAGACATTAATTTGTTTTTTTATCTTTGGGGAGACAAAATAGCTTTTTTTAATGACGACATTGCTAGCCCTTTACAACATTATCCGTACAAAGCTAGAGACGAAATAGCAAAAGATCTCGTTCGCCGCCATAGTTCTCCGTACCAACTCCGTACACAAAACACTATTGGTTTACGGCATGGACTTAGTACTTTCTCTTTTAAAGGACCGATTACTTAGAAAAATCGTATTAAGAAATATGAAACTTAACGTCATAGCAATAAGGTACACTTTCGACTGCTTCTCCGACAGCCTCTTTTGAAACCGAAAGGGACACCGATGTGCGAGGCGGATTGTCTCTTTCTTTTTTCTTGCCAATTTAAAAAAACTTCATTAATCAAAAAAGTCCGGCTTTGACAATGAAGTTAATAACGAAGAAATACGTTGCATTTGAAATGAATTTCAGTTCAAATTGATGTAAATTAATTGTAATCATAATAACTTCGTCATCTTTTCCTAAATTACCAAAAGAAAACGAATTTTTTTTTCAAACCATTTATTACTACTGGCATCCCGTAAAGTGTCATCGTAATGTCATGGCGGCATGCTTTAAATCGTATAAAAATAATTCGTAACGGCAAGGATTATACCAGTTTTTTTAATTAAAATACTGACAAAATGGTAGAAAGATGTTGTGTTCACACTTGTTCAAGTGAATCGTATGGTGGATGTAACATATCTTTTCACAAGTAAGCTAAAATAATTTCTTATAAATCTATTACTATGTTGTCCATGATTTCTTGTGTTTGGCGGAGAAAGGTTCTCAACAATGCTGTGCTATTTTATTGCAGAGTACATAAAGATTCAGAACAAAGACAAAAATGGCTCAACAGCGTTGAGATTAGACAAAAGATAACAAAAATTCCGTTGTATGCAGCCGGCACTTTGTGCCAACTTGCTTTTATGCTGGGAATTCCCGCCAGTTACTCAAAATGAACGCAATTCCTACTATTCCTCCCACGGTAAAAACTATGTATTATTGCGAAATTGTATTTTTTTGAATTCGCACACCAATACACCATAAATACACGTTACATGTCTACAAAGATCTTTTGGCCCGCGGTTTCCATGGTGACGCCTTTATTTACAATACAAGTTCTTCTAGCTACAACTGTCACCTTTGTAGACCTATAAAATACTACTTAACAGTTATAGTTTTAAATGTAAAGTCCCCACCGAGTGGCTCGAGCCTCCCTCGAACAGTGAAGGGGGATTCAGGCCATAGTCCACAACACTGGCCTAAAATGCGGGTTGGTGGGTCTTTCGGAAATAACCTTTAGACTTACGGGTTTCCTCACGATGTTTCCCTTCACCGCTGAGCAAGTGATAACTATTAAATACGAATTAAAAGACGAATGTATAGTGATACAGGCCTCAACCTGGCATCGAACCCATGACCCTCCGCTCACAGGTCCCACTCACTATCCAGGGTTAGTTTATTCCGCCCTCATTCCAAACCGCCCCCGTCCAAGTACAGTTAGCATCATCATCCTTTTCAAACTTGGAGTATTTGAAATGAAACTTCTTTGGGCGCGTTGAGAGTGAAATTTCAAAGTTGCGTCACGGTATTCAAAGTTTACCTTTAGAGAAATTTAAGACAGTAATTTAACAATGTAAAAAAAATAATTAGGCCAGGTACAAGGTTGTACCTACCTTGTAGTTTGAAAGCCTAGCGACCTTGCATTAAATCTGGTAGTTCTGATTTGTTGCTGACTTGTTTAGGATGTTACAACCTAATGAATAACCGCATATTTGGAAAATATACCTAGCCACAACAAATCGAAAAAAGGCAAGATTTTTTTAAAATGTACCTTTACCCAACACTGTGACGTCACTGGCGCGCGTTGATATCGGGTATATTTTCAAATTACTAAACGCGCGTGACATATCCACTTTTTTTTTTAAATTGTTTAATGTTGATTACGTATTTAAAACAGGATTCGTAAACGGATCGTTTATGTCATTGACATTGACTCACTTCATTTTAATTTCTTTTTGTTAAAAGAACGGCTCTGCAACTGTCTTCATGAACGAATCGTTCACGCCAGGTATTGAATCGTTTTGTTACTTTAATTATGGTGCTACATAAAACTATAAGAATAAAATTATTATTAAATACTAAAAATATGTAACTGCGTTTTAAAAAAGATATAGAATTGTAACTTTCATTATTTTTCAGCAGATAATCAGAAATTAGTCAAAATGTAATGCTGCTCGCTGATTGGTTGAATATTCATTTTCTTACTTTAATCATGGTGCTACATAAAACTATAAGATTAAAAATAATTGTTAAATACTAAAAATATCTAATTGTGTTTTAAATAAGATACAGAATAGTAACTTTCGCTATTGTTTAGTAGATAACTAGAAATTAGTCAAAATATAAAGCTTCTCTTTGATTGGTCGAATGTGGCATGATCATTTTGAAAGGGGTGATATCATATAAAAGCAATGTAAAACTAGTTTACGACATATTTGTTTGGTGGACTGGAGACGGAGCAGACATCACGTAAGTTAAGTGTCTTTATAATTTTCATTTTCGTTTTAATTGCTTTTATATGGGCTATGTTATGTTATTCTTTATAGTGATAAAGCTGGATTTAATACTAGGTAATTTTAATGATTATCTTAAAATGCTGATAGCATTGTGCTTGTTATTTAGAGTTGCTGGTCTATTAAAATGATGCAAATAGCAATAAGGCCTCATTTCTTTTGATAGTCATAGTACTTTCTCATTTTTCTTTCCCTAATTAGTGAATATTAAAAAAATAGTACAAATAAATAATATTTTAAAACTTTATTGAATTTTACTATCTATTTACCCAATATCAGACCTATTTAAAGTAATATGCTACTGATACTGTATTTTTGCAACACCTAAGGAGTTTATCTCTTATTTAATATTTCTCACATCAGAAGTGGGATCAATGCCTTCTTTTCTAATATTACTTATTTTTTAGGATGGATGCTGATGCTTTTGGTGACCTGATCAAGGCGATACGCGAAGCTGTGTCCAAAACAACAACGAAAGATGACGACATCGCACTGCCGCTCTTCGATCCTGATAAGACCGACAACGGGGCCACCAGCTGGTGCAACAGCATCGAAGCTCTCTCCAAGGATCTTCACTGGAGTACCATCAAAACAGCAGCCAAAGCCGGTAAGGCCCTAAAGGGCTCTGCATTACTCTGGTTCGAAGCCTGGGAACCTACTGAAGGAAGATCCTGGGAAAATTTCCATGCTGATATTATTGCTGCTTACCCTGAGAAGAAAAATTTGTCTGATAAACTTCGCAAGGCCATTTTGTTCACCTCAAACGCCTCTGAATCTTATAGTGAATACGCGAGGGAAAAGTTAAGGTTACTTCGTAACACAAAAATTTCATTTACCGAGGAACAATTGATCGAGTTAGTCTGTGGTGGCATAAGTGACGTCGACGTTAGGATGGCTTCATTAAATAGTAGCGTGGCTTCTACCTCGTTGCTGATTTCTCTCTTGTCATCATACGCGAAAGCCAGCAAGCGACCCATCGATACTACCAGTAGAGATTCTGTTTCGGGACCCAGTGCGGCTAAACGACCTAGACCTGTTAATGAAAAGAAATGTTATATATGTAACCATGTAGGACATTTACAATCACAGTGCCCAAACAAAACTCAGGTTCAGCCATCACAAAAGTCACCAATGAGTAACTCAGCCACACCAGTTCCTAAACCAAATGAAATTCGTTTAAAAGTTTGTACCTATTGTAAGAAAGTTGGCCATACCGAGTCAGTTTGTTATCACAAGCAGCGGGCCGAGACTAGCAGCTCCAATTCTTTAACCGTGGTGCCAACTACTGATGCGTCAAATTTTTTAGGCAAGTCAAATTAAATCTTACTTCCGTTATAGTGAAGGGGTCTGTAGTCGATGCACTTTTAGATTCAGGAGCTAACTGTAGTTTGATTAGGGAAACAGTCGCTAGGAAGTTGGGTTGCAATTTATCTCCAATTTCTATCTATCTTAATGGTATTGGTCAAAATAGGATTCACGCTTTTGCAACGATTACAGAGTTTATCCAGTTTGAAGGGATTTGTTTAGAACTTGACATTTATGTAGTAAGGAATTGTGATCTCCGTTACGATCTCGTAATAGGTAGAAACGCTGTTGAAAATCCGGAAGTAGAAATTGTAACTGATTCAAAAGGATGTCGTTTGGTCAGGAAAACAACTGAAAATTTGGCAGAGGTGAATATGATAGCGTCCTCACCTGACACATGTGAATTATCCTCAAGAATAGGGCACTTAGATGCTGCGTTGCAACAAAAAATTAAAATTATATTTGAAAAATATCCTTCAGTTTTGAATGAGTCTGACACTGTTAAAACCGGTGAACTAAATCTGCGTTTAAAAAGGAATGAGATTGTCAATTATCGGCCATATCGATTGGCACCCAGTGAGAGGGAAAAGGTAGATGAAATAGTGAAAGAACTTTTAGACAAAGGAATTATTCAAGAAAGTGATTCTTCTTTTGCCAGCCCTGTTATCTTGGTTAAAAAAAAAGATGGAAGTGACAGGTTATGTGTAGACTTTCGAGCTTTAAATAAAATTCTGGAAAAAGATAACTACCCTCTCCCTCTCATTGAGGATCAAATCGACAAACTTGGCAAGGCTAAATTTTTCATTTCCATTGACATGAAGAATGGATTTTACCAAATTCCTGTGTCATCAGAATCTGTTAAGTATACTGCATTTATAACGCCAAGTGGGCACTACGAGTTTTTAAAAATGCCCTTTGGCATATGTAATGGTCCAGCTGTCTTTCAAAAGGCTATAACAAAAGCAGTTCAACATTTAAAATTTCTTTTGGTGTATATAGATGACATACTCATTCCCTTTACAACAGTAGATCAAGGTTTAGAGTACTTAGAGCAAACTATCCAAGCACTTTCTTCTGCTGGGTTTTCTATAAACCTCAAAAAGTGTAAGTTTTTCGTTGATAGTATTGAGTATTTGGGTAGGCACATATCACAGGATGGTGTAAGACCGAGTGAGTCGAAAGTTGCTGCATTGGTAAACTCTCCCGTTCCTAAGAATGTTAAGCAGGTACGCCAGTTTATGGGTCTTGCCAGCTATTTCCGAAAATTTATACCTGAGTTTGCTTCTCGTACAGCCAGTATAACCAAATTAACGAAAAATAATGTAAAATGGGAATGGGGACTCGAGCAAGATACGGCTAGGAACTATATCATAAGACATTTATCTTCACAACCTTTACTTACGGTTTTTGATCCGGAACTACCGACAGAACTGTATACTGACGCCAGTTCAATAGGTTACGGGGCAATATTGGTCCAGAAACATGGCGAAACAAAAAAGGTAGTTGCTTATTTTAGTAAAAGAACAACACTCCCAGAGTCCAAATATTGTTCTTATGACTTAGAAACATTGGCCATATATAATGCACTTAGACACTTTAGAGTTTACCTATTGGGAATAAAATTTCAAATTTTTACAGACTGTAACTCTATTAAAGCAACTATGAACAAAAGGGATTTATCTCCACGGGTAGCCCGATGGTGGACCTTCATGCAAGATTTTCAATTTGAAGTAGTGTACAAAAAGGGAAAATATATTGGCCACGTAGATTTTCTAAGCCGTAATCCTGTTGAACTTCTAGAATCAGTTAATTTGGTTACACAAGCAAACTCAAATGGTGTCGTAGATACTTTAGTAGAGTCTTCACCAAAAGAAATCCAGTGCCATTTAATTGATGAGCCCCAGTCATGGTTAGAAGTTGCACAAGGGAATGATTCACAAACTCAAAATTTGATTAGTTTAGCTTTAGCTGGAGAGCTCGATGGAAGTCGTTACCTGATACGCAACAATTTGTTTTTTTACAAAATTGGGCCCAATGAATTTAAGCTATTTGTTCCTAAAACATCCCGATTTGGTCTACTACGGCTCTTCCACGATGAAAATTGTCACGTAGGATTCGATAAAACTTTACAGAAATTGGGTGAGCATTTTTGGTTTCCCCGAATGGCTGCTTATGTCAGAAAGTACTTGAAACATTGTTTGGTTTGCATAGAAAGAAAAGGACATTCTGGCCCAAAACAAGGATTCTTGCATCCTATAGAGAAGACTCCCATTCCTTTTCATACAATACATTTGGACTGTACAGGCCCGTTTCCTCAAACCCAAGAAGGGTACAGACACATTTTGGTATTAATCGATGGATTTACTAAATTCTGCTTGTTGAAACCCCTCAAAACTCTTACTTCTCAAGAATTAGTACCTATTATTCGAGATACAATCACTATATTTGGTAGTCCGTCAAGAGTCATCACCGATAGAGGTACGAATTTTAGTTCCCAGCAAATAAGGTCCTTATTCAGAGACCTACATATTGAGCATCACATGGTTGCCACTGGTACACCACGAGGAAATGGTCAGGTTGAACGTTATGTGTCTACAGTTACAGATATGTTGAATACAACCTGTAATGGTTCGTCAGATTGGCCTAGCGGTTTGTGGAGAGTTCAGCAGTCTATTAATTCAACTGTCCAAAAATCCACAGGTTTTACTCCAATTCGATTGCTCATTGGTTGTAATGCCAATATTCCATCTGTCCAAACCCGTCTTAATGAAATTAATGTGACTGAATCAACTAGTGATGTAAGAGCAGACCGAGCATTAGCCCATCAGCGTTTACAGTGTGAAGCATCGAAATTTAAACTTCGTTTTGATTCGGTCAGACGAGATACAAAATCTTTTGAAGTTGGTAATACAGTGTATGTTAGTCAAGATCATAGACGCCATGACAAACTCAGTCCCAAATTTAAAGGCCCATATCAAATCGTTGGACTCCTGCCTTACGATAGATACTCACTACGAAGTATAGGAAGCTTGAGAACTATTGTTGTTGCTAAAGATAAATTGAGACTCTGGCCAGGTCAATGGGTTGATGACGCGGCTATTGACACTTAATAATGATTATTATTGTATTCGATTTTACAAAAAAAAAACCTTTTTTTTTGTGTAAATTATTTTAAGTAAATATGATTATTGAAGGATTTGATGACAATTATCAATTTGCTTTTATTGCGGCAAATGAAAAACCCTAAAATGTATATCTGTGAGTTGATTGATCAAAGTTATTCCGTCTACTTAATGTGAGAAGTGAGACAATAACAGTGATCAAAGCATAATGAAAAAGCAAATTGGACATTGTTACGTCGTACTTAATGTGAGAGGTACGGCGATAGCAATGATAGAATAAATTTATGTTAAGATTAATGTACTAATATAAATTGCATAATATTTTTTTTGTAAATGTCAGAGTAGGTACTTCGAGAGCGAAGTACAGGTCAGTCTGGCCGTGACATATCCACTTTTTTTTTAAATTGTTTAATGTTGATTACGTATTTAAAACAGGATTCGTAAACGGATCGTTTATGTCATTGACATTGACTCACTTCATTTTAATTTCTTTTTGTTAAAAGAATGGCTCTGCAACTGTCTTCATGAACGAATCGTTCACGCCAGGTATTGAATCGTTTTGTTACTTTAATTATGGTGCTACATAAAACTATAAGAATAAAATTATTATTAAATACTAAAAATATGTAACTGCGTTTTAAAAAAGATATAGAATTGTAACTTTCATTATTTTTCAGCAGATAATCAGAAATTAGTCAAAATGTAATGCTGCTCGCTGATTGGTTGAATATTCATTTTCTTACTTTAATCATGGTGCTACATAAAACTATAAGATTAAAAATAATTGTTAAATACTAAAAATATCTAATTGTGTTTTAAATAAGATACAGAATAGTAACTTTCGCTATTGTTTAGTAGATAACTAGAAATTAGTCAAAATATAAAGCTTCTCTTTGATTGGTCGAATGTGGCATGATCATTTTGAAAGGGGTGATATCATATAAAAGCAATGTAAAACTAGTTTACGACATATTTGTTTGGTGGACTGGAGACGGAGCAGACATCACGTAAGTTAAGTGTCTTTATAATTTTCATTTTCGTTTTAATTGCTTTTATATGGGCTATGTTATGTTATTCTTTATAGTGATAAAGCTGGATTTAATACTAGGTAATTTTAATGATTATCTTAAAATGCTGATAGCATTGTGCTTGTTATTTAGAGTTGCTGGTCTATTAAAATGATGCAAATAGCAATAAGGCCTCATTTCTTTTGATAGTCATAGTACTTTCTCATTTTTCTTTCCCTAATTAGTGAATATTAAAAAAATAGTACAAATAAATAATATTTTAAAACTTTATTGAATTTTACTATCTATTTACCCAATATCAGACCTATTTAAAGTAATATGCTACTGATACTGTATTTTTGCAACACCTAAGGAGTTTATCTCTTATTTAATATTTCTCACACGCGCGTAGGTATTTGAAAACATACCCGAACGCAACACGGCAACGCACTCACTCATTTAGATCAGAACGCCCGCTTGATTTTGACAACGAGTAACAAATTTTCATTAGGTACGTAAAAAGTTAAATAGAGTCATTAAACTTTAAGTTTCATTAAACTTAGTCTTTTAAACTTAAAGTCTCATTAAACTATAGTTCCATTGAACTAAAGTCTAATTAAACTTAAAGTCCCATTATTAAACTAAAATCCCATTATACTTAAAGTCTCATTAAACTAATCCCATTAAACTAGTCACATTAAACTTAAAATCCCATTAAACTTAAAGTCCCATTAAACTAAAGGCCCATTAAACTGAAAATTTAAGCTTTTTCATAAACAACTTTTACTTATCTACCTACATTTATAATTTTCAGTAGGGATAAAGGAATTTAGAAGTATATTTTGATATATTTTGAATAACACAACACGGAATTTCCAGTTTGAAAATATACCCCGGAAACGCGTTGACGTCGGGTATATTTTTAAATCCCTAATATGGTAAAACATATTTTTAAAGTATACCTGATAGAGCGGGACCCATTCGTTAGAAAGTCTTCAAATAACGATTTTCGTGGGACTCACCTCCGCCATACGAAGTACTGGTATGTACTTATTTGGCATGTTTTCCTGAACTCAAAAAGTGCGGTAGTCACTTTCTGAGGGTATGGAGGGGGTAGCTATGACGTAACAAAGATGGCGGCCGGTCCTATTTTATTTACGCTATATTTAGATAACTACTGGGCAGATTTACTTAAATAGGGTCTCAAATGAAAGATAATTTAATATACATTGTTTTATTCTCAAGATGCATTAGTGTAAAGCTAGTAACAAAATAAATATTTTCAAAAAACGACATTTTGTAAAATTAAACTTTTTTTACTGTGTGAAAAGAACAGAAACCGTTATGGTTACAGTAATTTAGCTTATTATAAAAAATAGCTACACTTATCAGCATTCTAATGAATCTAGAAACGTTTAAATCGAGCTGTAAACAACGGAACTGCAGTCGTCTAAGTTAGCGTGGGTAGCGCCGAACTGACTACGGTACTTAGATTTTGGTACGAATAATCTTGAAAATGACGTAATAAAACGAGTAGAATCACAGCAAAATGAAAAAGTATTACGAACAGGCATATTTTTTTTTAACAGGCATCATTTTTTTTGTCAAAAAATTTTCTTCATTAAATAATGATTTAAAAAATTCGTAAAAAAAATGAAAAAATTCGTTCGTAAAAATTTACGAACTATTTTCAAAAGTTCTCGTAACAAAAATAACGTTTCGTATCATATCGAAATAAAACTCTTCATACTTGCACGTTCTTGCGTTATATTTCAAAACAAAGGACTCAATGGTACTGGTCTGTACTGATGGACATAAGAGTGTAAACGTACGCACTCGAGATGTCCCTGTACCTAGCGATTGACCATGTCCTGCGTTTTAACGAATATATTAAATAATTAGTTCTATATTTGTTCTATCGAAATATGTATAATACGCAATTTGTTCCGTTTCAGTTTTTGTAAAAAATTACTTCTCCTATAACAGTTAGCCAGCGATGTACTTTAAAATTACGCACTTTAAAAAAACAAAATCTAGATTAGCGATTAGTTCCACATTAACTTTAATTACTTATCTACTTTTTAGCTATAAAATAAATTAATTTCAATTAATAAAAACAAATACAAAGAAATGTAAAGCTAGCGATGTATTGTAAAATAAATTATTATTTTGATAATCTGAATGATCAAAATTGTCTCTAGGTTTTTAAATTTTAATTATATCATTCCATTTTATGCGTTTTTAAATTGGCAGGTATTTTCTAGTAGTAAATAAAACCAATAGTTGATTACGAAAAAAAATGTAATCTAAGCAGTTAATTCAAATTTTGTAATGAAATTGGTACTAAATTAGTTTAAATACAAACATATATGTAAGGAAACAATACAATCAGTCAAAAATAATCACAATTACAATATCTACCTAGATAATGTACATACATACAATCATACGAAACACTTATCAAGTATCTTTGCGTTCTATATAATAATTATACAAATTAAATAGTGTCATAGTGTTTCTCGTATAAGCAGATTGAAAAAATAATTAGTCTTTTGTTTTTATTTTGGAGTTTTGTCGGATAAGTAGGATAGCGTATTTTTTAATAATATAAAGCGTAAATTATAATAAAATTGTAACTTACAAGTCCTTGACAGTAGGTATTTAAAATTTGACATAAATAATTAATAGAGAATGTTACGTCAAAAACATAGAACACGATGAAAGAGGATATCAACAGTGAGAACAGAATCAAAATTGGACAATAAATAGCTAAGATATTGAATATATAGCTATCTCGCTCTACCAAACGACTCTTACTATGAAAATTGTATGGCGATGTTGGAAAGTGACGTCACAGTACAACTTGGACCTCTATCTCTAACCAGCCACTTTAAAGCTTAATAACTTCCAAACTAATAGGTATTTTGCAAAAATTCTTGCATATCTGTTTATCTGTAACAACTAGCTCTCTGTACAACTAAAAAACATAAATCATTCACACTCTCCAATAGCCTTATCGACACCAGACATCATCTTCTTTAGAAATAACAGTAATCATAACATAATACCCAACTATTTTACATTAACATAATGTCCTGATTATTGCTTTATATAAATCATACAGTGGGGTAATATTTTTAGTTTACATTGAACAACAGCAGGACTGCTGTTTAAATCGTCATAACATTCCACGCCTGAATTTTTACGACAACAATGAACTCGATAATGCCCAATGCTATTCTTTGAAGAGGAAATGAACTCTATTATAGATAATAACCTAAACGTGTTATTTTTAATCAATAGAGTTCCTGGCGCCTCTTTTATTGATATTTTTTTAATACCAATTACTTCTAGAGCAATTAGTTCAAATATCTGGTAGGACTTTTTTCGCAATCCATTGCAACCGTTATATGGACATGGTGTATCTATTTCTGCAATTCCGCTTTCTACTGCTTCATTCAAAAATTGAATCCCTTTGTCTTTAATAACATCAATATTCAATGGTAATAAACCTATGTGTCTCGTTATGTCTCTTGTGATGCATTCCGGTTGACTACATCGATTCAGGAATTCAGCACTTGGATAATTTTCTATAAGAAGTTTCTCAAATATAGATGTTACATTGCAGTGACAATTCATAACATTGTCTATGACTGGAAAAACTCTCTGTAATATGGACGATCGAAAAGAGTATATATCACATACATTATTGTTTTCAACCATATTGCGAATCAATAAAGAATACTCATCATTTTTATCATCTATGCTTTTCTTTGCAATGACAGAGTCTGCATATGCGATAGCGTACGATTGTGCAACTACATCGAATGCACAAGTATTAACTACATTAGTATTTCCTGACAAGTTGCCATTTCGTAATACAACAACTTTGGAAGGCTTTTTTGTCGCTTTTGATGAATCTTGCTTTCGTCTTTTCGTAAGGTTTCTCCAATTCTCAACAACGTTAGGAGAATTTATAGATTCTTCATTAAATAATGATTCCTCCATGAATAACGATTGTCGATTCGTAATTTTCCGCTTAGTAGATCTTTTTTCGCGTTTTTTAGGTATATGATCATTCAATTTGTCCAGGTTTTGGTTATTAAGTGCTAATTTCAATTCGCCTTGTATGAAATCATGGTGTTGAACTAAAAATTCATCCACTCGAGGTCTAGACAGTCCTTTTTTTAACACGAGATTTTTAAGAATATTGAAATGACTCTCAATATTACTACTGCTGGGAGCAGTATTCTGACTTTTGAAAATAGGACACATCACATTAGATACCAAAGGCAATCTTGAGAGTATTCTTGAAAGTACGTTGCACATTTCAGGTAAAAAGTAATGGTTGATTCGATCACTGATATAATCGTTTTTGTCTATTAATGTCAAAAGTAAATTTTGTCTTTCTATGAAGATAGTAAACCATGCAATTGGTGTATTATTATGATCAGCAATCATGGTTGGGTTGGATAAAATTGTTTCGATTTTAACGTGTCCTATTGAATCTTCAGTTATATACTCCGCAATATTTTGGATAGATTCTGATTGATTAACTTTAGACAATGACTGTTTCAACCGGTTTATTGAGTCACTGCAAACAGATAATTCGCCGTTCCGAGTACTACCGACATATTGATGAAGTGAGGCGACAGCCATATCGCAGGCAATTAATTTGATCAAGTCGTAGTCCTGGCATTGCTTCATCATTTTCAAGCACTCCATAAAAAATTTTTGTACTGTATAATCAGTGCCGTGAAAACAAGGTAAATTCCAATAAGTTTTTATCAAGTGGGATGTGTCCAAACGCACAAAGCACTGTGGAATTGGTGTATCAGGCTTCTTATTAATCAAATTGAAACAATTTTCAATATAAGCTTTCGTTGATGAACAAGATGCGAATACTTTTACCACAGCACCTATCAGAGCAGCGGAGTCATCAGTAATGACTTCCTTAGGTGGATCCATTGATGCCTTCCACGTAGAAAGCCATTGCGATATGTTTACTAATGTATGGCTCTCCGACAACATCTGCATCAGTGGCACACTAGGCATATCTTTAGCATACATAACGCCTGCATATAAGAGAATATGTTTTGAATTATTCTCACCAAGAAAAAAAGAGTCACTTTTGTCAACAGCGGAAACATTTTTACATACTGAGCCTGTAGCATCTATCGACAAACAAGTATGGTTCATTTTTTTTAAAGAATTTTTGTAAAACTGTATTTGTGCCGGGGACCAAAAATAAACGTAAAATGGTCGAGCCGATACCTGCTGGATAAATGTAGAAAATGGCGCAATTGTAGTCATTTTCCAGACACTCATGAAAGGATTATCATCAAGAACGCTCTCGCGTTTCAACTCTTTTTTGATTTGATGTATTTTTCCTAGGTCAGGAACGCATGGATGTGTCATCTGTTGGTAATCACTACTAGTAGTACTACTATCTTGATTGGGTATTAACTCATCAGCAATAGAGTTTCTCACCACAATTGCGGAATGCCGTTGTAATTTTTTTTCAATTTCCTGTCGCTGGTATGTCGTCATTCGTAACTTTGCTTTAGGGTCATGTTTAATATGCCTATTTTTGAACTTCACTGTGCAACAAACATCTAAATAAGAATCTGTGTTGGATTTTGGAGTAATATTAACTGTTAAATCTGAAAAACATTGATTGCAATAACCAACGCACTTTACTTCGCCGTTTTTGTAGCAAATATTTGATTTCATACACCAAGTGCACGGTAACTTGGTATTTTTCCATATTTCTAAGCATAATATATAACTCCACTTTCGTTTAGGTAATTTCAATTGTTTTTGAAAAAGCGTATTTGGCTTTTTGGGGTCATTTCTTTGGGAATAAAAAACTTTTGGTTCAATGTCCTGCCATTTGTGACAATCAATTGAAAAGTGATAATTCTTGTGATCTGAGACGGAATCTATAGAACTGTCACTAGAAGATGATAATTCACTTGAAATACTATCACGACGTTCTTTTCCAGCAGTCAAAACTTCGTTGGACCCCGTGTTTACATGTGACATGTTGTGATTAAAGAAAAAGCTATAATTTCGCCTTACCGACTGGTAAACAGCTTTCGCAGTTAATCTTCCATCTAAATCTTTAGAAATTGTCTTATAAATCTTATGTTTCGGCGTAGGCAATTTATTAATATCGCTAAAAAACTGTTGATAACCACAAAGTAAAGTTTTTTGTTCTTGCAAACTCACCGCACTTTTTCGACCAGCCATATTTTTATCTCCACTATGCACTTACAACACAAATTCAATTAAAATTATTAAATAGAATAGATAAATCCATTTCCGTGGTACAAATGATAACTGTTAATCGTAACTGGTGATGTTTCATTGCGAAATAAAACATATTCAATACTACCCTCAAATTATTTCATACGACGTCTTTTTTCATTTTTAAGCACACATTTTTAAAATCTCACCTGATTTAAACTGGCCACGCATAGAAAGATTTTGTTTTTTTAAATTTTTGAACTTCGATATATTTACATTACAATCCATACCTACTTACCTACTAATATTATAAATGCGAAAGTATCTCTGTCTGTCTGTCTATCTATCTCGCTTTCACGCGAAATCTACTAAACCGATTGTAATGAAATTTGATACGACAGATAGCCTAAAACCTGAGAAAGGACATAGGCTTAATTGTACTGCGGGAAAATATCTTATTTCCATGGGAAACTAAATTAATCATAAAAGGTGGCGCCACCTTCTATAGCGGAGCCGCCACCACGTTACTAAAGATTCATCTCTAGACCGCGAGTTCTTAAAACTAACAACGTCATCTGTTGGATGCTTTGCGTACTATTTTTACAAAGCAGCTTTGTGTACTATTTTTACAAAGCAAGCCAAAATAGGACTTGACATGCCTGAGAAGACCTAAGCTACTTTGAATGAAAGGAAAACACTTTATTCCGACGGGAAAACTTACCTAATGTGGGTGAAACCGCGCGGGGCGCAGCTAGTATTAAATAAAAAAAGTTAATCAAATCAAATTTTAAATGTAATGGAGACGGAGCGATCGAAATTCATTTACCTACTTAAAAATACATCGCTGGGTTTTGTATTTTGTTTTTTAACTTAAAGTCATGAATTTTGTAAGTAAAAAGTAGATAAATAATTAAAGTTAATGTAGAACTAATCGCCAATCTAGATTTTGTTTTTTTAAAGTGCGTAACTTTAAAGTACATCGCTGGCTAACTGTTATAGGACTAGTAATTTTTTACAGAAACTGAAACGGAACAAATTGCGTATTATACATATTTCGATAGAACAAATATAGAACTAATTATTTAATATATCCGTTAAAACGCAGGACATGGTCAATCGCTAGGTACAGGGACATGCACTCGAGGCAGAGGCAGGTCGCTGACGTGCGAGAGTGTACAGCCGCCGTTATATTTTTCACATCAGCAATACTGAGATTCATTCCGAGGAATCCCTGCACCGTGCTGCGCCGTGAACTTTGGCACTTGTCGCTTCATTCATTTGAAATCATTTGGTCAGGCCTATGACACTGTTAGTACTAATAGCTGCGAAATGGCGCTGCTATCGCCTTTAATTCGCCATCTTGTGACGTCATGCTGTATGTCAAGATAACCTCAAACTTCCATGATGGCGTCTTGTCACTGAGCAAGTACAAGTACGGTATTATGTATGATTGCTCTCATGGTTCGCACAGGCGTTTACTGAAGTGCATCGCTAAATAAATGCAGTACTTATTATCAGTTTTCGTCGCGGAAATGACTAAAATGCATTTATATTTATTTTATTTTATGATTGTCATAAGCATCTTTTGCCATGTGTAACCCGTATTATTACCATTTAGCTTTGATTCCATATAAAATTTTGTTATTTATTTTGTAGGTACGTGAAAAAAAATATTTTCGAGTGTCAAAACTATCAACAACATTTGGTAACAATTTTATATCTAAAATAAATACATTTGTTTTGCAAATTATATTTGTTTTTTATGACTACTTTATAATAAATCTAAACAAACAAATGTGAATTACACCTTATTTATTCTATGCCTAAAACTAACGGACTGATTTTGATGGAATGTGCTGCTATAGATTAATAAATAAGCTACTTTTTATTCTAAAAAAACTAAACCTTATGTTCCAACAAATGGCTTAGTAAGTATTAGTAAATGAAAATATGAACAGTGCTTTCTGCAATTATTTATATCGATAAATAGCTTATTCGCTCAGTCGAGCTTTCAGTGAACCGGCTTATCTGCAAATCGTGCCATCGGCAATTTTTTTTTATTTAGAACGTCCTTTCGGCGAATTGAGCTTTCGGCACAACAAGGTATTGGCTGAAGATTTTTTCTTTCAGCCGATGGTCGGCGAACACTGATTTTTATATACAATTTTATCGTTCAAGAGTAATTCTATGAACCCTTGCGAGCTCGAGTTGAGTGCTTGTGTATTTTATGTTGAGTTTGAAGTTGAGATTCTTGTCACAAATCCTCCTCCGTTGACGATTTTTTCATCTTAGGTTATTTTTGCAACCTGCTTTAACATGGAAACACTTAAGTGTTGTGTTGGTGGTTGCGCTGCAACAGGTGAAACGCTACGGTTTTTTTGTTTCCCGAGAAACAGTTATCTAAGTTTGTGGATGTCTTTTCTCGCGCCAACAAATCCTACTCCTTGAACTCTCTGAAGAGCAATTGTTGAAACAATGCGTTTGTCAAAAACATTTTGACAAAACGCAATTCGATGAAGAAGGCAAGAGAATTCGCTTTTCTTATACATGTCTCTTCACTGAAAACGGAATTGCTCTGGGTGAACCACTGAGTAAAGTAGGTAAGTCCATAAAATCTGTTACGTATTATTCTTAATTGGACACAATATATCTATTATTTTAATTTTCAAATTCAAAACTTTCCATCACGTGGGTTAGCTACAAAGAGCAGAGAGAGTAATGTGTAACCGTGTGATGAACTAATGACACTGGGGTCACCAAAAAAGATAACAATTCAATAATTATAGTAGTCTTTCAAGTTGCCTGACAGCTCCCGCCAAAAAGGTCAGACGTTGATAGTCATTGAAAATTTTTATTTTTTCTTGTACTTTTCCATTGATTATCATTGAACCATTTTGAAAACATGAGAGTGTTAAAGGTGTCACCTGGGTGTCACTCAAAAAAGTTCTTATCCACAATTTTTTCACAAAATGGCTGATTGCCATTTATTATAAAGTGAAGTGTTCTGCGCTACATGATATTGACGGAATTGTGGCAACACATATGGGTCTATATTTGAGAATCTATCTATTCACTTTTATTTACTAGTTCTGGAAATTGGTTAAGCCTTTAGCGAAGTACCTATTCAGTTGTACAACAACTCAACTATAAGTACCATAACCTTGCCTCTCGTGAACTGACTAGATGTCTTACCACTTCAATACAGATTTATTCCTAGTGCAGGGTGAGTCGGCTGACAGTCTGTCCCATGAAGAAACCCAATAGGCATATTTATTACACACTGTACTTTAAAATTGTACCTACTGCTTTTAAGTATTTAAGTAATGTTAGTTATTACAACCCAGCAGCATGTCAAAGATTTATTTGTTTGTTCTCGGGTCATGGGTGTTTGTATTTTTCTTTATGTGTGTTTTAAGGGACCCACGACACAAGGGAAAACCTTAGTGTGGGCCTTTGAGTGTGTAGCGTTTATTTATTTGTTTATTTATAATTATTTTCGAGAGCAAAATGAGGATGATACACCAGAAATGACTTTGGTGATTGGAAGGGCTGGTACGTATATTTATTATTTAATGAAACTATGTATCTAAAAAATCAATCAGGGTCAAAAACATTTGATTCGTGTAATGTAACTTTAACCATAGCATTTCATATTACATAATCTAGTTATCTGAAAAGGAGATGCTTTGCATTTTTATTTAGATTACATTTGAATTTTTATCTGTCTTTTTAAAGTGCAATCATCCTCCAAGAACAGACAAAAAATTAAACTTAGAGGGCACCAACCTAGTAGCTGTTACGTAGCAACAACATAAAGGCAACAGCTACTCAAGAGTCTGTTTCAACTCATGTATGATTTATTAAAATGGGTCAAATATTCAAATAAAAAAAGCTTTATTAATGCTTTTAAACTAGCAAAATTTAGGGCTCTTTAATTTAGTTGATGTTTGATATGGGTTTTAAAGGAACCCATATCAAACATCAACTATTTTTTTTAGTTTTAAAAGGCGATAGCAGCGCCATTTCGCAGTTATTGGTACTAACAGTGTCATAGGCCTGACCAAATGATTTCAAATGAATGAAGCGAAAAGTGCCAAAGTTCACGGCGCAGCACGGTGCAGGGATTCCTCGGAATGAATCTCAGTGTTGCCGATGTAAAAAATATAAGGCGGCTGTACACTCTCGCACGTCAGCGACCTGCCTCTGTCTCGAGTGCGTACGTTTACACTCTCATGTCCATCAGTACAGACCAGTACCATTGAGTCCTTTGTTTTGAAATATAACGCAAGTACGTGCAAGTATGAAGAGTTTTATTTCGATATGATACGAAGCGTTATTTTTGTTACGAGAATTTTTAAAAATAGTTTGTAAAAAAATTAAGATAAAATTTTTGACAAAAAAAATGATGCCTGTTAAAAAAAATGATGCTTGTTCATAATACTTTTTCATTTTGAATGATGCTTGTTCGTAATACTTTTTCATTTTGCCCTTTTGTCACGTTATTTTCAAGATTATTCGTACCAAAATCTAAGTACCGTAGTCAGTTCGGCGCTACCCACGCTCACTTAGACGACTGCAGTTCTGTTGTTTATAGCTCGATTTAAACGTTTTTAGGTTCATTAGAATGCTGATAAGTGTAGCAATTTTTTTATAATAAGCTAAATTACCGTAATCCTAACGTTTCTGTTCTTTTCACACAGTAAAAAAAAGTTTAATTTTACAAAATGTAGTTTTTTGAAAATATTTATTTTGTTACTAGGTTTACACTAATGCATCTTTAGAATAAAACAATGTATATTAAATTATCTTTCATTTGAGACCCTATTTAAGTAAATCTGCCCAGTAGTTATCAAAATATAGCGTAAATAAAATAGGCCTGGCCGCCATCTTTGTTACGTCATAGCTACCCCCTCCATACCCTCAGAAAGTGACTACCGCACTTTTTGTGTTCAGGAACATATGCCGAATAAGTACATATCAGTAGTTCGTATGGCGGAGGTAAGTCCCACGGAAATGAAGTCATTCTCCTTGGGTCCCGTTCTATGAGCCCAACAGTATAATAGACTCAGCGCCGAACGACACCATGTCAAAATTAAATAAAAAAAAATAAAAAAAAGTGTTCAGTAAGTGATAGGTACTGGTTCAGGATTTTCATTTAAAGCTAGGAGGTTCTTTTTCAACCTGTATACATGCTCACGTCAGTAATTCCTAAGGGGGTAGGCAGAGAATCAGTGGCTCATCTTTACCTATTTTCTTGATAAAGAAAATATTTATTACATAACTTCATCGTAACTCAACCTTGTGACATTTGAATGACCTATGGTAAGAAGTACTAGTCACAATTTCTAGTTTTGATTTTTGAGCGAAACAAAATCCAAGATCGGTTTTTAATACAACATTGCAAAGTGTTTTAAATTCCAACCATGTCCAAATGATAGTATCAGGGAGATCTTTAATTTAAACTTCAGTTGATATTTTATAAAATACTCTATTTTTGAAGAAAACTACGAAAATGTGTAGCGTTCTTAAACAGCACCATCTATGGGATTTTTTTGGAAGCTTACCTCATTTTCCACTACCTCATTAAAAGTTACGTGTTAGACTCGAGTGCCACGATTTTTGACCTTGTGCTCTTTTGATTCTCTCGCTAACGCTCAGAATTCTAATTGTTGTAGCACTCGCTGCGCTTGTGATCCAATTTTAGAATCCTTCGCTTGGTCGGTCATCAAATTTGAGCACGCGGTTAAAAGCAACTTTGCACTCATGTATAACAAATATCTCTCTGACTCTCATCAGCCCATACAATGTCTCCACCGAGGGGCACGATGTGTTAAGTTTACCTTGCCCAATGTTAAACAGGTTAATACCAATGTACAGGTTAAGAATGTAAAACTGGACGTTGTGGAATCTACTGTATTCTTAGGAATAACTCTTGATTCAAAGCTTCAATGGGGTCCTCATATTGATAAGTTAGCGAGCAGACTCAGTTCAGCAGCCTACGCAGTTAAACAAATCTGTCAATTATCGGACGTTGAAACCGCGAGAACCGTATATTCACTTCCACAGCCTAATGTCATATAGCATTTTACTGTGGAGTAATGCTGCGGATATCAATAAGATCTTTGTTCTGCAGAAAAGGGCTATTCGCATGATTTATCAAATGAGACCTAGAATGTCTCTTAGACAAATATTCAAAGAAATAAATATTCTGACTTCTGCATCCCAATATATTATACATATGTGACAATCTTTTATATGTGAAGAAAAATGAACATTTGTTTAAGAAAAATAGCGCTAGGCACAATATAAATACTTGGACCAAGCATAAACTGGAAGTACTAGACAGTCGTCTCCACAAGGTCACGAACGAAGGTATTCAAAATTTACCTTTGGATAAATTTAAGTCAGTAATTAAACAAAAACTTTACAAAAAGGGCTATTACAAAATTTCTGATGACCTAACTGACATGGAGCCATGGGAATGACTGCTCAGCTTTAGAGTTATTTCAGAATTAGTTAAAATTAGAAAATAGGAAAATTTGTAATGCGATTAAAAAGAACACCCTCAGAGTTTCTTGCCTGTTCTTCTCTGGGGAAGACTGCACCTTTGCGAATAGGCGTAGAGTCAGTAGGATCAATAGAACGAATGCGTATGTATGGTATATGTATTTAAATCCTTTAATGTTTGTTTGTATGTATTTAATGTAATCTTGACTTGTTTTAAGTGGCATCCTGATTATCCTATAAAATAAAGATTTTTTCTATTCTATTCTGTGAAAGGGGAAATATATACCTATGGAACTAAACGGGCTCCTATGGAACTAAGGTCCGTTAGATAAAATAGGAAAAAACAAATTCTAAGCATAAAACTCCAATTTTACAAAAATCCAATATGGATTGCTTGGGGAAAATGTTTTCATGGGAAAGAAAAGTTTTGAAATTAAGTTAAAAGCATGTTTTAATGATTTGATTATAAGATGAGACGAAAGGTGAGTTTTTGTTTTATTTTTTCGCAACCTAACTACACAACTTTGTGCCGTGTGGTGATCGGCTTAGAATAACACCACCCCATTTCTTTCCGTGGGTGTCGTAAGAGGCGACTTAGGAAACACAAATGAGACCTGCCTCCTATTAATCCATCTCAGGCAACAACACCTCATTTTTTATGAATCTGAGGTGTTGTCCTATGGTCTCATGCGGTGTGGTAGGCTCTGTAAAGGGCCGCCTGGTTCGCGACTACCCTCCTACCGAAGTCAAACGCCAAACAGCTTGCTTTGTTCCGTCGGTGCGTGGGAGTACCGGTGCCTTATAGGCGTTTTCTGGGTTAACTCGCTCCATCGTCGACCTCATCTATGACCTTGGTCAAGATTGAGGTCAAGAGTTAATCCATCTTATAATTTAAAAAAATACATTCCCGATGTCCACTACTCTGTGTCCTCCTTTTATATTATCATACAATTTGGTGTTTCATAACAAAAATGTAGTAACGTAAATGTTGCTGATGGTTTGTTATATAAAAATAAAATTACAGGAAAACTTCTATCCTTAAATGGAAGCCTGTATTTGTCTGTTACGTATACTTTGCACTCCCAAAAAAAAATTATAATACGAGTAATCGCATTGTCACCCTACTAGAACGAGACGTTCTGCCTCGTTGCTCTATCTCTTCTTCAGCCCGCGTTTGAGCTCGAAGATTTCTATCCTGATGTATTAGATCCATGGTTTACGGATAATGAGAGGAGCTTACTCTGAAGAAAAACACTCAAGACATGGCTGTATGGACCGCGTATGGACAGATTCCTTTGCCTTTCCCGAAAGGGATAAAAAATTGCTGTTGTTGTTGTCTTGTTGTGGTTGTTTATTTAAGATTTTACTAGATGTTATCAGAGAAAAGGTAATTACTGGCGTTATTTTGTGCATCTGAAAATAATGAGGCCTTTGCAGAATAAGGGCACTTGCCGCATTTGCCTAAAAGCAAACCGTGGAAGGCAGAATGTTTCGTTTGAAGTCAGCAGCGAATGGTCAAAATTACTAATGTTTTGCTTCGGAATTGAGGTAAGTTTACCCACTAGAATTTCTTATTGTATTGTACAACCCACTACAATGCATTTAAATCAAGCTAAATATTTTTTTGTGCCTTTTTGATGTTAACTTTAGTAGATATTGAAAAAATAACCTGTAAATATAACCTACAACGTGAAGGTTTGTTTTGGATATTTCTACATCTAATTAACATTACCCACTGGGTCGGCGTGTCGGAAAAGGGGCAGCCTTAACCGTGTGGTGATCGGTTGAGAATAACACCACCCCATATCTTTCCGTGGGTATCGTTAGAGGCGACTAAGGAAACACAAATGAGACCTGCCTCCTAGTAATCCATCCCAGGCAACGACACTTCATTTTTTCTGAATCTGAGGTGTCGTCCTATGGTCTCATGTGGTGTGGTAGGCTCTGTGAAGGGCCGTCTGGTTCGCGACCACCCTCCTACCGAAGTCCGACGCCAAACAGCTTGCTGTGTTCCGTCGGTGCGTGGGACTATCAGTGCCTTTATAGGCATTTTCTGGGTTAACTCGCTCCATCGTCGACCTCATCTTTGACCTTATGGTCAAGATTGAGGTCAAGAGTTAACCCATCTTATAATAAAAAAAAAAAAAAAAGCCCATTATTTTTTGTATGGCTGCCCCTTTTGCGCCACCCTAAGCCTTAACGTGCCCTCCGAAGCACGGAAACGCTCGTGATAAATTGCCACTTATGTCACCCATCACGTTCCCTGCCTCCTTGTACGTTGCTTAACCTAACTGATCGGTTGAGATCAGTGAGCGCCACTGGGCTACGAGCGCTTCAGAAATTGAGTTACTATTTGAATAAAATCCGAAGGCTTCTAGGTTGCTGTCCTTTATTCAAGACCTTGTCAATAAATTAAGTATTCTCCTCTAAACTTTTTTCCTGTGAACAAATGTACATTAAACACATTTCCAATTCCCATGGTAACTCTTATTCAATTACAAGTTTCTAGTTGATGATTTCTTTAGAGAAAGAAAAAAGTATTGCTTTCCTTAAAAATTATTTGTAAATACTAATTAAAATACTTATTTGTTTTATTTGTAATTATTTGTAAATCTACTGAAGTAGGTACTCAAAAAATATATCCTCTTTCGATACAATTTATTAATGTTTTGTCACTAAAAGTTCTTTAACCTTTTCACCGCCAAAGTCTGATATATATCAGACGTTTAAGTTTCGTGCCCTCGCCGCCAAAGTCCAAACCTATCAGACAAAAAAAAAATTTTTTTTACTTTAATATCGTTCACCAAGCGTTCGACATACGCCACAACATTTAAAAAAATAATTATTTTTTGATGTGGCGTGTGATGAGCGTTTTTGACGAAAACTCTTGGCGCTAAAAGGGTTAAACGGTTATCACAACTATGGCTACATTTTCTCTTCATTTCTCTTAGGTGGATGGCGATAAGGGGCCTCGTGTCTTGTGTCGATTGTGTTCAGATAAACTAAAAGAGTTTTCCGACTTCAAAACACTTGCGATCAAATCTGATAATTTTTGGAAAAATGTTTTGGCCAGTAATACTGTCAAAGTAAGTATTGGAGTAAGGAAGATGTATGGAATTTAATATGCATTAAAATGTACGGTAAGGGGTTTGAACATGTTGGCATAGTGGTAACCAAAAGTTTCTGATGGAATTTTTCAAAAAAGCGCGACGCATCATTAAATGAGTATCATACGGGATCTTTAACATAGAATATCTCAAAACCTGTACGCTTTAGGACTATATGCCCTAGTAATTTTTTGTTCGTCTATAGATCCTCTATCGAACATGATTTTTCGAGACTGTTTGAAAATGCGTCGCGTTTTCAAACAGTCTCGAAAAATCATGTTTACCACTATGTCAGGCTCCCATACAAAGAGTTTCAAACCCCTTTACCATATTTCTATGCAAACTAACAAATAGTTATTTCTAATAAATTATGAAAATAAATCCAGATTTTATATTTCTAATAAGCATGTATGGTTGAGTTATATATTAACAACAAAAAAATTGTCAATTTCAGACTGAATTGCAAACCAAAGAATCAATTAAAATCACAAAAACCGAGCCAGTAAAAACAGAAAACAATAAAACTGCGACGTTCAAGTTGCCTGAAGAATCAATTGAAATCATACCAAAAAAGATTGCACCAAAAAAAGACGACGGTTTTGACTACTTTAAATTGCTGAGTTTTGAAGATTCAACCCAGATAGTACATTCAGATGATGAAGACAAAGAAATCTACTATGAAGTAGAAGCACTTGATGATGAAACTGATTACGATGACATTGATTATGATGATACATTGCAATCTGCAAAAGATATTCCGGAGCCTAACCATAAGCGAACACGTAGAACCATAGATGATGAATACAAGCCTGTTAACTTTGAAAATGACAGTGAGATGTCATTTTCAAATGAGATGAATGAAATAGAAGGCATAACAAAGGAACAATTAATAAATAAATACTTTGTTATTGGCAAATACAGAAAAGGAAATATCAAAAGAATTAAATATCAATGCAGAAACTGTTGCGATGACCTTAGTAAGAAATTAATTATTGTTTTTATCATACTTAGTCAAAAGTAGACATTTACAAGCGAGCTAGCCATTTGCGAACTCGTAAGTGAGAGGTACTAGGTTCGATCCCCAGTGCCAAGCCGTTTACAAATAATTTAAGTTCTGTTACATTTGATTGGAGAAAATAAATTTATATCGGAAGATTTTCCAAAAGAAGTCCTAGAAACAAGGAAGGCATTAATACCAAAACTCAAAGAAGCCAGAGAATCAGGAAAATTTGCAATCATCAAACACGACAAACTCATTGTAGAGGACAAACGTGAAACTGAAAAAAACAAAGAGAAAAGAAAGAGAGTTCCATCATCACCCCCGCATACACCACCCAACCACTTTCCAAATGTGAGGGAATCAACGTTTCCGCAAGAAACGCAACCTAATAAGCTGTCAAAAGTAAATCCTTTTGAAGAAATGAGGAAAAGAAGGGGAGGGGCTGATACCCAGGCAAAAAACTAGAGCAGGACGGCCAGAAAAACAAAAAAACTAAAACATGCAAAACAAAAATAAAAGACAACGCAACATTCCCCAACCCGGCTGGTCCCCGCGGGGAATTAGACCGCTACCCTCCAGATAAGAAGAAAAAAAAAGCTCATATCGTACATTTGTTCATTAGTTGTGCTTTAACCAATCCTTACTAATAATATAAATGCGAAAGTAACTCTGTCTGTCTGTCTGTCTGTCCGTCTTTCACGCCTAAACTACTGAACCGATTTTGATGAAATTTTGTATAGAGATAGATTAGACCTTGGGAAAGGACATAGGCTACATTTTATCCCACAGCTGGGCACGATATAACCTGTAGTCCACGCGGGCGGAAAGCTAGTACTATTATAGTAAGGGAGAATATCATGATGAAATCTGCAAATTGAGGAGACTTGAATGTGAAACTGATCGAATCAGTTAGGTTTCTTTGTCTGCTGACAGAGGTCAGATACAAGTAGCTCCACTGTACTCATCTGATAATGATAGGCAATTATACCCCAAATCCTACTCTTCTTCTTGTAGGTATAGTCAAGTGTGTGGCGAACTTGGCTAACCCTGGTGTCAGAGTTTTCAAACCGCACAATGGCCTCTGACTTGGTTTTAACGACTGTAGTCAATCGGCAACAGCTCTGAAGCACGGAAACGCTCGTGGTAAATTACCACTTTGGTCACCCATCAGGTTTCTGCCATCCCACTAATATTATAAATGTGAAAGTTTGTGACGGTGGATGGATGTTTATTACTCCTTCATGCAAAACAAAATTAAAATGAAAAGTGTTTATTTCACTGAACATACAAAATGTTTCTTGAACACATCAATATAGTTTATAGTTAGCACTTTTGACTTTGCGCCTATTTGCAAAGGTGCAGTCTTCCTCAGAAGAAGAATAGGCAAGAAACTCCGAGGGTCGCTCTGTTTAACTCAATCATATAAATTTTCCTTGAGCTCATTGCAATCAAGACTCAAACACTGTTTCTTCCAGAAAGTGCGCTTGGTATACCTAAACATGTAAGAAACTGCTTCGGTGAAGATATCAGTTTTGAAAACACAATAGAGGGAAAGAAAAAAGAAAATGTCTTGCCAAAACCAGAAGTATTTTACTGTGGTAAGTATTCATTCAAAAGGTATGAGGAAAATGTTTGGCGCGAATAGGCCTTGAACCCACGACCCCAGGATCAGATCTCCTGGTGCTCTAACCAACTGAGCTATCGTGCCTTCAAGTCAAGCGACGAAATTTCTCATTCCCTTACTGAGCACATACGTTGTGCTTGTAGGTTAGCGTGTGTCTCGTACGAGAAGATTGAGGTCAAGAGTTAACTCATCTCATAATCCCTACTAATATTATAAATGCGAAAGTAACTCTGTCTGTCTGTCTGTCTGTCTGTTACCTTTTCACGCCTAAACCGCTGAACCGATTTTGATGAATTTTGGTACAGAGATAGATTAGAGCCTGGGAAAGGACATAGGCTATATTTTATCCCACAGTTGGGCACGATATAACCTGTAGTCCACGCGGGCGGAGCCGCGGGCGGAAAGCTAGTAATAAATAAAAAAGTAGGAGATGAAATTCGAGACTGTTATTTTTTAATTTTTTTAGGTGTTTGTGAGTTTTCCTCCAGAAGAGAAAATGAAGTGACTGCTCATTTCAAAAAGCATATTACTAAAAATGATTTGAACTGCGAATTGTGTGACTTTGCTGGTCAAGATATGTCAGAAATGATAATTCATAGGTAAGCTTTGGTTTATTTCCTTCCTTCCTTACCAGCCCATATTCGTCCCACCCGGGGGGCACGAGTCTCTCTTCGAAACGAAGGGGATTTAGGCCACAGTCCACCACGCTGGCCCGATGCAGATTGGTTGGTATTATTTACTAATTCATTACTTACTAGTTTTCCGCCTGCTATTTTGTTCGCGTGGAAAGTAGCCTAGTTTCCTCTCCAGGCTTTTAAATTTCTTTGTGCAAAAAAAAAACATCGAACTATTTTATCGCACACTAATATAATATGCGGTGATAGCCCAGTTGGTAATGAGCCAGACTTGTAATCGGAAGGTTGCGGGTTCAAATCCTGGTGAGGGCCTGTACCACTAATTCGTCTTAAGATTTATTTTTATTTTATTTATTTAATAGATCACCAACAAGTTACACACCAACTCTTAATTAAAATGGCACAAATTTATAAAAAAAGGCTAAATGGTAACCCAATTATAGGTGACAACCGCATTCAAAAAAAAAAAATTTAAGTAACATTATACCAAGAACATAGTACCTAATATTATACCTTAAATCAAAAATCAAAATAAAACAGTCGCAGGGAAACAATTTGCAACATGAAAAGTTACATTTAAATTATACATATAAAACATAGTATTGAAAATTAAACATGGGTGAGCTATTTTAAACAATTTAGACCAAGGATTTATGTACGGACTTCTCATTAATTAAATTGTATTAAAATTTGAAAAATATTTGCTGTTTCATATGTAAGAAAATTCATTTTTGAAAGACGAGCGGTCCACCAACCCGCATTGTGCCAGCGTGGTGGACTATGGTCTAAATCCCCTTCGTGTTTCGAAGGGAGGCCCGTGCCCCTCGGTGGGGACGTACTATGGGCTGATAAAAAAAATAAAACATAATAGAACAGGTTATAAAGTTTCAGTCAAAGTTAAGTTTCAGCAAAGTTAAATGTAATTGACGTATTATAAGGATCTCTTAATGTTTACTATATCTATTAGTGTGTAAGTAATATTCTAATTTTTTTTTCAGATATAAACATATGCCAACAGACTTTAATTACAAAATGTTCTGCCCAATCTGTAAAAAATCTGCAAAAAAGCCCATGCGTCTTCAATTCCACTACAGGGCGGTACATTTGAAAAAGCCAGGCGGTTGTTGTTCATATTGCGAGCTTACATATCGCAGCTACGTAAAATTTAGACAGCATATGCGAATTCATACTGAAAGTAAACCGAGATATATTTGCGACTTTTGTGAAGAAAAGTAAGCGTTTTTTTTACAAACCATGGACTAATTAGTATACCAAGAGAGTATTGATTGACAATCGCTATACTAATATGGTGGTAGACTGAAATTATATATTTACTAGCTTTCCGCCCGCGGCTCCACCCGCGTGGACTTCAGGTTATATCGTGCCCAGCTGTGGGATAAAATGCAGCCTTGTTAACGATAGCTTATATTTAATCTCTCATAATTTCAAACGTACCTATTTCTTGTCACTAACGTCATCTATATGTCATCTCTTTAACGGTGGATATTTTTATTCAATTAAACCGCACTAATAGGAAAAACTCACTGTTTTATTTATTACGAACATCCCGCTCGGGACTTCGATAATGTAGCATCCCAATTGTGAAAGAATTTTTGAAATCGGTTCAGTAGTTTCGGAGCCTATTCTTCACATACAAAATACAAATCTTTCCTCTTTATAATATTAGTAAGTATAGAAGATGACAGCGCGCTGCAGCGCTCACTGTTCGAAATTCATTAGTAAGGTTAACACAGGAAACCTGATGGGTGACCAAAGTGGAAATTTATCACGAGCGTTTCTGTGCGTTCCTGCCTGTTGTCGATAAGCTACAATTTATCCCACCGCTGAGTACAATATAACATGTACTACACGCGGGTGGAAAGCTAGTTATTAAATAACTAGCATTCCGCCCGGGACTTTGTTCCCGTGGGAATTTGGAAAATGAAGCATTCTAATGGTTAAAGAATTTTTTAAATCGATCCAGTAGTTTCCGAGCCCATTCAATGCAAACAAACAATCAATGAATTATGACGGCCGGTTTGGTCAAGTGGTGGACGCTGCTTCTTGATCGGCGGGTCGTGGGTTCGATCCCCAGTCGGGGCAAACATTTGTGTTAAAAGCAGATGTTTGTTATCGGGTCATGGGTGTTTGTGTTTGTCTTTATGTGTGTTCCAAGGGACCCAAAACACAAGGGAAAACCTTAGTGTGGGCCTTTGAGTGTGTAGCGTTTATTTATTTATTTAATGAAATCTTTCCTCTTTAAATCTTTTCTCTATCTTTCCTCTATTAGATTGATTACTAAGTAATTATTGTCTTTTTGCAGGTTCTGGCATCGAGATAAAATAATATATCACTTGAGGATCCACATGGACATGGCAACCATCGTTTGCGAAGCTTGTGGAGCTAAATTTTGCAAAAATAGTGATTTTTTGGTAAATATGTGCTTTTTATACGTTTTTTTTAAGATGCATCGGGAGTATTGTTTTGCGCAAAAAACATAAACTAAGCCAATTGAAACTGAACAGTGATTAATTCCAATGAAATATCGGGCGACTTCATATTAGTTTGCGAGAGTTAAGGGTGTGAATCAGCTAACTAGGTTGACTAGGAACAGGTTGAAATTTTAAAAAAAATCGCTATTCCATGCAACTTAAAGCGACTACAGCACCCGATAAAGGCAGCACACATAGGAATAGTGCCATCTCCGTCTCTCAACAGGCCTGGGCCGGCAGTGCGAACAGTGTCGATACACGAAGTTTACGGACTATGAAAGCGTGCGTGCGTAAAAACATGTTCGAAAGTTAGAAAAATGAGATTTATGGAAAGGTAACAGCTTAAATCGAAAAATGCGTTAACTACTTATCGAGAGTGTTCAATCACGAACATTTTGATAGCAAATTCAAGTTCCTGTGTGAATTTTACTATCGTTTTTACAGTTTAAAAGATACACAATATTGGTATTTAGAGGTGACTTTGTGAGCTTTTTCTATCGGACCAAAAGTGCTGAATCATGTTTTCAGCAAACTACTTATCTAGTTTATGTCCTGAATATTACCGTAGTATTTTTTTTCTTCGATTTAATGCAGTGCATCATGTTTATCTACGCATTATAAAATCGTAATTCAGGTGCTGTAGTCGCCTTAAGCAAAGGTTGATGAACATTTTGGTATCGGTATTAGAATGAAACTTGGTACCGGCTCCAATTGAAATAAATGATAAATCGTTAAAAAGGTAATTTTCTGTAGAATAAGAATAACCGAAGCGCTAGTCCTGATTCGTCTATACTAATATTATAAAGAGGAAAGATTTGTTTGTTTGTTTGTTTGTTTGCATCGAATAGGCTCCGAAACTACTGGACCGATTTGAAAAATTCTTTCACCATTAGAATCCTACATTCTCCGGGATGGACATAGGGTACATGATTTTCTCGAATTCCCACGGGAACGAAGTCCCGCGCGGGAAGCTAGTACTATATAAATCAAATGTTCATCCAACTCACCACTACAGAACGTAACTAAAAACAGTTACGTTCTATATTAGTGGTCCTCTAATTTAAGTGAATTCTGCCACTATACAAGTTCCAAACCTTGCAACTATTGCCGTGTGGTGATCGGTTGAGAATAACACCACCCTATCTCTTTCCGTGGGTGTCGTAAGACGCGACTAAGGAAACACAAATGAGACCTGCCTCCTAGTAATCCATCCCAGGCAACGACACTTCATTTTTTTCTGAATCTGAGGTGTCGTCCTATGGTCTCATGCGGTGTGGTAGGCTCTGTAAAGGGCCGTCGTGTTCGCGACTACCCTCCTACCGTCGGTGCGTGGGAGTACCAGTGCCTTTATAGGCATTTTCTGGGTTAACTCGCTCCATCGTCGATCTCATCTTTGACCTTTGCGGTCAAGATTGAGGTCAAGAGTTAATCCATCTTATGATATAATAAAAAAAACATTTGTTTTACTTTTGACAGTTGCTATAAAATGTAACTGAACACGTTATAAGAAAACTTTAAAATGCGCGTTAAAATAAAAATACATATAAACTACTTAATCATATTCATCGGATCCACCCTATTTATTATCCATTAAAGACATTCAAAGGCCCAGTTACGTTTTTAGTTCAGTTACATTCTATAGGAACTTGTATAATGGCAGAATTGTCTTAAATTAGAAGACAGAGCCATTTATACAAAAAATAAATGATTGATTGAGATAATTTATTGTTACAGACTCACACAAAAATATACCACACGGAGCACAAGGCCGTGGATTGCGACCATTGCGGCAAAACATTCAAAAACCAAGACAGACTCGACCACCACATGAAAAAGATTAGCCGCGGGCTCAACTACATCTGTGAAGTCTGTCAAAAAGGCTTCGGAAACAGCACCGAGCTTAAATCCCACGTAGTATTCCATTACGATGTCAGACCTTACCCTTGCGAGTACTGTGAAAAGAGATTCAAGACTAAAAGCAACCTGGTAGGTCATGTTAGGATTCACACAGGAATATGTAAACACAAATGCGATGATTGCGGGAAGCAATTTGCAACGTCATCGCAGCTGAAGATACATAAAAGTGTACACACGGGGGTTAGGAGACATAAGTGCCTGGTCTGCGAGAGAACCTTCCACGATAGGAAGTTAATGGCGAAACACTGCCAGGCCAAACACAAGTCGGTGACGATAGTTGAAGTTAACAATAGGTATACGCTCTTAACGCCTGATTTAGTTGATCGATTAGAGGCTGAATAGTACCATCCCACTGCTGCAAAGCAAGTAATTTTTAACTGACTTCAAAACAGGAGGAGTTTCTATTTTTTATTTTTTTATTTTTTTCTTGGTGACACCTCAAGACAAATACTTACAGAATTTTCGGTCCATAAATGGTGGAAAATTCGGTGAAAATGAATAAAACATTTATTTTTTTATATTTGTCTGAAAGAGATACTCCCTCTATCACCAAGTCAGGATCTGAAGATGGAATCCCAGATAAATTGAGGGCAACCCTTGAATTTAAAAGGCATTGTAATAATCAACATTTAAATAAGTGTATTTAATAAAAACCGGCCAAGAGCGTGTCGGGCCACGCGCATTGTAGGGTTCCGTAGCAGCATGGTTCAAATATGCAGCTGGCATCTTAATTCTACAAGCATATTGTCATAGTTGATGTTAAAATCCCCAAATACTATACTTAGTATCATAAACAAATGTACCTATTAAAAAGTTTGGCCTAAATATAACAGAATGAAAGTGGGTCATGCGCGAGCGAAGCGAGCTCGATTTTTTTTTTTTTTTTTTTTGGCGACAATTTTATTGTAAGGAATAATAAAATAATATCAAACTAAGCAGGTGTATATTTTTAATGTCGTTTTCGTAATTAGCACCCACAAAAACCTATTAAACGACACCTGAAATGTCAATATGTTACAGCTTGGCTTTCGGCTCGCCTCACTTTTAGCGTGGAACCTTGTATGTCAACCATTTTGGATTTGGGTACACTTCGTCGTAAATGCTACCCTCGTGAATTATTCCACATTTTTTTTCGTTATAAAAATTAATGTTTCCTAAACGGATTGCTGAATCGAAAAACGTTTGTAGTAAGCCCCTTCTATCTTTTAAAAAGCTATCCTATGATAACGCACTCGATGATATCGGCTAAAAAAAAACCATCGCCCATTCACGTTAATGGGAAACACACGAAAAAAAAATTTTTCCACCATTTTATTTTTTAGATTTGTCACCACAATCAATAGGTATGTATGACCATGCCAAATTTTAGCTCTGTACTATTAAGGATCTAATATTAGTAAATATATTCTTATGACCTTGCCAAATTTCAGCTCTGTGCTACCAAGGGTTTCTTAGGAAACCTGCGGACAGACGGACATGGCGAAACTATAAGGGTTCGTAGATTACTACGAAACCCAAAAAACAAATGTATTATTAAAGAGTTTGTAATTTCGGAAATAATTTTTGTTTTGGTCTAAATACAACCGAATGTAAGCGAATTTGTTTTTGTTTTTTTTTTACGGCAATATTACTGTTAGAAATAATATCAACCTGCTGTTAAAATAATTTTGATGTCATTTTCGTAATTAACACCCCCAAAAAACTATTTAACGACACCTAAAATGTTAATATGTTACAGTTTAGCTTTCAAACTCCCCTCACTTTTAGCGTGGAACCTTGTAAACATATTCTTATTAATCCCAAAAACGTTTGGTCGACTATTACTCGCAAACTTGAAGGGCCAACTTATGTGTGATAGTTTTTCTTTTAATTTCGTTGTATATTCTATAACCGTGAATTTTTTCACATTTTTAGAAACAACCGTTTAGCTGGTAGTGTCCCCCCCCCGGAAACTTGTTTTTAACAAAAAATTTCACTTTAAAAATATTTTTTTCTCAAAATATTTTTATACTTTTTTTAGTGCTGAATCGAAAAACGTTCTTAGTAAACCCGTTCTATATTTTAAAAATCTATCCTATGACATTCAATTCGATGGTATCGGCGAGAAAAAAAAATCCATCGCCCTTTCACATGTATGGGAAACACCCGAAAAAATGTTTTTTCCAAAAATTTTATATTTTAGATCTGTCGGCGCAATCAATATCTATGACCATGCCAAATTTCAGCTCTGTGGTACCAAGGATCTTATATTAGTAAATATATTATTATTAATCTCAACAGTGTTTGGCACTTGGTCGACTATTACTCGCAATCTTGAAGGACCAACTTATGTGTGATAGTTTTCCTTTTAATTTCGTTATATATTCTACCAAAGTGAATTTTTTCACATTTTTAGAAATAACTGTTTAGCAGGTAGAGGGGGGGGACACTTGTGTTTGACAAAAATTTTCACTTTAAAAATTTATATTTCACAAACGGAGTGCTGAATCGAAAAATGTTCTTAGTAAACCCCTTCTATCTTTTAATATGCTATCCTATGACACCCCATTCAAAAATATTGGCGAGAAAAAAAAAATCATCGCCCTTTCACGTCTATGGGAGACACCCGAAAAATTTTTTTTTTCTAAGATTTTACTCTACAGTTCTGTCGGCGTGATTCATATGTATAATCATGCCAAGTTTCAGCTCTGTAGTACCAAGGGTTTCTTAGGAAACCCGCGGACAGACGGACAGACGGACATGGCGAAACTATAAGGGTTCGTAGATTACTACGGAACCCTAAAATGCAAAAAATAAACAAACTCTTTGTAAAATATTTTAACCGACTTCAAAAAAAAAGCGAAGAATAACCGTGCTAAGTACCTATTGATCTGTTTGAAGTCGGTTTCAAGCCGAATAAGTTTGATTGGGCTATACGTATCGCTCCGCACCACTTCAAACAGATCTAGTCGGGCAGAATTAGCCGATCACGGTACTAAAATCTGGGAAACTGTAACCAGCAATTAAAAATGTTTTTTCTATAGATCTTTGTATAAACATATTCATTTTGTACAACTTTAGAGTTGCAGCGCGGCTGGCAAAAAAAATATCCAAACTGTCAAAACAGGTTTTTTGCGATTTACCGGTAAACTACGCGTCTGGCGGTAAAAAGTGTTAAGTAACAAAAAACCGCAATAAAAAACAAACAAAATGAGTTTTGTTGAGTCCCGATCGGTTTGGTAGTTTTTGCGCAATCCGCAAAAAACCGTGTTTTTTCAATAACTCTCGTTGTATATTATATATATAAAGAGCTGAAATTTGGACTGAAGGTAGATATTATAGCTTCTAATATCTGTACCAAATTTAGGCTCGATCGCATTTAAAACTTTTGCAAACCGCAGCAAAAACTGAAAATGGTCCTTTTTGTGATCAAAGTTTTAGGGACTTGCAATCACTTAAACTTTATGAAACTTTGATATGATGTAGAGAGCGATTAGAGAAAGAGAATCAGAGGTTTCAAAAGTCTCTACGTAGTCTATAAACTTTTTTAGGGCCATTTTACGAGAGGACCATTTTTCAGTTTTAGCTGCGGTTTGCAAAAAGTTTAAATGCGATCGAGCTAAAATTTGGTGCAAATGTTAGAAGATATAATATCTACATTCAGTCCAAATTTCAGATCTGTGTTTCAAATAAAACCCAAAAAAAGAAATTCCAAAATTTAATTTTAAAAGTGAAATAGTCGCCACTCTAGTAATCAGTTGCACGGTTTGACATTTACAAAATGAAAGTTTCATATAATTAATATGACATACTTGTCAATTTGTAATAGAGCTGTGCAATAAGCTTAATTTTAATTTATATTGAATTATTATTATTTTTTGTTTTTTTTTTTAAACACCTTGTATAATATACAACGAGAGTTATTGAATTTCGAAAACATGGCCAAAAAAACGCGGTTTTTTGCGGATTGCGCAAAAACTAACAAAACGATTGGGACTCAACAAAACTCATTTTGTTCGTCTTTTTATTGCGGTTTTTTATTACATAACACTTTTTACCACCAGACGCTTAGTTTAACGGTAAAATGCAAACAACCTGTTTTGTCAGTTTTCGAAATTTTTTTTGACAACCGCGCTACAACTCTAAAGTTGTACAAAATGAATATGTTTATACTAATGCAAAGATCTATAGAAAAAAAAATTGATTGCTGGTTACAATTTCCTTGACGCAAAACCTAACTCTGCGCGACTAATCGGTGTAGGTACTTAGCACATTTAATAAATTGTCTTTATTTTTTGTATTTTTTGCAGCTTGACAATGATTTAATTTTTTTTTTATTTAAAGTGATATTAAAATTGAAATAAATAAAAGATAAGGTAATTAATGTCGGTTTAAACCAGCGGTTCCCAAACTTTTGCTGGTTCCGGTGGACCCATTGCAGCTACATTCGTAACATTTTCCCAAAACTCGACAAAAACTGTGAAGATGGAATTTTGCGTTTCGGCTTGCGGCTGAATTCCAACCACGATTTAACAGTTTTCGGAAAAAAAGTGAGAATTGATTGGTGAACTAATTAATTGATTGTGCTGTGAGTGGATCTCAAAAAAGTAAAGTTGGGCAATCAAAAATGTGATATTATACCATCCAATTTTTTGACATCTACTCGCAGCACAAGGAACCAATTATAGTTTAATCAGACCAACATTAAGTTCTTCGCTATCGAAACCAGATAAACGTGGACCCCCGCTAACGAATTGTGAACCCCCATTTTTTGTCATGCCAACGTAGACCCCCGTCGCGTCTCTCGTGGACCCCTGGAGGACCACCTGGACCACTTTGGGAATCAATGGTTTAAACCATATTGACTTGTAATCAAACCAAGTTAAATAAACGGAGGAAATACCTACCTACATGTTTTTTCTTTTTTTTTATAAAACTTGAATATCTTCCTGATAATTTAACCCATGAAACATTTTTCATAATAAAGGTGTTCCATTCCTTTATTTAATTTTTGACAGTTGCTATAGAACGTAAATGAACACGTTTTCGTGAAAGTAAACTTTAAAATGCGTGTTAAAAGAAATGTAAATACTACTTAATCATAGTCACCCATCCTGGTGTGTGTTTACGTGTGTGTGCCTATGCGTGTGTGTGAGCGATCACATGTACCAAAAAAGTTATTTTACAATAGTTTAATTCTAACAAAGTAGGCGTTTTCATACTCTCCCTCTCCCAAACCGATCCGTTGCTCGGTTGCGACGTGAAGAAAGGATAAACAAACGAACACACTTTTACATTTTTAACAGTACTTCGTGTCATCATCAGCCCAAATGGGGACTTTAAATTAATTTGCGAAACTTTAGCGGATGATGATTCTCCCTGTGAAACATAAGAGGGAAGAATAGCATCGCGATTCTAGCGAAATAAGAATTTAGGAAAACATTTGCTATCGCTCGCGCGCTCAAGCTTCGGGCATCGCGTCCGATAGAGACCGTTGCAGCTCGCGATTGACAATAGGTACTTTTCTTGGTGAAATTTGCATTTCGGGAGAAAACGTTTTCCACTAACTAAATCATAACAGATCACTTTGATTAAAATATGTTATAAGGACAACATTACCTACCTACATTCAAAGAAGCTTTTTACCGTGTGGTGATCGGTTGAGAATAATAACACCCCATCTTTTTCCGTGGGTGTCGTAAGAGGCGACTAAGGAAACACAAATGAGACCTGCCTCCTAGTAATCCATCCCAGGCAACGACACTTCATTTTTTCTGAATTTGAGGTGTCGTCCTATGATCTCATGCGGTGTGGTAGGCTCTGCAAAGGGCCTGGTTCGCGACCACGCTCCTACCGAAGTCCGAGGCCAAACAGCTTGCTGTGTTCCGTAGGTGCGTGGGAGTACCAGTGCCTTCATAGGCATTTTCTGGGTTAAAGATTCCTCGCGTCCCACTTACTGGGTTTTACAGTTTGCCTAGAGAGAGTTGGCAGCTGGCACATTCTAAGTTTTTCTTTCACTCCCAGTCCAGCGTGGAAATTACTTTTTTTTAGCGAAAAATATTCAATTTAAAACTTTTACTTGTCTCCATAAGTAAGTATAGGCCAACGAAATAAGCCGGGTCCCATATGCCCGTCCTAATGAACTGTTTTTCAACGGCGGCCATTTTAAACTAATTTGATTAACATAATGTCGTGGGGTCACATTTGTTGCGGGTTTGTTTACTGGACAGTGATGTCGTAAGAAAATGAGGTAGACTCAAAGTATAGCGGACGGCACATCGGGTTACCACACGCGTGCACTCTGTGCCGTTGCGATAAAAACGGTTTTTCAGTGAAAATGTAACCTGATGCGCTGCCCTCTGTACCTTTATTATGTCCTAGATAGAATAGAATAGAAAAATCTTTATTTTATAGGACATTCAGGATGTCACTTAAAACAAGTCAAGATAAGTAGGTGTAATGTATAACCCCAGCCAGACGTATAGTGTAAGACGCCCGCCCCAGCCAGATGGTCAGATGACCTAAAGAAGATAGCGGGTAGTGGCTGGTTAAAAAAGCGGAGGATCGTGCAAAGTGGCGCACCTTGGGGGAGGCCTATGTTCAGCAGTGGACTGCAATAGGCTGATATGATGAAGTAGGTGTAGGAGTTTAAAGGAGTTTGAATTTTCTAAATATTTATAGGGAGAAACTGACTGACTGACTGACTGACATATCAACGCACAGCCTAAACGGCTTAACGTAGGCACTTGAAATTTGGAAGGGACGTAGCTTAGGTACCGTAGAGGTGCACTAAGAAAGGAATTCCCGAAATTCCCACGGGAAAGGGAATCAGCGGGAAAATCCTTTTGTATGAAAAATCTACGCTTGAAATTTGGCATGCAGGTACCTTAGTAAACTTAAAGCTTAGTTGCAACAGGATATTGCAAAATTCCCACGGGAACGGGAGTTAGCGGGAAAAAACTTTTGTATGTAAAAATCTAAATCACGTAAGATAGATGTTTTCAATCTGTGTACTCTGTAAAAAAAAAAATTAACACGCAAACGAAGTTGCGGTCATCAGTTAGTAGTTTTATATTAATTTAAATTACGTTGGTTCTGAACCACTGCACTGTTTGTCTGCCTAGGTACCCCGTATGGGATTAGAGGCGTGAGTTATGTAATGTATGTGTAATGAATTAGGTAAAATGTTTATTTGTATGAGTGTAGGATGAAGTTATTTGTAAATGTGGCTCTCGCTGATCTCAACCGATCAGTGAGGTTCAGCAACGTACACAGAGGCAAGGAACCTGATTGGTGAACAAAGTGGCAATTTATCACGAGCGTTTCCGTGTATCGGAGGGCACGTTAGGCTGTCGGTCCCGGCTGTTGTCAATTGGCTACAGTCGTTAAAACCAAGGCAGAGGCCATTGTGCGGTTTAAAAACTCTGACACCAGGGTTAGCCAAGTTCGCCACATACTTGACTATACCTACACGATAGGAATGACATTTGTAAATGTGTGTTTTATAAATAGGTAATTAATGTGAAATTTTTGACATTTGAAAATCAAAGTTTTTGTGGGTAATTGGCCTTTGACCGGATAACTTATAGGTAGGTAGTCCTCAAATAAAATTTCCGGAAAAGGAAGCCTGATATTGAACTCGCAACTTTATCTACCTTTATCTACTATTTTTTTACAATAATATCACTGTCGCAGGGTCTAATTGACGCAAAAACGGGCAGTGACGGCATTTTAAGGCATTTTCCGAGGGATTTAACTGGCCACGCGAAACGATTTCAAATGCTAAGCGGGATTAGCTTTAAAATGCTCTTAGCTCTACACTTAATTTGTTTTACGCTGAAATATTTACTGTTTTTGTAATTGTGACGCGCTCGTCATCCAGTGGCGCTCGCTGTTCATCGGTTAGTCTTCTTCTTCTTATCGTGTAGGTATAGTCGAGTATGTGGCAAAATTGACTAACCCTGGTGTCAGAGTTTTCAAACCGGCAAATGGCCTCTGACTTGGTTTTAACGACTGTAGTCAATCGACAACATCCGGGACATAGCTTAACGATCGGTTAGTGAGGTAAAGCAACGTGCACGGAGCAGAGAACCTAATGGGTGACCATAGTGACAATTTATCACGAGCGTTTCCGTGCGTCGAACGGCACGTTAAACCGTCCTACAGACTTTAAACCAAGTCAGAGGCAATTTGGCGGTTTGAAAACTGACATCAGTACACTTACTCGTAGCTATGACATCATAGAAAACATTTGATTTCGCGAGGGCACCGCGCAAAGGATTGCTAGCTCTCTAGCGTTGACATTTCGACATTTTTTTGACAGTTGACCGCGTTGTTTTCATGTTGTGCTTGAGCTAGCTTTCCTTATGAATTGTCATGAAAATTCCATACAATAACAGTGGTTCTCAAAAACATTAAATTTCACGTTATTGCATAGCATGTTGAAATCCTTCACTGAGCCCTGAGTAGTTACATACCTAAAGCCTTTATAAAGCCTACCTAAGTACGTAAGCCGGGTATCTTGAGCACTAATTCCTAACCTAGATACCTACATACTTAAGTGCTAAGCCCTCTGTTAGAAACACACTTCAAATGAAAGTGCCTTAATGCATGTAAATCTGTTTGTCAGTAAAATTACTTACGGCAATCCATGAAGTACCTGTGGGTATTGTCATGTTTGTTACTGTGCTTAGAATGGGAAAATCGGCTATTGTGCCTACCTATTTCTTTTACTGTTTTATTTCACTTTTTTAGTGTTTCCTACCCAAAGGATATAAAACGGGACCCTAATACTAAGACTCCGCTGTCCGTCCGACTGTCACCATGCTGTATCTCATGAATTGTGGTAGTTAAACAGTTTAAATTTTCACAGATTATGTATTTCTGTTGCCGCTATAACAACAAATACCAAAACACAGAATAATATAAATATTAAAGGGGGCTCTCATACAACGACCGTGACATTTTTTTGCTCATTTTTATAAATAATGGTACGGAAACCTTCGTGCACGAGTCCGACTCGCACTTGGCCGGTTTTTATCAATACCTAATTTAAAAAAATTTGTCATCGCTTTAATTATAATTTTGATTATGAATAGGTCTGTTCGATTTAGACCACAATCTAGCCCAGGGTAACAGAAACGGTTGAGGCTGTAGCGTCACAGCAAAAAAATATCATCACAACCTCAAAGTCAACCTTTCACTTACTTAAATACACGTTCACATCGAACAACAAAAGAAAATTCCCAAAAATAAATTGTATAAAGAAAAAGGGAGCGTAAAAAAAAAGAGATTGACACCGCTCACACAAACTGACACTCGCTTTCATATATAGCATGAATATGAGGGATAAAGTCATGTCATGATATTAAAGGGGAGGCAGGGGGCAGTTTAGCACATTTACATAATGTTGGGAGAGCCAAACCTCCCCTTTTGTGTGTAGCCATAGATCTAGAATTTTATACAATACTAGCTTTCCGTCCGGAACTTCGTTCCCGTGGAAATTCGGGAAAATCATGTACCCTATGTCCATCCCGGATAATGTAGGATTCTAATGGTGAAAGAATTTTTCAAATCGGTCCAGTAGTTTCGGAGCCTATTCGATGCAAACAAACAAACAATCAAATCTTTCCTTTTTATAATATGTATAGATAGATATAGATAGACATAGCTTTACCATAGAAAATTTGTAAAATTCTTCCTCATTCATAGTCTACACCGCTTAAGAAACCTTTGTGCAAATTTTAGTTTTCTGGATGTAATCATAGTTATGATTTATTCTTATGGTAAGGGTTTATGCTAGTAGGCGTTAATAAATCAGTGATTCAGGACCTATTATCCCTGAGTAACATAGGCTACATAATTTTCCCGAATTCCTACGGAAACGAAATCCCGAGCGGGATGCCAGTCTATATCTATACATATTATAAAGAGGAAAGATTTGACTGTTTGTTTGTTTGCATTGAATAGGCTCCGAAACTACTGGACCGATTTGAAAAATTCTTTCACCATTAGAAAGCTACATTATCCCCGATGGACATAGACTACATAATTTTTCCGAATTCCCACGGGAACGAAGTCCCGGGCGGAATGATAGTAATATTATAAAGAGGAAAGATTTGTATTTTGTATGTAACGAATAAACTTAAAAACTACTGGACCGATTTCAAAAATTCTTTCACCATTAGGATGCTACATTATCTCTGACTAACATAGGCTACATAATTTTCCCGAATTCCCACGGGAACGAAGTCCCGAGCGGGATGCTAGTAATATTATAAAGAGGAAAGATTTGTATTTTTGTATGTAACGAATAAACTTAAAAACTACTGGACCGATTTGAAAAATTCTTTCACCATTAGGATGCTACACTATCCCTGAGTATCAAAGGCTACATTCCCGCAGGAACGAAGTCCCGAGTGGGATGCTAGTATATGATGAAGTTACGAGGATCTCATGTCGAAGTCTGGAGATCAATGGAGAAACTCTTTAAACGTTACTGGTATCAACATTAATGATTTGAATTGATGATTATTTTTAACCCCCTACGAGGGGTGTCAAAAGTTCGACTTGTATGTATCTGTTTACCTCTATGTCTGTGTATCTGTGTGTCTGTCGTGGCATCGTAGCTCCTAAACGAAGGGACCGATTTCGATACAGTTTTTTTTTGTTTGAAAGCTGATTGTTCTTAGTTATATTTGATCAAAATCGGTTCAGCAGTTTAAGAGTTAGCGATAGAATGTAAGAGATGATACAACATTTTTAATTTTAGAGTTATTTCAGTTAGAATTTGTTTGTTACTCATTAACGGTAAAGTTCTGAGTCAAGTGAGGGTTTTATACAGGGAGTAACAGAAAGGTGTAGTCATATTTCAGGATGGTGACCAGCCAATAAAACTGAACAACTTTCCCCAGGGAACCTATTTAAAATCTCAAAAAAAAATCGCCTCTCCATACAACTTGTGCGATCAGCTGATAGGTTTAGTTTAAAAAGCCGATTTTTTTTTTATTTCAATTAGGTTCTTTGGGGAAAGTTGTTCAGTTTTATTAGCTGGTCACCATCCTGAAATATAACTACACCTTTCTGTTACACCCTGTAAACACTACCGACTTCTATAACTCCTTAATAAGTCTATGTTATAAACAGAATTTGTAGTTTGCTGTCCAGCCTGGCAGTATAAAAATTTATTACCCTCTTGTCACAATACATCAGGAAGGGTTTAAAATCAGTTTTACTGCTGGCCGAGGATCGGGGCTGCGTTTGTGATCTCCATTCGATGTGGGGTTTAGAACTGCCTCATATTTTACTTATTATACGAATAGCTTTCCAGCCGATACTAGCTTCCCGTGGGAATTAAGATTTTTTTATTATTAATAATAAAAATCATTTATAACTGGTGCGGGCCTGTCGGATAAATTCGTCTTTTCGGATTTATGTAAGGATTTCTAATTATCACTTGTTCAACGGTGAAGGAAAATATCGTGATGAAACCCGCCCGTCCAAGAAAATTCATTTCGAAAGACGAGCGGTCCACCAACCCGCACTGTGCCAGCGTGGTGGACTATGGCCTAAATCCCCTTCGTATTTTGAAGGGAGGCCCGTGCCCCTCGATGGGGACGTATATGGAATGCAAAAAAATATAACTTGTAAGTCGGGAATACAAACTGTAAGAGGAGTTTACATACCTACTAAGGTTACGCAAATGAAACAGTTGCTTAGTTTCTTTTCTACAGACAACGATAATCTAAAATCCCACAATAGGCTAAGCGTGTCCGTGGCAATTTTATGTGAAACATTTCAAGGAGGTTATATTTATTTGCGATCTGGCATTAAGCTACGTCTTATTCTGCTATATGACTACAAAGTTTCATCAAAATCTGTCAATTAGTTTTTGCCAGAAGGAGTAACAAACATCTAATCCAGCCATCCTTACAAACTTTCGTATTTATAATATTAGTATGATTTTTTGTATCGTTTTATTCCCTGGGTTTAGCGTAGTTTAGCGCTCGTGGCCCGTGGCCTTCATTTTTCGGTATGGAAATGAAGTAACCTGATGCGCTGGCCTCTGTACCATTACTGACCACAGTGTCAATTTATCACAGGTCTTTTCGAGCTTTGTAAGAAAAGGTTAATCAGTCCCGCGGCTATTGCCGATTGACTACAGTCGTTAAACCAGGTCAAATACCATTTAGCGGCTTGAAAATTGTTATAAGGGATAGTCAACTTCGACTTGCTGTTGTTCTTGCCGAATGGAACATGTGATTAAAAAATATTAATTTATACATTACTATAGCATTCTGCCCGCGTGGATTACAGTTTATATCGTATTATATCGTAGCTGTGGGATAAAATATAGCCTATGTTCTTTCCCAAGATCTGATCTATCTCTGTGCCAAATTTCATCAAAATCGATTCAGTAGTTCAGGCGTGAAAGCGTAACAGACAGACGGAGTTACTTTCGCATTTGCAATATTACTAGCTTTTCGCCCGCGGCTCCGTCCGCGTGGACTACAGGTTATATCGTGCCCAATTCTAGGATAAAATGTAGCCTATGTCCTTTTCCAGGCTCTTATCTATCTCTGTACCAAATTTCATCAAAATCGGTTCAGTAGTCTAGGCCTGAAAGACGGACACACAGACAGACAGAGTTTTTTTCGCATTTACAATATTATATGTAAGTAAAAGTGATAAGTATAAGTAAGGATAGTAGGGATTATTTACCTGCTACTTAAGTCCATAATGAGATAAATAAGGGACAAAGATACTTACGCTATTGTAAAGATCCAGCAGCCCTTTATTTTCCATGAAAATACATCTTCAATGACAATAAAACAAAAATACCAAGTGGAATAAAAAGTTGAAAGGAGGACGGAAGCGTATTTCCCGGACAAAATCAAGAGAATGCTGTCCAAATAACCCTTCGGACCCGTCTTCGTTAGCCGCCAGTTTTGGAAGGAACATAGAAGATATATCGCAGATGAGCAGATGCTTTGAGCCATGGTGCCTTCTTAACCTAATATTTGGATAAGAATGTTACACATACATACATACGCTCACGCTTAAAATCCCTATTGGGCTAGACAGAGCATCAGTGGTTCAGAACTACTTAATGCCCCGTTTGAAATAATTCTGAGGGTGTCTAGTGCTGAGAGGTTGTCAGACTCCATTACTGACTTTTACAACATGCCTGTTAAGAGTTGGCAGCTGGTACATTCTAAGTTTTTCTTTCACCTGGGAGCGTGGAAGCATATGTAATGCAAATGGTTGTTAGTATTTTCTGTTTTAAAATTATATAATTTATTTTAATACACTTCATTTATGATAACAGCTTAAGACCCAATTTCACCATACTCTAAGTTATTTAACAGCCGATTAGCAGCTAACCCGAGATTTGACAATGTCATTTTCACACTTTTTGTTTGACGTTTTGTCTGATTAACTTCTTAATCGTGGATTAACTATATAACAGAGTGTGGTGAAATTGGACCTATGGCCCGTATTCTAAACTTGAAGTTTCCGGGAAAAAAGAATTACTTACAGTCGAACAAAGTTATGGATAGATTCCACCATTTAAGTATTTGCTAAGCTCTCCTTTACACCCTGTATATATATGTCGACTTTGACGTCGCCCTTATCCCGCTTGCAACAGCGGTGGCTTTTGTAGTGCAAAAGGCTGAGGTGTTGCTGTATGTACAATAACTAGTTTTAAAATACAGAAACAGCTGCATACGAGAAAAGTCTCTCCGCCACGAAGCGAGAATTGTAAATTTCACGTCGGACTGATTTGCGCGATACTCCTTGCAGTTTCTTACTATTTACGATATTGTTTTGTTCTATTGTAATGTAATGCTACGAGTACCTTTCTTTGTGCAGCTCTTATTATGGCTCTAAGGAAAATAATGTTGAAGTCAGAAAATATGACTTTCCACCAAAACATTGTATACAGGGCTTTAGGTCTCGGGTGGTTAATCAGTCCATGAAACTAAAGGAACATAGGTCAAAATACGAAAAAAAAATTTTGATCTTCGATACTAAATGCGCTATGATGAAGTTTGTATGGGAACTCAAATTTTTTTTTCGTATTTTGACCTATTTTCCTTGGGGAAGTTGTTCAGTTTCATGGACTGATTAACCAACCGAGAGGTTGAAAGAGAGATACCTAAAGCCCTGTACAGGCCAACGCATCAGGTAACTCTATTTTCATTGCAAACAGCACAGAGTGCACGCGTGTGGTATTTTGATGTTCGGCCCTCTGTAACTACACTATTAGGTGATGTTAATTAACATTATTATTTTTTTTTTTATATACTTATATTCAATACATATATATATATTTATTAATTAATTACTTAATTAATTTTCATATTTATTCTTATGCTGACAAATTCAATTCAATTTTAATAATTCAAATATTTTTTTGTAATTTTGTTTGTTATTTTCCAATGTAGTTTACTGCTGTATCCGTGTCTCCAGGGTTAAACCGACTTTAAAAAAGGAGAAGATTCTGTGCATCGACTGTACGTATTTTTTAAAATGTTTTAAATGTCCTTTCTTCTATATCGTGAAGGTTAATGGCCAAGTGTGTTGTGAACCAACTTGGTGTTAGAGTTTTCAAACCGCCAAATGGCCTCTGAATTGGTTTACCGACTGGTAGTGAATCCACAATAACCGGAATCGCCGGCTTAACGCTTATTAATGAGAAAGAGTGTTTGTTTATCATTTTCATATACAAAGACAGACACCATGAACTGATAACAAACATCTGCTATTTACAAATATTTGCCCCTACCGGGAATCGAACCACTCGAAGTATATCTTCTTTAGGTAAATAGGTGACTGTCTGTCTTCTCACTGACTGACAATACTTATTCTTTGTCCTCTATAAGGAGAACAATAAGTAAAATTATACCCCGAAAATTTTTTCGAGTAAATATTTTGAAGATTTCCCGCTTCTGTTTGAGTTAGAGTTAACTTTGACACCTCAAGTTGACATTCAAAATGAGGTCCCTCGTTTAGCAGTATTTTCACGCGTTTAATTTAAAGCTACTTGTTGATTTAGCATCTTAAAGAGGGACAAATAAGTCTGATTAAAAAAGTTTGTGCGAAATGGTCGAGGAAAATATTTTTAAGCCACAACTTTCTGTTTTTGTTGCGTTTGGCTTAAACTTTTACTTCAAACGCTGACTTCAGAATTTAGTTTAAAGTGAAAACATTTTATCACATTTACCGATGTTTTACTATCACACAATTTAGTTAGTTAATTATGAGCGCGAAAGAAGATCGGTTTCGAAGAGGAAAAGAATTAACCGTTACGGATCCGTTACGTTATCAGAAAAGTGGGTTTATGCCACTTTTTCTGATAGTTTCAAAAAGTCGCGTGGGAATTTGAGAAAATTATACCTAAGATATTTTATTCACCTACAACCTACGTTTTATTCTGATGTCTAAGTTATACAGGACTTTAGGTATCCATACAAATTTCATCAGCATATAGCACATTTTGTATGGGAGATCAAATTTTTTTTTCGTATTTTGGCCTATGTTCCTTGGGGAAGTTGTTCAGTTTCATGGACTGATTAACAACCCGAGAAGTCGAAAGAGAGATACCTAAAGCCCTGTATAATGCAAAGTTACATCAAAGTCCGCCCAGTAGTTTTTGCGTGAAGGAGTAACAAACATCCATTCATTCATCTTTACAAACTTTTGCATTTAAAAGGATCCTAGTTTTCCGCCCGGGACTTTGTTCCCGTGGGAATTTGGGAAAATTATGTAGCCTATTTGTTAATCCAGGGTGTCAGCTATCTCCATACCAAATTTTATCTAAATTAGTCCAACTGTTTGAGCGTAAAAGAGTAACAAACATCCATAGTTGCCGTCATGTCTGAATAGGGTGCACATAAAACCAGCGCCATGACTTGTGGTAGTCTCAAGTCGTGGCTTTAGCTGAGTGCTACCCTTTTGCACGGCACGTCACATCGCAGAAGACTCACTCTTAATTTAATTAACTATTTATAAATATTTGTTCTTTTTTGTGTAGATATTAAGTGTTTTTTTTTATTTGTATTTTTTTTTGTTTTTTGTTTTTTGTTATTTGTGTTTTTTTTTGCCATTACACTTTCCTTTAATGTCTTTGTGTTGTGATGTCCTTTGTAATAAATAATTTTCTATTCTTTCTATTCTATTCTATACATACAAACTTTCGCTTTTATAATATTAGTAAGGATAATATTAGAAGGATATTTTAGATCCCCTATAGATCTTTAGTTTCCTCTACCCCACGGTCCTATTAATCCCAGCAGCCCAAGCATAATCTGAAATCACGCGTTCAAATGTCAAAAAGTGTCGAAATGACAACCCCAGAGGGCGAGCAAGCTTTTGCGTGGTCCTATTCGTGCAATCAAAGTGAAATTTCACCGTCATCGGAGAGACGTTATGCGCGAGTTTGTCGCGGCACGTGCTAGCTGTGCTGGTCCTGTCTATTGTAAAGAGATCAGCGCATCAGGTTACTCCATTTTCATTGCAAAACCGCTTTTATCACAATAGCACAGGGCCGCGATTCTGTAACTTCAGTTGTATGTCGATGGAACGGAGACCATTTTATCTGTTTGAGGGGCGAATATTTAATTTTCATATAGTTGCTAACAACTACCCTGACCAGCAACGCCACCGCCAACCGAACGTAAAGTTGCAAACTACCTAGCAACTGAACATTCAGTTGGCGGTGGCGCCACCAGTCAAAGCAGCCGTCATTAGATGTATGAAATTGGATAGTTCCCAATTTCACCACCTGAACAGAAAAAATGGCGACTAGCTTGTGTGTTTACACATAAAGGCTTCTCCATTCACGTATTGTATAATCGACATAAATCATATTTACCGACACCGCCGCTTCGGTTTGATTTACGTTTGATTCAACTGTAATGATTAAGCTTTGAGGGTTAAATAATCGTTGTTAATTCTCTTAGTACTGTTAACATTGATATTGTATGAGGAGAGAAGTCTACTTTCACTTCTGCAACACTTCATTAATTACTAGCATTCCGCCCGGGACTTCGTTCCCGTGGGAATTCGGGAAAATTAAGTAGCCTATGTCCATCGGGGATACCGTAGCTTTCTAATGGTGAAAGAATTTTTCAAATCGGTCTAGTGGTTTCGGAGCCTATTCAATGCAAACAAACAAACAAACTGTAACTGCCCGATATTACTAAAGGTAAATCATGTAAAATACCTTGGCGTCATGGTCGACCAAAGACTGTCTTGGCATGCACATTTAGAACTAACCATGGGTCGAGTCAGGAAACTGATATGGGTATTCAAATCATTAAGACATGTGATGAATAGGGATGTACTGAACAATATCTATATAGCTATGGTACAATCGGTTATAGCATACTGTATCCCAGTGTGGGGCGGCGCTAATAAAACAAACTTTCTGGATCTTGAGAGGGCCCAAAGATCTCTGATCAAAGTAATGCACTTCAGGCCTTACAGGTTTCCTTCCAACGACCTTTACACAACAAGTAAATTACTCTCTGTCCGTAAACTATATATACTTTTTATAGTACTACAATACCATAGTAGTATGTACCATAGTAGTATAAAGGCCTACCGTATGATCAAGCTCTAATGAACAGGAGAAGAAATGATTTGGTAGCCCCTACTCATCCAGCTCGAATGACCTTCGCTGAGAGACAGTATGTTACTCAAGCCCCGTACCTCTATAACAAAGTTAATCGTCTGCTGCATATTTATCACCAACTACGTTACTCCTGCAAGCTTTCTTTAACAGAATGGTTACACACACTTGGCTATGAAGAAGTGGAAGAACTTCTTATAAGACTAACTTGAATGGCATGGACTAAGCCCTCTATCAAATAACAAACCATTCGTAGTATATGGGTTCAGCTGTATGTTGGTTCTAGTCTGCCGATCCCAAGGATATCCGTAGGGCATACGGGGTTCAGTCATTTAACGCTGAGCATAAGCACTTCATGTTGAGCACAAGCACTCCTTGCTGAGCATAATGCACACTTTAACATTTGTGTATCCACACTAATTACCCCCCTTAAACACAGTTTTACTAATTGACTAAAGGCACAAACATACACATAATATACCCCAAGCACACATAAATACACGCATACTACACTATTACAAATACACACACATACTTAAACACACACCCACACCTTGTTACTTAATTAGGTATTTACTTTTTATTATAATTATAAGTTAACTAGCTTCCCACGCGGGACTTCGTTCCCGTGGGAATTCGGGAAAATCATGTACCCTATGTCCATCCCCGATAATGTGGGATTCTAATGGTGAAAGAATTTTTCAAATCGGTCCAGTAGTTTCGGAGCCTATTCAATGCAAACAAACAAACAAACAAACAAACAATCAAATCTTTCCTCTTTATAATATGTATGTATGTATGTAAATTCTTTATTGCTCAAAAACAGTGTCATATAATACGAGTACATTTCAAAGGTAATTATGTATAGATAATTATGGTATATATGTATAGATAGTAATGTAAACTCACTCTGAATATCCTAGAATATATTGTATACCTGGAAGAGCGAGGCATTCCCATCACAAGTGTCTATGACTACTTACTGGGAAGCCCCGATTATTACATGTAAGGATTTGTCTAAATAAAGAAATTTTTTTTTTTTTTTAAACAATCAAATCTTTCCTCTTTTTATTATGTATATGAAGTACTTACTAGTAAAACTCCTACCAATCGCATATTTTTATCTATCTATCTATCTAAGTATATACTCACGCCTGTAATCCCTTTCGGGGTAGGCAGAAAGTCATGTAAAACAGAAGCCACCCTCACGTCCCACTTACTTAATTGTTTCTACAGTTGGCCTGGGAAGAGTTGGCAGCTGGCACATTCAAGTTTCTATTTCACTCCCAGTCCAGCATGTATAACATATAAATTATAAATGTGTGAGTATGTTTGTTTGTTCACTAATTTGTCATCCCTTCAAATCGAAACGGAGCGACGGCGGATCGAGGTCATTTCTTGCACAGGGGGCTACCACCTAAGCGAAGCTGATGCTGGGTCTACACATGGATTGTTGTCGATTGTTCCTTAATAAGGAGACCTTGATTAACGACATGAACCAAACACAGCAATGTAAATCATTCCATTCGTTCGATCAGCATCAGCTTCGCTTAGGTGGAAGCCCCCCATAGTACTCTAGTATTATATTATCTTTGCCCATAGGTAGTCGAAGGGCTGAAGAGTGACATAGGCTACTTTCCAACACGAACAAAGTAACGCACAGAAAGCTAGTTCCTTACAATATCATTGAACGGAATCCATGATGTTTAGCAACGTAATAATAACGTAATAAGGTTAGCAAATGATTTGTAAACTCAGTCTGTCAATCGGATTAGCACACACGGCTGTCACGTTGAATCGACGTTAACGAGCAACACATAGTACCGTAGTATGATGAGATTGATAACAGTGTTAGTTGGGATTAAAATTAAATCTTTGTATCAATACCTACAGCTCTAACACGATGGCGACAAACTCGCGCGGCGCGCCACTCGGTTGACGCTGAAACTTCTCTAAAGGCTTGCTCGTCCTCTGGCGTTGTCAATATTGACATTTTGACATAGGACCGCGGCGCATTACGCGCGCTATCACCGTCGTACTCAAGCTGCTAATACCTAACTTCATAGTTAAATTTATTGTACAACTACCGACATTCATCGTTTACAACTTATTCTATAACTCATTGTCTATTATACTATACTCTATACATATTATAAAGAGGAAAGATTTGATTGTTTGTTTATTTGCATCGATTAGGCTCCGAAACTACTGGACCGATTTGAAAAATTATTTCACCATTAGAATCCTACATTATCCGGGATGGACATTGGGTACATGATTTTCCCGAATTCCCATGGGAACGAAGTCCCGCGCAGGAAGCTAGCAATATTATAAAAAGGAAAGATTTGATTGTTTATTTGTTTGTTTGCATTGAATAGGCTCCGAAACTACTGGACCGATTTGAAAAATTCTTTCACCATTACAAAGATATATTATCCATGATGGACATAGGCTATATCATTTCCCGAGCATCATCTCAATCACGTCAAATTTTAAACAAAATCATAGGTCCTTTATTTTAGAAGCTACGATGCCACAGACAGACACAGACACCCCCTTGTTTTGTCAGGTGTTAATTTTTTTTTCCAAATAGATATAACTACAGCAGCTCTAGCACAATATCGACAAACTCGCGCTCGGCTCTCACTGAAACTTCACTTTGATTGTGCGAGGGTTCCGCGCAACGGCTTGCTTGCCCTATGGCGTTGTCAATGTTGACGTTTTGATATAGGACCGCGGTGTTGTCACGGCACTGTCACTATCATACTCGGCCTGCAGGTGGTGGGTGGAAAATAATCTGATTTTCATTTGTTATGTGTAACGTGTGTATGTCTGTGTGTCTGTAATTAACGTAATTTATAGATTAATACCACTTCATGCTCTGCCTATCCCGATAGGGATTACCTATTTCAATTTCTATATGACATTAAACGAATGAATAAATTAAGTAATCCATTATTATTGTAAAACTATTATTATTATTGTATTGTATGTAAGACTTTGGGAAATGTACAATGTACTTAAGTAATTATACCTGTAATAAAAATTATTTCGTTTTATGTTATTTATTTATAGACGTAAGTGTATGGATGGATGGATGCAAACAGAGCGTAAGAAATTACTTGCTTACCAAAGAAGTAAAACTGCGTGCAAATGTAAAACGGATCTCAGTGAAAGACCTTAAACATGAAAAGGAGCGACGTGCGACGCGAAGGGGCGAGGCAGTCTATTTGAGCCCCTATGTTCTTTCTGATCCGTCAGGTGTCGCTAATTCCAACGAAGATACTGTTACGCTATAGAGCTGTGATCGAATGGGTTCTTTCGGATTTTTCCGGGGTTTTAAGGGCGTTAGTGGAGCGTCCCCATAAAAACTTATAAGTAGTAAATTCACTCAAACTGTGGGTCAAATGTCCCTTACGAATCTGGCAGGTGGCAAATCACTATTGGCTGGGGTTTTACTAAGCCGTTCCAGCGCGGTTTTTGTAGTAAAGCTACTAACGTATGTAATCTATTGGTCAGTCAATATAATGTTCGTAAAAATGTATCGTATTTATACCTATTTTGTGCGTAATGAAAGGGCAACCTCGCTGTCACTGTGCATTATTATGACATTGCATGAGTTGTTCCTTAAAGCCAATTCGACAATTAACAATGTTATGTTTCTTGAAATTACCATTATTTGTACTTAGGACATTATTTTACATGTTAATAATTTTTTAAGCTTATACATATATTTTTTGTAAGTCCACTTATGGTGCTCGAATGAAAGAGAAACTTAAGAAAGCACACATTTAATAGGTTGAAAATCAACTATCTATGCAGGTATTTTTCGAGGAGAATTGGCGGAATGAGATAGACGCGCAGCATCTTGACGCCTGGAGCAAACGTGGGGACACCTCAGTTAAAAAAATGAACTTAGTTAAATAAATAAATAAACGCTACACACTCAAAGGCCCACACTAAGGTTTTCCCTTGTTTCGTGGGTCCTTTGCAACATACACAAACACCCATGACCCGAGAACAAACGGATGTTATTTACACAAATATTTGCCCCGACTGGGAATCAAACCCAGGACCAGTTGATCAAGAGGTAGCGCCACTACCACTCAACCAAACCGGCCGTCAAACTTGGTCAAACTTAGTTACTTTAGTGCTCTATATCCTTGAATATAAAAAAAACTACCTCTCAAGCTCAAATCTGCACAAATTGCTTACTTATAACATCGTTCGTAAGACAAAACTCAAATCACTAATCAGAGCTCACAACGGATGAATAAAGAATCAAGCGCAGCTCCAGGGATTTAAAACGAAAAAAGAAATGGCGTTTACAAAGGTGCGCCCGTACCTAATTTCAAACTCAAATAACCCTGCCAATTTGGAGAGCAAACACTCCTTCCAGCTCCCGGGGCCCGTTGAACTCTTTTATACGTACCTGGTTAATATTGCATCATCTCTATTATGAAAAGAGTCTACTTACGGCCTGCATGTATTAACGGTTTGTTTAAATAGATGGGAAGCTAGGTTTTTATTATCTTCCTGGTGTAAGAAAGCTTTATCGTTTACTAGCTTTCCGCTCGGAACTTCGATTTTGTCAGAATTCGGGAAACTTATGTATCTTATGTGTTCTTATGTATCTGACACCCTGGAAACTTATGTATCCAGGGTGTCAGCTGTCTCTATACTAATTTTATCAAAATTTTCCAGTCGTTTGAGCGTGGAGAAGTACAAACATACAAACACAAACATATACAAATTTTCGCCTTTATATTGTTAGTGTGATTGTTTAGAAAAAAAAAGATATGGCATTAAATTATTTATAGAAACTTTAGGGCGTAATTTTCCCTATAAAACTATACAACTTTTTCCCAAGGGACACATAGAAAATAAAAAAAAATATCGACTTTTTATACCCAGCCAGCAGGCCGAGTACGATAGTAACAGCACCGCGACAACACCGCGGTCCTATGTCAAAATGTCAACATTGACAACGCCATAGGGCGAGCAAGCCTTTGCGCGGGACCCTCGCGCAATCAAAGTGAAGTTTCAGCGTGAGCCGAGCGCGAGTTTGTCGTTATCGTGCTAGAGTTGCAGGCAATCACACATGAGCGCACAAATCATTATATAAGGAGGGACGATTTTTTTTTAAATTCTGACCAATGTTCCTTGGGGAAAGTTGTTCAGTTTATTGTGCTGATCAGAATTTTTCATGTTCGTTTACTTATTTGAAGTCACGCAATATACCCAAATAAAAAATCCTAATCTGTCATTGATTTATCCACGTCCAGAACAATTCCTGTACCTATACAGCTGAAAAGTAATACATAAACCACCAATACCACCACCAATGTACTGTACCACATTTATTGCAAATAAAGAATATTTCATTTTATTTTCATTTCATTTCATTTCATTTCATAACTTACGGAAGGAATAAGAATGAAAACTTTTTCTAATTTTTTTTCTGTTCCTTTATTGATGCTGAATACGTCTCTGAGCTATGACACACAATTAAATAACTCCTTGAATATTGTGATTATATTTTTAGCCTTCCATGGATTAAAAACCGGCCAAGAGCGTGTCGGGCCACGCGCATTGTAGGGTTCCGTAGTAGCATGGTTCAAATATGCAGCTGGCTTCTTAATTCTACAAGCATATTGTCATAGTTGATGTTAAAATCCCCAAATACTATACTTAGTATCATAAACAAATGTACCTATTAAAAAGTTTGGCCTAAATATAACAGAATGGAAGTGGGTAATGCGCGAGCGAAGCGAGCGCGAATTTTTTTTTTTTTTGCGACAATTTTATTGTAAGGAATAATAAAATAATAGCACCCACAAAAACCTATTAAACGACACCTGAAATGTCAATATGTTACAGCTTGGCTTTCGGCTCGCCTCACTTGTATGTCAATCATTTTGGATTAGGGTACACTTCGTCGTAAATGCTACCCTCGTGAATTATTCCACATTTTTTTCGTTACAAAAATTAATGTTTCCTAAACGGATTGCTGAATCGAAAAACGTTTGTAGTAAGCCCCTTTTATCTTTTAAAAAGCTATCCTATGATAACGCACTCGATGATATCGGCTAAAAAAAACCATCGCCCATTCACGTTAATGGGAAACACACGAAAAAAATTTTTTTCCACCATTTTATTTTTTTGATTTGTCACCACAATCAATAGATATATATGACCGTGCCAAATTTTAGCTCTGTACTATTAAGGATCTAATATAAGTAAATATATTCTTATTAATCCCAACTAAGTTTGGCACTTGGTCGACTATTACTCGCAAACTTGAAGGGCCATCTTATGTGTGATAGTTTTTCTTTTAATTTCGTTGTATATACTACCACCGTGAATTGTTTTACATTTTGAGAAACAACCGTTTAGCTGGTAGAGAGGTAGAGTAAATTTTTACTTTAAAAATTTATGTTTCGCAAACGGAGTGCTGAATCGAAAAACGTTGTTAGAAAACTCCTTCTGTCTTTTATAAAGCTGTGCTATGACACCTCATTTTACGATATTGGCGAGAAAAAAAAATTCATCACCCACAGATGTGAAAGGTCACATCTATGGGAGACACCCGAAAAAAAATCTACAGTTCTGTCGGCGTAATTTATATGTATGACCTTGCCAAATTTCAGCTCTGTGCTACCAAGGGTTTCTTAGGAAACCTGCGGACAGACGGACATGGCGAAACTATAAGGGTTCGTAGATTACTACGGAACCCAAAAAACAAATGTATTATTAAAGAGTTTGTAATTTCGGAAATAATTTTTGTTTTGGTCAAAATACAACCGAATGTAAGTATAAAATTCGCGAGCGAAGCGAGCGCGAATTTTTTTTTGTTTTTTTACGGCAATATTACTGTTAGAAATAATATAAACCTGCTGTTAAAATAATTTTGATGTCATTTTCGTAATTAACACCCCCAAAAAACTATTTAACGACATCTAAAATGTTAATATGTTACAGTTTGGCTTTCGACCTCCCCTCACTTTTAGCGTGGACCTTGTAAACATATTCTTATTAATCCCAAAAACGTTTGGTCGACTATTACTCGCAAACTTGAAGGGCCAACTTATATGTGATAGCTTTTCTTTTAATTTCGTTGTATATTCTATAACCGTGATTTTTTTCACATTTAGAAACAACCGTTTAGCTGGTAGTGTCCCCCCCCGGAAACTTGTTTTTAACAAAAAGTTTCACTTTAAAAATTTATATTTCGCAAACGGAGTGCTGAATCGAAAAACGTTCTTAGTAAACCCGTTCTATATTTTAAAAATCTATCCTATGACATTCAATTCGATGGTATCGGCGAGAAAAAAAAATCCATCGCCCTTTCACGTGTATGGGAAACACACGAAAAAATGTTTTTTCCAAAATTTTATATTTTAGATCTGTCGGCGCAATCAATATCTATGACCATGCCAAATTTCAGCTCTGTAGTACCAAGGATCTTATATTAGTAAATATATTCTTATTAATCTCAACAGTGTTTGGCACTTGGTCGATTATTACTCGCAAACTTGAAGGACCAACTTATGTGTGATAGTTTTCCTTTTAATTTCGTTATATATTCTACCAATGTGAATTTTTCCACATTTTTGGAAACAACCGTTTAGCAGGTAGAGGGGTAGAGCAACCGTTTAGCAGGTAGAGACACTTGAGTTTGACAAAAATTTTCACTTTAAAAATTTATATTTCGCAAACGGAGTGCTGAATCGAAAAACGTTCTTAGTAAACCCCTTCTTTCTTTTAATATGCTATCCTATGACACCCCACTCAAAAATATTGGCGAGAAAAAAAAAATTCATCGCCCTTTCACGTCTATGGGAGACACCCGAAAAAAATTTTTTTTCTAACATTTTACTCTACAGTTCTGTCGGCGTGATTCATATGTATAATCATGCCAAATTTCAGCTCTGTAGTACCAAGGGTTTCTTAGGAAACCCGCGGACAGACGGACAGACGGACAGACGAACATGGCGAAACTATAAGGGTTCGTAGATTACTACGGAACCCTAAAAAGCGTCACGAATCTGAAGAAATTATCTTGTTGAATTGTTTTAAGTCACTTTTTACTTAAAACAATTCCTTGTCAGAGTAGGCACTTGTCAGAGTAGGCAGAGCATCCGTAATGGAACTTCTTGATTCCACACGTTGGATATACATTATAAGGGTTATTATGTATACCTTGTGTTGTTAAGCCTTTCGTCTAACGACACATAACAACACAACAGTCCCCTCGCGTCCCACTTACTTATTTCTACAGTATGCCTAGGATGAGTTGCTAGCTGGTGGTTTATACCGTGTGTTGATCGGTTGAGAATAACACCACCCCATTTATTTCCGTGGGTGTCGTAAGAGGCGACTAAGGAAACACAAATGAGACCTGCCTCCTAGTAATCCATCCCTTGCAACGACACTTCATTTTTTTCTGAATCTGAGGTCTCATGCAGTGTGGTAGACTCTGTAAATGGCCGTCTGGTTCACGACCACCCTCCTGCCGAGGTCCGACGCCAAACAGCTTGCTGTGTTCCGTCGGTGCGTGGGAGTACCAGTGCCTTTATAGGCATTTTCTGGGTTAACTCGCTCCAGCGTCGACCTCATCTTTGACCTTATGGTCAAGATTGCGGTCAAGAGTTAACCCATCTTATACTAAAAAAAATGGTACATTAAGTTATTCTTTGAGCAGGAAATCTTTTAGAAATCCGTCGATCTAAATCGGTTTTGGGGTTCAAATTAAACCATTTCGAACTAACGAGGGGTACATCCAGAAGCCTGAGTTGTCTCAAGTCCAACCGAGACCGTCATTTAATAAGGATTTAGATTTCAATTCCAACGTAAGTCGTCAGCCCGAAACGCTCAGTTAAAACCGTAACTTCGACTTAGAATCCTAAACATTTCATCCATTAATCTACTTTCCTAATCTGTCTCTGAAAAGAACGCAGCTTTCAGGATATTATACTAAATGGACAAAACCGTTTAAGGGTGAATCTGCACTAAGTTATAAAGGGTTCCGTACTAAAGCACCGTAATAAACCAGAAACTGATAACTATGCCTAGGTGTGCCTTTTCCTCTAATTCCCTAGGTCCTTTTCTCCTAAAAGATTTTTTTATCAATTTTAAATGAGTAGGTTTACAACGGAAGCTTATAATAAAACGTGGTATTAAAGGGAACGGACGCATAGGCGTATATAGAGGGGGGGCCGGGTGGGCCGTGCCCACCCCAGTATGGTCTAGGGCCCACCCCAGAATGTTGGGCTACCAGTTCGAAATTTTATAATTGACGCCAAAATACTGACAAATTCAAATTATAATTACAAACTATGATACTGTATAAACTATAAGCAGTGATAGCCCCGTTGGTAATGAGTCAGACTTGTAATCGGAAGGTTGCGGGTTCAAATCCACTAAATTTGTCTTTTCGGATTTATGTACGGATTTCTAATTATCACTTGCTCAACGGTGAAGGAAAACATCGTGATGAAACCAGCCCGTCCAAGAAAATTCATTTTCGAAAGACGAGCGGTCCACCAACCCGCATTGGGCCAGCGTGGTGGACTATGGCCTTATCCCTTTCGTGTTTCGAAGAGAGATCCGTGCCCCTCGGTGGGGACGTATATGGGTTGGTAAAAAATAATAATACAGTATTAGTTACTTTTGAATACACAGCGTATTAAGCTAGAGTACATTTAAATTTCACCAGGCCCCCCCTAGAAAATAAACCTAGATACGCCAATGAACGGACGGGATAGAATAGAATAGAAAAATCTTTATTTTATAGGACATTCAGGATGTCACTTAAAACAGAAACAGAAACAGAAAATATTTATTTGTATGAATACATCTGTCACACAGATAAAATTCAACCTGCAAGCAGGTGTACAAATATTGACATTATGTCACATGAAATTGGTACACTTATTTGCTATATAATATTCATATTATTACAATGAAATACATACAAACATACATTAAACGATTTAAATACATACAGACGCATTCGTACCTCTGATCCTACTGACTCTACGCCTATTCGCAAAGGTGCAGTCTTCCTCAGAGAAGAACAGGCAAGAAACTCTGAGGTTGCTCTTTTAAATCGCATTACAAATTTTCTTATTTACTAATTTTAACTAAATCTGAAATAACTCTAGAGCTGAGCAGTTCATTCCCATGGCTGCCTCTCTGATAGATAATCAGAAACTTTGTAATAGCCCTTTGTAATAGGATAGGCAAAGTAAATCAATCAAATCATTTATTTGTAGAATGTGAGTATTTACATAGGTTTTAATATATTCGGTGACAATAGAGAACTATAGAGAGAGAGAGAAGATGTTACATATTAGGTTCAATAAAGAAAAATATTACACATTTTCTAATACAACGTGTTTCATAAATACCCAATTAAAATTAAATTAAAAAGTGAAATAGTCCCAATTCTAATAATCAGTTGCAAAGTTTGGCATCTTTCAAAATTAAAGTTTCAAACAATTTACGTGACATGCTTGACATATTTGAAATAGAGCTGAGCATAAATCTATTTTTAAATTTTGGATTTTCTTTTTATTGTGTATTTAAGAAACACGCTGTATAACAAGCAGACTTACCGCAGAGTATTTATTCTGTAAGTTTACGACAAACGTACCACCGATATTTAGTGCAAGAGAGATGTATTGACATCCGATGCTCTAAAAGTCTCGATTGTAGACCTAATAGAATACTTGTAAACTTTTGGCCCAAAACCAATGTTTACTAACGCGAGTTACCATTTTAAAAGAAAACAATTTACAGTAATATGATCCTACTGGCACCCTTTAGCAGGGAACCCTAAAAAACCAAGCCCTTATCTTCCATTTTCTGAATAAATGCTATTTCCAATTCATAAAGATCCTCAGTTTTACGAGGTTCCTTTTATGCCTCCCTCAGAACTGTGAGTTGTCCTAATGAAACCATTTCGCCCTCTAACGAACTGAAACAGAGTCTCGCGGGATTTCTTTGTTATTTATACACATTACACACACTCCCGCTTGTTTTTTTAAAAGCTTTTCGTTGCTAAGTTCGCGAAGGAAATAATCTAGTAGGGATTGTTAAATTGAAAAAGGTTGTTTAGGATGTTAAAGGAATTTATTTTTAGTGGTTAAGTTATGTTTAAACTTGAAAAGAGTCGTCCTTCATATTTTTTATGTTAGTGGTCGCTACAGCAGTCGTATAAGGAACGAGCTCTTTCAAGTAAGGTTCAAGAGGTTAATTTTGTCGAAGTTTTGAAAACTTTATAGTTACTTAGATCCTAAAGAAGATTCCTTTACCTTTTTGTAAATGAGTAATTGAGGAATGTACAAAAATATTCGAAATCTATAGATTTTAATTTTGTCGAAGTTTTAAAAACTTTATAAATTACTTGGATCCTAAAGAAAATTCCCTTACTTTTTTGCACATGAGGAATTGAGAAAAGTACAAAAATATTCGAAATCTATAGATTTTGAGCATTTTTATCTTTGCATGACCTCCTACAATTTTTTGTCACAAATAGAAAGTAAAACCATGTTTACGTTACTTTAGGAGGCCGGAATATCGCATTCGGAGAATGAATTTAGCATCAATTTTCATTTTAAGTGTAACATAGACATTGTTTTTCATTCAAATTCAATAACCAGTATGATAATTAATAATAATAATAATAAGCTTTATTTATTTCTCTCAATCACAACATGAACATAAAATTTGCTAATAGTAGGTTAATTAATTCAATAACAATCACATTCAAAGTAAACTCTAGTAAGTTTGTTATTCCTAGAGTTACAAATTACTATGGGGATAGAACCCTAAGGGGTCATCCATAAATTACGTCACATGAATTTCATGATTTTCCCTCCTTGTCACAGCTGATCACATTTGTAAGACTCCCCCTCCCTAGCGTGACGTCACATATTTTACATATTTTCCATTTTTTGTAATTCTAATAAAAGCAAAGCTGTTATATTTTTGGAAACTCAAAACTCATTGTCTCAACCAAAGTAAAAACGTAAAATGAGTGCTTGGGACTGAGGAGGTTAAGTTTGTCGTTAATAGTTTACACGTTTTGATACTCATAACACATTTTTGAATGTGACGTCACGAAACTTATGACCCCACCCTCCCCCTTGTCACACAATGTCACACTTTGTTGACCCCCTCCCCTCCCCTTAACGTGTGACGTAATTTAAAGAAACGTCTTCCTTACCTGTTTAATTTAATAGCTTACCTGAGGACATAAAAAACGCACCTAAACTTTTAAAATTTAAAGTCATGTTAATGAATTATTTTCTAAATTTGTTACATAATAATGTTACCGTACAGTAGATAGTAAGTGAACTCGCCGATGTCGCAGTCAAACTGTCTTGCAGTTTTGTGGGACTATATCTTAGATTATAAGATTATTGTAAAGTGCTAATAGTTTTCAATAAATAATTAAACTAATATACAATAAAATTTAATTTTGGTGATAGCCCAGTTGGTAACGAGCTAGACTTGTAATACGAAGGTCGCGGGTTCAAATCCTGGTGCGGGCCTGTACCACTAAATTCGTCTTTTCGGATTTATGTACGGATTTTTAATTATCACTGGGTCAACGGTGAAGGAAAACATCGTGATGAAACCCGCCCGTCCAAGAAAATTCAATGCGGGTGGCCAGCGTGGTGGACTATGGCCTAAAATCCCCTTCGTGTATCGAAGGGATGCCCGTGCCCCTCGATGGAGACGTATATGGGCTGATAAGAAGATTGAAAGCTTGCTCCGGCAAAAAATTATTCTATTTGCCTATGAAATAATTTTGACTGGATATTTTCGAATTTCCCCTGTTATTTATTAAACACACGTGATTTAATCTCCTTCCGTGAGTTTACGACATCAAATTGAGTAACTCAAACACAATAACCTTCCTTAAAACCCTCAAAGAGACTCAAAGCAACCTCTTACCCTCTCACTCACTCAAAGACCCTCTCAGTCAGCGAAAACGTAAAACAAAAATGTTGTTTGGCTAACACTAGAAGACTGTTGCTGTTTTAACGAATTAACTTTAATGAAGGTCTTTGTGCGGAGAACAATAGGTCCCGGTCTAAAAGATGAGATCTATGTTCGGTACCATTGGTTCTCGAAATTTTCTCAAATATTCTCACATTACTTAGATGAAAATACCACATCCTCAAATGCTCATACTGAGGTTTTCCTTTTGATCACGCACACGAACACCTACACTCGAGAATAAATATGTGCGTTTTACGAGTGCGTATAGTTAGCAACCTTAGAGAAGAATTTGATGGTTTTGGCCATGTCAAAGAATAGTTCCTAAATAGTGACATATAGTATATAAATAGTGCTACTGTAATTTAAAAAATATTCGAGCATGTTAGTGCGGCTGCTAGCTTGACGTCAAGCTAGCAGGCACACTAAGAAATACAGCTCGATCAAATTGACTTACATATCAAAAATATGATGCCTTCTAATAAAAAAACTTTCAATAATAGTGATTCAATACAATTCGAGGCATTACAGTTTGTGGGGTACAAAGCTCATTAGGATTTACATTCAAGAAATTAAAGTAGAGATTCAGATATATACCAGCATGGGAAACATGGAGGCGTGACAGCCCGAGCTAATCTTTTTCAGTCATAGAAAAATGTAAATATCTTTAAGTATGTTAGAAAAGTCTTGGAAATGAGGAATGCTCCTTGATTTCCAGGATATTTTTTTCTGAAGTCTTCAATGAGGCTGTCAGAAATCAGACGTCCAAAGCCTCACAAAAATCGAGATTAAAAAAAAAGTGGTAAATGTCTCATTCTATCACATAGCGTCTCAGTACGAAACAGGCAGAACGACATTGACATGACAAAATTGTGTCACCCGTCCGTTTTAGCCTGTCAGAAGTTTTTTGTGTGAACCGATGGTAGGGCACAAAGGGCACTCGAATACGGGCTCTTGTCACGACATTAAACAGGCTTTTTGTAAATAAACGAAGGGATTTACTCGCGAAATTGAAAAATGTTGCCTTATCATCACAGATTCATTTCGAGTTTGACCCATTGTCTCGCCAAAATACACTTTTCTCAGCTTTTTAATTACCTTCGTAAAAGAGTGTATTTCTTACTTCTTGAGAGTTTCCAAAGAAGTAGATGAAATAAAAGGAGTTTTTATTCCCACCCAGCTGCTATTGACGCTTTAGAGAATGGAGTTTTTGTAAGTTTTAAGGCGAAAGAAAAACTTAGATGGCGGAAAAATAAAATTGTTTAGTTGAACAGTTTTACACAACCATTGGTAAAATAAGTTAGTATGTTTTTTTTTGGGAATTGTTTCTTGATAACGATCACTACAGTCGAGTAGAAAACCCAAAAATAATCTTAATTTGCACTATATATTATGGTACAAAAGATAAAGTAATACTAGTTTTTTACGTTTCACCATAACATAGTAGGTATGCAAACATTGAGTAAAAGTTAAAAGTTGTTACTTGAGGAAAAGGAAAATTATCTAAGGACAAAACCAAACTAGTTTTAGATGTCAATTTAGAAACCAAAACATACCTATTCAAAGCTTTGTCCTTAGATGATCATAGGTAATTTACCTACTTTCAGAAGTAACAATAACTTTTTTCACTATTTGGGTACAAGTTTTGAGAACCTAACTATTTAAAAATATAACGAGTGATTGGATTGTATTGCGTATACCACTTTTCAACAAAAACCCCTCTCCTTCAACACCAAAATCAACAAAATTAGGACATAAAACCGAAATACAATCGAAACAAAACGCAAATAAACGGAGCTGAACCTGGCTGTAGGCAAATCAGGAGAATACGAGCGAATAAAGAGAATTGTGAGGTATTTGCCGACTCAGGAATCAATTTCCTCTTCCCTCGCGAAAACTACATGAAGTGGCAGTAAAACCGGGGACGTATTCTAGTAATGTACGGTAGGTATACTTATATGAAGTTAATTTAAATTAGCTAAAAACATTAGGAGATGACTCTACCCATAGAACTAAACAACTTTCCATAAGGAACCTATATATGAAATGACTTTTACATACAAAGTGCAATCGATAATTATAATTATGATGATATTTATAATCGGCATTTATTTTTACATGAAAACAACAACCATTTATAGCATTACATAATTTGACAATATACCTAATACGTAATATACGGCCTACGCTATGTCGTTGCAGACTGACAGCAGGAAATTTGTTTTTCTCTTTCCTATGTTGACGGCAGCCTTCGGAAGGTTGAAGCCACTGATATTCTGCCACATCCTTCACATGAAACGAAAGAGATCAATAACGCTGTTCGCTCACCCTAAGTTTAACATGGAAATACTGCGAAAATACTTGTGACAAAGATCTTCTTCTTCTTATCGTGTAAGTATAGCCAAGTGTGTGGTGAACTTCCTCCAAAGCACGGACAAAGACGTACTTCGGGGAGTGCACAAGGGCTGCATGACCTCATTCCGCCTGCCCCTTTCTTCTATCGGACGTCCAGACGCACCGCGGGGTACCACCCATACCTTGTCAAGATCCCGCTGCTCCACACTGAGCGCTTTTTATCATCTTTTATATTGCGCACTGCCGAGGAATGGAATTCCTTGCCTGTGAATCTGTATTTTCGAGCTCATAATAAATATAACCCGAATCTCTATAAAGTTCTTCTGGGTATAAGTTCGCTACATCTTTGACCGCATCTCCGCCCTTGTGCTAGATTGTAGTCAAGAGCGAACTCATTATTAATAAAATAAAACTGATTATCATTAATAAACTGATTATCATACATTACCTCACTGCGCGCCTTCTACTTCTTAAACCAAGCCAAACGCACTTATCACATTGAAATTGTTAATATGCATCGGAGTTGTCCTAGAGTTACTTGAAATAAGAAGAAAAAACAGCTGAAAGTATCTACTGTCCCTCTTCACTATGATGAAAAGGCAGTAAACCTTCATCGAAGGAGGGTGCGGTAGGTACAGGGGCGCGGGGGGAGGGACTATCTCCGTTATGTACAGATAAGCGTAGTTGGGGCGCGCCGACCGCACTTCAACGCGACAAAACGGCAAAAAACTATAATATGTTAATTTGGAACTGGTTCCATTGTGTTACGACTAACGATACGGTAAGATACAGAATAGCTACGGGGTTTTGTATCAAAATCGGAAATCTTTTTTTATATGTGTGGATCCTGATTCATGGTTAAATTGCCTAAGCTCAAAATGAAAAACGGGACAAAACAGAGAAAGAATGGACTCTTGACCATAATCTAGCTTATGGTCAAGCGTAGTCGAGACAGTAGTAAGCTAAGCCGTGTGGTGATCGGTTGAAAATAACACCATCCCATCTCTTTCTGTGGGTGTCGTAGCATGCTTCCTCTTTGCCTAGGTTGGATTCATCCTAGGCAAAGACACCTCAATTTGTCCTATGGTCTCTGTTCGCGACCACCCTCTTACCGAAGTTCGATGCAAAACCGCTTGCGCTGTGTTCCGTCGGTGTGTGGGTGTGGCATTTTCTGGGTTAACTTGCTCCATCGTCGACCTCATCTATGACGTTGGTCAAGATTGAGGTCAAAAGTTAATCCTTCCCATAATCTTCATCTTACCAGCCCATACACGTCCCCACCGAGGGGCACGGGCCTCCCTTCGATACACGAAGAGGACTTGGGCCATAGTCCACCACGCTGGCCCAATGCGGGTTGGTGGACCGCTCGTCTTTCGAAAATTAATTTTCTTGGACGGGTGGGTTAATTAGAAATCCGTACATAAATCCGAAAAGACGAATTTAGTGGTACAGGCCCGCACCAGGATTTGAACTCGCGACCTTCGGATTACAAGTCTGGCTCATTACCAACTGGGCTATCACCGCTTATTACCAACTGGGCTATCACCGCTTATCCTTCCCATAATAATAATAAAAAAAAACAACTTTACTGTTATTTTATTAACATGATAAAAGACAACGGACACGCACTTTTAGTTCGCAGTTAGGCTCTATACGAGTTTATTGTAAAAGTTATGCAACGTTCAAAATCAGATACCCTCCATATTGTTTATTAACGGTTATCTACTTTGCACACCCATTGTTCGGACTCTGAATTTGGGGGGATTTTGCTGAACATTTGTTTTAGATATTGGACATTTTAATTCGCTTGGTTGAAACTTTTTCACTTAGTTTTTGGTATTCTATTTTAAATTTTATTTTTGACATTGTATGGGACCGCCACATGGGTGACTTTTCCACTAATTAATGGAATGGCACAGAAATGGCGATGGTGATCATTTTATTCGGCCGTTCGCTAAATATAGGTCCCCAATAAGATACATACAATACAATATACTTTATTGCACAATTTGAAAAGAAATACAATGATGAGACAATTACAAGTAACTTTACAAAAGGTACAATATAGGCGACCTTATCGCTTCAAGCGATTTCTTCCAGGTAACCTTTGGGTATGAAAAGTCGCATAGTGAAATCAAGAGCGGGCGCAATATATAAACCTAAACAATATATATTAAACAAAATATAAACATATATATAATACAAATACATATATAATATAAATACATATATATAATATAATACAGTTTAAATAAATACAGTTTTATATGTAATTATTCGATACATAAGACACACAAACACATAGTTAAAGAGGAGATGGAAATAGGAAAAAAAAACAACTAAGTAGGTAAAAGGAATACGGAAAACAAGAGAGGAAAAGTAATTAAAAAGTAAAAAAGAAAATTAGGAAAGGAAACCATTTATTTACATACGCTCACGTCTACAATCCCTAACGGGGTAGGCAGAGCATCAGTGGTTTTAAAACCACTTGATGCCACGTTTGACATAAATTCAGAGGGTTATTAGATGAAACATGTTCAAGGATATAAGGTAATAAACAGAAACAGGTATATTGGGTGGCATTAAATTATTTACCTGAAATTAAGGATGTGAATCTTCTAAATATATAAAAGGAGAAACTGACTGACTGACTGACTGACATATCAACGCACAGCCTAAGCGGCTAAATATAGGCACTTGAAATTTGGAAGAGAGGTAGCTTAGGTACCGTAGAGGTGCACTAAGAAAGGAATTACCGAAATTCCCACGGGAACGGGAATTAGCGGGAAAATCCTTTTGTATGAAAAATCTAAACCGCTTAAGTTAGACGCTTGAAATTTGGCATGCAAGTACCTTAGTAAACTTAAAGCTTAGTTGCGATATTGCAAAATTCCCACGGGAACGGGAGTTAGCGGGAAAAAACTTTTGTATGTAAAAATCTAAATCTTAAACTAAATCAATATTTAATCAACTAAATGAAGGTTCATTAATGGACCGTCAATAAAGTGTAATCTGTTCAAAAGAAAAAATTAACACGCAAACGAAGTTGCGGGCATCAGCTAGTCAGTCCATAAAACTGAACAACTTTAGATCGAAATACGAAACAAAATTTTCACTCGTCCATACAACTTGTGCAATCAGCTGATTTGCGATGGAATGGGAAATCGTAATTTTTTTAAAGAAATTCATTCAGGTTACTTGGAGAAAGTTGTTCAGTTTCACGGGAAGAATCACCTCCTAAAGTTTCGCGGACTTATTTACGGCCCCAATGTTATACCTGCATCCAGAGACTTTCCTCAACTTGTCAAATCATCAGTCAGCTGTCGGTCCCGGCTACAGTTGTTAAAACCAACTCAGAGTCCTGTACGGTTTGGAAACTCTGACACCAGGGTTAGCCAAGTTCGCTACATACTTGACTATACCAACGCGATAAGAAGGGAAGATCAGTTAAAATAAGGAAAATATGATTGAGTTAAAAAGAGCGACCCTCGGAGTTTCTTGCCTATTCTTCTCCTGAGGAAGACTGCACCTTTGCGAATAGGCGCAAAATTAAAAATGCTAATGTAATTCACTATTTTGACCTATTTTAAGTAACATCGATATTCGTAAAATAGCGGGCAGTGGTTGGAGGAGGAGAGCTGAAGACCGAGCTCAGTGGCGTGCCAAAGGAGAGGCCTATGTCCAGCAGTGGACTGATACAGGCTGATGATGATGATGATGAAGTAACATCCTGAATGTTCTACAAAATAAAGCTATTTTTGACATTGACTTGAGTGAAGATTCCGGTAGGCCTTCCTAGGACGCCTTCGTCGCCCCTCGAGAACAATTTATTCTGCCACGACAACCGTCCTTACAGCAGTGTCCCAGCGTTCGTAGCCTAGCGACTTTCGCTGATCTGAACCGATCAGTGAGGTTAACCAACGTATACTGGGGCAGGGAACCTGATGTGTGGCTAGTGTCAATTTATCACGAGCATTTCCGTGCTTCGGAGGGCACGTTAAGGGTCCCGGTTGTAGTCGATTGACTACAGTCGATAAAACCAAGTCGGAGGCCATTTGGTGGTTTGAAAACTCTGACACTAGGGTTAGTCAAGTTCGCCACACACTTGACTACACCTACACGATAAGTAGTAGAAGAAGCAGTATCCCTTACCGATATGACTGCCACTTTAATAATTCTGCTCCAACAGTGAATTACACAAACTATTAAAACGTAAACCTATAACTATTTTTAATCACGAACCGTTATGTAGCATAAAATATGATTTGTAACTGTCCTGATCCGATGAAAAATTTGATTAAATATTGATTAGCCGAATTAAGCGTATTTAGGTGAATTTTCAATGGATTCTCAAACTTTAGACGCTATGCCCAGGATCTAACTTCAACCTGAGATGATAGTCATCGACTTGGCTTTTACTAATGGAACTAAAAAAATAAAATAAAATTACTAACGGAACTGAAGCGCTCGTAGCTCAGGGACTCTTGCTGATCTCAACCGATCAGGGAGGTTAAGCAACGTACACTCAAGAGCATGTCAAGCTTGACACGTTGGACTTTGGACCGGCCCTGTATAGTATGGCGCGCAGTATAAATCAGAGCTCAGCTTAAACTGATACTGTAAAGCGTGACCTGCTCTTGACTGTACAGAGAGGCAGAGCCGTTAAAACCAAGTCAAATGCCATTGTGCGGTTTGAAAACTCTGACACCAGGGTTAGCCAAGTTTGCCACATACTTGACTATACCTACAGGAGAAGAAGAAGAACGGAACTCACAATACTTTGTCAATACTCGTGACAGCATGTAGCCCTTTATGAGAAAAAAAAACATTTATAAAAGAGAACTGTTATATGATGGTAGTGCAGTGCAGTTAGCTTCTAAAGACGTTGTTTTTAACCGACTTCAAAAAAAGGAAGAGCTTCTCAATTCGGGTGTTTTTTTTATGTTTGTTACCTCAAAACTACGTCATTTGTAAACCGATTTCAAATTTTTTTTTTAGTTTGGAAGCATCTACTTCCAGATTGGTCCCATAAATTTTTTATCGAAATCGAGTAGTTTAGGTCATAAATTAAAAAAACTGAAATTTACGGTCATATATTATGTGGATGATAATAGGTCATCAATATAAACGAAGCAGAAATGAAGTAATTCCCTGAGACTTATAAGTTGTTTTTTGGGGCTCCTTTGTGGGGATCTACCGTTTAGTGACCGGTAGCGTATATTACCACCACACATCTTCCCTGCTGTCTGGTAATCGGTTGATAATATTACCCACCAACCCATATCTTTCATGCCATCTGGCGATCGGTTTGAGAATTGTACTACCTCGTATTTTTCTTGCCATTTTGCGACTGGTTATGAATATCACCACCCCATATCTTTCCGTGGGGTGAAAGTAATTGATCACTATATCGCTCTTCAATCTCGAGTGATTTAGTGCTTTATAATGAACTAGCATCCCGCTCGGGACTTCGTTCCCGTGAGAATTCGGAAAAATTATGTAGCCTATGTTACTTAGGGATAATGGCATCCTAATGGTGAAAGAATTTTTTAAATCGGCCCAGTACTTTTTGAGCCTATTCATTACAAACATACAAACATACAAAAATAGGTACAAATCTTTCCTCTTTATAATATTAGTGTAGACTAGCTTTCCGCCCGCGGCTCCGCCCGCGTGGACTACAGGTTATATCGTGCCCAACTGTGGGATAAAATGTAGCCTATGTCCTTTCCCAGGCTCTAATCTATCTCTGTACCAAATTTCATCAAACTCGGTTCAGTAGTTTAGGCGTGAAAGACGGACAGACACACAGACAGAGTTACTTTCGCATTTATAATATTAGTATGGATCTACGAGGGAGTTATATGAATGATAAATGATAACCTTTAAAAAGAATAAAATAAAATATTAAAAAAAAAAATTGACCCGCCTTCAAAAAGGCCGACGTCAAAAAAAAATCCTCTCTATTTACCATATTCCGCTATGAATTCACTTATTTACTGTTTTACCCGTAACCACTACTTACTCATGAACATAGCTTTAAAAAATTATTTCACCCTTTTTGAAGGCGGGTCAATTTTTTGTTAAAAATATTTTATGATTGAAAGAAAACTTTACAAAGCTGCTGCTGTGGTTGTCCAAGAGAGAGAGAGAAAAACATAAAAAAAAGACTATCAAAAATATGTTGGGGTTTTCTTTGCAAACTTCTGGGAAATTTTGATTCTATCTCTCCACGACCTTCTACCGTATGCCACATACATACATACGTTCTCGCCGATGCTCTGCATACGATACGGTATGCAGAGCATCAGTGGTTTTAGAACCACCAGATACGTTTGACACAATTTGTGAGGGTTATCAGATGGAAAAGTTGAATAATCGTGAGAGGTGGTCAGCCTTTCGCCAATTTGGTATATCTACTGCAAAACCGTCGCATCCCCTTATAGACTTTTACTGTATATCTGGGGAGAGTAGGTAGCTGGCACATTTTAAGTTTTTCTTTCACTCTCAGTCCATCATGCTTAACCGGCAGGGTTTAATGCATGAATGTTTGCATAAAATGACTAAATGTGGCTACAACTACAAAGTGGTATGCAAAGCTAGGAATTCCGTCTGTCACAAGTATTTGTGGAGTCTCGCACACTTGAAGATTGAGAACCACAGCTCCAAAACGCGTTTACTTGATTGTATTAGTTCGTTTGCATTTTAGTGCGGCTAGCGCATTCAATAAGATTGGGTGCGTGTAAAGTGTTTGGTCGCGGTGCCGGAACCAATACGCGCAATGTATAGTGCGTCAGTTTAGTGTGCGCTAGACGCTAGATGATGCACTCGAACTCGTCATCATGTACCTGACTACTTTAATCATCTTACCCCAGCTGGTCTCCGTTTTCGGAGACTTATATAACGGTACGTACTTTTTTGAAATTCCAGTGAAGTTGAAGATTCCGGCTTTTTTTAAATCTGTGATTGATACTAATTTATTTACGACTAGCTTCCCGCGCGGGACTTCGTTCCCGTGGGAATTCGGGAAAATCATGTACCCTATGTCCATCCCGGATAATGTAGGATTCTAATGATGAAAGAATTTTTTAAATTGGTCCTGTGCTTTCGGAGCCAATTCGATGCAAACAAACAAAGAAATAAACAAAAAAACAATCAAATATTTCCTCTTTATAATATTAGTATAGAAAATTTTAAAATGTGCTTTTTTGATAAAAAATTACCTGTTCAAAATTTGTATATATTTAATATACATAATTGGTGATTTCAAATTAGTTAGCGTAACTTTGAGGAGTGGTTCTCCCTATAAAGCTGAACAAATTTCCCAATAGACGGAGATCCCAGGGCCCCCAGACCTTACTTATTTTCTCATTAACCAAATGTGTGGGAAATAGTAGTGCTAGGACGTACTAGTAACGTATGAATACCAGCTAACCTGGGCCGGCGGCCAATTTTCAACTACCAGGTTCTGAAGGTACTTCCAAAAATTACTCACTTATCTTGAAGTGTGGCTGCTGATATCTTATAGGATATAAAAATTAATGATCAACACCGCCAGACGTACAAGGCGACTAAGGTAAATATGCAAGCAAGTTCATCTGCACACAGAGAAGGATAACTCTGCAATTATATCAAAACTCTCGCCAACCTGTCTGCCAAGCGTGGTGAGTATGGCATTTACCCCTCATGTTATTGAGGGAGGCCCGTGCCCCAACAGTGGGGACGTATATGGGCTGATTAAGGAAGGGATGAAGGACCGCCAGACACTCTTCGTCGGCTGTTATTTCTACCAGACGGTTTACAGTTTGCAAGTAAATTATGCGATTATACCTACAATCTGAGCCGTGATTTTTGTATATGATGTTCAGGGAACTATAACAATACTTTTTATAGCAACCAGACTTCAAGACAAGTGAGCAAATTTTGGAAGTACCTTCAGAACCTGGTAGCTGAAAATTGGCCGTCGGCCCAGGCTAGCTGGTATTCATATGTTAATAGTACATATTAACAGTACTCTTTCCTATACTTTTGGTTAATGAGAAAATAAGTAAGGTCTGGCGGCCCTGGGATCTTGGTCTATAAGAAACGTGGGTCATAACGAAACATTAAATAAAAATTACGCCACTACAACTTGTGATATTAGCTGATTTGCCTTTGTTTCGGTAGTCTACATTTTTTAGAATATCATATGGGGTTTCCTTTAGGATACTTATTCAGTTTATTTTTTTCCCACTGGGCTGGGATTGAAGGAAAAAAAAACATAGAATGTGCCGCCAACTCTTCCTAAGCTTACTTTAAAATAGTAACTGGGACAAGAGGGTGTTTCTATTTTGCTGTATTGTGGAGCAAAAGCTGTCAACTTGTAACTACAGTTGTCTTCCCTTTGACAATATTTTTGTTAACAGTAACCACAAGTTGCTCTAACTACTCCGTAAAGGATTACTGACGTGATTGTATAACTAATGATTTTTGTTTACATCAGGTTCCGGATCTTACCCCATACTTCGTAAAAAGAATAACAAAACAAATGCAGATACTGCGGACGATGCAAAAACAGGTAAAAATATTTTGTTACTTACTTAATACAGTGAAAAATTAATTAGCGAAAATTAGGCACGTGAATCAACTGAAAAACTTTCCGCAAAAAGCACAAGTCGAACATTCGAGAGCCAAATCAGAGGTCATTTCGGTGGTTTGAAAACCTTGACATATAAGGGTTAGTCAAGTTTGCGACACATTTGATAATACCTACGCGATAAGGATCTCTGATGTTCTTTGCAAAATTGTAATAGCAATTGGTAAACATTTATTCAACGCAGCGGTGAAGGAAAACGTCTAAGAAAGTTCGTTTTCCAAAAAGCGCGTGGGCCACCAACTCGCATTGGGCCAGAGTGGTGAACTATGGCCTAAATTCCCTTCGTGTTTTTAAAGGAGGCCCATGACCCTCGAATGGGACGTATAAAGGCTAAAAAAAACGAATTTTCCAATTGCATATAATCAGTTCCTTCATTTAGTTATGCACCAGAAAAGTAAAGATTATAACTAGCATAGCTAATGACGTAACTGCTTAGCTAATACTGATATACACACGTGACATACTCGTAACTTTGTCGTATGTATCTCGTAGTCCAGTGGCTCTCGCTGACCTCAAACGATCAGTGAGGTTAAGCAATGTACGCAGAGGCAGGGAACCTGATAGGTGACCAATGTGGCAATTTGTAACGAGCGTTTCAACCAAGTCAGAGGCCATATTGTGCGGTTAGAAAACTCTGACACAAGGGTTAGCCAAGTTAGCCACACATTTGACTATACCTACACGATAAGAAGAAGAATTCGTATGTATCTCGTTCCACCCTCTCGTTCTATCGCATAGCGTCAGTACGGAACAATCAAACGAGATCTCATTCAAGGAACCAACAGTAAATATTTTATTGTTCCAGGGTTCATGGGCCAGTTAACCCCGAGCTGCGTGAAGCATTACCACAGGATGTATGTGACCCGAATGGTACCACCCCGATATTACCAGTACCTACATGAGGTCAAGCGGGACGCAATAGAGGAAACCGAGTCTAATGAGGAATCTGATGATGATGTGGACGTAAGTTGGGTTTCGTAGCTTTAGATACTTATAATAATAATAAGAAGTACTGCTCGATAACGCCCAGATAGTTCGCCGATTTCTTTTACAACCGCCCTAGAACCCTGGCCGATTGTTGCTGGCCTCGCCAGGTTTTTTTCTGTCACTCCCTCCTTCAGAAGGAGTGAGACAGTGTTGGTTTCTAAAATAAAAATAATAATATATCAATTTATTTGCAAGAATACAGGCGGAATGTATTCTTATATAATGTAACTAAGTATGTGATGTGTGTATTCAACTGGCAAGGCTTAAGATGGCTTTATGAAGGAATGAATGCTTTATTGTACAAGAAAGACAAAATAAAGAAAGGATATTACACAAAGTGCAAAGGCCTTATCACAGTAAGTGATATCTTCTAGACAGCCCTTTGAATGAGAGGAACAATTTGACGAGACACTGAAGTATAGTGCGTAGGTCCAAATAAACTAAATAGATAGGTAGATATAATATTATACAGGCATACACATAAATAGAAATACATACGTACACATGTTATGCATATTCATATAAACATACATATACATAAAGGTTACATAATACGTGTTCTTTTGTTATTGTATTCGCTATAATACCCAGACCAGAGGGTAAAAGGTAGAAGTAGTATAAAAGTAAAATTAGATCGGAAGGAACTCAAGATTAAAAAAGATAAAATGCAACGAACAATGCCACTAGACAATAACTTTTCAAAATGCATATTAAAAGATTGCAATGCAATGTCTGAATACATAAAATAAGTATGAAGGATATAATAACGCTTGCTAAGGCTTCTGGACGAATAAAGAGATCGAATTGTCAGTCTAAACTCATGCGCTGCTGTGGAACAGGGTGAAATGGGTTCCCTACTTGAAACCGAATGACGTTTAATCAAACATCAATTGCCCGAACACGTTAGCTCGATTGTTTACGAGACCTAAGAATCATAAGCTCTATGGCTTACCACACCGATGCATCAAAATCTCGAAAATCGTATCCTCTAACGATCAATACATGTAAACACGATATCCCGAAACATCGTCTGATGGAATTAAGTTTTAAGCATTATACTATTACTTTAATTTATAAATAGGACAAAATTTGCTGTAAGCTGAACAAACAGTCCGGTATTTCTGTGGTTAAATGTGTTTTTTTATTGTTTCATAAAATGTTTGACGGGTTAAAACAATTAGGACACAACGAACGATCGACCTCAATTTCCTCAGTTTCATGAGTAATAAAAACCGTCAGATTGTGAACCCGCTCGTTCTTTCATTCGTTTAACATAAATTCGTTTATAGTTTCATGGTTTCGGGCGGTAAGATTATAAACTAACGGAAATTAACAAGTTAAATTGTAAACTGTTGATACAGTTCACAATTTTTCGGTATTTTAGAATCTCACGAGTAACACTATAAACTAACAAAGTTCATGATCCTACGGTATCATATACATATCTAGCAAATAAAACTAAAATACTTTAATATTATTTATTATCATGAATCATCGGATATTCCTCTCCAAATAAACTGGAATCATTACTTCAATCTTCAGTAACAATTATCATTAATTCTTGACTGTAGTAGGTACATACAATAAATCATACGCAACATCACAATAAAGTAGGACAATATATTCTTTTTCGTTTTTTCGATGACACTCGCTCGGTTTTCAAACGTCACATTAGCACACGCATTTTTAAGTAAATCTAGCATTTTTGTGCGGTAAAAGCAGTAAAGTTGTTTTTTGCAAAAACTGTAATCGATAAAATAAAAATCGAATTTGTAACGATTAGGAGCACCACCAAATGAACTGTCAAAAGTGAAATGAACGAATGGAACTAGTAAACCTAGGGAGAAAATCAAACTATGCTCAAAAATTTAACTTTAATACGAAATATACCATTGAAGCCTTTCAAACAGACTGGTAGAATTATTATGGTGTAATGGTAGAATCATTACTGAGTACCAAATAACTTGGGATACATACAACTACACCCAGACCTGAAAATTAATAGACGCTTTTCCAACAAAAATTGGCTTACCGAGAATCGAATACAGGAAAACTGAGAGTCCAAAATCTACATCAGGTTTGCAATTTCATGCAAATGGCAGCTTATATTCCCCCACACTTTCATCTGTTTAGTACAATTACAACAAAGGATTGCCACAAAACCGCATCAGCGCGGCGATTGAATACACTGTCGCATAATAAAAAACTTGGACTATATGAAACTAAAGATCAACAATTATATAGTTTTAATTCACAGTACACAGTATACTCTTGAAAGTAAGTTTAATATATTGCCTTACGCAACTTTTTAAATTTTAAAATATACTGACAAAGATTCTTTTTTTTCCTTTTCATAAATTAAAATAATAGTATAATGCTTAAAACTTAATTCCATCAGACGATGTTTCGGGATATCGTGTTTACCCCTTCCCCTTCCCTACTTGAAACCGAATGACGTTTGACCAAACATCAATTGCCCGAACACGTTAGCTCGATTGTTTACGAGACCTAAAAATCATAAGCTCTATGGCTTACCACACCGATGCATCAAAATCTCGAAAATCGTATCCTCTAACGATCAATACATGTAAACACGATATCCCGAAACATCGTCTGATGGAATTAAGTTTTAAGCATTATACATTATACATGGTGTCTAAAATAAGCGGACCGATCACTTTAATGTGGAGTGTCAGTGTCACCCTCTGTATGTAGATAAAAATTAACAAAGAGGATAGTAATAATGAAACGCTCGTAGCACAGTGGTACTCGTTGATCTGAACCGATCAGTGAGGTTAAGCTACGTACTCAGGGGAACCTGATGGGTGACTAAAGTAGCAAATTATCACGAGCATTTCCGTGGTTTGGACGTTAAGCCGTCGGTCCCGGCTGTTGTCGACTGACTACAGTCTTTAAACCAAGTCTGCAGCCATTTGGCGGTTTGAAAACTCTCACACCAAGGCTAGTCAAGTTCACCCTATACTTGATTATACCTATCTACATGATTAGGAAGGAAGAAATACTGATAAATCTAGAAATTCCCCCAAAACCATCGAGAAATATTCAAGTTTTGTTCTGTCACTAACCAGCGAAATATTTCTGACAGATCAAGTTTCGTATAGTGGGCGGGAAGTCCATACCCATCGAGGTGGTTCCATACACAGTCCTGTACGGAATGTACTGCGGCGGCAGCATCATCGCTCCAGAGTGGGTCATCACAGCTGCACATTGCAAGTTAGTATCTGGCAAATAAGTAAATTATCTCTGTATAATACTTATATTCTAAGGATTACGTAAATACATACAGATGCTCACGCCCATAATCCCAAACAAGGTAGGCAGAGCATCTGTGGTTCTAGAACCATTAGATGCCACGTTTGATACAAATTGTGAGGGTTATCAGATGGAACAAGTTACATAATGGTGAGAGGTGGTCAGCCTTTCGCCAATTATACAGCAAAACTCTCTTACAGACTTTTACTGTATACATACCAAACGATGCCAATGATTTGATTTGATTTTTAAGCTTTCATAATTTACACACTACACACACCCACTTAAACCACTCACACACCACACACACACACACACACACACACACACACACACATATCCATTTTATATTAGTATATCTTTTGTGTTACTTAAACACCTAAGTCCAAGGCCCCCCACATTTTTTTGTTTCTTTTAATTAAAAAATTATTTTATCTTTAGAATTTCAACTTCACACCAACCATAAAAGTATATTCTTAATATTTACCTAGGTTTATGAAATGTGAGGTCAAAGTTGTGAAACTATGTATATAACAAGGAAGAGGTCGGTGGAGCGGTGCCTCCAAACACAGGCGATAAGCTTAAATGGAGACACCAGCGACATGTTTTGTATTATAATTTTGTTAATTTGTGCAAATAAAAATAAAAAAAATAAAAAAATACCTGGGAAGAGCAGGTAGCTCGCACATTCAAGTTTTTCTCTCACTCCCAGTCCAGCGTGGAAGTTGGTGCCCTTATATGTACATGGGTAAGGTACATGTGGAGACTGGTGCCTGAAATAGACTTTAATCTTTGCTTCAGTTCACCAGCGCTCCAGTCCCATTTCTCATCGGTAGTATGGTTAAGCATGATCCAAGAATGACTCCTGGATCATGAGGTTGTATTTGTATTTTCCTTGTCTACTTAAGGGAATTTGTATGTACTTTTGTGCAAATTTGTATGCTCACTGTTCGGGATTGGGCAATGTGGTGCACTGGGGGAGAAAACCCAATGGGTTACCCAGTAGAAATTCATTACAAGCGTTTGCTTGTTTAGGAGGGCGTGCCCTTTAGTCGACAAGAGGCGGCACCAACGCTATAGTCCATCAACCAAGTCAGGTGTCATTTAGCGGTTTGAAAACTGCAACCAGGGATTAGTGACATGATCATTTGGCGACTTTGCCTAATATTCGATTATACTTCTACACGATAAGGAAAAGAGGAAGTTGTTTGGATCAATATAGCCTCATAAGGATTGCATCTGTCCTTAAAGTCGACTACAATTGATCTCAATACGTCACACGTTGCTTCCTAACAAAGTGGGTTTCACTGGAGGTTAATGTGGATGTGAGCCAAACGTGACTATCATGCTAGATTGGGAGTGAAAGATAAACTTAGAATGTGCCAGCGGCCAACTCTTCCCAGGCATACTGTAGGAGCCAGTATGTGGGATGCGAGGGTTTTGCTGTATCGTGGGCGAAACCTATTACGGAACTCATGTTCCGTCTGATGGCCCTCAGAATGTGGCGATAGGTGGTTCTCGAACTGTACGATATTCTGTCTACCCCGAAAGGGATTATAGGTGTGAGTGTATGGATGAGCCAAACGTCATACAATGTACAAAAAGTCGGCATCTATCTACAGAATAATCATCTACTTTAAACGCCTACAGCAAAAGGTTCTATATTCAATCTGTTTGCGTAATTTTCCGCACACAAATACGTAATTGACGCATTCTTTCTCGTGGCTTCGGCCGCGCGCGTCAGGTTCCTAAATAAATAAAGAGGTTTGATTTCAGGACACAAGAAAAATACGTGATCGCGGGGTCATCGTCCCGCAGTGCCGGCACTAAATACGTCATCTGTGCTCACTTCGTCCACCCTCTATACCGGTCCATCAGCTCCACACATGACTACGACTACCAACTGGTCCTGCTCGAAAAGCCTATCCCTGTCACTCCCAAGTCAAGGCCCATTGCCATAGGCAGGATGCAAGATATCAAACCTGGGACGTTCATCTCTGTTAGTGGTTGGGGACATCTTACTCAAAATGTGAGTTGTTTTTTTATCAATGTGTTCTTTGGTTTTAAGCCCGAAGGAGACTGAAGTCTTGATCTATACTTAAGTATTGATTGTATTTTTCTCTCACTATGAAAATAAAAAAGACGATTGCTACTCAAGTATAGATCAGAATTTGAATCGCGTTCTATAATATGGACTTAGTTTGGACATTTAAAAATTGATGATGTTTTTACTTAAGCCCTTTCTAAACAATCTAAGCGTGATTTTATTAGTTATACTATATGCGTGCTTTAAAGGTACAATAGTAAATGTAAGACTACATCTCTTTAGAATTTTTGCACCGCGGTTCAAATAATACAGAAATAAGTAAGTCGTCTTGTAGCACTACCGGTTATTGAATTGTCAGTGAGTAAAAACCTCCCCCAAGATCCAACGTCTTTTGACTTATGACGAGCAAGGAGAGTATTGGATTTCGTATTTTATATAATTCGGATTTAAATAATGTTTGATTAGTGTATTAATTATCAAAATTTAATTACTATTAAATTTAATTTAATTATCCATAAAAAATACGCTTTATATTACTTAGTAAGGAAGGTAACTAATTCAAGAATAATGATTTTACGTCATATATTTATAATAATAAACCCCATTCATAGAAAAGCCCCAATTATAAAAAAAACTAGCTTTCCGCCCGCGTGGACTACAGGTTATATAGTTCCCAACTGTGGGATAAAATGTAGCCTATTTCCTTTCCCAGGCACTAATCTATCTATGTACCAAATTTAAATCAAAATTGGTTCAGTAGTTTAGGCGTTAAAGAGGGACAGACAGACAGACAGACAGACAGACAGACAGACAGACAGAGTTATAATATTAGTAAGGATTTAGATTAATTCGCAGCTCTATTTCATTTATATGTCAAGCATGTCACGTTAATTATAATATATGAAAAATTCGTTTTGAATGATGCAAAACAGTTCAACTTAGGTATTACTATGTAGAATAGGGACTATTTCTCTTTTGAATTAAATTTTGGATTTTCTTTTCATTGAGTATTTATGAAACACTTTGAATATAAACTACCGGTGTAATGATATAGGAAAACATTATACATTGTGGTTTCTATATTTTTTATTACGATTCTAAATGGTATACTTCTTTTATGTTTCAGAAAGGGGTAAGCAACAATTCTTTATTAAATCCACATAAATTTATAGTTACCACACAACACACACAGTATCTTTTTTTGGAGATTTTTTTTTAATTGACCCTGTCCATCAAGTTTGTTTTCGGTATTTTTTTTGTATTTTGTTACAAGCAGAATCATTGTCATCATGATGATGGATGGCTATTAAAATACAAGTCAATCGTATTTTACAATTAGAGGAATGTAAGATATCCAAGATGGCTATGCTGTGGATATCTTCTTCACTAAAATTCACTGTGTCCGTCGTCCGTCGTCTCCGACATCTAGGTTACAACTAATCCTCACTCCTAAAGACTCCGTGCAAAGTGTGCGAGGGAGACGACAGAACATTGTCTTCTTTTTCACACAATTATTACTGGTACTAAAAAGAGTATACAACTTTTAGCACTAATTAATTACAGGAACAAATGCAAGACCACATTCGGCGCGTTTTTGTCCCGATCATGGACCAAGAAACTTGCAAGGCCTTACCAAATATGGCCTACAATACTATAACACCCAGGATGTTCTGTGCCGGCTTAGAAGAGGGATCCAGAGACTCCTGTCAGGTGATTATAAACATTACAACTACAGATAAAGAGACACCGCTAAAATCAGTAATTGATTTTTTAAGCCACGCTATGGGTCAATATTTCTAGGACATTTTCTTTTATGAGTCCCTGAGACATTCTGTCGGATCATGCGGTTGCTTCTTTTTCTTTTGGGAACCTAATGGGTGGTCAAAGTGGCAATATATCACGAGCGTTTCCGTGCTTCTGAGGGCACGTTAAACTGTCGGTCCCGGCTATTCTCGATTGACTACAGGTAGAGTCGTAAAAACCAAGTCAGAGGCCATGCTGTTTGAAAACTCTGACACCAGTGTTAGCCAAGTTTGCCACACATTTGACTATACCTACACTATAAGAAGAAGAAGAAGAAGAAAGTCAATCAACATTATAAGGGTTATGAAACAGAAATTGACTAAGGCCAGTGTTCACCAAAAATTTAACTAACGATTAGCAGCTAACCAGAGATTTGACAATGTCATTTTCATACATTTTTTTGACATTTTGTCTGATTAGCTTCTAACCGCGGTTTAACCGTTGGTTATATTTTTGGTGAATACGGGCCTAAAGCTTGTAATAGATAATATTCAGATTCATCCACGCATCTTTTTAATACTTACAGTAAGGCATTCGTAGAGTAATGGAAAGTACAGCCAACAAATTACAGGTCATTGGTGACCAGGTTAGCCCAAATAGATCACTAACTTGAATACACCAGCATGATAAGTTAGGGAGCAACTAATAGGGAGTGTACAGCATGCTATGTATAAATCATACCCTCACCTCATGAATGAATGAATGCATTTTCTTGTGCAAACAGGGTGACTCCGGAGGCCCAGCTGTGGTGGATGGCAGACTAATCGGCTTGGTCTCTTACGGGGTAGGCTGTGCGGAACCGAACAAACCAGGAGTTTACACCAACATCCCTATGGCCCGAGACTGGATTCGCCATATTACCGCTTTGCCGTTATAATCTTCTTTCTTAGTCCCATCGCTTAATCCATTTTCACAGTTAGCTGGGTTACCATCGATGTCGATTTTTCGTACACCACTGTGTTTTTCTTACATCTTCACTAAACTTCAGTGAAAATCACTTCGTATAGGAGCGATGTATGTTGAATTTGAGATCAATCGTAAACTTTTTCAACGTCCATGGTAGCCCCCAGGGACTGCTGTTGTCCTACCTCCGACGATGCTAGAAATTTAGAGCCAAATGCGAAGGCGAATGGTGGCTATGGAATCGAAGTTCTGATGGTTTTGTCGCTGGATTAAGTATTAGTGGGTCTGTAAAACACTAGTAGAAATAGAGATATCTCGCCTGTTCGATTGTATAAAACAAGGAAAAGTCAGCCCACACTAGTTAAATGGTCATAGCACAGCATGCTGGCCCAGTGCAGGTTAGTGGTCAGTTTCAAAAACTTAATTTTCTCAAACTTGCGGTTTCATCACGATGTTTTCCTTCACCACGATCAGTCAGCGATCAACTATAATTGTGAACTCATTTCTTTTATTGAGATGTTTATTGTATGGACATAGATAAGTAGTTGTTTCCTCGCCGAGAAAATAGCTATACTTTTAAATTGGAAAACTTGATTTAGCTAACCCAACTGAATTTGGGCGAAAGGTTTCGTAAAGTTAAGTTTTATTTCTGCATAGTTATTTAAAATATATAATTCATTATAAAACTAATATAGGATAAGGGAACAGGGTTTTTAGTACAAATTGTTATTTAAATGTAGATATTTATTAATAGAATAATTATGTGGGCTAATGAATAACTAGACGACAGCCGTGACTTTGGTCTCAAGGAGTTTTTAAAGAAAATTCAGTCTGACCTATTTCAAAAAAGGACCTCTGCGAAAAAGATCTTTCGAGGTCAAAAGGTGGGGCGTTTGATGTGTCAGTGAGTCATGGCTTTACATTATATTTAACAGGGTAATAAAAAGTTTATTTAATGTAGGTAATATAATATAAAACGGGAATATGAAAAGTCAGTGGGTAACGGTAAGGTACTCAACTCTGTGTTAGTAAAAACTTATTCTGGATGTCAAACCATCCTCGTGTCGTCTTAGAATACATATTCATACTTTAGAGCTATTAGACCTAGTTTTACACCTCATTTTTGTCGGACCAATTATGAAAAAAATCGCTTCGTTGTGAGAGCTTGCGAGATTTATAATAGAAACTACAACGATTTGATAATTTTTAACTTGCGTTAACATTAATTTGTTTCTGTTATCAAAAAATTTAAGCTTCCTCTTTGACAAACTACTCATAGGTGTGTCAAAGAACTTTTTGAAAACTTTTCTTGTTCAACGCATAATGTTATATCGTTAAGTGAAAATGTAACTGGCTAATAGATAAGTTTACATTATAATAAGTCTATGTGTTGCAAAGCTGTATGTTTTCATAAATAGAAAAAAAAAACTTTGCAATTTGTCATAAATAAAATTGTAACAGGTAAGCTCGCTATGAATAAATAGATGGATCTACTAAAATAACTAGCTAAAATGGTTTTTATAAAATAATGTGACTTTGTAAATATTACCAATTTCTGTACATTTTAAAGTAAATAATGGAAGGTTAACATGTTTAATGAGTTTATTTTCCTACACGTTTCACCACGGTGATTTCATTGTTTTAATGAGCACGGTTCATTAGCTGTGAAGGATTGCTGTAATGGCAATGTTCGAGGTCACCCACCATGATAAGTTTTTTTTTTTAATTATAAGATGGGTTAACTCTTGACCTCAATCTTGACCATAAGGTCAAAGATGAGGTCGACGATGGAGCTGTTTAGCGTCGGACTTCGGTAGGAGGGTGGTCGCGAACCAGACGGCACTTTACAGAGCCTACCACACCGCATGAGACCATAGGACGACACCTCAGATTCAGAAAAAAATGAAGTGTCGTTGCCTGGAATGTATTACTATTAGGAGGCAGGTCTCATTTGTGTTTCTTTAGTCGCCGCTTATGACACTCACGGAAAGAGATGGGATGGTGTTATTCTCATTCAATCACCACACGGTTAGATGTCTTAGAGAGTCTATATTCGAGACCCTAACACAGCATACAAAACTCCAGGAATAACTTTTGTCAGTAAGCATGTCATCGTCACTTCAACTTCCACGCTGGACTGGAAGTGCAAGAAAAACTTAGAACCAACCAACCAACAACAACTCAACAACAAAACCAACCAACCAACCAACCAACTCAACTCAGGCCTACTGTAAAAGTCAGTATTTAATAGGGGCGCGAGGGTTTTGTTTGTTTATTGTGGGCGAAAGGCTGACAACCTCTCACCACTTTACATCATGTTCCATCTAATATAAATTCCCTCAGAAAATTATGTCAAACGCGGCATCAAGTATGGGATTACAGGCGTCAGCGTATGTGATTTACTCCAGGTTCGTCATCTTCGAAACTGGTCATTTTTCAAGTATGGGATTACAGGCGTCAGCGTATGTGATTTACTCCAGGTTCGTCATCTTCGAAACTGGTCATTTTTCAAACTAGTCATATTCCAGACTCGTCATCTTCGAAACAAGTAATTGTACAGTCGCTAATAAATTATAAGCGAGTCTATCGTTTTTGTGATCGTAAGGGTTCTTATTCTAGACCTCATATCCAAATAAAACCATTTTTACGTATAAATCTAATTTATTCGGGACGAAATACGAAAAAAATTTTCCTTACTTTAAAATAATTATACCTTCTGGAAAATTAAATTATATACAAATTAAACGTCACATAAGAAACCAAGACATTGCACAAGAGTTGTTCTTTTATTTACAAAATCATGTATGATTTCCATTCTCAAAATGGCTCACAAAACGCTGTTGAATATAAAAGCATTTTCATAAATGACTGATCTATAGCTGACCCGACAAACGTTGTCCAGTCTTAACTATGAATATTGAATTCGAATGGGTATAAGAAAGTTGCGCGGAAAATTAGAAATAAACTGTTTAAAGACTCAGATTATCGAGCTTACTGACATTTCTATGCAGGTGAATGTACATGCATGAAGATGACGAGTCTGGAATATGACGAGTTTGAAAAATGACCAGTTTCGAAGATGACGAACGTGGAGTAAATCGCGTATGTAATGTATGTCATCGTCAGTAGCCCATAAAACCCTCCCTAAGTATGAAACTTTTTTATTTTATTTCAGAGTTTTTGCACTGTTCCATTGCGCCTTATATTCAGTTTTGTGTCATAGCAAAATAAATAAATACATATTGACTACCTCTCTAAAATATGCACCTATAGGTACCTAATATTGGAAAATTATACTGAAACTGACAATGTGGCTTTGTTTCTTAAATTCGCGCGAACCAAGTCGCGGGCGGAAAGTTTGAGTATGCCTCATCTGCAACATAGTAGAGAAACCATGCATTCCCTAATAACTGCTGAAAGCGGTGCTGGTACAGTACCTGCTCATTAAGGCTAATTTGTTTATCTTTGCTCGTATTAAAGCTAGCAGCCCGCAGGCTTAACAACCGTGTCTGGACATATGTTCTCAAACTTTACATTTTCATTCTTTTTCATTTTTATGCGTAAATTTTTAAAGAAGTCCGGTGAAGTTCTATGTATTTTCAGACTTTATAAGATCATTATAACTTTTGTAATCAAGTTATCTAGTTTACTTTAACTATTAGGTAAACAAAAATTAAATGTGTTTTGCCTTAGTTTACAGTATTTCTGCATAGATTGGAATGGAAAATCGAATCCTTTCAACGTTTAGTTTTTGCACTGCAAATCTTGTTCCATAAATTATTATTAGCGAAATGAAAATAATTTACCTTTTTATTGCGTTTTTAAAAATTCATGCTTTTATTGGAATAAATTAAAGATTTTTCACTTAATTTACTGAGCATGTTTCCGATTCGGCATGACTTTGTAAAATATCAAGTCGTCTTTTGCCGGTCTTACATACATTTTCATACAGTACGTCTGGAAAGAGTTGGCAGCTGGCACATTCTATTTTTTTCTTTCACTCCCAGTCTAACATGGAAGTGACCCGAAAACTACTTGATTTTAAATCAAATTATGTAATTTTTTAGTAGAGATAGGGATTTTTTAATAGATCTTTTGATTTTTATACATATTATAGAAATAACTCATAATGTCAATCTAAACTGTGACAAATATTTGTAGATTATGTAAATATGTAACTTACTGTAAGTATTTTTACTTGACATCTATGTATAATACTAATGTAAATCGTATTTTTGCAAATAAAATAATTTGAATTTGTAGATAGTAGAGATAGAGATCTCTACTAAAAAAATACTTTATTTGATTAAAAATCAAGTACCTAGTTGTCGGATCACTTCCGTGCTGGACTGGTAGTGAAAGAAAAACAAACAATGTGCCAGCTGCCAACTCTTCCCAGTGTGTACTCTAGGAGCCAGTAAACGGGATGCGAGGATTCAGGATTGTATAAAAATATTATAATTCTATTATTTTTATGATAATTTTAATACATATTATAAAGAGGAAGAATTTGATTGTTTGTTTGTTTGTTTGCATTGAATAGGCTCCGAAACTACTGGACCGATTTGTAAAATTCTTTCACCATTAGAATCCTACATTATCCGGGATGGACATAGGGTACAGGATTTTCCCGAATTCCCACGGAAACGAAGTCCCGAGTGGAATGCTAGTACCAAATAAAGTAATAGAAAAGTAGGTTATTCCTACAACATTATATTTCCATAATCCCTACTTCCCTACTATCCCTACTTCCCTTCCCTACTAATATTATAAATGCGAAAGTAACTCTGTCTGTCTGTCTGTCTGTCTGTTACCTTTTCACGCCTAAACCGCTGAACCGATTTTGATGAATTTTGGTACAGAGATAGATTAGAGCCTGGGAAAGGACATAGGCTACATTTTATCCCACAGTTATAACCTGTAGTCCACGCGGGCGGAGCCGCGGGCGGAAAGCTAGTAGAGCATAATTCCTAAGGGTTGGCACACACTGTCGTGGTCGCTTGCACTGTTTGCCCTGCTGCTTGCAGCTTGTGTGCACTCGGGATTAAAAACTAATTTCTTAGTATTAGACATGCATAAAGGCAATGCAGCTCTAAGTATCACGTTTGCTTCTTAGGGAGAGGACAGAGAACGTTCAGGTCATGATGTGCGTGTTGCATGTTTTATAAGTTTTCAGGCTATACAATACAATGTACTTTATTTGCACATATAGACACACCGTACAATTAAACAGAACATAAAACATAGTGTACAACAAGGTGGCTTTATGGCTAGGTAGCAATTTCTTCCAGGAAATCTAGGGTAGGATATCATCTATTTACTTTACGTTTTTTACTAGCGTATATCACGTTAGCTTCCAAGAATTTTAGGTAACGAGGCAAGCGCATTAAGTTACTTCATGTTCGCTGCACAACCTTTAATTCTGGTGAGATTTATAAAAGTCGATGAAATCATAGCTTTTATAGCGCCACCATTTAGCATTAACAACCCAAATAGAACCGTAGAAGAAAATTAGTTCGATAAGCTAAACCTAATTATAGCATGATCCCAGTATCTTTATCTGGGATCCAAAAAAAGAGATCCCAGATAAAGATACAGACGTCCGTCTACCACCTTTGGGCAGACCTACATTTAAGGCGAATACTATAACATATTTTAACTAAAAAGACTAAAAGGTCTAAGGCCACTTGGGTCATTGTTACAATACCTTAATATTCAATCAAAAACGCAGCACACTGTTAAGTCATTCTAATTTAAATCGTTTATTTCGGAAATTAAAATATTTCATATTTTAGTGTCTTATTCTTCTTACCAGCCCATATACGTCCCCACCGAGGGGCACGGGCCTCCCTTCGAAATACGAAGGGGATTTAGGTTATAATCCACCACGCTGGCCCAATGGACCGCTCGTCTTTCGAAAATGAATTTTCTTGGACGGGGCGGGTTTCATCACGATGTTTTCCTTCACCGTTGGGCAAGTGATATTTAGAAATCCGTACACAAATCCGAAAAGACGAATTTAGTTGTACAGGCCCGCACCAAGATTTGAACCCGCGGCCTTATATATTTTAGTATAAGGTCGCGGGTTCAAATCCACGGTATTTAAGTGTAAGTACCTATACATATCTATTAGGTATTATATGTTAATATGTAGGAACATAACTGGGATCGTAAGTTTCTTATTAATACCTCTTAACGGTGTTTGTATCGTTCTTATTAATAAAACTTCCCCCAAAAACTCCGCTGGAATATGATGGCTGAAGTTTGAAGGCTGTTCAGGTGCTACATATTGAATGTCCACAAACTTCGCTAACGGCTGTTTCGCGGTTTTTTTTAAAGCCACGCCGAACATAAATCACATAAATAGCCGGATTCTGAAACCGAGAGCGCAGATTTTTGTGATATTATGTTAAAAGACGGAAAATAAGGAAAAAGGGTGGATAGTTGGCGCTTTTGGAAGTTTTCGTGGGTAATCTTACTTAATAATATAAACGTGAAAGTTTGTGAGGTTGTATGGACTCCAGGTATTAAATGCCATGATGTCAAATCAGTGCTTTGTCGCATCCAGCGGCAAAATTGTCACTGAGCTACGGCCTGTTTCTGCAGCACATTTCCTTCTGTTTTATTTTATTTATGTAAGTCTAATCATTTACTTTTTTTATTGTAATTCAATTTTTTTTTTATTATATGCTTTAATTTTTAATTTCAATTTTAAATCAATTAATTTAATATAATGTAGTAATGTAAGTTTTTTTTGTGTGCAGAAATAAACAATTCATTCATTCATTCATTCATTCATGTCATAATGCGCAAGGAGCCAGATTGCAAGAGTGACAAAATGTATAGACTGGATGTGTGGACGCTCAAACGGCTGTACTACTTTTGATAAAAAAAATTATGGAGGTAGCTGACACATTAACATATAGGCTACATTATTTTCCCAAACTCCCACAGGTTACGAAGTTCCGGGCGGAAAGCTAGTTTTTTTATAAAGATATCTGTGATTTTTTTCGCTGGAAGTGTCGATAAACCCAACTTCTTGCTTGACACCAAAAGATTACTGTGCGAATCAGCTTTCAAGGTTTTAGTGTTTGAGTCAGTGAGCCAGTCAGTACTATTAAAAAAAACTGACAATCCTTACTTCCTTACTAATATTGTAAATGTGAAAATAACTCTGTCTGTCTTTCACGCCTAAAGTACTGAACCGATTTTGATGGGTACAGACATAGATTAGGGCCTAGGAAAGGACATAGGCTATATTTTATCCCACAAGGAAAAAATATGGTTAACTAGCCCACAAGAAAGCTAGTTAACCATTTTTTTTTGTGTTGAACTAAAGGTTCAACTAAAGGTTGATCTATTTCCCACAGTAACGTTTAATATTTAAAAACCAGTTTTTCCAAATATTTTATTTTATTTTAGAAAGATGGGACAAGAAAGCAAGTTAGGCATTGGCTGTCCACGAGATCTTATAAATTCAATGTTAGTTTTTCTTATAACTCGTGAAAATATTTTTGTAGGATTTAATATGTCCCGTTTCGAATGGTTCGACTTTGTATAGTTATAATATCATTGATGACTTTCCGCCCAGGACCTCGTTTCCGTGGGAATTCGGGGAAACTGAGTAGCCTATGTTACTCAGGGGTAATGAAGCATTTGAATGGTGATATAATTTTTGAAATCGGTCCAGTACTTTTGGAGTTTAAATTCGTTATAAACAAACAAAAATACAAATCTTTCCTGATTTTATGTATAGGAAGTTATATTTTAAAGAAAACTAGTTTTGAGATCATTTTTTATGTACCCTGTTTTGGAGGGGGTGGACTGAAAAGTCATTATTCACTTATTTAGTTATACGCATGCCTGCTAATCCTGTTAGCTAAGGTAGTCAAAAAAAACCCTATTTAATAATAAAAAAAAAACATTTCTTTTAAAATAAAAAACCACAACTTAATTTACCTTCCAAAAATAAAGCGCCAGACTTAATTTAGCAAACCTATTTCGCTGAGAAATCGAAAAGACGTTTCGATATTTATTTGAGCGGGAAATGCGCGGGAAAAATGTGGAAAAAAATAAAATATCTCTGTATTAATACTTCCAATATTGTTTCCCGGGCGGGATTTCCCCGGGGGCGCGGCCTCCTCCGGCTAAATTAAAAACTTCTCCATAATAATAACGATCACTTCATTCTGGAGACAAGGCTCGCATCTCATACAGGTATGGTAGAGATACTATTGTTACGGACGGCCAGGGTCCCGATATTATAACTTAAGTTGTGAGTCGATGGAATGGAGGCCAAATCTGTTCAGATGGCGAAATTGAGAACTATTTAATTTTCATATACTTGCTGACAGCCACCCCGACCAACAGCGCCATCGCCAACCTAACGTAAAGTTGCAAACTACCTAGCAACTGAACATTCAGTTGGCGGTGGCGCCACCAGTTAAAGCAGCCGTCATTACATGTATGAAATTTGAATAGTTTTCAATTTTTTCACCTGAACGGATAAAATGGCGACAATTCCATCGACACAATTGTAAATGAAGGTATTTTAAAAAGGAGAAAAAAAATTCCATCGACACACAACTTAAGTTACAGAATCGGGGTCCTGGCCACCGCGCCGCGCCCTGGTCTTTGGTTGATTTTACTTTTAAGCGTCATTATTTTTCTTTTCTGTTCTGCTGTTTGTCTTGTATCTTACTTTTATATTTATATTTGATTATTATAACCTAGTTCATCCTATAAATAGTCTATTTATTATTATTTATCCACTATTTCCTCCCGTTCCTTTATGTAGTAACGTACACTGGACCAATCGCGAGACCCAATCATATTTTTAAATACGAAAGTTTGTGATGTTGGATTGATGTATGTTTCTTAGTTCTTCACGCAAAAACTACTACACGAACTTTTTTAAAACTCTGCATAAATATAGCTTGACATAAGAATAACATATGAGACACATTATTTTTTCAAATTCCCATGGGAAAGAAGTCTCAGGCAAAAAGTTATTCTAGGCTAGGTACGTTCTGTATAGATATACAACTATTTATGTATGTGATCAGCCATTTTTTTACATACAAACCCTACTGTACAATTATTATAGGCGGCTCTAAATAGAGATCCTCAGACATTGGCACGAAGCCCGTTTCGTTATCAGATCGCAACTTTTGGCTTCCTGACGACCTTTCAGAGCAATTAAAATCCAATTTTGATTAGTTAGGTACTTCTCCGGAGTTATCATTTGATGAAATAGAATTGAGTTTTGCAAAGATCAAATTACTCGCGCTGAACAATGGGCTTTAAGAAGAATTGTTTTTGTGTTTACAAAAATCTTTCGTGATTATTGTTTTTAGGTATTAGATTACAGTCTATACCAACGTAATTTTTAATATTCGCGAAAAACCACTTTGAAATATTCTATATAAAGATAGAAGTACCTAATCGTATTTATTTATTAGTAGAACTAATTAATCCTTCTTTTTTGAACCAAGTGCGACCAAGTAGAAATCTATTTCTTAAAGTGTTTTAGGATTTTTTCAGCCATGGGAATAAACGGCTCCGTTTTAGAGTAATTTCAGCTTAATAAAAATTTGAAAATACTGAAATTTGTAATCATGTTTTTAAAAAAGACAACCCTCGGAGGTACTTGCCTATTTTTCTAGAGACAAGACTGCATCTGTGCCATTTGGTGTAGAGTTAAAAGAAGTACTGTAATTCACTATTTTGACTTTTTAAGTAATATCCTAAATGATCTATAAAATAAAGCTATTACGACGTTGTTCACTATTGCTACGTTGAGCAAGCAATCGCAGAGGTGTACCTATAGTGATGAATTGATGATGCTGCACTATCATAACGGCAAATTAATAGTATATAGACCTCTCTTAAGATATCCAGGGAGAGAATTACAGGAGTAGAAGCTTATGGCTATTTTATGTGTCAATTTCTACTCATGCTCAAGCCTAACCTGTCAAATGCTTTTTTTTAAATCGTGTAGTAGTCAAGTGTGTGGTGAACTTGACTAACCCTGGTGTCAGAGATTTTGAACCGCCGAATGGCCTCTGCTCTGACTTGGTTTTATCGACTGTAGTCTATCGATAAGGAACCGACAGCTTTACGCGCCCTCCAAAGCACGGAAACGCTCGTGATAAATTGCCACTTCAGCCATCCATAAGGTTCCCTGCCTCTGTGTACATTGCTTAACCTCACCGATCGGTTCAGCTCAGCGAGCGCTATTGGGCTACGGCCGCTTCAAATATCAAATGTAATAAATATAGCTAGACGCACATTTGCTGCTACGGAACCCAACCAATTAGTGAACGATTCAGTGTATCGGCTGAGATTTTTCTCGTTAAATGTACTCTGAAGCTTAAGAAGGATTCTCATTATGTGGTGCGGGATTAGTTAGTGTCATTTTAATTAGCGTTGGAGAGCCTCAGTAATTTGGTTATAATATTTGTGGTTGCAGCGATTGCTGTGATCGATCGAAAGTTGATTTTTAGTTAATTTAAAACACATTAGCACGGAATGTTTCAAAAGGAAATATAAATCAGCTTTATTAAAAAAACAACTTGCTGCAGAAGGCTTGAAACACGCCTACTGGAAAACAATTAAATTGAAAAATTTCTTTTAAAAATGTATAACCCTATACTATGAATTATCTAATATTAACAGCTACCCATTTACACAAACACACACACACACACTCACTATACACACACACACACACACACATACACACACACACACGCATACACCACTCATGCACACAGAGAGTACCTACTTATAGTGATCTCAATTTCAAAACGTTGCCTTTTTTATTTTAAAGATTGTTGTAAAACTATTAATATTATAAATTTTATTAGCTTTAAGCCCTCAATACTACTTGTTCCCGCATACCATCTTAAAGGGAATAGGAAATGGCTGAAAATCAGCGCAATGACGTGGTTTCGGCCTTTCACTGCACAAGCTGAGCTATTTTCCTTTTGTCACACTTTTTTATTATTATTTTTTTAAATTAGTTATTAAGTTTTCATTTGTAATTTTTTTGTGACAATAAATACTTTTTTACTTTTTACTTACTTTTACATTGAGGTAGGCCACAAAATTGTTGACCTCGTGACTTATTATTTAAAAGTACTTACTCAAATGTTTGAAAGTTGTTTTCTATAAAATCATATTTTGATATAATATTATGACTTGTTCATTGAACAGGTTATCTTTTTAATATAAAAAAAGTTAAAGGTCGAAGATTACTGTCACTGTGACATGACCTTCAATTACTGATTGAAGGCCGGCAGGTTTGGTCGAGTGGTTAGCGCAGCCTCTTGATCGACGGGTCTTGGGTTCGAATCCCAGTCGGGGCAAATATTTGTGTAAAAAGCAAATGTTTGTTCTCGGGTTATGGATGTTTGTGTCTGTCTATATGTGTTCCGAGGGACCCACGATACAAGGAAAAACCTTAGTGTGGGCCTTTGAGTGTATGGTGTTTTTTTTTTATTTTTATTGATTCATCAATGCCCAGCTCAAGACCATTGGACCTAAAAAGCTGTTTGGCACAAAGGTTCCTTTTAAAGCATTGGCATAAGTAAGCATTTTATGAAATTCCCATGGGAACAAAGGCCCGGGCAATCTCTGGTCCATGTACCATGTACCTTAAGTACCCGACAAAGTTGCATTTTTCGTGGCTTTCATTCTAAACTCAAATTAGAATGTTATTACAGTTTTCGACACATGTTACATATAAGAAATTTATTTAATAGTTTTTTTTCAAAGAATAGATAATCGACATGAAAGCCATGCTACTAAGTCTGAATTAAAAACATAGAAGTTGCTGAAAACGATTACGTTTTATCGCTCTTTTATGAAAATCTTCTATAAAACTTTGCAGTATCAGAAACCCCACGAGCAATTGTACAAAGGTGAACAAGCCAAATAGAGGAAATCTACTAAACTAAAATCCAGCAATTTCTTACCAAAGCTGATCAAGCATCACATCTTATTATGAAGTACAGCGTGACACGAGCCATATATCGGTGGCTGTCAAATCTTGAGACGGAGCGTACATAAATAAAGGACGGAAGACATCGCGGCTGCCTCTCTAAATAAATCATGGTCATGTTCTTCAGAATACGAAGTAGAGCTGCGGCGAAAACGTTCGGAAAACACTCGCGTGCACGCCGACTGAATGTAGATTGGGATGTGGGGATGTATGGGAGGGGAGTTGTAGCGTACACGCGTTTTAACCTACACGCACAATGCAATGCGCTTAGTAAGGGAATGAGAAATTTCGCAGCTTGAATTGAAGCACAATAGCTCTGTTGGTTGAGCACCAGGAGATCTAATCCAATGGTCGTGGATTCAAGTCCCATTTGCGCCGAATATTTTTCTTTCCCTAAAATTGTTCATTCTTGAGACGTTGACGCTTCGTCTTAGCGAAGTATCTGTCGCTTGCGTAGCGGAATGACAAACAGTTAGAAAAGAGAACTACTTCTCAATCCAAATTATTTTCATTTGACATGAGCCACTTGGCTTCCAGCAGGGTAGAATAGGACCTTCTTTATTCTTACCGAGGTATCATATACTCATGAAGTTCGTCAACATACACTTTGCAAACCTTTCTAAATATCCAACCCGCCTGTCAAGTGTTGTTAGTCCTTTTGTGAAACTCTGCTGGCTAAATAGTTACCTATATATGCTTATTTAATGACTTGAACATCTCTTTCAACCAGCAAATAGACAAAATTAGGTGATCATCTCGTTATAAGCTTTATCTAGAAGAATCATAGCATATTCCAAACAGTAAGCGCAACTGAGCTACAAACTTCGTAAGTAACTTGTTACTATCTGTCACTGTCATCTGTATAGCGCATTAGAGAGATGTACTGACATACGATGCTTGGAAGTATCGGTCGTGTATTTACCGAATATTTATTACAAGCTTTCCGCCTGCGTAGACTACGGGTTATACCGTGCCCAGCTGTGAGATAAAATGTAGTCTATGTCCTTTCCTAAGGTCTAATCTATCTCCGTACCAAATTTCATCCAAACCAGTTCAGTAGTTTAGGCATGAAAGCATAACAGACAGACGGAGTTAATTTCGCATTTATAATATTAGTAGAGATATGTAATAACCGCCGCGACGACGTCCGTGACTTCCATCCGTATGTTTCCAACAGCATCCCAGTTTGCGGGTGCAAGGCCGAGCCCTGAATATGTGAATGTCTGATGTGTAATACGAAAAATCAACTTCTGATCGCTGTTTGGGTAACAAGTGTGCCAACAAAATTGCCTTTCGCTTAGCGAAATGTTTGAGGCTTGTTTGTGGTGCCTTATTCAAGTAACCTCGTTGTTAGGTTCTTTATATATTATCTTGTGTTCTTTCTTGGGTTTTGAATTTCCTTTTTTGAGTAACTAAGGTGATCCAAAGCTCTTCCAAAGTCCCAATCACTTCAATGAGCAGGCAGGTTGGCATAGTACTTGGTTGTAATTTTTATTGTTCTTCCGTCTGTTTAATTTGTTTTAGTGCATATAATTGTTTCATGGTAAAATAGCTAAAATATTCTCCATTATTTTGTACTTTTTTTCGGGTTTTTCATAATGTCTGTTGCAAAAATCTGCCATATTAGCAATCTTCGAGCGCCAAGTAAATTAAGATTATCATAGTTTGTCACATGAACATTAATGCAAAAATAAAATGTACTAGAGCCTCCCAACTATATTTTTGCCTCGATAGAGCTTTTTCTCTCAATTCTGAGTTTTATTTAATCTGCAAAAAAAATTGACTCTTGAAATCTTTTAATGTTATAAGTCCTGAGAATTTTTTTACACCTCAAATTCAAAAAGTAAATCTCTCTCTGTACTTGAAATTGCTACAATTTGATTTTTATGACATATATTGACATTTCATTTCGGTTTTTCTATTGAAAGTACTTTAGAATTAAATATACTTTTTTTACTCGTTAAATAGTTAAGATTATATTTTAACTAACACACAATCCCACTTGACAGGCAAGCGCTATTTTCTTCACAGAATATGGGACAGATGCGCAGAGTCGTATTAAGGTTATGAGCGTCCAGCAAGATTTGAATTTTGCGCCCTCCAATTTATAATGTTATAATTTTACGTAATTCTCAGAGCTTAAATAATACTCAGTGACTTGACTGTTATGTTTGGAAGAGAGGCCCATGCATAGTGGGGACATATGTTGCGTACTTCAAATGAGAAACTGGACCAAACACTAAAGAACCATGTCTTAAAAATGCATTTGTGTTTTTTATGCAGAGGTTACTAGCTTATTTCCTTAGGCTGAGCCCTAAGTGGTGGGTCTGCATTTATACAGCTAACATTAGCCATAAAACTTCAAACCTTCTAGATGCTGGACTGGGATTGAAAGAAAAACTTAGAATGTGCCAGTTATCTACTCCTCCCAGGTATACAGATAAAAGTTTGTAAGAGGGATGCGAGGGTTTTGATGTATAATGACCGAAAGATACCTCTCACCATGACGTTACATGTTCCATCTGGTTACCCTCACAATTTCTGCCAAACGTGGCATCTAGTGAGTCTACAACTACTGATCCTCTGCCTACCCTGTTAGGGATTATATGCATGAACCTATGTATGTATTAGCTTTTATAGCGTTTATTTGTGCCCCTAGCTGTGGCTCCTCTCAGTCCCTAGCTACGACCCTGAAGATGCTCTAAGCTCTCAGCCCCGTCTATTCAGTCGGGGTCCAGCCAAAAGAGATTAAATTTTAAATAATTTGAGCCGTCATATGCAGCACATGTGGCCGACAGAACTCGTTAGTCTCGCGTCTGTTACGGGAGGCCACACCACTTCGTAGTAGCCACATTCAGTCATCTTTGCTATCTCTAGAATTTTTGTAATTAGTTTAATGGCACTAAACAAGGGGAAACCTGACTGTGGGCCTTCGAGTGTGCAGCGATATTTTAAAATATTGTTATTGCGGTGCGATTCAGTTGGTCTACAGAAATAAAAAGTTCCTTTAGAAATTGTTTTTTTTTCTTACGGAACCCTGGTTTCTCAAAGAAATATTAACCTTCTGATCCTAAGGAAATTTAGGATTGCTTATATTGTAATGAAAGTGAGCAGTTTAGTTAGCTGATTCACATCCGGAACTTTCGCTTGATATAATGGAATATTTAGAAATAATTGTTGTAATTTATTACAAGAAGCGCTCGTAGCCCAGTGGCGCTCGCTGATCTCAACCGATCAGTGAGGTTAAGCAACGTACACAGAGGCAGGGAACCTGATGGGTGACCAAAGTGGCAATTTATCACGAGCGTTTCCGTGCTTCGGAGGGCACGTTAAACTGTCGGTCCCGGCTGTTGTCGATTGACTACAGTCATTAAAAACAAGTCAGAGGCCATTGTGCGTTTGGAAAACTCTGACAACAGGGTTAGCCAAGTTCGCCACATACTTGACTACACCTACACGATAAGAAGAAGAAGATTACATGTTGTGCTTTCCGAAAAAAAGTCCATAATTTGGGTTCGCTCCTGACCACAGTCTAGCGCCAATCATTGGCGCAGAAGATGCGGTCAAGAATAGAAAGAAAGAAAGAAAATACTTTTATTGTTCCTATTCTCTAGGACAGTACATGATATAGAGCTAAGCTAAAGAACACAATTAACATACAAATATATATATATTCTTTATTGCACAAACACAGTAGAAAAAATTTCACATAAAAAATAGTGTACATTATAATAATAATTATAATAATAATAATTAAATTCTATCTACAGCACAGGAAGAACTGGGATGCGACTCAGAATGTATCAAGCTTACTCAGAAAAAACCTACTCATTCGAACTTTAAAGAGATTCGGGTAAAATGAGCTCTAAAATGCAGGTTATATTTAAAGTACAATGATAAACATTTTAAATACAAAAAAGAAAACAAACTTATGAAACAATCGCGATGTGGTAGGCTCTGTAAAGGGCCGTCTGGTTCGCAACCACCCTCGTACCGAAGTCCGACGCTAAACAGCTTGCTGTATAGGCATTTTCTGGGTTAACTCGCTCCATCATCGACCTCATCTTTGACCTTTATGGTCAAGATAAAGGTCAAGAGTTAACCCATCTTATAATAAATAAATAAATAATAGACTTCATGGAAGTGGCAGAACACTGGGTAAAAATCCCCGCAGAAACGAGGTCGATCCGTGAAGCCTGTAAAATCCCTAGGAGGATTCTGATCTTCTGGGCGGAGTCGAGGTGACTGGAGTAGCCACTGACCTACATAGTTTTATTTAATTTTTCGCATTTCACAAGAACCACACAACACACATCACTCACCGACTTACATTATCTTCTTATATTAATATTTTCACTTTAATCTCGTACACGCCCCTCAGGTTATAACTGAAAATCTGTGTTTGACCGCAATGAGTTATAACCTTTTGACTCATTACGGCATGCACATAGTGATCCGCAACCTAGATTAAGGCACATTAAGTTAAATAGGTTTAGTACATTTTGGATTTCGTTGTTTTTTTTTTTTTGTTTGCATGTTATTTGTAACTATGTGTATGGTGTGGAGACAATGAATTATTTATATTCTATTCTATTATATTCTACACGCATAATCACATAAGAGTTTAAATGCGGAAACGGTAGCCCATATCCCTAATTACTAAAGAAAACAAACGAAAGGGTCTGTCGTGCCGTCCGCGTCCAGATGTCACGTTATGTCGTGTCGGAGTCGTCCCGTGTCCGTCACGGCACACCTGCAGTTGGCAGAGGATCGCGCGGCGGTCGCGTCGCTTAAAAAACAATGTGTGACACACAACCGGGACCTTGTTCCAATGGGAATTTGGGAAAATTATGTAGTCTAAGTGTTAATCCAGGTTATCAGTTATCTCCATACCAAATTTTATGAAAATTAGTACAGAGTAACAAACATCCTACTTACAAACTTTCGCGTTTATTATATTAGTAAGGAATATGGATAGGGTAAATGTATATATAACATGCAGGTGAATTTCAATTAATAATTTTTAGAGTATAGAATTAAACAAATTTCTTCAAATAAAACTTACAAAGTTCTAGAAGACAAAAAAGATACATAGTACTTCCTCCTTTTTTGAAGTCGGTTAAAAAAAGAACAAAATAAAAAATCCTAGGCTTTATCGTCATCAAATAGCGCGTATCTATCATTACACTCGCGATATTTTAAAAAAACTTAATTTTTAAAACAAAATCTAGATGGCAGCACATGCTTAACAAAAATCAATTATATCTCGGTTCCCGGTGATGATACGAAAAAATGACCCTCTTTACTTTTTGATCACCTAAACATCCTCTATCGATCTGACTAGGTTTCAAACTGCGACATCACATTCGAGAAAAAATATCCAAGATGGCGGCCACAGGCCGGCTCCCATATTAAAATCTTCGAACCCCTTTCTTTTCATTACTCATACTCGGAAAGTAGGTCTGAAGTTGTCTACGGCGCGGCTTGAAAGTACTACTTTTTAAGCCTAGGGAGAATAGCTTTCAACTGACAGCTGTCAAATTAAGTATTAAAAAAACATGTTCCAACTTCCTATACAGCCAATGTATTACAGCGCGATGTAAAATTGAAATAACAAAAGTTAAATATTCATTAAAGAATACTTTTTATTACCCGACTGCCAAGGAAGGGTTATGTTTTTCGCGCGTATCTTGTATGTATGTATGTTTGTAAATTTCTTTATTACCTCGTATCTTCCAAACGGCTGAATGGATTTCGACAATTAAGGTATCGTTTGATTCGTCTCAAACACCCGAATGTTCTTAGGTAGGTGATTAAAAAAAAAACAATATGGCGGAGTTTTGGCACCAAATTGTAAGTTCTTAATTTATTTTTTCTCGCCAATATCATCAAATGGGGTGTCATAGGATAGCTTTTTAAATGATAGAAGGGGTTTACAAATAACGTTTTTCAATTAAGCACTCCGTTTGCGAAACATTAATTTTTAAAGTGAAAATTTTTGTCAAACTCGAGTCCCCCTCTCTACCAGCCCAACTGTTGTTTCTAAAAATGTGGAAAAATTCACGATGGTAGAATATACGACGAAATTAAAAGTAAAACTATCACAGATAAGATGACCCTTCAAGTTAACGAATAATGGTCGACCAAGTGCCAAACATTGTTGGGATTAATAAGAATAATATATTTATTAATATTAGATCCTTGGTACTACAGAGCTGAAATTTGGCATGGTTATACATATCAATTGCGCCGACAGATCTAACATAAAATGTTGGGAAAAATTGTTTTTCGGGTGTCTCCCATACACATGAAAGGGCGACGGACTTTTTTTTTCTCGCCAATAAACTACGCCGTCAGAACTGTAGGGTAAAATCTTTAAAAAAAAAATTTCGGGTGTCTCCCATAGACGTGAAAGGGCTATGATTTTTTTTCTCGCCAATATCATCAAATAGGGTGTCATAGGACAGCTTTTTGATTGTGCCAACAGATTGAAAAATAAGATTTTGTAAAAAAAAAGTTTTCGGATGTTTCCCATACACGTGAAAGGGCAATGGATTTTTTTTTCTCGCCGATATTATCGAGTAGATATCATAGGATAGCTTTTTAAACGTTTCACGCTAACAGTGAGGCGAGCCAAAAGCGAAGCTGTAACATATTGACATGTCAGAAGTCGTTTAATAGGTTTTTGGGGGTGCTAATTACGAAAATGACATCAAAATTATACACAATCACCACGCGACCTGCTTTAGCAGAAGCTCGATATTATTATATTATTCCTAACAATAATATTATAACAAAAAAAAAAAAATTCGCGCTCGCTTCGCTCGCGCACTCAATACTTTCATTCTGTTATAATTAGGCCAAACTGCAGTTATTTCTGAAACTACAAAATTTTTAATACATTTTTTGATACTATAGTATTTGGTGATTTTAACATCGACTATGACAATATGCTCTTAGAATTAAGAAGCCAGCTGCATATTTGAACCATGCTGCCACGGAACCCTACAATGCGCGTGGCCCGACACGCTCTTGGTCGGTTTTTTAAAGATAATAGGGGCTTACTAATAACGTTTTCGATTCAGCACTCCTTTTTCAAAACATTATTTTTTAAAGTGAAAATTTTTGTCAAACACAAGTGTGTCCCCCCCCCTCTACCAGCTAAACTGTTGTTGTTAAAATGTGGATAAATTCACGGTGATATAATATGCGACGAAATTAAAAGGAAAACTATCACAGATAAATTGGCCCTTCAAGTTAACGAGATTGGATATTAAGATTATTATGTATTTACTAATAGTAGATCCTTGGTACTACAGAACTGATATTTGGCATGCTCAATGCTCATCCCACAGATGCGTAAAATAAAAACTTGGAAAAAGTTTTTTTTTCGGGCGTCTCCCATACACGTGAAAGGGTTATGTATTTTTTTACTCGCCAATACAAGGTTCCACGTTAAAAGTAAGGCGGGGCGAAAGCCAAGCTTTAATATATTGACATAGGTGTCGTTTTTGGGTGCTTATTACGAAAACACAAACAAAAGTATTTTTATTTAAAAAAATGCCTACTTTACATTACGACAAGAACAATCCAACAATTACAACAGAAAACTCGCGCAGCACGCCACTCGACTGACGACGGTACAATTTCACCTTGATCGCGTGAGGGCCCTGCGCAAAGGCTTGGTCGCCCTTTGCCTTTGTCAATGTTAACATTTTGACATAGGACCGCGGCGCATGCGCGCAGAAATATCGTGCTCGAGCTTCAGTTGACGTCGCTGGAACTAAGTAATGTGAAGCTCTAAAAAAAACCTCCTAAAAAAAATGCGCGCTCGCTTCGCTCGCTATTCAAATGTTTCTTAATAGGTATTTGGAGATTTTGACGACGACTATAACCATAACGATAGTATAACACTTTTAAATTAATACGTAATGTTAACGATTTTTATACAAACGTTTGTATCCACGCGAGGTAGTTCTTAAACTATACGAGGTGGTTCATGTAAGGCTCGTTTTTATTAGACGTTATTAGCGGCTTACTGTGAACGCAATATGCTCATATTTGAACCATGCTGCTACGGAACCCTATAATGCGCATAGCCCGACACGGTCTTGGCCGGTTTTTGTTTTGTTTGATACACTATCACTATCAATAATTCTACATCTTGTCCGATTTACATAGGTCATAAAAGTAGGTACACGTTTTCGTTCAGAAAAGTAAGCCGGAACACTAAAAAGTCTAAAATAAAATAAATTATTTAAAAAACAAAAAACCCGACTGCAAAAACATCAACAGATAAGTAACGCACTAAAAAGAACGAAACAAGATTGAGAAAACAAACTACTAAAACTAAAACCCAATAAACTCTACTATGGTTTAACAGATTGAATTATGAGTTGAAAGCCTAAGTTACCTAAATAATTTACATTATGTTTGGTAGCAGGCGGGACCCATTCGCTAATTATAAACCGAAAGAAAAATAATGGGTCCCGCCTGGTGCCAAACATAATGTAAATTATTTAGGTAACTTAGGCTTTCAACTCATAATTCAATCTGTTAAACCATAGTAGAGTTTATTGGGTTTTAGTTTTAGTAGTTTGTTTTCTCAATCTTGTTTCGTTCTTTTTAGTGCGTTACTTATCTGTTGATGTTTTTGCAGTCGGGTTTTTTGTTTTTTAAATAATTTATTTTATTTAAAGACTTTATAATAATTTACTTTTAGTTACGTATATTTCTTTAAAAAAATATAGATTTTAGCAAAATATTTACCATTTTTTCAATGATGAAAATGAAAAATAATTGCTGAATAGCTGGCCAGCCACAGAAAAAAAAACATAATAGGCGGGAAAGTGGCATTCCAATCTTCATTTGTTTTTTCGAGTTGTAGAGTTTTGTAACTTTCGCATAGCAGCAATGAGTTCAGCTTATTCATGTTTTTATTTTTACTTTCTTTGTATTCGTGATGAAAAGCACAGTTTACCTCGGGTGAAAGACTTATTTAGTCCCTCGAACTATTAGCTACGCTCGGTCGCCAAACCCCGTTTCGAAACTTAAATAAGTTGTTTTCAACCCTAAAGTAACAATGTACTATTGAAGCCCAAGCTGATCCTTAGTACAAAATACCCGGTATAGTTTTTATCCAGACAACTATTTTATGATTTATGGGAATGATCCTATAAAGATTTTTAAAGATTAACTGGTTTGAAAAGATTAGAGGGCACTTTAAGCCAGGGTTTCCCAACCAGTGAGGCGCGCCCCCCTTGGGGGGTGTCGAGCGGTTCCAAGGGGGGCGCAGAGGTCCCTAATTTCTGCCTATTAAAAAAAATTACTATACCCAATTGGTTAATTTTTGTTGTATCCGTTCTCCACGCTACGAGTCATAAAATAATAGAGAAGAAACGGTTCAGGTTAACTGCATATCCTCGTAAAAACAAAAGGTACATTTATTAACATTCTATTGTCATATGAATAATTTGTATCACTTTATCATTGTTTGTTGAATTTTCTTATATAAACTCCCAATTTCAGCCCCTAGAGGGGGCGTAGGATTTTAGCTCAACGTTGGGTGAGGCGCATAGGTTAAAACGTTGAGAACCCCTGCTTTAAGCTGTTGGTCCCGGCTGTTGTCGATTGACCAAAATCCGTAAAACCAGGTCAGAGGCCATTGTGCGGTTTGGAAACTCTGATATCAGGATAAGCCAAGTTTGCCACACACTTGACTGTACCTACACGACAAGAAGAAGATAAGAGATAATTGACAAAAAAAAAACAATCAGTTTGACGCGTCGTGACAACCATCTCAAGTCTTTTGTAAATGAAGAGACTTTTAATTAGTTAGATAGGGCGTGATTATCTCTGTTAAACTAAATATATTTTAGAAACCTGTATGAAATTCTCAAAACATCGCATCTAAAGCTTATTTCTGGTCGGTCGCTTTGATCGAGCGGCAGTGGCGCTGTCTATTGATTGACGAGGTCGATTCCCAATCAGGGAAAATATTCGTACAAAAAATAGACGTTTGTTTTCGGATCATGGGTGTTTGTATCTGTCTTTATGTATGTTCCCAGGGACCCATGACTCAAGGGAAAACCTTAGTGTGGGCCTTGGTGTCTAGCGGATTTTTTATGTTGCACAGAAATAAAGAAAGAAGAAAGAAAATAAATTTATTTCACTACACTGTTTACAAGTAGATAGGTAGGTTCTTATAACTAAAGGTGACGTTGGGTACAGCGTAGTGTCATAGGGTGCAGCTCAGCATAGTGCCTGTACTAAATAAATAAATAGCACAGACGCTGGTATTCTGCTGCTCCCTGGGTCGTTCCAGATCTAAATAGTGCGACACAGAAATAAAAATTAAAACTAAAAAATAAAACACTGACTTAATAATAATACTTGCAGTACCGACAAGGGTGTAATTCTAATAGTCTCAATAATAATAATAAGGGAAAACTTGTCCAGTTTCCTGGTCTGATTATCGTCCTTAATTTTCGTTCACTTATTTAAAGTCACCAGATAATACACGAGTTTCCATTTAAGAATTAAAACGGTGTCGACTTGAGTATAAGTGTATCAGACAAGATGAGTGTCTCAAAACTCGTCGAGAGCCGCAGGAGTTTCCTCTGATAAACTTTTTGGTTAATTGATGTCGCCGAGTTTTCGCTCCGGGTTAAATTCTGAATGTTAATGTTCTCGCGCAAATTACTGGGTTTTGACTGTCTTGGTTGGCCTCGCTTGGTTTTTTTTGTAGTTAATTAGTTTCTTTTTGTCAAAGTCGGCGACCAAAGTCAGTTCCGGTAATTAAAGCCCCATCAAGTACTGTCGGTGGTCTAACAGGATATTATTAGAATTTGAGAAATATATATATGTATAACACAAGTTTCCGCCCGGCGCACTTCGTTCCCGTGGGATTTTGGGAAAACAATAGCCTATGTGTTAATCCAGGGTGTCAGCTACCTCTTTACCAAATTTTGTCAAAATTTATATTTTTAGTTATATTTATATGTAGTTCATAGTATGTATTTACATTTAAATCGTTATTGTGCATGTTTGTCTTTAATTCTTTTACGCCTCTCACTGTTTCAGGTCTACTGGATGAAATTTCTTAAAGAAATAAGCTGTGCCTTTTGTGTTCGTTTTTCTATTTGTCTGTATAAATGTTTGAAATTTGTCCTGCGTACAATAAACTGTTAAATAAATAAATAAAGAAAATTTATCCAGCACTTTGAGCGTGAACGTTCTGATGATGATAAGACAAAGATAAAATATTTATTTAGGGCGCCCTCTAGAAGACAATTAGTCATGAACTAAAAAAAAATGTTTTTGATGGTGCTTGTTGGGTATCAAATAATTAGAAGTCTGCTAAAAAAGGGTACAATCGGTGAAAAATGTGGTCTACCACACTAAGGTTGAAATTCATTTTCGTGACATAAAAGAGCAACCTCAGAGTTTCTTGCCTGTTCTTCTCTAAGGAAGACTGCACCTTTGCGAATAGGCGTAGAGTCAGTAGGGTCAAAAGAACGAATACGTATGTATGTATTTAAATCGTTTAATGTATGTTTGTATGTATTTCATTCTAATCTTGACTTGGTTTAAGTGGCATCATCCTGAATGTCCTATAAAATAAAGATTTTTTCTATTATATTCTATTCTTTTCTATTCAAGATTGATTTTACCTTGCAATAATGAGCTGACGGTTTTGAATCCATATGTCATCTCATTATAACTGCATCAGAATACGTCATAATTCTATCTCTTTCTTTGTTACATTGTGAACCTTAAGATTGCGATAATTTGGTTACACGGGAAGTTCTGTGAAAACTGATAAACCACTTTCTTAGATGCTCTTGCTTTCATATTTCCTTTATTTATGAAATGGTAACACACCCATGACAAAGCCTCGTATAAAGAGTATCATTAATTTGTCGGCATGCGAGTGTGTCTGTCACCTGACGCCCGGACAGTGGCCGGGCAGTGTCCGGATTGTGTCCACTAATCACACTCGTTTAGAGACTGCCGTAATCTCTACAGGGTAGGCGACGAGGAAATAATATGTCCGAGTGACGGTAAAGGGTGGTTAAGAGGGAATTTGTCGGTGTTCTGCTAGTTCTAGGTTTTTTCTTATTTGATTTTTCTTGTTTAGGGTAACAACATCAAAAGAATAACAATTCGCCCTTGTGCTAGATTGTGGTCGAAAGCAAACCCATTATAAAAAATAAAATAAAAGTTCGGCGGATGTTTTTGGCTGACATAATTATTATTATAGTAGGTAATATACTTTTCAACACATTTGCTTATAAAGTGGGACTTATGTCATTGTTTTAAGGTTCATAATGATATGCATTACCCAGTCCGTGAGTAATAAAAATAAAGCACAAGTACGTAATGTTTTTTTTTCTAAATTTCAGCAAAGAGATCAGATTTTATTTTATATTTAAAATTAAGTGTAAATATTAAACTATTTGTAAATAAAAATATGATTCCACTAAATCATTTAAATTTTATCATTTATTTATGCTAAAACGTGAAAATATATATTTAAGTATTTTTTTTATTATTTGGCTGTATGGCATAATTGTTAATGTGAATGTCATTTTGCGAGCGAAAAAAGAAAAAAATAATCGCGCCTCTTTTCAGATGTTTTCGCTTGGTTTTCACAAACGGCATTTGTATTCATCAGATTGTTATTATATTGTCAGAAATACAACACAAAAAATGTCTTCTGCAAGTGCAGAACAGGAAACCTAGGTGGGTACACCGCGAGAAATACTTTCCGAGGCGCAACATGCAAGTGATAGCTTGTTGGCCTTGTTGCCGTCAGTATCAAAGGAAAGTTTTTTGTTTCTTTCTTTCCTCGCAAATGTGTTGAATAACACGCGTGCGCATTGGATATTACATTCTCGGCTCCATTGAGCCGAAAAAGTCTAAAGTCGCCTCTAATGTAATATCCAACTTAGCACACTTGTAGCATAATGTACTATTTTACTTTACATATATATGTTGTAATCTTAAATTAATTGATAAATCTTTAGGGGATTTTTCAGATGAAACGGAACAACTTTTCCAAAGGAACCTAAATAAAATTCTCGAAAAAAGTTTTTGTGTTAGGTACCTAGTAGTATGCCTGTGTTGTGGTCAAATCCTAGAATTGGTCACTTAATATTGTGTGAAACGATTTCATGAAATATAAAAGTATCATGATCTGGCCAAGTAAATAAATGCGTTTGAAAATTAACAGCTAAACACACGACTATTTCATTGATTTGATAGCGTTATCAGTCCATACACGTCCTCACCGAGGAGTTCATAGCCCAGTGGTGCTCGCTGATCTCAACCGATCAGTGAGGTAAAGAAACATACACAGAGACAGGGAACCTGATGGGTGACCAAAGTGGCAATTTATCACAAGCGTTTCCGTGCTTCCGTGCTGTTTTCGATTGACTACAGTTGTTAAAACCAAGTCAGAGGCCATTGTGTGGTTTGAAAACTCTGACACCAGGGTTAAGTACACCACATATTTGACTGTACCTACACGATAAGAAGAAGAAGACCAAGGAGTTCAATTCTAAGATCAGGCTTTGCGACATAAGTGTTTAAATAATTGTGTGAACGTCTGTGTGGAAGTGTGGTGGTTTAGTAGAGTACTCGCCTGACTGCTTGACAATAACATCACTCTGAGAAAAGCCATGAGTAAAGCAACCTGTACATTAGATATCTATTTTTAATTTTTTTAGAGTTTTCGTAGCATTTTCCAGAGATGTGTAGCAAAAACGAAATATGTTATGTGTCTTGAGTTGTGTGTCCTTGTGCGCGAATAAAGTATATTGTATTGTATTACTGATATTTTAATCTTTAATATTATCATGTAAATAAATAAAGTTTTAAAGGTCGATAAATACATACTAATATTATAAATGCGAAAGTAACTCTGTCTGTCTGTCCGTCTTTCACGCCTAAACTACTGAACATATTTTGATGAAATTTGGTAAAGACATAGATTAGAGCTTAGGAAAGGACATAGGCTATATTTTGGGCACTATATAACCTGTAGTCCACGCGAGCGGAGACGCGGGAGGAAAGCTAGTAAAAAATATATAAGCTTTTTCACACAACACGTTCCATCAGTTTTTAATTAAAAAATACAAAAACATTAATATATGGAAAGTCAAATTTTTTTTTATAATTTCATAAAAGTTTTTATAGGAAAGTTGTTAAATTTCATGGACAGAATCACAGTTTTTTTCGCGGCTATTATAATAATTAATGGCGTCTCAATGGACAAATTTTATATGTTCAGGTGGCGAAATTGAGAACTATCGAAAATTCATACATTTCATGAAAACTGCTATGACTAGAGGCACCACAATTGAATGTTCAGTTGTACGGTAGTTTTCAACTTAACTTTCGGTTGGCGGTGACGCTGCTGGTCATGCAGGACGGCTGTCATTAAGTGTATGAAATTGTGGTAGTTCTCAATTTCGCCACCTGAACGAATAAGATGGTGGCGCATTGTCATCGGGCCATTGCGCGGTTTGAAAACTCTGATACGGAGTTAGCCAAGTTCGCCACATACTTGACTATACACTACTTACACGATAAGAAGAAGACTGTTCAGAGTGTACTGCTCTTAAAAATACAAGTGAAAAGGGTCCTCAACACCCTGGCAGAGGTCCAAGGATTGTCCATCCACAAATAGGGAGATATGGCTCTATCAGTTGATAGTGCTTCCCTCCCCCTCTCCATCGATGAACTAGACTTATTCTGTGAGTGCTTTCGAAATTTAGTTACAGTATGACACTGTTTAATGGTGACTTTAGGTTAGTTAGCAAAAATTATGTGAATCAGCCCTCTAAAGTGAACAACTGATGGTATAAATTACCTGACAGTATAACTATGGTTATATCATTACCTGACGGTTACCTAATAGCATTGATACTTAATTTGTAGTTGGAGAAGGTTTTTTTGATTCTTTGGTGCATGCAGGTTGGTTACATACACGGTGATAAAAAATCTCCTAGCTATATAAAAATCCTGAACCAGTATCACTCAAAGAACACATTTATGAATTTTTTTTTTTCAATGGGAATAGTTCATTTTTGCCTAAACGTAGACATTACTCCTACATTAGGTACGCGAGGGGTTCGGGGTAGCGCTCGAGGGATGCACCCGAGTGGTGTCTACGTTTAGGAAAAAAAAATCCCATCGAAAAAAGAAAAAAAAATGAAAGTGATACTGGTTCAGGATTTTGAATATAGCTAGGAGATTTTGTTTCACCCTGTATTCGAATATTAATTGAATATAGGTTGAATAATAGGTTTGAAATATTGTAAACTCCATCTAGATCCTGTATTCATGCAAATAAATTATTCTCAACCCTTTTTTTGGTGCTTTACCTCAATACATTTTTTGTCTGTAAATCTTCCTTAATAAAAATAAAAGAATCAAATTTTCTTAAAAAAAATTTTTTCCCTTGGGAACATAAGTCGAAATGTATATGGAGCAACATTAATAGTGAAACCTTAAGGGGTGAAACTTCACAAAAAAAATTATATTTTCAGCTGATAGCACAAGTTGTATTAATTTTGACCCATGTTCTTTAGGAAAAGTTCATGTAAAGAATTTATTATTCCTCTAAGTTTTGCTAATTAATTTAATGTCTAGTTAATATTTTAAAAAATGCTTTGCTCTATCATATTCACGAGTAAAATTAAAAATTTTAAATTGAAAAGCGAAAAGTTTTCCAATCAACTTCAAAGAAAAAACATCAAAGACGAGAGTGCAATGCTACCAGACAGAACCGCATTAGTTCGTGATATAAAAACTCTTTTATACACCTTTTCAATGGCAAATATTAATTTCCATTTACCACCTACACAGCTGTTATGCAGAGTGTAGCGAAAAGGTACAGAAACTTGAGGAGCCGTCAACAAAAACACTTTTAGTAGGTATAAGACTAACACTGATTGTTTTTTTAACCGACTTCAAAAAAGGAGGAGGTTCTATGTTCCCCGATTCCTCCGTCAATTATAGACCGATTTTCATAATTCTTTTTTTTTCGAAAGAGTATACTCCAGAGGTTGTTCCATATAAATTTTATCGAAATTGCTTTTAAAAAAATCAACAATAACAAAAAATACCACAAACCAGAACATCATCTAAATAAATGAGTGACATTTTCATTTGTGGTTATCTGCTAATAGTCTGCAAAAAATACTAGTTAAGTATCTACATTGTGATTGTTGTTGGGATTGAAGTCGGTGACTCATACGTTTTTAACGTGGAAAATTATTGTTTGTTTTGTTGACTCTTAGTGACACTAAATACCATCAAATCATTAGTACCTAAATAAAAGATTGACATATTATGTAGTAGCTGTGTTCTTCGTTGGTTTCGATCTCCATTTTGCAATTGTGTATAGATAGGTATATATAAGCAGTGATAGCCCAGAAGGTAATGAGCCAGACTTGTGATCGGAAGGTCGCGGGTTCAAATCCTGGTGCGGGCATGTACCACTAAATTCGTCTTTTCGGATTTATGTACGGATTTCAAATTATCACTTGCTTAACGATGAAGGAAAACATCGTGATGAAACCCGCCTGTCCAAGAAAAATCATTTTCGAAAGACGAGCGGTCCATCAACCCGCATTGGGCCAGCGTGGTGGACTATGGCCTAAAAACCCCTTCGTGTTTCGAAGGGAGGCCCGTGCCCCTCGGTGGGGACGTATATGGGCTGATGACAGAGATAAGTATATTGGTATTTTAACGCTAATTTTTTTTTAAATTTGTTATTGTCTTAGCGACATATATATATTTTTAAAATACTTTATTTCAAATAAAGATTACAATGTTTCACTTAAAACTAAAGTCGCCAAACTACAAGAGTAGTTTGTAGGCGTAGCGCTCTTCCTATGTAGTAATCTTTAAACTTAATTAACTAATAAACTTAACTTTAAATGTATTATTTATTACAGGATATAGTATCTACATTGTCTCAATTATTTAAAAAAACACAAACAATGTTACTGACATAGTTAAGTGGTTCATACTATAAGCTGTTGATTACCTGAATAAAAGAAAAACAAAATAAATAAAATAAACCAGCTGAAACTCACTGTTTAGCTAAATTTTTGTCTCACACACATACACACACACTCACACATACAGACACACACACATACACACACGATATATATATATATATATATGTTAATACAGAAGCTTGTTGGTCATGTATAAAAATTGTCTCTGCACTAGTTCTCTCTTATTTCTAGTTGCAAATATGTATTGCTTAGATAGGGAAACTTTTGTTTAGTTTATATCAAAGCTATGAAAATGAAATGTATATTGTGTTGGTTAATAAAATAAAACACTAACCATAGTGGCAATTCCAAAAGTCGGTCCCGGTTGTTATCGACTCAGAATACAGGTTATCGATTGATGTAGACGTTAAAAATAAGTCAGAATTCATTAGGTGGTTTGAAACCATTAACACTATAGTTAGTAAAGTTTCTAAGTAAGTACTTGATTGTAGCTTTACAGTAAGTAAGTAAATTGGAAGTTGAAAAAAAAAACAGCTGTTACCTACAAGGAAAATTCAATATTATCCGGCTAAAATGTATGCAAATATATAATTATACCATCAGTTCTACCGGGTGACATTCAAATAGGGATGCTCACAAAACTGAACTACTTTCTCCGAAGAACATAGGTCATATTTACATGTGCGATCAGCTAATAGCCTTTGTTAGAAAAGGTTTTTTTTTTATAGAATTGCTTAAACGTTCTTTGAAGAAAGTTTATTTTCATGGATAAAATAGCCTTTTAAAGTTTCGTGAACTAGTTCAAAACCAGCCTATACTATCTATGTTCCTATGCGGCTTTTTATAACAACCTGTATATCAGTTATGTTACAGCTATTAGGTCGGTAATAGCGCTCTGATACAAGGGTACAATCCGCTTACTGGTTACTGCACCCTAATAGGGTTGGCAGGCATAAGCATAAGCTCAACACCCCGAGAGAATCCTTCACTCAACAAACACCTCTTAGAGATTACTTGGGTGGAATTGGCATATTCGCCATACTTCATAATAAAAAAGACAACTTATGTATGAGTGGTCTTTTTGGTTAAAGAACACCGTAAGGTTGCGAGTTTAAGGCTGACATTCCTAGACGAAAACTAAGCCCAGACCCGACTCTGAAATGTTAAATTTGCCTTCTTTAGTAGGCAAATGACATTTAACTTGACATTTCAGAGTCAGGTCTTGGCTTAGTTTTCGTCTATGAATGTCAGCCTAAATCCTGGTTCGGGCATGTACCACTAAATTCGTCTTTTCTGATTTATATACGGATTTCTAATTATAACTACTACGGCACGCTATGATGACCGTTTTGACGTATTTCCACTCATGAAGTTTCTTATTAATTACAATACATTTAAAGGAGCAAATTGCTGTTCTTTAGGTATATTGTCAATAAAGAATAGCAATTTGCTCCTTCAAATGTATTGTAATTAATACGAAACTTCATGAGTAGACAACGGCCATCATAGCGTGCCGCTGGTATAATTATCATTTGCTCAGCGGTGCAGGAAAACATCGTGATGAAACACGCACGTCTGAGAAAATTAAGTTTTCAATATCTCTAAAATTAAAATGTTGTATAACTCCGATATTCATCGCTTATAAGTCTTATAACTCATAAACGGTCGAACCAATTTTGATCAGATATAGCGAAGAACGATATAAGTATCTAACTGATGTAGTTTTCAAACATCGATCGCATCGAAATCGGTCCATTCGTTCAGGAGTTACAATGCCACAGACAAACACACAGACGTGGATACAAAGATACACACGTTAAACTTATAACCCATTTTTTTTGTCAAAGTTTAAAAAAAAGCGCGCGGTTGGTGGACCATATTGGGCCAGCGTGGTGGACTATGGCTGAAACCCACTTCACTGTTTCAAAGGTAGGTCCATGCTCTCTTGCATGGATCCTGTCTGTATGCAAGATCTGCGCCGTTGTGCTTCCACGCTGTAGCATACTATCGTAACATGCGCTGGAGTCTCTTCCCTCTCCATGCAACCGCGGCATAGCGGACTGTCTATGATGTTCATATAAAACTTGTCCTTATTTAGTAGACTGTGATAGTTCCTATTATACTTTCAATGCGCTTCCTATGAAAAATAAATTTGATCTCCCATACAAACTTCATCAGCATATAGTGCATTTTGTATGGGAGATATTTCTTTTTCGTATTTTGACTTATGTTCCTTGGGGAAAGTTGTTCAGTTTCATGGACTCATTTAGCACCAGAGAGGTTGAAAGAGATTTACCTAAAGCCCTGTATATATTTTTTTTTAAGTTATAAAATGGGTTAACACTTGACCTCAATCTTAATGAAGGTCATAGATGAGGTCGACGATGGAGCGAGTTAAGCCAGAAAATGCCTATTAAAGCCACCTCAGATCCAGAACCATCAGAAAGATGTTTACAATATCAAGTTTTACAAGTTTATCCAGATCTCTGGCAACCCTAGCCTCTGCGAAGGTTTCCAGTCTCCACAAAAAAAGCTATGTCGGACGATCGACTCTGATTTAATTTGCTAATGACATTTTCTCCAGACTTTAGAATAAAATAAAAAAAAAGCAGAAAGGAATTTTCTCTTTAGAACCTTCTTTTAACATTTTTTTCCTTCGTTAAAAAGTATCGTATTTTACTTGAAAATTTTATTTTAATTTTATTAATCGATAACGCAACGACTTACAACTTTCTGATACTTTTCTAAATAAGAGTTAACTCATACTCAAAGACCCACATCAAGGTTGTCGTCGTCGGATGCCTTGGGATTTACAGGGTGTAACAGAAAGGTGTAGTTATATTTCAGGATGGTGACCAGCCAATAAAACTGAACAACTTTCCCCAAGGAACCTATTTAAAATCTCAAAAAAAAATTCGCCTCTCCATGGAACTAGTGCGATCAGCTGATAGGTTTAGAATAAAAGGCCGATTTTTTTTTAAATTTCCATTAGGTTCTTTGGGGAAAGTTGTTCAGTTTTATTGGCTGGTCACCATCCTGAAATATGACTACACCTTTCTGTTACACCCTGTATACGCAGATAGACATCAAGCATCTCAAACCCAAATACAAACATCTGCTTTTTAAGAAAACATTTGCCCCGACAGGTAATCGAACCCAGAACCGTCTATTGAGAGGCAGCGCTCTAGCCATATTGGACTAATCCGTTCGTCTAATAATTGTACTGTTCATAATAAACCAGTGCAAGAGCAACGTCGCTCCATTGGGAGTTTTTGAAAATTATTTAGGCGCGTATTCTTAAAGGCGTCTCAGTCGTGAATTGAGCTTCAGTTCCACTGAGTGACATCTGCTGGGTAACATTTAGGTGACATTTTATAATGTCACTCAGCAGATGTCAGATCTGATCTGTGTTTACCTTTGAGTATGTAGTATTTGTGTTTACATGAGTCATGAGTCAGAGTTTGAGCTGACAGCTGACATAATTCAACTTGAAATGCTTTCTTGAATAAGATCAATGCTTAACATTTGATTTGAACTCAAATCTAGTCTTGAATGTTATGAGTTCAAATTGACACTTGAGACGCCATCAAGAATACGGGCCTTAGACTATGTATTATTCTGATGTTTAAGTTTATATTATTACAAAGTTTCAACAAAATCCATCCAGTAGTTTTTGCGTGAAGGATTAACAAACATTCCACTTCGCACAATCTTTTAATCCTTATTATTTATATTACAAACGCAAAAGTTGCATATGTTTGAATGTATGGATATGTTACTCTTTCACGCTCAAACGGCTGGATCAATTTTGATAAAATTTGTTATGGAGGTAGCTGACATCCTGGATTAGCACTTAGGCTACATAATTTTCCCAATTCCCCACGGGATCGAAGTCCCGGGAGGAAAGCTAGTTTTAAATATACTTCCTACTATGATAACTCCTACAGTATGCCCGGAAAAAAAAGCAGCTGGTACATTTCTGGTTGTTCTTTTGCAGCCAGTCCAGTGGAAGTAATCACAATGATTACACGGTTGGATGAGGCACGTGCAGGATTACAACTCTTCAATTACCTTCTGAACAAAATGGGTAGCTTTAACAAGAGGGCGCGATCACTTGTAAAAAAATTGGGTTCCTTTATCACGTGAACCTTACGCATGCTGTAGATTATTATATATATACTTAAAGTGAAAAAAAAACATGTAAAAAAACATTAAATATACAAAAAATTTACAAAAATGAACGCAATAGCTTTACTTTTAAAGTTAAAAAACAGACAAGTGCGAGTTAGACTCGTAAAGCTGAGTTCCGTAAAAAACAGTCGTCCTTTATAACAGGGCCACCATTTTGTACACTTTCCACGTTATTTCTCATAACTTGCAATTAAACATTTTTTGTGTTGGTTTATGTATGTACGTTTTTTTATTGCTCGAAAACTGTACAATATAATAAATTTAAAAAGTAATGTAACAGCAAAGGCGGACTTATCAATAAAAGAATCTCTTCCAGTCTATCTTAGAGCAAAGGAGAAAGGAGACACACGTCTTGTTTATTATATGTAAGATAATTATACTTGCTTATATTAGCTGTTTAGCTAAAATAATTTTTAATATTCTTTTTAAGTTTGATAATATTTGATTGGTTTCAGTCTTTGATCTTCTTATTGTGTAGGTATAATTAAGTATGTAGCAAACTTGACTAACCTTGGTGTCAGAGTTTTCAAACCACCAAATGGCTTCTGACTCGATTAATGTAAAATATTTTGGATAAAGACACGGCAACTATTCTATGAATACTACGGAACCCGCCTACGAACAAGTTCAACACGATCTTACCAAAATGTTCCACATGTACCTACCTAGTAAATTCGCTAGCCCCAGGGCTTGGCCCAGAAACTTTGCCTTTAATAACCCCTAAAGAAATAATTGAAGAAAATTCCTCAAAGGACATGTTTTGCTCGTCTTTATATAAAATTTTCTTAAGTCTCTCATGTGTCTATTTCTGAGTATTTAGGTTAATAGGGTCTTTTACTTGTTTGTTCTGTTTGGTTGATCGAGGGGCTTGAAAATTAACTTCGTTTTGAGCCATGTAGGACCCACATACATGAGGGCTGTTCTACTGATCAATGACGTCTCCAATGACGGTGGAATGACAATGGTCGCCATTTTATTCGTTCAAGTGGCGAAGTTCAGGAGACATATTTTTGAAACGGCTCTGTAAAGAGCCGTCTGATTCGCGACCACCCTCCTACAGAAGTCCGACGCCAAACAGCTTGCTGTGTTCCGTCGGTGCGTGTAGTGCCTTTATAGGCATTTTACCAGTGCGTTTATAGGCATTTTCTGGGTTAACTCGCTCCATCGTCGACCTCATCTTTGACCTTATGGTCAAGATTGAATCAAGAGTTAACCCATCTTATAAAAAAAAAAGAAACGATAGAATTCCAATTTGCATACGAATTGACAACATTCGCATGAGAATCTCATACAAATCTTGTCAATTCGTATGCGAATTGGAATTCTATTGTTTCAAAAGTCAGGCCCCAGTGCCATATACATAAAAATGTATTGATCCAAATTCCATACATTTGATGACGGCTGCTTTGACTGGCGGCGCCACTGCCAACTGAATATCAAGTTGCTAAGTGGTTTGAGGTTTCTATAGTTCTCAATTTCATCACCTGAATGGGTAAAATACCACCTTTGTCATTCAACCGCTGTTGAGACGCCATTCATTAGCAAGAATTATTGCTAATGAATTATTGTATATGTAGAAAAGACGCCCTGATTGTAAGGTTAGTATCGATTGTTGATTGGGCACGGAAAAAATCGACGGATAAGACGATTCTCCGAAAGGGAAACCACGCTCCCCTCCCGATAACATAGGAGTTTTTTCCCTAAAAATTATTTAGAAAGGACTATGTCAATAATTTTGCAGAAAACATAAAAGGAAAAAGTTATAGTATTTTAAAAATCCTTATCCGCGTGAGGGATTTTAATAAAACATTTTTTCGTAAAAAAATGGGACTGGCGCGAATGGGACTTGAACCCACGAAACCAGGATTAGACCTCCTGGTGCCTAACCAACTGAGCTATCGTGCCTTCAAGTCAAGTCAAATAGCGACATTTTTCTTTTCAATCTCATTCTTGAATCTAATCCTGGGGACGTAGGTTCAAGTCTCATTCGTGGCGATTATTTTTCTGTAACTAAAATTATTTTGAAATGTTCTGTGTCATTTGTCTCTCTTTTCTAGGAAATTTCGTCTTAACTTTTTTCCTTCAAGACTCTCTGCCGTGCCTTTAATTCACTGCCATTTGGGTCTGCCAGGTGTTCGTTTTGTTGTTATTTATGTGATATAAATATTGAATACCTAATACATAATATCTACGTTTGCTTCTAGATAGATCCCATCAATATGAATGAGAAAAAGCAATTGACTAAGCAGTAACTCGGCGCTTATATTCAAACGTATTCATAAACTCGTGGAGCTTCCATCGATAAATTCTACATTTTTAACAACTTTGAACTACATTCGAAAGAAGTGAAGCTTGCGTCTTAGATCGTCCAATAACTTTCTCGGAATTATGCGCATTAACTGTGATGCTCTTACTGGGGAAAACATCGTGAGGAAACTTAGACATTCGGGCGGCTGACATTTAGCATATAAAGATGATCCGATCCGGTCAAGTTTCCCTGGTGAGAAAGTCGCAGAGGTCAGATGGTACTTGGCAGTATACTATACTGTACTATAATGATTTGACCTAGCCAAATCCTGGATCTTTGACGAAGGATTATCCCAAAGTAATGAAAAGCCCGCTGCTCCTGCTGTTCGGTTTAGCACGCTCCTTTCGCCATCTCTGAGGTTGGCTAGAAGAAACCCCTCCGAGGTAAAAGTCCGCCTTTGTACATTACCTTTTTATTTGTGAATCTTTGTAAAAGTGTGTTTAGTACATACAATAAAAAAATGTTTATTACAATTATACATACATACAAAGCGTTAGGAAGAGGATGAATGGGGTCTACTGTCCAGCTGTTGTTGTCATTGCCTCTGTAATAGTGAAAAATGTATATAATACATGAATCCAACAAGCATATATGGTTCGAGTTATTAATGTAGAGGAAACTAAATACTTTTTATTTATTTCTTTTAGTACACATACAGTCATCATCTGATCTGACCTCTTCGACTTTTTCACCTAGGAATATTACAAAAATAACATTAAAAAATATATACGAGGAGTGATCAAAAAGTAGTGATAATGACCCACTTGTACAGTTCATAATTTACTCATTCATACCAATAATTAAAGATCATTTAATTACGAGGTTATATACAAAAAATTAAGTCTTAATTTTAAGAAATTCCGACGTAAAATATCATTATGGAGAAAAATTAAGTGCGAGCCGTTATTAAATACCTCAGTTTAAAAAGTTAACGACGCAAGAGATCCATCGTGATTTGGTGGAGACTTTAGGTGAGTCTGCTCCACCATATTCTACTGTGGCAAGATGGTCACCTCAATTCAAGACTGGAAGAACATCGACAGAAGATGAGCACCGCTCGGGCCGGCCATCGACGTCAGTTACGCAGGAAAAAATTTAAAAAGTCGAAAAGATTGTTCTAGACGATCGTCGTGTTACAGTGCGTTATTTAGTCCAGGAAACTGGCATTTCATATGGCAGTGTTCAATCAAAATTAAAAGATTATCTGAGTATGAGAAAAGCCTCGGCGCGTTGGGTACCCAGAATGTAACAGAAGATCGGAAGAAAACCAGACTCAATCTTTCAAGGCGCTGGTTGGACAGATTTCATGTGGATCCTAACAATTTTTTGGCTCGATTTGTCACTATGGATGAAACATGGGTTCACCATTTTGATCCAGAAACAAAACAACAATCTTTACAGTGGAAAAGACCGTCGTTACCAACTCCAAGGAAATTTCGAACCACAGCATCGGCAGGCTAAGTCATGCCCTCAATTTTTTGGGATCCCGAAGGAATATTATTAATTAATTATCTTGAGAAGGGACACACAATAACAGGCGTTTGCTTTGCATCTTCAATAGCTAAATTGAGATAAAAGACATGTCAAACTCAGAAAAGGCATTTTGTTTCATCAGGACAACGCGCCGGTTCACACTTCTGCTGTTGCACTGGATGCCATTCAACAAGCTGGGTTCGAATTAGTGGATCACCCACCTTATTTGCCGGACCTGGCCCTAATAGAATACTTGCGTGGTAATAGATATGCCGATGATAATGAAGTGATAGAGGCCGAGGAAGGGTTTTTGGAAGGCCAAGAGAAATCATTTTTTTAAAGGGTTAAAAATATTGGAGAAACGCTGGACTCGGTGTGTAGACAGAGATGGAGACTATGGTGAAAAACAAATTTTTGTTATTTAAAAAATATATTATTTTCTGTTTAATTATCACTACTTTTTGATCACTCCTCGTACGTATTAACAGACCTGGAGGACCTGGATTTAACAGAATAATATATAAATTACACAAAATCGATAAAATAAGTGTACTTATTTGGATCGTCGAAAGTGGCAATATGGTATCCGACCCAACGGGATATTAGCGAGAGTTTAATAATAATAATAATAAAAAATTGATTATCAGGCAAATAGGCCATTACAAAGTACAGGGTGTTATAATATACAGGGTGTTATTATACAAAGTGCAAATAAATCTACGATCAGCATAAATTACCTTATAACCTCGAAATAAATTGACCCACCTGACCCAGGGTTATCGCGTTAGTAGACAAATAATGACGTAACATGTTGTCCTTCAAAAACACATCAGTGCTTGATGTTAAGACGTAGCCCCGCGTCAGTCGCGGTGGCTTCCAATCAGACTCGCTCATGAATTATTTACGCAGCCTGTATGTCGTATATGGGGTGTACTGTGTTGGAACTAACCACAGGGTGATATATTTTATAAAATCTTTAAAAATATTAACAGCTATTGTACAAAAAATGAGACTTTTAAGAAAACTTCCATGCTGGATTGGGAGTAAAAGAAAAACATAGAATTTGTCAGCTACCTACTCTTTCCAGGCATACTGTAAAAGTCAGTGGGACGCGAGGTTTTTGTTTTATTGTGGGCGAAAGGCTGACAACTTATCAGCACTTACATCATAATTATTTCATCTAACAACCCTCTGAATTTATGTCAAACGTGGCATCAAGTGGTTTTAAAACCACTGATGCTCTGCTTACCCCGATAAGGATTTTAGGCGAGAGCGTATGTATGTATGTATGTACATTTTACAGCCATCTACATTTTTGCCTACATATTAACCTAGTGATCTAACACTGTGGGTGTTAGATCCTGCAAATTAATTTTAAATGCCGCCAAAAGTAAATAAAATGTCTCAACAACGATTATAAAGAGTTTTCTTAACCCCCCGGTTTCTTTCCGTCCCTTTTCAACTTAAAAAGAGCAACTCTTTCTATATCTCTTTTATGTCCCATCGCGACTGTATCTTATTGTGCGAAGTGCCTATTGTGGTGACCCGAGAAGGTGTGGTATTGTCGAGGGTTCGTGGCTCTGATTTTATCAAGACTTTCACAATTGCATCGTTTAAAAAGAAATCTTTTTTTTAAACCCGGGCAATATTATAGGAAGAAGTAATTGTCTCACTGCCAGGCATATGGAATATATCTCGCCTTTTTTAATTAAAACTATGTCTTTCTCAGAGCCGCATATGTAGTAGTGTTGCAATCAATAGTAGAAAGTATCGTTAGTCTATCGGTACTACCGTAACCTTTAAAAACAGTAAGAATTTCGATAGTATCGATACTATCTTACTGTTTTTAAAGGTCATCTATCGATAGCCAAACTAACGATGTAGTATGTAGTGGAGGAGCAAGTTTTTGTTTAAATAAAGCAAATTTAATTACACTACACACTTAATTTCACGCTAGACTAGGAGTGAAAAAAAAAATCTTAGAAAGCTGCCAACTCTTCCTGGGTACACTGTAAGAGTCAGTAAGTGGGAAATGTGGGCAAAAGGCTGACGACCTACCATCACTATACTTGTTTTACATCTAATAAACTAATAATAAAGCGTTTCCGTGCTTCGGGTGGCATGTTAAGCCGGTGGTCCCGGCTCTTGCCGATTGACTACAGTCAATAAAACGAATTCAGATACCATTTGGCGGTTTATACTAGTCTGACACTAGGATTAGTCAAGTTCACCACACACTTAGCAATAAATACACGATAAAAAGAAGATCTAATCAACTTTAGAATGAGTGTCAATATAGCGTGAAGTGGTTCCAGAACCACACTAAGTTCTGTCTATTCTGGAAGGGATTATAGGCGTGAGTGTGTAATAGATGATAGAGACTTAAACTCAAGCACGTTAACCCTTCGTCCATATTCGTAACCATATTTTAGTAAGCAGCTACGAAAGAAGAGTTGTCTTTCACTTCGCGGTAAGTTTGAACGTGTTTACTAAAGCAAAATCATTACATTGAATGAGCAATTTAGCTTTGGTAAACACGTATAAACTTAACGCGATCAAGGGGCAGCAGTTACCAATTTACCTATTATACGTTATACTTAATTAATACTTATATTGACATAATTTCCATTCTTTCTTACCTTTTTACCCATTAAATATTATAATATCATTCTTATACAACTTACCTACTTACTCTACATCACCTTACACGCTCTTCTATTTCAAATTTTCACCTTCATTGCCAGTCTTGCTAAAACTACATCTAGGTCCTGACGGAAGATCAGCGCTGTAGTCTTTGTCTGCAGCATAATGCTGAGTTAGCACTTCTTCACTCCTGTGACACTCAGTGTCGACTGATTGTTACTATTATTTTTTTTAAACTTTTTCTTATTGGTTTGTTTATTTGTTTTGATGTGTGTTATTGGAGTGAATAAAGCTGTTATCTATCTATCTATCTTACCAAAGGTTTTTTTACCGCTTTGGTAACTTTTTGTAACTGCTCTTTTGTGTACGAAGGTAATTGTGGTCTTATTGGTACAAAAAGTACGAGGACTGATGAAGAAAAAGCAGTAATAAAAATGGTCCAATTACATTATTATAATCATCTAAATGAAATCACTACTTTAGTAAAAGTAAGTAAAAAGTTATTTATGTCACAAAATATTTACAAATGAAAACTTAAAAACTAATTTAAAAAATAATAATAAGAAAGTGTGACAAAAGTAAAATGGCTCAGCTTGTGCAGTGAGAGACCGAGACCACGTCATTGCGCTGATTTTCAGCCATTTCCTATTCCCTTTAAGATGGTATGCGGGAAAAACTAGTATTGTGGGTTTAGGCTACTTAAATTTATATTATTAATAATTTTACAACAATCTTTAAAATAAAAAAGGCAAAGACAACATTTTGAAATTGAGATATCTATTAGGATCTAAATCACTACTATATCACATCTATACCACTCCTTCCCTAACTCCCTCCACACCGCCCCCCCCCCCCCCCCCCCTGCCTCCGCAGTCGTGTGGAAACGAGCGGCACGTTGTTTCCAAAATGTCTTTCTTTCACCCACTTCCAGAGGTTAACCTCTTTATTTGTGAGCCTCCGAGATGAGTGGAGTCGAGGGATTTCATTAGGCAGGGGATTTTGTTTAAAGAAAATTCCTCATGAATTATTGGGGAATTTTTCTCAAGAGGAGCCACGTGCAAAAGGTCTCCCTCGCATCCCTTCACTTCTACCGGTTCAATAAAAACCGGAAAAGTGCGAGTCGGACTCGCGCACGAAGGGATCCGTACCATTACATATAAAACCGGCCAAGTGCAAGTCGGACTCTACAAAAACCATTATCTCTATAAAAGCGGCAAAAAAATCACGTTTTTTGTATTGGAGCCCCTTAAATATTTATTTTATTCTAGTTTTTAGTATTTGTTGTCATAGAACCAATAGAAATAAATCATCTGTGAAAATTTCAACTGTCTAACTATCACGGTTCATGAGATACAGCCTCGGACACACTTTCTATAAAAATTTGCAAAAAAATCACTTTTTTTGTATGGGAGCCCCCTTAAATATTTATTTGATTTTGGTTTTTAGTATTGCTTGTTATAGGGCCAATAGAAATACATCATCTGCGAAAATTTCAACTGTCTATCACAGTTCATGAGATACAGCCTGGTGACAGACGGACGGACATGCGGACGGACGGATAGCGAAGGCTTAGTAATAGGATCCCCCCAACTCTAAAAATTGCGGCCAGCCTGAGTAATCCTAGTTATCCTCTTCTTAAATCTATTTCTTGATGTCTTGAACTTTTTCTTCCATCTATGCATGTACTCACTATTTTAATATAATCCCTGTGGGGACAGGCATCATCATGAAATTCTTTGTTTCTACATTTCTTTATTTCTTGAGATGTAACTTTAGAAAATCTTAACATTTTATTGTGAGGGTCCTCACTGAGTCATCAAAGCCCAGCCCAAACTGAAGCTGAAATTCACATAAGGGTTCCTTTTATAAATGAGGAGCAAGAAAGAATTTTACGAAATTCCTATGGGAAGGAAGTCCCGGGTATCCTCTAGTAAAACAATTAAAATGAATATTTTTCAATACGAGTAAGTACTGATACACACACTACTTACACTTATATAACACCCATATTCCACATCAACCCAACTACACACATCAACACTGTCTAGGGATATTGCATGATTTTAATACAAAAGAGGTCTGTTTGAGAAGCTATAAAAGCATACTCGAGACACATGGAGGGATATAATTTTCAGATAAGTAAGTGCTAAACTTGAATTTTCAGTGATCAATGAATTCCATTTTTCTTGAAATTTTTGAAAACGTGACGAAAAGGAAATAAAAATTGCGAAAATTCTACCATTTTCTTACAAAAAGTTTTCGTTTCCGTCACGTTTTAACAAATTTCAAAACAAAATTCATTGACTGGAATTGAAAATTCAAGTTTGACACTTGCTCATCTGAAAATTATATACCTCCATGTGTCTCAAGTCTCGAGTATGCTCTTATAGCTTCTCAAACACACCTCTTGATGAGTGTGTATAGCGACTTGACTCAATATTAGGTAAATATTCTGAAGTATTGTTTGATGAAACATAAGAGACATTCGATCGTAACAACTACCTTAACCTTTTTAGCGCCAAGAGTTTTCGTCAAAAACGTTCACCACACGCAGCGACATTAAAAAATAATTATTGATGTCGTGGCGTTCACCACACGCCACGACATTAATAATTAGAAAAAATACAGTTAAATTTTATTTGTTTGATATATCAGACTTTGTCGGCGAGGGCACGAAACTTAAACTTCTGTTATATGAGACTTTGGCGGTGAAAAGGTTAGCATGTAACTACATATAAGTATAAGCAGTAGCCTTTTATCAGCTTTTCATTCTAAAAGACAAAAAATCTCAAGTTAATCTACTAACTCCTACAGAATGCCTGGAAAGAGCTGGCAACTGCCACGATCCCCAATTTTAGTTTCCTTACAGTCCAGAATAAGAAGGGCTCTAAACTCTGATAGCTAGTGTAAATTATCTTCTATACATATAAAGGGTCCAGTAGTGTCGACTTCATCAAATCAGCAGATTTTAAAATCGTTTCCTCTGACAAAGTTTCACAAAGAAGTGTTCATTATTATTTTAAAATAAACATGCTGAAAACAGTCGGGCAGATATTTAATGAGGCAAACTGTATACAGCTGAGTTTGCACGATGCTAAGCTGGATAGTGGACAGTGGACAGTAGACAGCCTTACATTGAGAGGCGACTTTACAATGTCTATGGTCCATATCAAAGAACGCGACTCAGACTCTGATCTTTACTTAAGTAGCAGTCGTCTTTGTAATTTTGATAGTGAGAGAAAAGGACAACCAATCCGTAAGTATAGGTGACTTTAGTCTCCTTCTGTAATACTATGACGTTTGAAACACGGTCGAGATCTATTGTATATCGGATAGGTTTTGTGAACGCAACGCTTTACAAATTCTGCTTTACTTCAGATATCATTACGTACACAAAAGATTGTAATTTTACCTATACAGAATTTTATCTAGGCATCTGCTATCTTACTTAAAAATGAGTTTACTTACGTGTTACATTCTAGCGACACAGGTTTTTTTTATTCGAGACCCTGAAAAATCTGTACAGAAGTTGGATACCATTGGAAAATGGTTAGCAGTACAAATTCAGAGTAGTATAATAACAAGGTGTCGGTATTAATCAAAGTCCTGACTTGCTCCAGACGTAAGTATATTGAAATGAAGTAGGCTTTGCAAAGTAGCGCTCAGAGTACGGGTCGCCCGGAGTAACGAGTGAGACACATTGACAGCGCGCCAGCTCAGTAAGCAGTTTGCTGGACTATAAACTACTATGTTCATGTTAAGCTTCTAATACGGCTGGTTTGGTCGAGCGGTAGGTGACGCTGCCTCTTGATCGGCGGGTCCTGGGTTCGATCCCCAGTCGGGGCAAACATTTGTGTAAAAAGCAGATGTTTGTTCTCGGGTCATGTGTGTTTGTGTTTGTCTTTATGTGTTTTCCAAGGGACCCACGACAAAAGGGAAAAATCTTAGTGTGGCCCTTTGAGTGTGTAGCGTTTATTGTATTGTATTGTAATAAGTCTTTCAGGAGTTTCACGCTCAGTTGCAGAAAAGTTCATTAAAGTAATATCTTCTTTAAATGTAATATCGTCCCAGCCAGCAGCTCGAGCACGATGGCGACAAACTCGCGCGGCGCGCCACTCGGCTGGCGCTGAAACTTCACTTTGATTGCGCGAGAGCCCCGCGCAAAGGTTTGCTCGCCCTCCGGCGTTATCAATGTTAACATTTTGACATAGGACCGCGGCGCATTACGCGCGCTATCACCATCGTACTCGAGCTGCTGTTTATGGTATTAAGACTGAAAGTGATAGTATGATATTTAAAGTGGCATTAACTTCAATGAACTTTTTTGCAACTGTATATTAACACTATAACTTTATCTCTATTTAAAAAAATATGTATTAATAAATTATATTATTATTAATAATAGAATCAATAATAACTTGATTATTTGAGTTTAACAACAAAGTGTATGTTTGTCTGTATGCATTTGAGTTTAACTTGCCATTTTTCGAGTAGTTTCATATTTAAATCACTAATATCACTATTAGTTAAATTTATTTTTGACTTGAATTTATTTTTTTACAATCAAAAGAAAATGCACTTGTTTATTTTTTGAAATGTATTAGGTAATTAAGTCAGAGTCAAACCGGTCGTTGCAACAATGAAGACATTTTACTGTGTAGGTAGGCTCTCTCTGGCTAAAATTTTATTACTAAACAGCCTTCCGCCCTCGACTCCGTTCACGTGGAACAGTGTCTTATGTCATTCCAACTCTATCTGTGCAATAAATCTATTCCTATAGTTTATGGCGTCTTAATGTGCAATTCTTCGTGTAGGTATAGTCAAGTGTGTGGCAAACTTGGCTAACCCTGGTGTCAGAGTTTTCAAACCGCACAATGGCCTCTTTCCGGCAGTTAAATGACAATGGATGAAGTGTCGTTGCCAGGGATGGATTACTAGGAGGCAGGTCTCATTCGTGTTTCATTAGTCGCCTCTTACGATACCCACGGAAAGAAATGGGGTGGTGTTATTCTCAACCAATCACCACACGGGGTGAAAATAGGACCGCGGTGTTGTCGCGGCGCTGTTACTTTCGTACTTGGCCTGCTGAACATATAAAATGGCCACTATTGTTAATCAACCTCTATTGATACGTGGAGTAGACGCCCAGTTACTACGTTATGACGCGAAAGAAGAACAAACAAACAGACACATTTCCGTATTTATTAAAATCGGAATTCTAATGTTGTAATATTTTTTCCGTCACACCACGTAACAAAGAAAGAGATTACTTTAAACAAATTGCTTTCTTACATTATTCAGGAGATGAGAAACTTCACATAGTTTTACGTATGGAGTATGTGAAAGCGTAAATTGAATTTTCAATAAAGTCGTATATTCCCAAAGTAACAACATGAGACTGGTACCAAATGAACATTATTCCACTTCGGAGGGTTCACAATACGAAGTGGAAGTAGGTGGAGACGACATGCGACATTACACTCATTTCGTAACAACTATAAAACAAACAAGCATACAAATGTGGTAACTCAAGACCCAGTTTCACCCTACTCTATTAGTTATTAAACAGGCGATTAGCAGTTAACCCGAGATTTGACAATGTCATTTTCATAAATTTTTTTGACGTTTTGTCTGATTAACTTTTTAAACGTAGGTTTACTAACAGAGTAACGAACTGAGGCCGGGCAATTTTACCATACTAAGGCCAGTGTTCACCAAAAATATAACCGACGGTTAAACCGCGGTTAGAAGCTAATCAGACAAAATGTAAAAAAAAGGATGAATTGACATTGTCAAATCTCTGGTTAGCTGCTAATCGTTGGTTAAATTTTTGGTGAACACTGGCCTTAGTATGGTAAAATTGCCCGTCCTCAGTTCGCGAAACTTAACTGCACGTTTATATGGGCAACGTCAAGCAAGTCTCGTCCGTTGACTGCACCTGCATAACTAGCATGGCCTGCGACAAACTCGCGCGTCACACCAATCCGATGACGGTAACACTTCAGTTTGATTGCACAAGGGCAACGCGCAGAGGCTTGCTCGCCCTCTGACGTTGTCATTTTGACACCTTTTTGACGAGCTGCTGTACTGCTGCGCGACGTTCGTTAAGCTGAGTAACTCGATTTTAACAGGTTCGGAATAAGGAGGCCCATTAAGGCGATGAAAAAGATCAATGTTACGAATTGTTCAATTGGACACATGTCACGAGAAAGTGCCTTTATGTCAATATTACAGCATGGACCTAATATATTATAGATAGAGTTCTTGCTGCTGAAAAACGAGCCCAGCGAGATATGTAGTAGAGAGGCTCTGTGTCCCTTTCTAACAAGGTGACACTGAGACACTGATGTCGCTATAACACTATGATGAGACTTTGAAAGGGATACCAGCAGCTCTAGCACGATAACGACAAACTCGCGCTCGGCTCACGCTGAAACTTCACTTTAATCGCGCGAGGGTCCCGCGCAAAGGCTTGCTCGCCATAGCGTTGTCAATGTTGACATTTTGACATAGGACCGTGGTGTTGTCGCGGCGCTGTCACTATCGTACTCGGCCTGCAGTATTAGTCTAATGTGCTGTCGCGTGTATAAAATGAAGTGTAACGCTCCTGACATTGGCTGTTCCGCTTATTCATGTGTCTATGGTCCACAGCTTTCAATATCTCGTTGAAAATGCGGTGGCGGTCGCGCAACCAGTGGACTTGTAATCACGGGCGGCGGCCGTCGGAACCAATCTGTGTTTCGACACGCCATTAAGGTGTGGACAGCTTGCTATTCCACTAGAGAAGATATGTTATTGGACGTAGAGCGTTATGTAAGGCGCTGTTTATACACAAGCGATGGACGCGGTTATTAAGCAACGTAAATCTTAATAGTTACGGAGCAAAGGTTTTTTTGCCAAAAAGACAACATCATTTAATTCAAGACATCCAAGACTAATAATGTTTTTGCCAAGAATAGAAGCACGAAGAGATATGTTTTAATTAATATGTGTTAAATAAACGATAAACGCTACACACTGAAAGGCCCACAAGGTTCTCCCTTGGGTCGTGGGTCCCTTGGAACAAAGATAAAGACAAAAAACGAACACCCATGAGCCGAGAACAAACATTGAATTGAACCCAGGACCCGTCGATCAAGACGTAGCGCCACTGTTACTCGACCAAACCGGCCGTCAAATTACTTTTAAGGATAAGGCTGGATTTTTCACTAAAACGAAGTTCCAGACATCCTCTAGTTCCATACACTCAAGCCTATTATCACTAATCGAAGAAGGCAGACCCTTTTGAACCATATTTGACATCACATTTGGGATTTTATTTAATTCTGCAAGTTATTTGATGGAACATGAGTGGTGGAGATAAATCATGAGTCTTTAGCTCTCAATATAATAAATAAATATCTCATGTCTCATGGCACAGTATGCCTGTGGGATAAGTTGACAGCTGACACATTCTAAGTCTTTCTGTCACTCTCAATCTAGTGTTAAGGAACCTTTCACTCCTAGTCTACCGTGTAGATATGTTAGGTACCAAGTTAGCAATACTTTAACGGTGGAATCAACAAATAACTATGATGGAATACAAGAGTTTTTTTTTCAAAAACGTCAAGTTATTTACCTATGTCTCCCGCGCCGCTATCATGCGACATAAATTGCAGGTTTTCTGTTTTATGCTGTTATTTTCGTTTTTCATTGCGAAACGGAGTGTGTTTGAGTAAATAGTTTAATTTTAAGGCAGAAAAGATTAAAATAACATGTAGAAAATTTTACTTAAAAATTATTTAGAATAATGGTCTGAATTCAAGATTTTAGTATTGTCTGAGATATCCCTTTACTTTCTGTGTACGTTTGATATTAAAAAAAAACATTTAATATACCCAAAACAGATTATTTCAACCTAGCAAAGAGTTTCCAAGAGTCAACAAACGCAAACTCGCAATCGCCAATTTCCGTAAATTCCTCATTGAATTCCGTCCATGGTCCGCCCTAATGCCAAGATTGTCATCTCCACAATACTCCTATAACGGTCATTTGGGTGCCAACACTACGTTTGAAGGAGTTTCATTATCAGTATTGCCAACTTGGGTGCTAGCTAAAATTGTAGGTACTTTCATTTATTACCTTATTTTAAGTGCCTAGGCTGATTGCTTTGCTGAATTTTCTGAATTTTCCTACAAACTTTCTTTTTTTTATGCTACACACTCAAATGCCCACACAAGGCCCGTATTACGGAAGGAAACTGAAGTCTTGATCTACACTTAAGTATTGATTGTCTCTTTTTCTCACTATCAAAATGACACAGACGATTGCTACTTAAGTATAGATCAGAGTCTGAGTTGCGTTTTGTAATACGGACCTAAGGTTTTTCCTTGTGTCGTGGGTCCCTGGAACATACGAAAAGAGAGACACGCACGCACACCCATGACCCAAGAACAAACATCTGCAGCTCTAGCATGATAACGACAAACTTGCGCTCGGCTCACGCTGAAACTTCACTTCGATTGCGCGAGGGACCCTCGGCGCAAAGGCTTGCTCGCCCTATGGCGTTGTCAATATTGACATTTTGACATAGGACCGCGGTGTTGTCGCGGCGCTGTCAGTATCGTATTCGGTCTGCTGCTTTATACAAAAATATTTGCCCCGACCGGGAATCAAACCCAGGTTACCCATCAAGAGACAGCGCCACTACTATTCGACCAAGCCAGCCGGAAAAAAGTTAGGTATATTAAGATAGAACAAGAAAGATATTGTAAAATAAAACTGAAACATACAACAGGGATAATAACTGATTATCTTAGAGCATAAAACTAAAGATACGTCTATAATAACTGGGGTAGTTCCCGGGGAGAAGGGTAGCTGGGAAAGGAAACACCGTAGTTAGGCATGTCGCCAGTCCAATATTCCAGATTTATGGACAATTTCATTAGAGAACTGTGCGCCGGCTGGTGCTCACACCGAACTGAACTCATATCATATCTTAATTAACTTCTTCTCAGTCTTAAGAGCCACGTTCTTATCTATTTATTGGCAAACGAGTTCGCTCTTAATCTCAATTTAGCTTAGACGTGGTAGAGGGTGAAGAAAGAAAGCTCACCCAGAATAAGCTTAACTCGAGTTTTAGAGAATAAAGAAACAATGATTTGCCAATGATTTGAACAATGATATTTGGATGTTTTTAAACCTTATGGTTTTAAGTCACGACTAACTATCCAAAAAAGAAAAAGAGGGGAGTTTTCCTTAATTGATATCACAGAGTAATACTTGTAGTTATAACAGAATGTAGGACTGAAGAGTACGAAAAAAAATATTTGATTAGAAAAAAAATATCGAACCGGGTCGAGTTTTATCTGTGTTTATAAATTGGACATCTATCTATCCTATAAGTCTATGACCGATTTCGAATCATCGGATGTCAGTACATCTCTTTTTTGCTCTATCGAGATTAAACTGAAGGTAGTAACGTTAGTATCGGTCGTATGAAAGCCTTGCCTATTTCTTGGCTTAGGTAAATTAATTATTTTATTTTTATTCTTAAGTCTACAGCATTATCAAAACTTATAATACTAATTAATTTATCTAAACATTTGCCAATTACAGACTTATAATTTGTTATCTTTACATACATGAATTTTAGTGGGTACATTTTTAATGAAATATTGTGAAAATAAATGAAAACAGCAAACTAATCAAAACCAGAAGTAATCCAGTAGGTATACAATATGAAAGCCAAACAATCGTCTTCGCACCAGTGTAGTGTATAGTTGTGTTGTGCTAGCGAGTAAATGTGTGGCTGTGTAATAAAAGTCAGGTAGGTTACATTGAGTGTTCGTTTTGGTGTAAGAGTGACCCGCTGGTCGTGGCATACCGCGTTGCATTATGCATGCGGTATATTTTACTGCTAGCATAGTTTTGTCGGGTGCGCGACCGTCGTCGACGACTTACACCAATCACTTAGCGGCTCTCTACCACCGCTCATCGTTACGGACACTTGCTTATTACTTGCCTGCAAGTTATTTTGTTAAGAGAAGCCGTGACACTCTTTAGGACATCTGTTAGACAAATAACTTGAAGCAACGGACATAACCCGTCATTTTCATCTACATTTCACAAGAGAGTGAGAAGTGTACCGACATCCGTTGCTCTGAAATATCGGCAATTTCAGATGCACTGGTTTCAATGACTGGTTTATTTGGTACTTGCTTTCCTCCCGGTACTTTGTTTCCGTAGAAATTCAGGAAAATTATGTAGCCTATGTTCATCAGGAATAATGTAGGATTCTAATGGTGAAAGAATCTTTGAAATCGGTCCTGTAATTTCGGAGCCTGTTCAATACAAACAAACAATTAAATCTTTCCTCTTTATAATATCAGTGTAGATAGAGACACTGTCCTGATCTGCTATTTCTAATTCAATCCCCGGTTGGGGCAAAACATTTTTATTTTCAATTCACACATTTATTGCAATTCATTTGAACCGTGTCATACTGTCAATTTAAAGAATAGAGTGAAATCATAATGATAAAATTATTGGATAACACCTGTGAACCCTGTCGGGATGTGCTACATAGGTACACTACCTATTTACTTTGTGAACCGCGTCGTCCAAACGGCTTGCTGTGTTCCGTCGGTGCGTGGGAGTACCAGTGCCTTTATAGACATTTTCTGGGTTAACTCGCTCGATGGGTCGACTTCATCTTCGACCTTTATGGTCAAAGATTATAATTAAATTGCGAGTTTATATTACTGGGTTATTGTTCATGAGCGAAAATTTAAAACACATTATCAATCATGCATACGTCCGCCTAAAAACTCAACAATTTTAAAAAAATATTTTGTTTTTAATTCCGTACTGGTTCCGAAACTCCAATTCACATGCCAAACTTTCGCTTACCTACTAATTTAAAGTGAAGTCATAAATACGTTCTATTTAAATAACTGACTCGTCTCTCTCAGTTGTTCATTCGTATCTGTCAAACCTAAGTAGGTGTGCTTAACCACTTAACATACAATATGTAATGTCCGAGTGGCCCCATATGGCAAGCGGGCTGTTTTCACCCCCTCCCCCTTCCACCCCCTGTTGCATCCCCCACAATGCGGCCATGGCAATTTTACATAAAGGGTACTAGTACCGTCGACAGGCGTACACGAAATTCATGTAAATGTATACCGCATATTTAGAAATGAAAAACTACAAGAAAATACTTTTGTAATATCAGGTGACTTTAAATTAGGCAGCAAAACTTTAGGCAGTGATTCTACCCATGAAACTAAACAACTTTCTTCAAGGAATACGAAATTCTCAAAAAAAAATTTATCGACTTCTCACATTAAAGCATTCAGCTGGTCACCCAAAGTTATACGTAAAGGCGAAATTTTTTGGTATTTTGAAATCGCTTACTCTTAAAATTATTTGCGGTTTTTTTATATTTCGACCTATGTTCCACCGGAAAAGTTGTTCAGTTCAGTTGGCTTCACCTCTTATGTTTCGTTAACTAATTTAGAGTCGTTTTACATTTATCTGGTCTATTTTTGTGAGTATCGCTGTACGGCCGCCGCGTGTACTATGCAAAGGGGAAACTTGTGTAGAGGAATGAGAAAATATTAACAACAGTTGGACAAGTTGCGTGGAGAATTCCCTGGAAAGTTCCGCAGCGGTTCACGCTGTTTCCTTTGTGCTGTAGCAGTGAAGTGCTGTGAAAATTGATGGGTTAAAGTACTGCGTAATTTTTGCTTCCCTAGTAACCAGTGTTTTTTACAAATGTACTGCAAAGAGTGTTTATATGAGTCCTATACTGATAAGCGGATGAGTAAGGTAAATTAAAGTCCGGAATAAATTCACGTATTAGATAAGATAAGATAGATGAACACTTTATTCATTAAACAGTGCAACTACAATACTTAATACATGGACAAGGGCACGGACATCAAGTCTGTGGATGCAAAATTAAGTGTAATAAAAAAAATAATAATACTTAATACACAGGGCTTTAGGTAAATCCCTTTCAACCTCTCGGGTGGTTAATCAGTCCATGAAACTGAACAACTTTCCCAAGGAACATAAGTCAAAATACGAAAAAAAACTTTTTACTTCCCATACAAACTTCATCAGCTTATAGCGCATTTTGTATGGGAGATCAATTGTTTTTTTTTAATTTTGTTGAACTATGTTCCTAGAGGAAAGTTGTTCAGTTCCATGGACTGATTTAGCAACCGAGAGGTTGAAAGAGATTTACCTAAAGCCCTGTATATTCGTGTGTGCACTGTGCCAATGAAAGGGCCCTGACTCAGTTGTAATGTCACAGCAGCCAGACGCTGCTGCGACGCTGATTATTCTACTAGTAAACCAATAATTGTACGCATGTTCCCTGTTGCTCCGTGACATAGAGACTGACGTAAGAATCGAGGCGAGGGGCTACCTCCGCTATTCTTAGCGATAGCGTTGTGTCAGCGCCTACATGACTCCTACAAGTGTGTTAGGACCTGCATGGGTTTGTTTCGTCTAGGCCTGTCCCTTTCTTCTGCTGGAGTTCCAGACGCATTAAAGGACACCAATCTTAACTTCTTGGATTCTTACTTAGTGCTGCTTTTCATATTTTATATTGTGTTTACTAAGGAATAGAATTCTCTGCTTACATCTACATTTTTGAGCTCATATAACCCGAGTCTATTTAAAGTTCCACTAGATAGACTTTCCCTGGGTGAGCTTACAACATTTTCAACTACACCTCTGCTTTTGAAATAGATTGTGGTAAAGAGCTTACCCATTTTTTGTAAAAAAAACTTAGTTCTTTATGAAAACAAGGGGTTTGAAGTCTCATACTTAATTTACACAAGTTCATAACATACCTACTCAACCTACACCTTTTTTTTCTGGAAACTCTTAGCGAGTAATTTTTAACTCGTTACTTAACACACTTACCGCCTTTTTAGCCAACGAGAAAGCGTCGAAAATAAAGTTAAACGGCGACTAATTTTTCACGCGCCGCAAAATGGCCGCAAAACGTAGGCCGAGGGCGTTTTACAAAAACATCTCGTCAAAAATTCACCGGAGATTCTTTGTTATAGTGCACACATCAATTATTCTGGACTGGCTCGGCCGCTGCTGCCTTTGTTAGGAAGTACAGTACAGGCAGATGAAGCGATGATGCATTCGTAGCCCAGTGCCGTTCGCTTTTAAGAAACGATCAGTGTGATTCTGCTTCTTTATATTATGCAGGTATAGTCCAGTATGTGGTGAACTTGACTAAAACTCTGACACCAATCAGAGTTTTTAAATCGCAATGTGGTATCTAACTTGATTTAACGACCGTAGTCAATAGACGACAGTCGGGACCGCCTTCTTAACGTACCCTCCAAAGCACAGAAACACTTGTGATGAATTGTCACTTCGATCACCCATCAGCTTCCCTGCTCCCATGTACCTTGCATTTTAAGTTGACTCCACCGTAACTTCAAACAATCTTTAACTTTCTGGGATCCACTAGTAAATCCTTGGATTTTGTTTGACCTTCGATCCACTGGTAACTCTTGAATCTACAACTAAATTGATCACGCGATGTCCCTCCTAGGTGGGCAAGGTAACACACAACCATCCAGCAACAATGTCATTTCTACAAAATAGCACAATTTTTTATACATTACTGTACAACGCATGCCCTGTGGCTTGTGTAAATGTTTCACGCTCCCCCGTGATTGTTGGCTGGTGTGGGCTCGGAGTGTGTGTGGCCCTTTACAATTTTGGAAAGTACGGTACACACTTTAAGGGATAGAGAAGTACAAAAGGTAAAAAAATATATTTTTCTTTCACAATTTCTCTAAGAGCTACTGGCCGCAAAGTTATGTGATTGAGAAGGTTGGGCAATTTCGCGACCTATTCTTCTTCTTATCGTGTAGGTATAGTCAAGTGTGAGGTGAACTTAGCTAACCCTGGTGTCAAAGGAACAGATAAAATGGCGACCATTCCATTGACACACAACTTAAGTTACAGGATCGGGGCCCGTCCATGAACCGTGAATTAATAACCATCTGACTGACCTTCGAGACCCTAATAACAGAGAAACCTGAACGGATTTGAATTCAGTACGTTTACGTTTAATGGAATTGATCCATTGACACGCAACTTAAGTTACAGAATCGGGGTCCTGTTAAAGCGAGCACATGACAAGAGACAAAGCGCCTGAAGGAAACCTTTGGCACCTTTAATTTGGTAAATTCCGCTATATTTACAGAAAAATTTAACATCAAAGCAACGTTTTAAGTCCAAAAAACAAATAAACGAAAAATAAATTAATAAATCAAAACACACAAAATACCACGCAGCAGTTTTCCAAATAAAGAATCCGCAGACAAATTCCAAAACAAGACAAAATAATACCAAGCTTAGGGGCATTCATTATACGTATCATAATACACAGCGACCTCGGTTGGGAATGCGGAATTTGAGCAAAAAATAAAGAGGAACGTAATCTGCGGCGGTCGGAACAAGACGATGTAGCCTCCGTATAACGCTATATCACTAAATCCCATGAATACGGTATGACAGAGATGTGGGTTTGGTGGTTTGGTTACACGTCACGCGATTAGCGGATCGGAGGGGCAAAGATCCTGCTGTCTTTTTGTCTTGTCCTCTCAAAAGTCTCTCAGCTTCCAGTGTTGTTGATCAACGGACGAGGTTTTGACGACCGAATTGATTATAACAATTCTAAATCAAAGAGACAAGTGTTAACGGGCTTATATTTGTCACAGGGACCTAAATAGCTTATATCTGTTAAGCTATTTTAGGTTCGGTTAGGTTAGATTAGGATATAATTAACATTTTTAAAAGTCCATCAAAGTATAAGAATTTGAGGCACTTGACAAAGTTCCGTGTAGTATATCACCACGGGTTTGACAATATCCTTGCGACGTATTCATATTTCTACCTAGACCACTTCATACGATATCAAGACCCGTTGATCAGAATTGAACGCCTCCTCCAATTTGTGTCGGACAATACTTGTATGTATGTATGCAAACACTTGTCGACGGCCAGTTTGGTCGAGTGGCAGTAGGGCTGCCTCTTAATCGACGGGTCCTGGGTTTGATCCCCAGTCAGGGCAAACATTTGTGTAAAAATCAGATGTTTGTTCTCGGATCATGGGTGTTTGAGTCTGTGTGTCTCAGATCATGGGTGTTTGTGTATGTTCCAAGGGACTCACGACACAAGGGAAAACCTATTGTGGGCCTTTGAGTGTATAGCGTTTATTTATTTATTTATTTATTCCACTTATGTTTCTTGGGGAAAGTGTTTCAGTTCCGTAGGCAGATTCACATTTGAAATTTTCATTACCTAATTTAAAGTGATCTAATTTGCGTTTCCCGCTTAGACCTCCACCACACCTCTAACCAAAGCCATAACACAAGATACTGATTTGCTGGAACAAGAGAATATCACTCATAAACTAGTCTGCTACCCCGCAAGGGAGATTATTCTCACTCGCACTGACTTTACAGCCGTGTTTTATACTCCAATGCATAAATCCGAAATATAAGTACCGAGTTATCGTATGAAACTGCGATATACTTTGATTTTACGAGTGTTGTTACAACAGTCGTTGGAGTAACCTGTTCTTGTAGTTTGGTGGTTAGAGTGTCGCTTGATACGGAGAAGGATCCCGCCGAGAAACTAATGATCTCAAATACCTAATTAATCTAAAGTTAGTATTTAATTTAAGGTTGTCGCTAACTTGCTTAACTTTGAAGTGTGTTTGTTTCCATGAAACTCAACAACTTTGTTCAATAAAGGAAATTATTAAACTTGAAAAACATTAGCTCCTTTAAGGCTTTAAATAAAAAACAAGATTGTGTCTTGTTTGTCTTATCTTCTTTTTATATATACAATTGGACGTCCTGATTCACTGAATCATCAATGCCCAGCCCAAACCCTTAGACCTAGAAAGCTTTTTGGCGAAAAGGTGACTTTCTATGACGTAGGCAAGCACTAGGAAAGGATATGTCAATTCAACCCCGTTTGTTTGGAGAAAACAATTGTTTTGGACATTTTACCTCGAAACTTCGTCAAGATATACGTTGACGAAAATAAACGGACGCGTGTTTTGCGATTTTTCGAAAATCATCCCATAGGTTCAAGAATGAAATGGGTGACTAAAGAGTTCTTTGCGCGAGCGAAGCCGCTAGTCTCAAAATAAAATCTGAACATAAATATCAAAAAATCTGCTCAAAGGTAACAGTGAAGTTTAAAGTGAAACAGAACATTATCCACAAAAACACATAAAATTCCTTTTAGATTTTTGTTTAACAAATGCAATTTAAAATATTATTTCACAAGTTTCAGCAAAGTGAAATAGAAAAGAACAAATTGAGACTGAAACTAGACATGAACTGGTATGAGAATGATTAATGGTCGAAAGAATTTCAGCCACTTGTTATATAAATCTTTTGAATAGGAAAATGCTTTTTTTGTGCTAAAAATTATGGTCTGTGATTCGTAGAATTTATTACGGTAGCTGCTTTTTAGGTTTTTTAGTTGAGTTGAGTCAGGAGAGCGATTCCACTAACCAATGACGTCACAATGGCAATTGAATAACAATGAAGGCCATTCTATCTGTTCAGATAGCGAAATTTAGAACTATTTATTTTTTAATACTTGCTGACAACAACCCCGACTATTATAGCAGCACCACCGCCAACCGAACGTAAAGTTGCAAACTACCTAGCAACTGTACATTCAACTGGCGGTGGCGCCAGTCAAAGCAGTCGTCATCAGAAGTATGACCTTTGGATAGTTCTCAATTTCGCCACCTGACAGTCCTGGGTTTATCAATAGGCCGTATAAACCGCGGCCTAGGGGTGGCACCGTCTTAGGTGCGGCAGCGTCCTAGGACAAGCTCACTGGTTTTCTCATGGTTTTTTATACTAATACATTAAATCCTTATAGAAACTCATTCCAATCGAAAATTATATTGTAGAAGTTTTTGCTACTAAAAAGTCCCATATTTTTTTTTAATTCTTGTTTCTTTTTTACTGTCTTTCTTAGTTACTAATCATTCGTTTATTTCATTTACTCTACAAATGGAAAATCATTATTTTAGAAAGGTACAGTACATGTGGCCTACACTCATAAAAAATATAAATCCGGCACTGCCACCTGAACGGATAAAATGGCGACCAATATCATTGAACCGCTATTGAGACACTATTGATTAATGGAATACCCATCTAGACGTGTAAAATATGTGTTCAAATTAACAAATCAGGTAATGCAACTGTCATCAAAACTCTGTGACAGAGGAAGCTACGCAGATTGTAATCGTGATTACGCATTCAGTCTCCTGAATGTGAAGTTTCTTTAGAACATTTTCCACCTGCGAAATGTGGTTGTTCTAAGATAGACCAGATATCATAAATCAGAGGTTAAAACTAAATCAAGCAATAAACTGTAGTGTGTAAGTAAATCGATGTAAATGATGTAAAGTTTATCTATCTATCTAATTTAGAGTCAGCATTTCATGTAACATAAATACGTTTGAGCCATGTGCTCGGCCCTTCTTTTGTACAGTCGTTACACAATAAATCAACGTATCATTATGTGAGTGTTTATTCATACAAGCATCCCTCCGGAGCTACCCCTATTCCTGCTACCTGCTGCCAACTATCTACGCGCCCTGGCGACCTCATTGGAAAACTATAAACACAAAAATTTTGTTTTTTACATCTTCATATAAAGTTGGGATTACAATACAGATACAACGATGTTTTTCCCGCACTATACCTCTAATTTTGTAATATCAAGCTGTTTCAAGGCACTATAGGATGTAGAATACTATTAGTGTGACAATTAAGAAAAAAAATACTACTTTCTGATACCAGTACAATAGAATAGAATAGAAAACATCTTTATTTTATAAGACATCCTGAAATGCCACTTAAAACAAGTCAAGATTATAGTGTAACAACTTGATAACCACAAATCATGAACGACCGTAAGAGCATCGGTAGTGTGCAAAATAGGCTTTAATTCATAGAAAATTCAGGATGTTACTTTAAAAAAAATCAAAATTACATTAAATACATATAGACATACATTAAAAGATTTAAATACATACATACATATTCGTTCTTTTGACCCTACTGACTTTACGCCTATTCGCAAAGGTGCAGTCTTCCCCAAAGAAGAATAGGCAAGAAACCCCGAGGGTGTTCTTTTTAAACGCATTACAAATTTTCTTACTTTTTATTTTCTTAAATCTGAAATGACTCTAGAGCTAAGCAGTTTATTCCCATGGCTGTTTGTCTTATAGATAATCATAAATTCTAAAATTGCGCCAAGAGAACTCATAAAATCATACATGGTGGAACTGGGTATCGCTTTCGAGTGCGACCAACTAACTAAGTTACGCTAAGACGTTCTCTGATAAAATAACTGCGGAAATTATTCTATTTATTATTTCCTCCCAGAACTACATGTAGGCCACATAAAAACCAGATAGCCATATTTTTTCTCCACAAATGAGGAATCGCCTCCTTCTTTTAAGAGCTGTTCGTCAGAGGGTTTTTGTCATCATTAGCAGTTGACTGCTGGAACTTTGTTGCGAGCACATTGCCGTTTTTGTTCGCAGATTAAATGAGCCTTGCGCTGTACACGGTAATGGACTGCTATTAATATGAGTTGTTATAAAATAAGGAGGGTGCAATGATATAGTGTACGAAAAAGGTCGGTCTTTTTCGTATCTTTTTGCCAGATCTCAAAAACTCTACATTGTTTTTGTTTTATTTTTTCTTTAAAAAAACATTTCTTTTATGCGCAAGTATATTGCAGTGGCTGTATTATACATAAAAAGGGTATCAAGTGTCTTGAGATGAAATTATCAGCAGGTATAATAGATAAATAGATTAAGGCACATTTAGTTAAATATTATTAGTAAATTTTGATTTTTTTTTCTTTTGCTTGCATGTTATTTTATTTTATTTGTAACTATGTGTATGGTGTGGAATCAATAAAATTATTCTATTCTTTTCTATTCTAGATAGATCATTTTGGTGCTACGCTAAAACAAGTACTACTCATACGAGTCTAGGTATTAATTATTGTAAGCCTTGGTTTGAGCGTTTGTTTCATAGTACAGAGGGCCGCACGTCGAGTTAGTCATGCGTGCACTCTTACTGTTACGATGAGAACGGTTTTTCAATGAATTTGGGTAACCTGATTTGCTGGCCTCTGTACATTCGTACTCGAATCTGTTACAGCTGTGGCGAGTAGCGTCGGTAACGAATGATACCGAGTACAATTAGTTACCTAATCAAGTTCGTCACACACTCGACGAAAGAGTACCAATCTTTACTATCTCTGAATCTATCAAATCAAGCTATTTTAGCCCACTGCAATTTCAGAATGTATGCCTCCCTGAGACTGGCAAGGGTTCGTAAAGACTTGAGAGATGAGTTTGTTTGTTTCTTTTTCCTTCCATTTCATGGAAACGAAACAATGAATCCCGTTGAATTGGTTTATGACACCCAACGGGAGAATCGGTTGGTAAAAAAATGTGTAAAAAAAATAACAATAATTGTTCTTCTTCTTCTTCTTACTAGCCCATATACGTCCCCACCGAGGGGCGTGGGCCTCATTGTTCTATCAAAAAAAAAAAGATTTTTTCTTAACGTATCGCTATTTTCCTTTTATAATATTAGTGCTCGTAATATAATAAAATAAGGAGATAGTTCTTCAAGCAGCCGGCGAGACCAGCCGAGCGTGGCTTATGACATCATATTATGTAGTTCTTGTCTGGATAATGTATTGTAGCCTTTTTTTCGGGAGCCATTGAGGGGAATTCCTGAAGAGTACGATTTATTGAAAAAATTGGTACCCATTGTATACCCATTTTATTTAAATATTTTATATTGTAAAATATAAAATACTTAAATAAAACGGGGGCTCTAACGAGAAACATGGACACAATTGCAAACTGACATAATACAGTCAGTTGAATTAATTCGTTTCTTTAACTGACTTCAAAAAACCCTGGAGGTTCTATTTATGTATGTTCACCGTTTTCTCCGCCATTCATGGACCGATTTTCAAAATTCTTTTTTTGGTTGAAAGTATATACTCCAGAGGTCCTATTGTCACCACGTCAGAATCTGATGATGGAATCCCAGTGAAATCGAGAGAAACTCTTAAATTCAATAGGCACTTTATTTCTCACGTACTTTCTATCATTTACACAAAAAAATGAAAAATAAATAAACAAAAAAAAAACTGCACATTAAATGCTACTTCTTCATTTTTCGTTTTATTGACAGTGGGCTGATAACAAAATCTATTAGTTTGCAATGCATGAAACACGTAATGAAGAAAGTGTCCAAGATGGTATGCCCATGTAGCTCCTGCAGTGAGTTCTTAGTAATAGAATCTTTAATAAAGTTTTAATAAACTTAAAACTAATGGACCGATTTCAAAAATTCTTTCACCATTAGGATGCTACATTATCCCTGAGTAACATAAGCTACATTATTTTCCCGAATTCTCACGGGAACGAAGTCCCGAGCGGGATGCTAGTCATTAATAATTTTAGGGAAAGAAAAATATTCGGCGCGGATTGGACTTGAACCCACGACCCCAGGATCAGATCTCCTGGTGCTCTAACCAACTGAGCTATATTGCCTTCAAGTTCCTGGGGTCCTGGGATCCTGGGGTCGTGGGTTCAAGTCCCATTCGCGCCGAATATTTTTCTTTCCCTAAAAATTATTTGTGAATATCCCTCACGCGGGAAAACGTTTTAAAAATACAAATGTTTTCATTTACTTACACAAAACTTAAACTATTCTGAAAACAAGTGGAAGTTTTTTATAAATGAAAATAAAATTTCCCCGTGCCAATAAATAGTTTAAAAAAATATCAGAGTTAAAGATAGTCGGCTATGTACACACGCGCACCAAGGGTACGGCTGAAAACCAGCGTTGGGGCCTCGGCTTCAACACATGCTGAGCTGTGTCCTAATCCTAACATCGCACTACAGCACAATTATACATTGTTTTGTCGTCTCCTGTATGTGTCCTCGTCCTGTGTTTTATATTGTATGTTATTTTATTTTCTTTGTGTTGTAGTGTTTTGTGTCAAATAAATGTTTTGAATCTATCTTGAATCTTTATTTGTGAATATCTGTGTTTTCCCCATGCATTAAATAATATTCGCGACTTTCACAAAACAACACATTTATCAAGATCTAATTTGTTCTCAAAACGTATCATTGCTTAATGGCATGTAAAATAGTACAACTTTTATCATTCTCGATGCTCACCACCTCTTCCGTTTGAAGGGTGACGCCGCCGCGACATTAGTAAGTGTCATCGACATTCGGTGAAGTGAACAACTGAACAACTAGGGAACAACACGCGGACTTCGCAGTTTTATTTTTATCGCCCAAGTTTCTGCGACGTAACGCGTTATTGCGAGAAAAGTTGCCTCCATTCCTACCGTAACTGAATTGGACACGGTCAATTTTAGACACGACTACGTTAACCCGATAGGAAATACTTTAAGAGTTATTTTGGCTGCAACTTTCGGTGGTTCCGATGTAAAGCAGCTATCATACTGCGTACTGGGCTGCAGTTTTTTTTTAATTTGACCGTAGGATCTCGATTTGTATATAAAAACCGCAGGGTATAACGCACTGAGACCACATTTGTTCTAAGTTTGAAATCCCAGCACACTGCATTGTCATAGTCGCCTAAAGAAGCTATTCTCCGTTTACTAATGGATCATATAATACATCGAATCGCATAATGAATACATCGCATTTTGATAAGGCGCGAAGCGGGCGTAGTTTCGCGGCACTTTGCGTAGCGCAAAAGTAGATAAATAACGAAAACTCCTTAGCTTGACGTTTCATAGTTATGATCATGTGTATGGCTAAATTCCACCATTTAAATATTTGCTAGGCTGTTCCTTTCACACCGTATGAAATTCTATGATCAGCTATAAGTAAGTATTTTTTGTTTCGTTGAAACGTCATGCTAAGAAACTTATCAACTTTGGCGCTACGCAACCTCGCCGTCGCACCGCTGTCAGAATGCGATATACACTGCTGGTTTTCCTGTTTTATGCTGTCATTATTGTTTTTTGTTATTGAGAAATAGAAAAGATTAAAAAGAAATAAAAAAATGAAGATTTACCTAAAGCAAATTGCACTAGAAAATCATTCAGAATGATGGTTTGAATGTAGGGTTTCAGTTTTTGCTAAGCTGTCTCTTACACCCTGTAAAATATATATGTTACGCCACATTTCTTGAAACAAAAGAGTTTTTTGAAGCATCCCCCTGCAGCGAATAACTGTGTCCCCGTTAAATGGGGCGGCGGTTATTTAAGGCGCGTTTTACACAATTTAAAATATTCCATTACTCCGTCACTGCTTGGGTGAGAGCCTGCATGCGTTTGCCTGAATGAATGAGGAGAATTAATGAATGAGTGAACAAATGTTGGTATAATTGAAAATGGAAATTTAACACGGCTTCACAAGACTTATCCCAAAAATGACGATGTTTGGACATTGCTTTACTAGCTTTCTGCGCCCGCGTGGACTACAGGTTATTGTGCCCAGCTGTGGGATAAAATGTGGCCTATGTCCTTTCCCAAGGTATAATCTATCTCTGTACCAAATTTCACCAGAGTTCAGTAGACATTTTTCATTTTTATTTTTTAACAAAAACCCACAACAATACAGAAATACTTATATTTATGCTTATAACCTAAACTTAATGCAAATTACGGATTGAACTGTGTACACTAAACAAAACTACATGGTTTGGACTCTGGACAAAAGAAAAAAACAAATAGAACAGAAACACAAATTATAAACGAAAAAAGAAAAACAAAACAACAAATAAAAATTTAAAACAAAAAATACTGTTGTTTAACCTGCCGCCAGTGTGCAAAAACCAGTGCATGTATCTGTGTGTGTAAAGAATGTATTGTGTTTGTATGTGTGTGTGTGTGTGTGTGTGTTCGATCCTACGTGTAGGTGTGTGTGCGCATTTGTAGATAAGACGTATGAATTAGTAGTAGCGGATGCAATCGGAGCCGCGTCGCGGCGCCACCGTAGAATTGCTAGTGGAAGGAGGTGGAAGGGTAGGCTTACATGTAGGTATTCTTTATTAAATGTAATTATTAAATTTAATTATTAAATAAATGTAAATGTACATAAATACATACGCTCACGTTCATAATCCCTAACGGTGTAGGTAGAGCATCAGTGGTTCTAATTTATTTATTCATTATTTTATGACATTATTTTTTATTACAAGAATTTAGATAGAATAGAATAAAATAATCTTTATTTTATAAGACAGTCAAGATGCCAATTAAAATAAGTCAAGATTACATTAAATACTTATAAAAATACATTATAGGGTTTAAATACATACATACACTTTCGTTCTTTTGACCCTACTGACTCTACGCCTATTCGCAAAGGTGCCGTCTTCCCCAGAGAAGAATAGGCAAGAAATTGCGAGGGTGCTATTTTGAATCGCATCACAAATTTTTTTATATTCGAATTTTAACTAAATCTGAAATAACTCTAGAGCTGAGTAACTGAGTAGTTCATTCCCATGGCTGCTTGTCTGATAGATAATAAAAAATTCTGTAATAGCCCTTTTTGTATTAGTTATCTGCTTTCATCCGTCCCCGAGCGTTGTGGCTCTCCTTGACCCATAGCCATGCAAATATGGTTTATTTATTACCACGCTGGCAACACTTGCATTATGTATGACATAGTGTTAAGGCAGTACGTCTCCCTAGAGCAAGGGAAAGGCTAGGGCAGAGATGCCAAATCAATGGCACGCGATAAAATATTTTGGGCACTCCACCATTTGACAAAGCATACATAATAAAATCTTCTTCTTATCGTGTAAGTATAGTCAAGTAAGTGGTGAACTTGGATAACTCTAGTGCCAGAGTTTTCAAACCGCCAAATGGCCTCTGACTTGGTTTTAACGACTGTAGTCAATCGACAACAGCCGGAACTGACAGCTTAACATAAAAAAATAGTTTCTTACTATACTAGTTGACAAATTAACAAAATTCGCTATGCAGTTTAAAAAACGAACTTTTGCAGTTTAAAAAACGAACTTATGCATAGGCGTAAAGTGGCCGGGTGGGGCGCTTATTTTAGTTTAATTTGAATAATTTCACAATAAGACAACATTATTTGATGGCAGCACGTTGTCTCATTCAACATTTCTTTTAAAATGGCACGTCAATCCATAAAGGTTTGCCGTCTCTGGGATCGGGCCTCTACGAGTACATTAGTGAGGATATGCAAGGACGAGATTTCAAGTCGGCTTTCTCTTATTTCATGAAAATATAAAGCCACAAGAAATACTGATACAATAATCAAATATACTGATTTTTTGCGGATGTCAACCTTCAGAATGTTATAATTATAAGATACAACATTTAGTGTTATACTAAAAAAAATAGAAAATTATAATATTTTTAAGTTTACATATATAGTTCAAATCATTTTTTTAATTTTTTTATTGCAATGGTTGGTATAATACGAAACCTTTTTGTGCAAGAGTGTCTTGCTTTTGTGGTGAACTATTTATCTAGGAAAACTTGAAGTGACTACACTAATTCTTTTATATTATTAAACAGTCAAATGTCACTTTAGTTTCACTTAAGTTTAAGATGCGTAAAATTATATTATTACTGTTTTCTCATTTGTTTAGTATAATATTTATACACTGAAAGGTAGTTGATGTTTTATCATATACTTATGTTATAATTTTTGTTATTAATGTTTATATTATTATTTTTAAGTAACTGCAGCGGCCGACCGGCCAAATAGGGTCAAGCTGAAAACCAGCGCTGTACAATTTGTTGTACAGCACAATGCTGAGCTTGGCTCCTTTTGCTTAGGTAAATCTAGTTCTTACTTTTTACTGTTAATTTAGTCATTGTATCGTAGGTTTAACTTTAGCAATAAACATGATTTCATTTCATTTCATTATAGCAAAGTGCGCCAAAATGGGTGCTGCAAAATTCTTATTAACTTAGGTACTCAAAAGATAACAACAACGAATTGCAATGAAGATACAGTAAGAATTAAAAAAAAATACACATAAAAACATGAAGATGATTATCGCTTCTAAAAATTAAGTTGAAGTTTTATTATTTTATTTCTAAAACTCTGATGTGAATTGCTAAACACATCTATAACTGGTTGAAGCTTGTTGTATTCACTGGACAATCTAGCTAATGTAGAAAATTGTTGGAGGTTGGTTCTCGCTCGAAGTGAACGCAATAATCTGACTATGACCTTGACAACCTACTACTTTTCGAAATGAGGCCCATGCCCCTTGAAAGGGACGATGACGAAACGCGTCTCGAATTTATATTAATTAATTATCAATCTATACTAATATTATAAAGAGAAAAGATTTAATTGTTTGTTTGTTTGCATTGAATAGGCTCTGAAACTACTTGACCGATTTGAAAAATTCTTTCACCATTAGAATCCTACATTATCCCCGATGAACTTAGGCTACATCATTTCCCAAATTCCCACGGGAACGAAACAAAAGAATTCCAAACATTTCAAACACAGAATTTATAGCCAAGGAGTCCGCTTCCAAAGCAGTAAGCTTAAAGGACCCGATAAATGAAATATGGAGGGAAACGAAACACGTCTCAAATATTTGCGATGCTATATCGTGTTGCATTGCTCTCTGCATTTGGTCGCGATGCAACTGAAATCTAATTCTCTATCAGCCGTGCAGATACCTACGAAAGCGGAAAAGTCATATGCAGAGTTACATATTTCCTAGAATCGAACACTGCATGCTGCATTAGGCATTGGAAGCGGAAGGTTGAGTAAAGCTAACCTCTGCTTCCTTTGTTACAACTTATTATGTAAACGTGGAAGTGTGTTTGTATTTCGTCCTAACTTTAGGTACGTAGTAAAACAGTGATGAATCGATGTACATTTTGTACATAGAAATCAAAGGACAGGCGTAAAAGTAGGCTAAAAGAAGTCCTAATTTTGAAAGTTAAGTTTTGTCCAGTTTTGGATTCGGGGTGCGCTTGGCCATGGTCAAGGATATGGTAGATCTATTAGTTTATGGTGAAGCGACTGCCATCTAACCTGCGTACACTGCTGACAAGGGAACCTGAACGGATTGGATCATTCGGCGATTCTTTAAAAATCTTTAATTTTTCTTGTTGATGATTTGTTTCTTCTATTGCAGACATGATATAAATAGAACACAGGTAACATAGCTTAATTCTCTCATCCCATATACTAGCATAAGTGCTAGGGTAGTTTAAGCGTAAAAAACAACAGACAGACAAAATTACTTTCGCATTTATGTACTAATGAGTACCAAACACTTGTCAAAGCATCATAAATCAAACTTGAAGGGCGATGTCGAACGCAAACAAAGCTCGGGCAGAACAACAGCAAGTTATACTGACTCAGCTTGCCTGATTCTATTGTGCCAAGTTACAACTTCGTATAACTTGATCATACGCTGTTTCGAACGGAGCAGGGGGGTGAGCATAGCTAGAGGGGTGAAATCAAAGCCAGTTTGTGTTCGGATAAACTTATCGTATCATAACGTGTTATATTGCAGAGTTACAGAGATGGTTGCAATGTGTATTAATAATATCATAGCTTGGATAACAAAGGCGGGTTATTAACAACCGAAGCAAGTTAAGAAACTAGGGATAGCAATATATAGTAGACAGCTATATGAGCTGTGAACAGAATAACTCAATCATGTCGCTGGAATTCAAGTTGCAGCAAAAAAAAAATACTACGCCACCGAAGATTTATAAGAAAGTTGCATAAATATTTCAAAAATGATTGCTGAATGAAATGAATGTCTTAAACTGTTTAAAATTACGAATTAAAGATTTTGTTATCAAAATACAAATAAAAAATGAATGCATATCTGCATCATGTCTAGTAGAATGCAAGGTGACCCGCCTGCATACAGGCATTTCCATCCGATGCACACTGAGGTGCACAACTCAATCGCAAGGGGTCGCGACTGTACAATGGAATCAAACTATACCTATATTTTATTTGCACCTTTTTAAGCCCTCGGTTATTAGAAATATTGATGAATAGTTTTACTGCATTAAAGATTTTGCATTTGCTCTATGTTCGTTCATCATTGTGTGAATTCTGTCCATCATCATCACAAAAAATAAAAGTGAAATAAAAAGGCATTTAACAATTTTTTTAGAAAATAGATTTATTATTGTTAAAAGTGGGTTCGCTCTTCACCACAATCTGGCTCAGGACAAAAATGCGGTCGAGGATGTAGCGAGCTCATCCAAAAGAATCCTATTCACTTGTACTTTAAAGATATTTAGGTTGTATGAACTCGGAAATACAGACCCCGGCAGGGAATTATTATATAGGGAATTTTAATATATTGGAATTTTTTTACAAGTAATTTTTACAAGATTTCTTGATTAACCGTTTCCGTCCCACCGCTGGGCAATGTTCGTTTCAACCACCTTCCTTCCAGGCGACACAAGATATTTAACTTTAATTTAATTTAGTGCGACATATCAAAATGCCACCGCCACCGGTCTTATATGAGATCTAATGAAAATCAGTGCACATTCTGAGCACTACACAGCACATAGCGCATCAATGCACACCCGATCATGCATTGAGCGTGCACCTCCTTTGATCTCTTGTTACCTTGGTCTATACTGGCTGTACCAAATAGCCAGATATGAGCTGTTGAAACCATATCTCTCTTTTAAAATAATCTATAAATGTCAACAGAGTAATTTTGGAAAGAAGATCTTTTACAGTGATATTTGGTTCTTAAGTAGTTCATTAATTTAGATTAATTTAAAATCCTTATTTTTTTCAATTTTTATTGCTGACTCGCTCCAATCAAAATCCGCACTTTCAAGCAAATTTTTAGTGTTTTCAGAAACACTTGCCCCTTCCTTTTCTATCGACCTACCCTGTCGAGATCCTGCGGATTCCTACTGAGCACTTTTCTTCGTCTTTTATATTTGCGCATTGTCAAGAAACGAAATTATCTGCCTACGTTTTCCAAGCTAATTTTACCTGAACTTCTTTAAAGTTTGAGCGAATAGTTTTCTTCTGAGTGGGCTAACTTGTATATCCTCGACCACATAATTACGCTTTTTTTTTTGTATACATTCATACATCCATACTTAAAAGTTTTTAAGTATGGATGTATGAATGTATGGATGTTTGTTCCTCTTTCACGCTCAAATGGCTGGACCAATTTTGATAAAATTTTGTACAGAGGTAGCTGACACCCTGGATTAACACAAAAACTACATAATTTTCACAAATTCCCACGGGAACGAAGTCCCGGACGGAAAGCTAGTAAATTATAAAACCCTGCTGTTCCAGTCGGAGGTTAAAAACACACTTAAAAACAAGAAGTAATTTGCCGCGGTAATGACCCCTCCTTACGATTCCGTGCTTACTTACATCGCTTTTACGCTAAATGCACTCAAAAGGGAATGAAATGTTTGATTTACATACACTAGATGAATGAGAACGTTGCTTAATATTTCATATGGTTCGTGAAGCTTTTGAACACGAATTTGGTCTGAAAATAGATGAAATACATCCAGTACAGATTTATTTTTGAGTCTGCATTTTATTATTATTTTTTAATTAGCTGCCAGTTTTCTAAAACCCTTTTTTTATTTTAACCCCAAAAAGCATTTCCCAGACAATTTTACTGTCCAAAAAGATTCAATAACTCATTCTTGATGACTATATTTCATCTAAAACAATCCAACAAAGTGCTCGTAGTGTCTATGGCGCCTACTGGCCGAAGGAACAGTTGATCAGTGAGGATAAGCAACGGACACAGGGGCAGAAAACCTGATGGGTGTAAATTAGCATAGTGGCTATTTATTAAATGCGTTTCCGTGCTTCGGATCGCACATTAAACCTGTAGTCCTGGCTGTTGCCGTTTTTCTACTGTCATTAATTGAAGTAAGAGGCCTGGCACCCGATTAAAAAAAAAATTACCAGCCCATATTATGTCCCCACCGAGGGGCACGGGCCTCCCTTCAAAACACGAAGGGGATTTAGTCCATAGTCCACCACGCGCCCATAATGCAAGTTGGTGGTCCGCTTTTGAATTTTCTTGGACGGGTGGGTTTCATCACGATGTTTTCTTTCACCGTTGAGCAAGTGATAATTAGAAATCCGTACATAAATCCGAAAATTCGAATTTAGTGGTACAGGCCCACACCAGGATTTGAACCCGCAACCTTCCGATTACAAGCCTGGCTCATTACCAACTAAGCTACCACCTCCTCTTACCAACTACTATTTTTTACCAGCTTCAAAACTACGAAATACTCCACAAATTCACGTATGTACATAGGAACATTAATAAATGCTGTAATATAAAAAGTACACAAAGCAATAAATTGTTCATCCATTCACAGTGATGAATGCATCCGGAATCGAACACAAAATAAAAATCCCGTCAATTCGAATCGGAATCGCCACACAGTTCCATTAGCCGTGCTAATAAATACCGACGGATGTGCTGTCGGCTGTAACTCGCCGAATGGTGGATATTTACAGTGGATGTGATGTCAATCGTACAACGTACGCGGTGGTTCTCGTTTTGATTGTATTATTCTGTCGTGAGCACGAGTATTGATGTAAAAGCTAAATGTTGTTTACACTAAGTATGTGTAACAAGTAATGTGGAAAAGTCTTTGAAAAATATATGTGTGAGAGAATCTATATTTAACCCCCAACAAAAACGAGGGGTGTTATATCTTTGTATCTGTGTGTCTGCCTGTGGCATCGTAGCTCCTAAAAGAATGGACTAATTTCAATGTTTTTTTTTGAAAGTTGACTTTATCGAGGTAGTTTTTAGCTTTGTTTGATCAAAATCGGTTTAACCGTTTAAAAGTTATATGCAATAAATGTTGGGGGCCAAATATTTTTTATTTATTTTAGAGTTATCAAACACTTTTTTATGGATAACAGCGATTTGTATAAGTAAATATCTAATTTATTTCACACGGATTAATTAATATAATTATTTGTTAGCGCTGAAATATTAATATTTCTAAAATATAAACTTTAATATTTGTGAAAGCATTTAACCCAAAGTTTTCTTTTTCATACAAATAATTTGTAATCCGAACCTATTATCAAAGTATTCATTACACGAGAGCAAAACTATAAATCCACTCGAAAAGTTCTCAGAACATGAGATCGAAAGAGCTTAGAACTAAATATATTTCTTCAAAACAAAATGTTTAATTTTGAAACCTAATACTAATCCCGAAAATTTAAAATAAGTTTAATCTAATACACAAGGTGCTTCAAAAGTCAATTCGGGGTGTGGTTTTTATATAATTTTTGTTTCCAGAAAACCAACAGCTTATACACATAAGTTGTTGTTTCTTATATTGTTGTTAGTTACTAATGTAACTTAAAAGTACGCCAATTACTCTTGATACAGTAAAAGATAACAGAGGCTTGGTTGCCGAAAGCAAACAGAAAAAAAATCCAATTGAAAAAGGGCTAAATTAGATGTTAACTAAATACAGAAGCGTTAAACAAACAATCAAGGGAGAAAGCTAGAGCACAGATTACTTGTTATTGTTATTGGTGCTTATGCGGTGTGTCTGTCAAGGTATATGTGTGTGTGTGTGTGTGTGTGTGTGTGTTGAATAAAATAATTTATTGAAAGATAATTTTTCACGTTAAAAACGTAAAGTCAACGGACTTCAATCAAAACAATGCCTATGAGCAAATAACTACAAACCGAAACGTCATCTAAATGTGTACATGTTTTTTGTTTTTGAAGATTAAAAAAAAATGCCCAATTAATTTTGATAAAATTTATACGAAACCACCTCAGGGGTAAAATCTTTCGAACAAAAACAGAATTTTGAAAATCGGTCTTTAATTAGCGAAGTTATCGCGTTTAATATACATACAAAAAAACATACAGTCGAACCTCCGTTTTAGAAGTCGGTTAAAAAATAAGTTAAAAGAGGTTAAGCGGCTGTTAAAAGGTTTCATTAAAATTGCAAGTGTGTATGTGTAATATGTAGTCTAAGCTGCAGCTTCTCGACTAATTCCCTCCGCGATACACAGAGTGAAGCTTTCGGTTGCCTTTGAGGGTAGACTGAGAACATTTTGTAGTCAAAATGCATAAAGTAACTCATGTTTATTAGGAGCTTCATATTTATTCTGTTTTCAGTTGGCAGGGAACCTGCAGGCGTATTCAGGAGCGTTCGACTATTTTCCGTTCGACTATTTTCCGAATTCGACTCGAGTCGAAGACGAGTCGAATGCCACGGAAATCTTTATTCACAACGACGTTCGATTCGTCTTCGACTCGTTTCCGTCTTCGGAAACTATGTGACATAGATAACACGTTTATGCAAGCATTTACGGAGATAATAGATTTGATTGAACGAATAACTGAGTGAATGAAAAATTATAACATTTATAAAATATAATTTTATTTCTTTAATTTAATTCTTAGATGAATTTCTGGCCTAGAGAAAATATAGTTTTACTTTTTAAATGGTTTTTAACCATAGTAACCTTAATAATTCTTCATTATAAAAACTTGTTTTAAAATTTACGAAATGTCTTTGTAAACGAGATGTAAAGTGGATCTTGCTTTGCTTTGTTGTGGCGGTTTATTTTGTGTTTTCTTGAAACTAACTTGAAACGTACAACATACTGATTCCTGTAGGAATTTGGGAAATTTTACAGTTTATGTACTATTCCGACGTCGCTATATTAATTGGACATTTCATCAAAATCCGTCCGAGAGTTTTAGCGTGAAGAAGGAACAAACATCCATCCATACTTACAAGCTTTCGTATCTAAAATATTAGTAGGATACTTATGTGTTTTTAATCTGTTTAAGATGGTGTGTTGAAGCTACAATATGAAGCTACAATAGGGTTTAATAATTTAGCTTCTAGGTACTCACTGTTCCACTACTTAACTATTGTTATTAATGAGAAATGAGTATTCAATGTTTGTAAGAATACCTAACTACTGTTGTAAATAAACCCAAGCGATTTAAATAAACTGTGTATTATAATATGTTCAGATTTTTTTTAATAAGTAACAATACAATTATATACTTGCAATAAGTACTATCACAGAAAAAAAAGGTTTGCATCGCAAGTGAACAATAAAGTATGCTAAACTACTTAAAAATAGACACAGTCAATCTTCATAAGTAAATGTTCTTAATGGGGATAAGCAGAGCATTCAGTAGGTACTAGCATAAGTGCTCTCAGAACCATTTACCTCGAGAGTTAAGAAATAAGTATTATGAGCATTTTACATGTCATGTTTGTGATTTTTGCCCAGTCAGCCCAATAACTATGGAGTGATTTCAATTTATTTGTAAAACAACGCCAAGGCCTTTTAATACACTCCAAACACCTTTCGATGCAGTTTATGGACTTCATGTGCATTTTATTAAATTTTTCTTCAGGACTGTTCATGTCAGCCTGCGAAATCGGGGTCATCAGGCTAGGTTGGGTAGCCTGAATACTCTGAAAATAGTCAAAAATTTGGATATTAGTACATATATCTAGTTATTTTATTTCTATGAAGGCAATTTAAATATAAAGTTAATTATAAGCAACTAGCTTTCCGCCCGCGGCTCCGCCTATAGGTTATATCGTGCCCAACTGTGGGATAAGATGTAGCCTATGTCCTTTCCCAGGCTCTAATCTATCTCTGTACCAAATTTCATCAAAATCGGTTCAACAGTTTAGGCGTGAAAGACGACAGACAGATAGACAGACAGAGTTACTTTCGCATTTATAATATTAATAAGTAAGGATAAAGAATTACACAGATAAGCAAATCTTATTTTTAACAAAACATTTCCTACTTGATAGTGAATGCTATGAAATCACATCCACATCCTCATAACTTCTGGCGCATTCAGTGCCTGAGTTGTTTGCGTTATTGATGTAGACATTGATGCCTGGCCCTTTGTTACAAAATTTCTGTTAACTATCTTGTGCCAGAAAGTGCAAGGCTGTAAAAAAAATTAGAGCTATTTGTAACAAGATCTTACCACAATTTTTGTTTAATAATGAGTCTCCGATGCCTCTGTATCTTGTGAAAATAAAGGCAAGAATCTGTATTTTAAATTACACCTTACTTACTTTGAATTCCACGGGAATGGCTAATATCTTGGTGGTTGGTGGATAATATGTTTACAAATTACTCAACAAAGTGAGATATTCGCAAGGAAGCGACTTTTAAATGATATATGTTTTGAAAATTGGTATCTTGAAAAGTATTAGAAAAATCCCTTATCTCCATGTTGGAAGACATTGTCTCCGGTCCTTGTTTTGCTCTTTCTTTATTTCTCACTCGGATTGTAACGTAAAACTGAATTTTAACTTGATTCTAGCACAAAATGTTTATTTACATGTGTAAGTCGAATGCTCAGAAGCAATCGTGAACTTTTCCGAATTTGGATCCGAATTAGAATGTCAAATTTGACATTCGGATCGAGCCGAACGCTGCAGAATACGGTGAGTCGAAGGCATTCGAAAACGGATCGAATTTCGATCCGTTCTCGATAGTCGAACGCTCCTGAATACCCCTGCTGATGGGTGATTTACGTGGCAATTTATCGCGAGTCTTTCTGTGCTTCGGAGGACACGTTCAGCTATTGGTCCCGACTGTTGTCGATTGATTACAGTCGTTAAAACCAAGTCAGAGGCCATTTGGCGGTTTGAAAACTCTGACACCAGGGTTAGACAAGTTTGCCACATACTTGACTATACCTACACGATAAGAAGAAGGAGTTAGATTAGGTTAGGTTTTTAGAAATTCTGTGTTATGTAATAATAATTTACTATTGTGAATAATTTAAGTATATAAAGCAAAACAATAATTGAATATAAAAAACAAAATATATCAGTTCTAGCCCTCATGGTACAAGTTTAATTTTTTCAAGAGTACACTGTTATTTTTTAAGTTAAATAAAACCAAAAAGTGAAAGTATATAACTACATACTATGCAAAATAATTAAAATAATATAAAGTGGGTTATATAAATAAAGAGTTTCTCAATTCAATTTAAAAAAAGTTTGTCCGTGGTTACTGAAATATTCTATTTTTAGAAAAAGTCGTAGTCAGGCAAATACGAAAATGTTATCAGTACCACATACTTTTGGATGTGTTTTAAATTAGTTAGAAAAACTGTAGGTGATTCTTTGAGAAATTGGTGCGAAATTCTAAAAAAAAAATGTCTACTTGTCGTGAGAGATAGTTGTATAGACAGCGACTTTTTTTTCATACCCATGTTTCTTGGGGACAGTGTTGTTCAATTTGGTAGGCACATCCTTAATTTTTTTGCAAGCTAATATTAAGTTACCTTACCTTTGAGTCAGATGATAACACTACTAGCTCTTAGCGTATAACTAGTAATAGAGAGCCGAGTTCCGAGACAAAGTTAGCGGCAATTGCAGCTGCTGTTCAGTTTGCAATAATATTTGGAAACAATTTGATTTATAACACAGTTGTTTTACAATGGCTGGGTTTAAATTACCTAGCAATACTTAAAGATGATTCACACCAAGAAACAACAACATTGCTAAGAAACCCAAGGAACTGAGAAAAAATCATATGGCAGTCGCTCCACTGTAATGACTTGACCTGCCAAATCCTGGATCATGGTCAAGTGTACCCTGAATAAAAATATGGTCTCAGTAACAAAACCAAGGGAAAAAAACGGGTTGCACTCTGGGAGTGCCGGCAGATATTACTTCTTGCGGTCCAAGAAGTTTTCACTTCACCCTCCGTCTTACGAATTGTCGATCAGTGACCCTGATGCGAGTTTAACATTTTTTACCATCCAAAAAGTGCACAACGCCGCTAAAGAATTTTTCACTTCAAAAAAACGAGGTCGTGTCGTAACGGGAGGTTAAATCATTGGCAGAAGATAGAAATGAATACCTTTATACTTCACCGACAAAAGCGCTTCTCTTATGTTAAGAGACAGAGAGCAAAGTTACAATATAACTAACGTACAACCTCAGACATACATTAGCAATTCCTTTGCCGTTTGTTTATAAAATTCATCAAAGGTGCGTCGCGACGCGAGCTGCTCATATATAATTTGAACACTAAGTAAACTAGACAAGTAGTTGCTTTGTAAGTAGGTAGAGTTCGCTCATAGAGCTGATACATATTTACAGATCATAAGGCGTGAGTGTATAAAAATATACTTCCACGCTAGACTGGAAATGAAAAAATAAAACTTATCAGGTGTCAGCTGCCAACTCTTACCAGAAAAGCGCACTGTAAGAGGCAGTAAGTAGGATGTCTGGCGTAATAGCTGACAACTTATCAACATTACATCTTTGGATGTCTGTCAAAAGTGGCATTAAGTAGTTCTCAAACCGTATAATGCTATATTTGCCTTGATAGGCCGTGAGCATGGACAACGTTCTCAATTCTCATGAAGAAGCCGAGATCTTGTAGCGCGTCGGGCATGTTTGATGAGACAAGGATCCCGGAATTCTACGCCATTATCAGAAATAAGATTTCTTCCTTCTGGTCTCGATTACGCAGTACCAAATATACAATTCTTAAAGCCATTTATGACGACATGACAAGTCCCGATTTCCACACATTGGATCTCTGTGCAGCGAAGCGCCAATCGCAAATAACATATAACCTACTGTCTTGTTTTAGGTTAGAAAGACTGTTTTTAATTACTATCTATTGTTATATTATTATTATTATTTATGTACACAATTTTTGTAATATGTGTTTTTTGGCCTGAAATAAACGATTATTATTATTAATTTAAAATGATTCAATGTACCGCTCTCTGTCCTCATTATAAACTAACCTAGATGATGCCTGGGATTTCACTCCCGTGGGAATTTCATAAATTCCTTCCTACGTTTAAAAGGAACCTTTGGACCAAATTTCAGCTTTCTAGGTCCAAGGGCTTGGGCTGGGTGTTTATAAGTCTGTGGGTCAGGAACTGCAAATTTAGACAGGTTGAAAAAGAACAGCTCCTAGCTTTTTGAAAATTCTGAATCAGTATCACTTACTGAACACTTTTTTTTTGGTTTTTATTTTATTTATTTTTTTATCGGTGGGATTTTTTTTCCTAAACGTAGACACTACTCGGGTGCACCCTTCGAAAGCTTCTCGTATTCCTCGCGTGCCTGGTGTAGGAGTAATGTCTACGTTTTTTTTTCATAAATGTGTTCTTTGAGTGATACTGGTCAGGATTTTGAATATAGCTAGGAGGTTTTTTTTACCCAGTATATCAAGAAGAAGATATTTAGTTAGTTCGTCTTTAGTTTATAAAATACCTTGTAAAAATTACCTCTAAAATAGCTCTCAAAAAGCCAAGTTCAGATTAAATCTTTTCATCGCACTTGTAATTAAGATTTGTTTTGTGATGAACACTGTGCAGCGTGGGTTTTGATCTCGCTTGGCCAACAATCGCGGCATTGTTTGTCGACTTCAATTAAATATTATAAAGAACGTTACTAATATATTGCAAGAAGTTTGTAGGGTGGCAATTCTGGAATTGCAATGCGAAGTATTTTATCCGTTCAGCAGCTGAAGTACGATGGTGATAGAGCGTGTAATGCGCCACGACGGTCCTATGTCAAAATGTCAACATTGACATCGTCAGAGGGCGAGCAAGCCTTTGCCCTCGCGCAATAAAAGTGAAGTTTCACCGTCAGCCGAGTGGCGTGCTGCGCGAGTTTGTCGCTATCGTGCAGTTCGTGAAATTTACTAATAATAAGTCGTACATTTGATGACAACAGTCTTTGACTACCGCCAACTGAATTTTAATTTGCTGGGTAGTTTGTAACTTAAAATGTATGTATGTAGACACTTTATTGCACATAAAATTATAAGTAAAAAACAATACAGGTGGATACAAAGAAAACAAAATGTACAAAGGCGAGCTTATCCCTAAGAGACATTATTTCATAAATGTTGGATGACTTTAATTACCCAGTAAAATAAGGGATGTGAATAAACTTACGAAACTGAACAAGTTTCCCCGAGGAACGTATAATAAATATCGAAATATGAAAGAAAAAATTCGCCTCTCTAAATTTACAACCGTGTGGTGATCGGTTGAGAATAAAACCACCCCATCTCTTTTCGTGGGTGTCGTAAGAGGTGACTAAGAAAACACAAATGAGACCTGCCTCCTAGTGATCCATCCCAGGCAACGACACTTCATTTTTTTTCTGAATCTGAGGTGTCGTCCTATGGTCTCAAGCGGTGTGGTAGGCTCTGTAAAGAGCCATCTGGTTCGCGACCACCCTCCACCCGAAGTCCAACGCCAAACAGCTTGCTGTGTTCCGACGGTGCATGGGAGTACCAGTGCCTTTAAAGGCATTTTTTGGGTTAACTCGCTCCATCGTCGACCTCATCTTTGACCTTTATGGTTAAGATTGAGGTCAAGAGTTAACCCATCTTATAATAAAAAAATTAAAATTTGTGCGATCTGCCGATTTGCCTTTGTATGAGGCAAAAATTTTTTTTGAGTATTACAAATGGCTTGCTTAGAGAAAGTTGTTCAGTTTCATGGGTAAAATCACACTCACCCATCTAATTTAAAGTCACACCATACAGGGTAATTTTTTTATCACCGTCCAAATTTTTCTTACGGTGTCAGTAACGTTGATAGAACGTTAATAAGGAGGAAAAAACTTTTTTTTTCCTAAAATTTTCAGATTTTTATACCCCTTCTTAACGTCTTAAAGGATGAATTTTGTAAAATGCAGAAATACGGGTGTCACAAATTTTGTTGAAGATGTTTTTTTTCCATACAAAAAATTTGATTTATTTTCATGCTTCAAACGATCTAGCTTGAAATATTTATATGAAACGTAGAAACAAAAAAAATACGGTTGTGTTAAATATTCATAAAGTTTACGTACAAAAAATTTGGATGGTGATAAAAAAAATTACTCTGTATATGTGATCAATCTTACCATTCTATCACCGTTGGCTAGCAGAATAGCCGTCCAATAATAATTTTGAAAAGGCAAAGAAATTGAACAAGAGAGCGTGAAACGGAACGCCCCGCGCCGCCTTTGAAGAAACTCCAAGTTTATGCACGAACGAATTGCACCACTCGCTCCCAACTGAACTCCAGCTGAGAAATTAAAACTACATATATTATCGTTTGGATTATTATAGTTTATAATAACACAAAATCGTGATACAAAAACAAAAAATAATAAGGAAAAATTCTAGAGAAAATTTATTGTCGTGGTTATTAAGTCAAGATTGTAAAGGCGTGGTCCCGAATTAGATTTTAGTATTATTAAAACGCTTACCCGCCTGAAGGAATGAGAAATATCGACGCTTGACATGAAGGCACGATAGCTCAGTTGGTTAGAGCACCAGAAGATCTAATCCGGGGGTCGTGGGTTCAAGTCCCATTCGCGCCAAACATTTTTCATTCCCCAAAATTATTTCTGTTTCTGATTAGTGTTCATGTTTGTATCCCTTGCTTGTTTCACTTGTGACCTAAATACTTGCATAACAAACCTAATGTGTTGGCAAGGAATTTGTAAACTTGTTTAAGGGACAGCTTAACAAGTAATTGCTTTAAGTAAGTTTTTTCTATAGTTGCCTATTTTCGCTCTAAGAAATGTACCTATGAATCGCGCTGGGCCGCTGCAGTTTTTGTGTTTTACGCTGTTATTATTATTTTTATTGTAAAATAATTTAAATTTATGAATCATTTAAGTTTTAATAAGAAGATATTAAACAACATTAAACGGTTTATTTATTTACTGTTTATGGTACACAATAGACATATAAAAGAAACACAAAGAGAGAGACGATACAACAGGCACTGCTTATTTCTATAAATAAATTTCACAGCAGACAAGAGAGATTGGACGAAGTGAGTCAAATTCTGAGGAAGTTATTCCAAATTATGGGCTGAATTCAGGGTTTAAGTTATTGCTAAGCTGACCCTTATATCCCGTATAAACCCAATACACTAGTCTTAGAGTAAAGTTATTTATCGCAAATCGGCAAATGAAAAAACTTTCCCCAAGCCACGATGAATTTGTCACCGACCTACCCCAGGGGGAGGCCTGGGGGGGGGATCACGAGTTCAGAAGTTACTCTCTCACTTTTCTGCGTTAATTGTAAAAATAAACAAGGTATTTCGTGTTGGGTTCTGTAATTGAAAAAGGAAAATAATGGTCCAAAATCACGGTAGCCTTCCGCCCGTGACTTCTTGCGCGTTCTAAGTAGTCCTTTGTCCCTCTCCCCCCCTCCTTTAGTTTCCTCAGTTATGATGTGAAGAAAGAACAACATAAAGGTGGTAGAAAAGTCACGACGGAGTTGAGATAGGTCATAACTCATAACTTTTTCTTTTTTTTAATTCATCTAAATTATTATGAGATTATAAAAGCAAAACTCATGGAGATTTTTATTAGGTTTCACGTAAATGACCACCATTTTCAGCCTCATTTTCAGTCTAAATTTGAAAAAAAAAATTCGTAAATTTTCTGGGGAAAGTGATTCAACTTCATGGGGAGAATCAATCTTTTAAATTCCTCTAATTAAAATAATAATCATCATCATTATGCCAGCCAAAAGACGTCCACTGCTGGACATAGGCCTCCCCCAGGGATCTCCACCTTGATCGGTCCTGCGCCACCCGCATCCAGCGGCAAACCGCAATCTTTACCAGATCGTCGGTCCACCTTGTGCTCTGCCTTCCTAAGCTGCGCCTTCTGGTACGTGGTCACCACTCGAGGAAGTCCTAGGACTGATGGCCGCTGGGGCAGAAACTTTTCTGTGCCCTGCCCACTGCTACTTAAGGTTAGCAATTCTTTGGGCTATGTCGGTGACCTTGGTTCTCCTGCGGATTTCCTCATTTCTGATTCGATCGCGCAGAGAAACTCCGAGCAAAGCCCTTTCCATCGCTCTTTGAGTGACCTTGAGCCTTCTTATGAGGCCCAATGTAAGCGACCACGTTTCAGTGCCGTGCGTCATCACTGGCAACACACACTGGTCAAAGACCTTCGCCTTCAGACCCATATACATACATACATAATATTATTAGTATGATAATTACATACATATTAAAATACATAATAAGTTTACTTACCATCAACGCTACTCCACAAACACAATGAAAATCTACGGCCTTACAAAGCTTACATGAATACTAACTTAATGCTGTTACTACGCCGTAGAAACCTGCTACGATGTAGCGTAATGCTACGAGACTCGCTAGACGACTTAAAAGCTACGAGCTTGTATGAGGTGTTTGTACGTTATTATAAGGATATTTCGGGAACCTTCACGCTACGTCTCTTGTAGTGTAGACGAAGAGGAATTTAGGTAGACACAGATGTAAAGATGTTCACAATCTTCATTAACATCAAAATTAAAAATAAGTGAGGTAGCTTTGCAATCAACGAATCTTAAGATTACAAAAAGTCGAAAAAAACCGACTTCAAAAAAAAAAGAGGAGGTTGAGAACAAAAAATTGACCCGCCTTCAAAAAGGGTGAAATAATTTTTTAAAGCTGTGTTCACGAGTAAGTAGTGGTTACGGGTAAAACAGTAAATAGGTGAATTCATAGCGGAATATGGTAAATAGAGAGGATTTTTTTTTACGTCGGCGCCGGTTGCTAGTTTAATGAAATAAGTATTTGCACAAGTTTTTTGGCAGTATAAAAACTAAGATAGTTATGCCATGCGAGTAATTGTTCGGCGCCGACGTCAAAAAAAAATCCTCTCTATTTACCATATTCCGCTATGAATTCACCTATTTACTGTTTTACCCGTAACCACTACTTACTCGTGAACATAGCTTTAAAAAATTATTTCACCCTTTTTGAAGGCGGGTCAATTTTTTGTTAAAAATATTTTTTCATGAAACTGAACAATTTTTTTCTTTCTTAATTTCGTTTAACATCTTTATAATTAATATTTAAACTATGATTTTTTTACTGTGACTGTAATATCGTATCATTAACAGGCAGCGGCCATTTATCTGAGTCCTTATCCTTACTAATATTATAAACGCGAAAGTTTGTGAGGATGTATGAATGTTTGTTACTCTTTCACGCTCAAACGGTAAAACAAATTTTGATAAAATTAAGAATGGAGGTAGCTGACATACTGGATTAACACAAAAGCTGCATAATTTTCCTAAATTCCCACGGTAACAAAGTCCCGGGTCTGTAATAGTCTGTCTGTAATAGTCTGTCTGTAATAGATAGTCTGTAATATGTATAAAATGCTTGTAACTGGGATTTTAATGTTAATCCATCGCCTTGAAGACAATTATTCTGGAAGTGTTAATAAAAAACAAAATGCTAAAAAAACATAAAATTACAAATGGTATTTATTGTCGTCAGTAGTTTTCGGTTTTTTGCGATTTTTTCAATGTTGCATCACGAAATTTTGTCCGCAAACCTCAGATTCGAATTCAGCACCTGAAAATATATGTAGAATGAAAGAAATCAGAACTACCCCAATTTTCCCACCATACCCTTTAGAATACAGATTGACTAAATTACAAAGTGCCAAAGAAAATACGCAAACGGTATATTTTTTTTCACTGTGAAGTGTTGACATTGTCATCGGCCATCAATTCGATATTCAAACACGATAGTAACAGATATTCCCCGATATTGCCAGTCACGTGGTCGTAAACTCACGGTGCCGTTTACGAGGGTCGTTACGGAACACGTAAACACCGTAACAACAGTCACTTACTGCCGTGTAAGTGGGACAGATTTGTTAACATACTTTACTAGTAAATACTTAAGTATTTGAGAAGAGGTGGGAAACATCTATGGCCATGCAATAAATAAATTAATTAGTAACATCTGGGCCCCGATTCTGTAACTTTAGTTTTGTATCGATGGAATGGTCGCCATTTTATCTGTTCAGGTGGCGAAATTGAGAACTATCCAAATTTTATACTTCTAGTGATGACTGACTTGACTGGTGGAGCCACTGTCAACTGAATTTTCAGTTGCTAGGTAGTTTGCAACTTTACGTTCGGTTGTCGGTGGCGCTGCTGGATTGTCAGCAAGTATATGAAAATTAAATAGTTCTCAATTTCGCCACCAGAACAGGTAAAATGGCCTCCATTCTATCGACACACAACTTAAGTTACAGAATCGGGGCGAAGGATTAGTTACGGGAAATAAATAAAATGAACATCACACTCTCAAAGACCCACAGTAAGGTTTTCCCTTGTGTCGTGGCTCTCTTGGGACACATAAAAACAGACACGAACAGTACGAACACCCGTGACCCGAGGAAAAACATCTGCTTTTTACACAAATATTTGCCTTGACTGGAAATGGAACCCAGAACCCGCCGATCAAGAGGCAGCGTCATTACTACTCGACCAAATTTAACTGGCCGTCATACAACAGTAAATAAATAAAATAAACATCACACTCTCTAAAGTCCATATTAAGGTTTTCTAGTGTTTTGGGTCCTTTTGGTATACAAACACTCAGACATGAGATCGAACATTATTCTATTCCACTAATAAATGGCGGTGGAATGACTGTAGTGACCATTTTATCCGTTCAGGTGGCGAAATTCAGAACTATCGAAATGAAATGAAATATCTTTATTGCGGGCAAACACGGTAACAAATTATGGTGACAAATAAAAGCAAATGTACAAGCGTGTTGCGCCAGAATTGGCATGCAATGCAAATAGAAGGTATTTGAAAATAGGAGGTAATTTAAAAATGTCAAAAATAGTTTTATGTCAACAATATCTAAGTCCTTATATAAATAAATAAATAAATGAGAAAGAAGAATGAATTAATATGCCTTACAATAAAACAGAAATCAATTTCAGAATAAAATTAAACCGAAACCTCATATACTTGATGACAACCGTCCTGACCAGCAGCGCCATCGCCAACTGTACGTTAGGTACGTTGCTAACTACCTAGTGACTTAGTTAGCAGTGTCGCCTCCAGCTAAGGTAGCTGTCATCAAATGTATGAGGTTAAGTGATAAGTGATAATTGATATGGGCTCCCATTTTCCGCATGTAGGCTCTTAAGTGGCCCATTATGCGTGTGGGTCAGTGGTTATTCCAGCCACTTCAGCTCCGTCCAGAAGCTCAGAATCCTCCTGGGGTTTAAATAGTTCTAAATTACACCACCTGAACGGATGAAGTGGTCACCATTGTCATTCCACCGCCGTTGAGATGCCATTGGTGACGGCCGGTTTGGTCGAGTGGTAGTGACGCTGCCTCTTGATCGGCGGGTCCTGGGTTCGATCCCCAGTCGGGGCAAACATTTGTGTAAAAAGCAGATGTTTGTTCTCGGGTCATGGATGTATGTGTCTGTCTTTGTGTGTTCCAAGGGACCCACGACACAAGGGAAAACCTTAGTGTGGGCCTTTGATTGTGTAGCGTTTATTTTATTTATTTATTGGTTAGTAGTTTTTTTTTGTTTTATTATAAGATGGGTTAACTGTTGACTTCAACTCAATCTTGACCATGTCAAAGATGAGGTCGACGATGGAGGTCGGGAGTTAATCCAGAAATGCCTATAAAAGCATTGGTACTCCCACGCACCGACGGAACACAGCAAGCTGTTTGGCATCGGACTTCGATAGGAGGGTGGTCGCGAACCAGACGGCCCTTTACAGAGCCTACCACACCGCATGAGACCATAGGACGACACCTCAGATTCAGAAAAAAATGAAGTGTCGTTGCCTGGGATGGATTACTAGGAGATAGGTCTCATTTTTGTTTCCTTAGTCGCCTCTTACGACAACCACGGAAAGAGAGTAGACGTCAATATGTGTTACAGCGCCTGCTTTACAGTATTCATCTTCTTCCTTGCTTTGACGGCCGGTCTGGTCGAGTGGTAGTGACGCTGCCTCTTGATCGACGGGTCCTGGATTCGATTCCCAGTATTTGTGTAACAAGCAGATGTTTATGCTCGGGCCATGGGTGTTTGTGTCTGTCTTTATGTATGTTCCAAGGGATCCACGACAAGGGAAAAGTGAGTTGTAGCGTTGATTTGTTTGTTGTTTGTTTGTTTACTTAGTTCCGTTTCTCATTCGGGGTACGCTTGACCATGGTCCGGGATTAGGCAGGCCAAGTCATTACAGTGCAGCAACTGCCATCTGCTCATCTAATATTGATAAATTTATGAGAAATTAGCTTTCCGCCTACTTGGACAACATATCGTGCCCACTTGTGGAATAAAATATATATCGATTTAGTAGTTTAGGTGTGAAAGCGTAACAGATAGACAGACAGAGTTACTTTCGCATTTATAATATAAAGTAGGGATTTTATAGTATAACTGTTTATTTATTGTCAATTTCTCCGTCCGTCACTGTACAAGCGTAATCTCAGTGATGACAGGAAGTGTCGTGTCGTCGTCACGTCGTGTTGTAGTCGTTATCTGTCGAGTTTACTCTCAGGCTTCATATCCGACACATATTTGCGTCACTGCGATATTTTTCACGTCAAAATATTTAATATTCACACGTCTCGTTGCACAGTATTTGAGTTATTTTGTTGTCGTGTATTTTGTACAGTTAACAGCACATCAAGCTTGACAATGGACTGATGCTACAGTCTTTCATTGTAGTGTGACATCTCAGCTGGTATATATCTTTTCTGTTGATATAAGAAGTTTGGATTTGATTTTCGACCAACACAAATATTTGAAAATCATATTTTCTATGACTTTTAAGCATTTGTGAGGAGTTTGGGCGGATTTTTGGGTATAGTAATGTATATTCTAAAAAAATAAAGTAGTACATCAGTTACTTAGCACAGGATACAAGTTTGGCGTATTTTGAAGTTAGATTACGCTGCGTTAAGTGTTGATTAATATTTATAGTTTTTTTTATAAGCCTTTATGCAATAATTTGCATCCCTACCGAGGGACGTATAATTATTTATATTTACTTACAGTAAAACTTATATAGAACTTTCATAAACTTGTATCTAAATACGATTTTCAAATATTGTTAGACTGGGATCGAACCTACAACGCTCAGATCAGTAGGCAAGGTCATTTACCACCTGTACTATCAGGCAAGTCAATCAAGTGATCTATTAGACCAAGAAATTTTGATCTTTTGTTTATCAAAGCCTCCATTAAAATTAATTCACTTCGCAACGATTACTCCTTTATTTCTTTGTTCGTATTCATTACCTCTCACCGTGGAGTAGTGAGATAACTTCACGTAGACGTAGACGTACTCGTAGTGCGCCGAGATTGGAGAACTGAATGTTTTATACCACTCGCCTCGTACACGGCGGATGTGTTAGTGGTAGCTTATTAAGTGAAGTAGTACTTTTTTAACTGTTAATAATAATTTCTGGAGTAAGAGTGCAGCTATCAACTCTACTTAGGCTTATTGTAGAAGCTAGTAAGTGGGACGCGTTTGCTGTATCGTAGGTGAAAGGTTAACAAGGTACGGCCGGTTTGGTCGAGTGGTAGTGACGCTGCCTCTTGATCGGCGGGTCCTGGGTTCGATCCCCAGTCGGGGCAAACATTTGTGTAAAAAGCAGATGTTTGTTCTCGGGTCATGGGTGTTTGTGTTTGTCTTTATGTGTGTTCCAAGGTACCCACGACACAAGGGAAAACCTCAGTGTGGGCCTTTGAGTGTGTAGCGTTTATTTATTTATTAAAAAAAAGGTATCACCATTATACTCATAGTTAATTTAATAAAGTTAGAATGAATGTCGAAGATCTCCAGTGGTTCTGGACTACATGATGCTGTACAGTCAGAAGCAAATATATATACCTACATATTTTTCAGGCTCCATTTTGTATAAGGTTTTTGAAACTTAAGGTTTTCTACGTGGTTAGAGAACTTATTGCGGGAGTGTGTAGTATATGATAGTATTATCTACCATTTATCTTAATAATCTATTTGTTTAGTAAATTACAATTACTTTTATAATTCAAAAATTAGATTGACACTTCAGATTACCCAAAAACTTAATTCCGCCCGCGACATTTTTCGGTGTGTAAGAATTCAATGCAAAAAAATCTAATTGAACCTTTTTTCGTAATGATATACCTACAGAAAGAACAAAAAACACACTTTCACATTTTTAATGTAACTCAGTTTTTCTTATGTAATAGGGCCTTTTATAATTTTTCGACTCTCCAAATATAATAAAGCAAAAGGCACGTCAGTCCGTTCCTCCGCTTTAGAAAAAAAAAATTCTGTCCAAAAGAAAGATAAAGCGAGGCAAAACCTTCTTGAAAACGTAGCACAATCTGAGAACACAGCAGGAGCTAGACTCGGACAGAGAGTTCATGGCGGAAAATTAAACAATTTAGTAGTTAAGAGCAATGATAGTCGAATAAAAATGGTAGATGACTTAGTAGTAATTTAATTTCAGTGGAATCGGAGCCAATTTCCAGGGTTCCAGGGTTAGCCAAGTTTGTTGCACACTTGACTATACCTACACGATAAGAAGATGACGTGGTATAGATTTTTTTTCAAAACGACGCACACGTAGGTTTTTTCTTCATGGGACGTTCGTTGATACCAGCATCAATAGGATTTGAATCCCCAGGCCAGGACCATCCCAAATGGTGACGTTCTTTATTCCTCAAAACAACAAAATGAAAATAACATTATTTCTCTATTCTACCAAACTGTTTAATTTTCTGCCAGCAACTCCCTGTCCGAGTCTAGCTTCTGCTGTGTATTCACTAACCAAAACTGTATTCTTTAATAAATTATATTTTTTCATTTTTTTTTTTTCATTTTTCAACAATCAACATACATACGCTCACGCCTATAATCCCTATTAGAGTAGGCAGAGCATTAGTGGATCTAGAAGCACTTGATAACATGTGACATCAAACAATGCATTGAATATTCCTTAACATAATTTAATACTTCTTTATCTGATTGGGAAACGACTGACTCAAGTCAACGCAAACACTTCGCAAGACTACTTTTATTACTTGTCATATCATTGACGGTAGTTCCTAGAAAATTATTAATATACTGAGTTGAAATCTTCAATTGTAGAAGTTGGCTGCTCTCCCCTTGCCCCTTCCCCCCCAACGGCCCTGAATAATAGCTGAGCTACCGCGAACATGAGTGAGGTGTTCTGACGCTCACTCGTTGCTTTATTATTCAACTGGGCGGACGTTGCTTCTCGGGCTGAAGCAGTTTTGGAATTTATATGCCCTGTAGGCTCGATGGTTTGTGAAGTATACTGCTCAATAGTGTCTAGGGAATGTGTGTGATTTTTCATATTAGAGAGCTTTAGACCTCTGTGTTAGGCACAGGGAATTTCTTGCCCGTGATCATTTAACTACATTTTTTTTCTGACCTTTTTAATACTCAATCTTTTATATTCCAATGGTAACAATTTCATCTCTATGTATATAAAAACGAATTGCTGTTCGTTTGTCTAGTTAAAACTCGAGAATTGCTGGACCAGTTTGGCTAATTTTTGTCTTGAAATAAAAGTTAAACGTTCAGGAAAGGTTTAAAAGGTAAGAAAATATAGAAAAATTGAAAGGAATTAATTCTAAGGCGTTACGAAATTCGTCGGGTCAGCTAATTATTTAATAAAACCCGGGTTGGGTTTAGTTTTTCGTACATAAACCTAAGCTTATCTTCATGTCGGGGTTGACACAGCATCATATGAGTCTAAAACAACTTGAAGCCACATTCAGATGGAAAAACTGGTGGGAGGTAGTAAGCCTTTCTCTCTTGCACGGTGCAGCAAAATCCTCGTGTCCAAATAACTGATTTCTACGGTATGCCGGGAAGAGTTGGCAGCTGGCACACTCTATGTTTTTCATTTACTCCTACTTACAGCCCAGTGTGGAAGCTTATATCTATACTAATATTATTAAGAGGAAAGATTTGATAGTTTGTTTGTTTGCATTGAATAGGCTCGAAACTACTTACATAATGGCTACATAATTTTCCCGGTTTCCACGGGAACGAAGTCCCGGGCGGAATGCTATTAATATTTAATTATATTGATCTTTCCCAAAGAAATATGGATCGAAATATTTAAAAAAAAATTGCCTTTGCATACAACTGGGGAGATCAGTTGATCGCCTTAGTACAAAAAGTCATTTTTTTTTGAGAATTATATCTGGGTTTTTTGGGGAAAGTTTGTCAGTGTTATGAGGAGAATCTCCCCCTTAAGTTTTGCCAAGTACCTTATTTAAAGTTTAGCATTATGTGAATTAATTAGGCAAATTAATTTATGTATACATCCTATTAGTTATATTAAAAAAAGCGCTCGTAGCCCAGTGGCGCTCGCTGATCTCAACCGATCAGTGAGGTTAAGCAACGTACATAGAGGCAGGGAACCTGATGGGTGACCACAGTGGCAATTTATCACGAGCGTTTCCGTATATCGGAGGGCACGTTAAGCCGTCGGTCCCGGCTGTTCTCAATTGACTACAGTCGTTAAAACCAAATCAAAGGTCATTGTGCGGTTTGAAAACTCTGACACCAGGGTTAGATAAGTTCGTCACACACTTGACTGTTCCTACACGATAAGAAGAAGAAGATGTTATGTTATGTAGCTAGTATATGTATAGAGGTACATAGAAGTATACGTATGTTAGCTCACCACCTCAGAGGTACAATTCTGCTTTGTGCAATTATTATTGTGTGCAGAGCTCTGAGTATGTTTGTTTTGAGGTCCCGACGTGTTTCATACGAAAATTAGATATGTTTACGTGAAGAGGGACTCTTGGGAGGAGGGAAATTCTCGTTCATATAAACAGTAGTCTAACGATTGTTTAATTAAGAACACTTGGCAGTCTAAGGCAACGAATAGTTATTTAAAAGGACGAAACCAGGCTCAATTCTACCCTGCAGTATGTCTGGACGTCCGATAAAAACCCACAACAAGGTTTTTCCTTAAAACATACACGCTGACAGATACGAACACCATTTTATTTTTAATATTTGTATTTTTACACGAATATATTTGCCCCGAATGGAAATCGATGCCAGGACCCGTTGATCAAGAGTACTAGTCGACTAATACGGCCGTCAATCTTTTTTAGGCTTCCGTACCCAAAGGGAAAAAACGGGACCCTATTACTAGGGCTCCGCTGTCCGTCCGTCCGTCCGTCTGTCACCAGGCTGTATCTCATGAACCGTGATAGTTAGACAACTGAAATTTTCACAGATGAGTATTTCGGTTGCTGCTATAACAACAAATACTAAAAAGTAGAATAAGTTAAATATTTCAGGGAGCTCCCATACAACAAACGTAATTTTTTTGCCGTTTTTATAGAGATAATGGTTTTCATAGAGTCCGACTCGCACTTGACTGGTTTTATAGGTAATGGTACGGAACCCTTCGTGCGCGAGTCCAACTCGCACTTGCCTGTTTTATTCTTTTTACTTATTTCACTTTTTTTGAAGTGAAACCTTCTTTAGCAGCGTTGCGTACTTTAAAGTATGGATGGAAACCCGGACGGATGGCAGCCCTATGGTAAAATTATCTCTGTGACAGATGTCAACGATTATTCGCACATAGTGCGCAAATACCCATAGACTATTTTACTGAATTGAAAGTAGGTAGACAGCTTGTTCGAGTGGAAAAGTTGCCAGATTGTAAGCAACAGGTCGAGGGTTCAAATCCTGAAAGAATAACGGACTCTTTTTGTGTATTTTGTTTTATTTCCATATGAATGCACAACGTTAATGTTCAAGTTTTCACTTCTGCCGGCACTCCCGGAGTGCAACCCGTTGTTTTATAGAGAATGGATTTGCTCTTGACCATAATCTAGCTCATGGACAAAAATATAGTAGAGGATGTAGCCAGCTCACCCAGAAGATGCATATTCACTAGAAATTTAAAGATATTCTGGTTGTATAAGCCTCGACTTACAGACGCCAGGCAGGTAATTCCATTCCCTTTATTCGCGATATAAAAGATAAAGAGAAGCGCTCAATAAGGATCCAAGGAGTCTCGACATGCTAAAAGTGCGACTAGACATCAAGCGGGATAAGTTCAATTGAATAAGCTTCTTTTGGATCAATTTATGCAATCTCTACCTCATTTTTCCCCGGCACTAAATTTTGACAGAAGAAAACCCATTAAAAAATAACCGGCAAAGTGCGAGTCGGACTCGCGCACGAAGGGTTCTGTACCATTATCTATAAAAACAAGCAAAAAAATCTCGTTTGTTGTTCTTGTATGGGAGCCCCCTTTCAAATTTATTTAATTTTGTTTTTTAGTATTTGTTGTTATACCAGCAACAGAAATACATTATCTGTGAAAATTTCAACTGTCTAACTATCACGGTTTATGAGATAAACGGAGCCTGGTGACAGAGAGACAAACGGACGGACGGACAGCAGCGGAGTCTTAGTAATAGGGTCCCTTTTTACCCGTCGGGTATGGAACCCTAAAAAAACATGAATATCCTCATTCCAATATCGCCAGATGTTTTTATTATGTAATTGATCCCACTTAACCCCTCACTCCTTCATGTTCGAATGGCAGTGACAAAGCAATCACTTAGACGAAACAGTGGGGATTAACCGAGATCAATCATGTCCCGTTGAGTTAACCCCTTCCCTGCGGACGGGGCCCAAACTTTGCTCGTGACCCTCAGGTGACGTGGTCCTCAAGTTACAGTATATTGACTGTATTGGAGGTACGCTTTTGATCGTTTGCTACGTGATTAAATTTTTTTTATTTTGTTCCGTGACCTTTAAGCTTCAAGCTCCAATACCTTGTGTTTTGAAAGTCAGTGGTTCGGATCGAATTTTGGATAGCAATAAGCTGAAAAAAAAAGTTTGAAACGTTTTGAATCCCTTTTTTGTTTTAGTTAAGTAATAATTAGCCATTTTTGAATGCCTTAACAAAAATATAAGCTATAACTCCTTTCATTGTATTAAAGATACTTTTATAACGCAGGCATGGAGTAAGGAAATATTTTACGAAATTCCCACGGGAACGAAGTCTTGGGCATCCTGCAGTAAAGCTAAGAAAAGGGCGACACCAAAATGAACTGTTCGAAGTATTTATTTCTTCCTTATCGTCTAAATAAATCAAATAAACAACGATTAGCCCCGTATGCCAAATGGCCAATTAGCTTCTGACTTACTTTAACGACTGTAGAATTCTAATAATAAAACCATAAATAATACTAAAGTAGGTTTACTGTTAACCTGTGTACTAGCCATCTGGTCTCCAGGGCCCAAACTCGCCGTACAACTGACAGCGAGCATCCGTCACTAGCCTTCATGCGCGCTGCTACACCTGAGACTGAGTGTTTCTAGTGGACATATACTTTTTATTTGCATTTCTTGCCAATTTTAGGTTAGCTATTTATAAAAAAATAGCCAGGATTTTTGTGAGAGACATGTGATAAAAATGGCTATTATAAGTTTGTTAAAATATCAGAATTCTACCTTTACATGCAACTTTACTTAATTTATTTTTGAGCAAGCTTTTATACTGAGATAGCTTTCCTCTCTAGCCCTGAAAACTTACGTAAACCCATTCTTTTAAATTTTGAAAATAATGTACTTTTCAAGTAGGTGAGTAACAAAAAAAATATAATGTTCTCGGTAGTTTTACTGAAATATCTATTTAAAACATTCGCATTACAACTTATTCCATAAAAAACAATATTGAAAAGTTTTCCAGAATGTTATGCGAAGTTTCCATATCTGTGCCCTAATATATACCCAAGGTTTTTAATACAAAAATGTTGCGTCATTTCGCTCGAACATCACCTGTAAAGACTCGGAGTTTCAAAGCAAAGCGACGACGAACTTCCCTCATTTACATGCTCGCTCGGCTTGCGTCGGAAAAATTGTAAATTCACTTATGAGGGCACGCGGGGCCCTAACGAACTGCATTGTTTGGGCCCCGAGATTAGCCGAGGCGCGCAGAGGTTATAACAACCTGAGATATGTTTTTCTAACTTCTCTTTTGTGAAGCTAATTTACATCCTCCGCGTTTAAATTTAGTTGGATTTATTCTTTTAACAAGCAACTGGTGTTTACAGATGAAAATCTTTCAACTATATTAAAATATGGTTTTAGCTTGTTTATTTTAAAACTGGACTGGATAAATGAAACAGGCTATATTATAAGCGAGCGAAATCTCGGACAGAAGATAATGTTTAATTTCCAATATTTTCAGGATTGTTTTTATTTTAATTCGACTTATTTATTTCAACACTGTTTATAAAAGCTAAGATCTGGGTACTAGTGAGTATGTTGTGAGTGGCTCATGTCCGCGAGTGGACTAAAACAAAGTGGAGATAGAGGTATTGATAATTATTTTTTTGTTACAAGATAAGATGAATCTGTATTATCTTAAGAAAACCATGTAGAAAAGCAACGAATAAATGAATTGAATTGAATCTAATGACCGTTTAAAGATTTCATTTTTTATTTTTATTTTTATAACTTAATGCACAGATCTACATTAGCGGACTTAATGACTAAAGGCATTATCTACCAATCAACCTTAGGGTGATTAGTAGAGGATGATGGCAGGTGCCTACCTCCTAAATGGAAGAACCTAAACGAAAATATTATATATTCAAACTGAATATTATAAATATTTATAAATTTTAGCTGCACGATTAAAAAGTAAGCTTGCAAAAGTATGTGGTCTGAAAAATGTTTTTTCATTAAGCTAAAAGGCCAATAGATCTAACATCTATTGCTAAGCTCACAAACAATCTAAGAATATGTTCTATAAGAAAAAATATTTCCTTATAAGTAGAAAAAATAATCATCTCGAGAAGGGATTACCAAATAGTGATGAATGGCGGAGCGTAACTGATTTCCCAATATATTTGTTACAATAACACAGAAATACAACAAAGCGGGCCTACGCTTGCAAAAAGATGAAATTAATACAATCTCAAACAATACTATTCTCTATTGTACTACTTACAAGCGAATTTGGACTTTATTATTTGGGGAACAAAGTTGAAAATAGATCGAAAGTAAATGAGAGGAGAAGTGAATAAATCGGTAGTGCATTAGAATAACAAAAGACAGTCGGCAGCACGCGCGGCGCTGATGTTAATATTTCCTTTTTGCCTGACCTCCCTTTTGTGCTCCGGTCTATATGGGTCTCTGTGACCGCTACGTCGAATGGATGTCTTCCTTGCTACATAATGTCTTGCTTGCTTTCGACGTCGAGTGATTTTCGGTAAAGTGAATTAGGCGACTGTTTGGGGACGTTTTGGCGATAGGCGAGGGTGATTGGGGGTCACTTCCTTTTTATTTTCGATGGTGACTAGGATAGGAAAAAGGTGTTATTTGACCTGTATGTTAAGTATTAAACTTCCATGCTGGACTGGGAATGAAAGAAATACTTAGGGTGTACCAGCTGTTTACATTACCAGGTATATTGAAAAGTCAATAAGTCGTTAAAACCAAGTGAGACGCCATTGTGCGGTTTGAAAACTCTGACACCAGGGTTAGCCAAGTTCGCCACACACTTGACTATACCTACACGATAAGAAGAAGTTGAATAAGTGGGAAGCGAGGGTTTTACTGTGTCGTGGGAGAAAGGCTAACAACCTATCACCATAGACTCGTCTTCCATTTATGTCAAACGTGGCCACACCATGCTCTACCTACCCCGTCAGGGATTATAGACGTGAGTTTATGAATAGACAGATAGAGAAATAATTGAATCAACAAAGTAGATTCTGCCTCAAGAGTTGATATTTACGTAAACGCCAGAGTTAATATTTGTCTATATTTGTTTAGATTAAAGCCGTCTCGTAAATAACTAGAACATACGCAGTTGATGAAATTAGATTCGGTTTTACTACTATTTACTTAACAGTCTGTCTAGGATGTGTAATATATGATATAAAAATAGGTTATATATTAATTTTATCTAAATATATAAAACAAAGTCGTGTTAGTTACACCACTTATAACTCAAGATCGGCTGGACTGATTTTGATCAAATTTGGTATGGAAGTAGCTGATACCCGGGATTAATACATAGGCTACATAATTTTCCGAAATTCCTACGGGAACGAAGTCCCGGGCGTAAAGCTAGTTTACTATAAAAATCAGTTGGCATGACGTTCATGACCTATAAAAATACTTGTCATAATTTTTGAATAGTATAACTTAGAGTAAATAAAAAACACAGTATCTGAATTTCAAAAAAAATTATATATGTTTTTGATGATTTGAACGTTAGGCTAAGTAAATATTATATCACATAACATTACAGATTTTAAAATCATTTGGCTTTAATTATGTAAGTGCGATAGTGGTAGTAATCGTGATTAATAGATTTCAAACTGTATCATTATCAATTTTCTGTCAAATAAATCATAGATGGAACAGGAAATGGTAACCTTTATAATATACTTTCCGAATCCCCAACAAATGTTTAACACAAAAAATGACATGTGAATGGTATTAAATGAACCTAATTGCCAGTTTGACAATTATTTTTATATTATTCGATATCTTCTTAAGAAATGTTTTGTAATTATTCACAAAATATTTTTATATCATACATAACACACCCGTCTGTCTATCATCTAACGTGTCTTTACCAAAAACATTCCCTGAATTGCTCAGCCTACGTGTTTACGTACTCTCGCAGTGGAACTGTGGAACTCGTATGATGTAGTGGTACGATGGGAAAACATCGATTTGTCCTGGAGGAAAACAGGGTGAAATAGTTCCACATTTCCGTCCAATTTACGTAATGCGATATCGTTGGCTTGACTCCGTGTCTCTTTGTGCGGACATAGACGGACAGTACGCATTGTGAAATGAAATTAAGTCATTTTTATTATTACTAAAGTTAAACCTATAATACAATGACTCAATTAATAGTAAAAATTAAGAACTAAATTAACCTAAGCAAAAGGAGCCAAGCTCAGCATTGTGCTGTACAAAAAACTGTACAGCTCTGGGTTTTATTTTATTTTATTTTTTTATTATAAGATGGGTTTTTGGTTTTTAGCTTGACCCTGTTTGACCGGTTAACATTAACATTCTGCGCATAACATTTTGATAAGTTATGTTGTTTTTTCACATTCATAAAAAGTAGCACCGTTTCGGTGATAACAATAAATTAATTACTAAATAGGTATGTTTGCATACTGACAAAAACAGAAACTACAAAGTATCCAGAAACTAGAAGAAGTAGATTTAAACATTAAAAAACTGTTACTGTTAGAGCCAAAGCCTCAAAAAGGACCCTAGGTGTAGTCCAGTTGAACCAAGAAGGAACTTTTACAAAGTACCCGCACTGTACCTCCATATACCGCATTCTGTTCTTCCCCTTTCCTCCCGCAGCCCCCGCTAACAGTTATTACCATAAAGGCAGATAAATGTTCGCATATAGTATTCAGAATAGATTTCACGATAGTACTCTGGTGTTATCTGGGCCGTTGCCGCCCAAGGTCGGAAAGTTTCTTTTACTGCCTCTATGTCCTGTTTACGTTCTGAATATGTTTCTGAGTAAGCTGTTTGTTAACTTATTAAGTTATTACAAAGATAATAAAAGTACAGACACACTAACACTCCCACCTTATTATATCCCAGAGTATCATGTGGTTTTTAAGACACTTGACATAAATTTTGAGTGATATTAGATTCAACATAGATAATACAGGTATAGAGGTTGACAGCCTTTCACCCACAATACAAAAATAACCTGACTCTTAAAGTATGCTTGGGAAGAGTTGGCAGCTGGCACATTATAAGTTTTTCTTTTTCTCTCAATCCAGCATGAAAGGAACAAAACTATTAGTAATACTCAATAATAATAATATGAACTCTTAGAAAAGGTCCATTTGACTGAAAAACAGCCTGGCTAGGCAGTACCTTCTCCCCACATTATTCATTTGTATGCTCTTTTGGTGTTTCTTTTCTTTTCTTTCTTTCTTTCATTTGTAAGCTGTCATCTGAAACATTTATCACGTTTTGCTTTGGTAATTTAATTTTAAGGGCAATTAAAGAAACCAAGTTCTTTCGCAGTATCTTTACGTAACCGAATCAGACATGAAGACATTACAGAAGACGATAATTCAGTGACATAGCTGAAATAATTGCAAACCCAAAGGGGCAGTGGGTAGAGCACATTACTCGTAGGACTGATGGCTGTTGCGGCAGAAAATCTTCAAGTGGCGACTGCGTTGAGGCACAGCGTAGGAGAGCTCAAGGTGGACCGACGATCTGATTATGATTGCTGTATGCGAGAAGTACAAAACCGGTCGATCTAGAGATCCTTGAGTAAGGCTTATTTTCAAGTCTTCTTATCGTGTAGCACTAAAGCCCGTATTAGAGAAGGAAGCTCAAATCTTGATCTATATGTCGAACTTATGGGAACACCAGCGCCATATAATGGTGCTCGATGGAGTCTAAGGTGCAATAGCCGGGAGACGAGTCAGTCTACGATCAGTCGGCTTAGTTGTAACACATGCACCTAGAAACTGTCTCGCGTTCCTAACGTCAGCCATTTCTGTATACTTCTGATTGTAATTATTGTGATTAAAGCTGTGAACATTAATCCGTGTTTGGACGGACTTATCCTATTTAATTATTTTTTTAATTATAAGATGGGTTAACTCTTGACCTCAATCTTGACCATAAGGTCAAAGATGAGGTCGACGATGGAGCGAGTTAACCCAGAAAATGCCTATAAAGGCACTGGTACTCCCACGCATCGACGGAACACAGCAAGCTGTTTGGCGTCGGACTTCGGTAGGAGGGTGGTCGCGAACCAGACGGCCCTTTACAGAGCCTACCACACCGCATGAGACCATAGGACGACACCTCAGATTCAGAAAAAAATGAAGTGTCGTTGCCTGGGATGGATTACTAGGAGGCAGGTCTCATTTGTGTTTCCGTAGTCGCCTCTTACGACACCCACGGAAAGACGGTTAAATAATAGCCCACAGACACTAATACGATGACTGATGACGGAGACGTTCCTCCGTTATATACTTAAGTAGCAGTCGTCATTATCATTTTGATAGTGAGAGAAAGAGATAATCAATACTTAAGTATAAATCAAGACTTGAGTCTCCATCTCCGGGCTTAAGTGTGTGTCAATGTGTAGCGAAATTATTAATAATACAATGATTAGTGATAATGATTTTTTTTTTCAACACGTCCCCACCGAGGGGCACGGGCCTCCCTTCGAAACACGAAGGGGATTAGGCCATAGTCCACCACGCTGGCCTAATGCGGGTTGGTAGACCGCTCGTCTTTCGAAAATGAATTTTCTAGGACGGGCGGGTTTCATGTTTTCCTTTACCGCTAAGCAAGTGATGGTTAGAAATCCGTACATACATTCGAAAAGACGAATTTAGTGGTAACCAGGATTTGAACCCGTGACCTTCGGATTACAAGTCTGGCTCATTACCAACTGGGCTACCACTGCTATACATGTTTCGAGACTATAAAATGCCTATGTATGTTGTCGACGCATGAAAGACCTACTGATTATAAATTGGTTTTTAATTAATATTATGAACTACCTATTACTTCCTGAAAACAAAATTATTTAATTTAAATACGCAGATAATGAAAAAGTAATTGCTTTCGCAGATTTCATAAATTGTTGCGACTTATAATAATTAAATCGTATTATGATTATGAAAATAAATTATTTAAGTATTTGAGTAAATATTAAATGCGTAGAATGTGCTTGTTTCAGTTCTTTTGGAGGTTTTCCCCTTATTTAGGGTAAAAACTAGCAGCTGGTATTATGTATGTAGTAAATGATAATTCGGCGTTTGTTAATTACTACATGAACATTTTCTACCTGTTTCCCACCCGGGACTTCGTTCCCGTGGGTATTTTGGGACTGAATAATACACATAAACCTTCCTCTTGAACCACTCTGTCTATGGTAAAAACCATATGAAAATCAGTTCAGTCGTTTTTGAGATTATCGCGTTCAGACGGACGCGGCAGAATACTTTTTTTTATAATATTTGTAGTAGGTATGATAGTAGTTACTGAAAGGCATACGGTCAAGCGTGTGTCTGGTGGGACAACGAAATTGTTTTGACCTATCGGTAGGACATACTAGTGGGACTAAGATTCCGGAGTAGTTGAATCAAGTCAGAGACAATTTAGAGCGGTGTCGAAAACTTTACAATCAGGGTACACCCACACCTGAAATCAGCGAGAAACATTGTTCATGAGAAACATTGTAATTACCAATTAAATTCGAGTGTTACCCTTGATTTTCCTGGAATTCATCATCAGATCCTGACTTAGTGACAAAGGCACCATTTCTGGAGTTTACTCTATCGAACAAAAAAAAAATTGAAAATCGGTCCACAAACGTCAGAGAAATCGTTAATTAAAGAATAGTCAGGAGGCAATTTTTTTTCTTTCGTATTTCAACCTACGTTATTTAATTTAGGCGGTTATTAATTATTATCATTAACACAAACAAAAGTCTTAAACGCTTCCGAATTCCAAAAAAAATGATGCTGCGTTGCTTGTACAATCCTTGTTATAAGTTATGATTATGACTTACTGGTATGATATGGCATAACGTTAGATACGCCATAAATGGCAGACACTGACGACAAGAGGCACGTATCAAAATTCAATGGCCTCATAAAACGAGTTACATTGCGGCGTCACTCTTTATACGACGTGACGTCTGTGAGACGTCACCTGCAAACCGTTATTGTAACTAAATTATTTGATTCGTATTTGTCACTTATATTTTAGTTATCATAATCATAACTCAGTTGACGTATTTAGTAATTCGTTGCTTACTTTTAAGAAAGGGATTAAAAAGCTTGTAGTCCCTAAGTAATTATCATAGCATTAAGTTTAGTTTTGTAGCTTTATGTAGCTTGTAATTGGCTAGTATGGTGCTTGCTTGAAACTTTATAGTTCTTAATGGTCTTGCCTAACATTTTTATTTCTATCTTTTTTTCCCTTTCATTTCTTAATTAACTTTTATATTGCCTTTGTTAAAGATTTCTTTTTTTCACATCTTTCGAATATTAATGCATGCCGAGTTTACTTGTAATTGGTTGAGCATTTAGTTAGTAAAAAAATGTAATATTAAGCAGGTAATAATGTATTTACCGTTAGTACCTAAACCTAATAAAAAAGAGGCACGTATCAAAATTCAATAGCCTAGTAAAACGAGTTACATTGCGGCGTCACTCTTTTTAGTACGCGACGTCTGTGAGACGTCATCACTTGCAACTTGCAAACCGATGTTGTAACTAAGTTATTGGGCCTTTTTATAATTCGACAACAGCACGAAAAAATTGTGTTAATAATGATACTAGAAGCAAGGAACACAGGAGGCGATGCTAATTTAAATTTGATCTATAATTTTAATTTGAATATGGATTTTATTTTATTTAATTTTAATTCAATTTAATGTTATTTTTAAAACTTATGGATGATACAATCTGAAATAAATGAGTTAATATATTAATACAAATTTTGCCGTGCTGTTAGAATTATAAAAAAGCTCCTTTCTTGTTGTATCGAACCCAGGACCCGTAGATCCAGATACAGCGTCACTACTAGGTACTCAACCAAACCGGCCGTCAAGCTTTAAGCGAAATTTACACTTTAAACGAATGTATTTCTCACTACTTTCGGTTTTAAAACCACTGAAGCTCTGCCTACTTTCTAGACGTGAGCGTATGTACTTTCAGTGTCTATATACTGTGTCACCGAACAGGTACATATTAAAGTATGTGATAGGCGCTTACGCACTCATCCGAGAGTCTAATGATATTCACGAGTCATTTGAGACGATGTTTACTTTTGGCGCCAAATGCTCGCCGGCTTCAAACGCCTTCAAACGGCTTCAATCTCAAGCCGGATGAGTTTAGAACGCGGCTTCATTAACACGCATACGAGCGATTAATTTTAATCGTATTTCTGCTTGGTAGACAAATTATAATTATTTTGTTTACGTTTGGATTAATGTCTTTCAGGATACAATTTTATTTGAATATTTCCTTTGTCACAACCATACAATGTCATCATGGTGCAATAGCGCCAAGATATCAAATACTGTGTTACACAACCAAAAATATCCTGGTAGAGAAAGTTTCTTACCCGTTTTATTCCGTCCCTCGCGTGAAAAAAGAGGCAAACGAAGTTGCGGGCAGAATGTTTTTTATAAGTCTTTCTTTATCGTGTAGGTATAATCAAGTATAAGGCAAACTTGACTAACCTTAGTGTCAGTGATTCCAAACCATTAAATCGCCTCTGAATTGGTTTAACGACATAAACAATCGACAACAGCCGGAATCGACAACAGTACGGAAAAGCTTGTGATAAATCGCCACTTTGGTCGCCTCTCAGTACATCGCTTAACCTCAAATCAGCGAGCTTCATCGACCTAAGAACGCTTCCAATATTGAGTAAGGATAGACGAACAATATCTCTGAATTTATTTACATTTGGTATCTGCGATAGAGACACAAGGACACAATGTCTCGGATTAGGCGGCGGCGCTCCATACATCGTGGTCTTACGTCGGTATAGTGGCGACGCATTATTTATGACGACCATTCCTACCCGCAGATTGGTCAATTACATTAGCAGATCAGACTCACCCCCGACCTACTTATACTTACTCCCTCCAGAGCCGGATTAAGAGGTGTTAGGGCCAACACATTAAATAATTTCAATACATAAGGCAGACGCTGTTGAGCTTCATACGTTTACAAATCGATTGTAATAAAGCCTAGTTGGGATAAGAAGAGGAATATAATAAGTTAGTGCTCGTATTTTCTTATTGTCTCTCGGTGAACTTCGCGTTTCCGGAATTATAACAAACATAAACAAAGTAACAATAAATTAACTAAACTTTTAATTATGCAGTCGAATATAATTGCATAGCTACAAAGCCTAGCTCATAGACGCAAAGTAGCTTGCCTATGTGTTTTTTATAGGATGTACTTCGGAGAGTGTGCTCAGAGGCTACATGAGCTCATTCCGCCTTCCCCTTTTTCCATCGTACGTCCAGACGCACTGCGGGGTACCACCCTTATCTTGTCGAGATCCCTCGGATACGTACTGAGCGCTATTCTTCATCTTTTGTTTTGCGCACTGCTAGGGAGTGGAATTTCCTGCCGGCGTCTGTATTTCCGAGTTCATACAACCCAAATATCTTTAAAGTGCGAGTGAATAGGCTTCTTCTGGGTGAGCTCGCTACATCCTCGACCACATCTTTGCCCTAATCTAGATTGTGGTCAAGAGCGAACCCATTTTTAATTTAAAAAAAAAACAGTGATTTCCGAAACACAACAAGAAATTAAAAGCATTGTATTACATTTTATGTAGCCTACTGAAATTTTCACAGCTGGGAAAAGGTCTCTCCTGTTTTTTATCAGACTGTCCTATTTTGAACTGCCTCTACCTAGTTGTCAGGAGCGGTGAATGTGGCAAGAACATCTCGCTAGACAGCTTAACGTGCCCTCCGAAGCACGGGAATGCTCATGATAAATTGCCAAACCACTGTTCAGTTCAGATCAGCGAGCGTCACTGAGCTACTTTCGTTTCAAATAATGGTACTTAAATATTACCTAAAGTTTTAAAAAAAGGTTTTTCTTTTTTATAAGTGTGATTTTTTAAATATAAAAAAGTCATAAAAATAAATTATTCTTAATATTAATTATATAAATCTAGTACTTATTCCAAAAGACTCTTTGTTGCCAAGCACATTTTGTTTCGACTCTTTCCCATTATGAACCTAAAAAGTCTAAGTCCTGCCCTGCTCACCCTGTTATGTCTTGCCCCGGCCCATTCTTACCCTTTTACGTTAAGTGGGTGTTCCCGGAGCACCACAGGCGACTTTTTACAACATATAAAATTGCTGTAATTTTTTATACCTTAAAATAATGAAAAACAAAATTAGCGTTACAATGGGTGAGTGCCAGTAATTTTTCAGAGGCTGTAAAAATAACATTTTCAGAAGTTTGGTAACGAGGAGGATTTTTTGCGTTTTAAGTTAATTATGTTTATAAAATAGCAAACTCTTGAAATAACTTATTATACCTAAGTAGACATTTATAAACTCACCACGCATTTTAGTGAAGTTGTATTAATTAATGTTCATGAGTCTTTCACTAAATATATTAAAATTAAAAAGTGCCTGAATCTTTTCTGCTTGAAATATACTTTTTCATTTTATTTGAAAATCGTACATCGTTAACTTACAGCTTAATCATTTGTTTTAAATGAGTATTTTTGTGTAAGTTTGAGAAATTAAAGTAACAAATGAGTTGACAGTGGCTACAAAAATGTTACCGTGCTTCGGAAAGTCGTGAAATGGTGAGGCCATTTGGCGGTTTCAAAATTTTGTGGCGAACTTAATTAACCAGTGCTAATTAAGTTCGTCAGGTCAGGTCGATGTTGTTCAGGAAGACATATACCTCGGGCAAGCGTTGCAGCTAGGTAGAGACAACTTCGAGCGGGAAATCACCAGAAGAGTGCAGCTTGGCTGGGCAGCATTTGGGAAGCTGCGTCATATCTTTTCGTTGCCACTCCCGTAGTGTCTAAAGACCAAAGTCTTTAATCAATGCGTCCTACCAGTCATGACCTACGGAGCCGAAACGTGGAACATAAAAGTGAGGTTGGCGCACCGATTGCACGTCGCTCAGCGAGCAATGGGACGCTCCATGCTCGGGGTCTCGCTAAGGGATAGAATCCAAAACGAGGTCATCCGACAGAAAACCGGAGTGATGGATATTATCCAAAATTGAAGCAAGCTGAAGTGGCAGTGGGCTGGCCATGTCTGTCGCAGAACCGACGAGCGTTGGAGTAGACAGGTTTTGGACGCCCCCCAGCCAGATGGTCAGATGACCTAAAGAAGATAGCGGGTAGTGGCTGGATGAAAACAGCGGAGGATCGTGCAAAGTGGCGCACCTTGGGGGATGCCTATGTTCAGCAGTGGACTGCAATAGGCTGATATGATGAATTAAGTTCGTCACAAACTTGATTCTACCTACATGACAAGGAAGGAAAGAAAAATAAATTTTAAATATGAAAATTTGATTGTTTGATTGACTTTTTTATACGAGGATTGCATAATTATAATTACGAGGATAATTATTATGGCAGCTGGTGCTAAGTTTTTTTCGCACCCAGTGCAGCGATTTTTAGGGTTCCGTACCCAAAGGGAAAAACGGGACCCTATTACTAAGGCTCTGCTGTCCGTCCGTCTGTCCGTCTGTCACCAGGCTGTATCTCATGAATCGTAATAGTTAGACAGTTGAAATTTTCGCAGATGATGTTTTTCTATAAGCCCTATAACAACAAATACTAAAAACCAGAATAAAATCAATGTTTAAAGGGACTCCCATACAAAAAACGTGATTTTTTTGCTCGTTTTTATAGAAAGTCTGTCCGAGGCTGTATCTCATGAACCGTGATATTTCGACACTTAAAATGTTTACAGATGATGTATTTTGGTTCCTGCTATAGCAAAAAATACTAAAAAGTAGAATATATTAAATATTTATGGGGGCTAAAACAAACGTATTTTTTTTTGCCGCTTTTATAGAGATAATGGTTGCTATAGAGTCCGACTCGCACTTGGCCAGTTTATTTTAATGCAAGAAATATATTGTCCATCTCGTTCCATCATTTCTCTCTACAAATCCATTCTCCTTCATAAAACTCAGCGGTACACAAAAGAACCATCACGCTGACTCACAAATCGCACTAAGATTATGTACCCCAAAGTACAGATAGACGCTTAATACAGGGTGTAAGATAAATCTTAGTAAATGAATAAATAAATAAATAACGCTACACACTCAAAGGCCCACAATAAGGTTTTTTCCTCGTGTCGTGGGTCCCTCGGAATATAAATAAAGACAAACACAAACACCCATGATCCGAGAACAAACATCTGCTTTTTTGCACGGTTACCCTGAGTGAATTCTAAAGACCATCGTACTTGTATTCAGTGTAATTTTCATAAGGAAAATTTAGATTTTTTGAAGCGAAAACTTCTATAACGGTGTTGTAAACTTTAAGAATGGGTAAAAATTGTTAAACTCGCGTCAGGGTCACATGAACCTGATCAAAAATTCGTAAGACGGGGGGTGAAGTGAAAACTTCTTAGACCGCAAGGAAGTAATATATGTTCAAGTTTTCACTTCCTGCCGGCACTCCCGGAGTGCAACCCGTTTTTTACGTGCTTTTCTATTTTGTTACGCTGTACATTTGTGTAATTTATATTTTGCGACAAAAAAATATTGATAACAGAATAAATCGCGAAAATCATTTTAGATATAGGGCTCGCGGTAATTATTATTTTTTACCAGCCCATATTCATCCCCATCGAGGGGCACGGGCCTCCCTTCGAAACACGAAGGGGATTTAGGCCATATTCCACCACGCTGGCCCAATACGGGTCGCGGGTTGGTGGGTCGCGGTAAATTGCGTAGGCCAAAATCAAAGACGTTTAGTCACTAAAATATGTTAAATTATATTTGTTCTTGTAACTCTATGTTTGTTTGCAAACGTGCAGTTAATTGAAATACTAGAGTCGCCTAACTCTTAAATAGTACTTGCGTCTAAATATGTTAATTACTGAATTATATTTTTTTAACCTCTATGTGAGGACCATTCCATCACCTTTGTGTTACTTTAGCAGCTGTTAACTACAACTAATTAAATAAATACATTATCTACATCTTCACTAATATTACAAAGAGGAAAGATTTGTATTTTTGTGTAACGATTAAACTTAAAAACTACGGGACCGATTTCAAAAATTCTTTCACCATTAGGATGCTACTTATCCCTGAGTAACATAGGCTACATAATTTTCCCGAATTCTCACGGGAACGAAGTCCCAAGCGGAATGCTAGTATCTAAATAAAGATCATGGTAGATTCCACCATTTAAGTATTTGCTTAACTGTCCCTAACACCCTGTATAACCACTATATCTGCATATTTATCGGTACAGTCGGCTCGGCATCGGCTCTGGCAGATTCTGGCAGTGACTGATGGATTACAAGCGCCGATCATTTAAAGACATGCCGTGATTTATTTCGATTCTAGTTTTCCTTTTGGCTGTGGTTTCGGGGTTTTTCGAAAGTGATTAGGCGATTCAATATTTAGATAAGGTATTACTTTATTTAGTTGTAGTTAACAACTTCTTCTTCTTTATCGTGTCGATAATGGTATTTTCTGGGTTGCTCCAGCGTCGACCTCATCTATGACCTTGGTCAAGATAGATTTAACCCATCTCATAAAAAACAGTCTGTATAGTCAAGTGTGTGGCGAACTTGACTAACCCTGGTGTCAGAGTTTTCAAACCGCCAAATGGCCTCTGACTTGGTTTAGTTAACAGATACTAAATAAGCACTAAGGCGATTCAGAGCCCCTCATATAGAGGTTAAAAAAATAGACAAAAAAAAAACGCTACATACTTAAGGCGATTTTATGATGCGTAGATAAGCATGACGCACTGCATTAAATCGAAGAAAAAAAATACTACGGCAATTCAGGACATAAACTAGATAAGTAGTTTGCTGAAAACATGATTCAACACTTTTGGTTCGATAGAAAACGCTCATAAAGTCACCTCTAAATACCAATATTGTGTATCTTTTAAGCTGTAAAAACGATAGTAAAATGCACACAGGAACTTGAATTTGCTATCAAAATGTTCGTGATTGAACACTCTCGATAAGTAGTTAACGCATTTTTCGATTTCAGCTGTTACCTTTCCATAAATCTCATTTTTCTAACTTTCGAACATGTTTTTACGCACGCACGCTTTCATAGTCCGTAAACTTCGTGTATCGACACTGTTCGCACTGCCGGCCCAGGCCTGTTGAGAGACGGAGATGGCACTATTCCTATGTGTGCTGCCTTTATCGGGTGCTGTAGTCGCCTTAAATGGCCACACTAAGGTTTCCTTTGTGTCGTGGGTCCCTTAGAACAAACACAAAGACAGAAACGAACACCCATGTCCCGAGAACAAACATCTGCTTTTTACACAAACATTTGCCCCGACTGGGAATCGAACCCAAGTCTCGTCGATCAAGAGGCAGCGTCACTACCACTCGACATTTCATTAATTGACGTATTACTAGTTTATAGACCTGTTTGTATTACGAATACTGGGTTTTTTCAGGTTTTTTCAGTCAACTAGAATGACTCTGTATAGCCGGTTCTTGGATTTGATTCCCAGTTGGAGCAATCATTTTGAGTAAAAAGCAAACGTACGATACAAAAACAAAAAAAACTAATTTATTTATTTCAAAAATGATTACAATACAAGGTAGAATGGAGTCACCCAAGAGAAACTTCAGTTTGATTGGAGCCTTTGCAAACGTATTTATTCTATTTAATTCCATTTAGGCAGACGCCACTGCTTATAAACAACGAACAAAATAATCAAATCCTATTATAAGGACATTGCTTCTTAGAAATGTAGCCGCTTTTATATAAGTACCCTGACTTTTTTCTAGTTTTATATAAATATAGCTTTCACTTTACTCCTTGTACAGAGAGCTGCATATCAGGTTACCACACGCGTGCACTCTGTTGTGTTGCAATAAGAACAGTTTTGTAATGAACATTCATTTATTTATTCATTAACAATATACATTAAAAAAAACAAAGCGTAACAAAGCGTAACCTATTCCGCTGGACTAGACAGACTAGATAATTACTAGACTAGATAATTAAGTAGAATACAGTGTACTTATAACATACTTACAGGTAGACCTGTAAGTATGTTATAAGTACACTGTATTCTACTTAATTATCTTACTAGGTAAAAAAGTACATTCTTAGCAAAACTACCCCATCATAAGCAAACTCCGCCATCTGCCGCGGGGTGTTCGTGTTCGTTTGTCGCGTTTCTTTAATGTTAATCATTAGTATGCCCGGCTGCTTTGGCGGCAGTAAATAAAAATTTGCAATCGTTCCCACCAGATGTTACGATCCATTTAGTAAGGCGTGACGCTCCGCTCCTCCATTTATTACGAGCTTGTGGAATGTACGGCACCGTATTGTGAGACGACACGCCGCTGCCGTATTGTGAGACTAATATTATAAAATTAAATGTAAATGTAAGTTAGTTTGTTTGTTACGCTTTCACTCCTACACTACTTAAGCGATTTTGATAAAATTTGGTATAGAGATAGATTAGACCTTGAGGAATGCTATAGACTACATATTTTTACGATATAACCTGTAGTCTACGCGGGCGGAAAGCTAGTAATATTATAAACGCGAAAGTTTGTATGGATATATGTATGTATGTTAAACGGCTGGAACAATTTTGATAAAATTAGTATGGAGGTAGCTGACACCCTCGATTAAGATTTGATTGTTTGTTTGTTTGCATCGAATAGGCTCCGAAACTACTGGACCGATTTAAAAAAATCTTTCACCATTAGAATTCTACATTATTTAGGATGGACATAGGGTACATGATTTTCCCGAATTCCCACGGGAACGAAGTCCCGCGCGGGAAGCTAGTTATTGATAAAAAAAACATAATATTAATTTAAAGTCCCCCCACTTTATGATATTTAACATAAAATAAGTTAATGTTCTTTACCATTATAATAATTAATTTTTAAGTTTAAGGAATTCACTATTAAACCTATACATAAATAGTGTTAAAATTGAATATTATTTTTATCATGTTTCAACGATCCTTTGTAGAAAAACGATTTATAATCTTCATTTTTACTGTATAATGCTCATTCGTTCTCGTCGCCTTAGGGTTACTTGGCTGTGATTAAAATACACTTACCAATACTAATAAAAAAAAAGCAGACGGATGTCGTCAGTGTGAGGAAAGACGATAGTTTAGCCATAACAGGTAATTTTCTCCACTTTCCGAATCATTCATTCATTTATTCATTTTTTAAATTTAATTTCAGGTGTACATTGTACAGACAGCGGCACGTTAAGTTACCCATTTGTACTATGAAAGCCGGCGCTATTACAAACGGCATAAGGGCGACGTCAAAGTCCACATGTATAGCCTGATGTGCTATCGTGTGTACATAAGCAATTGCTTTTCTTTGATTAAATTGGGCCCCTTGAGTATAATGTAAGGTTAGTCCATTGTCTCGTAAGTCCCTTAAGATACACTCTTACAAATACCCAGATCCGAGAACAAACATTTACTTTAGACAAATGTTTGCCCTGACCGTGAATCGAACCCAGGTTCCATCAACTCAAAGGCAGAACTTAAGCAACTACACATCCATCGAACATTAATCTTTGTCATATTAATGAGGGCTATCGCGTGTGAATTCGCCGCTAGGGGCGCTGGTGTAGCGTGAGGTCTCTGGGCTACAATCTTCCTAATAATATATAAAACAAAGTCGGGTTTGTTCTAACATTTACAACTCGAGAACGGCTGAACTTATTTTGATGAAATTTGGTGTTAAAGTAGCTGACACCCTATGTTATCACATAGGCTACCTACTTTTCCCAAATTTTTACGGGAACGAAGTCCCGGACGGAAAGCTTGTCTCAATATATACTTGAAAGAAAGTCGGGTTGGTTTCAACACTTATATTACTCGAGAATGGCTGGACCGATTTTGATAAAATTTGGTAAAGAGGTAGCTGACACCTTGAATTATGGAACGAAGTCCCGGGTGGAAAGCTAATATGATGATAAATGCATATTTAGTGGCTCTAGTGACATGTACACAAAGCTAGACACAGGGGTACAATCGGCCCCTGTGTCTAGCTTTTGTGGACTATGAGAAGGCTTTTGACACAATCGAAACCTGGTCTGTTCTGGAATCCCTGCAGCGATGCCAAGTAGACTGGCGATACATCGAGGTGCTGAGATGTCTTTATGAAGCCGCAACGATGACCGTCCAAATACAGAATCAGCAGACCGAACATATCCACCTGCGTCGAGGAGTGCGACAGGGTGATGTCATATCACCGAAACTGTTCACTAACGCTCTGGAGGATATGTTCAAGATGCTGGACTGGAAAGAGTACGGCATCAATATATACGGTGAACACATCTCGCACCTACGATTTGCAGACGACATCGTCATTATGGCTGAAACGCTGCAGGATCTTCAACGGATGCTGGACAGTCTAGCTAATGCGTCTCAGCGTATAGGGCTCCGGATGAACTTGGATAAAACCAAAGTCATGTTCAACGAACATGTTGACCCGGGGCCGGTTGCGGTAAACGGAGTCCCCCTCGAGGTTGTTTCTGAATATGTGTACCTGGGACAGATGCTCCGAGTAGGTAAAAACAACTTCGATGGGGAAGCTAAGAGACGGATACAGCTGGGCTGGGCAGCCTGAAAACGAAAGTTTTCAATCAGTGCGTCCTACCCGTGATGACATACGGAGCCGAGACGTGGCCACTCACAGTGAGACTAGTCCACCAATTTAAGGTCGCTCAGCGAGCTATGGAAAGGGCTATGCTCGGTATTTCTTTGAGGGATCGGATTCGAAACGAAATAATCCGTCAGAAAACCAAAGTTACCGACATAGCCCGGCGAATTAGCAAGCTTAAGTGGCAGTGGGCTGGTCATATCTGTCGTAGAACCGATGGCCGTTGGGGCAGAAAAGTTCTAGAATGGAGACCACGTATCGGCAAACGTAGCGTAGGGCGCCCTGTTACTAGGTGGGGTGACGATATTCGTAAAGTAGCGGGCAGTGATTGGAGGAGGAGAGCTGAAGACCGAGCTCAGTGGCGTGCCATAGGAGAGGCCTATGTCCAGCAGTGGACTGATACAGGCTGATGATGAATGTTTTGAAGGGACATAGTTGACCCTGCGAATCACTACCAACCACTGCTTTGAGACAGTTTTATCTTTCGGAAACTTATGCCCGCCTTTTTTTCCGAGCAAAACGGGACTGCGCAACACTGCGGCATTGCCAATACGTTAACTCTACGGTTAAATTGTATTAAATATGATTTAAATGTATATTTTTGTTTTGTTGCCCGTAATAACCATGTTTGACAGCCGTACTTTAGGACCTCACTCTACAGTGGCGCCACCTGGTGAGATAAAAAACGATAGTCCTCATTGTCTTTCCTGCCAAAAAAACGCGCCGCGCGTGATACTCACCCGTATCTCCTTTGATATTCACGTCTCATTTGCTTTTCGTAAACCGTCGATTTCAATGCCGCTTCCAAATGTCTCTCATCACAGAATGTCTTGTCAAAGCGGCGATGTATTTTGAAGTCTGAGGATTTGGGCCACTTCGTTCACTTTGGGATGTTTGGGGCCACTCGGATTCAAAGGGCGCGGGGGGTTGGGGGGGGGGGGTTTAATATCCGGTAGGTTATGGCTCCTCGTTAGCGATTTCCCAAATAAGTTGTTCGGGAGTGGAAATTAGACATTGGGACACTTCCCGCCTATCTGAGCTGTGATTAAATGATGCCGAACGAGTGATGTGTCTTCATACGTGATTCTTGTTGGTAATGAATGAAGCTAAGCCCTAAGCATGTGAATTTGGGAATAAATTTGATTGGCGATTATGTTTTGTATTATTTTTATTTTGAGATAGCTTAACTCTTGCTCTCCATCTTGACAAAGGTTGAACAAGAAAATGTCTGTATTGCTAAGCTGTTTGACGTCGGAATTCGGTAGGAAGGTGGTCGCGAACCAGACGGCCCTTTTATACAGAGCCTAACACACCGAATGAGGTGACATCTTTCGTTTTTGCCGTATTTTTAATGTACGTATTTACTTTCCTTCCATGCTGTACTAGGAGTGAAAGAAAAACTTAAAATGTACCAGCTATCTACTCTTCCCAGGTGTACAGTAAGTCTGTAAGTGGGATGGGATTTCGCTGTATAATGGACAAAAGGCTGACTTGTTTTTTTAAAAAAACAAAAAAAAAAACGCTACACACTCAAAGGCCCACAGTAAGGTTTTCCCTTGTGTCGTGGGTCTCTTAGAAAACACATAAAGACAAATACAAACACCCATGACCCGAGAACAAACATCTGCTTTTTACACAAAGGTTTGCCCCGACTGGGGATCGAACCCAGGACCGCCTATCAAGAGGCAGCGTCACTACCACTCGACCAAACCAGCTTGTTCCATCTGATAACCCTCACAAGTGTCAAACGTGGCATCAAGTAGTTCGCTAGAACCACTTATGCTCTGCCCACCCTGTTAGGAATTACAGGCATGAGCGTATGTATGTATTTACTAATTTAGATTACGAGATTTCGTGTCTGTGAGCATTGAAGTAATACAATGTCCGGGAGCGATGTTTTTTAGGCGTTGTTCAAGCTATTGCATTGAGATCTCAATGGCTCAAGCGGGCTTTGTAAGAAGCTCTGTTCTCTCTGGTTTTGTAAAGGACGTTTTTACAATGAAAAAACGCAACATCTGTAACTAATGTATTTATTTACATATTCACATAAAGTTAGTAATAATTATTATTAATTCTGCAACATCGAAATAAACTTAGGCTACAATAGTACATCGTACTCTCTGTAGGTATCTATCACAACATTTAATGAGGGCGGAGGCGCGGGGCCTGAGAAGGGGGGAGGGGCATGCGGCATCATAACGCGTGCGAGAGGGACAGCAATACTGCGCAGGAGCACCACGCTGTTAGAGCCGCGCTGCTTGAAAATGTTGCACCTGAAATAAGCATAAACTATTTTATTGTGATTTTTTATTTGGTTATATAAATTTCGAGTTGGTCAAATACCGATCTGCATACATCAACACGGTCTAGGGATATTGCACGATTTTTTATTCAAAAGAGGTCTGTTGAATAGCTTCTCAACAGACCTCGTATAGTCAAACAGACCTAGTTTACTCGAGATACATGGAAGGCTATAATTTTCAGACGAGCAAGTGCTAAACCTGAATTGTCAATTTTGGTCAATAAGTTTTGTCGACCATTTTCATACTAAAAGCAGGAAAATATTGCATTTTCGTTTTCGTTTCCGTCACGTTTTCACAAATTTCAAGTAAAACAAAATGTATTGACTAGAATTGAAAATTAAAGTTTAGGACTTGCTCGTCTGCAAGTTGTAGCCCTCCATGTATCTCGAGTATGCTTTTGTAGCTTCTCACTGGCCTCTTTTGTATGAAAAATCGTGCAATATCTCTAAACATTGTTGATGTGTAAGTATATTTAAAATGATTGGGTTCAGAATCACATAAAAAATACTAGAAGCTCTCCTAAAGGATTGTGTATGTCTCATGACATATCACATGCGTCCTTTGTATTGTTTCCATAAAAGTGGCAAAAGGACTTCTTGATTTACTGTTTTAACAAGTTCCCTGTCCAGGTGCTCCCAATGATGGGTCCAGCACCTGCTTGCCAGGAGTTCTTGACGTTCTGCCTACCGCGTATGGGGTTATAGGCGTGACTGTATGAATAAAAAAAACAGAGTATAGTCTTCTTGAGTCCAATAGTAAACAAGCGAGACTGCAGTAGAACCAGTGCTCGGCTCATCTTAATGTACGCTACTAAATACATCCCTTCATTAGTTAGAAGGTTTTTCAGCTGGGTGTCTATTCCAATAAAAGCGCCTCAATGGTGGTTTAATGACAATAGAGACCATTTTACCCGTACAGCAGCTCGAGTACGATGTTGATAGCGCACATTATGCGCCACGGTCCTATGTCAAAATGTCAACATTGACAACGCCAGAGGGCGAGCAAGCCTTTGCGCGGGGCCCTCACGCAATCATAGTGAAGTTTCAGCGTCAGCCGAGGGGCGCGCCGCAAGAGTTTGTCGCCTTCGTGCTGGAGCTGCAGGTAGTAAAATTGAGAACTATCGAAAAGTCATACATTTGATGACAGCCACCTCGACTAACAGCGCCACCTCCAATAGAACGTATATTGCAAACTATTTAGCAACTTAACAATCAAAGTCAAAGTCAAAAATAGCTTTATTTCATAGAACATAACAATTTTTGCTTAAAAACGCCAAAATAGTGAATTACATTAGCATTTTTAACTTTGCGCCTATTCGCAAAGGTGCAGTCTTCCTCAGGAGAAAAATAGGCAAGAAACTCCGAGGGTCACTTTTTTTAACTCAATCATATACATTTCCTTATTACTAATTTTAATTAGCTTAATATCTGAATAACTCTGGAGCTGAGCAAATCAGCAGCTCTAGCACGATAACGACAAACTCGCGGTCGGCTCACGCTGAAACTTCACTTAGGGTCACCCGCAAAGGCTTGCTCGCCCTATGGCGTTGTCAATGTTGACATTATGACATAGGACCGCGGTGTTATCGCGGCGCTGTCACTATTGTACTCGGCCTGCAGTTGGCAGTAGCGTTGTTAGTCAAAACAGCCGTTATCAAATGTATACGATAGTTCTCAATTTCGCCACCTGAACGGATAAAATGGCGACCATTGTCATTCTATAGCCTTTGACACGCCATTGATTAGTGGAATAGCCTTCCTGAATACCTGACATACCAGCGGAATCCTCTCCAGTGACGGAGGCAGGATGAGGAGCATCTTCGCGGATGTAGACCGGCTCACTCTGTCGCGCGTAGATGTCGAAGATCGTGGCGATGCAGCTCAGGGAGAATTGGCCGCTGGGGGGAGGCGCCATTGTGTATCTGTGACAGTACAGTACTCCTTATTGCACACCAAAAAACATAACAGTCTAAATTATAGTCAAGAGCGAACAAATTTTTCACTAAAAAAATTGTTAACTATACTATAAGATAAGATGAACGTGTTTTTGTTTTATGATTATTAATCATGATTATTAATCATAAAACAAAAACAAATTGTTAACTATACTATAAGATAAGATGAACGTGTTTTTGTTTTATGATTATTAATCATGATTATTAATCATAAAACAAAAACACGTTCATCTTATCTTATAGTATAGTTAACAATTTTTTTAGTGAAAAATTTGTTCGCTCTTGACTATAATTTAGATAGATACAGTGCTTCTAATTTTTGTTGTTTTTCAGCTATCATCGATTTTACGAATGCATATGAATTATGTTTTAATTTCACAATCAACATTTTTTTTTCATCTTCAACAATTTGAATTCAGTGCTAACAGAGCTTTGCGTTCTTCTGCAGGTTGAAAACCTGTTTTTTTTTTTCTTTTCCCACGCCTAATATTTCTTAACTGACAGCAAATGCACTTGGTCTTTAAAGACCTGATTATAGTGGCATTAAGGTACCGTCAAGAAGCAGTCTACTACTAGCTATAAAAGTTTTGTTAATCGAACAATGTTTGGAACAACTTTTGCACTTATTTTTAAACAGAGACATTAAAGAGATAGATATTTCTTTTTTTTAAGATACCTACGTTTATCAATACTAGTATTATAAGGAGAAAAGATTCGTATTTTGTATGTAGCTATGTCTATGTTTGTAACGAATAAACTCAAAAACTACTAGACCGATTTCAAAAATTCTTTTACCATTAGAATGCTACATTATCCCCGAGTAACATAGGTGTCATAATTTTTCCAAATTCCCACGGGAACGAAGTAAAGCTAGTTCAATTATATTTTTCTAATTATGCAACAATAGCTTCTTTCAATTATATTTTATTAACCCTAGAGTGCTCGCGCTATGAGCATTTTGCCGCCCGCGACAAAGAAACTGTGTTATTTTGTAAACGATGCATTTTTCAAGATCAAGTTTCTCAGTAGCTGCCCTGTACACTTTACCTTGCTATTTTTGAAAAAAAAAATTGTCTAATATTTCCCAAAACATGTTTTTTTTTAATCAAACGAAGTATAAATCTTTCATAAATGTTATTTTTATATTATTTGACGTTGTATTCTACCCTTTTGAGATGATTTAAAATATAAATTAACGATTATTCGCTTAAAATAATAATGGGCGGCAAAATGCTGCCTAAGCGACCACTCACGTTTTAAAAAAGGCGCGACTACTCTAGGGTTAATACCACACGTGTTATTGTAATCAATACTTTTCAACGACTGTCTTTCAAGAAAATATAATGTGTCTTTCAAATATGAAGCTTTTAATCTAACTATAACTACCTATTTATCCAAGCATCTATCTACTCCTGCAGCATTACAATTCCAATTTAAATGCAAATTTTATGATACAGTAATTAAATGGTACGTGATTCCTGATCTTACGAGAGCCGACGTCGAAGAAACGTTATACGCGTATTAATGAAAGGATTTGAATAGACTTAATACGATCCTTTTAAAGCCTTCGAGTTCATAAAAGTGCACCGCGTAGCCAGCATTAGACAAAGTCGATTTATTTTTATGGAATGGCTTTTCTTAAGTTTTAGAGTTTTAGATGGTATTCTCATTATTGTAATGCAGCCAAAACGGAACTCAAAAAAAATCACAAGCATTTGAAAAGCAGTGCTTATCTTACAGCTTGTTTATTGCTCGGTTCAGCTTACTGAGGGATTTAACACATAAGTTATGAATGAATGAATGGAAATATTTATTTCAGGCCAAGTCCATATTTTATTAGTAACAAAAATCTTATAACTATGTTAGTAAAATTTAAAATTAGTAGAATTTAAAATTAACATTGCCCAGTACATGTAGGGATGACCAATGCTTCAGTATTGGACCATCCACTCTGTCCGCAATGATCCTCAGGAGCCTGTTAGTACTACACTTAATGCGAGACCTCAGGGAGGCTACTCGTTTGCGAAGAATGGCCTGGAAGCCGTCACTATATAAAGATCCTTGATATCCTTTAGATTCTGTGCTTCGGAGGGCACGTTAAGCCGGTGGTCCCAGCTATTGTCTATTGACTGTAGTCGTTAAATCAATTCAGAGGTCATTTGGCGGTTTAAAAACTATATTCCCTATATGAAGAAAGAAGGATCCTTTTAATGCTAAGGGCCGACTTGTTCACGTAATAATGTATGTATCTGCGTCAATGTAGTATTTCTCAATCTTTAAAAAATGATAAGCCAGTCAATTATCAATTTTAATTTAAGCAAGTTAGAGGCCAGACGGGTTTGACACCAATTGTGACACCAAGGTCACTTAATTATACATAACGTTAAGGAATTAAGAGAAGGGGATGTGAAGAGAGCCAAGCTGACAACCAGCGCTATACAGTTTTTGGTACAGCACAATGCTGAGTCTGGCTCCTCTTGGTTAGGTTCATCTAGTTCTTACTATTTTTCTGTAAATTTACTCATTGTTTCATTGATTCAACTTTAGCAATAAAATTTTTTTTACCGGCCCATATACGTCCCTACAGAGGGGCACGGGCCTCCCTTTGAAACACGTACGGGATTTAAGCCATAGTTCACCCCGCTGGCCCAATGCGGGTTGGTGGACTGCTCGTCTTTCGAAAATGAGTTTTCTTGGGCGGGTTTAATCACGATGTTTTCCTTCACCGTTTAGCAAGTGACAATTAGAAATCCTTACCTACATAAATCTGAAAAGACAAATTTAGTGGTACAGGACCGCACCAGGATTTAAACCCGCAACCTTCGGATTACAAGTCTGTCTCATTACCAACTGGGCTATCACCGCAATAAAATTATTTCATTTCATTTCAAAAAGTAAGAAATGAATGTATACTAACCGAATAACCTCCCTGTCCTCGCTATCAGCGTCTCTGTCGTAAATGTAGTTGTCGTACTGGCGCGCGAGGCTGGCGCTGGTGTAGGTGAGCCCCACCTTGTAGTGCTCCGTCTCCAGCACGCTCAGCTCCAGCCGGCTCAGGGCCCCGCGCTCCTTGAAGTCCAGGTCTGACGTCTGCCATGAGACCGATTCTGCTATCTGTTGAGGAGATGTAAACTCTTAGTAGCCATTGGGTCGAAGTTGAAAGGTTAGGGTCACGCACTCCTTGAAGTCTGATTCTATTATCTGTTGACTAAGGCCCAATTTTATACCATATTCTGTTAGAAAAAAATATATAAATAAATAAATATGAATATGATACTTAATCCGCAATTAAGAATTGTGGATTGGAAAAAAAATAAAAGTATAAAAATGACATTGCAAAAATCTTGGGTTGGCTATTAATCGTCTGTCAAAAAACTAACAGAGTAAGGTGAAATAGGGTCGTAAGACAGAGCCTTATCGAGTTGAAGTTTAAATAGTTCACGCCGTGTCATGTTCAAGAAATTATCACTAGGCACGATCCAAAGAAATCTATAATTACATGATTCGTCTACCCTTAGCGGACATTCCTAACGATTTGACTCATGGTCAAGCATGGGGTATGCTTGACGTTAGATTAAGAAGGGTTTCTAAATCGCTCTCACCTTGTGGTCATCCAGCGTCCACGTGATGTTTGGAGCAGGGTAGGCTTCATCTACGGTGCAGTTGGCTCTGATGACGTCACCCCTCGCGTAGCTGCCCCGAGACACCACCAGGCGAGGAGCCCGAAATGGAGGATCTAAGATAAAAAAAGAGTTAATCATCATGTTTTTTAGTTTATGAAACGTTGTTTCTGTTCCACAGTAACAGTTGCAGACAGTTTAATCGAAAAGTGAATTTTTAAGCGACAGGGGCAGTAAAGTTGTGGATCATTATTTACCAGCACAAAAGCCCTACAGATATTTGATCCATCCTGTGCCACATATACAATATCCAGCTTACTCTTTTACCAGATTGTCGGACCACCTCGTGAGAGGCTTACTTTTCAAGGCCAATCTTTCATATTCGTACTACGCATCACTATAGGACTTTTTTGTTCCGATATTCTGTCAACAACCTATTCATTATCAGCCTATAAACGTCCCCTTCGCCTCCCTTCCAAGCAGTGAAAGGAGGTTTAGGCCATAGTCCTCCACGCTAGCACAATGCGGGTTGGTGAATCTAATATTGTACCAAATAATTCAGGTTGGTGAGCCTATTAATGTTTACCTAATGCTGTCAAACAATTCTGACTACCATAGCTGTCGCTCTATTGAAATTACCTGATCTATCAAATCTAGGACGTTGGTCAAGCGTAGCCCAAATACTAAGGGAACAAAGCACAAAAAATATGAACACCTAAGGGTGCGGATTCTCCGAGCACAATTTTTTTTTCTTTCCATTCGCTGTAAACTAAACTTATAGGTATGGGTGTTCACGTCTGTTAAAGAAGCTTTTAGTTTAGTCCGCTAGATGTCGCTATCGGGTTTCTACAACGCGGTATCGAAGTGTTACCGCGTTTCTTTATAGTAAATCAATTATTACAGTCTACAAGTGCAGTATTGTGTTTTATTTAGTTAGTTCCAGTTAGTCCAAAAGTGCAGTCAACAACGTCTGTTTTTGTGTATAAATAAATATTTATCGCAACATAATGTAGCACAGGCTTTTTTTAATGAGTCTGATATCTATGATAGACCCACGATCCAAGGGAACACCTTAGCGTGGGGTATATATGGCTGAGTTGAGGACCCTTTGTCTCGGACCCTACAACTCATATCGATCTAAAGGTAGTTTGTTATTGTCTTTATGTTTCTCTCTAGTGTATTGTGATGTGCGAAATAATAAATTTATCTTTCTTTCTTTCTTTACCTTTTTTTATTAAAAGATGGGTTAACTCTTGACCTCAATTTTGACCAAGGTCATAGATGAGGTCGACGATGGAGCGATTTAACCGAGAAAATGCCTAGGCACTGGTACTCCCACGCACCGACGGAACACAGCAAGCTGTTTGTCGCGAACCAGGCAAGTGGTCGCGAACTAGACGGCTCTATACAGAGCCTACCACACCGCATGAGACCATAGGACGACACATCAGATTCAGAACAAATTGAGGTGTCGTTGCTTGGGGTAGATTAATAAGAGGCAGGTCTTATTTGTGTTTCCTTAGTCGCCTCTTACGATACCCACGGAAAGAAATGGGGTGGCGTTATTCTCAACCGATCACCACATGGGGTGAAAAGCTATCGTTATTCAATAATACTGACCAACTACAGTGAGCGGCGCGGACCGTATGTCGGTGTGGAAGAGCGGCGCGTCAGCTGACACCTCGCACTGGTACAGCCCGCTCAGACGACGGTTCAGGTTCACCACCCGCACTTGCTGGTGGTCCGACTGTGCTAACTGTTGAAAGAGAAGAACTTCATTAATGGAGTGACTTTAAATTAGCTAGCGAGGCTCTAGGGGATGATTTTCCCCATGAAACTGAACAACTTTCCCTAAGAAACCTTAATTCAATTCTTAAAAAAAAAGGTTTGATTTCTTGTAGAAGGCAAATCAGCTGAGTGCACATGGTGAAGCGATTTTTTTTATACTAGCTTCCCGCCCGGGACTTTGTTCCCGTAGAAATTTCGGGAATGAATTTCTACCAATTTATTTTATACTAACATTCCGCTCGGGACTTCATTCCCGTGGGAATACTGGAAAATTATGTAGCCTATGTTACTCAGAGATAATGTAGCATCCTAATGGTAAAAGAATTTTTCAAATCGGTCCATTAGTTTCGGAGCCTATTCAATGCAAACAAACAAACAATCAAATCTTTCCTCTTTATAATAATACTAGCATTCCGCCCGGGACTTCGTTTCCGTGGGAATTCGGGAAAATTTTGTAGCCTATGTCCATCGGGGATAATGTAGCTTTCTAATGGTGAAATAATTTTTCAAATCGGTCCAGTAGTTTCGGAGCCTATTCAATGCAAACAAACAATCTAATCTTTCCTCTTTATAATATTAGTATATAGATAGACTAGCGGGTGGGAAACCCGGGACTTTGTTCCCGTAGCAATTTCGGGAATGAATTATATATACAAACCTTCCTCCTGAATCATTCAGCCTATTGGTGAAAACCATATGAAAATCCTTTCAGTAGTTTTTGAGTTTATTGCGTTCCAACTGGCAGACAGACGCGGTAGGAGACTGTTTTCTATACTCTATACTAATATGTAAAGAGGAAAGATTTTACTGTTTGTTTGTTTGTTTGAATTAAATAGGTTCCGAAACTACTGGACCAATTTGAAAAATTCTTTCACCATTGGAATCCTACATTATCCATGATGGACATAGGGTACATGCTTTTCCAGATTCCCACGGGAACGAAATCCCGAGCAGAATGCTAGTATAATATAATATGATACTTCGACATATGGTTCTTTGGGAAAGTTGTTCAGTTCCGTGGACTGATTCACATGGAAAATTTTTGCTAACCGATTGACAGTTACTCAATATTTAATAGACATTACTAACGAAAATCAACCATCTTATCATAAATATACTCGTATCTTAGTAAGCTAAGGGTTTATTTCTATTTGACGTGAAAGCAATGTAAATTCAAACATCTTGATTATTAAGAGCTCAGCTGTGAACTAGTTTTCAGCTCCAACACATGATGAGCGGAATCCTTTTTAAGTTGTACTACAGCACAATTCATATTAACTTCTCACTACACGAGCCCTGTAAAAACAAACGTTGAGACTTGGCTACAAGACATGCTAAGTTCTTTTTTAAGGTTCCTTACCCAAAGGATTCCATATAAAAAACGTGTTTTTTTTGCCCGTTTTTACAGATAATGGTCACCAGGCTGTATCTCATGAATCGTCATATATAACTATAGCTAGACAGTTGACATTTTCACAGATAATGCATTTCTATGGCCGCTTTAAAAAAATACTAAAAACGGAATAAAATAAATTTTTAAGGGGGCTCCCATACAACAAACGTAAGTTTTTTTCTCGAATTTATAGATAATGGTACGAAACTCTTCGTACACGCTCACACTTGGCCGGTTATTTTATCACACTACAGCACAAGTTACCTTCTTAATAGGTTCGTATGCTGTTATTTCTATATGTTTATGAAAAAATCTTGTCTGCATAGCGGTAAACTTCACATTAATAGCGACTCACGTTCGATCAGCGTCACTTTTGAAGTTTCACCGCCATCTCTTATTATTTAATTTAACTAAAGTGTTACACGAATAGAATGAAATAACTCACATCAACGCTAGCTCCAGGCAACGGGAAGACCATCGTCGGCGGCATCTCCCTCGGCACGTACCGGTAGAACTCAGTCTCGGCGCGGTACCATCGGATGGAGTAGAGTGCGGCTCCTTCCAGGTCGTACGAGCAGCGCAGGAGTGCCGCCTGGCCCTCCCCGGAGAGGACGGCTCGCGGCACTGAGATCGAGAGGTTGCGGAGGGACCATACACCACCTGGGGAAGAAAAAAGTATAGTTAAGTTAAAGTTTCATCTTTAAGTAACTTTACATCATGTCTGTACTGCACCATGTATCCCAATAGAAAAAAAAAAAAACGCTTCACACTCAAAGGCCCACATTAACGTTTTCCCTTGTGTCGTGGGTCCCTTGGAACACACAAAGACAGACATAAACACCCATGACTCGAGAACAAACATCTGCTTTTTACACAAATATTTGCCCCAACTGGGAATTGAACCCAGGACCCGCCGATCAAGAAGCAGCGTCACTACCAAACGTCCAAACCGGCCGTCAATTATATGACTATTATAGCACAGGTTTAACCTATTTTAAGTGTGAGCTGTCCTCTTTTTGTTTCCCAACAGCCGTATTGTATATAGTAATAAACATTATTATAAAAGTTAAAAATAGCTTTATTTCTTAGAACATACAGAATGTTGCTTAAACACGTCAAAACACTGAATTACATTAGCATTTTTAACTTTGGCCTATTTGCAAAGATGCAGTCTCCCTCAGGAGAAGAATAGGCAAGAAACTCCGAGGGTTGCTCTTTTTAAGTCAATCATACTTTTCTTATTTCTAATTTTAATTGACTTAACATCTTAATAACTCTAATATCCACTCGCGTAAACTACAGGTTATACCGTGCCCAGCTGTGGGATAAAATTTGTCCTTCTCCGACGTCTAATCATATGTGTACCAAATTTTATCAATATCGGTTCAGTAGTTTAGGCGTGAACGCGTAACAGACAGACAGACAGAGTTACTTTCGCATTTATAATATTAGGAGGGAAGGGATATTCGCGTAAGGATTGACGACTCTATCGCTGTCATGCATTATGCAGGTACAGCTAAACAATGTGTACAGCTTTTGTCGAACTGATAGGATTAGATTGTCGCTAATGTATGAAAAGACTTTCAAGCTTAGTTCAAATAAAATTCAATAGATGGCACTTCGGTTTTAAAAGACGTTTTAGTGTAAGTTTCATTTTGAAAGTTTCCAGTGATCAATTCGATTTCAATATTAAGGTAAGAACAGTTTTTTTTCTTCTACTTTTTTCTGAAATTTCGTGTAGACACCTACTAAGAAATAAAGTCCACAATACTTATGTCATACTTACTAGGAGGAATCTTAAAGTGTCCGACATCAGATGCTAAAAGCACAGAAGCCAGCGCATCAGTTTTATTACAAATCATTCTTATTGTAAAAGTACAGAGTGCACGAACGTGGTAAACCTTGAATACGGCCCTCTGCACATTATCACTAACTTTGATAGAGCTTTGAACGGTAATTAGTAACTGTATGTTCCACGCTAGAGTGTAAAACTAGAAAGCATACTTCCTTCCACAAGAGTATCAATACTAGTTACTCCCAGCCATCCGTTAATTACCCAGAAGCCGGGGTCTGTCAGCGAACTCGTAATTTAATATCCAGTTTAAACCAGTTCTGCCCGACCTCTGGAGCTATGATGATAATATTCATAAGCTTTATATTGTCTACTACTGGCTTAGTGATAGTAGGACAGTTAACTTATTACTGCTGCTAGTAAACCTAACGCTTAAATATTTGGTATATTGGGCACTTAAGCCAGTATTACTGAAGGAGACTCAAATCTTGATCTATGCTATATTTTGATTCACTATCAAAATGACAAAGACGATTGCTACTTAAGTGATCCGAACCTGAGTCGCGTTAATACGGATCTTACTTTTTCTAAACTACTCAGAGGAATACATTCTATTCTAAAATTAGTTTCACTCAGCAGTGAGACAATAATGACTGAAAAAAATTGTACACAAAAATGTTTCTGCCAACATACTTATTCAATTCAAGGCTTGAGCAATAAACATTTTATTGACCCGTGAACTTTTTTGTGGCAGATTCATCAGTAGTAAACAAAATGTTCTGCCTTATTCTTACCAGCCCATATACTGGGGACATATGGGCACGGGCCTGCCTTAGAAACACGTAGTTGATTAGATACCATAGTCCACCTCGCTGGCCTGATGTGGGTTGATTGACCGGTCATCCTTCGAAAACGGTTTCACCACGATGTTTTCCTTCACCGCTGAGCAAGTGACAGTGAATTAGAAATCCATACATAAATCCGAAACGACGAATTTACTTTACCAACTGGGCTATCACTGCTTTCATAATCTATCATAACATCTGGCCTTATTGTTTTAGCAAAAACAATCTCTATCATATTGTTTTAGCTAAATTGTGAGCGTATTATTAGAATTGGAAAACACGAGCCATATACCTGGAAATCCTAAAATATTCCAACAATCAAAGTTCTAATAAACAAAGGCATCAAACCACAAAACAATGTCCTTTGTCTCCGATGACCCCAAAGTTTGTATGGGGTATAATGAGGAACTAGAAGTTGTTCAAATCCAACTCGAGCCCACCACCACAAAGTTGAGCTCGTGTGGCTACGTCGCATAAATTTTCCGAATCAAAACAACAGACCCGCAAATAATTGAAATTTAAAAAGTCCCTAAGGGCCATTTTATACTGGTTGGTGAAGGGTTCCGGAAATTTGTAGCATAGATTTTTCATAGAGTGGTTTATATTAACGTCAGTGTTCATTTAAGGAGGAGGATATTTTTCAATCATATTTTGACCATTAAAAAGATTTGATATAACGATAATTGATTCAAAATAAAACTATACGATCATGGTTTTTGTTGGCACCAATACTTTACTCTTACATTTTTTTTATTGTTCCACTGCTTGGCAAAGGCCTCCCCTAATTTCTTAATTTTTTTCTGTGCGGTCTACCACGACGTCTGGTCAATGATAACCCATCAAATTCTTATGCACCGCTTCGTGTACCTGTACATTAGTTTAACCAATGGGCGCAATGGCTGTTAGCACACAATGATAATTATTTATTCTGGGCTTTTTTGGAAACAAGACCTCGGATTTGGACTCTACTCTGCAAGTAAAGAGCCGATAGGTTACTTCAGAGCTTTTACAATATACAAAGGGAGGCAGATATATATATATATACATTGTGAAACCACAAAAATCACCCAATTGAGTTCTTTTCAATAGGTGTTGACATGAGCGTGATAACATTTTTATTCGGCGGTTATATGTTTTCGTTAAGTTAGTTGTAAGAATGTTAGTAACCCTTCTACTTTATACATATAGATGACCGTGACAGGTTTTGATAACTGTCGGTCATAGTTCGGTCGTATGACAGTCTTAGAATCCTACTTATAAATGTGAAAGTTTGTGAGGATGTACGGATGTTTGTTACTCTTTCAAGATCAAACGGCTGAACGAATTTTTATAAAATTTGGTATGGAGGTAGCTGGCACCCTGGATTAACACATAGGCTACATAATTTTCCCAAATTCCCACGGGGATGAAGTCCCGGGCAAAAAGCTAGGTATGGAATAAGTGCACGGACGTGTAAGTGTATAAAGGCCTTTAGAATGAGAGGGAGAGAGTTAGAAGGAGGCAGCGGTAACTCATAGCGTCCGTCCAGCTAACTGTAATACGAGTTGTGAACAGTCCCGCGGAAATGAAGCCGGCGGTATTAACTCAGTGAGAATACGCGCGGCGCACAGACCTACGCATAATGGTCTTCTTTTACATAATACGTCTTAACCCACGAAATTACAATTTTTCATATAATATTTTTCAACCTAACGTTTTGGATTTTTCTCGGAAATGCGAAATGAAAAGGTTAGAACAACATTACGTGAATTTTTATCGTACTTAGTTTATTGAAAGTTGTAATTGTAACAAAGAGATACCAAATATTAGCGTTGAAATGGACAACAGATAAAATGATCTATATTTTATACTATACATCGTTTTCAGTAAATAAATCCAAAGTAAAAATTTGTCAATTTTATCCAAAACTTCCTTTGAATGGCTAAAATAAAAACAATTTCAGTGATAACTGTTTCATCAAATAAATTATTTAAAAAAATAAAGCTTGATAAAAAATCGTCAATTTCTTAGTTAAAGACTAAGGTTCACTATTACAAAGTGACAATGAATTAATTATTGAAAATCAACAACGTAAATGAGCCCACGCAATAAAAACGATTTCCCAAGTAAATCCTACACTAGTTATATTATGTAGAGGCAACTGTTTTTCCTATGTGCTTTGTGGAAAGTTATTCAGTTTAGTAGATTTCATAACCTTAATTTTCACTAACCAAATTAAAGATACCCTATATTAAAATGATTTTTAAGATATATCTGTAAACGCAGAAATGACACGAAATTCTAAGAACCTTATAATATGGAAACATGTTACCCAAATCGAAAATTAACACTGAAAAGGATCTTACTATACGTGGGCTATTTTTTTAGAATATTCAATGTCCCAAGTAGACAAGATACTTTAAGAAAAGCTGTAAAAATTATTGAATCTGAAAAATTGTATTGTATTGTAAAATCCTTTATTGCATATCAAACATTGCATATCAAAATTCTTGCCGTGTGGTGATTGGTTGAGAATAACACCACACCATCTCTTTCCATGGGTGTCGTAAAAGGCGACTAAGGAAACACAAATGAGACCTGCCTCCTAGTGATCCATCCCAGGTAACGACACTTAATTTTTTTCTGAATCTGAGGTGTCGTCCTACGGTCTCATGCGGTGTGGTAGGCTCTGTAAAGGGCCGTCTGGTTTGTGACCACCCTCCTACCGATGTCCGACGCCAAACAGCTTGCTGTGTTCCGTCGGTGTGTGGGAGTACCAGTGCCTTTATAGGCATTTTCTGGGTTAACTCGCTCCATCATCGACGTCACCTTGGTCAAGATTGAGGTCAAGAGTTAACCCATATTATAATAAAATAAAACAAAATGAATACATTGGAATCGACAAATCTATAATAATATTATAAAGAGGAAAGATTTGATTGTTTGTTTGTTTGCATTGCGGCTCCGAAACTACTGGACCGATTTGAAAAATTCTTTCACCATTAGAAAGCTACATTATCCCCGATGGACATAGTCTACATAATTTTCCCGAATCCCCACGGGAACGAAATCCCGGGCGAAATGCTAGTATTACATAAAAAGGTACAAAGACGGACTTATCCCACAAGGGGATCTCTTCTAGTCAAGCTACGCATGAGAAATGTATCAAGGCATAAGATAAAGAAGTAAACGCTTTCTTTTAAGAATTTCTTACCCTGTACATGGTATCTACAGTACCTTGTCTGTGTCTCCCGGGACGGGTATTATGCATGGAGTGCCCTACGCGTGGTCACAAATATGCGCTATCGTATTTGGTGTAAATCAACTCTATTATATTCAAACTAGTCTAGAATCTATGGGTTACTAGTTGCAATGCTCGCATGTGAAAATTCAAGTGTATTAAATTGGTTTTACATTACAAATGTCTAAGTTATAATTTTCCACGTTAAAAACGTATGAGTCACCGACTTCAATCCCAACAATAGTTTGCACAAAGTAGAGAACTAGTATTTTTTGCAGACCACAATGCCTATTAGCAGATAACCACATACGAAAATGACACTCAATTATTTAGATGATGTTCTGGTTTGTAGTATTTTTTGTTTTTGTTGATTTTTTAAAAGCGCTGAATTATTTTGATAAAATTTATATTGGACCACCCCTGGAGTGTACTCTTTCGAACAAAAGAAGAATTTTGAAAATCGGTCCATAATTGGTGGAGAAATCGGTTAACATACATAAAAAAAAAACACAGTCGAACATAGAACCGTAAAGCGTAAGAATTAACCGACTTAATCCCAACAATGCCTATTAGTAGATAACCAAACCAAAAAGTTATCTATATAATGTGTATTATGTTTTTAGTTTTTGTTAACTTTTTTTTTAATTATATGGGACCACCTCAGGAGTACATTCATTTAAACAAAAAAGACTTGAAAAACCGCCAGCAATTGGTAACAAACATAAAAAAAACAACGTACATTTTCTCCTTTTTCTGACGTTGGTTAAAAATAATGTTTATTATTAGATAGATAGATTTTATTTTTTTATTTTATTACCGCTCTAAAGGATAAAATCTCTATGAATGCTTAGGTAGGTACTTACTAGTTTGCGAAAAATATTTGAGAAAATTATGTAGGGTGTCAGCTACCTCCATAGCAAATTTTATCAAAATTTGTCAAGCCATTTAAGCGTGAAAGAGTAACAAACATCCATACATTCTCAAAAACTTTCATATCGGTAATATTAGTAGGATATTAAAGATATAGAACAAAAGTTGATGTTTATAAAGCATTCTAGTCTGAGAGGTTATTGGTAACTTAGAATTAACCCTGATGATGATGACAAATAACCCTGTATAATATGTGGCTCTACCAAAATGATTAAAGCAGCCACAGTTACCTTTAACAGTGCCTGTTACAAATAAGTTACGTCTACAAATAATCCAGCAGTGTACATTACTCTTTATATATTAGTTTCAAAACTAAACTAGTTCAAAAAGTTAGCACGAATTTTCAATTTATTCCCTCTCGTCCTATTTCCCGTACATTGCCGGTTGATGGTAATTAAGATGTTAATAAAGCCTGCAATTCGATTACAATAATGGCGGCGCCAAACTATGTTACACTACCCTCCAAAACTAATTATCTAGCAAGTGTCCGTGCCGCGGGCCGCGGGTTGATTTACCGCCCCATTAGCGCCTATGCGACCTCTCATTGCTGAGCACTTGAGCGCCCCTGACGCACAGATTATTGAAACGTAAGAGATTAGGGGTTAAGGCTCTATAAATTTTATGTTATTTATTAGTGACCGGTTGTGAACCCCTGTGATTAAAACTGTCTTACGCAGGGGATGGTGGTTGGTAGTACAGACAGTGCCACAAGTTAAAGGCTCAAATTCGTTCTAATATGAACCCTAACACTTGCAGATAAGGAGCTTTATCGACACCGTAACATCGTTTAGTCAGGTACCAAAAGTCCACTTTACCAAAATTACCACTTTACCAAAATGACCACTTTTTTCATTATGACTACCGTATTTCACAAAATGACCACTTTACTTAAATGACCTCTTTTTCCAAATGAGCACTTTTTCATAAGAACTACAAAAGTTCCTAAAATGTGAACACTGTTACCTCAACAAAGCTATCCTAGATTATGTCAGTTTGAAATCAATTTTTGGTAATTTCCGCATTTTTTCATTCAACAATTCAACTTTTTTTTAAATTCTATGTTTATTTTAAAGATAATTTTGCCCAGCCCCATGCTGAGGTTCAATACAAGACCATAATTAAGTTTTTCTGCTTCTTAACCCTAGTCAAACAATTTCATACAATATATTGGAATTACATTGGACATATTGGACCCCCAGAATTCATGTCAAATGTGGCGTCAAGTGGTTCTAGAACTACATGACGTTCTGCCTACCCCTGGGATTATAGGCGTGATGTATGGATAGATGTCAGACTTATAAGCTAAAATGTTAAAATGGCTTGTGTTGCAACGTATGCAATCTCCACTGAGATAAATCCTTACTTCCTTACTAATATTATAAATGCGAAAGTAACTCTGTCTGTCTGTCTGTCTGTCCGTTTTTCACGCCTAAACTATTGAACCGATTTTGATGAAATTTGATACAGAGATAGATTAGAGCCTGGAAAATGGCATTTTATCCCACATTTGGGCACGATATAACCTGTAGTCCACGCGGGCGGAGCCGTGGGCGGAAAGCTAGTATTGCCATAAAACTCACCTAGCCTAGCCACGTTTTTCCCATAATGATTATGTCAAACAGTAAACCACAAGTAATTGGAGCATAATGTCCAATATTGCATTGCGGTCTTTGCGGTTTAGGGCAATTTTGTCACTAGAATTTATGTCAAACGTGACATGTGATGATGCTCTGCCTACCCTTGCGGGGAATATAGGCGTGGGTGTATAGATGGATGTGACTGGTTTAGTTCAGGTGCTAGTTAACGCTTGCCTCTCCTACATTTGATTCCCGATCGGGGCACACGTTTTTGCGAAAAGCAGTTTAATTCTGTTTTTTCTCGGGTCTTAGTGTTCGGGTCCATCCTTGTGTCCTATTGGAACACCTCATGTAGCCTTTGAACATGTGGCGTTTATTTTTCTGTGTTAACATAACATCAGACTATCGCTGATGCTGATCGCACAAAAATCTATCCATAAATTAACTAATGGGTCTATGAGCTGTAGACCTCGCGAATCAATTTTTTTTCAAAACAGCCGAAAAAAATTTTTTATTAGAAAAGAACAGCCGGACTTCCGAAAAGACATATTAAAAAAGCATTTTCGCCCAAGCTGAAACGGAGATGCTTCGCTCGTGCAACTATTACAGTGTTGTTGCACTTTTTTTGAGCAACAACTCTGTAATAGTTTGCACTATACCTAACATCTGGGCTATTTCCAGTAAAAACTCTTCATTGCAGCAAACAAAACTCACCAAACAAGGAAATACGAAAAACAAAAGGAAAAGTTGTAAATTAGTTTTGAATGGCGGCGCTCAATTCCGGTCTGTTTGAAAAATACGGCCGTCAATTGGATGCCATTTGCGTAACAAGCGCGGAAACATATCGGTCGCATTACATGCCTATTCCGTTATTGCTGAGAGAATGCCTTACAATGTCATTTGGCTAGCAGTAGGCGACATCATGATTTGACAGGTGTTTGTTATATTTTTCTTTATTCATTTGACACTCTAAAAAAGGTTCATGGCAATACCTACAGGAAGCACAAAATAAGACGTATCTACCTAATTTTTGGAGTGAAAACTTCTTTAGCGGCGTTGACCGTGATCGAAAATGCTTAGGATAGGGTTGCCACCTTTTTTGAAGTGAAAACTTCCATAGCAGCGTTGTGTACTTCAAAGTATGGGTGATGAAAACCCGGACGGATGGCAGCCCTATGGTAAAATTATCTCTGTGACAGATATCAACGATGTCAACGATTATTCGCACATAGTGCGCAAAAACCGATAGACTATTTTACTGGATTGAAAGTAGACAGTTTGGTCGAGTGGAAAAGTTGCCAGATTGTAAGTAGCAGGTCGAGGGTTCGTTTATGTGTATTTTGTTTTATTTCCATATTAATGCACAACGATAATGTTCAAGTTTTCACTTCTGCCAGCACTCCCGGAGTGCAACCCGTTGTTTTTTTTTAAATTAAGAATAAGTTCGCTCGACCACAATCTAGCTCAGGGCAAAGATGCGGTCGAGAGGTAGCGAGCTCACCCAGAGGAAGCCTATTCACTCATACGTTTAAGATGTTGGCTGTATGAACTCGGAAATACAGACGCCGGCAGAGAATTCCTCTCCTTGGCACCTATATATCTACCTATATTGATGTCTTTAGTTAGCAATAATTTATTTTGTAAATCAGCCCACAAACTGAATAACTTTCATTAAGGTGCATATTTCGAAATATGAAAAAATATTTTTGCTGCTCCTTATAAGGAGCTCAAGTTATGACTTGAGCGATCTGCTGATTGCATTATGAGGTTAAGCAACGTAAATAGAGGCAGGGAATCTGATGAGTGACCAAAGTGGCAATTTATCGCGAGCGTTTCCGTGCTTCGGAGGGCACGTTAAGCCGTCGGTCCCGGCTGTTGTCGATTGACTACAGTCGTTAAAACCAAGTCAGAAGCCATTGTGCGGTTTGAAAACTCTGACAACAGGGTTAGCCAAGTTTGCCACATACTTCACTATGCCTACACGATAAGAAGAAGATGATTATGAGAATTTGATTTTAATTTTTAAATTTCATAAGATTCCTTGACGAAAGTTGTTCAGTTTCATTTATTTATCGTTTTCATACTGTCTCTCAAATGTCTATACGAAATAAGATGGTCATTACCCGAAAGGCGAGTATAAACTCGCACGCATCCTCCCAATTCGTCACCTTCACTCGCTCTACAGCTGGCAATTTGATATTGTCATGGAGAATAATGCCTTATCCCGACGGAATAACGCTTACATTGCTAATTCTCTATTTATCTAAATTAGCGAAGCAAGAAGATCAATAGAAGAGAAGTTCTTAGAAATGATTACTTAACTTCCCGACTTGGAAGTGTTCGTAAAAGATGTTTTTAAATATTGATCAGCTTTGCCAATTTAAAATGTGTGGGAAGCTACAAATTCATTATTGAAAATAAAAATCAGGAAGTAAATGAGTTTAAGTTGAAATATGAATAAGAAGAAAAATAATTTGAAATTATTAACTTTTAAAAGTAGGATAATTTCTCAGAAATTACAAGAATAATCTTTGTCAATATTCCTTTGTAAAGTTAGAGGTCCTGACACATTGACTCATCGATGCTAACCCAAACCATTGGACCAGGAAAGCCAAAAGGGAAGAAGGTTTCTATTATACAATCGACAACAGCGAGTTGATAGATAAAATATTTATTTGTAACACTTAAACACACATTATTTACAAAATCAACACATACTAGAATAAAAAAAAGAAGCAAAACAATAAAGATACTTACAAAAAAGAATAATTATTATTATTACTTATTCTATATGTATGCCACAGTGCCACAAAAAGGTCGTAGCTCAGCATATGTTTTGCCTTTCGACAAAGCACTGATAGTCTGCTAAACTGAGTTGAGTTTAATTAGTGAGTGTATTTAGACTCGAATGAGTGTCGTGCCTATTTTTAACCCCTGACGAAAGAAGAGGGGTGTTATAAGTTTAACTTGTGTATCTGTATGTCTGTATATGGCATCGTAGCTCCTAAACGACTGTACTGATTTCAATATGTTTTCTCGTTCGAAAGCCGACGTGATCGAGATGGTTCTCAACTCTATTTGGTGAAAATCAGTTCAGCCGTTTAACACGCGATGTTCTAATTTTTAATTTTACAGTTATTGATAATTAATTGCAATACATTTCTAAAAGGTTTTAAATGAAACTCGCCGAACAAAACGTCTTTACAATAACAATCTGGAGCTGTCTTGCAGTTGAGAGACAATCAAGATACTAACGAAATCGCCGCCTCGGCCCTCGCCGTGCTTCGTCAGCAGTTTTACCCGCAGCCCTATTCTGGGATCTTGACGATAGATAGGAAAGCTTTTGAAATAGTCAGAGTCAACCCCTATACCATAATTTTTCTGCACTTTTGGACTAGTAAAAAAATTGGCAAACATGTAATCTATATGGCTTATGATCTGTGTTATCTGTCTGTCTTAAAATGTAGGGGTGTGCAACTTAGTGTTCCAAAATCGTCATCCTTACCTGCTAGCAGTGCATTCTACCGATCAACGGACGAGGCTCTGACTTATTACAATGTCAAGTAAAGAAATTCTTAAAAGGTTTCTTTACTTGATATTGGCGACTATTCGCCTCTCTCTATTTTTGTACTTATTAAATTATCTGATATTGGCAAAAATCGTTCACACCATCTTATTAAGAATTGAATTAAATAAGAAGACATTTATAATCCGTACTGCAAAATTACAGAAACGTTATTTTCATACGTAAATAAAAGAATACCTACTTTTATTTACGTATGAAAATAACGTTGAGCCATAAATAGTAGCGCAACCCTAAGATAGGATAAAATTCGTAATAAAAAAATACTATAATTTTAAACAAGACTGTCTATAAACTGCTAAATCATATTTTTATATATTTAGACCACCCAAATGAAAAATGGGTTACGCTGTTCCATTTTTCATTTGCATACACATTTTCATAGTCTCGTTTATAATTCTCAATCAATCATCGTAAATCTAGTGAAAACAAATTTTTAACGCAGTAGTAGAATACCAAAAGATATTAATATAAAATCAAACATCCAATCAAACAAATAACATCTGCCAAACTTGAGACCCCAGGGCAGAATAACAATGGTAACCATTTTATCCGTTCAGGTGGTGAAATTCAGAACTATTTAAACCTCACACACTTGACCACAGCTGCCCCGACCAGCAGCGTCAGCGCCAACCGAACGTTAAGTCGCAAATTACCTAGCAACTTCTCATTTAGTTGGTGGTGGCGCCGTTAGTCAAAGTAGCTGTCATTAATGGTATGATGTTTAGATAGTTCTGAATTTTGCCACCTGCATAGACAAAATGGTTACCATTGTCATTCTACCGCCACTGAGACGCCATTGGTTAGTGGAATAGCCGCCCAGAATAGAGTCGCGGCTCTAAATGAATTAGGCCCCGTGAGAGTCGCCACAAATGATAATTGAGAAGCGGTGGCTGCGACTGCCAGCCCAGCAGCGGGTGTCGCTTCAGCTTTCGCATCGCTTTCCGTTATTAATATTACTGTTCTCTTCTTCTTATCGTGTAGGTATAGTCAAGTATGTGGCAATCTTGGCTAACCCAGGTGTCAGAGTTTTCAAACCACACAATGGCCTCTGACTTGGTTTTAACGGCTGTAGTCAGTCGAAACAGCCGGGGCTGACCGCTTAACGTTCCCTCCGAACCACGGAAACGCTCTTAATAAATTGCCACTTTGAGAGCGCTTCACCAAGTAAAAAATTAGGGCCAAAGTTGACAGAGATCTTAAGTCGAGACCCCAGAATAGAGTCGCGGCTCTAAATGAATTAGGCCCCGTGAGAGTCGCCACAAACGATAATTGAGAAGCGGTGGCTACGACTGCCAGCCCAGCAGCGGGCGTCGCTTCAGTTTTGGCATCGCTCTCCTTTATTATTATTACTGATACCCTATACTACTCTTGGGAATATATTGAAATCATAAAATGAAATGAAATTATTTTCCTTGGAAAACTACCTGTTGGAACAACATCCTACTAATATTATGAATGTGAAAGTTTGTGAGGATGTATGGATGTTTGTTACTCTTTCACGCTCAACGGCTGGACCAATTTTGACAGAATTTGGTATGGAGGTAACTGACACCCTGAATGGACACATAGGCTACATAATTTTTCCAAATTTTAATTTAACATACCTAAGAAGCCAATTTTAACATAAGAATCAGCAACTTAACTCAAATTAGACTGCAAGAAGATGCCGTATCCGCGTGATATTGCAATACCACACATAGATTTGTATTTGTTCACATATAGATTTTATTTATTACCTTAATATGTGTAGTCAGTATTTTCATATTCAACAACACGTCAATACTTTGTGTTTTGATTTCGCCTCATCATCGCTATCAGCAGGAGTAATTCATGGCAGCCCGCACGTCTACTATTAGATACTATTTGGACTGAGCAAAATATTAATAGAGCGGGTTAAAAATGCTTAAAAGTCTGCTTAAAAATTCTAAATTAGATTGATATTTTCGCGCAATTATTCATTCGCTGGTTGTCTCCCAGAGTGTACAATGTTAAAATTTTTAGGTACTTTATTTTTTATTTTGATGTCTAGGTCATTATACTAAATAAAAGACAGTTAAAATGGCAGAGAAATTGCTCTTTTGTGAAAAATGTAATGCAGAACCAGTGACTTTTTATTTGAAGTCAAACAAAAGTTGATTTACATCGTCACAAGCAATGTCTGTGTGTTATGAAGTTTTTAATAATAAACTATTCTTTGTTGAAAAGTTAAAATGAAAAGCTTGTTTCTACTTCTAGTTGCGTGATTACGTTTAAGTACTAAATTAGCATTATCTAATTTATTTAATCACTTTTTTCGCATCTTTTAAATGACATTTTGCTTTTTAGTACCCCATAATTATTATATTTTTACAAAAATTTTTTTTACAAAAGACGAAAATAAGGTAAAAAATATAACTAAGTCAAGCTTGTATCGCACGGATCAAAAACGAGTTGCCTTCGATGCATTTAATTGAGGTGATCAAAGTGGGGGAATATAGTTATAGTTTAATTTATAGTGTTTTTATTTATAAGTAGATAGGGAAAATGAGCATGTGTGAGTGTATGTATGTGTGTGAGTGTGTGTGTGTGTGTGTGTGTGTGTGTGTGTGTGTGTGTGTGTGTGTGTGTGTGCGTGGGTGTCTGTGTGGTTGAGTGAGAGAGTTTAACAGACTAAGGTCCTTATTACAGAACGTGACTCAGACTTAGATCTATACTTGAGTAGCAGTAGTCTTTGTTATATTGATAATGAGATGAAAAGACAACCAATACTTAAGTACAGATCAAGACTTGAGTGTCCTTCTGTTATACGCCTAAGTCTTAGTAAGTGAATACTTATTCTTCGACCTATCATGTTTTTAACCGACTTCAAAAAAAAGGAGGTTCTCAGTTTGACCTGTATGTATGTATGTATGTTTAACCGCGGTTATCTCGCCTTTGGCTGAACCGATTTTGATGCAGTTTTCAGATAAGTATTTGTTACATTTAGGAGAAGGTTTTAGTATTTCAGTTTAAAGTGTATGTATGTAAAATAAAAATCAAAAATTCGCATAAACTTTTCAAAGCTAACACTTCGTTTTATTAACCGACTTCAAAAAATGAAGAGGGTATAATTTGCACTAAAAATAGAAACAAAAAACCTTAAAAAAATAGAACCAACTTCAAAAAAGCGAAAAATAAATACAATATCATTTGATGTGCTATGTAGTACTTACCTACCCACTGAGCTGTTTGAAGTCGGTGCCAAGAAAATTAAGTTTGATAGGCCACCTTCACACCGACTTCAAACAGATCAGTAGGTAGGTACTACATAGCACATCGAATGATATTGTATTTATTTTTCGCTTTTTTGAAGTTGGTTCTATTTTTTTTTAAGTTTTTATTGTAACATTACATTACACACACTCACGCCTATAATCCCAGTCAGAGTAAGCAGAGCATTGTCTTCTTCTAAAACCACTTGATACCACATTTATCATTTGTTTTTTAACCCAGCAAAATGACACCTTAAGAACTTGATTATCTTGAATAACATTAAGATCACCTTTTGCACACTTTTAGTTCTTAAGTTTTACTTTGTTTACTTTGTTTTACCCTAATATTACTTTCTTTTATCAGTTAAAAGACGCTTCACACTCAAAGGCCCACATTAAGGTTTTCCCTTGTGTCGTGGGTCTCTTGGAACACACAAAGACAGACACAAACACCCATGACCCGAGAACAAACATCTGCTTTTTACACAAATATTTTCCCCGACTGGGAATCGAACCCAGGACCCGCCGATCGAGAGGCAGCGTCACTACCACTCGACCAAACCGGCCGTCATAACATTAAGATCACCTTTTGCACACTTGTAGTTCTCAAGTTTTACTTTGTTTACTTTGTTTTACCCTAATATTACTTTCTTTTATCAAGTGTTTCCATGTATTTAATTGTAATTTATTATTTCGTCTTCCAAAGTTCTCTAGTGAGTCTAAAATTAAACATTTTGTTTAACCCCCGACATTTAATTGCGTAACTCTTAAACGGCCGAAACCTCGCGACCACCCTCCTACCGAAGTCCGACGCCAAACAGCTTGCTGTGTTCCGTCGGTGCGTGGGAGTAACAGTGCTTTTATAGGCATTTTCTGGGTTAACTCGCTCCATCGTCGACCTCATCTTTGACCTTTATGGTCAAGATTGAGGTCAAGAGTTAACCCATCTTATAATAAAAAAATAAAAAACAGTTTCGATCAATTATAGTCAAAAACTACCCCAATTACAAAACATAAAACACATCAAAATCGGTTGTAACGGAACAGAACATCATCTGTTCGTTAGTTCTCAAACATATGAAACTTAAACCTTAATGAAAGGGAAATAATTAAATAAGTATTTCATTACAATCAGTTAAGATTAAATTATTCGTAAGTAAATCTAAAACAATAATAACCTTCATTATAAAAAAATAAAATACTGAATAAAATCTCATTGGTGCTGCCAAGTAACAGAGTAAGGATGCTAAATAGGACCGTATTACGTTGGTTTATAGTTCATATTGCTGTGTTGGAGAGGAAGGTGGAATGTACGGAGAACAGCTGAGAAAAGAGATGTAAAACTAAAAAGATTCTATTGAAGTCATGATTTACAGTAGAGTAATGGAATGATATTGAAAGGTGAAATACCATGTAGGTTGTATAGTAAATAGATGAATGGCGCGCTTTTTGGCTGTATGGACGGCTTGGGGAGGGAAAATAAAAAAAATCGACGCGATCTTTTCTCCTCGGATTTTGTGGAATTGGTTGAATTTTCTTAATTTATTAATTTTATTGTTTAATTTTATGAAATATCTTGTTTTCTTTGATTATAAAAGTTGCTTATATTAACTAAAGTAAAATCTAACTATTTATTGTATGGGATAACAAAGGAAGTAATACTATCCTTATCCCAAATAGGTATATTGAGTTTGGTTGTGATAGTAAAACTCAATGTTTCTGATGAGGAGGAAAGATTAGTTAACGCGACGTTTGTCGTGGTTGGATTTATAGGCGCCTAACGGTGTCAAATGTCTATAAATTCAATACAACGCCTTATGGCGGGACCTTGTTATGAGACGAGCAAGGGATTGATTTATAATTCTATATTGTAATTCGATCTATAGTCTCCCAGTGCAGTCTTGGTTTGCACAGTGATCTCGGGGAACTGTCGAAGAAGATCCAGGCCTTAGGCACTGAGTATTGCGTGTAAATCACTATTGTTTCTGGTCTCCTATATATCTTACTTATTTATCCGCATTTTTATACATGCCCGCATTTCACACAAACCAAAGTTCTTTACGGCCGTGTGAATGCACATACACTCAGCTTTAGGGATTAGGTACTCGAGGAAAGCTGCCTCAAACTTCTACAGTTTAGTCAGGAGTTTCCCATTGCACCGTGGAAAACTACATAACTCACCACATGCACATGTTTAAAGTTAAATGTGAAGTAAAATACTTCTAGCTTGTTTATTTCACAAGAAGATAGACTAGGAATCTTATTTAGGCAGAAACTAGGCAGGTAAAATCAAGTACATAAAGGTGAATAGGATATTCTTAGGTATTTACTAAAATTAAGAGAAATCAGTTTAGGAACTTTTCTGAAATAAAATATAATTAATTTGGATTTATTTTCTATGAAAATGTCTTAATAAGAGATATCAGCGTTATGAGATAGATTGCAATATTAACTTCCTTATCTATTATTTACTTAACTTAGATCTGAGTCTACGGCATATGCTTGTTTCATTTATTGTATACCTGAGCTACGTGCTCACGTAGGGCCTTGACTTGAATAAGTCAAGATCTTCTTGGGTGGATGTCCTTCGAGGGATCATGGAGGCTCCACTCTTTAGATAATGGATGTTCTCTGTGGAAATGAGGAGACTCCATTTCGTCGAGTTGGTATATAATGTGTGAACCATCATTGCCAAATTGAGACTATATAATACTAGCAATATTAATTTTATGATATGACCATGTAAGGAAGACTAAATTGCATTCTATTTGCATAGGAAGGTATATAAATCCTTGAATCTGAATAATGTATGTGATTAAACTTCTTGGTGAAAAGTATAACCGAAGATTTACTAAAGTATTTTGAGAAACAGCTAAGATTACTTTTGAAGAAAGATCTGGCTTTACTATTTATGAATATAAATTAAAGATGGGAAACTTTTGGAGAAAATTCCATCTCTTCGAACCATGTGTATAATTAAAGATAGAATACTTTTGAAGAAAATTCTATCTTGCCTACTACTATTAATAATGAGAACTATTCACCAAGTTATAATAAACATACATAATACAGATCACTGTGAAGAAAGATCTAATTTCTACTAATTTTATTATTCTTATTAACCTTAGGAACATTCTTCTAAGATATTGCAATAAATATATTTATTTCATTTGGTTTTGTAAAATTGCTTGCTTTGAAAAGAAAGTCATTGACTCAAAATAAAGTAAATTGTAAGATTAGCATCTCCTTTTATGGGTATGTATATAAGTATATATGCTTAGGATTCCTGTAGTCTCCAGTCTGACTCGGCTCGACTTACTGACAAAGACAGTGTAAATTTACTGAGTCAATGCAACTTGACTTCCTCTCATCTTTTGCTGTAGAATACTAAACTATCTGATTGTTATTGAAAATAGTTAAATACTCTTCCCCCCCATAAAAGGAGTACAGCGGTGGGGTGCTGTCCAGTCTTTGGTCGAGGCACACAGTTCTAACAGAAGTTAGAGGGCAAAGCCCTGGCGCGGAGGTGGAGCGCTGACCTAAGCCGCAATACATAATTATTGAGATTTAATTTACCTATTTTTCATGTTTAAAAATACTTACTTTTTAATCTCTCGATATCTGGTTGAATGTTCCTTATCTTAGTAAGTACTTAAGTTTAATATGAATACCATTCTCACTAACTCTTAAAGAACCCTGGGTTACACATAAATCACAACGTAGGTCCTCTAAACTAGAATGATCACTTGGCCAAATCTAGATCAAATTAAAGTTTTTAGTCACTTTTTAAGGTTAGGTTAAGACTCACTTAGTTTAAAGATAGGTAGGATAGTAAGGGATTTATTTATTTTATCAGGGGGGGGTCGTTACAATTTGATGCGCAGTGACCAGGATTGTTAGTGAGTTTGGTTTTTGTAGGTTATGTAGGTTTCATTTGATCTAGACTTCTAAAAAGTGGCGATACGCCACAATTTGTTGCCGTGAAAAAGGAAGGGTTATGAGAATGGTATTTAATTTATAAGGTTGTAAGATTAGGGATAGGGAAGGGAATAAAATAGGTAAATATTTTGAGACGATTCACTATATTAAATATGAATATTACTGCACTAAGTAAGTTGTACTACGCACTGGTGTTCACTATCACTATTATGCCCGTTTTCCGAATCGCCGACCGGTTCTTGTATAGATTTTCTCGGATTTGTTTTTTCTTTATAAGCTGGTCAGTGGGTCCTTTTCGGGGTTCTATTGGTTGTAAATACTTTTGGTGAATCAAGTGATTGTCTGATCTTGTTGTAATTCGTGAATACACGGGGTTGACACATCATTGGCACAATCAGTAGGTACAATACATGCTGTGCAGGCTTCGTTTGCTGTAAAATAGACTAACTAATGAAGTGTTTTCTCAAACTAAAGTTGCAGTCAGTTGCACAGGTGGAAAAAGTCTCCTGGGCTGCCCCTTTTCCGACACGCCGATCTGTTAGGTACGTGTTTAGTTAGTTGAGTTAGTACTTAAAACTTCTATGCCCAACTGGCAAAACATAACTTATAATTAAAAAGTAGATTTTCTGTGGTAGGTCTAGTCTAGTCTAGTAGGGAATATTATTTTTAATTTATTCACTCATCAGATAGGCAAAGGTTTAACGAACCAACCATACAGCCATGAAATAATTGTCACTGTCAAAAATCTATTATAAATATTTTTAATAAATTGGTTATTAAAATTACCTGGTACACATAAAACAGAAATAGGTAATTGATAAATGAAATTTAGAACAGTCGGTAGCTAAATTGTACACAATTAGTGAAAAGGGTTCTATTCATTCTTTGCTGGAGCCGAGGGCGGGAAAATAGTTCGTTTTAAAATTACAGAAGTAAGATATCAGGAGTTGAACTTTATCCTCATAGATTTGATTTATCCTTCTTTCTTGTTAGTAATGAAATTATTATAAGCTATAGTAGGTATTCATTGTAGGTGTGTATGATGTATTAATCAAATAATTAATTAATTTAAGTAGAAATTCATATAATTAAAGCGAATAGGATAACTCAATAAATTAAGTGTATCTATTAAGTACATCCATGACTAGAATACTTTTAATTTATAGGTATAGGGTATAGGTGAAGTCATGGGTGACAGTAAATTTCTTGGGACCTGAGTTGGAGTTTTCTAGTCAGGGGGTTGTTCTGTACCCACTGTTTAGGAAAACAATTTGAGTTCGATTGCAGTTTATAGTTTAGATCAATAAAGAATTTTTAGGGAAAGAAAAGTGTCCGGAATGTTTGGGTTATGAACTCGTGACCTTAGGTTTAAATTGTACATACCTACTATGAGGTAGGATTAGGAGATAGGTATACTTAAATTAAGATTTTGTTGGGAAAGAAGAGATTGAATTGATATAGATCGGTTTATCATTACATAAAAGGTAAATGTAGTTCTTGCATTACATTTAATTCTAAGGTTTGTTTGTCCTTTATTTCGTTTATATTCACATAATCAAGTAGGTAGGTAGGTAAACCACTGATTTTCTCGATTAGGCAAATGTAGATAGATCGACAAAGTTAAGATTTTGTTTTATTGGCATATTATTTATTCATTTTTTTTGGTTCATTGTATGTTATAGAGGTTGATTTCTATACATTGGGATTATTATATAATTTATCAGAAAACAGGTTACGTCATCTAGCGGATTTTGATTGAACTTTTTCAAATGACAGAAGATGGAATGCGGAAGTATCGATTAGCGCTCAGCTATGAATAACGGGTTTATGCTGAGTTAGTATACCAAATCGCGCATAGATGACTCTAGTTGTCTCAAAAAGTAAACAAAATATCATTATACCTAGTGGTTATCTAGCGGATTTAAGTTAAACCTATTTCTGAGTATCAGAAGCTAGAGATGTCTAGTGTTAAGAAATAGAACTAAATAAGTAATATCTAAATTTTATAATTTTCATCAAATTAGTTATTTATTACTGGAAAAACTAAAAAAGGTAAAAAAAAAAAAGATTTATGCTGGTGAACTTTGACACAACTTCAAAATATAAGTTAAAGTAAATGTTTTAATTGTACTTTCCGTGCTTGTTTGGTTCAGCTTTATATTGCACAGTGTGTAAGAGCATTTTTGTCAGTATTTTTGAAGTTTTAATAATGAAAGATAAATGTATGAGAATTTGTAAGATAAATGTTTGGAAGAGATTAAATGTTCCTGAGGGTGTTCTATTTTGCTGTTCTGAAAAGTACGGGAAAATTTATTGTCTTTTGATTCAGAAACATCACACTATACAATGGCTTTTCTATTTGATTAAGAGTTAGGTTAAGTCAGTAGACATCAGTGCTAATACTGTGTCATTTAGAAAAGTCATACTACACACGAAGCTAACACTTAGCTTGCTATACTCATCGAGCGTCCACTCCACATGCTCCGTGTGACAATCAGCTTTTGTGCTCGGTGTAAAATTTAAGTTGTTGCTAAATTCATGGAATATTAGGCTTTTACGCTATTAAAGTCATCAAGTTATAGAAAGGATATACTAATGAATCTGATCATCAACACGCGTTGGTCGTGATTGGGTTCAGATAGATTAGTGCACATTGTCATTAGGACTGAGAGTGCCTCACAACCACTCTTTCTTCTTGGAGCTTGATGTCCTTGTGTAAATGAATTTTATTTCATTTGTTGAAGTATTCTTCTTCTATTCGGTACATATCGATGGAAGATAGAAGTAAGCTTGAAGTTTGGACCGTCGCTTGAGTTGTTGTTTCATGGTTTAAAAACACACTACATTAAAAACATGTCTGAAGAAAATGATTATAAATTTTAAAAAATTAGTTATTCATTAAATTTTAATTCGTGACATATGTTTGCGCAAGAGTGAGAATAGAAAGTTTTTTCAGTTGGATCTTCGATCACCTGTGTAAAATTTTGTAGTTTACAATTTAATTTAATATTTGAATAAAATTCAGCAGGATTATTTTACTTTTAGTTAAGAAATTATTGTACGGGTTTTAGAATAGCAAAACGGTGAACCAAAATAGTTATTGTAATTCAGCAGGTCGCGAGGCGGTATCAGTTAATAACGAGATATTTATTTATTAGAAGAAATTACCAACTTTTATCACAGGATAAATAATAATACCTTTTATCAGATGTAAAAAAAAAAGATCTAACAAGCAGTCAGAATGTGTAGAGCAAGTTAGGTAATATTACTATTTAAAATCAATTTGTTTTAGTTGTTTAAAGAGCAGTTGTCTTAGGTTCAGTTCTTAGGGTGGGGTTTTGTTGCGGCGAATAACAATTATTGTTCTAGGGTCTGAGTATTTGTTTTGTCTGAGTTTGTTTTCTGGAGAACTAATTTGTGGGAAGGCTTAGTGATAGGTACCTAATCTATTTAAAAAAAAGGAGAAATGAACATTTCTGTGTAAGTAGATTAATTAAGGTAGGTAGGTAAATGTATTGTAATAACACTTAGTCAAAACTCTTAAACAATTTTAGACGGACGGCGGACGGATTGGTCGCGTGGTAGTGACGCTGCCTCTTGTGCGGCAGGTTCTGGGTTCGATCCCGGATGGGGTGAATATTTGTGTAAACAAAAATAAAAACACGTGTTAGTGACAAACTGTAGTCTCGCCTATTACAATGGGGCAAAGGCGTGAGCTTATGTATGTTAGTATGTGTTCGTGCACGGGTCATAGGTGTTTGTGTCTGTCTTTGTGTGTTTTCCGTCCGAGGGACTCGCGACACAGGGAAGGGCCTTGGTGTGGGCCTTTATTGGGAAAAACTTATTTGAAAAAAAATATAACTTACTTATATTGTTAAAAACTTTAGGGATTACAGGCGTGAGCGTATGTTTTGTGTGTGTGTATATATATGTATGTAAAAACTTTAAAAACACATTAAAGTGATTACTCGTGCAAAATTAAAATTGATTGTTAGAGTTATTTAAAAAAAAAAAACGCTGAACCGATTATGGGAAATTTTAGGTTTTGAAACTTAACCAAACGGGAAATAAGTAATAGTCTTATGTCGGAACTAAAGTTATATGAAATATTTGAATTGTTTGTATGTTTGTTTTCATTGAATGGGCACCGGAGCTGCTGAATCGATTGGGAGTCTTCTTTCACCATTAGTATATAGATGAAGCACAGCAATAAGATAAGTTATAAAAACATTCAAGTGTAAGTCGGACAATGCAAATTATTTTTAAAAAAATTCTCACATCTCATCACTTAATATAATTGAACAGGAGTTATAAAAAACAGTCAAGTGTGAGTCGGACAACGCAAATTATTTTATAAGTTACTCACATCTCATCGTTTCAAAAAAAAAAAGAATGAAATTTAATAGGTAGATAGACGAAGCGGTAGAATAATACATAGGCTACAAAAACGTATTGAATTTAATTCCTAAGGTAAAAAGAAGTGTTACGGTTTGAGCGAAAAATGAATAAAGTGTATATAAAAGGCATTTACATTTTGAATTTTATAGCATACGAGAGCAAAAACATTGGAGGAAAATTTATATTGTAAATTAGAAAATATTCAGAATTAATAATATGGCGGTAGTAAAATGCAGGTATAGGTACAAACTGGGGGTTTTAGTGTATTATTTAGTATTTCAATTTATTAGGCTAAATAAAATAAAAAAATACAAAAAGAAAATAGGTATTTATTCGGAGAAGTCTACTAAGTGAAAAAGTACTATATTAATATTAATATAAGGACTTTAAATGTAACTGCGTGTTCTTATGCTGTTGAGATTTTGTATCGTGGTATTATATTTTTCAAAATAAAAATTCAGTTGACTATGTTGGATTTAGAAAAAAATGAAACGGTATTATAAGATACAAAATTCTGCTTATCACATAGGGAATTAACGATGTTGTTTGCAGTGAAAATTATGTATGTTTGTATATTGTAATATGGTACTGACAGATAAGTTTAGGACTTAATAGAGATTAATATTTTTAGGGCAGATTAAATCAAAATGATTAATTTTGTTCCTTGTTTAAAACGCTAATAGGAGGGATCTCGGGTGTAAATTTATGTACTGATTAAAAGTATGTATTCAATTTTCAAAAAAAAAAGGAACAATTCATAAATGTTTATCTGTTGCGTTTTAGTTTGAATGTAGGTGTGAAAATATGGATAGCTGAAAACATAGAATATAAAAAAGAGCCAAAGAGTTGTAAATGAAAACAGGATACTAATACTTTCGGTCAATTAAGAAGATTTGTACCGTCATATACATACGCAACTCGTCGGTCCCAACAGAATATCAGCGCTCCTACCTGTGGGGAAGAGCAATATGCTGAGATGGGACCCTTTTTGTCACTGCAGCACACATTTATATGTATTAAGTAGTCTTTAAAATATTTTTAGTGTATTGTTAATGTCTTACTAAATTTGTGAGTGCTGAAGATGCAAAAATAGACGTTGTCTATGTCTATGTCTATATAGATTAATAGGAATCTGTAGCTATATGCTTCTACATTAGACAAATCAATTATAAGAAAATATTGTAGGTTTCCGACTGCGACTTCGTTTGGGTGTACTTAGTTAATTTGTAACTTTTTGGGATTGTGTGATAAAATAAAGCGTCCAACCTCGTACTGCAACTCGGGTTGCCACACGCGTGCACTTTGCTGTTGTCAAAGGAGTGGTTTTGTAGTGAAAATGGAGTGGCCCGATGCGCTGACCTCTGTACATTGAATTGTAACCCCACGCCGTCCAGATAGACAGAAACATTCTTATTATAATACGTTTATGAATTGAGAATAAGATTATTGAAAAGTGGTAAATCAATAGTCTAGTCATACATGTCAGATAGTTAAGTTGGTAGTATGGCTGCTAAAAAAAAATAAGTAATAATATAAGTATGATAAATCATGAACAGGGTGATCCTGGCAGTAGGATTAATCAAGTTTGCTGAATACTTAATTTGTTAAACTTTCAAATTAAGGAAGGAGGAAGAGGGATTAGATATTCGTTAGGTCTTGTTCAGCAGTGGGTGAGGTGTTACCTTTTATTTAGTCGTACAAATAAATTATCTCTGCCCAGCAGTGGGTGATTGTTAATTGTTTATGTATGCATTACAATAACTGTAATTTATAAAGGAAAATGTCAGTGCACTTATAGTAGTGGGTATTCCGTAGATAAGTAGGTACGTCAGTAAATTGGCTGATAATTAATGTTAATATCTGCAGCGTTCTCAGTACAGTAAAGGGTATGCGTTCATAAATTAGTCAGTGGAATAGTGGAAATATATCTAGGTATAATTATTATTCTCTTCGTTCAGTAGTGGAAATGCGATGATAAGTCAGTAGAAAAGATCGGTATTATGATAAAATATATTTAAATATTTCGAAAAGTGGTATCCAAGCGATGATAAGTCAGTAAGTAGAACGGATTTTAATTAAGTTTAAACAAATTTCTACGATGGGTTTTGTTTGAGGTGGGCTTCGAAGATATCGAAGAATAAATAGACCATGAAAAAGTTTACAAATCCAATATGAGTCTTTGCCCAGCAGATGGAGTAGATTAAATCGGTTATTGTTAAGTTTAGTAAGCATTCTTATTCTGCAATGGCCTTGGTGTTTATAATTTAGGTGTTCATGTTTAACTTTTGATTAGAAATAAAATAATTTTATTTCAAGTAATTATTTTGATAATAAGACCATCGTTATAGTTACTACGAAATTATAAGTGTTTTATTAATTCTTTGTTTGAGACTTCAATGGTTCTTCTTATTTTGAGAGTTCAAACTACTTATAGTTTGAATTAACTTGCTTGGCAGCGTGTTTTATTCATTTTACACGTAGGGCGTTTATGTATATATTAGATAGGAATTGGATGTCCTTCGAGGGAACATGGAGGCTCCATTCCTTAAATTCTTCGTGTTCTTGTTTAATGAGTAAACCAGCATGGCTGAGTTATTAAAGGTTTAAAAATTAGATTTAATAAAGTATTACTATTTAATATTGAGGCAGCAGCATATTAGGTTACATGATGCACTTCAAAAGCGACAAGTGAACGAGATAAGGGCGGCATCAAGATCAACACATGTAACCTTAAATGTTGTTGTTTGAATTATGTATACCCAGAAGTTACTATTGTTGTCGAAAATAAAGAGGGAAAAACTGTTATATTTTACAGTTTTATATAAATGGGCAGTTAATAATTTTGATTCATGACAATTTTGCGCGGGTGAACAATTTCTAATTAAATAAAACGAAATATTAATGTACTTCCAAGTTCTCACATTCCAATTAAATATGAAACAAATTTATTATCGTTTGGTTTCAGAAACATTACGCTTAACAATGACTTTTCTATATGTTTAGGTGTTAGGTTAGGTCAGCGGACATCAGTGCAAATACTGGATCATATAAAAAAGTCATACTGCACACGAAGCTAACACTAGCTATGCTTACTCGTCGAGCGTCCACTTCACATGCTCCATACAATCATTTAACTCTTTTGTTAGATGTAGATATTGGGTTTTGTACTTGACTCTTGGGTGTTAAGGTTTCTTTACTGATACAGTGTTCACAGTTCTGTAAGGGTGCCCTAGTTAATCGTAGAATAACTTCATCCGAGAGATGGGGTGAGATTGAATAGTGCATTGCCATTAGGGCTGAGGGCTGCCTCACAACCAGTTCCTTCTTTTCAGGGCCTCAGCATTGCAGGAGGAAATAATAATACCTTTTCGTTAGAGTAATATGAGCTCAATGTTTGGGTCTTCACGTGAGTTAACTGATTTATGGTTTAAAAGACACACTTCATAAAATACATTTCTGAAAAAAAAAAGACGATGATAAATTAGTGACAGATGGTTGGAATTAGCTTAATTCATATGTTTGTGAATAGAGTAAGAAAAATTTACTTCGGTTGGATCAATAAATTGATCACCTGCGTAATATTTTGGGGGTTGATTGTAACGGAACAGAACATCATCTGTTCGTTAGTTCTCAAACATATGAAACTTAAACCTTAATGAAAGGGAAATAATTAAATAAGTATTTCATTACAATCAGTTAAGATTAAATTATTCGTAAGTAAATCTAAAACAATAATAACCTTCATTATAAAAAAATAAAATACTGAATAAAATCTCATTGGTGCTGCCAAGTAACAGAGTAAGGATGCTAAATAGGACCGTATTACGTTGGTTTATAGTTCATATTGCTGTGTTGGAGAGGAAGGTGGAATGTACGGAGAACAGCTGAGAAAAGAGATGTAAAACTAAAAAGATTCTATTGAAGTCATGATTTACAGTAGAGTAATGGAATGATATTGAAAGGTGAAATACCATGTAGGTTGTATAGTAAATAGATGAATGGCGCGCTTTTTGGCTGTATGGACGGCTTGGGGAGGGAAAATAAAAAAAATCGACGCGATCTTTTCTCCTCGGATTTTGTGGAATTGGTTGAATTTTCTTAATTTATTAATTTTATTGTTTAATTTTATGAAATATCTTGTTTTCTTTGATTATAAAAGTTGCTTATATTAACTAAAGTAAAATCTAACTATTTATTGTATGGGATAACAAAGGAAGTAATACTATCCTTATCCCAAATAGGTATATTGAGTTTGGTTGTGATAGTAAAACTCAATGTTTCTGATGAGGAGGAAAGATTAGTTAACGCGACGTTTGTCGTGGTTGGATTTATAGGCGCCTAACGGTGTCAAATGTCTATAAATTCAATACAACGCCTTATGGCGGGACCTTGTTATGAGACGAGCAAGGGATTGATTTATAATTCTATATTGTAATTCGATCTATAGTCTCCCAGTGCAGTCTTGGTTTGCACAGTGATCTCGGGGAACTGTCGAAGAAGATCCAGGCCTTAGGCACTGAGTATTGCGTGTAAATCACTATTGTTTCTGGTCTCCTATATATCTTACTTATTTATCCGCATTTTTATACATGCCCGCATTTCACACAAACCAAAGTTCTTTACGGCCGTGTGAATGCACATACACTCAGCTTTAGGGATTAGGTACTCGAGGAAAGCTGCCTCAAACTTCTACAGTTTAGTCAGGAGTTTCCCATTGCACCGTGGAAAACTACATAACTCACCACATGCACATGTTTAAAGTTAAATGTGAAGTAAAATACTTCTAGCTTGTTTATTTCACAAGAAGATAGACTAGGAATCTTATTTAGGCAGAAACTAGGCAGGTAAAATCAAGTACATAAAGGTGAATAGGATATTCTTAGGTATTTACTAAAATTAAGAGAAATCAGTTTAGGAACTTTTCTGAAATAAAATATAATTAATTTGGATTTATTTTCTATGAAAATGTCTTAATAAGAGATATCAGCGTTATGAGATAGATTGCAATATTAACTTCCTTATCTATTATTTACTTAACTTAGATCTGAGTCTACGGCATATGCTTGTTTCATTTATTGTATACCTGAGCTACGTGCTCACGTAGGGCCTTGACTTGAATAAGTCAAGATCTTCTTGGGTGGATGTCCTTCGAGGGATCATGGAGGCTCCACTCTTTAGATAATGGATGTTCTCTGTGGAAATGAGGAGACTCCATTTCGTCGAGTTGGTATATAATGTGTGAACCATCATTGCCAAATTGAGACTATATAATACTAGCAATATTAATTTTATGATATGACCATGTAAGGAAGACTAAATTGCATTCTATTTGCATAGGAAGGTATATAAATCCTTGAATCTGAATAATGTATGTGATTAAACTTCTTGGTGAAAAGTATAACCGAAGATTTACTAAAGTATTTTGAGAAACAGCTAAGATTACTTTTGAAGAAAGATCTGGCTTTACTATTTATGAATATAAATTAAAGATGGGAAACTTTTGGAGAAAATTCCATCTCTTCGAACCATGTGTATAATTAAAGATAGAATACTTTTGAAGAAAATTCTATCTTGCCTACTACTATTAATAATGAGAACTATTCACCAAGTTATAATAAACATACATAATACAGATCACTGTGAAGAAAGATCTAATTTCTACTAATTTTATTATTCTTATTAACCTTAGGAACGTTCTTCTAAGATATTGCAATAAATATATTTATTTCATTTGGTTTTGTAAAATTGCTTGCTTTGAAAAGAAAGTCATTGACTCAAAATAAAGTAAATTGTAAGATTAGCATCTCCTTTTATGGGTATGTATATAAGTATATATGCTTAGGATTCCTGTAGTCTCCAGTCTGACTCGGCTCGACTTACTGACAAAGACAGTGTAAATTTACTGAGTCAATGCAACTTGACTTCCTCTCATCTTTTGCTGTAGAATACTAAACTATCTGATTGTTATTGAAAATAGTTAAATACTCTTCCCCCCCATAAAAGGAGTACAGCGGTGGGGTGCTGTCCAGTCTTTGGTCGAGGCACACAGTTCTAACAGAAGTTAGAGGGCAAAGCCCTGGCGCGGAGGTGGAGCGCTGACCTAAGCCGCAATACATAATTATTGAGATTTAATTTACCTATTTTTCATGTTTAAAAATACTTACTTTTTAATCTCTCGATATCTGGTTGAATGTTCCTTATCTTAGTAAGTACTTAAGTTTAATATGAATACCATTCTCACTAACTCTTAAAGAACCCTGGGTTACACATAAATCACAACGTAGGTCCTCTAAACTAGAATGATCACTTGGCCAAATCTAGATCAAATTAAAGTTTTTAGTCACTTTTTAAGGTTAGGTTAAGACTCACTTAGTTTAAAGATAGGTAGGATAGTAAGGGATTTATTTATTTTATCAGGGGGGGGTCGTTACACGGTCCATACGATTAATTGCTACGATGCACAGACACACAGATACACAGACATACAGATACACAAACACATAGATACACACGTGAAATTCAAATTCAATTGAACATAACTATTCTTAACCTCCCTCCGACAAAAAAAATACATCCCTTTTTTTTGTCAGAGGTTAAAAATAGTTATGTTCAATTGAAATTGAAAAGCAAAACATTTTTAGAACCAACTTTTCGACCGTTCTGTTTATGAAACTCCAAATATCAGAAGCTCTCGGAGTCAAAAGAGGTTTTGCTCAGTAATCTGAGGGCTGTTTACACTGGGAAAACAATGCCAACAATAGGAAACTTGCAAACAACGTAATTGGCCAATAAAGATCCCATTGAGGGGCCTTTACACCGAATTAACCCTTCTCCTAATTGCTGCTGTTTGGGGCAAGTGCTTCGGGATCGCCTGTATGTTTCTGCTAATGGTTATCGACTCGATTTCGCCTTTTTACGAGGAAACAGGATTTGTATTAGGTACTGACCTGCAACCAACGGCTTGTTCTAACAGAATAACATTTCGTGAACAATTTTTTAAGATATTAAGTGCAGAGCACGTTTAATAATATTCTTCATATTTAAAAAAAATCTACGAGTGTTAAGAGTAACATGTAGTTATTTGTAATTTATACAAACATTTAAAAAATTGTAAACATTAAAAGATTTACTAAGATTTAGTTTGTCTTACTTTACAAACTGTATCCGTTTCTAAAATCATATAATCAATGAGACATAAGTTTCTTTCCACAGACCTATAACGAGATAGACGGTAAAAGTTTACCTACCTTGCGTGTAAAAAGTGTGATTCACGGTCACAGTTTTGTCCGACTCAAGTCAGTCCGCTTGAGACCTATGCCGTAAATGATAATCGGTTTTAACTGGAATTACATTATTATTTCACTTAATTAAGCGCCTTTGAATCGTTTCCACGCTGTTTTGATTTCCCATCACAAATTTCGTTCGTGTCATCATCTTACCGTCAACACGCTAGGTTCTCATACAGTTTGAAGCGCTCTTTTCGTCTATCTCGATATAGGTCTGTGTTTCTTTCCCAGCTGTGGGATCTCATGGGCTATTATGATAATAGCAATTCAAATCTAACCCTGTGATCGAAAATAAAATAAGGTTTTCAGAAATTCAAAAGAAGATAAAATCTAAATAAAAACAACAATTCAATCAAATTGAAGTTGGACTTAGTCAAGCAGCCCCAGCCACTTACGACGAAAGCCGTTCATCCCTCAAAACCCTCTTTGAGTACCTTCGAATATTAAATTTCGTTTATAAGACAAAGGCGCTTTAAGAATCGTGCCTTATCTGGTGCATTTCAATATTAAAACGTGTTCTTAAAACAATTTTCTCAGAGCAACCTGCGCTCAAAGTTTCCTTACCGTAACAACACCGATATCGTATATCCCGTGAAGCGTTGTTTTCTTTTTTTAAGGTCTCACGAGGTCTCAAGTTGCTCCACGGCTCAAAGGGAGATTAAATTCCCAGCCACGGTCGCTTAGCTCAGGAATTCTTGGCTTTTTCATTGATTAAAAAGTTACGTGGTTTCCGGGCAATTTAAAAAGTGCTAGGGTAATGCTGGGATGCGCTCCTGTGCTGGATTCGAACTCAAATAAAATTTGATCGACGTGAGGGAGGCGTGTTTGCTGTTGAATTCAAAACGGCGGGGATAGAACTGTCGGCCGACAGAAATTTGAAAGCGCAAACAGGTTTTCCGTATAGGTATCAAATGAAATGTTGTTTTACTAATTGTTTTCTGAATCTTTTCAAAAAGTTGGGTTTGATTGGTTTATAAAACTTTTTTAATAATCGCACGTGAAAAGTTTATTAAAGTTATTATGTTTTGGTTATTATCACATCGAGGCAAGTGTCATTGATTTCGTAATCATTTTATTCTGTTTTTTTTTAAGTCTTCTTCTTATCGTGTAGGATAGTCAAGCGTGCAGCGAACTTGGCTAACCCTGCCTGGTGTCAGAGTTTTCAAACCGCACAATGGCCTCTGACTTGGTTTTAACGACTGTAGTCAATTGACAATAGCCGGGACCGACAGCTTAACGTGCCCCCCGAAGCACGGAAACGCTTGTGATAAATTGCCACTTTGGTCACCCATCAGTTTCCCTGCCTCTGTGTACGTGGCTTAACCTCACTGACCGGTTGAGATCAGCGAGCGCCACTGAGCTACGAACGCTTCGTTTTTTAAAGTGAGTAAATTGAAAGTTTAATTGAAATTTTGTGGAAGTTTTCACTGACTCTACTGAATTTGTTGGGACATAATCTGCTACTAGCTTTATTGAAAATCCTGAACCAGTATCACTTACTGAACACTTTTTATTTTTTGGGGGGGGGGGGGGGGGATTTTTTTTTCCCTATACGTAGACACCACTCGGGCGCACCCCCCGAGCGCTACCCGAACCCCTCGCGTGCCTGGTGTAGAAGTAATGTCTACGTTTAGGCAAAAAATGAACTATTCCCATTGAAAAAATATTAAAACATTTTTTTTTTCATAAATGTGTTCTTTGAGTGATACTGATTCAGGATTTTGAATATAGCTAGGAGGTTTGTTTTCACCCAGTATTTATTGACTTAGGATAAGTATTCCTGAAAAAATAAAGGTACTTTATATAAAATAAATGATATGAAATGTGTAATAGACAATTTTTTATTTATTTTTGTGTATATTTAAATTAACCTTATCTTCATTTGTTCAATGAACAAATTCGAAAGAACAGCGTTACATACTTTATGTAATGTGCAATAAATAATGCATCTTATTGTTAATGTTACAATTCTACACTATTGTATGAGGTTTAGCTTGTAATAATAATCATAAGTATTATTTAAATAAATGTGCAATCAAATTTATCCCCTAACCTCTTTTAAAAATCTGTTTCTTTTTTCCCACGTTGCTGCTAAACTCTGCTCCAGTATCCAGCAGACTATTGTTCGCCCCGGGCCCGCTTGTCGCCAACCGTCGCGTCGGCATTTTCATTAAATTTACGACCATTGTCTACGGGGCTTCCCCTCGAGGTTTGACAGCTTCCGATTTTTCTGCAAACCCGGAACAAACTATAAATTCAACGACAGAAAAGGGTAAACAAGCGGTGAATAAATAAACAAGCGGTGAATAAAAGTGCACGGAATAAAAATTTTAGGGATGGATTTAGATATTATGGCAGCCAAATTGAATTTCTTTTGATGGTGGGAATGTTAAAACTTGTTTTCTACATTTACTAAGGCGTTAATAGTTTTTTTTCACACACAAAAAAAAATCAAAACAAAATATAAAGTTACCACGGCATGACATAAAATTGGACTTTCGCTCACTCTACACCGATTGCCTAAAGTCTCTTGTCTCGTCTTTTCTTTCCCTGACAACTCAGGACTAAAGCAGATACGACTAAATTAGAATTAAAAAAAGAATAAATAAAGATAGGTACTAATATGACGTAAGTTTTAAAGTAATGCAAAAAAAAGCACTTTAAAACGCGGTCCACACACAATGTACGACATTATACTATCTGAACTTATTCTACAGATTCACTAACTTATTTCCTAATTTTTGCAGCAACTTTTGATATGTTTCGATCAAATTCCGTAACCGGTTGGCTTAATTTGCTTTTGTGATGTGCCTCAGAAATGTAAAAGTCAAAATGTTATGATTTAAGTAAGTACTCTTTTTCCATACTTTTTTAGTTTTTTTTTATCAGCTTATATTATGTGTTTCGAAGGGAGTACCTAATCCTAAAATTTAATCTAATCTAGGACTAAATATTGTGAATCTGTTATATAAAATAAAATGTTCTACATGTTCTACGGCAAAGAAAATCGAACAGCAAATAAATCAAAGCCATCTAAATTAAAATTTATCGACGTAGGCAATGATAATTCATTCCACGCATACAAAAGGCCAGACTCTCAACCTTAGATTAGATGGGTAATAAAGCTTTTGATTGTGATTTAAGACGGGCAGCAGGGTTTAAAGAGGCTAGTCTGGAGGATGGAATAGCAAGAGAACACTTCAATACTTAGCATTGTTCCGTATAAATGATTGACCCTGAAGCCTGACTTACTGAATATTAGTCAAGACTTCCATGCTGGACTGAAAGTGAAAGAAAAACTTAGAAAGTGCCAGCTACCTACTCTTTCCAGATATAGTAAAAGTCTGTAAGAGGGATGCAAGGGTTTTGCTGTATAATGGAGGAAAGGCTGATTCACCTTTCACCATTATGCAACTTGTTCCATCTGATAACCCTCACAATTTGTGTCAAACGTGGCATTGGTTCTAGAACCATTGATGCTCTGCCTACCTAGTTAAGGATTATAGGCGTGTGTGTATTTATGTTAGTCAAGCAAGACTTGTTGAGTTTTTTTTGCTTTGAAAGATACAACTTGGACTCTTTTCTTGAAACGCGATAAGTCAAGTCAAAACTAAGACTAATCAAGTTGGAGACTGTAAGACATAATTATTATACCCTACGGTAAAATAAATGCTATAACAATATCATTTATTCCTTTCTACTGCATGGTTTGAGGGACTTTGAAATAATAATAATCGTTCCGGAGCTTATATTAGTTCCAGGCTGCAGCGGAACAGTGACCTATTTCACCCAGATGCATTATACTGCGCCCATTTCACTCGGTGGCTTAATACTACGCTTTACCTCGTTATGTGGAGTTATAAAAATCAATACCAGGCTTAATATTAAATGTACCTAGTACACGCTTTTACGTGCAGCGTACGAGAATGGTATGCAGATTTAATATTGAAAAAGTTTCTGTATATTTCCGCCAGTTTTGGAGCGGTTTGAATTTTTTACTGTTACACTACGGTTTTGTATGTCTGATGATGCAATATTCTGTTTCATTTTTAGCAAAATAATTGTGTCTAACTTAACTTAATCTAACTACAACACTTTCGTCTGTGTTCTGATTATTTTTTCTTTTGAGAACTGATTATCAAGTATTAAGAGTAGCAGTCGTCTTTGTAATTTTAATAGTGATAGAAAAAAGACAATCAATATTAAAATATAGTTCAAGACTTGAGTATCTTTCTACAGAAAGTATTACAATACGGGCTTGAAACTCCATTGAGACAATATCTTAAACTATTTTATGTCATTTTTTTCATAAAAAAATTGATTTATTGGCGGTTTTAAACGTTGTCTAAGTTTTAGTTTTATTTTTTTGCTGTTGGAAGACTAGGAAGATAAAAGACTAGGATCAGGTGAAGCCTAAACGCATTTTTTAAAATCCAGAATAAAGATAATTTCTCGTAATAAAGATTCCATTTAAAATCAGCACCAAACATTTCGTTTTCCACAGTGGATTCCAAAAAATTAGATTTTAAAAAAGTCGTGGCGCTTCTGCGTGTAAGTTAAACGTGTTTAGTTTTGTGGGCTGTCACGAGAGGTCGGGGTAAAGTTTAAAGTTCCTGGTTCGCCCGTGCGTGAAGCATTGGGTAGCGGGTGTAAGAGAGGCGAGGCCATTTGGGATTGAACGGGAATATTTTATTTTTTACTTAAAATAAAAGTGTCTTCTTCTATATTTAACTGATGTTCTACTCTGAAGTTGGCTGAGAGAAATTGCTACCTTTACAAACGTACCTAATCCAAGGCTTGATAATCTTCTTCTTATCGTGTAGGTATAGTCAAGTGTGTGCCGAACTTGACTAAACATAGTGTCACAGTTTTCAAACCACACAATGGCCTCAGACATGGTTTTAACGACTGTAGTCAATCGACAATAGCGTGTTGTTTATTGACTGTAGTCAATCGACAACAGCCGGGATCTCCGGCTTAGCGTGCCCTCCGAAGCACGGAAACGCTTGTGATAAATTGCCACTAGCTTGAGAATATACCAATATTATTTTAGAACTAAGAACTACCGGATCACTGGCTCTCAACCAAAATTGACCTTGATATTGAATTCTCAGACGTCGACAATGACATTAAAAAAGAAAACCACAAAAACACGGTTTACGTTGTCACGACAACTGTTCTTGACTCAAACCAGACCCGAAACGAAAACTTTCTTGACGGAGAGGCATTCAGAAAGTTGTGTGTCCTCTAAATTATAAGGGCGCCCCTTGACTATAGAGCTGCGGAAATAAAAGTGCTACTCCCCAGCTACCTAAGTGTTCTCGTGCGTTTGCACTTTCAGGCATTCATGATTCTTTAAGTTTTGTTTTTGGTCTCTTGCTTTAAGATGGAATTTGTAAACTGAGTAAACTAGTTTTTATTCTTTGTGGACCACTGAACCATAATAAGATTGTTAAGGAAGAACATTGTGTTGTTTATTTAGATGACTTTATAGTTTTTCTGGTTACATTGCAATGGAAAACAGATACTAACCTAAGTCTCGGAGCGATTGACACCTACCTAATTGGTCCGTATCAAATAGATTATTCTACATTTTGTCAATTGTCAAGGTAACCCTTCGAAAACTTTTTGTCTCAGCGAACGACGGAAAAGTCAGTTTTAGATTTAAAGGAAAGCAATTTGATCTTGGTCACAAATTAACAGAACTTTCTGGAAAAAAAATATATTCCTGCCCTAAACTACAAAATAAAAGATTATTACTAAATAAATTTTAATTGTCAGTTCGTGGTTTATCTAAACGTATAAAGTATGGTATCTGAACAACAGCTATGAGTATTAGCAACGAGCTCTATCTTTTACAAACAAACAATTTTTCAAAATGTCACAAGCCTACCTCAATAAACCCTCATTTAGTTAAGAGAGCATAAAGAAAGTCTTCTCACAGAATATGTATTAGCTGAAGCGTACTGACCTAAATAAAATTGTAACTTAATCTATTAACATTGCAGATAATTATTAACTTTTCCACCAATATAACTTGTTGTGAAATAGATTTCTCGTTTAAATAACAACTTCCCCGCTCTATCTTACAGTTGATAGCTTATGACGGGGTTGTTAATTACAAAGTTCAATAAAATCCCCCTCGCGCCCCGCGGTGGTGGCAAGTGGTGAAACTTTTCTAGAAAGTTCCGCCGCGAAATAGTTCTATCGAGCTCGACAGAAACACTTGAGATTGAAATTTGTTTCACTTTGGTTTATCTCGTAGTTGATCCAGGAGCAGTCTTCACTTTTTTTTCCACGGGAGAGTAATTTTGCTACTAAGAAATGATTTATCAGCTAAACTAACAAATGATTTTTAAGGTAAGTACTAGTTTTAAACATATTATAAAGCATTCTTAGCACGATATTTACAATAAATTGGGCCTTGGATAAACTGTGAGCAAATTCTTCAAAATTATAAAACACTAGCTTACCGCCCGGGACTTGGTTCCCGAGGGAATTCGGGAAAATCATGTGCCCTATGTTCATTACAGATAATGTAGGATTCTAATCGTGAAAGAATTTTTCAAATCGGTCCAGTAGTTTCGGATCCTATTCAATGCAAAAAACAAACAACCAAATCTTTCGTCTATTAGTATAGAAAAACATTTGATTGCTTCTTACATTCTCTAGTTAAAGTTAAACCTACCAATTTTAATCTATTAAGAATGATAGAGACGGTCGGAATCAAATTCCATAATTAATATCGATGGAATGGGTCACTTACACTTTTAATCGTCACCATAGAAAGTATAACTGTTATTAAGAATAGTCACGCAAACTCAAAGGATCCAAATTATGTCACAAAGTTTATGGGAGTGCTATCATAACTATAAAACCGGTGTTTTTTTAAGATTGGCTATACGTTAGAAGTAAATAATGGCGTAATTACCCACTTAATAGCATGTGACAGAGGGTGAGAGAGAGAGAGAAAGCTAATGACCATTAGCAAAATTCTATGAAGATATCAGTCAAACTACAATAATTCGAAAATTTGTAATTTCTTTCAGGATGCCTATGCACCTGAGTTTCCATTCTACTCGAGTGCTTCGAATAATTCGTATTATTTGGGACCTATTCCGTACAAAGCTCAGGGATTCATTTATTTTGTTCACTCTGGTACAAAATTGTCACGGTTACTTAGCGATTGTCTTGTCCTTGGCATTTTCAGTGATATAAGCGTCTTTAAAGTAACGAGATACTTAAATTAAATAATTTAACTCTTTTCGTATGGAAGCTAACGTCTTCGTATGTTTATAAAAAAACCGGCAGTACAAAGAAAACTCTGTGTTGGTAATTTGGGTAGATTTTTTGATGTGGTTCAGTGCCTTTTTAGATGGTTTGGATTAAACATTACATGAAACAGTTAATTTTGTTTTCATAAAATGAGGATTTACTGATATTTGTCGTGATTGTAACAAAATGTTACTTATTTATGTGTTCGATATGAAAAGAAGGCGTTTGTATAGGTTCAAGTGTCTAAATATTATAAAAATATGAAAAATGTGACTGTCGTTTTTGTTCCAAGGGATCCACGACACAACCGAAAACCTTTATTGTGGGCCTTTAAGTGTGTAGCGTTCATTTATTTATTGTTGATCTTTCCGCTGCATCAGACAGCTAGTGAATCTTCTTCGTTTTCTTTCTAGCGCCTTGCCCAGTTCTCATGCGGGTACGCTTGACCATGATCGAGGATTTAGCAAGTCAAATCATTACACTAGAGTGACTGCCATCTGAACTCTGTATTGCATGTATTATTATAATAGTAAAAAGATAACTTGATCTAGACAAGTCTGTGGATGCTAAAAAAGTCTGTCGAAGCTAAAAAAAAAAATTAACATGTATTACTAAAATAGAATCCAGGCAGTTATTGAACAGGCCATTTCTATGCAAACGAATTTACATAAAGTTGGCAAAATTCACTAAGCATAATTGAAAATAGCAAACTCATACTCCTCCCTACGTAGAAAGGGAATATTAAAAAGCAATCACATAGAGCTAGCGCGAATAACACATCGCTGAATGGAAAATAAAACAAGGAGTGTATTCTCTTAACGATGGAACAATTTTGTAGATACATTATACTTCAGGGAGTGTTATTTGCGTAGATGTTTATATGATTTAGATCTGATGGTTTCTAAATATTGTACTGCTTTACTAAATGACCACTGACTACTCTGGACAGGGAGTAAAAGAAAAACTTTGAATGTGCAGCTGTTAACTCTCTCCGTATTGTAGGTAGAAGCCAGAGAGATGTGAGAGGTTTGCTGTTTTGTGACTGAAAGGTAGACAACAAAATGTTTCATCGAGAAACTTTCTAGAACCCGTGACGATCTGCTTTCTCAGATGGGAATTGTGGTCGTGAATGTTTGAATAGATAAAGTACAATATCGGTCTGTTATAAAGAAAATCCTCTTATCGGGGTAGGCAGCATCAAACGGTAACATAAAGATTTAATTGCTTAATTCTACAGATGATTTAAAAGCTGACTATTTTTTCTTATAGTCACGAGAGTTGGCAACAATAATAACCGCGAGATTCTGAAATAATATGTACTTATCTAACAATGAAATGGTTGAAGATAAATTGTGAAATTAATTGTATAGTAATTGATGCCGAACGCGATCAGACGGCAGAGCTCCAACCTCCCCTAAAGTAAACAGTTTTGTTATTCCAAAGTATATTAAGTATCGTCCAATAATAACAAAACGACTCCTTGCAATCCAAAGTCAATCCAAAGAATAAGCAAGAAAGTCTATTTTAAATTGCTCAGGAAATTGAAACCAAATTAATTTTTTGATATTTCGCTGGACAAATTGGCTCTGCGATGTTGATTTAAAAAGTGTATTTTATATTAGGTTCTCAATTTGAATAACTTTGTAAGGAATCAGAGAACGTGTATAATATGTATAATAACGAGAAAGATAGAATGAATTGAAAGATAGTATGCTATTACAAAAAAAAACATATTCGTATTAATATAATAAATGTGAAAGTTTAGACGTTTATTTCTCTTTCACGTAAAAGTTACTGGACTGATTTTGATAGGTAATACATAAAATAGCTTAAACATCAGAATAACACTAATATTGCAAAATTTTTCTAAAATCATTTGGGAACGATTTAGGAAGCACGTACGAGTATTATATGAATTGTATAGCGCATGTCGCGTCCGCGAACGGCGAGACCCGCTACGTCGAAATACTTAGTTAGCTGTCGTTTTCCAAAGCAAACCAAAATTGAAAAAGAAGTAAAAGTAACAAACCACTCAACATTAAGCGATGTGCCAAAAAGAACATCGTCAACATACGTCCCAATTTCTTTAAACAATCCTTAAACTTTTCCGCCTTGCAATTTGCGCTGACTACAAGTGAGAAAGACGCAGGAGCAAAATGGTAGGTAATGAGAGGTCATCATGGGGTGGGTATTGTTCACGGATAAGGGGAGGGGTGAAGGAAGCAGGGGGAGCAACCGCGGACTATTGTCACTCGGACGCGGCTCAAGTGGAGCGAACACAACCGAATGGCCTCTACACGGCGAGAGAATGCCAACTAATGCCTCTATAACGTCGGAGAATGAGCCATGTCTTGGGTTGTGGAATCAAAGCAGCTTAAATCCTTGTAGTTTTTTATCTTAGACTAGCTTTCCGCCCGGGACTTCGTTTTTTGATTATTATTTTTTTTAATTTTGTAGACTAAGTTACTCAGGGATAATTAAGTATTCTAATGGTGAAAGAATTTTTCAAATCGGTCCAGTAGTTTCGGAGCCTATTCAATGCAAACAAACAAACAATAAAATCTTTCCTCTTTATAATATTACTATAGATATAGCTTTTATATTTTCTGTTGTTTTCAATTTTGGTATCTCTTATTGAGTATCTGTTAATTAGATCAATATTTAATTGAATTTCTGCTGAGGTAAAAATACTAAAAACTAACTGTTTCTATTCTAAAGATATTTTTAAAATCTCGAGCCCGAACATTCCTTTCATTAAAATGCAAGACAGAAACATCCTATAATCTGAGAAAGTTTTCATAGATCATAACGAATTCAAACTTTTGATAAAGATCGAGAGCAATTTTAAGAATAAAGAGGAAGACGTAACGAGAGAGATTCATCTTTTTACAACTTAATTAAAACTCGGAGGACTTAACGAAGGACATCATGGCCAAAGGAGAGACATAAAAGACAGATAAAAGAATCATTTTATGTATGGACGCGTTAACGGAATGCGTAAAGTTGCATTTAGGATTGTTCGGCGTTTATCTGTTTGAGGTTTAAGTTAAAAGCGACAAAGATAAGACGGACTTTGTATCTTTTATGAATATCGTTGTTATAATATCAAAAGCAATGACTGGCCTATATCCATTGAAGTCTCTGAAACTTCATACGAGGTGTTGTACAAACTGTTATGGAGTGACTTAAAATGAGTAAGTGAAGCTTTATGAAATGAATACAATACAATAATGTCATTACACACAAAGACATCAAAGAAATTAATGTGACATTCTCTAATAAATAAATAATTTAAAGGAAAATAAATGTTCGGTGTGATTGCGATTGCTGTTGTGCCTTCAAGTCTAGCGGCGGCTGATAAGCTTTTTAAAATACTAAAATATGACATTTCTATTACGATTTTATATGCATCAGCTGATCGTACAAATTGCACAAAGAGGCATGATATACATCCTTAATTTATTTTAACAAAGTGAAAACTACCTCCATTGCTTCCGAACAAAAAGCGTTTACCTGATACTTTATTTAAGAAACTACTTTAAAGTTGCAATCCAAATTTTAACATTTAGGAAGATTTCTATGGAGAGGTCGAGTTAAGGACAAATTAAGTAGCACTTTTAAGAATAGAGGACTGTTTAATGTTCTAAGTCTTGCTCGTATGCAGGACGTCCATCCGTATGCTTCCAGTCCATTAGAGGCTCATACCAAAATATTTGAATAAGCAATATGTCTGAATCTTATGCTGTCTGAAATTCATAACAGACTAATCCCATAAAGTCTGAAACTGGTAGGTATAATCAAGTATGTGGCGAACTTGAATAACCCTGGTATCAGAGTTTTCAAACCGTTAACGGTACAATTGATGACATGCTTGAATGAAAGGAAGAATTATTATTTCGTACAACGCAAAGAAATCAGTCAAGATTGCCTCCTCCTACTTTGACAGTCATCATCATCATCATGTCAGCCACAAGACATACACTGCTGGACATAGGCCTCCCCCAGGGATCTCCACCTCGATCGGTCCTGCGCCACCCGCGTCTAGCGGCTTCACGCAAGCTTTACCAGATCGTCGGTCCACCATGTACTCTGCCTTCCTACGCTGCGCCGCGCCGGTACGTGATAATTTGACAGTACTCAGCGCTAACTATAAGAATCTTTGATAATCTAATAATCTTATGACTAATGAAACAATTTCAGTAATTTTATGAAACTATTGGACCACAACACAAACTGAGTTCCTATCCTATTTAAGCCACAATAAAACAGTTTATTTTCGGATTCTCTATTTCCCCTGTATTGTATCAGTGCGGACTCAATTTGGCGGCAATTAATGGAAATATTACAAGCAATTACAAGCCGAAGTCCAGCAGAGGTCCGAGGGTGTCTCAGGGGGGGTTACAGGGGACAGAAGGGGGGGTGTTCCCATGTTATCGCTTTGTTTCATTAACGTACGAGTTCGTTTCGGTTATTGCCTCCGAATGGGCTTGGTGACTTACCTTATTTTTGTTTCAGAGGTTTAATGTTTTTGGGTTTCCTTTTTCAATCGTTTTTTGAATCAAATTGTACATAATTGGAAGTTTATACTCCGTTTAACAGAGGTAAATAGTTTTAAAGAAATCATACGAAATTTTCTAATAACAATAATTTGGTTTATCGACCGAAAAGAATAAAATTAAGTACTTTGCCTTTACTTTTGCTTACAAAAAAGCTCAGTTTTATTAAAACGTTCTTATCGAGTTCTTTTGTTATCAAAACTTACTGATAGCAAGTAGTGTTCAAGTACTGATGAAAACAAAAATTATTAAGGATTTAATTATAATATTTAAGTTTTGTTGCTGTTCTTTTACAGTGCTGTGCATTTTTATGCTATTTTAGATATTACCATAAGAATTGCACTTTTGCACACAGGCATAAAGTTATAAAAAAACAATTATATTTGACGTATTTCAAGTGACTTAAGTCCCTTTTTAGGGTTCCGTTCCCAAAGGGAAAAACGGGACCCTATTACTAAGGCTCCGCTGTCCGTCCGTCCGTCCGTCTGTCACCAGGCTGTATCTCATGAACTGTGATAGTTAGACAGAATAAAATACATATTTAAGGGGGCTCCCATACAAAAAACGTGATTTTTGAAGTTATACTTCTTTAGGCGCGTTATGAAAAAATGATGAGAGTGAAATTTTAAGATGCGCGCGCATCTGTGACACAAAATTAACAGTATGAAGCTAGGCGCGTTATGAAAAAATGATGAGAGTGAAATTTTAAGATGCGCGCGCATCTGTGACACAAAATTAACAGTATGAAGCTGTCTGCTTAACCGCTCAAAGAAGTATAACTTCTCACGCGCGTACATAAGTACACGCACCCATTTTTTTTTCTTGATTTATAGAAAGTCTCTCCGAGGCTGTATCTCATGAACTGTGATAATTAGACAGTTAAAATTTTCACAGATGATGTATTTTGGTTGCAGCTATGACAAAAAATACTAAAAAGTAGAATAAATTAAATATTTTACAATGCAGTTACTTACAAAAATATATGACGCAAGTAGCTAATTTGATAATTCAGTGACCCTTTTGACAAGTGAGAGTATTACCTTTTTTATAAAGCTTCATACTGGCTGTATAGCATCTGTATAGAATGACAGCAAAGAGTTTTTTAAGCCTGACAAAATAATTATTTCTGACGAAAATCTTGATTTTCAGTTACATAAAATATAAAAGTAAATTAAGTAGGTATTTATTTTACTTTTTCAATAAAACGAATTTGATTTTTAACAAATAATTGAACTATTTAATAATTTCTGTAGGCGTAATTGGCATTTTATTTACTTAACCTTTGCCTCATAATTGTTGAAAAATATTTTGCTCGTCATTGTTTTGTACACATATTTTAGTCAATATTTATAACAGCAACAGGTAGATGCTTGAAATATTCACAGAATATTTGGTATTATATTCACTTTAAAAATAAATAATTAAATTAAAATAAAATAAATATTTAAAATAATCCATTCAATAAACATGATTTTTTGCTCGATATTGATACCTAACGGCAACATGTAGACGCTTGTAATATTCACAGTACATTGAGTAATTAGGGTTCCGTTCCCAAAGGGAAAAAAACGAGACCCTATTACTATAAGACTCCGCTGTCCGTCCGTCCGTCCGTCAAAAGGCTGTATCTCATGAATCGTGATAGTTAGACAGTTGAAATTTTTGTAGATGATGTATTTCTATTGGTCATATAACAACAAATACTAAAAAACTAGAATAAAACAAATATTTAAGGGAGCTCCCATACAAAAAACGTGATTTTTTTGCTCGTTTTCACAGAAAATCTGTCTGAGGCTGTATCTCAGGAACCGTGATAGTTAAACAGTTGAAATTTTAAGAGATGATTTATTTATATTGGTCCTATAACAAAAAATACTAAAAACCTGAAAAAATATATATTTAAGGGGGCTCCCATACGAAAAACGTGATTTTTTTGCTCGTTTTTATAGATAAGTCTGTTCGAGTCCACATCTCATGAAATGTGATAGTTAGACAGTTGAAATTTTTACAGATGATGTATTTTAGTTTCTGCTATAACAGCAAATACTAAAAAGTAGAATAAGTTAAATATTTAAGGGGGCTCCCATACAACAAACGTGATTTTTTGCCGCTTTTATAGAGATATTGGTTTTTATAGAGTCCGACTCGCACTTGGCCGGTTTTATGGGTATGGGTAATGGTACGGAACCCTTCGTGCGCGAGTCCATCTTGCACTTGGCCGGTTTTATTTATTCTAACTAGAAGAAAAACCTAAACCGAAGTATTCATGTGGAACATTTTCTATCTGTATGTGTTTTGCCAAAATTCATTTGGGCATGATTGAGTCAAACATTTAAATATCCAAATACGAAAACTTAACAAACTTTGACATTTACAATATTAGTAGGCTAAAAGTCGTACGCCGTCTGAAGTCCTCACTGAGCAGCAGTATACTTGTGAAATTATCCATAACTTCTCCAAAAGCTATTAGTGGTGCTTTAACATGTCTTTGAAGGCTCCCCCCGCCCCCCGCTTGCCGCGAGTTGTAAATAACTTTGAACACGCATCACACTCAGTCGTCGACTTGTAATACACTCCACTTGGATAAGATCTTTCATTGTGGACTTTTTCAGGAGCTTGGTTTGTTAATTAGACTAAAAACCAATCATATATTTTGGGGATCTATTTTTACGACTATAGTGGTCTGACACATTGTTATATCAATATGAGCACACCATGACACTAGTTTAATTTTAATTAATTTATTTCTGTTCTTTTTTTATTTTATACCTACAAGTTTTGTTTTACTTTAAATTTTTGAAAACGTAACAAAAAAAAAACCTAAATTTGACCATTTTCATACAAAAAGCAGGCAAAAAGTGCATTTTCGTTTTCGTTTCCGTCACGTTTTCAAAAATTTCAAGTAAAACAAAATGTATTGACTAGAATTGAAAATTCAAGCTTAGCACTTGCTCGTCTGAAAATTATAGCTCTCCATGTATCTCGAGTATGCTTTTATAGCTTCTTAAACAGGCCTCTTTTGTATGAAAAATCGTGCAATATCCCTAGACCGTGTTGATGTGTGTATTCTGAAATTGATTAACTCCTGACCTCAGTCTTGACCAAGGTCATAAATGAGGTTGAAAATGAAGCGAGTGAACCAGAAAATTCCTCCCACTAGTACTCCCACGCACCAACGGAACACAGCAAGCTGTTTGGCGCTGAACTTCAGTAGGAGGGTGGTTGCGAACCAGGCGGCCCTTTATAGAGCCTACCACACCGCATGAGACCATAGGACAACACCTAAAATTCAAAACTGGACACTTTGGACACTTTTTCTCTAAAGCGTCAAATCCTTCTTTATCGTGTTGGTATAATAATCAAGCATGTGGTAAAATTGACTAACTTTGGTGTCAGACTTTTCAAACCGCTAGTGTCAATCGTCCATACTTCATAATCTGTGCTTCCAGCCTATAAACTAGATGGTTTATGACAGAGAAGTCGTCAACTTTTACGCTCGCGGCTTTTGATACTTTTAACTGCGCCGTCTCAGGATTTACTCCTCGTTATACACAGGGGCCCGTATAGATTTGCCAGTTACTGAAAAAATGGGTTCTCTCTAGACCACTCGGGTGCAAGATGTGGTTGAGGATGTGTAGGAAGTTCTACCAGAAAGAAGCTTATTCACTCGAACTTTAAAAAAATGCAGAAATCAAGGGTTTGTAGAGTCCTCAAAAGCCATTTATGATCAGCTGTCGTTGAATTAGACTTTGCATCGCTTTTGACGAGAAATGTGAAAAAGAGAACAATGCGAAATGATCGTTAGGCGCTGTTTAAAGACAAGCGACGTGGCGATCAAAGCATGAAAACTGTGTGACGGACTAAAAAAACCTTTGCTCCGTAGCTATTAAGATTCATTTTGCATTGCTTTGATCGCCGCGCCGCCGCGCCACGTCGCTTATGTGTAAATAGCACCTTAGATATCGCTTTTAAACTTCCAAATGTTCACAGCAGGACCTTGATACCCAGACCACGATCACCTGGACTGGCGAGTAATAATTTAGCCAAGCTATTCCACCACGGTTTCCTAATTCTATTTTATGGATTCAGGCACAGAATCATGGCTAAGAGGAGCGACAAGGCCAGTCGGCAGACCACCAGCTCTATGGTCATGTAAGATAATGCCGTCAAATTGACGGGGTCTCCTTGGACCGTGACGATTGGCGCTACAGAGAAGATACCCAGCAGTGGGTTGATGTGGGCTAAGAATGATGATGATGATGGATTAAACAACATTTGCCTCACAGAACCCCAAATGCACAGTTTAAGTAGAGGTTAGCCGCCCTGTATTTTATGGCGTTTTTCTGCCATTTTAATACGTTTTTTTATAAGTGAACTTTAAGATTGGATTTATAAGTATTAAGTGGTGTAAAAACAGAAATAAATGGTATTAAATGGTACATAAGCATCAGAAAGGTTTGGAAGTCATATTATCTTCACATGTAAGTGTAATTTTTTTCTTCGATACTGGCATAATATAGAAGATCACGAAGTATCATAATACTCAAAATTCTTTGTTGAAAAGATCTGTCAAGGCCATACCACATTGAACTATCGTAAGTTAAATTATGTTTATCATCCCTGTAAATGTAAATGCGAAAGTGACTCTGTCCGTATGTCCGTTTCGTCTTCACGATATAGGTTAAGGTACGACATAAACTACATTTTATAGGGAATTTTTGAAAGAATTCCTTCAGGAGCGCGCTGTAACCCAATTTAAAATGCTAGTTAGACATAGACATTACAGTTAAGAATAGTTATCCATTTAATCTTACTCATATTCTCATATCTACTTGATTTTGATGTAAAAATACACGCGTTACTATATTATGTAGAGAGTGGTGAAAATTGAATAGAAATAAAATCAAAACGCGACTCACGAGCGGCGGGGGTGCGGGGCGGGGCGATGCGGTGCCGACAAAGAACGCACGGCTTACATGAAAGAAAACCCGCCGTCAAAAAATAACAGAACAATATCAAACAATATTGTTGTGTAGGTTGAACGCGGCCGTGCTCCTAGGTTGCTAGAGGCTCGTTCATTCTTTGACCTTTTTGGTCAAGATTGAGGTCAAGAGTTAACCCATCTTATGATAAAAAAAAAGATACATGACATCAAGTCAAGTGTAAAAATAGCTGTATTTCAAAGAACATAAATAAAACTTAATAAAGGTAAGTCAAAGTAGTGAATTACATTCGTTTTTAACCGACTTCAAAAAAGGAGGAGGTTCTATGTTCGACCGTATATGTATTTTTTTTATGTATGTTCACCGATTTTTCCGCCAATTATGGACCGATTTTCAAAATTCTTTTTTGTTCGAAAGAGTATAGTCCGGAGGTGATCCCATATAAATTTTATTAAAAATGTTTCCGCGCTTTTAAAGAACCAACAAAAACAAAAAAATACTACAAACCAGAACATCATCTAAATAAAGTAGTGACATTTTCGGTGCGAACTGTTGTTGGGATTGAAGTCGGTGACTCATACGTTTTTTTAACGTGGAAATTTTTTTTACACCTATTTGCCTAAGTGCATTCTTCCCCAGACTAAAATAGACTTGAAGAAAGCCAAGGGGTATTTTTTTCAATTTAATTACAAACCTAATTTTCTTCAATTTAGTATTTTTAAAACGCTTACCCGAACGAGGAATATTCGTAAACAATTTTAATTTATTTTGCCGCTTGACTTGAAGTTACGATAGCTCAGTTGATTAGAGCACCAGGGTCGTGCCGAACATTTTTCTTTCCCTAAAATAACTTTTTTATTATTTTTTATTATAAGATGGGTTAACTCTTGACATCAACCTTGACCAAGGTCATGGATGAGGTCGATGATGGAGTGAGTTAACCCAGAAAATGCCTATTAAGGCACTGGTAAGTACTCCTACGCACCGACGGAATACAGCAAGCTGTTCGGTGTCGGACTTCGGTAAGAGGGTGGTCGCGAACCAGACGGCCCTTCACAAAGCCTACCTCACTGCATGAGACCATAGGACGCCATCTCAGATTCTGAACAAATTGAGGTGTCTTTGCCTGGGGTGGATTAATAGGAGGCAGATCTCATTTGTATTTCCTTAGTCGCCTCTTACGATACCCAACGGAAAGAAATGGGGTGGTGTTATTCTCAACCGTTCACCACACGGCACTTTTTTCCTTCACTGATTTAATTCTGAAATATCTTAAGTGCTGAGCAGTTTAGACCCATGGTTGCTTGTCTGATAGACTAATTAGAAATTCTGTAGCCCTGAAGGTGAAGGCATGTGAAGTTGGAATTTAAGGCTTAAGTACGGATATTTGCCCCCTAACAACCGTGGTAGATAATGTTATTAAATTAAACTATAAATTACATTGCTCTCTCCACTAAGTTCATTAAATACTAAATCAACGGAACATTAGTTGTATCCACACAACATACAATGAAACAGCAACTACCTACTAATTTCGCAGATAATACATAATTTGCGCGGGTTATCGGCGCAGTCGGCAAATTTTCAATTCGTGTCGTAATCAGGATTTATGCTTCAAATGATTTAACCGTCCTAATCTGTGAAATTATTGAACTGAGCGTAAATATGGTACGCGATTACGGAGCTCATTATCGAGCTTGTGTAATATTGGATTGGTTTGATTAAAATTACGTTGTTTGAGCTTACGATTGAGATTCAATTTCCTTAAGAAGTCTTCGAAATTACCATATGTTACACTTGAGTGATACACAAGGTACCAATGTGTCGGCAGAGGAACACAAACAGATACATTTGGGGCGACTTTAATTTATTTTTTTAATGAGAGACTAGCTGGAAAATGATGTAGCCTATGTTACTCAGGAATAATGTAACATTCTAATGTCGAAATTTTATATGTTCAATGAAATAAACACTTTTGACTTTTGAAAGTTTTTTTCAAATAGTTCCAGTAGTTTTTAAGTTTATTCGTTACATACAAAAATACAAATCTTTCCTCTTTTTTTATAACGAATGGGTTTCCTCTTAACCACAATCTAGCCCAGGGGCGAGATATATAATATTAGTGTAGATGTAAATGGGCTAACTCTTGACCTCAGTCTTGACGAAGGCCGTAGATAAGGTCGACGATGAAGCAAGTTAACCCAGATAATGCCTATCGCTACTGGCTAGCAAGCTGCTTCTAAAAGTAACAAGTTTTCAGTAGCGCACTCGAACGTGTACACTTCAATCCTGATTATTTTACACTTATGTATTACGCTATATTTCCGTAAGAACCGTACACAAAAAGCTTCCTCCTTGATTTTTTCCACATTCGCCTCAAGATTACAACCGTATCCCCGAGGGTATGTGGTTCGATTCCGGTCACAAGCCTACTCGGAATAACAATGTGCTGTGTAAAAACTCCCCATATACTTGTACTTCACCCATGAAGAATATTATGTTTTTTGTTAAGCATATTTGGGATGTAGGCATGAAACGTGCGTGAAGTTTTTTGGATTAGATATTCAAATTCAAATTATTTTATTTTGCAAATAAGGTTACATAATTACAACCTTGCAAAATAGAACAAATAATTAATAAAATTAGGAAAACATTCATTTGTATTTAATTTAAAAACAATAATCATCAATTACATAAAAAATAAAAAGTAAAATGTGTATAAATAAATTATCAGGTTAATCATATTTTTTTCCGAAAAATTCATTTAAAGTATAAAATGCCTTTTCAATAAAACAGTTTTTAACATACGTTTAAAGCTATTATTACTATCACAGTTCTTTATGTCTATGTCTAAATTATTATATATATATATATATAATAGCAGTTATAGTGGCTCACTGACTACGCACGTAGGCAATTTGTCAATGAAACTTAAGGGGGTATTTGTCATCATAAAACTGAACTACTCGTACTTACTTCCCAAAGGAAGACCATAAGTAATTCTCAAAAAAAACCTACTTCTAATATCTAATAATATAGTAACTGTTCACTCAGTTTGATATGCTCTAATTCTATAAACCCTAAAACTTGCTTTCTATGGTAATGATTGTCGCCTGGCACATAATTAGAGAAACATTAATTAATTTATTTAAAACTAAGTTAACTTTTATGTGTCATGATCTCATTATTCTAAAATAATGTTTAGCAATAAAATTAATTAATGTCCCAGATAATGGTCCACATTAAGGTTTATGGAACAAAACAAACAAAAGCAAAAACGGAAAGTAACCAAAGACTTATTTTCACCCAAATTACAAGACTACAAAACAACGATACAAAAGATTTATCAAAAAGCAATATTTCATCAGTTCCTACGAAATATAAAGTGTTAGCTATAAAACTGTGTATAGAGGTAAAAAAACGGATAAAAAAAGGGCCTCAGTAAACTCGCTACCAAGAAAAATAGGATAATAACGGTGGGCAGGGCCACTTAAAATCGCGAGGCCGTGCTCAGAATGCGCTAGAGCCTTATTTGGGACCACTTCTTATTGTTTGAAGGGCTGGGGGTCCTCGGGAATGTGCCCCGAAATATGGACCGTGATTTAATAACTAGGGTACGTGGGAATTTGGTATTTTTGGTACAGTGCTGTGTTTTATTATTGCCCTAACTAAATATTTTGAACCACTTGTAGCCCAGTGGCGCTCGCTGATCTAAATGTGCACAGAGACAGAAACCTGATGGGTGACCGTAGTGGCATTCTATCACGAGCGTTCCCATGCTTCGGAGAGCACGTTAAGCCGTCGGTCTCGGCTGTTGTCGATTGACTGCAGTCGTTAAACCAATTCAGAGGCCATTTGGCGGTTCAAAAACTCTGACACCAGGCTAAGTCAAGTTTGCCACTCATTTGTCTATAAGTACCTGCACGATGAGAAAGCAAAAGAAATACTATTTTGACATGATTTTTTAGATCGTCTGATTTTGATTTTGATTTTGCTTGGATACCAAACGATAAATCAATTCCGCGATATTTAGTTTAATAATCTCAAATGACCGACGTAAAATCTTTATATTAAACCAAAGGTTTTTGGCGGGTTTATTTATTTTGGGCGCTCCTGTCATCTGTATCTAATTAGATACGCTCCTGTTTGTATTAGCCAAGTTTTGCGCATCTTCTTTTACCGTGTAGGCATAATCATGTACGTGGAAAATATAGTTTGATACTTCTCATAATGATTATTGTTTTGATTGATTAATTGACTATTATTTTGATTATATTGATTATTATTTTGTTTATTATTGACTGCATTGATGATTATTTGATTATATTGATTATTTTTAACCGACTTCAAAAAGTTAGAGAGGAATTTTTTTTTGACGTCGGCGCCGGTTTGAACAGGACCTAGTTTAATGAAATAAGTATTCGCACAAGATTTTTTTGGCAAAGATTTTTATAAAAACTAAGATAGTTATGCCATGATGCGAGGAATTGTTCGGCGCCAACGTAAAAACAAAATTCCTCTCTATTTACCGTATTCCGCTACGAATTCACCTATTCACTGTTTTACCCGTCACCTATTCACCGGCATTTTCTGGGTTAACTCGCTCCATCGTCGACCTTATCTTTGACCTTTATGGTCAAGATTGAGGTCAAGAGTTAACCCATCTTATAATAATAAAAAAAAAAATACCACTACTTACTCGTGAACATGCTTCAAAAAAATATTTCACCCTTTTTGAAGGCGGGTCAATTTTTTGTTAAAAATATTTTATTTGAATTGTAGGTACATACCTAATCAACACTAATATTTGCATGCTACGATTATTTAGCTAAACATGGAAGGCCACTTTTATTGTATAACATATTTTTAAACCATGTTTAAATTAAATAAAGAATTATCTTATCTTAACTTATCTTAAATCGGTTTGAGACCATTTCAAATTAAAACCACGTACTCGTATAACAGAACCTCTGACTTCCTGAGCATATTTTCCCTTGACTCATTTGGTTATTTGATTCAATGCGTTTTGGACCATTAAGCGGAGTTTACGAAGAGAGCTCTCTCCCCATCTCTTTTACTCATGGATTTATTCTTTCAACGATTTACTGTATTCTTCAGCCACTATGTAGGCCAACGAAACTTCATGACTCGAATCTTAGAGCTTAAAATATGGCGGAAAAACATTGCCTCTCCATAAAACCTGTGCAATCCTGCTGATTGTATGAAATGAGACACCGAATGTTTTTTCCAGATTCAGCTTATATGTATTTGTCTGACATCTATGTAGAAACACAGAACGACACACAACGATAGGTAACTGATCGGTATACATCTTGTGTGTTAAAAAAATGTTTGATCTTTGTTTTTTTGTTTTATTAGAAATATTTATTATAATATTCTGTTTACCCTTAATTTTCTAAACCACAACCTTTTGTAGTTTTCATCGCAACGGACTAACAATACAAAAAAATAATTAGTGTGGTCTTTTGAGTGTGAGTCTTTATTGGAATTGTATCAATTTAATTGATAATTTCGATGCTCAACCATACACTAAAGTCGCTTACGATATAACAGTTTTTAACAGCTGTATAACACTCGTATAATAGCTGTATTACAGGCAGGAAATTGGACATCTTTGTTTGGTGCGAGATCAAAGTGAGTTTCCGCGACGGAAGCGCTGTGATTGGCCGCTGACGTCACAGGGCGAGAGAGAGGACATGTTTGTGACATTAGACCCAAAAATCTTTAAATACTTACTAATATACGTCTCAGATCTTGGAGTATTTCACTAGCGATCTATGCTAGCGATTAATTTATACAATCAAGAATTCATCCATCCAATTTGATATTTACCTACAGGATGTAAGGAGGTAGAATAAACTTGTATAAATGTATAAATGTATAAATTACATGAGTTGTATTCAGATATTTAGATTTAAATGTAGATTCAGAGGCTAAGATTAAAAAGAATGTATTAGATAAAAATGCTGCTTTATAAATTACTTTAACGAATTTGTACTTTCTACTGTCGCTATGTATAACTTTAGTAAAACTTAACTTCATTGTTTTTAGATCTTATGTATTCATGTTTATTTAAGTCGCTTAATATAAACTGTGCATGTTGTGCTGTCCTGTAAGTGGTAAGGCACTTAGTTCTAAATTAAGTTAGCATAAGTAATACATGTACCAGTGTTCTTGCTGTTGGTCAGCCAAATAAATAAATAAATAAATAAACTTCGAAAAATTTAAACCCTGAATGAATGATTTTCCAGTGAAATGTTTCTTAGACTCCCCACAAATATTTGATATATATTTTTTATCAGCCCATACACGATCTTACCGAGAAGCACGGTCCTCTCTTCGAAAGACGAAGGGGATTGATTTCAGACAGACAACGTTTATTTTGTATCTTCAGCACACACAAATTTGGAAGGAGATAACAGTTTTGTACTAAAAACAATCTTAAAATCTAATACATTTAAAAACGTGTGTGTTGCAGTGATGTCTGCCGCTGGCCATATTTGTCGCAGAACCGACGACCGTTGGAGTAGACAGGTTCTCGAATGGAGACCACGTCTTGGCAAACGTAGTGTAGGAAGCTCCCCAGCCAGATGGTCAGATTACTTAAAGAAGATAGCGGGTAGTGGCTGGATGAAAACAGCGGAGGATTGTGCAAATTGGCGCACCTTGGGGGAGGCCTACGTTCAGCAGTGGACTGCAATTGGCTGATATGATAATATGATGTGTCGCAGTGACAAAAAGGGTTCCAGCTCAGCATATTGCTCTTTCCCACAGGTAGAAGCGCTGAAGTTCTGTTAAGCGTTGAGTTTTAGATAAAATATAAATATATCCATGTTACAATTAATTAGATATCAAATAATAAAATAAAATATAAATTTGCAATAATAATAAAAACAATAAAATGTCATGACAGTATATGTAAGGAGAAAGGCTGGCTCTGGCTTTCAGTATAAGAACCGCTGGTCTCGGACAGTGCTTTTCAATATTTGTTTTAGTCTGGAATAGTACCCGCAACAGATCAGTAGGCAAAGTAATTACCAACTGTTGGTTCCTCCAACACTCAAGTTCGTAATAAGTTTCAATCATGTAGGATTACATTGCTCGCGAGTCATTTAGCGCTGTACCCGCAAGATTGTTTGGCAGTACTGATTGTGAGACGACATTGTGGGGGAAACTTCAACTCTCTCAACTCCACGGTTAGTCAACGCTTGGTTTTAGTTTTAATTGAAAGTTTGTGAGATTTATTTATTTATTAACTAAAACTAGCTTCCTTCCCGGAATTTTGTTCTTGAGGGAATTTTGGGAATGAAATATATATGTCGCTAGAAATTAATAAGAATCGTAAGTTTATCAATTTTTGAGGTAGTTTAGTTGAAATGTATTATTTAACTCAATAAATTTTAGCTAATTGATCAACTTACGTTGCCGCCAGGCATGTAAGTTTATCAACTAACGATTTTGCCACACGTCAAATCATACACAAATGGACCAATCGCTGCTCAGTGTACTTTTTACGTTAAACTGACATCCGTAATATCTCTGATTGGTCGATGCGACAGGCAACCACAGTCGAGTCGTTTCTGATACTTCGCCGGCCGCTACCGCGGCACGCTCGCTACGCTCGCTCGGCTCGTGCGTTGAGAGTCGCAGTTCTAACCGAACCTAACCCTAACAAAACTACGGCTACTAACAAACCTACTTGCCGCAGTTCTAAGTGAGACATTCTACCAATCAGCGAAAACCTCAAGTTTTCAAACAATCAGTGTACACATCGCGTTCGTCGGATCATTTTACCGCGAGATGCCGTAAATTGATCAATTACCGGAAATGTATACGTTAAATAATACATTTCAACTGCCGTGTATGATTTTTCGATAGTTGATAAACTACCTCGAAAGTTGATCTACTAACGATTCTTATTATTCTCCGGTGATATATAGATAAAATCACTCCGTTCATTGGTGAAAATCGTATGAAAATCCATCCAGTAGTTTTTGAGTTTATCGCGTTTAGACAGCAGAGGACGTTCTCCTACGATGCCACAGACACACAATTCAAACTTATAACACTCCTATTTATTTTGTATGAGGTTACGTACTTTAATTCATCTCTAATATCAAGAATGTGGAAGTGTGTTTGTTTGTTTGTCCTTTCTTCGAAACGGAGCAATGACTTCGAAGTGAAGAAAAGTCGAGAGTGGAAGGCTAGTTAATTTAACTTAAACCAGAGACTTCACTACTCAGCAGCCTAATTCTATTAAAAAACTGCAATTGCACGCTTGCGGCTGTCATTTTTGATGTGACACTGATATTTTTTAAAGGCTCGGAAAATCACAGTTTAGCCATTTATTCCATATTATAAAACCAAATTATTTTGAGCCCTAAAAAAAAACTATCTCAACGAAGTGCTCATTTGACACACGACCCCTTAGCAGGAGTAGTTTTTTTTAATAAATGGCCTGCTGTATGACACGATGGTAACCATTCATCTACAGTCATCTATCTATATCTATATCTATATCTATATCTATATCTATATCTATATCTATATCTATATCTATATCTATATCTATATCTATATCTATATCTATATCTATATCTATATCTATATCTATATCTATATCTATATCTATATCTATATCTATATCTATATCTATATCTATATCTATATCTATATCTATATCTATATCTATATCTATATCTATATCTATATCTATATCTATATCTATATCTATATCTATATCTATATCTATATATCTATATCTATATATATAAAACAAAGTCGTGTTTGTTACAACACTTATAACTCGAGATCGGGTAGACTGATTTTGATCAAATTTGGTATGGAGGTAGCTGATATCCGGGATTAACACATAAGCTACATAATTTTCCGAAATTCCCACGGGAACGAAGTCCCGGGCGTAAAGCTAGTTTCTTATAAAGGCGTCTATGTATCGGCCGATGTCGTTTCATATAAACAAAAAACTTCGAAATAGTTTTGAGGTAGATTTCAAAATTAAGCGACAAGTGTATTTTATTTTATCGTTGATTTCCCCCGCGACACGAGGACCCCCCTCCCACCCCTTCACTTACTAATCCCTCTGTGTTAACCACCAAACTGCTAACTCCGTGACAACGGCATTTATTGGAGTATACAATAACAATAAAACGATGCAATATATCTAGTTGTTGCGGACTCTTTAGTTTTTATTACTTTTTGCATGATTACTTTTCTGCTATTATTTGTAAGTAACTGGTTGGAATTGGCACAGGACCACGATAAATGGAGTAAAGCAGGGGAGGCCTTGGCCCAGCAGTGGGATCTAATAGGCTAGTTAACAAAATAAACCTCAGTAAAACAAAAAAAAACTAAGGTTCTCTCTTGTGTCGTGGGTTCCTCGGAACATACATAAGATGGACTGCTTTTAACACAAATATTTTCCCTGTCTGGGAATCGAATCCAAGACCCGTCGATCAAGAGGCAGCGCCACTACCACTCGACCAAACCGGCCGTTCATTATTGGTCAGTGGTCATTGTCAATTAAAACATTGTATGATTTTCCATATTAAAATACATTTATTTTATTTTAATACAAGTAATCATATTTTTTGTAACTTTTTAAGAAATGTTATGTGCGATAAAGTGTTTCTATCTAAGTATCTTTTTAACCGACTTCAAAAAAGGAGGAGGTTATATTTTCGACTGTATGTATTTTTTTAAATGTATGTTCACCGATTTCTCCGCCCAATTATGGACCGATTTTCAAAATTCTGTTTTGTTCGAAAGAGTATACTCCAGAGGTAGTCCCATATAAATTTTATTGCAAATGATTCAGCGATTTAAAAAAATCAACAAAAACAAAATAATACTACAAACCAGAACATCATCTAAATAAATGAGTGATATTTTCGTTTGTGGTTATCTGCTAATAGGCATTGTAGTCTGCAAAAAATACTAGTTATCTACTTTGTGCGAACTGTTGTTGGAATTAAAGTCGGTGATTCATATACGTTTTTAAATTAATATACATCATAATCATTATATTTCAAACCCTTTTTAATATTTATAAAATAATGCTCATCGTAGAGGAAAAGTGAAAATATGTAGCAAAAAAGAAAAATAAATAATACACTTAATACGAAGTATTACAACAGAATCCCTTTCTTAAGGATATTTATTTAATACAAAATTCCTAACACGAACGCACAATGTGTGAAAAAGGTGAAAAGATTACATATCTTTTTATCTAGATACAAAAGATCTAGATAAAAGAGATGTAATCTTTTCATTTCAAACAAAAAGTGATGAAGAATGAACTGCTTTTGAACTCTCCTTAATATAGCCCGAAAACAGTACTACTGGTTTACGCCATTTTCACGTAAGTTTAGATAATATTTAAAAAAATTGGGGTCTCTTCTTATCGTGTAGGTACAGCCAAGTGTGTGGCGAACTTGGCTAACCCTGGTGTCAGAGTTTTCAAACCGAACATTGGCCTCTGACTTGGTTTTAACGACTGTAGTCAATCTACGACAGCCAGAACACGTAAATGCTCATGATCAATTACCACTTTGGTCACACATGAGGTTCCTTACCTTTGTGTACGTTACTTAATCTCGCTGACCGGTTGAGATCAGCTAGCGCCACTAGGCTACGAGGACTTCAAAATAAAATCGGGGTGGGGGCGGGCTTCCAGCCTGAAACCCTTGTCATAGTAGGCAGAAAGTCATGTGGTAGAAGCACTTGCCTGAGTTGGCAGCGAACATTCTTTCACTTCCAGCCCAACGTGAAATATTATATTATAAAGAGGAAAGATTTGTATTTTTATATGTAACGAATAAACTTAAAAATTACTGTACCGATTTCAAAAATTATTTTACCATTAGGATGCTACATTATCTCTGAGTAACATAGGCTATATAATTCTCCCGAATCTCCACGGGAGCGAAGTCTCGAGCGGATGCTAGTATCATATAAAAAGTCACATTTCATCATCAAAAGGCTTCATTTCAAAAACGAATTCTATCGAATGTAGAGAAGATAAATACGAAAGTGAAACAAAATAAACAACAACAATGTAAATAACCCAATTATTAACACGAATAAAACAAACAAGCCTTTCAAGGCAAACAATATGAAATTCAGTACAAATAATGACTACAATGAAATCAAATTCAGTTAACATGATCAAATAGAATGGAACGAGTGATTGTTAGCGTTCAACAATTTCAATTCAGTTTCCACTGAGTTACGTTTAGTGTTGTAAGAAACTCGAGTTCTTGAGTCTTAAGGTCCGTATTACAGAACGCGGTTCGGGATCTGATCTATTCTTAAGTAGCAGGTTGTCTTTGTAATTGGAGAGACAGAACAATTAATACTTAAGTCAGACTTTTTATAACATGACAAATTCAAAAGACTCACTTACCACTATAGTTCTTCAGTTTTATTTCAAAATACTTTTTTACACGAAGTGACCTTACCTGCAATAAGAAATAATTAACATAAGAAATCTTATCATCTAAAAGATTTAGTGCTTCTTGATTTCCAGTATTTTTTGCATTCTTTTTTAAATAGCCTCGTCAAAATTAAGATTTAAAATAAAAACTGAAACGATTTAGAATAAACCTTAGCGTAAGGTGGAGAAATGTACATCTTGATGACAAATTTTTTACAGGGTAATTTAATAATAATCAATCGTCGATTTCTTCCGAAGTTAGCTTTAAGCTTTTCTTACAAAACTAGTGTCGGTAAGGTGCATAACGAAGTTGAATAATAGTATTTTTAACCGTGTGGACCTCTTAAAGGAGTCCAATCGGTAAGATAACGCTGTCAGGATGCTGTTGGTGGTGGTCCTCGTGTGGTTTAACAAGGAAAGTCGTCGACACGCTACTCTACGAATATACTGAAGTCACTCTAGTGTTAGGTCAGTCCCAATAGCATCCTGAAAGCGTTATTACACTGGACACGCAGCTCGCTGTATGTCCGATGCGTAAAAGTCCACAGACTGCACGTGTAGAAGTACTGGGCAGTTCTAGCAGTATGCCTTAAAAAGTGTCGTTTTGCCTGTTTATACTGTTGGCGATTGATTTCAGTCGTTAAACCAAGCCATTTAGGTTTGTCAAGTGTATCGCTCTCTTGTCACAGCTTGTTTTACATTGCAGCTGACATTATTTTCTAAGGCTTAAGAAAAAATAAAATAAAGGAAAATCATAATACTTAGGTAGTTAATTAAAACACGAATCTTTTGTCCATTGTACATCACTAGTAAGCCGAGTTTACGTGGTATTTACGCGAACCGTATCAGCGTTTACAGCCTTCGCGGCCGACGCACATCCGGCGAATTGACTCCGCAATATGACCGGGGTAACTCAACTTTACAGCACACGTTCGGTAACAGCCAAGCAGTGAGTTACATAATTTTAATCTAAGCAGTGTTAGAGTTTTAAGAACTGGACCCCGATTCTGTAACTTAAGTTGTGTGTTAATGAAATGGACACACACTTGAATATACCTACACGATAAGAAGAAGAATGGAATGAAGGCTATTTTATCTGTTCATGTGGCGAAATTGAGAAATATTTAATTTTCATACAAGGTGTAAAGGACAGCTAGCAAATACTTAAATTGTGGAATCTACCCATAACTATCATCAGCTATAAGTAATTATTTTTTTCCGGAAACGTCATGTAAAGGAGTTTTCATTATTTTTACCTAGCCCCGCGCGCGATCCCCCCGCGCAACGCTGCTATCGGAGTGCGATGTACATTGCTGGTTTTCGTGTTTTACGTAGTTATGATTGTTTTTATAGCAAAAGGTAGTGTATTTAATTAAATAATAAAAATGTAATCACATGAAAAAAATTGCTATTAAAATTAATAGCTAACAAATTTACTATTAAAGAAATGTGAACTAACCCAAATTTAATAGCTATATTAAATACAGACCCATATCCTTGGAGACCATAGTAGCAAAGGTTCTGAACAGCTTGCTTGATGCCCAACTTGAAAAACACATCAACTTACGTGATGCTCTGTTTGGTTTTAGGCCGGAGCTCTCGACAGAAAGCGAAGGTATGTGAGGTTTACGCTGATCAACATGGCTTGTAATATAATGTAAAGAAGAGTGTGAACATGGTCTTGGTAGGGTGTCTGACAGTGTGCCATATATTAAACTTAAGGGTATTACACTTAACAGAGTTGCAGATTTTAAATATCTCGGACTTTTTCTGACTGGCGACCTCCAAGACAATGTAAACATAGACAGGGAGCGTAGAGCGCTGGCGATCTGGTGTGACATGCTGGCTCGCAGGTTCGCCAGGTGCAGCAATCAGGTGAAGATCACACTCTTTAAAGCCTATTGCCAAAATCTATACACCGGACGTCTGTGGACTCGCTATACGAAAAGGTCGCTAAGTGCTCTACGCGTCCAATATAACAATGGCTTCAGAATGCTGCTGAGGCTGCCCCGCTATTGCAGTGCCTCGGGAATGTTCGCGTTGAATACAACAGCTGATTTTTATGCAGTAATACGCAAGAAGACTGCATCCCTGATTAGCAGGGCTCGGGGCAGCACCATCAGCATTCTAGAAGTACGTGCTAGCAGGTGTGACTCAACGATCACCTGGCATCTCGTATGGGGGTGATTGGAGTCACTACCTTAAACTAAGTGTTGTAAGAAGGTGTTAATTATTAATTAAATTAAGTATAATTATTTTAAAGAAATAATAACCTACTAACTTAGCTATAAGACAAACATTGTTACTAATATTATATTAATATTTTCTATGGATCCCTGTTATCTGAAATAAAAGTTTTCATTCATTCATTCATTAAATACTAGAGGTTGCCCAGGACTCTGTTCCCGTCTGAATTACGTAAAAGCCTTCCTTATTCCTTGCGTAAGTTATGAAAGGAACCTTCGTGCCAAATTTCAGCTGTCTAGGTTCGAGGGTTTGGGCTGGGTGTTTATGAGTCAGTGAGTTAGAACCTTCAATCCTTTCCTTACTATATACTTTATATACAGTATACTACATATACTGTTATACTATCCTTACTATCATAACTAATATTATAAATGAGAAAGTAACTCTATCAGTCTGTCTGTCCGTCTTTCACGCCTAAACTACTGAACCGATTTTGATGAAATTTTGTACAGAGATAGATTAGAACCTAGAAAAGGACATAGGCTACATTTTATCCCACAGTCGGGCACGATATAACCTGTAGTACATGCGGGCGCGAGCGGAAAGCTAGTTTTTCATATAAAGAAGATTTTTCTACTAATGGCCCTTATCTGAATAAAATGATGTCCCTAAAATCGATGACGATCTGAGATTTAATATATAAAGTGTTTTTTTTCAGAAACTAGTAAATGTTTGTACAAAACTGTAATAATTTTCCACGTTAAAAACGTATGAGTCACCGACTTCAATCCCAACAATAGTTCGCACAATGTAGATAACTAGTATTTTTTGCAGACTACTAGGCCTATTAGCAGATAACCACAAACGAAGTCACTCATTTATTTAGACGTTAAAACAGAACGTTTTGTAGTTTTTTTTTGTTTTTTATTTTTATTTTTTTAAAGCGCTGAATTATTTTTGATAAAAATTATATGGGACCACCTCTGGAGTATACTTTTTCGAACAAAGAAAGAATTTAGAAAATTGGTTCATAATTGGAGGAGAAATCGGTAAACACACATAAAAAAAGTACATACAGTCGAACATAGAACGTCCTCCTTTTTTTAAGTCGGTTAAAAATTTAAAAGTTATCCAAAAATTGCCCTGACATAATGAAAGCTTCCTCACTGCTTGTCCATTTATGTAGAGCAGTACAAAGCGGGATATAATACTCATGTCAGTGGAGTGAAATAATCGCGTGTTAGCTGTGAAGTTTCTCTATCGTTAATTCAACCGAAGAAATCGTGAGAATTCCTTCCATCCGTTAAATTCATTTTATGACTATTTGAAATTCAAGCTAAGATAAATATAGTTTTTTTTTAAGTAAGTGAGATGCGAGAGTTTCACTGCAATGTATGCAAAAGGCTAATGATAATGTCTATATTAGTTTAAAAAATTAAGCATCAATCACACCATTCCCTAGAATCATTTACCTTTGTATTGATTGATATAAGTTTTTTTTAAGGAATTTCATATACGTTCCCCGGGGAAAGTTGTTCAGTTTCATGAAAAAAATGCCCCCTAAGTTTCTTTGACTAATTAAAAGTCATCATATTCTATACAATACTCTCGAAATAAAAAATATATATCTGCACTTCTACACTAATATTATAAATTTAAGAGGAAATATTTGTATTTTTGTATGTAACGAATAAATTAAAAAAAACTACTGGACCGATTTCCAAAATTATTTCACCATAAGGATGCTACATTATCCCTGAGTAGGTAACATAGGCTACATAATTTACCCAAATTCCTACGGGAACGAAGTCCCGAGCGGAATGCTCATCACTAATAAGCTGTGATAATTAAGCACAAAAAACTCTCCTCAAGTTCTGTGGCATCACTTACCCCACCAAAGAAAATTCTTCTTCAAAACAAACTTTCAAAAAACCACCTCAATCAAAAACTCTGTCTCAAACAGCTTTGAAATCGATACTCTTGAAATGTATCGATATCGATGTCCTCTCTTTATCGGCAAGAGTCCAATTAAAAATTACCATATTACAGGGAGCTTTCCCTGTCCAACCCTTTGTAAAGGCAAGTCATTAAAACCCCGGTATGAGACAATAGCGTGCAATCGGACGCTGAGTCGAGCACTTCTTGTTAAAACATACAATTTGCATCGCCATACCCATCCTTTTCCGTTTTAAATTGCCTCGAGTTAACTACAAACTCAAAGGCCTACACTATAGTTTTCCCTTCTTTCGCGGGTTCCTTGGAACATAAAAAAAGACTGACACAAACACCCATGACTCGAAAAACATCTTTTTAGGGTTCCGTACCTCAAAAGGAAAAAACGGAACCCTTATAGGATCACTTTGTTGTCCGTCTGTCCGTCCGTCCGTCCGTCTGTCAAGACCCTTTTTCTCAGGAACGCGTGGAGGTATGAAGCTGAAATTTATATCAAATACTCAAGTTTACTGTCCCTTAGAGCTGTGAAAAAATCAAACTTCTAAGCCAACGCAATCAAAAGATACAGCCATTTATGTCGCGAATTTCCGCAAATTTTCGACACTCGCAAGGGAATCAAAACCTACAGGGTACTTCCCGTGAACTCAGAATCTTGAAATTTGGTACGAAGCAACATCTTATAGCACAGATAAAGGAAAAATTGCGAAAACCGTAAATTTTTAGTTACATTATATCATAAAAATATTTTTAATAATTTTAAACTTACTACCCCTTTCCTCATGAACACGTAGAGGTATTAAATTGAAATTCATATCAAATACCTTTATATAAGGTCTATAATACCTTTAAGCAGGTTTGTACGGAACCCTCGGTGCGCGAGTCCGACTCGCACTTGGCCGGTTTTTTTTAAATTATAAGACGGGCTAACTCTTGACCTCAATCTTGACCATAAAGGTCAAAAATGGAGCAAGTTAACCCAGAAAATGCCTATAAAGGCACTGGTACTCCCACGCACCGACGGCACACAGCAAGCTGTTTGGCGTCGGACTTCGGTGGGAGGGTGGTCGCGAACCAGACGGCCCTTTACAGAGCCTATCACACCGCATGAGACCATAGGACGACACCTCAGATTCAGAAAAAAATGAACTGTCGTTGCCTGGGATGGATTACTAGGAGGCAGGTCTCATTTGTATTTCCTTAGTCGCCTCTTACGACACCGACAGAAAGAGATGGGGTGGTGTTATTCTCAACAGATCACCACACGGCACTACTTTTTACACAAATATTTTGTCCAACTAGGAATGGAACACAGGATCCGTTAATCAAGAGGCGCCTTTAGAGAGGACTAGTTTTCTACCCGCAACTTTGTAAGTGTAGTAGGTATATAGATATATAGCCAGTCATTTTCCAAACCTTCAACTAACGCTATGTACAAAATTACGTCATTTTAACGTGAAAGAAGGACAAATAAGCATCCATTATACCTATAATTAAAAACATTATTCAATTTCACACTCACGACATTATGCTCATGTACTATTATTTATTCTGTGGCTCTGCCTATCGAGATAGGCAGAACATCATGTCATTCTAAAACCACTTGACGCTACGTTTGACATACCTTCTGAGTAATGATAGGTGGTTCTGAGGGTCATTAAATGAAACACGAGTATAGTCACGCGACAATAGGTTTCAACCTTTCGCCCACGATACAGCAAAACTCTCATATCCGAACTACTTTCTCTAACACTATGCCTGGAAAGTGTTGGCAGAGCTGACGCATTCTAAATATAGAAAAATTGTTAATTGTTCCTTTTTGTTTTTTCTTTTTTTTTTCTTTATTGGGCCGTGTCTCTAGTAGGCAAACTGTTAGCGGCCGACTGTTCGCCTCCCAGTATATTTTAAATGGAGTGTCCATACAGAGCGCACCAGTAGTTTGCCCTCCATTTCATATGTATAGGGAGGCGAACAGTCGGCCGCTAACAGTTTGCCTACTGGGGACACGACCTTATACGTGTTATACACATCACGCTCTAGGGATATTGCACAATGACGAAAAAAATGAAAAAAAAATGACGAAAATGAAAAAAAAAATTGCGTTTCGTTTCCGTCGCGTTTTCACTTTCAAGTAAAACAAAATTTATTGATTAGAATTGAAAATTCAGGTTTAGCATTTGCTCGTCTGAAAATAATAGCCCTTCATGTATCTCGACTATGCTTTTATAGCTTCTCAAACAGACCTCTATTGTATGAAAAATCGTGCAATATCCCTAGACCGTGTTGATGTGTGTATTTCTCTGCTAGTTCAGCATGGAGGAACATGTTACGGAAACAATCGTTAGTTAATAAAATAAAAAACCTCTACTGATGTATTTCTATTATCTTCGTTATATTAATAGCTGAAAAGTCTTCACAGATATCTTTTGATCCTAATCTCACAAAGCCGGACGAGAAATGACTTCGATTTAGAGAAATTTATCGCGAAATCAATTAACTCGCTGCTTTATTACGAACTTCTGTGTTAATTACAATTAAGATTCCAATTTGGACGTTTCGAAGGGATAAATCGTTGGGATAAATGAGAAGAGATTCTTTTGAGATGGCTGATCGTGGGACTGATTACTGGGTGCTAGGGATACAGTACAGTGTACCATTAGCACATAGTAATGTAATACAATGACAAAACTATAAAAAATAACAGAACAATATTTTGAATATTATTTCTTGTATTTTAACGTTCCACACCATTTCAAGCTTGGTCATCAGAAGCATGGAAATTCGTTTTAAATTTTTGTATAGGAAAAAAATCACATTGTATAAGCAAACACTTTGTAACTTGGCCGTACCGCATTGAAATAAATCATGGTAAAACATTATAGTAAAACTATAAAAAACATTCACATAAACGGAAACAAAGAAAAGTAAGAAGTAATTAAAAGAAATGCGAACCAAGGAGGAATAAAGAAACTAAGAAATGTTAAAAGAAAGCTAGCAGCGTCTTTCGCAGACTTAGCAAAAAGATTCTCTCGTTTGTGTCTTTTTGTGTCCATTAATCATTTTGAAATAAGTTTTAAAATGCGGCGACCAAGAGTAAACAAAAAATGATATTATTTTAGACGGCATAGTTTCCCGTTTTGAACTCAGATTCGACATGGAATCTACACAATAGGGACTTTTTCTAAGAAGAAGAAGGGACTTTGAGAAGAAAATACCTAAGAAATGATTTTCCAAGCATAGAACAACTCGAAGTGATTTCAGCGAAAATTTGAATTTATGCTGTGACTCGATAATGAAATGATACACATTGTGTTTTGAAATAAATAATTTTATTTATTCTTAACAGTTTCAAATATATATCAGCGTTTTATAGTCTTATGTGTCTAATTTCTTATTTTGCACAAATCATACTGGTAAAGTTTTGTGTAACCATCGATAATAAAGAGGGGTGTTATAAGTTTGACGTGTGTATTCATATGTCTGTGTATCTGTGTGTCTGTCTGTGCCATCGTAGCTCCTTTAAAAATGGACCAATTTCCAAGCTGACTTAATCGCAATGTTTTTTAGCTACATTTAATGAAAATTGGATCAGAAGCTTAAAAGTTACAAGAAATCGATTGTCGGGGGTTATTTTTTTAAAATTATAGAGTTACTATTATAACCAATGAATAAATCCATAATTCATTTTCTTCGGACCCTCACCGTTTATAGGCATGGAATAGAATATAACGACTACTTTTAGCTGCACATTTCTTCTCAAATTTTTTCGACTTTCCCCGAATCCGTGAGGTAATCGGCTCTGTTGATTTAGGGGTTCAATATCGGACGTCGGAGGTGGCAGCACCTTCTGTCTTTAGGCCGAGCGCAGCAGTAATAAACTTCAAATTGCTTAAATTAACTACGAGAAATCTTTCTAAACCTTATTACTGCAGCACGAAAGGATAGTTTTCGATTGTGTATGGGATTTGTATAAAGTGCTGTTTGGAAGTTTAAAAAAAAATACCTATATTGCATACGTATTTGACATGCGTATTTATTCGTCATATAATGTGAGAGAAGTAAATTATATATTTTATTAGAGACTAGCTGTCCGCCCGCGACTTCGATTTAAAAAAATAAAATAAACCTGCTCGTGACAGAAACGAAAAAATAATCACCCAAATCGGTCAAGCCCTTTTTTAAGTTATACTGTGACCGGAGAAATAGGGGTTCATTTTTATATAAATAGATATAGGCTAGTTGAAATGTTTTATATAGATTAAAGTTACTAGACTTATTCCAATGGGATAGGCAAAATCAGATTTAATACTTTTTTTTTAATTATTTCATATTATAGAATTTTAATTAAATAAGTGCTAAAATCTTTTCTTTCTTCTCGAGTTAAGTCATAAGAACCGAAATATGCTCATGCTTCAGTCATCCTTATGTCTACACATGTATATTTATGATCTCTTGGGGGAACAGGGGTAGGAGCGGGTAGGGGGGAGGGGTCTGGCATAAGCCGTACTTCGTTACGGAATAAATTGGCCAGTCTCCAGGTCGGCTGTGGAATAACATTTTTGTCCAATCTGTGCGGATTGAGCGCTGACGTCAGTCGCCATTAGACTTGTCAGTTATTGAAAGGTGATTGCAACTGAATGGTTTGTTTGGGACGAAGAAGCCGTCTTGCTAATTGACTTTTTTCGCTTCAAGAAATGAAACTTATTCAATTTTGTTTGGGTTTTAGTGTTGATGATGGAACCTTGATTTTTAAATTTTATAATAGACTAGCATTCCGACCGGGACTTCGTTCGGAATTTGGAAAAATTATGTAGCCTATTTCCATCGGGAATAATGTAGCTTTCTAATGGTGAAATAATTTTTCTAATCGGTCCAGTAGTTTCGGAGCCAATTCAATGCAAACAAACAACAAACAATCAAATCTTTCCTCTTTATAATATTAGTATATATTATTTTACCACTAGCCCATAAAAGTCCCCTCCAAGGGTCATGGGCCTCCCTTTAAAATAGTTAAGGGGGTTTAGGCTATGGGCTAAACCAGCACGCTGCTGGCCTATTGTGGACTACTGGACTGCGTATCTTTATTTTTTTAATTTTTTTTAAAGTTTCTTGATAATATAACGACACAAAAACCTGAGTTTTTGTTTGTGAGCTCAATTATTTGCTGTTTATTATAATTTGATTTTTAAGAAATGACCCATTAATTTAGAAACGAAAATCGGAGCTGAACCAAAACCCTACATAACAAGCTTTAGTTTAATTTGAAGTTTTAAGTGTAAACTAAATTGATCGTAAGGAATCCAATCAAAACTTGTCGAAACTTTATTATAAACAGGTTAATAACAGTAAGCGTTGTTTGATTTCAATTTAATGACCTAAGTTTGCGTATCAATTAATTATTGTTACGGAGTTAACTTACGCCGATGATATTATGTTTCAATTGATGTTTAATGGTGTATTTTCTGAAACAGGCGGCTCTTTTATAATAGCCCATTCATTTAGTATTTTTAAAGTGCTTACCCGTGTAAGAGATAGGTATTCACAAATAATTTTTAGGGAAAGAAAAAATGGGGTCGTGGGTTCAAGTCCCATTCGCGCTGAACATTTTTCTTTCTCTAAAAAAAATTTATGGATAGCCCATTAGGCATACAAAGAAAGAAAGACAGTTTCATTATTTCGGATATCATAACACAACACGTAAAATAGACACGACCACACAGAAATAATACATTAATACAGAGAGAGACATTAAAACATTAACAAACAACCTTTAGATCGCTATATTTACAACTAAATAAATAATAATAAAACAGCCATAATCCTACCAATAGTCCTGTAGTCTACTAGTCTTACCGCACTAACTGGGGGTTGTTTTAGGGTGTATTCCTATACTGCATACAGATATAGTGTGATATTACTAAATTAAATTATCTAACGGGCCTCCATGAGTTGGCTTTGGCCCCACGCATGTTCAAAGGAAAAATGTTTCTTCACTTTTCCATCTCAAAACCACCTTGTTTTATTTTTATGTAGTCACTATTGTGTCCCACTGCTTGGCAAGGCTGAAAACCAGCGTTGAGGCCTCGTCTACAATACATGCTGAGCTTTGTTATATTTTGACATCGCACTACAGCACAAAAAACTATTTATATATTTTGTGTTGTCTATTTAGAATAGAATAGAAAGAACTAAAATAACTAACTAATAATTAATTCGTGTTATGTTATATAACGTTGTGTTATTATATTACGTTGTTTTGTCGTTTTCTATCTGTGTTCTTGTCTTGTTTTCTATATTTGATTTTTTGTTGTGTTGTGCCCACATCGATGGTTTTCACGCCATAATGCGCAAGCGGTGTGCATCAGCCCTGGAGCGTATTCGTGCCAGCCGCAACACCATTCTGAACATAATATCCGACCGATGGGACTCTCCCTTCATGGCACACTGGGTCGGCCAGCGTAGAGCCGGTAGCTCACTCGTTATAACTACTAACATAGAATAGGACATACCTGCTAACTCTATCTATATCGAATTTTATAATTATCCCGAAATAAATTATTTGAATTGAATTGATTTATGAATTTTTAATCTTATTCTGTTTTTAGATGCAACCTCCCAGGCGCTATCGACCGCGTCGAGATCATCACGCCAACTCCAGCGCAACCCTGTCTTATGTGAAGTAATTATACAACGTATCATATTCAATACGCGGGAAGGAATATCGGGTTGAAGTTTAAGCCGGGGCAGTTTGTTTTAATTAATACGGAAACAAACACAGTGGGTGAGAGCGCGGCGGAAGGCACAGACTTCTTAATGGCATATATGCCCAAAAATTTGCTCCTGAAATGTTTAAAACCAAATAAATAATCGCGATTTTTATTTTTATTTTATAAAACTACAAGTAAAACGAGAAGACTCTAAAAAACCAGTTAAATCTTCGGTAATCATTCAGTGGTATATTTTTTTTATTTTTCCTAGACTGAAACGGGTAACAAACAAGAATACCTGGATATGTTGTTTCAAACGAAACATTTCTGCTTATTGACTTTTTTTTAAATAGTTCCATTGAAGGTTTGGATTGCTTACTTAAACTTAGAAGTTTATTCATTGAAATAAAGATTTACTCCAAGGTTTTTGTATTGTGGGGAGACGATAACAATCTATCAGACTTCATTCTTGTTCCGTCTAATATTTCAGAATGTTTGTTAACTTCGGTGTCAAAGTACAGGCATTCTATACTCTGCCCATATAGACAATAGATAAATAAATGCATTTCTGTATTCCCTAGTTCATATATCCGCAATCCGCATGTCTTTAAAGTTTGCGTGAATAAGCTTCTTCTAGGTGACTATAGATCCTTCACCACATTTTTGCCCCGGCGCTAGACTGTGGTCAATTAGGTTTATTTTATAGAACATTTAAAATGTCACTTAAAAGTCAACGTAGAATACATTAAGTTATTTTAACTGTACGCCCATTCGCAAAAGTGTGCTCTTCCCCGAAAAGAATTAAGACGTCAAGAGCCAACCCATGTTTTATCAAAAAAAGGTAAAAATTTAATGTAAATTTTGTAAGTAATAAATCAATTTTGCTCATTGTTTTAAAGTCCACACTCATCACTAAGATCTGTGCACTACAAAAGCGGTGGGTAGACCCGCTAACAAACACACCATTACATATATAGCACGATGCAAATGGAAAGAACACGAGCGACAGCTCCGTGCGAGAGGATTTACACCAGATAACTCCACGCTTACATAATTAAAGCTGAAATAAATGCAGTTGCATCTCACTACTTTCGAAAACCACAGATTTAATAATGATTTATGGGAGTCATAAGAAGATTGCCTTGTACAAATTAAGGTGTTTTTTTTTTAATTACACTTAATTTTGCATCCACAGACTTGATGTCCGTGCCCTTGTCTTATCATAATTTATATTTTTAATACTAATTTTACATTTTCAACAGATTTTATACTCTCCATTTGAGTTTACAATAAATACATATAAAGAAACTAAAATATACTTAAATACATTTTTATTCTGTTTATTTACCTAAGCCAGCGGTAGTTTCTGTCTATTGTCTCCAGTCCTTAATTAAGGTGTTTTAATTAGCCCGTATAAGTTTCACTTCTAACTCAGGTTTCTCCTAAACGGGAAAGATTTATAAAGTAATAAATGAAAAACCTGAAATCAAAAGAGGCCTTTTGTTATATGAGAACACTTAAATGACCCGGATGGTTTCGTAGTTTTCTTTGTTTATTTTATACAGACAAGGCAAATTCTCCTTTTTCCTACGTTCCTACGCCCAAACTGGGTCCATAATAGTACGTCTTTTTGACCCCTGACAAAAAAGGGGTGTTATAAGTTTGACGTGTGTATCTGTTTGTCCGTCTATAGCATCGTAGCTCCTAAACGAATTAACTGACTTTGATGCGTTTTTTGTTTTTTGTTTTGTATGAAATGTAACGCAATGGAGATTATCTTAGCTATCGGGTCGGCCGGAAAGTTTTTACAAATTCTTTAGTTCCCACAAATCGAATAATTCTAGATATTGCTAGAACATACGTAGTAAACAGATAAATAGCTCTAACATCCTTGAACGCTGCCAGTATAAAATCTCGTATCAATATATATTTTGATCAAAATTGGTTCAGCTGTTTAAAAGTTATAAACAATCGAATGATAATTTTTTTTTCAACACATTTGCTTATAAAGTGGGTCTTGTCATTGTTTCAAGGTTCATAATTATATGTACCCAGCCCGTGAGTAATAAAAATAAAGCACTTGTTGTAAATAAAACTCGCGTTTACAACTTCTAACATATAATGACATAGTAAAAACAAAATATAAAACTATCAAAAATAAATTAAACTCGAAATACAAAAATGCTTACAAAGGAGATCGGCGTTGGCGACATGGCGGACCCCGTGCACAGCACAATTATTGAGGATGACAACGCCGTACACCTGGCTAGGAGACCACCACCACCAACTTCTTCGTGGGCCGCCTAAAAAGGCCCGCGGCAGTGGCTACGTCCGCGACGCGCACCACATTATCTTTGCCCGGATAGACGGCAGTAACGCGACCTCGAGGCCACATACCTCTGGGTAAACTACCGTCGCAAACAATAACAACGTCGCCCACCTTAAGTGGCGGTACAGGGCCAGCGGACGGGCGAGGGGTTAAAGAAGGCAAATATTCCTTAACCCATCTCGCCCAGAAGTGGTCCGCTAGGCGAAGCCCTTTACGGTAACTTACCCGACGCAAAAGGTCCACGTCGTCTACCCGAGCAAGTGGCCAATACGGATTTGACGACCCGAGTAAAAAATGGTTGGGGGTGATAGCCTCCTCCGTGCCGGGTTCTACAGAAACATGTGTTAGGGGCCGCGAATTGACCAACGCCTCAGCCTCAAGTAAGAGCGTATACAAAGTTTCCTCAGAGGGTGCGCGCTCCCGAAGCGTCGCCGAGAGAGAGACCTTCACGGACCGCACCAGACGCTCCCAGCATCCTCCCATGAACGGCGCAGCTGGCGGAATGAAATGCCACTCTATGCGTTGGTTAGTTGCTGCCGTCTGCATTTCTTGAGCATATTGGGCTTTCAAAACTTTGTCAGCGCCAACAAAAGAGGTCCCGTTGTCAGAGTAGATTCGAGCTGGACATCCTCTTCTAGCGACGAAACGTCGAAGGGCCATAATTGCAGAATCCGAAGTCAGACTCGCCACCATCTCCAGGTGGACCGCTCGAACCGTGAGGCAAGTAAAGAGCGCAACATATCTTTTCTCTCGACGACGCCCGATAGAAACTGTGACAGGGCCGAAATAATCGAGACCGGTAAAAGTAAACGGCCTCCTTTCGTAGGCGAGGCGGCAAGCCGGTAAGTCCCCCATCGGTGGAGATGACGGAAGACCCTTGCGTAGCTTACACCAGTAGCAAGCCTTCACCACACGACGGACTGCAAGACGAAGACCAAAGACGTAGAACCTCTGCCGCATTTCGTTAACGACGGTCTCATGGTTTGCGTGTGCACACCTTCGATGGTAATCTGCACATAATAACATTGTGACATGATGTGAAGCGCTTAACACGACTGGATTGGGTTGGTGTGCGCCAATGTCTGCAGCAGCGGCAGTCCTTCCCGACAGCAAAATTAATCCATCTTCGCCAACTTTAACATCCAGCTTCCGTAATGGACTTCTTCGAGGAAGCGGAGTACTCGACTGAAGGAGGGCGTAGTCTTCTCCGAACGAGTCCAACTGAGCCCGCAGAAGAAGGTCTCTCTCTGCCCTACCTAAATCGGAGGGAGTTAACAATTTAGAATTTGGACGTTTCTTTTCCAAAAGGCACCGAAAAAGTCTGGCAGCTAAAGATACAGTAGCAGTAGCACGAAGCAAGCGAAGCCAGACACTAAAACGAGAAACATCCGCCACTACCGGTGAAGGTAGTGAAAGCGAAGGATCAATAACTCCCACCTGCTCTGGCGGCTTTATCTCATCCAGATCAGGTGTAGTTGTAAGCTCAGAAAGCTCATTAAAAGGCAACTTGGGCCAATCTTTAAAAGGCAAATTCAGAAAATCAGGGCCAGAAAACCAACGAGATGAAATTTTGAATTTATCGTTCGACCGGGTAGCATCGTCGGCCACATTCAAAGCAGTGGGAACGTATCTCCATTGATTGCTATGACTACGTTCTAAAATTTCACCCACCCTGTGAGCCACGAAAGGTTTAAAAGACCGAGGATCCTTTCGCAACCACCTCAAAACGGTAACGCTGTCACTCCAATAGGCCGTCGAGGCGACAGCGTAACGATGAGCCTCTAAAACGTACGAGGCAAGGCGAACAGCGATCAATGCAGCTTGAAGCTCCAAACGAGGTATAGACACAGGCTTCAATGGTGCAAGCCTCGCCTTGCCTGCTACGAGGGCCAGCTTCACACTTCCGTCAGAATAACAAAAACGCCAGTATGCGACACAAGCGTAAGCAAGCTCGCTAGCGTCGGCAAAAACATGAAGCTGAACCTCACAAGTCTCATTACTATTGACATAACAGCGTGGAATAGAACCGGAAGAAAGCTCTTGAAGATCCTGGAACCACGACTTCCACAGAGCTATGAACCGCTGTGAAAGTACACAGTCCCAGTCCTCCACCAGCCTCCAGGTCTGCTGAAAAAGAATTCGGCCTCGAATGATGATCGGTGTCAAAAAACCTAGAGGATCGTAGACCTTCATCAAGTGTGACAATACTGATCGTTTGGTGAACACATCTGGGAGACTACTTAAGTCTCTTAAAAAAACTAAAGAGTCATCCTTCACATCCCAAGTGACCCCCAAAACGCGAACGTGACCGCTGGACGGGCCCAGGGCAACCTCACGAACTTCTGGAGCACGAGCATCGTCAGGAAGCAAAGAAAGCGCTTGTTTAGAGTTAGAAACCCACGATCGCATTTCTAAACCAGCTCGCGAATGAACTTCAACTATATCGCGGGCTAACAGTGCTGCCTCCTTAGTGTTGCTCACACTCCCCAAATAATCGTCCATGTAGTGGTTCGTGATGATCTCCTTGGCCGCCACAGGATACAAAGATTTATACTCTTCTGCGTTAAGATTTTTCAAATAAATAGCCGTGAATGGGCTTGAAACGGCACCGAAAATCATAGAAGACATTCTATATTCGCAAATGGGTTCTGTGGGGTTGTTACGCCACAGAAACCTTTGCGCATCGCGATCCTCAACCCTAATCTTCGTTTGAGGAAACATCTCTCTAATGTCAGCGTTAAGTGCTACTAAACCCTCACGAAACCTCATTAAAATACCCAATAAAGGTTGCAAAAGATCAGGGCCGGACAGAAGCATAGAATTCAAGCTGACTCCTCCAACCCTGGCGGCGGCATCATGGACCACACGCAACTTTTTCTTTTGCGGATGAATCACGCCGAAATGCGGAAGGTACCATTTGACGCTGTCAGAGTTTGGCAGAGCCTCGCAAAGCTCGGCATAACCTTTCGCAATAGTAGCGTTCACATTTTCCCGATAAAGCTGCGCATATACTTCATCTTTTTTAAATTTCGACTCAAGAGAACGAAAGCGCGACAGAGCTAGTTTATAGCTATCAGGAACATGCAAATTGCTAGCACGCCACAACAGACCGGTACTGAAACGACCGGAAGGCAAACGGCTGGTAGTATTTTTCAAAATGTTATAAGCGCGTTTGTCTTCGTCAGTAATAAAATCTTTCTTTGAAATGCCAATAGAGTCCAAACTATAATTTTGTTTTATAAGCTCGTCCAAACTTTCTTTTTGAATTTGGGAAGTAATTGTAATGTGATTTACTACATTACTAACTGCGACGGTTTTGCTAGAGGAAAATCCGAAAATAGCCCAACCAAGCAAGGTTTGAACGGCAACTGGTTGCTCGCGCGATCCCTGTCGCACCGCCAAAGGAAGCAAAAGATGCCAGTTGTCAGAACCAATTAAAATAGAGGGCTTTGTATTTTTATAACACAACATGGGAGCAATATCCTCTAAATGCTTATGTTTTCTGATGTCCTCTAGCGAAACCGTCTGCGGCCTTAGGCCAAGGTTCGAGATAGTTCGCACATTTTTCAAAGCATAAGACTCTGAACAACCTCGACCTTTAACAGAAACCTCAACGAAACTGACCTGAGCTTCCTTGGAAAGACCGCTTATGCAGTTTACCTGAATAGAACTAGAAGGGCCTTGTGCGCCGATGGCAGCAGCAACCTCAGTATCTAGCAGCGTCGCCGTAGAGCCATCATCCAGCAGCGCGTACGTGTCCACACTACCCTGCGGTCCAGTCACCGTAATAGGCACTACCTTGAGCAGCACCGGGAATGGCCGCGACGATTCAGGGTAGGAGTGTGTCACTGATTCACCGGGGAGGTTAACCTTTTTATCCGACGAAATCAACTGCGCTCCGGATGTAGTCGCACAAGTAGCCTGCAAACTGGTAGCAAGCTCTAGCTCTCGATGAAGAAGCGTATGATGGCTTCGAACACGATGACATTTAGGTGCCTTACAAAAAGGCTGACGCTTACAAGTGTACACATTGTGCGTAGCGGGCCTAAGACACTTCCTACAAATTTTATTTTTATAAATATACTGCCACCGGTCATCGACACTCAGAGCTAAAAACTTTTTGCAATCACCTAAATGGTGCTTGCCATCTTTGCACAAATCGCACAAAGGCACGACGTAATTCGAGGATTTTTGCATAGATGGCGCAGCTTCCTTAGAAGAAAACGCACTGACCTGAGAAGACTCAACCTCGACGTTTTCGTCACTGACGACAGAGTTATCTATGGCGTGAATTTTGACAGTTGACTTACTCTTGTCATACTGAAAGTCCTTGTCAGGCACAAAAGCGAGCCGTAAATGCAAATCCATTTCCTTAGAAAGATACTCTGCCATTAGCTCCAACTTGGTTTTCCCCACGTCAAGCCTAGGAGCCGCGTAATCTATGAACCGGGCTCTTAGCATCGGCGTGAGCTTTCCCACTATAGCAGTGAAAAGCTCAGGCGACGCCAAGAACTCGGGTCGATTCATCAAACGAATGATCTCGACGCAGTTCCTAACCCTGGACGCGAAGGAATTAAGTTCCTTACCAACCTCGTTAGGGAGCTTAGGCAGAGCACGAATCGCCGCTATCTCGTGCATGACAATAACGTCGGGTTGAGCAAACCGACGCTGTAACTCTGCCATGACCAGGTCGGGGTCGTCCGCGGAAACGATTAGAGCACTAACCGCCTCACGCGCTGTGCCCCGAAGAGCCGCATTCAGGCGTGCCAGGTTCCATGCAGGAGTGAATGAACTTTTCGAGTCTTGATATAATTTTTTAAATAACAGGAACTCGCTGGCACGCCCGTCAAAAACGGGCAAGCGTAAATCTTTAGGGCTATTTGCACCAACCTTATCGTGCGACAGCTTCTCCAGAATCTGCGTGAGGGTTCTCTTGAACCCCCAGTCTTCTTCTTTGGATTGTGTACAAAAAGCTAAATCTTTATTTTGAGAACAATATTCTGCGTTGTGTGTACCTAACTTATATGCATGTGTAGTGTTCTGAGGTTCCGGCGGCGGTGGTGATCGCGGTGGGGACAATGGACAGCCTAAGCCTGCAACAATATTTTTAGATGCATCTAACCATCGCTCCACACTGACGTTGCTGGAAGCGCGGCTCCGGCGAGAGGCGCTCTCGATCGCGGCTAGCTCAGCTTGCAGCTCGAGCTCTACGATGCTGCGCTCGCGCTCAGCGGCGCGGGCTGCAGCGGCGGCGCGCTCCGCCTCCGCCTCCACTTCGGCGAGGCGGCGCGCGTGCCGCGCCTTGGCAGCGAGCTGCTGGACGATCGTGCTCGATGAAGTGGCCGCCGAAGACACCGCACGGGAGGGGACGGGCGAGTTGTGACCGCCGGCTGCGGCGGGCACATCTACTGCAAAACCCGTAGGCCCCGCGCCAACTGAAGGCGCCGTAGTTGAGGCCTCAGCCTCCCCCGCATCGGTGCGAGCACGCTCCGCAACTTTGCCTTGGCTACGCGTTTTCACCATATTGTATAACCGCACGTAAAAAATAGAAACCACAAAAAATAAACACCACTAAAAACTTAAACGCAAAAAAACATACACAACACAAAATACGGATTCTATTAAAAAACTTCTGACACCAAAAATGTTGTAAATAAAACTCGCGTTTACAACTTCTAACATATAATGACATAGTAAAAACAAAATATAAAACTATCAAAAATAAATTAAACTCGAAATACAAAAATGCTTACAAAGGAGATCGGCGTTGGCGACAGCACTAGTACGTAATAGTTTTTTTTTTCTAAATTTCAGCAAATTTCTAAACTCGCCTCTAATGTAATATCCAACTTAGCACACTTGTAGCATAATGTACTACTAAATAGTTATTGTATGTACAAGTAAGATCCGTAAGACCATGGATAGCAAAAAGCTTATGATTTATAAATACAGACTAACAAAAGCAATTGCTAAATTATAATTTGTTATAAAGTAACATACATGTTCAACCTTAATCTGTAGCAAAAAAGCCTCGGCTAAAAAAACTAGAGGCACATTTCCAGATTCCATCAAATTGGCTTACGACCGAAGTTTCGTTCATTAGTCGTTTCGAAATATGCTCCACTGGAACCCGTAACAAGATATAACTGGATTTTTGTTCACCGAGGTACTATCCCCTGTTTTGTGCCAATATTTTGAATTAACGTGACATGTATTAGCTCTTTGTACTCTGGAATTCGGTTTCAGAGTTCCGTGAAAGGAAACTCGTGTTGATTTAGTTGGACGCCAATTGGGTTAGGCTAACTTTACTTAGTTATTTTTTGTTGAGAACTTTTATAAACATGTTATTTTAAAAGTAGAGGAAATTCTTCGCTACGTCCGCGTGAGAATTCTGATAAATTATTCTTCCTTCCTCATGGTATAAATAAACAAGTATATCAGATGTAAGGTGGAATATATCCATGACTTGAGTCAGCTACAAGATTATTTTTTCCCGGGAACGTCATGTTATTGAGTTTTTGTTATTGACCTAATATAGCATTATGATAAAGTAATTAAATAGAAGGCCTCCGCATCGCACCGATGTCAGTATACTATGTAAATTGCTGTTTTTTTTTTGTTTTACGCTGTTATTGTTATTTTTTAAATGCAAAAATGGATTATATGAATAAATTGTTTAATTTCCTTCTATGCTGGACTGGGAGTGAAAGAAAAACTTAGAATGTGCCAGCTACCAACTCTTCCCAGGTATACAATAAAAGTCTGTAAGTGTGGGATGCAAGGGTTTTACTGTATAATGGGCGAAAGGCTGACCACCTCTCGACATTAAGTATACACTTGTTTTATCTGATAACCTTCACAATTTGTGTCAAACGTGGCATCAAGTGGTTCGCCAGAACCACTGATGCTCTGTCTACCCCGTTAGGGATTATAGGCGAGAGCGTATGTATGTAAATTGTTTAATTTTTTAGCCGGAAATCTTAAATGACTATTTCTCTAGTATCAGCAAATAAGAGTCATCTTTACCTTAAACAACCCCAAACACTATTAACCCCTAAACTCCGTGGGTCACACAGACCTAATTTTTTCCTCTTGCAATTGAAGGAGTCAGCAGAAAACAGCAGTGATTCGTGACGCGGCAGGTTAAGGGCCGAATTAGACCGAGTTCGGGCCCCGGCTTGATTACTGCTCCTAATGCCTTGTCCGTTATCGGGTAGACAGAGATGAGATCTGAGGGAGATACATTGAGATTTGGATTGAGGAGTTGGGTTAATAGTGTGGTGTTAGAAAATAAGAGATGCCAGAAGCGTCAATGTGTGGTCGAGAATGTTTTGAAAAAAATATTTTTCTTTTAATGGAAAGCTAGATAAATTTTGAGGTCCTCTCTTTTGTATGTATACGTCACCTTTGGTATAAATAAAGGAATAAGTATATGAAACAGAATGTATGGCATTTTCTTAAAAGATTAATTTAATTTAATTGTTTAAGGCGGTGAAGGAAAACATCGTGATGAAACCCGCCCGTATAAGAAAATTCATTTTCGAAAGACGAGCTACCAGCGTGGTAGACTATAGCCTAAATCCCCTTCGTGTTTCGAAGGGAGGCCCGTGCCCCTCGGTGGGGCAAAATTCCAAAATTTTGGGTCACTTTTAAACAGCTCTACCAATTTTGATTAAATATAGCTAAGAACTAATAAGATTACGTCAGCTTTATAACAAAAAAAATTGTATCGAAATCGGTCCATTCGTTTAAGAGTTACCATGCCACATTCACAGACAAAAAAGAGGGGTGTTTGAATGAATGAAACTTTATTTGGGGTGTTGACAGATCAACACGTCAAACACCCCTCTTTTTTGTAGGGGCTTAAATAAATAAATAAATAAATAAACGATACACACTCAAAGGCCCACACTAAGGTTTTCCCTTGTGTCGTGGGTCCCTTGGAACACACATAAAGACAAACACAAACACCCATGACCCGAGAACAAACATCTGCTTTTTAAACAAATGTTTGCCCCGACTGGGGATCGAACCCAGGACCCGCCGATCAAGAGGCAGCGTCACTACCACTTGACCAAACCGGCCAGCCGTTAAAAATGACACATATCAGATTGACATTAGTGTATTCCTAGTATTAGCCATAACTATAATAATAGTAAAAAAAAATTGCTGAACCTTGACAGAAGCTTACTGAATTAGCTAAAAGTTCCCCCAAAACCAAAACTCCAGAAATAACAGACACATTCCCAGATTTCCAGCATTCTTCCACAATATCTCAGATCCCCGCATCCGAAGGGATCTCGACGGATACAGTAATTGCTCCCTAAATGTGTGTGTCGGTTCTACTTGAACGGTCCAACGCACTCGTTCATTCGAGCGGACGGATTATCGAGCGATTCAAGCGTAAGTGTTAGGCTTTTCGAACGAAAACATGGGAAAATATTATGGTGGGAAACTACTCGAGCGGTGTAGAAAAGTATTCTGAATCTCTGTTTACATCAATGTTTTCAAAATATTATGTGCTTAACATTAAAAAAAACAACAAAAGTCAATAACAATAATTGAAATACCAATTGGACATCCTGCTGCCGATACTGTAGATGATCCAATCTGATGTCAGAGTACAAGTATAAGATGTATTTTGGTCGCAGACTTACAGAATAGAATGCTGTGCACTTGCACATCGACTAATCTAATAGACTTCTACGCTGGACTAGGAGTGAAAAAAAAACGAGTGTGCCAGCTGCCAAACTCTTCCCAGGAATACTGCAAAAGCCAGTAAGTGGGACGCGAGGGTCTCGCTGTACTCATGTACCATGTAATAACTCTCAGAATTATTGTGAATTATTGTGTTTTGAAATGAGACCTGCCTCCTAGTAATCTATCCCAGGCAACGACACTTCATTTTTTTCTGAATCTGAGGTGTCGTCCTATGGTCTCATGCGGTGTGGTAGGCTCTTAAAGGGCCGTCTGGTTCGCGACCACCCTCCTACCGAAGTCCGACGCCAAACAGCTTGCTGTGTTCCGTCGGTGCGTGGGAGTACCAGTGCCTTTATAGGCATTTTCTGGGTTAACTCGCTCCATCGTCGACCTCATCTTTGACCTTATGGTTCAGATTGAGGTCAAGAGTTAACCCATCTTATAATAAATAATAATAATAATATTGTCAAATCTGGCTTCATCTACATCTACACTAATATTATAAAGAGGAAAGCTTTGTATTTTTGTATGTAACGAATAAACTTAAAAACTACGGGACCGATTTCAAAAAATCTTTCACCATTAGGCTACATAATTTTCCCGAATTCCCACGGGAACGAAGTCCCGAGTGGAATGCTAGAGTGGTTCTAGACTATATGAGGTTCTGCCTACCCCGAATGGGATTATAGGCGTTCTGAGTGTATGGATAGAAAGACATTGCATGCATAGTTGGCCTTCCTACTAATCGACTTGTACGAGCGTCGCGTTGGTAATGTTGGTATCTTAGCTACGTTGTATGCCTTGTATATGCGATACATTTGTAAGAATCGGGATACTTCGGAGAGCACCTTAAGATATCGATTGAAGGCAAAGATTTTAAATTGGCGGTTTATTTTATTTATAAAAAAAATGATTATTTTTTGAAATTAGTTCCATGCCTTCCTTATCGTTTTCAAGCCGCCTAATGGCCTCGTAGCCCATCAGTGGCGCTTGCTGATCACAACCGAAGGTTAAGCAACGTACACAGAGGCAGGGAACCTGATGTGTGACCAAAATGGCAATTTATCACGAGCGTTTCTTTGCTTCGGAGGGCACGATAAACTGTCCGTCCCGGCTGTTGTCGATTGACTGCAGTCAGAGGCCATTGTTTGGTTTGAAAACTCTGACACCAGGATTAGTCACGTTCACCACATACTTGACTATACCTACACGATAAGAAGAATTGTGAAAGAAGTAGTATCGTAATTCGTGATTAATACTTTAGTTAGCAATACATATTTTGAGTGTTTATTGAATTCTGTAATCAATTTCGAACATAAGACCTTTGCAATAAACCGCCAGAAGCCTGTCCGTCGCTGCTGAAATTGCTTGCAGCCAGCAAAGGCACTGGTGTCTAAGTTTAATTAATCGGGACGCACTACCGCATGCACCGGACAACCGGCCGTTGCACTGGAGGAGAATGCATTATGCATGCGGTGTTATGTAACATGCACTGATCTGACTACTCGCCCTTTGAGGCTTTGTCAGACGCACGGATCTAGATTGTATTTGTGTTTGTTTGTCCGCTTTGTGTGAACTTAATGAATTCTTGATTTATTGTTAAATGAAATGAAATCACATTTATTTACCGATATAGAAAATAATAATATAATTGGAGAAGATGTAATGAGTTAGCTGATGTACTGTAGAGTTTCTATGTCTTGAATAATAATCTCCTTTGAACGCCTTTAGCAAAAGTTTCTATATTTAAACTTATTTGCGTGATTTGACGCCTTTACATTTGAGTCAGGTTCCTCAATAAATTCTTTACAACATCGCATGTGCAGGATTTGTATCGCACGCGCCGTGAACAAGCGTGCGACGGGTTCCAGATTTCTTGCCTTTTCCTGGTCTCCATCAGATAGTTCCCCGGTCGCTCCTTCTAAGCTACACTACAGTAACCACCACGTGGCCACGGACTTGACCATTAGAATTTAAAAGTGAAGTTCTTGTAGCCTAGGGGCTAATGTCCAGGGGTCCCTAACTTAACTTTGTTAGGAATCAATCGACAAAGTTAAGCAAAGGACACCTGGAAGGGAACTCTGTTAAACAATGCCCGTGGAATGACGATGGTGACCATTTTATCCGTTCAGGTGGCGAAATTGGGAACTATCGCAATTTCATACATTTGATGACAGCTGATTTAACTATAGCAGCGCTACCGCCAAATAACCGTTCTATGGGCATGGTCAACTGAAAATATCAAATGTTATTTTAATTATTTGCCTGTCGTGTCGTCTCTGACTATACGTATATTTCTTTATTTATGTTTTTTGGTGTGCAATAAATAAAGGCGGCCGTCATTATGAAGCTACATACCGTTTGTTCTAGTATTATTTTACCTATTGTCCCAGTATTCTATTTATAATTATTAATTATTTATTCTTTCAGTAAACGGTATATAAATAATTAACAATTTCCCCAAATAGCGTAACATGTACACTTTAGTTCGGTTGTCGCAGCGCAGCGGGTCCGCACGGGTTTCACCATATTTTACACGCGTTACGAGCTTGTTAGCCAGTGGCCGTGTTACCCAGGAGTGGCCGTTATGTCAGTGATATTATTTTAAACAGTGGTAGATGAGATACTCATTAGAGAGAAATAAAGAGGAAAAATTACATCAAATCACTTAAGAACGACTCATTTCACATGTATTTTACGGGAACCAAACGTAAATTTTCAGTCGTAACCCGGAGACGATAGACCTGTAGATAATATTTTATTACGGATCATTTCTGTATAGCTAACATGGACGAGCAACATAATTTTGTCGGATGTATCTCATTCCGCCTTCTCTTTCCATCGCATAGCATCCGAGCAGAACGATGATAAACTTACAGTAATTGTCTGCAACTTTGCGAATAGGCGTAGATTCAGAAGAGTCAAAAGAACGAATATGTATGTTTGTATTTAAATCCTTTATTGTACCCAGCATAAAAATAAATGTACTTCCCTACTTTTAATTATTTTTAGTAATATCCTGAAAGTTTTAAATAAAGCTATTTTGACTTGACTTGATTAGTTGGCTCTTTCAAGCCTTATAGAGAGCGTATGAGCTACCTACTCGTACATACATACATACATACGCTCACGCCCTAAATCCCTAATTAGCTTAAATAATATTGTGTCAATGTACTTGCTGTTGGTCAGCCAAATAAATAACATAAATATAAAAATAATGGGGTAAGCACAGCATTAGTGGTTCTAGAACCAATAGATGCCACGTTTGATACAAATGCGAAGTTTATCAGATGGAACAAGCTATCTACGTCCTTCCAAAGTAAGTACCTATATATCAGTGGCTATCAGCCGCGGTCCATGTTTACGGGTGCTCGTTATTGCCTCATTACCTGCTTATATCGCGAGACACGGCATAATGCCATCGGCGGTCGTTCGCCGCCATTTTTATCACACACTATGGTATGTTTTATGTTCAAAAGTAATAAAAAGACGCTTAGACCCGTATCTAACTAGATTATACAATCTCTACATGTTTTAGAATACCTTAGATAGTTATAAAACAGGTCGATTAGATGATTTTTGAAATGACTTGCTTCAACATTACGCGGAAAAGGTTTGTATGCTTTACCTATCCGTAACTAGAGAGTTTTAGCTGCACTTAAAGGTTTTCTATTCTATTCAATTCTATTCAGAGTACTTTTCCTACAATAGTTGTATCTCTGTTAATTCTTTAATGTAATATTTATTTTAATTGTTAACAAATATTTGTTTAATGTGCATTGATTTGATTACCTTCTGTTGGTTTCATTGCTTATAGCATTCCGCCAGGGACTTCGTTCCCCTGGAAATTCAGGATAATTATGTAGCCTATGCTACTCAAGGATAATGCAGCAATTAATGGTGAAAGAATTTTTAAAAATCTGAATTTTTCATATTCAGTAGTTTCGGAGTCTATTAAATGCAAACAAACAAATAAATATAATCAAATATTTTATCTTTCTAATATTAATGTAGATGTAGATGATAATATCAGTGTTTGATGTTCCCAGATTGCCTTCTTTTGTCATAACCACCTGGAAATAGTTTGGGTTTGGTATCTACAATTTTTTCATATTCTAATATCATTGAGTATTTCTCACAGTGCATGATGTTTACAGGCGTTAGTTATAGCCTCATTACCGGCTTATTTTGTGAGACACGGAATAATGCCATTGCCGGTCAGTTGGGCCCATTTTTATCACATCGTATTAGAGGAGATAGTGCTTTTTAGGGTTCCGTACCCAAAGGGAAAAAACGGGACCCTATTACTAAGGCTCCGCTATCCGTCCGTCCGTCTGTCACCAGGCTGTATCTCATGAACCGTGATAGTCAGACAGTTGAAATTTTCACAAATGATGTATTTCGATTGCTGCTGTAACAATAAATACTATAAAGTAGAATAAATTGAATATTTAAGGGGGCTCTCATACAACAAATGTGATTTTTTGGCCGCTTTTATAAAGATAATGGTTTTGATAGAGTCCGACTCGCGTCGATTTTATTTATATTACTAGCTGCGGGAGAGTTACATACATACATATATACGCTCAATCCCTATCGGGGTAGGCAGAGCTTCAGTGATTCTAGAACCACTTGATGCCACATTTGAAATAAATTCTGAGGGTTATTAGACGAAACATAAATAATAATAAAAATAACATCATGCATAACAGTGAGAGGTTGTCAGTCTTTTACCCATAATACAGCAAAATCCTCGCGTCCCACTTACTGACTTTTACAGTATAACAATAATAGTATATTGTGCAACTCGGGAATAAAAGACGGATTTTAAGCGAGGGCCAAAGTTGGATCACGAGCAAATGAAGGATTCTAAATTATTGAATCACGAGCGTAAGCGAGTGATTCAAGTGTTAGAATCCTGAATGACGCGAGTGATTCATAGCCCCCGATGAAAATCCGTTTTATTCAAGAGTTGCACATTATATTTTATACCATGACCTCGAGAAAACGAAAGATTTAAGCAGAAATAGACATCTGTGCAAGGAGATTGAATTTTGCATATTCTTTGCGATGGAGGTCGTATGTTGGAGTGTTCGAAATTCAAACATCAAAATTGATAAAACAAAGTGCTCTTTTTTTACGTGTTTTGCGGGAGCAAAAGATTATTTTTGGGTTCTAAATTCAAATACCAAAACTGTGACTTAAAGAGCTCTTTATCCCCAATATTCAGTGAAAAAAAGAAGCTTTTTAGAGGGAGAATGGTATAAAATAAATTAAAGTAGGCAGCTGGCACATTATAAGTTTTTCTTTAGGTACTCCCAATCTAGCGTGAAAGTCACAGTTTTCCTTAATATTTTGTAAAATAAAGTATGGGGCGAATTTGAATAATCCTGGTGTCCAGTTCAAGGCTCCAATCGCCTGTGATTTGGTTTAACGATTGCACCGAGAACGTAACCAGTAGAAATGCAATCTAGGGCAATAGATTCTCACAACCCTCTGTGATTTTGCCCAGATGTTTGTAAGGCAGCGCACGGTCACAACACTAGTTCCATCTCTCTCTCTCTCTCTCTATCATAGGACACGTGTCTCTCCTTACTTCAGCTATTGATAATAATTAATTTTAACTAATTTCCGTTCACAGCACCGGGCCTTTTTATAATACGAAAACGGACGGCAATATTGTATTACCATAGAATAGATAATAGTACTACTAGAAGCTGAGAACATATTAGGGGGCAATGGTAATTCAAATTTCGATGTGCCGTGCAGCGCCGTCCGAATTATAAAAAGGCCCATTGTAAGCAATCGACAGTAGTTCTGACTGAGGTGCCCTTAGAAGCATGGAAAAGCTCGTGAAAAATGCTGCTATAGCGACACAATTAGGTTCCCTACCGTCCGTTTTGGTCGAGTGGTAGTGGCGGTACCACTTGATCGACGGGTCTTGGGTTCGATTCCCGGTCGGGGCAAATTTTTGTATAAAAGGCAGATGTTTGTTCTCGTATCATGGACACGAGGAAAAACCATAGTATGGGCCTTTGAGTGAGTAGCGTTTATTTATTTACTAACTTTGCGCTGCGGCTCCGCCCGCGTGGACTACAGGTTGTATCGTGCCCAACTGTGGGATGAAAAGTAGCCTATGCCTTTCCTAGGCTCTAATCTATCTCTGTACCAAATTTCATCAAAATCGGTTTTGTAGTTTAGGCGTGAAAGGCGGACAGACAGACAGACAGAGTTACTTTCGCATTTATAATATTAGTAAGGATTAACCTCACGTACGTTAATACGTTGCTTAACCTCACTGATCGATGCCGAACAGTGAACACCACTCGGCTGGAGCACTTCATTCTGTACAGTAAACGCCATGCTAAACTAACTTAGCGAGAAAATATTAAATAAAAAATATTATAAATATAATTTGCGGCGGCACATTTCAAGTTAGTCCCGGCGCCGCTGGTGGACTTGTATAAATTGTTTCCCGACGAATAAATTCCGATATTCACTTAATATTTTATACACTTTGTCCGCATGCCAAGAATATGTAATATGGAGATACTATCTGCTAGTGTTATGCATTATTCAATGTATTTACAATAAGTTCTTATCAAATGCTAGCTTCATAGTTCATTTTTGTTGGAACATTCATTTATTTGACTCTACGGGTGGCAAATTAATTGCAGTTATAATTCATTAGCTTTAAATAACTTTTTTTATATTCTAAGTCGGTACTGATTGCTAAAGTGTAAAGTAATAGGAGACAAAGAAATTACTAAGACTCCACTGTCCGTCCGTCTGTCTGTCACCAGGCAGTATCTCATGAGCCGTGATAGATAGACACTTGAAATTTTCACAGATGATGTATTTCTGTTGCCGCTATAACAAAAAATTCTACAAAACAGAATAAAATAAATATTTTAAGGGGCTTCCATACAACAAACGTGATTTTTTTGCTCGTTTTTATAGATACGAAAGCCTTCGTGCGTGAGTCCGACTCGCGCTTGGCCGGTTTTTTGCTTTGTTAATTGTACTGTATATCTCTGTGTGCAAAGCACTAGTTATACGTGAAAGTTTCTCAAATAATTAAAGAACCACGTTAGGTTTAGTGCCATCAAGAATATCGGAGTACGAACTGATACGATCTAGCATAGAGCCATGAATTATTCAATATTTATTTACAAAAAGTTTGCACTCAAGGGTTCTTCTAAGGCCGCTCAGAGGAGTACAATACTTTACGAATAATATGAAAAATTCATGAGCCTCGTTAACGAGTTTTTCGTAGAGCCCTTAACTTGGTAAAAAAAATAAAAACAGCAGGACACCGACCTAACAAGCCCATTCAGGGATAATAATACTTCTATCGCGGAATTTCCTTTAAAGGGGTGGCAGGGTGAAAGCGATTGTTTTGGTTGCATGTGTGTTTAGTGGGAGACAACAATTGTTGTTGATAGTTCTATGGCTTTGTTTTGAAAAACGTACTGTTTCAATCAGTTTCATCAGAACTTTAAATATTATAAATATTGAAGAGTGTTTGTCTATCTGTCCTTTACGTCGTAACAGGACAGCAGATCAACGTGTTTTTCTTTGTTAAGTAATAGTTAGATGGCTGAAGAGTTACACGAGTAACTTTTTCACGCGAATTAAGTTCATAACCTAGGTATTTTTTCCTAGCTTTTATAATCCTACTGCTGAGAAATGACCTTCCCCGCCTCCTTCCACTTCTTGCTTTCTTGTCCAAGTTCTGGATAGCCGCGCGATGTGTCAGTCTTCATAAAACGTAACGATTATTTGATTCTCTAGCTATCGAGTGGTGTAAGTAATTACATTTAATATAGAGCTGCAACACAAAAATTAATTCCCTGCAGCTCAAGCACGATGTGCTCGCACGCGTAATGCGCCGCGGTTCTATGTCAAAATGTCAACATTGACAACATCAGAGGGCGAGCAAGCTTTTGCGCGGGGCCCTCGCGCAACCAAGTGCAGTTTCACCGTCAGCCGAGTGTCGTGCCGCGCGAGTTTGTCGCACATCATGCTCGAGCTGCTGATTTTGTTACCATCAGTTTTTTGAAAGCGTCCCACAGTATTAAAAAAAAATCCGTTTCGACATGAAAGAAAATTAAAAATACGAGTGTTTAATAAAAGCCTTATCAAAAACGACCTTAGATCGAAATTCGGGAACAGAGTAAGCCCTATTGAGAATTTATAAATAACTTAGTTTTTTCGTAAAACATCTCTCAGTTCTGAGTTTCGAAAGTCTCGTCATGTGGTACAAACTTTCTCACTAATAATTAAGTACACACTCCCCCCACTCCGTCTCACCCCTCGCAACCCTTCCGACGTAGTTTAATTATTTAGGCACAGAAGTTTGCAAGCCCGAATTCGCGCGTGTGATCGTCGGATTAATTATGGAAGTCTAACTGTGCAACGCGACTTTGTTCGCACATTTGCTATAGTATAATGGAGAGGTAAAGTTTTAACTGAAATAAAAACAATACAATTATAAATGCAGGGACCTATTTCACTGATTGATCAATGCTCAGCTCAAACCCTTGAAATTTGGGTCAACGTTCCCTTTTTTAACGTAGGCAAAGATTAAGGAAGGAAAGATTGCAAACAGATTTTATTAAAGACTGGCATTTCGCTCGGGACTTCGTTCCCGCAAGAATTCGGAAAAATTGTGTAGCCTATGTTACTCAGGGAGAATGTAGCATCCTAATGGTGAAATAATTTTTGAAATCGGTCCAGAAAGAAGTTTTTAAGTTTAATCGTTACATACAAAAATACAAATCTATCCTCTTAATAATATTTGTGTAGAAGTATGTACAAACATTCCATGTCACTACATCTCATTCCATGATGACGTAACTCTCTCTTTTCACCTTCCAAATCGCAAATTTAATCTTTCGAAGAAGCTTTTCTCGAAATGATTAAAGTAATATAAAACCCTAGTTACGGTCTATGTTTATGTTATACCTTCGAAACGCAACATTGCCATTTGTCTTTTTGTTTAGTTCAAATTAGACATTTTATTTCACAAATGAAACAATTTCCATATCCATCTATCTTGGTTAGCAGACAGGGCTTCCTACGACAGGAATATAGCATGAAGAAAGCAATAAATATTGTTATAATTATTCTGTAAGTCGCGTGGGAGTGAAATATGGTGACCACCTGTTGCCTGCGCGTACGTTTGGCAGGCTATATGTATGTACGTATTTATTCTTATTATAGATAGATAGATAGATAGATAAGAAAGTATTGTAAAATGATAATACAAAGGATAACAAGTATTCATATAGTTCGACTTTATCAGTTGACGATATTAACTAATTTATTGTTGAAAGAATTAATTTGTGAAACATTTTTGCATGGTTTCTGCGCAAACGAGTAGCCTCCCTGAGGTCTCGCATTAAGTGTAGTACTAACAGGCTCCTGACGGTCATTGCGGACAGAGTGGATGGTCCAATACTGAAGCATTGGTCATCCCTACATGTGCTGAGCAATGTTAATTTTAAATTCTACTAATTTTAAATTTTACTAACATAGTTATAAGATTTTTATTACTAATAAAATATGGACTTGTTGGTCTGAAATAAATATTTCATTCATTCATTCATTCTTTATCGATCTTATAAGTGTCTGCTTTTCAACCAAAAAGATCAGCATGCAAATTTTCATCAATATTTTAAATAAGTACACATACAGAAGTTAACTACATCATGCATTTCATTATATTGTTGATATGTAGAGGGTGATAGAGGTATGTTTGGATTGTTTTAAGTGGCGTCTAATCTCTGCCTGCCAAAAAAACTTAATTATTAGACGTTATCATTGGAACAATATATTTGCAATATTTCCTTTAACTAATTTATCATGCACTGTAAACTTAAGAATAAATACAAAATCCTGATTTTATGATCTTGCTTTTTTTTAAATAAAAACGGTTGCGAAGGATGCGCACCCTTTCTAAGTAATATTGATGTACTTTTTACCCTTTTTCAATTTTTCTGTCCAAAACCAAAATTCTTCATGTTATATCTCTAACATTGTTGAGGCATGTTGTGTGTATTCTTACCTGTAACAAGAAAACAGTTATGAGAATAAGGCGATTATTAAGTTTTACACTTCTTCTTCTTGTCGTATAGGCGAACTTGGCTAACCCTAGTGTCAGAGTTTTCAAACCGCCAAATGGCCTCTGACTTGGTTTTAACGACTGCAGTCAATCGACAAATTTACAGCCGGGACCGACAGCTTAACGTGCCCTCCGAAACACGGAAACACTCGTAATAAATGGCCACTTTGGTCACCTATCAGGTTTCCTACCTCTGTATTCCGTTACTTAACCTCACTGATCGGTTCAGATCAGTGAGCGCCACTGGGCTACAAGTGCTCAATTTTACACTAAAATCTTGGCATCAGTTCTGCTGAATCATAACTATAAGTGCAGCTTTTAGCATAGAACCGCACCGGTGCTCCGAAGAATCCAATATCAAGAAACTCAGCTTATTAAGTCATAAAAAAATCTCTAATAGAAATACTTAACTCTTACGGCCAGTTAATTTAATAAGAAGGACACGGGCAGGCCAGAGCCAGAGATGTAATCAGAGATGGACTAAAATAATACTAGATTAAAACTAAGGACGCACAAGCGGTATTATTATTATTCATTTAATGACAAAGGACGATTTTGTCAAGGTTTTTGATAAAAATAGATCCGCAGAAATCTAGACTGCAGAGTGTGGAATACAGTTAGATTGGGTGGCTATAAGCACTGATGATATTTATTTGACAATCGATTAAAATAATACAATCAAGAGGCTGCACGAAATCAATCTATCTGCCTTATCTAACGGTATTATTTATTAAAGATTCTTTTTTCCCTTTTTAGCTATTTATAATTATTATTCAGACCCCGTGAAATCTAAAGATCCTTTATATTTTAACAGTTAGATTGGGTGGCTATAAGCACTGCTGTTATTTATTTGACAATCGATTAAAATAATACAATCAAGAGGCTGCACGAAATCAATCTATCTGCCTTATCTAACGGTATTATTTATTAAAGATTCCTTTTTCCCTTTTTAGCTATTTATAATTCAGACCCCGTGAAATCTAAAGATCCTTTATATTTTAAACCGTGCACTCAAACATAAATCCTGTTCCGTCAGTTCATTAAAAACAATAACCTCTTTTTTCCTAACTCAAGGCGTCCTTAATGAACTTCCCTTAGATTTTCCTTATTTACTTACTGTGGAAATATTATTTTAAAGAGGAGAAAGACTCTTTCTACTTTTTCAATAAAACGCCAGCGATTAGCCGGGTCGTCGTTAACAAGGCAATTAATAGACCGGCACCACCAGTGGAGATGCAATTTCAACGGGACGTCCTGATTTCACAATTTTACAGAGACACGTCCCGATTTTAACGAGTTTCTGCTTCTTAGAGTGTATGGTGGAGTCAGTTCACAGTTTGGCTTGTCTGGCGATGAATCATGGATTCAGCAATTTTTGAAACTGGTACAGCTGTAAGTCGATAAAAACCGACACAGAATGATACTACTTGGTGCCTTACCACAAAAGACTCGACATAAGTTGTGAATCAGAGGAAGCAAAAAAGGTATGTTTCGACCGGCTTTTAGAATTATGTAGCCTCAAGTAGATGTAATAGATGTAAGCTTAAGTATGCATGTGCTATTCAAACACTCACGTCTATAATCCCTGTCGGAGCAGAGCCACATGATCCTAAAGTCTTTTAAAATTGCGATCTATCACAGGTCCCGAATTTCAGCAACTCAAGGCATCCCTAGCTGTCCCGCCGCGTCCCCGACTGCCGACGGACCACCTAATGAACACGGAACGAGGCTCCATTTGGTTATTCTAATTAATTATTCTAACAGTCTATTATGTTTTCTTTTTATCTGCTGCCGCCAAATTAGCTGTCATTATATCGTGTCCTTCGTTTTGATTAGCGCCGAAAATTGAGATGAACGCTTCCTCTTACTTCTTTATAAATATTAAATACTTCGCCCTGCTTTCTGTCCTTTTTTATAAATATTTGGAATAAATTACCTGACTTACGGGTGTGTGCCCAGCTAAAACGATTGCATCAAAAAATCTAAAATATTGCATTGATTCTCTGTATGAGATAGGCTAAGAATAAAGCTGTTTTCAGGAATATGATTATCCTGACACATTCTTCAATATTGAATGAATTTCTTCGACAATATTTTGCCCCTGAGCTAGATTGTTGTCAAAAGCGAACACATTCAATACAAAAAAAAAACTTCTGTGTCTAGGGCGCATTAACTCTACAACCAACTATTTATCAAATTTAAATTAGCCAAAAAAAAAATTGTTGACAGTATATTTTCGTTTATTTCAGTTTACTTTCGTAGGATTCAGATTTTTCCAAATTTAATGAATACTTTAAAATCCTTCAAGTAGTAAATGAACATGATAATCGATAGCATCCGTTTGTCTGGATATTAGAAGCAGTTGGTCGTTGAAGGTTGGACACTGGATGTTGGCCATTGAAGGTTGGCCACTGGATGTTGGCCGTCGAACCGCTTTCGTTAGTTTTCTTTTCCCGCATTGTCTCTCGACGCCACATTGTCTGGGTACAATGCGACACTGTCTTCAATTGTTTTAGCCGCGACACAGTATACATTCACCGTACGGTATGAACTTTAGTTCTTTGACTGGTAATGTTTTGTCGATTTTCGAAGTTTGCCGAATGTTTAAAATATGAGGACTGTGTATTGGAGAATCTATTTAATTAAAAGCTGCAATTCTTTTTTTTAGCGTCAAGAGGAAAACAATATAAAAGCAATACAAATAATGCAAAATGATAGTGGTGAAGGCAAACAAGAATACAATTTGTTACAACTTCGTTTCTCCTAGTGGGGGTCATAAGGGGCATTTGCCATTAACCTATACTGGTTGGTGATGGTTTGGCAGTAACATTGCAGACGAGTTGGCGATCGCAGTAGTCACACTACTACTCTAATCGAAGACTCGTCTGCTCAGCTTGGCGATTCTGAGTAAATGCTCACCTCTACCCAACGGGGGAGCTTATATGAGTTTAAAGAAGAAATAGCCGCTAGGACCGAAATCTTCAAAGCGATCATCATCGTTAAATTTATAGAGTACTAGCATTCCGCTCAGGTCTTCGTTCCCGTGGGAATTTAGGAAAATTATGTAGCTTATGTTACTTTGGAATAATGTAGCATTCTAATGCAATGGTGAAAGAATGTTTAAAATCGGTCCAACTAGTTTTGGAGCCTGTTCAATGCAAACAAAGAATTAAATCTTTCCTCTTTTATAGATTCCGCCAGTTACATTACTTTTCAAACCCTGTATGGCTACAATACGGCGTCCTGACATCGCACAGCACGCACAATAGTGTCGATTTTAATCAAACTAAAGTCCTCTTTTCATTTTTGAAGGCAGTAAAGCTGACACCACTCTGACACTCTTTGTGTGGAAGATAAAGCGGTGGTGCTCGTGTCTGCTTCTGTCAATGGAAATGTATTAATATCTCTGCTATTGTGGATTTGATGGAACATGAAGAAGAAGGAGGCGAATAGGCACAAAGTAATTTACTAATTGACTTATTTATGTAACATTCTGTTTTATGAAATAAAGCTTTTTTCGACTTGGCTACTTTTTTTTTGAAGTGAAAACTTCTTTAGCGGCATTGTACACTTTGAAGTATGGGTAAAAAATGTTAAATTCGCGTCAGGGTCACGTGTCTGTCACGTGACCCTGATCGAAAATCCGTAAAGCGGAGGGGTGTTTAATAAATATAGGAAATTAAAACTGCAAAAGTCAAGATGTCATCTGGTGTCAGCATAGAAAAAATTAAGTATTAATGCACAACGTTAATGTTCAAGTTCTGCCGGCACTCCCGGAGTGCAACCCGTTGTTTTTTTTTTCTTATTTTTGTAAGGTAACATTTACACCAATATTGACTCAAGATTTTAAACAGTCATTTTCATATTAACTTAAGTATTTCACATTTTATCTCGCTTGAATTTTTGGTAAAAATAGCCCCTACTCGAATTTCCGGAAAACTTCCACGCGTGAAGTTTACGCTGTTATTATTGTGAAATGGAATGTATTGAATAGTATAGCAGAAAATATTAAAAACACGAAAACATTCAGACAATTTTCCAATAGGAAATTCCAATAAAAATGATTCAGAATGATGGTCAGAATTCAGAGTTTCAGTTTTTTTTATTAAGATAAATTATCAGTAGCAAAGTCATCATCTTTTTTGCCTTTCTATATGTATTATTATACTTTTCTTTTACAGTAATATTGGAAAAAACTTGGAGCACGTTCAGTGAATTTCCAATGCCTCTCTGTTGTATAGTAATTGAGTGTAGGGGGCGAAAAGAGGCGGTGAGGTGGGGGGAGGGGTGCATTTAGTCGGTTTTTCCCGCCGTGTCGGGGTCGCCAAATAGTCTGCCCGAAACAGCGTCGACCGCATTTTATGTCCCCATTCCGCTCTAACTGTCGTAAAACTAAAACTATTCTGTATTATCTTTATTCTGGTTTCCGTGTGTGTGACTAGATTTCTTAATTGATTGTCAAGTTATCGTGAGTGCATGAAATAGAGGAGCCTTTTAAAACTAAATAGCTTTCTGTTCGTTCCTGTGGGAATTAGAGATAATTATGTAGCCTATTTGTTTGCCTGATGTCTAAGCTATACTATGATCAAAATCCGTCTTGTAATTTTTGCTTTAAGGAGTAATAAATATCCATCCATTCATTCATCCTCACAAACTTTCGCATTTACTCGTATATCAGTAGCATCAGTAGGATCAGTATATCAGTAGGATCAGTAGGATGCCATCACTACAAATAATACAATTTTATTTCTTACGTAGTAATATAGTAGGTAGTTTTCGAGTTTTTATCTGTGAATTGGCAATCCTTTTTAATGAAATACTTGTGAAAAAAAATTCTGTCCTTTCTTCATGACGTAACAGATCTAATATTTCGGAAAAGGATACTTGAAAAGTGAAATCGCAGGCAGAAAGGTAGAGTAGATCAATTTGAATGAGTAATGAAATGAGTTTCGAATTTGAATATCGATCCCTAAGTACAGGCTCAAGTTGAGTGACCTCTCACAATTTAAACATAGCCATTGACCATTTAGCACGTTAATTGCACAAATAGATAGCCGTAGTCGAACATAGACCGACGTGAATCAGTGCCGTATTGAATGCTGAGTGATTAGCCTCATGTGTATTCAACTACGGGGCCTCAAGATCTGCTCTGATGGGTTTACATTAGAATGGACTATTAGCCAAGTTAAAGGCTATAGCGGTCGGAAGTCCTGACGTAAGTAAATCATTCGTCTTAGTCCCTTTCTGGGTAGACAGATCAGTATATATTTTCCACTGCTGACAAGAATCTTAAGGGTAATTTCTACATATTTTTTCATTGAAAAGACTTACTTGTCACGGGATAGTGATAGTGTGAGGTCACAATTTTTTTTACTAAAACAGAATTTTACGTGTATGGATTAGAAAACAGCTAGTATAAGATGAAAATAGCCTAAGAGCCCTAAGTATTGAAAGAGAGAAAAATAAGTATTTTAAACAGAAGTCAATCCACACATACAATTAAGTCCGAGATTAAAAGGTGCTGCCTCAGCCAGGCTGTTTTAAGTCGGCACCTGAAGTGATTGTTAACAACATGCACGCATTGGAGTGAATAAAGCTGTGATCTATCACAGCTGTTGTATAGGTATGTTTTTGTCTTACCTTGTGAAGTATGCAATAAAGTTTTTATATGTCTATTACAACCAACCTATGATGTAAAGCAAAAACCATCCAAAAAAGCTGTACATAGTTTGAAGCTAATATTATAAACGCGAAAGTTTGTATGTATGGATGTTGTTACTCTTTCACGTTCAAACGGCTAGACCAATTTTGATAAAATTTGGTATGAAGGTAGCTGACACTCTGGATTAACACATAAGGCTACATAATTTTCCCAAATTCCTACGGAAACGAAGTCCCGGGCGGAAAACTAAATAAAACAATAAGCTAAACCAAAAGCCACTTCATCGGCTTGCGAACTAACAACAGTGTTAGTGAAGCGATACCACCCACTCACTAAGTGGCGTAGTACCGCCTTCTAACTATCATAATTTACTGTCGAACTATGCGACAAACTCTGGAGGCTTTCACAACGCGCTTATTAAATTAGAACTCTAAACTCTATACTAACTCAGAGCAATGGAGTACTGAGACACAGTTATGATCAGAAAATTTGTGTTCTACCTACTTCTTTGGTATTTGTGTACACTTGGTGTGTATAGATAATTAAATAGAAAATCGTATTGAAAAGATCATTTATAACATACTAGCTTTCCGCCCGCGGCTCCGCCCGCATGGACCACAGGTTATATCTTGCCAAACTGTGGGATAAAATGTAGCCTATGTCCTTTCCCAGGCTCTAATCTATCTCTGTACCAAATTTCATCAAAATCGGTTCAGTGGTTTAGGCGTGAAAGACAGACAGACAGAGTTACTTTCGCATTTATAATATTAGTATGGATCTAAAATAATAATAAAGTAATTTACAATTACATTAAATGTCATAATAAATTACACGGTCATCAATTTTAATAAAAACTAAAATATCAGTCTGCTAAATTGCCCACAGTCGATCCCACATACAAAGGACTCCATGACACTTGCAGTTTGCCACGCTGGAGTGCTGTGGCCAGCTGGATGGCTACAATAGAAAATTGCATTTTGTTATAACAGTGTTGCTAACTTTTTGAGTAGTGAGCTCCCTCAGTGAGCAGTGAAAAGGGGAATGATACGGTTAAGTAAATCGGAGATCTCTTGAGCATGCAAACTTCTTCTAAAAAGATATGGGAAACATCTGACTAAGTATTAGAGGAAAATTCTTAAGATTTACCTGCGAGACGTTCAGACTGTTTCAGATTTAGCGGATGCAATTTAAAAAGTCCTGTAAAGCGAAATATGTCTTTAAATTGAATCTAAAGTAAGAGAAATGCTAGTAAGATTACTAATTTATTTTAGGCATGTAGTAGAAGATGCCCAGAACTTCTTTCCCATGGCAGTTTTGTAAAATTCTTCCTTAAATTCCTTATCTATGTTTTTAAAATACATGTGATAGCCCATGAATTATGAGACTGAATAAAGGTGATGGTAGGTTGTTAGCCTTTTGCTAGCGAATCCCTCACTTCCCATTTACTGGCTTCTACTGGAATATGCACGAACTTTTTTTATCGCATTGATTAACAAAATATGAAAATACCGTAGTTGAGATGACAAAAAGTGAAATTAAAATTAAAATCGGCCAAGAAGTACGGCCGATATACGAATTTAAAACTATTTATTACGCACCAATTAGACAGAGAGATCTGACATGGACTGTGACGTCACATGTCACTACGTCCATACAAACTCCGTGTTAAATTTCGTTTTGCTAGAAAGAGATAGAAATAAATCTTCGATGGCTTATATCTTTTTTAATTTCATAGTTATTCGAAAAATAGATTTACTAAACTGTTTATTACATGAATGAAGATTTTTTTTTTAATTAGAAAAAAATCTTACATATTCCCTACTATTATACACCAGCTTGGAGGCACTGTATTAACTTTATTAAAGATTCAAATAAAGTTACACCTTATTATCAGGTCTGGTGTCTTTGTAGAAAGAGGGCACACATACACATGTGTATCGACCAGCTTATATAGGCAGCTAAGGTGACTCAGATATTTCAAATAAATCTGTACTAATTCATAGTAAAACATGTAATTAATTCTAAATGTTAAGAGTCTGTAGTTGACGTTCAGATACACATACACCTTTTCTTCATCTACAGCCTTGGAAGAGTTACCTCCCATTCCAGCGTGAGAGTTACTTTAAAAAAAAGCAGTTTGTAAGGGCTGATGCTTACGGTGTGTCAGGATTAATAGTAGCCGGAAATGATATCTATACTAATATTATAAAAAGGAAATATTTGATTGTTTGTTTGCATTGAATAGGCTCCGAAACTACAGGACCGATTTGAAAAATTAGAATCCTACATTATTCTTGATGAACATAAGCTACATAATTTTCCCGAATTCCCACGGAAACGAAGTCCTGGGTGGAATGCTAGTGGGAAATAAAACCGGACCGCTGTCATTGAGCGTCTTTATTGCACTATTGCTTAAGGCTTAAACTAGGTTACTCGTGTCGTCAATTATTGTAGTCTTTACACAGTCAAAAGTGAGACAAATAACAGGCAGAAGTATGTCCTGCACGTGAGTAAGTCAAATCAAATACTAACTGGTCGTAATGGTGGTGCAAGTATTGAAGTACCCTCTGCACTCTGTACTCGCTACTCGAGTAAGTGGGCAGAACGAGTCGCAAGCTACAAGCTCGGGGCTTCAAAGCTCTTCTAGTTTGCTGGTGCTCGCTATTCAGATTCGATTAGTAAGGTTAAGCGGCGTAATTTATTTTAAGTAACATCCTGAATGTTCTATGAAACAAAGCTGTTTTAAATTTAAATTTGAATAAGGGCGGATACTTTGATGAGTGACCGTAGTGATAAGTTATCAGTGCTTTGTTTTGACAACAACAACGGTCGATATCAGAGGCCATTTGACTGCTGAAAAACCGTGACAGAAACGTTAATTGTCATATGACGTTAATTCAAATATAATAATGAGGAGGCTACAGAGTGCTCTATTGAAAATAATAACACATAATATTTTTAAAACAAGCTTTTATTTCAATGATATTTTTTCGTATTCTACTCGGCAAACCCTTTCAGATACTATCCTCAGTGATATGGAATGGGTGGTCAGCCATACTGAATTTAGAATGACTTACTTAGCTAACCATGCATTGTTATCCAAACTAAACGCGTATGCAAAACAGCTCAATCGGTTGAGGGTAACTGCATTAAAATCTAGTTGCATTGATCCCGAACAAACATACTTACATATATATGTAACCGTAACATTGTCAAAACCGTAATGTTGTAGTTTGACTTTGTAAGATTATAAACTCTGGGTACTTTGTGAACTGCCCCATTTTTTTCACATGGACGGATATTTTTATAATATTACTGCAACCTAACCCAAAAATGATCCAAATTTCATGCAGGCCCTTAAAATTTCGTAAAATTATAATTTCACCAGGCAAAATGTAATTATCGCGGGAGATTATAATTTCACTGGTGAAATTCTAACACTAAGGCTTTTACAATTTTCCGGTGACATATACAAGGCTTTATTAGGTATCTCTCTTTCAACCTCTCGGGTGGTTAATCAGTCCATGAAACTGAACAACTTCCCCAAGGAACATAGGGCAAAATAGGAAAAAAAAATTTGATCTCCCATACAAAATGCGCTATAATGTAGTTTGTATGGGAGATCAAATTTTTTTTTCCTATTTTGCCCTATATTCCTTGGGGAAGTTGTTCAGTTTCATTGACTGATTAACTACTCGAGAGGTTGAAAGAGAGATACCTAAAGCCCTGTAGAGTGCAAGTTAATAAAAAGCTTGTAAAATACCATCAAGAAGAAAACGCGAAAATTATGATATTTAGGTGCCCTTGGGAACTTGTAAAAGCGTTAACTGGCAACACAGTGTACCGACTGGCGAGTAGTGAGTGGCCAGCACTTTCCAAAGCAAACGATTGGTCGTCTAAAATTGCTTTTATTCGATATTTTCCAGTGAGTGCCTCCACATGCAGCTCACTTTAATAGAAGTACGGTATTAAAAATACGTTTCTTGCCGCACGGTTGTTGGTGAAGGGTAAAATATAATGTAATTGTGTTCACGTTTTAAACGTAAGAATTGACCGACTTCAGTCCCAATAACACTAAAATTAAAAATTTTGAATCACCCTGACATTCGATTGCTTATAACTTTTAAACGGCTGAACAGATTTTCATGAAACATGGCTAAGAACACTCGGGATAAAATTATCTATGACACAAAAAAAAACTAAGCGAAAATCAGTTCATCCGTTTGGGAGCTACGATATCACAGACAGATACACAGACAGACAGACAGATACGTTAAACTTATAACACCCCTCTTTTTTGTCGGGGGTTAAAAATTCCTATCAGCAAAAAACTACAAACCAAAACTAAAACGTAAAAACATTTAATAAAATATGTCATGTTTTCACAAATTTCAAGTAAGTAAAACAAAATTTATTGACTAGAATTGAAAATTCAGGTTTAGCACTTGCTCGTCTGAAAATTATAGCCCTCCATGTATCTCGAGTATGCTATTTAAGCTTCTCAAACAGACCTCTTTTGTATGAAAAACCGTGTTGATGTGTATATTAATCGGTAAGCACCGCAGCAAGTCAGGTTACCCATTTGCACTACGAAAGCCGGTGCTATTACCAGCGAGATAAGGGCGACGACAAGGTCAAAATATAAAGCCTAATGTGCTGACGCGTACACATTATTTATAGGAAAATTACCGTTGTAGCGTAATGAAATAACTGTCAACCTTTAAATAAAAACTGGCCAAGTGCGGGTCGGACTCGCGCACGAAGGGTTCCGTACCATTATCTATAAAAACGGCAAAAAAACACGTGTTTTGTATGGGAGCCCCTTAAATATTTATTTTATTCAATTTTTTAAGTGGAAACAGAAATACATCATCTGTGAAAATTTCAACTGACTAGCTATCACGGTTCATGAGATACAGCCCGGTGACAGACGGACGGACGGACAGCAGTGCCTTAGAATAGGGTCCCGTTTTTACCCTTCAGATACGAAATCCTTAAAAGTAGAATGCTGCAAAATTAATGGTATGTACGCATAAGCCACGTGGTCAAGCATGTGCCGGGGTGCAGCCACGAGCCGACAAAGGCAGCCAATTTCAGGACACCTTCCTAATAGCCTCCCCCCACCCCCGAGACCTTTTCACACCCCTCGTTGCTCCAGGTACACTGCTCGGTCCAATTGGCGCGAATCTTTATTAGCACAATAGATTTCTGGTCCAGTTGGCGAGACACTTTTGAAGTTTCGGTTGTGAGTATAAATCGCAGGAGTCATAGAAACACTTTGTTCTAAGATTTATAATATGCTGATATAGCGGGCTCCTCAATTTTAATGTTAAACCACGGTAATAATAGCTCAGTTTGTTATAGAACCAGTCTTGTAAGCGGAAGGTTGCGGATTCAAATTATAGCTTAGCCTAGCTTAGCTTCATATGTGCCACTGAATTCGTCTTTTCGGATTTATCATTTAATTATCACTTGGTCAGCGGTGAAGGAAAACATCATGATGAAACCCACAATTTTTTTTATCATCGATGGGTGCACTCTTGACCACAACTTAGCACAAGGGCAAAGATACGGTCGAGGATGTAGCAAGCTTACCCTATTCACTCGAACTTTAAAGCAATATAGTTATATGAGCTCGGAAATACAAAATTAGGTTTTGAAAGGCGTGCGGCCTGCTATCCCACATTAGGCCCCTTGACTGTTTCGAAAAGAGGTAAGTTTTGTTTTCTTTCCTTTATACAGGTTGAAAAAGAACCTCCTAGCTTTATTGAAAATCCTGAACCACTATCACTTACAGAACACTTTTTTTTAGTTTTATTTATTTTTTATCGGTGGGATTTTTTTTCCTAAACGTAGACACTACTCGGGTGCACCCCCCGAGCGCTTCCCGTACCCCTCGCTTGCTTGGTGTAGGAGTAATGTCTACGTTTAGGCAAAAAATGAACTATTCCCATTGAAAAAATATAAAAAAAATATTTTTTTTTTCACAAATGTGTTCTTTGAGTGATACTGGTTCAGGATTTTGAATATAGCTAGAAAGTTTTTTTTCACCCAGTATAAGTATGCAATATAGCATTTAATTTTATCTGTTTATTCGTCCCCCGCAGTAGGGATTACTGTTGGCGTGTAAAGAAACACGAATAAGTAATCTGTGCTCTCTGGCTGTCATCTCTCCCTTGTCGTTGGTCACCCTGACCAAGATGTACGGTGGTTTGTAAGTGTACTAAATAAAACACTCTGCTATATTTAAACTCTATTTTTATTTATCCGACCTGCGTAGACAAACAATTACGTTTATGGACTGATGACGACAATACAGAAAAACCTTCGCATCCCACTTAGCCAGTTACAGTATGCCTGGGAAGAGTTGGCAGCTGGCATATTCTAAGTTTTTCTTGCACTCCCAATTTAGGGAAGAAGAAAATATCGGCGCTAGTGAATATACTTAAAAACAGCATTGAAATTTGTAATACCTGTGTCGAGGAAGTCTTGTCTTGTTGCAAAGTCAAAGTAAATTTAAATAGAAGAGCGAGACGAACCGTAAAACGTGTCATAACACGTTTGATGTATTTTATTGTTGTTGCACGCTTGCTCCTCCGTTCCAGTTTAGGATGCAGTTTGAAGTCTCATTTCGCTGTCGTCCGGCGTGAGTATGGCGTGAGTTCGGTGTTGTAAAGAATACGGTTCTTTTGATGTGTCGCTACCACCGCACCGCTTCGGGTGCCAGACATGGAACACTAGAAATGATAATATTGAGACTTTTTTCGAGCTATTCTTTCCGCTCAAAGTACCTATAAAACTGCAAATTAACTATGGGGGTGATTTTAAACTAGCTAACGAAACTTTAGGCGGTGACTCTCTCAATAAAACAAGACAACTTTCTCCAAGGGACCTATAATTTGATTTTCCTTTCAAAGTTGTATGGAGAGGCGACATTTTTTTCTTCATATCTCGAAAGTTATTCAGTTTCGTGGGCTGATTCTCATCCTTAATTTTACTGCTGATTCACGCCTCTTACGACACACACTGAAAGAAATGGGGTCCAGAGTTCTTCAAACCGTGGTTCTTTTTTCAAGTAGTACTCGACTATAATTAGCAGTAAAAACTCGAACAAACCTTAAATGACACGCTCGCAAATAAGAGTTTTCCGTTCAGGCTTACAATCAGACAAAAAAACTGTGTTGTCTGATCTTATTTCGTGTTTTTATAAAACTATCTCTTACTTTGAAGTCCGTCTTCCTTCGAATGGAACAAAATAACAGCTGGAATTATTTCAACTAAATTGGTTCAGTTTTATTGATGTTGACTCCTGATAACAAACTTCAAAGTTCGATGGTTTTCCGAGGAAATTTATTGAGCATTTTGTCTGTGTTTTTTTTTTTTTTTTTGGGAAAACAAACAATTGTACAGGAGGTTATAACAGTAGGTATACAACAAAGTTGGATAATTGTACAATCAACACCGTTATCCACAGATTACAATATGCAATGTTATAAAACAAAACCAGTAAAACTAACTTAAATTAAATTAAATAGAACTCTAAAAAAGTGTTCGCGTGCAAGTATGTAATGTATGAGAGTTTGTGGGTGTCGTGTAGTGTGTATTTGTGTGTAAATATGAGTGCGATTAGCCGAAGAAAGTGAGAGTGCCCTGCTTAGCCCTACGACAGAAGGTCTTGGGATCGGAATTAAAATAGCCACTAAGCAGGGCGCAGAGGGGGTGACAATTTTGGTGTAGATATGGAGTTTAAAAATATAAAATAATTCTCTTATGAAAGGATCTGCATTTATTGTTGCAGCTGAAGGAGTTTAAAAACTTTGCTCTTGAATGAGTTTTTAGAGTATAGAAAAAGGTCCAGTTCGTACAGGTGCTCATTATAATTATTCATTAGTCTATAAAGGGGAGCACGTTCACCAGCATTTGTTCTGGTTATTTTGAGAAAGAATAGTTTGTGATATTTGGGATAGTTATCTTTATATTGAAAATAATTAAGGTAGTAAGGCATTTATTGGAATTTCAAAGTTACAAATATATTAAACGCTACACGTTCAATGGCCCACACTAAGGTTTTCTCTTAGGGTCCCTTAAAACATAAACAAAGACAAACACGAATACCTAATACCCGAGAAGAAACAACAGATTTTTACCCAAATATTTGCCCCAACTGTGAAAAGAACCCAGGACCCGTCGGTCAACCGGCCGTTTGTTCCCACTATTCCCCTTTAGACATGAATGTATGCAAATATCCCTCAGTAACTCCGTAGTGAAGGAAAAAATGCGATTATCAAATAAAGCCTTACATCCGTAGGGAGAGGCATGAGTTCACTGATGTACTTGCAACTTGGAAACTCCTCTGAACTTGGTAAAACGCGATTAATATTTAACTATGTCGCGATGACGGCGACAATCTTGAAAAAATGTGCCTCGGAGACTGAGATTTAGCCTTGTTATGAAGTTTGGGATTCTTTTTACGGTTATGACTTCGTTTGAAGGCTTGACGAACTTTTTTGAAGATATCTTTGAAAACAGGACGTAAATAAATTATAATATTACGACTAGGTAGTCTAGCTACTATACCTGTGTTAAAGTCTTCATTTTTGACATACGATTTTTTTATTTAACTTTTGAAAAATATTAATACAGTTACTAGAAATAGAAATAGAAAAAAATCTTTATTTTATAGGACATTCAGGATGTCACTTAAAACAAGTCAAGATTACAATGACATACATACAAACATACATTAAATGATTTAAATACATACTTGTTATTTGACTCTTGGCAAATGCGCAGACCTTTTTAAGAGTCAAAACATCCATCTATCCATACACTCACGTCTATAATCTCTGTAAAAGTTTCGTTGGCAGAACGTTTCATGTGGTTCTGGAACCACTTGTCGCCACATTTGACATTCATTCTGGGGGTATTAGATATAATTTGAGTATAGCGGTGATGTAGCTATAAAGCTTGCCAGCCTTTGGCCTCCAATACAGGAAAACCCACGCTGGTGGCACACAGCTGGCACATTCAAGGTTTTTCTTTCACTCCCAGTCTAGTGTGATGATTTGATGGTACAAAAGGTATCGTATACATTCTGATTTTTGCAGTGGAATTGCATATCTACTGTGCCTGTAAATATTGTAGTAGACTTTGTAGAGGCCTGAAAAATGCCTGACATCGTAACAAACTTGTTTTAATCAAAAAATGCGTTTCAACAGTAAGCCTATTTATTTTCCACTATTTATTTTACACTGATTATTTTACGCCTATTTATCCACCAAAAAATGACGCCTGGCCAGGTCTCCCGTTTTTTTATTTTTCCAGAACATCATAATTAAATTTTGAATTCAAATGAATACTTGCTGACAGGAACCCCAATCAGCCAGTGACGTATGGGGTATGGGTATGCGTCCCATTACGGCAACAAAGATTGCATATCACAATATGCAATGGTATAAATAATACATGTAACCTTTTTTCAGCGAACGAGTTTCCATACGGTACTGTTACGTAAAGTGAATTTTTCAGTTCGATCAGGTCTCCTGAACGCACTCACCTGGGCCTGAACTATTTACTCACCGAATGCACACAGCAGCGCTCGCTACTTACAGCCAGCACGAAAGTTATTTCAGTGGTGCACTTTACTTATGGAAAACTTTTCTAAGGCGATGTATTTTTGCAGATAGGATTCCCCCGGTTGAATAATAATTATGAAACTAAATTACATGTTAGAAGAAATATTCTCTTGTTACCACATTCTTGAAAACTACCTGACAAGTAAGTACTAATAACACAACTGAAAGTGAAATAGTAAATGAATAAATCATTTTTCAGACCATTCCGGATTTGATTGCCCTATTTGAAAATTGTTTTTTCAAGTCTGTAAGCCTATGTGTTATAATGAAAGTATTTACAACAACATCAAAAAAGGCGTAAATCAGTTATCTAGCACCCTAGTCTTGATTTGTTTATTGATATATGGCGTCGCGTAAATTATCCGAGATACTAGTTTATGTGCTTCCCAAAAACTTAAGTAAACGAATATAATATTACTCCAAAATGGTTCTAAACCGAAAAAAAAAACAAAGTATTTTTTTAATCAATGTCATAAAAGTGTCCAATGATTGCTCTGTCATTAAAGCAACAGCCAGTTCTCTAAATTGTTTGCTTCCACGCCAAGCTAACAGCGTAATAAAGTGCAAACTAGTGCCTATAAGGCGCTAATTTAAATTCTAAAGCACTTTAATAATCTAGGGCATGAAGAAAATATATGTCGCGTTTGCAAGGCTTGTCGCATTTTTATCGCTGCAAATGCCTTTATAGCGCTGCTATAGCGCTTCTCATGCAAATAGCGCTGTAACGGCAGTACTACGGAGTTATTACGGAGCTTTTAATTAATGTACCATTATTAATGCTGACACGATTTATAGACAACAGTAATGCTGGAAAAATGCTTAATGGTTCTGCGAGAGAGTTATTTAATGCTGAAGTTCTACTAGAAGCGTTTGTAGTGCAGTGACGCTTTTATTGCCGATCAATGAGGTTAAGCAACTAACACGATTACGAGTGCTTTCGTGCTTCGAATGGCACGTAAAAAAGTTAGTCCCGCTTGTGTGAAAAGGTTTTATATCAGGTTAAGTCAATAAAGTGTGTTTGACTTACTTGATTATACTTTCACTATAATAGCGCGAAAAGATTACTATTCAACATCATTATTAAACATGCATCTTGCACCCACAGTACAGTTTAGTGTGGAATTAAATGGCGCTATGCAAGTTTCCCCAAAATATTTTTTTATTTATTTAACATTTGGCGTCTGTCTAACTTTTTTTATCAGCCCATATACGTCTTTACTGAGAGGCACGGGCATCACTTTGAAACCAGAAGACCATAATCTACCACACTGGCTTAATGTGAGTTGGTAGATCGCACAACTTTCTATTACGAATTTTCTTAGATATTTGGGTTTCTTCACGTATTTTCCTTCATAGTTGAGCAAAAGATAAATAATGAAAAATCCATACATATATACGAAAATACGAAGTTAATAGTACAAAAGACGAAACCCGCAACAGCATTTGAACCCACAACCTTACGGTTACAATTCTGGCTCAGTCATTAGTCATTACCGACTGGGTTATTACCGCTTAATCTATACCTATACTATTTTTATAAAGTGGAAAAATCTGATAGTTTGTTTATTTGAATTGAATAGGCTCCGAAACTACTGGACCGATTTGAAAAAATTCTTTCACCATTAGAAAGCTACATTATCCCCGATGGACATAGGCTACATAATTTTCCCGAATCCCTACGGGAACGAAGTCCCGAGCGGAATGCTAGTTAATTAATAACTACAATACATTTTTTTTCGAAAATTCAGTTAAATTATGTCCTAGATGTATTCACGAAACAAATTCTAAACCAGATAGATTTCGACTAAGGACAGAGCTTTATCTGTAAGGATTCGCTATCTGTAGTATTACTTGCATTACTTGGTAACACTTTAAACAGAACGCCGGGGTGAAACCGGGTAAAAGCGGTTAGAACTGGGTAAAAGCGGGTAGAATCGAGTAGATTGCGCCCCGCAGCATTGATTACCTGATCGGATTGAGACGTGCTTCTACAGGGAATCACTGATATTGTAGGATGAAATTTTTTATTAGATAACGGTATAAAGAAGGTTATTCAACTTCAAGTCGAATAAGGATTTTGTAGATGCAATGAAAACCAATTGAATAACTTAGCACTCACAAAATGATAAGTTACACACTTAAACACGCGCCAATATTTCCAATAGTGATGCGGTTTTGTGAACTGGATGATGAATAATGATTCTTAAGCGATAGGATCAGCATCATCTCTTTTTCGTAACAAAACCATTCTAAATAAAGCGGCTGAAATTTAGTAAAATTGCGTTATTAAAGTAAGAACAAATAAAATACAGGAATATTGTTGTTCAGATTTTTAACAGTTTTATAACTTCACATGCAATTTTTTAATACCATGATACAATAATTTACTTTTCTAGACTTAATTAACCAACATACAAATAGAAGTTGTAAAGTTTCCGCCGTGTGGTGATCGGTTGAGAATAACACCACCACATCTTTTTCCGTGGGTGTCGTAAGAGGCGACTCAGGAAACACAAATGAGACCTTCCTCCTAGTAATCCATCTTAAGCAACGACATCTCAGTTTGTTTTGAATGGTCTCATGCGGTGTGATAGGCTCTGTAAGGGCCGTCTGGTTCGCGACCACCCTTCTACCGAAATCCGACGCCAAACAGCTTGCTGTGTTCCGTCAGTGTGTGGGAGTACCAGTGCCTTAATTGGCATTTTCTGGGCTAACTCGCTCCATCGAAGAACTGACCTTGGTCAAGATTGGAGTCAAGAGTTAACCCATCTCATAATAAAAAATATAAAAAGTCTTAAAGTGTACCTTTCTTTAGTTACACAGTCACTGGTTTTGGGTGTGAAATCCGTGAAATTTTAAAATAGCGAAATGCAACGCGATGTGAGCCGCGCTCGGTCCCTGGAGGATGCAGGTGACGTGCGGTCGATGCATGCGCCACTTTTAAAGTGTTTCCATAAATAGATAAAGTGTTGCCTTATATAGATATTACAACGTGTAAAAAAAAAACTTCGATGCTGTATCTATTGTTTTTTTTTTCCATTTTTTCGGTGTTCTCCACAAAATAATCCCGATTGCGTCAAACTCGTAATACTGGGAGTAAAAGAAAATATGCCAGATGCCTACTCTTTCCAGGCATACTGTAAAAGTCAGTAAATGGGACGGAGGGATTTGTTGTACGTCCGTAAGGCTGATAACTTCTCACCACTACATCATATTTCATCATATAAGCCTCTGAATTTATGTCAAACGAGACATCAAGCCGTTTTAAAACCACTGATACTCTGCCTACCCCAATAGGAAGTTGGGCGTATGACGTATGTATGTAAAGAATAGAATAGAATAGAAAAAATCTTTATTTTATAGGACATTCAGGATGCCACTTAAAATAAGTCAAGATTACAATGAAATACATACAAACATACATTAAACGATTTAAATACATACATACGCATTCGTTCTTTTGATCCTACTGACTTTACGCCTATTCGCAAAGGTCAGTCTTCCTCAGAGAAGAACAGGCAAGAAACTCTGAGGTTGACCTTTTAAATCGCATTACAAATTTTCTTATTTATTAATTTTAGCTAAATCTGAAATAACTCTAGAGCTGAGCAGTTGCCTGTCTGATAGATAATCAGAAATTTTGTAATAGCCCTTTTCGCAAAGTTTTTGTCTAATTACTGTCTTAAATTTGTCCAAAGGTAAATTTTGAATACACATGGGAATCTTATTATAGAAACGTATACATTGACCCATAAAAGAGTTCGTGACCTTGTGGAGACGACTGTCTAGTACATCCAGTTTATACTTGGTCCTAGAATTCACCTTGTGCCTATCGCTATTTTTCAAATGTGTAAAAACAAACAAACTGATGAACCTAAAGTATGTTTAGTTCACAAAGTATACTTGACGATGTGAGACTGCATGTAGTTTGTAGCAAATTTTGTGTGTAAGAAATGTCAGTATGGTAGTTACAATTTATTTTTGAATGTTTAATAAAAATCCTTATTTGGGACAAGTGACTCAATTTGATGGGCAGAATTCACATTCATAAATGTTAGCACTTTTTCAAACTTTATTTCAAAAACTAGCTTTCCGCCCCCGGCTCCGTGGACTACAGGTTATATCGTGCCCAGCTGTGGGATAAAATGTAGCCTATATCCTTTCCTAAGGTCTAATCTATCTCTGTACAAAATTTTATCAAAATCAGTTAGTTTAGGCGTGAAAGACGGACAGACAGACAGAGTTACTTTCGCATTTATAATATTATTATAAATATTATAAATTAGTAAGGATTTGACGATGTGAGACTGCAAGTACTCTAGACTTTATAAGAAACTAGACATTTTAGGACACTGGCTTTATCAGCCGGAAGGACAATATTATGTGTAAGAAATGTCAATATGGTTAGTTGAAATTTATTTTTGAATTTTTAATAAAAGTTCGTTATTTGAGACAAGTAAGTGATTCAGTTTGATGGGCTAAATTAAGATTCATAAATCTTATCACTTTTTTGAAACTTTAATACAAAAATTCAAGTAAACAAAGACTCATAGAACAAACCGTGCAATAATAATATGTATAATTGTATAACTGCAGGTAGTTTACGGTCCACGCCGCGCGGCTGTTGAACAACCTGCCTGTGTCAGTCCGTGAGGCCCCATCGCCCGCCTGTTTCAAACTCCGACTGAAAAAACACTTCGGTTACAACGCTGATGTTTTGAGTTGACGTACGACTTATTTATCTCACTTCTGATATTATATATATGTATGAATTATATATGTATAAATATGTATTTACCTATATATTAAATGTATGTTTATATTTTTAATAATGTTATTTAAGTATTGTATAGTTCTTCATTGTTTATTTGTCTTTCTGTATCTATTCTTTTAATTTTTATAATCCTTTTTGTACTTTACGCCTACTCATCAAGATTCAATGTTCGTTAGGTTGACTGGAAGAGATCCCCTAATGGGATAAGTCCACAAAGGCGGACTTAAAACCTTAAATGTATTCTAACTTTAAGTACCATATTTTGCTCCTGTAAGAATATTTATTATACAATAAAGGATTTACATATATACTCGTACATACATACACTTTATATTAGATTTTCACGATTTGAATACTTACACGAGTCAAAATTTGCTTATTTATTTTACTTATTTATTTATTTATTTATTTATTTATTTTATTTTACTTTTGGTCCCAACGTTTTGATATTTGTATAACTGTTTAAAAACATCAAAATGCAACCTTTTTTAAAATTGTATCCTATCTACCTAAACTTTTAAACGACATTACTTCCAAAACCCTTGAAAATTTAAAGTAACAAAATGCGGTTGCGGTACGGCAGGTGGCACTCTGCCTGTCTCCACTCTCCAGGGAATACATCTGACAGTGCGGTGGACTGTAGTACGTCTTTAAAATTCTGGGCGTCGCGAGAGATGGTGCACAAACATAGTAATGTGTTTGGTTCACGCCTGCAAGCACTACTGCGAAGTGTGACAGGGTTTCCATAGACTAGATAGAATGATAGAATATCTAGATTGATTTTTAACCTCCGTGTTATAAGTTTGGCGTGTGCATCGTATCATTGCAGCTCTTAAACGAATGGATCAATTTCTATGCGGTTATTTTGTTAAAAGCAGACATAATCGAGATGGTTTTTAGCTATTTGATCAAAATTGGTTCACCTGTTTAATTGTTATAAGCAATCGAATATCGGGGGTGATACACAGTTTTCAATTTAGAGTTATACAATACAATACAAATACAAATATACTTTATTGCACACCAACATTACAGAACATGATACAGAGTAAAAGTTACAATATGCACAGAAATTAAGTTAGGGTACAAAAGGCGGCCCCATTGCTAAGAAGCAATATCTTATCGGCAACCTTTGGGTGTGGAGAAGACGATATTACATCATATAAATGTAGGTGCAAAAATACATAGATAAACTAAATTACACACATATAATATACCTAACATAAATAAATATAATATAAATACATTATATAAATACATATAATTCTCTTCTGTACTGACAAAAATATTACAAAATTGGTAATCTTCTTCTTCTTTACGTATGCTGTAGAAGTGCGACAAGTGGGACCCTAGAATGTAGCAGTATCTGGGACGAACACTGACAACTCACCACCATGTTTGATCTTTTATTTCATTTTTCTTACTCTCAGAGTATAATTATGTCGAATGTGGCGTCAATATGATGCTCTGCCTGCACCGTCAGTGATTATAGACGTTTCTCTCACGAACTCATGGAATTTGTATAATGATTTAAATTTACTTTTATTTTGTCATTAGGTTTTGAATTTGATTATTTTTGACATTAGAATTTATGTATTAATCATTTTGACATTTTATGGATTGTTAGCTATGGATATTTTTGAAATTTTGTTTAGTAATTTATTTCCAATTGTTTATTATGATTTTTAAGTTAATATTTGCACACCTTGCCGATTGAATGCACAGATCATCTATTTAGCTTAAGATAATTCCAACTGTATTCTTGGAAATAATGTTTTTTTTTTCTCTAATCGTCTAGGTTAAAACAGATATGAGGGTGAACTAGACTAACCTTGGCGTGATTTTTTTTTAAATTATAAGATGGGTTAACTCTTGACCTCAATCTTGACCACGCATCCATCATGCATCCATCCATGAATTATGAATAGATGGGCAATCCTTTATACTTTTAAGCTCTATGGTCAGTGCGTTAGGAATTCTCTACCATATTCAGCAACATTCTGCCATATTCTGCCAGGTTCTGCGACCAGAAATGCGCAGTCATGTATGTAGGTCGCTGTTACACCGCGCTCCAACACCTCTTTAAATATTTAACATTTACAACTGAATTTTACTAGGAGTAGGACAGGGCCGTTCTAAGGTTACGCAGGGGCTAGATTTTGGGGCCCTTTTTTAAATAAAAAACAATTTGAATAAAGTAAATGGGTGCGTTAAATACTGTGGAGCAACGTAATATGTAGTAAAGTAACGTAATCTCTATTGGTAGTGAATATGGTAATGAAATGACATTTGGAATAATAACATATTATTTGTAAAGATTGGTATCTCATGTTTAAATAGTATCTAGCATGAAAATATGTTTCCTATTAAATAAAATTATTCAAACAAAAGTAATTTGGGGGTTATGTATGATTTAAATAAAAGTAACTTGACTCCTTCCATACAGTATTGGTATAGTCAAGTGTGTGACTCACCCAACTAAAATCGGAGTTGGGTGAGCCACACACTTTGTTAAATGAATCAAGACTTCTAAGTCGCGGTTTCTCAAAGTAATGTCTTGATTTCCAAGGAACAAGAAATTATGTATTTAAGATTATTTAAGAAAACAAGAAATTATGTCCAAAATCACAATTCTGTTTTTGGGTTAGAAAATTTTTAGGCGCTTCTCAAATAATAAGGCCCTAGCCTCATGGCTCCTAGAAAGAGGGCCCTAGTCTCGTGATCTCTGAAGTTGTGGTCCCTAGTCCTTTTGAAAAACGGTCCTGAAGTAATATATTCGTATGTCGTATGAACAGCTCTCCTGTTGTACAGAAATGAATGTTTCTTGTACGGCGGACCTAGGAAATTGCATTTTTCATTCTTAGATTGTTATAAAGATGTCTTAGTTTGGGATTGTTTTGAATTTAGTGTAACTTATTTGACCTGCAATACAGGTAGTATTACCTTGAAAAAGTTCCAGTCTCCCACTTCTTTATGTGCTCAATTTTTATGTACAACTTTTTGGAGAAAAATAAACATTATTATTATCTGTTAACTTAGTACAAACATTAATAAAGTTATTAATTTAATACACAAACGTAATTAAAAGATATTACAAAAAAATAATTTTAAGTATACCCAAAGTTTTGCAGTTAATTAAAAACAAAATTTTCTAGGCAGTAAGTTCTAGGCAGTTTTAAGTGCACAAACAAATACATGAGTTAAATAATTTTATTCTATTGTGGTAGAGACCGCAGATTCTGGAGTGGCAAGTATATTTTGAAAAAAAAAAGTATTGTTTCACAACTCTGAGCAAATTTATAGACTCGTGCTTAGTAAAGAATAAAAAAAGACGTAAAAGGGCCCTTTTGGAGATTGAGGTAGAAATTAAGTATTCACGTGCGCTATTATTTGAACTTTATCTTTAGAAAATACGATACTTGTGTGGATATCTAATTGATTTCATATATGTTCCATAAAAAATTCAATTCAGACACATCTGAAACTGATATTCAAATAAATTAAACGACGTGTGTTCAGCACAACTTATTTTTGTTGTTGGTTCCCGCTGTTTGTGGAAAAAAAGAGTAATTTTAGTGAAAACTAAAACAGATTTCAACCTGAAGCTGCTTAACTACTAGTGATGCTTTTAAATACAAAACCCAAGCACGTAATGCTAAATGAATCCATCTAACTGAAGCAAAAACTACAAGAACGGGAACTAGTGTTGTGGAACTATCGACAGTCGCGCTATCGACAGTTGGCACTGAAAATCTATAAATTTTTTAATCAGTGTTTTAGTTGAAGCATCAAATATGCTTGTGTCAGCCACATAGAAGGGTTAAAAACTTAATGAACCATCTGAACAAAATACTGAACGTAATTTTTATGATAATTGTAAAAAAAAGTGGCAGGATGACCGCGCCGCACACAGCAGAAATTGGTGGGAGTATGCAAGCAACCGGGATGTGGAAAATAGGAAGAGACCTGTGTCCAGCACTGGGACGGAATTATGCTTAACAAAAAACAATTGTGTTGATAAGACTCCGAATAATTATTCCATTTTGAGTATCTTTCTAGACCTGACACAAAATTATGACCATTCTAACTTTTTTTTTTTAATTTGGGCCAACGTGGTGAACCATGGCCTAAATTTTCTTCGTGTTTCGATGGGAGGCTCGTGCCCCTAAGTTGGGATGTGTACGGGCTAGTAAAAAGAAGAATGCTATCGATAAACTATCACTATCAGAACAACACTAGCACTACTCTAAGCTCGAAGCGAGCTCTCCACAGAGCTCTGTTGATTCGTTTACTGTGAAACTTTTATTTCAAGGAGTTATTTGAATTCCACAATCAGCCAGCATTAGTCGGACTTTCTTTATATTAAAATATCAGATTTTAAAAGAAAAGGAGTTGAGAAACTAATTGATGTTAGTTTCCATTGGGCTAAACCTGAAAGTAGTATTTTAAATATTAGAACTTTAAAGGACGATGGGACAAAACGTCCCCACTCCGATCAACAGATTTGAAATGTATCTCAAATGAAAGATATCTTTTACTATGGCGACATCCCTCAAATGTGTGGGATATTCTGGGAAAATATTACTTTAATGTTAATATTGATAACAAAAGTAACAGTATGTTATTTAATAATAAATTCTTTGATTATTACCATATTCATAATATTTTTATTGTTATATTCATATTTATAATCTCAGGTATACATTTAGAACACATATAAAAATATAAACCGATAGGTTTTCTAGCAATTTTTCATTAAGTGTTATTTCTAAACCCCATGGATTTTGACATTGAACGTAGCTATTAATCTCTTTAAAGATACGTATGAAACTGACGACATACACAAAAGGTCTGTTGGAGAGTGGGGACGGAGTCCATACATTTTTGCCCATGGTCCTTTAATTGAAATTGCCACTCTCCATACAAACAGGAAACCTGAGTTTTTCATTGTATCGTTTTAAAAATTTTTCTAGGGAATGCAAAATAAGAAAGCTTAAAAAAATCGGCAATTTCATTCTTAAACCCCTATTACTATTACCTACTTATTTCAGATTTCAGATAATCATCGTTTCTCTAGTTGTCGAGTTAAAAGTTAAAAATAGTCTCACATCATGTTAAATGTTAAATAGCATAATGGTGAACCAAGCACATGGCTGATATTTCATGATTCGTGATGACCTTTGAGTATGAATATAGTATATTCAAGTTTCATTTCCATAATGCACATTTCATAGATAACTGATTCTCTTTGATCGCTATATACATATATTGCCGGCTTGTTTTTAAATTTTGTGCAAAATAATTTTTGACAAAAGCAATAAGCATATAAGAAGTCAAGTTTCTATTATTTTTACCTAATCATTGCCACTGTTTTTTAATAGTTTTTTTAATATAAGATGGGTTAACTCTTGACCTCAATCTTGACCATAAGGTCAAAGATGAGGTCGACGATGGAGCGGGTTAACCTAGAAAATGCCTATAAAGGCACTGGTACTCCCACGCACCGACGGAACACAGCAAGCTGTTTGGCGTCGGACTTCAAAAAAATTAAGTCTCGCTGTGTGGTATCTCCCGTATCTCCATCGTTATAATGAGAGTTTTTGTAGTGCACTTGTACATCCTGACGTGCTGTTATCTGTACATAATTCAAAATCAATAATTTGATGGCACATGAAAGCACTGCGAATTGAACTTTGTAGCTTTTTTTTATTGTAAGATGGGTTAACTCTTGACCTCAATCTTGACCATAAGGTCAAAGATGAGGTCGACGATGGAGCGAGTTAACCCAGAAAATGCCTATAAAGGCACTGGTACTCCCATGCCACCGACGGAACACAGCAAGCTGTTTGGCGTTGGACTTTGGTAGGAGGGTGGTCGCGAACCAGACGGCCCTTTACAGAGCCTACCACACCGTATGAAACCATAGGACGACACCTCAGATTCAGAAAAAAATGAAGCGTCGTTGCCTGGGATGGATTACTAGGAGGCGAGTTTCATTTGTGTTTCCTTAGTCGCCTCTTACGACACCCACGGAAAGAGATGGGGTGGTGTTATTCTCAACCGATCACCACACATTAGCTCTCACTAATGGGTCCGTCTCGTAAACGATTACACCGCTGCACTCTAACGACTATAATCCCTTTCGAAAAACGTCCATTGTGAAGCTAAGTCTTGTCTTTTTTTCCTTTTTTCTCTAAGCTTTGCGAGCACTAAGCTAACATTTTCGGGACGTCTAGTTTCTTTGAAAAATTGCATAACGAGGGACTCGAGTCAGGTAAGTCTTGAGCGAGTCTCGTCGCATTCTCTTTACCTTTCTTACTTATAAGAAGGGAAGCTTATTACTCTGGGAGTTACTTATTGGAGACTCAGTCGGTGAAGTCTTTTGAAAAAATGTTCTTGACAATTGAATGAAAAGTGATTCTTTGCTTAAAGTATGTGAATAATTATGTCAGTGATTATCTTTCACCAAGTAATCCTAATAAAGTTCATAAAAGAAGTGGATTCTTCTTAATAAACTAATTAGCCAATCCTTCCATGCTGAACCGGGAGTGAAAAAAAAACTTAGAATGTGCCAGCTACCTACTCTCCCTAGGTATACAGTAAAATTCTGTAAATGGAATGCGAGGGTTTTGATGTATAATGGGCGAAAGACTGACCACTTCTCTCCTTTATACAACTTGATTTTTGAACCACTGATGTTCTGCCTACTCCGTTAGAGATTATATCCGTGAGCATATGTATGTATGTATGTACGTACGTACGAGTAACTAATCAGCGATCACACAAGTCGTTGGAGAGGCAAAATTATATTTTATATTCGCTTTAATGTTACTCGAGGAAAGTTATTTTCATCAATAATGTTCGCGGCATGGAAATGGCATGGCAAGGAACGTAATAGTTGTGTTACCTTGCCCTTTATGTTCTTATTGATACCTACTATAAGAGTTAGGGACATAGAAGGCAATGGTAATACAACTTTACCATTCCGTTCAATAATTAAAATTTAAAAAATGGTGTCGCCCCAAACAGCTAAACCAATTTTGATCAAATATAGCTTAAAACCATCTCGATTACGTCAGCTTTGAAACTAAAGAAATCGCATCAAAATCGGTTTATTCGTTTAGAAGTTACGATACACAACAAGACAAACTTATCTTTCTGTCGGTGCTTCCAACTGCGACATATGTCAGTCAATTGACAAGTGATTCCAACGGCGTAAACTGTCGGACACTCTTTCAAACCGAAAACTGTGGTTTAAGAACCCATTATAACGTAAAGTCTCCTAACTTAGTGAAACTTCATCCATAGCAAAAGCTATTCAAAATGTAATTAATCTAAAGAAACATTACGTAAACATTCCCGTATCCCACCGCTATACGCGCCGAGTTCATATGAAGACGTGTCTTAACCGCAGCGCGTTGGAACTCTGTACTTTATACACATGTAGCAGTGTGTAGACACATGTAGCAAGTGTGTGGTAACCGCGCGACCAACTCTATGACGTTTTAATACAACTTGCACACTTCGTACAATTACTGCATGTTCGTTGCAGGCTTCTGGAGGTTAGTACATGGGTGTTAGAGTGAAGAATCATGAAATTACAATGACACTTGGAGTTTTACTATTTAGTTTTTCCTTTTGTCACTTTAATATGCGGATTTTGTTATCAAACAATTTAAATGAATACCAGATAGAAAACTGTGGTCCAGCCAAAATTTTTGATTGATAGATAAAAACTTTAGTCAATAAAATATTTACAGCGTAACTGTAAAAAAAAAAAAAACCATCTCGATTACGTCAGCTTTCCAACAAAATACCACATCGGAATCAGTCCATTCGTTTAGGAGCTACGATGCCACACAGAGATACACAGACATACAGATGCACAAATAAACAGACACGCACACGTCAAACTAATAACAACACACGTCAAACTAATAACACCCTTCTTTTTTTTTCAGGGGTTAAAAACAGCCCTAAAAACTACTTAAATTACCAACATTATTTGAAGTCGGAAATAAGAGATGAAATGACAATTATTTTTTTATCTAGTGAAAAACTTTACAAATTCTTTCAAGACAAAGTTACTGAAAAATATTATCAATCTATTAAAGTAATATGTCTTTTTGTTAGTATATGCCTACAATGCACAAACGCCATATGATTAAATAAATAAATCTTTTTTGTTAAAACAGATACTCGTATTGTTTAAATTAAACTATCTTTCATTTTTAAAATTTCTCCTTAGTATCACTACTATTCTCCCTATGTACGTGGAGAATTCGCGCATCCACAATGGCAACCGTAACGTAACGTCACAACGTTAGAGCGTTACGTTATGTTACAATATTCACGCCACAATTTCCTGTTTCGGAATATTTCAGGAATTTCAGTTGTTGGGTGCTACGATAATCACTTGTTAGCATTTTGAAAATGTTGCTCTTAGTTCTAAATATAAGTTATCTCTATTTATATACTTACCTTATACCAATGTATTTATACGTGAAGCATGACTTTGGATAAATTTTAATAATAGTGCTCGCACGGAAAGTTTGGCATATCGTAAAAGGTTTAAAAAAATAGCGTTTGTAGCCCGGTATAATTCACTGTTCGAATCGATTAGTGAAGTTAAGTGACGTAAACCGGGGTAGGAAACTAATAAGTGATTGTTAGATGGTGATTTGGACGTGAAAATGTATTATAACAGTCTATCTGGCGGTTTGAAAGTCGAATACCAGACTTAGTCAAGTTTCTCACATATACTTGATCATACTTCCACGATAAGTCAGAAAAGTTACCATATAGAAATCTCAACTAACTTATAAAACAGAGCATCACATTATGCATTTGAGTAGCATGCAATAATCCGGCGTGACACGCGTCAGAGGCGGTCATTAATCAGCCGGCGCAGCTGCACTTGCATAGATAATGCACCGCTGATGGCCAGCGATTTGGCCCCTTATCCCGCATCCGTCATCTCATATTAGACACATTAAATACTCCCGAGGGAAGGCTTGAGACGTTGACGTTTGTAAGTTACTACCACACAGTAATCTGGATGGTTATTCCACTAACCAATCGCGTCTTAACACTGCGGTGAAATGACAATGGTTGCCGATTTATCCATTCAGGTGGTGAAATTGAGAACTTTCATACATCTGATGACGGCTGCTTTGACTGGCAGCGCCACTACCAACTGTTAAGTTGCTAAGTAATTTGCAACACAACGTTCAGTTGGCAGTAGCGCTGCTAATCGGGGTGGCTGTCATCAAATGTATGAGGTTTTGATAGTTCTCAATTTCACCACCTGAACGGGTAAAATGGTCACCATTGTCATTCAACCGCCACTAAGACGCCGATTGATTAGTAGAATAGACGTCCAAAGATCAAGGAGGAACTGGTTTTCTTTGCATACAGCCATCGAAAATTTCATTTACTACAATGAAAATAAAATTCTTGTAGGTAACCTCTTGTAGGAAAACAATTCTTCACAGATCACTGTTTACCTAATCTCGGTTACCTACACGGGACAAGGGGACTTTCATCACATGGAAAGTATCCAATGTTACTCTGTAATCCGAGAAACATGGTTTTGATGTGAAGGAACGACAAATAAAATAAATAAACAAGTTTTCAGTTCTATTAGTATTCTAATGGTTCTAAAATATATATCTAGGACCTAGATCTATTCCAGACTTTATCTTTTTTAGAATAATAAATAGGTTTAAAGTTCTCTAGCTCAAACTGCATTTATTTATTATTTAAACGAACCACCCTCCTACCTCAGTCCGACGCCAAACAGCTTGCAGTGTTCCGTCGGTGCTTGGGAGTACCAGTACCTTAATTGGCATTTTCTGGGTAAACTCGCTCCAACGTCGACCTCATCTACGACCTTGGTCAAGATTGGGGTTAAGAGTTAATCCATCCTATAATAAAAAAAATATAAAAAAGGCCTTGCTGTTAATTGAACAATGCTGGATTTGTGTCATGTTTTGTATCTTGTTGGAATATACAGGGTGTCCCAGAAATAGTGAATCAAACTGCTATGGGAGGTAGCTTGACTAATGTCCTATACATAAAAAATATGAAAAAAAAATAAAACGCACATGACCATAAAAAAAAGAATATCCGAAAAACGGGAAAATCATCAAACTTTCTTAAGTTTCCAGCTCTAATTATTGCGTTTTGTGTTTATTTGGGTTTCTTTGTACCAAATAAACACAAAACGCAATAATTAGAGCTGGAAACTTAAGAAAGTTTGATGATTTTCCCGTTTTTCGGATATTCTTTTTTTTATGGTCATGTGCGTTTTATTTTTTTTTTCATATTTTTTATGTATAGGACATTAGTCAAGCTACCTCCCATAGCAGTTTGATTCACTATTTCTGGGACACCCTGTATAATTTACAGAATATAATAAAAAAACTACATATAAGCGAAACGTTGCTACTGTGTTTGTAAAGATCGTTTGTTATAATAATAACAGCGGTGCAGAATATCTGAATAGTAATAAGAACCGTGAAATAAAACAGTAGTAGACAAGAACAGAGTTCAGTTTGAAAGTCAGCTACACGGCTTGTAACATTACCTCACAATATTATTCCTGGAATTGCGTCCCTCTAAATTCGTTTCCTGAAAAAGCCAAAGGCTATGTCATCCGGCGGGTGGCGACAGATTTTTCATTTTCGTTCGTAATCCGAGACCGAAAATTTGAACTAGGATTTTCGGAAATCCAACGACTTTTCAGAATGAAGCGCTATCAAAGCTCCGCACTGTATTGTTTCGGTTGTATTCGATTTCAGTACTGGGATTCCATGAACAGTGGGACGTTTCACAAAGCCTGAATACTGAATATGCTCCTTGTCATAAAAGCAATATCACATTCCTCTACAGCAAAATTAACGAAATTCTCACCACAATTCATGTCAAACATGCACATGTAGTTAGCAAAATGCAGACTGTAGATATCGCCCGCGTAGCTAAAGAATAATCAACCTTATGTCCCGAGCAATTGGAGCGCAACTTTTGTATCCGTCGGAAATATTATGAGGCAAAGTTATAAGGCAATTTGGCAAACTCGACGGTGACAAGAGGTTACAGAGAGGCATTTCCAAGCGTTTGTGAGCCGTTAACTGTTTGAGTTATAGCCAACGGTATGTGTCTTATTTTGGACGATGAAGCGGCTGTTTTCAAGGAATGTGTCTGCGAATTATTTATGGCCCGGATTGCTGGCACCCCGCGCGACAATTATTCCGGACCATAACCGGGATTCGCATGACGACACGACACACATTCACAAAAGATTTTATATGTCCACACTCTCGTCAGAAAACATCAGCTTCTCGTAACTTTGGCAAAAATGTCTTCCTTAAGTTTTTCCTGTTCTATTTTTGGGAAGATTTGAGTGTTTTCCATTTGGCTTAAAGAAGTATTTTTTTACAAACATATGAATTGAAACATAAGCTTCTTGAAGGAAAAAAAACTTAGAGAAGGAATATTGAATAATTCCAAATAGATTCATTTTATAAATGGCAAGTCAGTAAGTCTGAGAATATAATGTATGTCATAAAGCTACGATAAATCGCTCTATTTATGACCTCTCACAATTTCTTTTGTTTACCACATAATGATTAAAGCTTTGTTCCCAAAAGAACCTGAAAAATCCAGCCTTTTTCCTTGTTTACTCTATAAAAAACCTTACTTGTGCATAATCTCTTAGCTGCAACGATTTTATTGTTATATTAAATTAATGCATTATTAAACAGCCTTTTAAATCGACTAAGAAAATCTTTCTTTTAACATCATAAAAGCAAAACAACAAAACATAATACCCGACATATTCAGAGAGCATCATAAAACACGTCAGAAGACAGGAAATATCCGATTTAGAAAATTGGCAATTGCGAGCACGAATGCTCCATCTCAGGAGAAAAATACGCGGCATAATAACACGCAAAACTGTCATAATTCCAATAGTTAAGCTAGTTATACGTAGGTTCTATAGTATTTCTAGCAGCGCCGCGGGAGTTTATGAAACTTCTCCTATAAAAGTTGCGTAGTAAGCAACGATGGCGGATGTTCTGAAAACACTGCCTAACTTGAACCGGCAGAATTCATATATCGTCTCGTATTACGTGTTTGATGGTTGTTATAAATAATAACGTAAAAGTATTGAAGTATCATCTATTGTTTTTTAATAATATGACGTCAATTCTTGATGAAACTGAACTACTCTACCTGAGGAATCCAATTTAACAAGCCGCACAGATATTATTTTCATTGGTATTAATGGTTGGAGTATTAATGTGAAAGTTTGTGAAGATTTGTCTTGGATGTTTTTTACGCTATCACGCAAAAACTATTGGACGGATTTTGATTGAACATTACAGTTAATATAGTTTAGGTATCCTTACTTCCTCAATCCTTACTACCTTATTAATATTATAAATGCGAAAGTAACTCTGTCTGTCTGTCTATCTGTATGTCTGTCCGTGTTTCACGCCTAAACTACTGAACCGATTTTGATTAAATTTAGTGCAGAGATAGATTAGAGCCTGAAAAAGAACATAGGCTTCATTTTATCCCACAATTGGGCACGATATAACCTGTAGTCCACGCGGGCGGAGCCGCGGGCGGAAAGCTAGTATTATTATAAACGCGAAAGTATGTATGAATATAAGGATGTTTGTTACTCTTTCACGCTCAAACGGCTCAAACAATTTTGATAAAATTTGGGATGGAGGTAACTGACACCCTGGATTACCCTGGATTGATTTTCCCGAGAACGAAGTTCCGGACTGAAAGCCAGTAAAAAAAAAATGTAGAGACAAAGTAACAGGTGGTAAAGTTAATAAATGAAATTGAGGGCAAAAAGCTAGTCACGAATGTGAAGTTCAGACAGTCAAAAGCAGAGTATAATTACTTCCTGGAGTCGAAGTTCAAAGGTGTTTACAAATTATTTCAAAGGTTATGGAACGTAGGTCCTGTAATGAATCTTAATAGCTCCCTTTTAAGAAGATATTCTGAATTTGGGTTAAAATAAACTTATTACTGAGCAACGGAGCATACTAGAGCGTAATAATTTGGGAAATACGTATCTAATACCTACCTTGAAAACGGAAATGGAACCTAGTTAAAAGAAAGTAACAACAATATTTTACAAATCTTACTTAACTTGTTGACTCTTTAATGCCCGGCTCAAACCCTTGGTCCTATAACTGAAAGGTCTTTTAAAATAAGGAATAAGGCTGAATTTTTATAACAAATTCCCTTGAAATCAAAGTACATTCATACTGACAAATATAAATACAAATATTAAATTTGTAAAAATCTAAATGTAAGTTTGTAACCCGGTGTCATCGAATTAAAAGGCAGAGTAATACCACTAATTTTGAAATTACTTTTATAATTTAAGAAAAATATTTTTAAAGACATTTATCTATGCATTAGATAACAATTGTTTACTGATGCTTACACTAGAGCACCCAGTATTTCGAATTATCAGCCTCTTTCCTATAGACATGAAGTTAAATTTCGGTAAGAAATACAAAGAAAATAAAAACTAAATGGACATACTTGTACACTTCATAAAAAACAAAAAATTATATGCTTGTACCTAGGTGTACACTTGGCACCCTGAGTGTACAAACAAAAGTAGGCCAAGGTAAGGGCTGTAACACTCGCTGTGATGGCGGTGAAAAAGTTGCAGGGGAGACAGGGCTTGCATTTCAATGCGATGCGTCAGTCATGTGTAATGGGGCAACATGCTGCGTATAACTCAAGCAGTAAGTCATCAACGGAGTGCTCCTAGCACAGTGTCTTTTGCTGATCGGATTTAACCTATCAGTGAAGTTCAGTAACATACATATGGGAAGAGAACTTTAAGGGTGAACAAAGTGGCAGTTTTTTACGAGCGTTCCTGTGCTTCATAGGGCACGTTGAGCCGTCGACTCTAGCTGCTGTAGTTTAACTACAGTTGTTAAACCAAGTCAGAGGATCTTCGGCGGTTTAAAAACTCTGATACGAGGGTGGGGCACTTGATTATACCTACACGATAAGAAAGGTGTCATCAACGATCAGTTTAGTCCAGCGGCTCTTAATTACTGGTCCCTGGGTTCGAATCTCGGTCGCTTGAAAATTTGTGTAAAAATCAAATATTCCAGGAAATACTCAAGTTCGTGTCCGTCTTCGTACGTGTCATAAGAAACCCATGGAATAAGGGAAGCCTTAGTGTGGGCCTTTGAGTCTTTTCCTAGACCCATTTCCCATTCAGGGTACGTTTGATCATGATTCAGGATTTGGCAAGTCATCTCATTACAGAGGAGCGACTGCCATCTGACATGCGTGATTCTGATAACAAGGAGATCTCAACAATCGCCCCAATCTTGGTAACGAGTCCGACCCACTAGCTATTAGACTGCCCACGCTCTTACATAATCTTTTGAGTCGTTTAGATGCAGAATATCCCTTTCCCAAAATATCCCCTGGTTCCAAAACGTCCCTTTCCCAGAATATCCCTTTCCAAAATGTCCCTTTCCCGAAATGGCACTTCCCCGTAATGTCCTTTTCATGGGACAGTGTCCCTTTATTAAAGCAAAGATTTTTGGAATTGTGTTATATTCTACATCAAACATTTGTTGTTTTCCTACTGCTTATCTATCAGCTACAGCATTATTTATCTCTGTTTAAAATTCAAAGCAAACTCCCGCTGCGTCGCCGCACGCTTAATGAGAATGACTTAAGGACTGTTTCGCACACAAGTGATACACAAACACACGACAGGTACAGTCGGGTTCATTTATTTGCTCCTCTACATCGGAAGGTATTCGTTTGTGAGCTTTCACCGTTATTTTGTCCATGTGAGTGTAAGTAATTATTTTCTAAGAAATAGGAATATTGTTTTCTTTCGTTCAAGATTTGTGATTAATTTGGCTCAAATGTAAAAATAATCTTCTTCTCCTTCTAAAGCTTTCCGTATTATCTGGGGTCGGCTTTCCTTGTCTACCTTGTTCAATAATATAAAAATAATATATTGTATAATTGAATTACATCACACTTTCAAACATGTGTTATTAATCTATGTCTATACTAATATTATAAAGAGGAAAGATTTGAATGTTTGTTTGTTTGTTTGCATTGAATAGGCTCCGAAACTACTGGACCGATTTGAAAAATTCTTTCACCATCAGAACTCTACATTCTCCGTCATGAATATTCGGTACATGAAAGCTAGTCAATAAATATAATTAACAATATTCTCAATTTTTTATTGTTTTGCTCATATTAGTTAAAGTCAGCTCCGGGCCTACAGTTTCTGATCATGTAGTTAAGCAGGTCGTGCATTATGTGTAACACAATCTAATCGTTTATTAATAAAAGAGGAAAAAAATTGTTTTATCTTCGCGACTTTGTTTGCCTGTGTTGGTCTATCAAAGTAGATCTTTCGGAAAGCAAGAAAAAAACATAATTTCATTAAACAACTTATAATATTAGACTCTGCAACAAATGGGAAGGCAGAAAGTGTCTATTACGCTACAAAATAGTGGGCACGACTCTTGTTTACTATTATAATACAACACAATGCGCATCTAATTTGGTGGATTATACCTCTTGTACTACTCTGCAAAATTAAATGAACAACAACATACGCTCAGCTCACGCCTGTAATCCCTAATGGGGTAGGCAGATTATCAGTGGTTCTAACGAACTACTTGATGTTACGTTTAACACAAATAGGGAATATGCATCATCATATCAGCCTATTGCAGTCCACTGCTGAACATAGGCCTCCCCCAAGGTGCGCCACTTTGCACGATCCTCCGCTGTTTTCATCCAGCCAATACCCGCTATCTTCTTTAGGTCATCTGACCATCTGACTGGGGGGCGTCCTACACTACGTTTGCCAAGACGTGGTCTCCATTCGAGAACCTGTTTACTCCAACGCTCGTCGGTTCTGCAACAGACATGGCCAGCCCACTGCCACTTCAGCTTGCTACACTTTTGGATAATATCCATCACTCCGGTTTTCTGTCGGATGACCTCATTTCGGATTCTATCCCTTAGCGAGATCCCGAGCATGGAGCGCTCCATTGCTCGCTGAGCGACGTGTAATCGGTGAGCCAATCTCACTGTCATGTTCCACGTCTCGGCTCCGTAGGTCATGACTGGTAGGACGCATTGATTAAAGACCTTGGTCTTTAGACACTGCGGGAGTGGCGACGAAAAGATATGACGCAGCTTCCCAAATGCTGCCCAGCCAAGCTGCACTCTTCTGGTGATTTCCCGCTCGAAGTTGCCTCTACCTAACTGCAACGCTTGCCCGAGGTATATGTATTCCTGAACAACATCGAGCGTAACACCGTCAACAGAGATCGGCCTGGACACGACATTATCATTGAACATGACCTTGGTCTTGTCCAAGTTCATCCCAAGGCCGACACGTCTTGAGGCAGCGTTAAGGCTGTGCAGCAGGGAATATGCATGATTTTTTTTATTTAAAAAATTAATCCTCATTCATATGTAATAAATAGTTTAGTAAAACTATTTTTCGAATAACTATGAAATTAAAAAAGATATAAGCCACATGCCCATGCCGGCTCTCTCTGTCTAATCGGTGCGTAATTAATAGTTTTAAATGCGTATATCGGCCGTATTTCTTGGCCGATTTTAATTGTAATTTCACTTTTTGTCAACTCAACGACGGTATTTTCATATTTTGTTACTCAATGCGATAAAAAAAAATCATGCATATTCCCTATTGCGAGTCATTAGATGGAACAAACTGTATCGGTGAGAGGTGAGAGGTGGTCAGCTTTTCGCCCTCTGTACAGCAAACCCTTGCGCCCATTTAAAGACTTCTACTGTATACCTGGGAAAAGTAGGTAGCTGGCACATTCTAAGTTTTTTTTTTCACTCCCAGTCCAGCATGGAAGTAGAATTATACTGTTCGTATTACTCTTCCAAATTAAATTAAATCTTTGAGATAGTAATAAAATACTGTACAAGCGTAGTACAAATTTATTTCGAAGCGTTATTAGCACGTTCCGCTTTTCTATCTGACAAGAAGTATAGCCAATGATGTCAATGACTCTACCTAATCCCAACCTTGTTTTTTTGTGCAACTATTGGCACTTCCATGTCCCAAGCAGGGTATTGGAAGTGACAAGCGAGAGGACCAATCCACTGGATGAGCCCGTGGACCCGACGGAGCGTGAAACGAAACGTAATGAACGCCTGTCTCGCTAGCAAGGAAGCGACAGAGTAATTACGTACCTATTATGAAACTGTTGATGTTTTATTTAGCCAACATCGGATTAGGTTCTTAGTTTATCTGTATTTTCTTTTTAATCATTTTATCATACTATCTTTTCCAGCAGTTCGAGCACGATGGCGACAAACTCGCGCAAAGGCTTGCTCGCCCTCTGGCGTTGTCAATTTTGACATAGGACCGCGGCGCATACCGCGCGCTATCACCATCGTACTCGAGCTACTAGCAACTTTATTTTTAAGCGTAAAAATGCGATCCTTTCTATTATCGTATATATGTAAAATTAAGTATATAGAAAACTTGATTAAGCTTGGCGTTAGAGTTTTAAACCGCCAAATGGCCTATGACTTGATTTAACGACTGTAGACAATCAACAACAGCGGGGACCGCCGGCTTAACGTGCTCTGCAAAGCACAGAAACACTCCTGATAAACTGCCTCTTTGATTGTCACCCAGAAAGGAAAGTTTCACTGAAATATCACTTTTGTTAATCTGTGTTTTACACCCTGTATACTGTAAGCAGTAATCTAACTAAAGCAGCTGTAAGCAGTAAAGGCATTAGTTGTGCCTGTGGTGGAAGATTCCGCTCTTTCCTTGAGTTACATTTTATTTTCAGTAAGCTGTCATAATTTTCCTTTATCCCAATAGGTTCAACTATTTTTATGAGTCCAGGGTTTCAGCAAAAACTGAAACCCTGGACTCAGACCATCATTCAGAATGATTTTCCAGTGGAATTTTTCCCCGGAAAATTTTCAGTTTTGTTTCATGTTTTTTTAATATTTTCTGCTTACATTTTTTATTATTTAATCGAATATACTTCATTTTGCAATAAAAATAATAATAACAACGTAAAACACGAAAACCAGCAATGTACATCGCACTCCGATAGGATTGCGGCGCGAGGGGATCGCGCGCGGCGCGCGGTTTTGCGATACGTTGCGTAGCGCCAAAGTAGGTAAATAATGAAAACTCCTTAACGTGACGTTTCTGGGAAAAAAAATTACTTATACGTTAGTTATGGGTAGATTCCACCATTTAAGTATTTGCTAAGCTGTCATTTACCCCCTATATAGCCATGTTTGTAATTTAGTCTATCATTTTCAACTGTCATTAAACAGAGGTGTTAAGGTCACTTTTTATGGGTGTTTTTAAAATAATCACTAGGAGTCGTAACATGTAAGGGGATAGATCTTACAGTATAGTAACATGCCATGACGTATGGTCCATATTGTATTAGGAATTTGATTTGAGCGATTTTTATTGATAAGTTGTGGAAAAATACATTATGGTAAAAAAATATTTACATCGATTTAGGGAACCAATAGCTTTGTAAGTAGTAAAAAAAGGTAATACTATACTGTATCAACTTCCCACTCTTCCTAGACATACTGTAGGAGACTATAAGTGGGACGCGATGGTTCTATTGTTTTAAATAAATAAACCAGAAATAAAATTAGGACATTAATTGACACTGCCTCTTGATCGATGGGTCCTAGCTTGACGGCCGATTTGGTCGAGTGGTAGTGAGGCTGCCTCTTGATCGACGAGTCCTGGGTTCTATTACTAGCCGGGGCAAATATATGTGTAAGAACAGAAGTTTGTTCTCAGGTCATGGGTGTTCGTGTCAGTATTACTGTCTGTTCCCAGGAACCCACGACACAACGGAAAACCTTTGTATGGGCATTTCAGTGTAAAGCGTTTATTTATTTAATTTTGTGTCCAATAGAGTGTTTCTACGATTGGGCGTAAACTGACAATCACTTATATGTTTCACCTGACAACCCTCTAAATATTTCATTTGACCTTCACATTAACGGCCGGTTTGGTCGAGTGGTAGTGACGCTGCCTCTTGATCGGCGGGTCCTGGGTTCGATCCCCAGTCGGGGCAAACATTTGTGTAAAAAGCAGATGTTTGTTCTCGGGTCATGGGTGTTTGTGTTTGTCTTTATGTGTGTTCCGAGGGACCCACGACACAAGGGAAAACCTTAGTGTGGGCCTTTGAGTGTGTAGCGTTTTTTTTTTAAGTGCTTATATAACGGCATACTTCTCTACATATTCTGTTATTAGAATGAATGAATAAATGTGTAAGTACGGTTCCTAGATTTAATAAAATCCCTACTAATATTATAAATGCATAAATAACTCTGTCAGTTTGTTACGCTTTCACGCCTAAACTGTTAAACCGACATTGATATAATTTGATACAGAGTTATATAAGATGTTGTAAAAGGATATAGGCTATATTTTATCCCACTGCTGAATACGATATAACCTGTAGTCCACGCAGGCGGAGCCGCGGGAGGAAGACTTGTACATAATATTTTTTATCAAAAAGTAAGGAACTAAATACAGCAGTGGGTACAGATCAAATCCTCAATACAAGCTTTGTGGCAATAAATATCGGTGATAGCTGAATTTTGTTTTCTGAAAGATTGGCTGCTGATTTTCTAATTAATTTAAATTAGTTTTTTTCCTAAAAATTTTTTCCTACGTAAATTTGCGCTTAGCGGCCATGTTACGGGGCTATTTCTGAGCACTGCATTGTAAAAATAATATATGTATTTATATTATTTATTGTATGAATGGCTGCAATTCAAGCTACCACTCGTATGCACTCTGTGTTATTGTGATAAGAGCGGTTTTGCAATGAAATGCAGTAACCTGATGCGCTGGCCTCTGTTCATGAGCAAAAGTTATAAAAGACGCATTAAAAGAAAAACAGCGCAAAGGCGGACTAACCTTTACAATACATTTCAATACATTTTAAAAATGTCCTAAAAATCAATGAGCTAGACTTTTGTATCGTTTATCTTTGTACGTTCCATTCCATATGCGATACCTGCCAGGGGTCGGTAATGAGCGCTCGGCACGGCAGCGGTGCGTGAAACGGAACGCAGGCCCCGCTTGTTTTTATAACGAGCCTCATCGACCGTGAACTAAGGAGCTTACGGGATTTATGCTTGTCTGGAAATAAACATAAATAAATATATAACCTACGTCATAACACATCAAAGACCATAATACCTACCTATAATGTTTACTACCCTTTTAAATTGTGCGAAGATATTAAAGATGTTGATGTTGAGCTGTGTTATACATAAATACATACGTTCACGCCTATAATCCCTATCGGGGTAGGCAGAACAGCAGTGATTTCAAAACCAATTGACGCAGTGTTTGAGGTGTTATTGGTTGTTAGGTTTCCATACCCAAAGGGTAAGAAAAGGCCCTATTATTAAGACTCCGCTGTCCGTCCGTCTGTCCGTCCGTCTGTCTGTCTATCTGTCCGTCTGTTACCAGGCTTTATCTCATGAACTGTGATAGTGAGACAGTTGAAATTTCCACATATGATGTATTTCTATTGCAAATATAATAAAAAATACTTAAAAACAGAATAAAATAAATATTTAAGGGGGCTTCCATACAAAAAACGTGATTTTTTGCTCGTTTTTATATAGATAATGGCACGGAACCCTTCGTGCGCGAGTCCGACTCGCACTTGGCCATATTTTTTTTTACTTGCTTATATACCCCCACAGAGGGGCACGGGCCTCCCTTCAAAGCACAAAGGGGATTTAGGCCGTAGTCCACCACGCCTGGCCCAATGCGGGTTGGTGGACCGCGCACCACCGAGGTATGTGGCGTTTACTTCACCGACAAGACCGCGCGGCTCTTTTTAAGAAGAAGAAAATGAATAAATTAAATTTATAACCATTAAACGTTTTCATTTAAATTGTTCACACTTATTTAAGTTGTTCGTTTAGTCGACTGACTGTCTTGCTAATGTGTGTTAATATCACCTGGTGTACGGGGTTTTAGGGACAGATTAGCAAAAATCCTGAAGTCAAGACATCATTCCAAATGATTTTCCAGTGGAATTAAAATTTTTAAACTTTTTTTAATGTTTCATTTTTTTTCAATATTCTCTTTTCAATAAAAAAACGATGATAACAGAGTAAAACACGAAAATCAGCAAACTACATCGGATTCAGACAGCGGAGCGGCGTGGGGGGACATTGCGTTTCGCGGTACGTTGCGTAGCGCCAAATTAGGTAAATAACAAAAACTAATTAGGTACTTGTAGTTGATCATAGTAATGGGTAGATTCTCTTACACCCTGTATTGTTAACACCTCACAACAACTAGTAAAACAACCACCCTGTACCTGAAGTTACGACAACTACGGTACATGAAGGAAATGACACATTGTTTTGGTTCTACCGCCGGAAGTAACCGCAAGACGCAGCGGAAGGGGGAAGGGGGGAGGGAAACAGACAAACAATACTTGTAGTTTCAATATAGTCGTCTACAATCTCTACTAATTGAGACGTCGGTACGGTTGTGTGTTCGTGGTAGGAGATGAGGAAACGCTACGAAAAGCTACGAAGCGCCGTAGCATTCGTAGCTTCGTAGCAAACACAAGAAATTTTAGTTACGAAACGGAGCAACGATTAAATGTTTTCTTAACCCCTGACAAAAAAGAGGGGTATCTGTCTATGGCACCGTAGCTCCTAAACGAATGGACTGATTTTGATGGTTTTTTTTTGTTTAAAAGCTGATATAAGTTAGATGATTTTTAGCTAAATTTGATCAAAATTGGTATAGCCGTTAAAGAGTTATAAGCCATAAATGTCGGGGGTTATACAAAATGTTCAATTTCAGAGTTATCTATACAGGGATTGAAGGCTACTTTTCCTTGTGAACGAAGTCGCGGACAGAAAGATTATATTTAAAAATATCGTGTAAAGAGATTGGTTTGACCGTCGGTTTAGTGGAGTGGTAGTGGTACCGCCTCTTAATCGACGGGTTCTGGGCTAGGTTCCCAGTTGTTGAAAATATTTGTGTAAATAGCAGATGTTTTGTTCTTGGGTCATGGGTGTTTGTGTCTGTATTTGTGTATGTTTCAAGGGACCTATGACACAAGGAAAAACCTTAGCGTGAGCATGTGAGTTTGTAGCGTTTAGTAATTTTTTAAAATTATTAATTAATGGGTTGGCTCTTAACCATAATCTAGCTCAAGGGCAAAAAAAATATATTTTAAATTATTTTTTTAATATTATACATATAAGAAATGTTCCCGTCGTAAAGTTCATTTTCTTTTCCGCTCCCGCCGCCGCTCCGTCTATGCTCCGTCCCGCTCGCTGAATGTAATTTGTTTCAATAGCTAGTCTATTGTTTTCGCGCGGCGTCGCTCAGCTCGCAAATAAATTGTTTGTCTAATTCCGCTGGTGTTTGCGCTGAAACGGCGGCCTTATACACGATATAAAGTGTGGTAGGAATATGTGGAGGGAAGAGTCATGCCCGTGTACGTAAAACGAGTCATGACTGTTTTGTGGCTAAAACACAGTCTATTTTTATGTACACAAAGTTATGAAGGAGTTAAATTTTATAAAAATTAATGTTTATTATATAATATTCTTTATTGCACACAAACATAGTTATTAAAATCAATTGGAAAAACCAAGTTAACAAAGGCGAGCTTATCTCTAAAAGAGATCTCTTCCAGCCATCCTAACTAGTGAGAAATAGTATATAAGTAGAAGGGGTAGAGAGATTTGCGCACAGAGTTTACAGAAGAAAAAATAATAATAATAATACTAAATAAATACAACAATAATAAAACGATACTTATTACAATAAAATAAATACAGAAATATAAAATACACATATTATATAATACATATATTATATGCTCATTAGAGACTCGAAAGAAAGTGTTTTTTCAATTTTTTTTTTAAAGTTTGAATAGAAGGGCTTTCTTGAATAGGTCTCGGCTCGGCGGTTTATTTCCGCCGTTTAATAAAAAATAAAGAAAAAAACGGGGTCTCCTAGTTATCCCTTCAGAGATAAGTCCGCGTTTGCACATCTATGTATCTTTTGTATTAGCCTGTAAGAGTTTGCAATAAAGAGTTTACATACATACATACATCGTATATACAATTATGTGGCGAACTTGACTAACCTTGGTGTACAAATTTCCCAAGCACCAAATTGCCTTCGACTTGATTTAACGACTGCAGTCAACCCACAAAAACCGGAACTGACCGAACGTGCCCTCCATAGTACGGGAACGCTCGTGATGAACTGCCACTTTGGCCACCATCTGGTTCCCTTTCCCTGTGAACGTTGCTTAACCTCACTAACCTGCATAATGTTACAAGTCCTATACATACATGTAACAAGTCGTCACTCAACGTATTGAATTCTGATTATTTAGCTATCGAGTGGTATAATTAAACTTTGTATGTTATATTTATCTGCAAAACAAAACTTTATCCCTACCCCTGATTTTTATATCATTAAGATTTATAAATCGCTTCCTACTAAGAAAGTAAATTTCAAAGACGTATTCGCGTTATAATAAATAAAGTACTCGTACACATTTATGTAGGCCATGGACTCAAAGCTTTCTCTGAGATTTTTATTTACACGACACAAAGACCCGGAAAAAATTACAGAAATAGGTATTTGCCCTAATCGGGAATCAAAATCAGAACCTTTTATTTATGAAAATATGAAAAATATTATTTTGTGCTCTATACACCCGTTCCCATATTTCCTCTCTTAACTTCTTGCTAAAGATTTGACTGGAAGATATCATTTAAGGAGATAAAGCCGGCCGCCTTATTGTATATTTACACTTGATCTAGTTATTATGTACTAGCTTTCCGCCCGCGGCTCCGCCCGCGTGGACTACAGGTTATATCGTGCTCAAAATGTAGACTATGTCCTTTCCTAGGCTCTAATCTATCTCTGTACCAAATTTCAGCAAAATCGGTTCAGTAGTTTAGGCGTGAAAGACAGACATTTATAATATTAGTAAGGATAGTAAGGATGTATGTACGGTCACCCATGAAGTTGGTCATAGTGTGCGTGCTGGACTTCACTTATCTAGCATAAGCACTAATAGAAAATAGAAATTAATTGCTTCAGAATAAACACCGTATACCCATATACTTCGTCGTGCGGCAAAACTCCCCTCTCACCCTTCCTACCTACCTCCTGAGTCTTGTGGCGTGATGAAATTACATTAATTCATTGTTGTAAAGCAGTGACGCCGACTTGTCGACAAGCAGATACATTGTTAACGTGAAGGCTTATGCTTTAGGAAGATTTATTTATATTGTTTACTAACATTCGGCTCGGGACTTCGTTCCCGTGGGAATTCGGAAAATTATGTAGCCTTTGTTACTCAAGGATAATGTAGCATCCTAATGGTAAAATAATTTTTGAAATCGGTCCTTTAGTTTTTAAGTTTATTGGTTACATACAAAAATACAACTCTTTCCTCTTTATAATATTAGTGTTGATTTTGTACTGTTCAGATTTATTTAGATTTTTCTAAACTGTAAGTTTTAAAGTCTTATTTTCTTCATAAAATGTTAATGTAAAGGCGTGGATCCTTTCAAAGTGCTTTCAAACTTTACGGAACGGCTTTTTAATCTAAGCCTGAAGGATTTTTCGGTCGCTCATTTTATTATTTCTACAGTTCAAATATTTATTGGGAATGGCTACAAAATGTAAGTTACAGTGTTAACGAACATCAGGACCAGGGCCGATCTCCGTGGTTTTATCCTGACTGGATTGGATTATGATTTTGTTCGAAGTTTTTAAGGTTCCTTAATGTTTTCTTTACAGATTTGATTTTTTTATATAAGAAATATACTGACATAAATCTCTTTCTCCGTGTATTAAGCTACACGTAAGAGGGTGTGAGGAGATCTCGCGAGGGGCAGAGGGGGGCAGGGGGGATGTAATGCAGAGTGATGTTTCTATCAGGAGGAGATTGAACTAATTGTGATTTATACGCGACCGGTAATTGAACGCTGCGAGTGAGAGATAAACGAACTACCACACTTCGAGTAAACGCGGTACAACGGCAGTAGCAACACTGGCGCTCAATTTTATAAATCCCTACCTAATATTATAATTGCAAAAGGAGCTCTATCTATCTGTCTGTTAAGCTTTCACGTCTAAACTACTGAACCGATTTTTATGAAATTTAGTACAGAGATAGATTAGACCTTGGGAAAGGACATAGGCTACATTTTATCCCACAGTTGGGCACGATATAACTTGTACTCCACACGGGCGTAAAGCTAGTTAATCATAAAAACATAAACATTCAATAAAATTGATTTCTTGCCACATTATGAAAATAATTAATTAAAAGAGTTAGTATAACGAGTTATGAGCAAGCGTATAGCAGATTAAATAAATTTAAACTAGTTTACAAAAACCTTACGAAACAAAAATGTACACAAGCGGTAGTCTTATTGTTAGTTATGAGTAACAACATTTTTATCAAGTAAACACATTTTTATCTCTCGTTGATCTCAATCGAACAGTGAGGTTAAACAACGTACGCAAAGGAAGGGAACCTGATGGGTCATCCAAGTGGCAATTTATCACGAGCATTTCCGTGCTTCGGAGGGCACGTTCGCCGTCGGTTCCGGCTATTGCCGATTGACTTCAGTCATTAAAACCAAGTCAGAGGCCATTTGGTGGCTTAAAAACTCTAACACCGACACGATCAGAAGAAGAGAAATATCTAAGTGAAAATGTGGTCGAGGGTCAGTAAAAGCTTATTGTTAGAGCTAAGAAATACAGAAGCAAGCAGAGAATTCCATTCTGAAAAAGAAAAAAATACCTACCTACTGCTTGTATAATTTGCATGTTGTCTTTGCTCTCGCAGATTTTCTGGGATAATCGCCGAACAAATACTTGGCGACAGGGAGCGCTACTCACAGCAGTACTGGCAGGAACCTTCTCCCTATTTTAGGGAGGATTTTTAAGTTTATTGCAAATATTAACTGATGTTTATTTTTTTGCGATCGGTATGTTGCATAGCCTTAAAAAGTAGAGAGAATATAGTACAGTAACTGTAGAGATCTCTCTTATACCCGCTGCTAATCAAAATGTGTAGGGAGCCCAAGAAAGTGGTCAAGAGCGAACCCATTACTAAAAAAAGTGTGTGTGTGTTTCAAAGAACTTCGAGCAAAATATGCCTTGGAAGAGTTGCAGCTGGAACATTCTAAGTTTTTCCTTCACTCCCAGTCTAGCGCAGAAGTGTGTGTACCTAAATAAAATACATAAAAAAGTCATAGTATTTTCAACCCCGAATAATAAGTTATTTTATTCATCCTAATTATTACCTATTATTACATTTCAGCAAATGACCACAGTTTCGTAATGTGTTTTCCAGCTGAGTCGTCAACAATGCACACGTACAGTTGAAATAAAACGTTTGCGAATCTATCAGCACTGTTCATCGCACGCAAACAACATTTATACCGAGCAATGAATGTTCAATCTGACGCGAAATTGATAAGCGATTGTGTTTCAGTTATTTAATTTAACAGAAAAGACTACTAAGGTCTTTGTTTATTGTAAAATATTTACTTACCTGATTTTAATAAGTGTAGCGACCGTATTTAGGCAGATTAAGTAATTTTCTAAATAGAAAACTTCAATCGACTCAGTACACAATATCTGTAAGCTGAATTTATCCAGCTGTTTTGGTTCGACTGGGTCATCCATACACTTACGGCTTTCGCCCACGATATAGGCCTTTCGCTCACGATACAGCAAAACCCTCAAGTTTCATTTATTGGCTTCTACAGTATGCCTGTGAAGAGTTGGCAATTCACAAATTCTAAGTTTCTCATACGGTCCTACGGTAGCATGGAAGTTCGACTGAACCATTAATCTTAAAATCTTTTTTTTTTCTTTAATAAAGTGATCGATAGTGTAGTCGAAATTCATAAAAAAAATTACAATCTACGTTATTAAGTATGGACTGCCTATTTGTTGCCTAACAATAATACAGACGCAAACACTTAAGACAAAATAGGCTAAAAGAAGATGATAACATTTCTGCAACCCTCGCCCAATTCAAACGAGATTAATCAGTTATCAAGTAGACGACACTTAAACATCAATTTGTTTGTAAACACGGGACAAGAAAGATTCGGGACAATCGGGATAATCGGAACAGGAGTAATTCGTCTCCGTTATCGCGCCAGAAGCGACTAATAACCAATTGATCGGCAATCCATCACAACAGGCCGGTGCGGGTAAATTGAAGCACTCAGTGATGTATGGCGGGATTACTTACAAATTCAACTAGTGTTGTACAGTGTAAGAGTCCTTTGAGTCTTTATTTCAAATACTCAATTTGATGCAGGTACAGTTGTAGTAACGATGCTCGTTAATCGAAGGATCCTAGGTTTGGTCCCCTGTCGGCGTAAACTTTTGTAAAAACAGATTTTTGGTACGCATGTATCAAAGTTTGTCTTTATATTTATTACTTATCTAGCTAGTTTGTAACCGTTTAAACAAAATATAATATAATAAGTCAATAATTACGATAGCATTTGTACGCAAATAATATAAATACATATACATATATCTATTGGAAGATCTTTATTGTTTATTTGGGCTATCGCATGTTTAAATGGTTCCGATTATTTGTTTAGTTGTTTTGTTTTGTGAATTTTTTTTGTGTTTAAATTTTGAATAAGTAGTTATTTATCTGTGTATTGATCTTACAATTAATTTTAAGCTAGCCGTAAGTTACCTATAATTGGAGTGGCATTGAGTTTTTTATGTTTAAAATATTTGATGTACTTGAATGTGGTGGTGTGCACTCCGTTGGTAACTTAATAAATGAAATAAAATAAATAAATAAAATAGCATTAAAGCAGTCTTTCCCAACGTGGGCGATAACGCCCCCTTGTGGGCGCTGCAGGCCTAAAGGGGGGCGGTAAGAGACCCAGAAAAAAAAGGGGGCGTTGTGTAGGGCTTTGGGGTCGATTTATAATTTCATCTACCTAGCTAGGAAGACTCTTAGACACCGACTGAGCTCTCGACTCTCGACTACATCTTGTGAACATCAACTAATATTAATTAAGATATAGCTCAAACTCGGTTCGATATAATAGACCGCGGGCAATCATGTTTTAACAAGTTTTTGTTAAATAATCCGATTTGTACATTCCTGTATCAATCGGCTGGTTCTATAATACTTGTTCTTGCTTGTCGAGTACGATTGGGCGTCGAATGAGATAAACGAGTTTATGCACGTTGGTTGGTGCGTGCTGCTTATGCAATCCTATATAAACGACGTAAATTTATTTTATTTTCATTTGCGGTTTCGCGCATAATAGATAAGCAGTACTTCATTATAACACTTACGTATTTCTCAAAACAAAACAATGTCGGAAGTAAAAAAGAAGAGACGGCAATACTCTGCGGAATATATTAAATTCGGATTTATTGAAAATCCCACAAACCCGTCGTCGCCTTTGTGTCTTCTATGTCTAAAAACATTTTCGAACGAAGCAATGAAGCCTTCAAGACTGCAAGATCATTTGAATAAAATGCATCCAGATAAGAAAAACAAGAATGTAGCATATTTTCAAGACCTAGAGAAGAAGCATAATACTCAGCCAAGTGTATCAAAACTATTTTCGGCGGCTGCTAAGCAAGATGACGACGGACTTCGAGCTTCGTACAATATCTCTTTGTTAATTGCTCAAAAAGGCAAACCACACAACATCGGAGAAGAGTTCATTTTGCCAGCAATAAAGGAAGTAATAACTACTGTGCTTCATAAATCGGCCGCAGATATTATCCGAAAAATTCCTTTGAGTAATAATTCTGTGCAAAGACGAATTGATGAAATGGCTGAAAACATTGAAGAATCATTGTGCAATCATCTGAGGACTAGTCAATTCTCAATTCAGCTCGATGAGTCCACTTTACCAACTAATGAAGCGTTGTTGCTATCTTACGTGAGGTTTATTAAAGATGAGAAAATACGTGAAGAACTATTGTTTGCCAGAAATTTGGAGACAGATACAAAAGGCGAAACCATATTCAATACATTGGAAAAGTTTTGTGAAGAGAAAGAGATTCCTTTGAAAAATATTATATCAGTTGCTACGGATGGCGCTCCGGCTATGACAGGGCGCCATAAAGGCTTCATAGCGTACTTAAAAAATAAAATTCCAGATGTCCTTGCTATACATTGCGTTATTCATAGACAACATTTGGTTGCTAGAAACTTAAGTGAACGACTATTTCAATCACTGCAATATGTCATCAAAGCAGTCAATAAAATCCGTAGCAGCTCTTTGAATGATAGATTATTTCATCAGCTTTGTGTTACTAATGACGAAGATTTCAACCGTTTATTGCTTCATACTGAAGTTCGTTGGCTGTCAAGAGGCAATTGTCTGATTCGATTTTACAACCTGTTTGACTCTGTGATAGAGTTCTTGGAAACTAAAGATACAGAACTGCGCAACAAGCTCATAACATCAAAGAATGATATAGCTTACATGACAGACCTGTATAAATTGTTCAACGACATGAACCTCCAACTGCAAGGCGATGAACTAAATTTAATTAAAACAAAAAATGTCGTTGCTGCTTTCGCAGCCAAACTGCTTCTGCACAAAAAGAATATGGGCAGACGTGAGTTTCACAATTTTCCGAATTTATCAGTATCCTGCAGTAACGACGACTTGTTTGCCTACTGCCAACATTTGGAAAACCTCCACATTGACTTCACCGAACGATACCAGGACATTTTAAACTTGGAAATACCAGACTGGGTGTTGGATCCGTTTTCAAATGTCAACTTAGCAATGTCACCTCAGCTGGAAGAAGAACTTATAGAATTGACAACAAACGAAGAAATAAAAATCAAGTTCAAAAATGGATATCAAGAATTTTGGCTTCAAAAACCGATCCTGCAATTGTACCCTGGATTGTGGTCAATTGTTCAACGATTCTTGATAGCATTCCCATCGTCATATTTGTGTGAACGTGGTTTTAGTGCTGTGGCAACGCTGCTTACTAAAAAGAGAAATCGTTTGCGTGTTACCGAACGTGGCGACTTGCGGCTGTTTTTGAGTAAATTGGAACCTGATATCAACAAACTTATTGAACAGCATCAGATTCAACCTTCACATTAGTTTTTATATAAGAATTGATTATGTTTGTTTTATTTTCAATAAAAGATACTCTGTCCGAATACTATAAAGTTGCGTTTCAATAATCAGTTATAAGTACTTAGCGGTTTTTAAGTATGTTTAAAAAGGGGGGCGTTAAAAAATAATTTATTCTTAAAGTGGGCAGTAGACAAAAAAAGGTTGGGAACCCCTGCATTAAAGTAATACCCATATTTCGTCTAACCGTGGAAAGAACGTAAGTTGAATGTGGTGTCTAGTGGTTTTAGAATCATACATATGATTCAGTGTATGAATGAGTGTATTAAAGTATTATTAGACTCTATCACTGCTTACGATTTCCAAGCTTTCACACACTGGACGACCTAAACGAGGCAAATCAGAAGGCTGTAGAACTGGCCATTTACTGGGCCGGTCTGATTTAAGCTTCATCTTCTTAATAAATGCTACTAAGTCCTATTAAAAAGACTCGAAAGATTCGCATAGTTACTACACAGCACTAGATCACAGCACCCATCGCCCGTTGTAAATTTTTAAAGGTTTCTACGCGGATTTGTATAGAAATATTACCCGACCGGGTAGCGTGGAGCGTATTATCCTGCCGAGTAATGTGGAGCGCATGAGAATCGGCGAAACACACTTTATTAAGCTCTATATTGTCGATGGAGTTTTTCGCCTGATTCTTACGTCTAAGTCTTAGTGTGGGTGGGTGCTTACTAGCGTACAAAAGCTACAATATTTGCTTCTTACTTAATAGTGAATGGACATTGTATGGATTATAGAAACTAGATATGATTATATACTTTGTTAGTTTTATTTAAATAAGACTCATTTTAAAAGTTACAAATTCTACAGCTTTCCAAGACTTTTTGAGTCAGACTCGTAAAATTCACTGTTGAGTGTATTATAGGTGAGCTGACCACTGTAAAGGAATAATTATTTAATTTAATGTTATCGAGTGGGTTGAAAATTTATTGCGAATGAAATTCCTCCCCTCAAATTCGGGTCAACACACATAAAACTGTGAACCGTTCTCACAAATGTAAGGATCGCAGCACACATAAACAAACATATTTACTCGAAGCACCGCAAACATTTTGCGGTTGTGTAAACGAACCTTTCATCGAATCAGCAAAAAATACTTAAACCTAGAATCAAATTAAAATTCGGGGCCGATCATTACACTCGTACGTTTAACGAATAAAAAGTCTCAGCTAGCTAAACTTCGCTTCACGTCACGTCTCCCCGTTTCACGCAAAAAAACACCTGGAATTTGCCCAATTTTCCTTCGAGAATGTTACCAATGTGAAATGGAACTCAGAACGCGTAATGCTAATAAAATCTTCTGAATATCCTGCCCTTTGAAACGTAAAGGAAACGACCCTCTTTCTGTGAATGTCGACATCTTTTCGGAATCATCTCACAATCAATCACTCAGGCCTATTCAATTAAGTTAACATACAAATTTACAAAAATGTAAGTCGGAAGCTGGGGCAATGTAAACACCATTAGAGCAGGGGCCGTCGGCCATTTTGTCCCGAGTCGGTCCCGGGTTTTTGTCCTGCAAGCGCCGCGCCGCTTTGTGCCGTGTGTCAATGTTGATTCGATGTTCCATTACTTGGCTTAATAGTTTGGTGATTGTTGACATTCGCCAAAGTTTTGGGTTCTCTGGATTATTAGTTGTGGTGTGTACACTCCAAGTTTATAGGGTGTAATGGATGTGGGGTGCGTGAGTTGAATTGTTTCTGAGTAAACCTTAATTATGCGTCAAAGTGTAATATTATATTATCCGGTGTGTTACGATTAAATCGCCGGATAAGATAAGGGTCTGTATAATTCAATACAACGCCCCACTAATCGCGCGAGTTACGTTGAATTGATTTGAGTTTAACGTTAATTTTGGGGTTACGGATTAATAATTGTTAGGTATTTAATTTGAAAGCATTGCGATGTAAATGTAGGGCGGAGTGATTTAATTACAATAATTTTCACTGATTGTTTAATCTTCTCAAAAATATTTAGCAAAAGTGCATCAGCAATGTGAAGTCTCTATTAAAAAACTTTTAAAACCGTAATACAGTGTATCGTAAAAACCACCTCAATTTTTTACATGTAAAGTCTGTACTTGTGACACAAAAAAATCTTACAAATTCTAAAGTGGTAATCTCATGCTTCCGACTGTACCAAGCGATGGGTCGGGTACATATAAAAAACCCATAAACGTAATCACTGCAAATTCAATACTCGTAAGTCTTCTCTGGACTCCATTACATTATTTAAGGGACCCCGTGTTTATTCTCTCGTGCATTTTCTTTCGCTTTAAAGCGTGTAAGCGTGTTTTGTAAAATTGTAAGTTTATTTTGGAAATGGGACGCCTCGGGATAGGATTGGCGAGGATGGTATTCCGGAGACCAAATGGAATGAAGTAAGCGATACCGTGGGCGGGAGCTGAGCTTTTTCCAATAATTATTCATTCACTTAAAGGTATACCTAGGTACATAAACATAAAAAATCTGTATGAGTTTAGTTAACTTCAGTTACGTTTTTAGAAGCAATCTGGGCGCTTATTTTGTAAATCTATACCGACATATCGGAGCATCAGACGTCAATACATCTCTTTGGCACTACAGGGCTTTAGGTAAATCTCTTTAAACCTCTCGGGTGGTTAATCAGTCCATGAAACTGAACAAATATCCCTCAATAATAGGTCAAAATACGAAAAAAAAATTTTTGAGTTCCTATACAAACTTCATCAGCATATAGCGCATTTTGTATGGGAGATCAAAAATTTTTTTTTCGTATTTTGACCTATATTCCTTGGGGTAAGTTTAGTTTCATGGACTGATTTATCACCTGAGAGGTTGAAAGAGATTTACCTAAAGCCTTGTATAAAAGTGTTTAACAGTAACAAGCTTCGGTCCTATATCGGTCAAATATACATGCAAAATACATGCTTTTTGTGGAAAAGCAACGCGGGTGCGGGGCAGCAGCAACAGTTTGCTCTCCGTCGTCGCCGCGAGGATGGATGGACCGATGCTGAGACACTGGCTGTCATTACACAAGCCACTGACTCAGTATCGCTTCTAATTACTAACATAGTTTTAAGATATACTAACAATTTTAATTCTATTTTTGTATTTTTTTTTTCATGTATATTTAATCTGATTTTAATTTAATTTAATATAATTTAATTTAATTTAATTAATTAACTAAGTCAACATTGTTACTAACACTATGGGCTAATGACCTGAAATAAAGAAATTTGAATTGAATTGAATGTGGTAGGTAGGTGACCACCATCGTGAAATACATTTATACATTAAATACATTAAAGCCCATCATTCATCATAGACTTCATTTATTAACTTTAGATTGTATTTCCATCAAATGTGTTTTTGAAAAGCACATTACAGCAGAATATAATTATGACGACAAAGAACATTTTTTTAAATGTTATCCAAAAATATTTCAAAAGCAAGAGTTTTTGAAGTCATGCATTAATTCAACCTTCATAAATAAAAAACCGATCTCTCAATAATAATAAAGATAAACTCTCAAAGGAATTTGTTCTCAGAAATCTTGTGTAAGTCATGTTTAAACACTTCTATCGAGTATTCCAAGATGTTCATACTGTAGTCTTTGTGCCAATAAAGGATAGAATAAAGAACATCTTGTGATAAAATAAAAAAATGTATTTTGATAATAAGTATTCGCTTTATGGCTAATGAACGAAGTATACGAAAAGGGATGGCAGGGTAGAAAAATAATAAAGAATTCGGTCGTATAGAGGCTTACGTATTGTGAAATATAAAAGGTATTTTTGTAAGGATTTCTTCGGAAAATAAGTCTCATTTTTTTGTAATGTGGAAAAGTAATTATGAACGACAATAAATTCTTGTTGGGAATTTATTTTTTTGTGGCCTGGCTAAGGAAGAATGTTCTGAGAAATTTTAATTGCTACCATTTGAATATGTTTTACTTTATGTTGTGGTTTAATGATGAAACTCCGTTGTTTGTTGAAGCCAAACTTTTCCGTCAGTTTCAATATACAGGGCTTTAGGTAAATCACCTTCAACCTCTCGGGTGGTAAGTCAGTCTATGAAACTGCACAACTTTCCCAAGGAACAAAGGTCGGAATACGAAAAATTTTTTTTTAGTTCCCATACAAACTGCGTCAGCTGATAGCGCATTTTGTATGGGAAGTCAAAAATTTTTTTTCATACTTCGACCTTTGTTCCTTGGGAAAGTTGTTCAGTTTCATGGAGTGATTTACCACCCGAGAGGTTGAAAGTGATTTACCTAACTGTATATTGTGTTAAATTAAGTTTCATGGTAAATTATATTTATTAAGAACTGAAAATGTTTAGTTAGAAGCGGCCGCGTGAGTCTCGTTGTTGTGCAATAAGTATATTGCATTGTATTATTTAAATAAATGATTTTACTTCAAAGTACGGGACAAGTGAATAGCAACCTTTTTAATTTAGTAGATACCTAATATAATAAAATTAAAATTAAATGAATTAAAAGTATTGTAGTACGTACTTTTTAGAAATGAACATTATCCTTTAAGCGTGAAAATGTCTTGTGTTTGCTAATTCCCTAAATTATAATTAATTAAAAACTGGACTAGCATAATGAGTTGGCCGTGTCACAGCGAAACGACAAATTTCGCCCAAAAGTGTTTCTCCAAATTAATTCGCCCATCTCCAGGTCGTTTAAGAGTGTTTTAATTGCATTAAGTTCTAAACAACCCCTTCCCTCATTTATCTCCCAAACCACCCTATATCCATCCCTAATCTTCCCTTTGACACCGAACAAGTTTCACGCCCCAGTTTTATGATATTCCTGATCGCTTAAGAATTGTTAATGATTCAAGTATTTTACGAGAGTTTGGGAGAAAGTTTCTTTCTGTCATTGTCGCGTTTTACACTTTATTTGGGGCATTTGTGGATTTTTTATTATTTTCAGCGTGGAAGTGGACTTTATTTGGATTTATGAGTTCCAGAATTGTTCGAACCTTCATGGTGCTATATTCATTCGTTTTTAATTTCGTTTTCAATAGCATTTCAGTTTTCTGGACATTTGTTCTGTAAGTCTACGACCGATATTCGACTATTACTTGTCACTGTTTGTCACTGTCATTGGTACAGCGCGAAAGCGGTTCGTTAAGTGTTTTTCTGATCTATGAGCTATATTTCTGCAAAGTTCCGTCAAATTCATTCTGTAGTTTTTACGTGAAGGAATAACTAACAAACAACATCTATCTTTACAAACTTTCTTATTAATAACATTAGTAGGATTGACGCAAGGTTTCTCAAGAGAAATAGAGAGAATCACTTGGTACCTGAAAATGTTAGAATTTAATAAAAGTCAGTTTTAATTTGCTTGTACAAATAATAATCTAAAGAAATAGTACTTCAATTAAGTGACAACAAACAAATGTTTAAGTTAAAACGCTGTTGACACCATCAGGCGGCCATAACCCTCTCAAGTAATCTCTTAAGCTAAGAAGTGTTAGCGTAAGACCCGTGTCACGGCTGGCGATAGTCTCCAGCAATTTGGGAAGCTCTTACAGTATAGGGGGAGTTAGTGGAAATTATCCCGGGGGATGGTAACTCTTATTTACAAGATAATACCGGATGCCACAGGTTAAGGGATTTTATTAGTTGTCAGGGAGGTCCATAATCGCAACACATCGTGTTGCCGTCGAGCGGTGGGTCCACTGGTAATTTAATTAGTGGTAGATAGTTAGTTATTTTTGTCATTTTCAAAATTAGTGATAGTTATTTCAGAGTTAAAGTCAAAAGTTGCTTTATTTCATAAAACGTGCAGAATGTTACTTAAAATAAGTCAAAATAGGGAATTGCATTATTATCATTTTCAACTTTGCTACTATGCGCAAAGTATGGTATTGTATTTTCCTTTGTTAAGCAGTTTATGGTAGGTTTTTCATATCGCATAAAAAAGAGCGCGTCTCGCCATCAAACTGTTTAGTTTGGCGAGTAATATAACTAAGACAAACTGTAACTTACCGTTGTACAAAAAAAATGTTATGTCTATGTCTATTTTGCAGTATTCCTGCAGATATTTTTTTGGTGATTTGATTTTTCCTGGCACGTTTATTTCTCTTTTCTTTCGCCGACTTGTGATTATGTACACTTTTGAAATTGATTTGTTTGAAACAGTGAATAGTTTAGGAATTTTTCAAAATGTTTAGTGAATATGTAACAATTTTATTGTAAAACTTTGAAGCTCAACGCTTTTGGTGCAATACATAATGTTTTTATAACTGAAAATTAAGAATAAAGCTCAAAGTGGTGTGAATTTTTAAAAAGTAAATATACACATCAACACTATCTAGGGATATTTGATGATTTTTCATACAAAAGCGGTGTGTTTGAGAAGCTCCATTGGCCTTTTTATAATTCTAAAACGGCACGGCAAAATTGTATTACCATTACCTCCTATGTAATAGTAATACTAGAAGCTGAGAACACCAGAGACAATGGTAATTCAAATTTTGAAGTGCCGTGCCGTGCCGTTAGAATTATAAAAAGGCCCAATGTATCACGAGACTATCGCCTGCTCATTCATTCACATTTATAATCCAAGTTTCCGCCGGTGACTTTGTCCGCGTAAGAAAGTAGCTTTTATTAATCTCGGAGTCCCCAACTATCCTTATGCAAAAATCACGTTTATCTGTTACGACGTGAAGGTAAAACAAACAAACAAACACACTTTCGCATGTCCGTACAATATTAGTAAGGATTTGAAAGGATTAGTGCCTCCAAATTAGTAAGAACGCAGTTGAAATTCATAGCCCCGTCAAGCTGGTGGGTGGTGCCAATCGATACCACTGATTACGTCCGTTAGATAAACTGAAGACCAAAGTGAGTCCCAAAGGATGAACCTATCTATTACAACTGCGCAAATACGAATCTCTCGGTTGGATAAATTGCTGAGAGTATTCAGTTAATATTTGTAGTACTACTGCAAACACATGCATTAAAATTTGTTAATGTTTAATCCTTACTAATATAATATTACAAACGCGAAAGTTTGTACGTGTGGGTGTATGGATGTTTGTTACTCTTTCACGCAAGAACTATAGTTCTTCAGTATACTGAATGGATTTTAATTAAACTTTACAATAATATATTTAACGCATCATAATAACACATAAGCTCCATAATTTTTTAAAATATCCACGGGAACGAAGTCCCGGACGAAAATCTAGTCTAATCTATTATAAAAAGATGATGCCAGCAATCTGGTCGCTTCCTCAACGTGTTCGGGCAATTGATGTTTGGTCAAACGTCATTCGGTTTCAAGTAGGGAACCCGTATGAAACACATCACTAGATATAAACTTTTGAGCTGAACAAAGTGAATTCAGTGTGACGTATGTTTTTAAAATTGTTTTTGTTTTGTTTGTATTGTTGTTTTTGAATTTTTTAATAGAGAATATCTCTAAATGAATTCTGATTTGGAACTGAGCACCGGAGTAACGAACAAGAAAGAGCTTTGTCTGCTCGTAAGACTACCCGCAGTTCTCCAGTTCATCCGTGATCATGGTGCATGGTGCTTGCAATAGCGCCGAAATATCGTATCGTATCGTGTCGTATTCAAAACAAAAATCTATGGTAATGTTAGACTAAAACACCTTTTACTTATTAAACAGTCCCTTTAATTCGATATTTTACAAATTATAATGCGAGAACACATAAACACCGATCTACGCGCGAAAACGATCTGTCCAAAGTGCCGTGTAGTGTTGCGCCACACCACGTGGACTGGTAGTGTTGTACCAATTGTGTCGTTGCTCGATTTTCTCTTAACAGTTCGGCCGTCCTGCTCATTCCTTCGCCCTCGAAGGACAATCGTAGTAGCTTCAGTAGTGGCTGTTCCAAAAGCTTGGCACAGGATCTTCTTCTACCTCGTTCTAGAGTATCCCAGAGCTATTGAGACAGACGCAAACTCTAGAAGTAGATATTGATATAACTTCATTAACTGTAGATAATAAGATTAATAAGTCTGAAAACAACATACAGGTAAAGTTTCAAGTATGACTTGATCGGCTGAAACTGTCTCATTATGATGAGAAATGTCGAAGCTGAAGGTTAGAACCTTAGCTCCAAAGTTAACTTCAACCAAAGGTAATTTGTGTAAAAAAGCAGATGTTTGTTCCCGGGTCATGGGCGTTTGTGCTTGTCTCCAAGGGACCCACGACACAAGGGAAAACCCTAGTGTGGGCCCTTGAGTGTGTGGCGTTGAACTCTCAGATTCAATCACTATGAAAAACAGTTATTATAACTTCAGCCCCAGAGGCAATTTTAATATTAAAATTAAATATCATTTTGCATTCTATTTATATCAGTAACCTCAGCCCTAGATATGCAAAGATAGTTAATAAGATGTGTTTGATTTTCATGCTGAACAACATTACACTAAATAAAAGTATGGTGTAGCTTAGTATATCGCATATACATCATATTTTCCCAGAAAGGTTAATAAACTGAACATCTCAGCCCCATAAGCAACATGTATCATGTGTCTTACATGACTCATTCACAGCACAAAGCTAATGTTCGAGTTGAGCTATTTGATAAATTTATGGCATTTTAAAAGATGTAAACATTTAAAACCTTGAATGATTTCGCATATATTCACGTATTTGTTCACTGTTTTCCATCTAATGTTATTTTACGTGTAATAATTAGGGGTGCTATTCTTCTAATACCACAGACAAGCAAAGACATTCCTTTGAAATTATACACCATCATTATCATACTCGGGACTGAGCTAATAACTAAATATCAACTTATTGCGAACTATGCCAAAATCCAATAATGCACCTAGAAGATGGAAGTTAATTAAATTTTCCATCACTCTTAGTTGACTGAGTAGTTATCATCTCTCGTTACCATAACGATTAACTTCCTGTCGTAAGGTATTCGATTTCAACAAAACAATCAAAATCATTGATTATGCGTTGAATTATGACCAGTATTCTCACACAAAGGTTAATATTATTTTGAATCTAGAAATACTGTGTTAGGTATTCCATATTAAATGTAAAGAAAAGCTGTCTACGCTTCAAAGCTGCAACACGGTCCATAACTATATGTAGAAATAGATATCTATACATCGCTATAATTTCAAGTTAACTTCTTTTAAGCTATCTCTAGCTGTTATTTATGTTATATTGTAAAATCACGCGATATGCATCGTATGATCTCCTTTATCCAATCAAATCGTTGGATTTGTATGTCGTACCACGATTTCGTCATAGGTGGGGTACGCACATCAATCTTTGTACACCTTTTTCGCCTCTGTATTTATTAAGGTTCAGGTTAATGTCGTATATATTTCTTATTCTATTGTATAAGCAAGTTTCTTATTGCGTTAGTTTAAAATATTAGTCTGTCAGCATTTCATCTTCGTCGAAGGCACTTGACCTAATTTTGTAATTCTATAAATTACAATATAATAATTTATTAAGTTATTTCGTTTTTAATTTCACTTGTTCCCGTAACGAACAAAAGCTATATTATCAATAGCACTATACAGTCCTTTCAACATCTTTACCCTTTAGGCAATAGAAGTTAGCTCCTTGGGCAAAAGATCAAATCAACCTAATAGCTTAAGTTATTTAGTGCAATCTTTATAACAGACTATTTCAATGCAAAATATAAGTTCTATAATGAGTTAAGTACACTTTGAAACCAGCAAGGCTGTTTCCAACCCCTTTGGGCAAACCTCTTAAAAAATATTATTGTCCTTGTCTTCCGAGGACCCCAGTGCCAAACTTGGTAAGAAAGCAAGTAAATGTTAGACATCATTCTAGCGAAATATGTCATGTTGTTGCGTATTTTAAAAAAACTAGATATAGCGACCTGTAATCGTCGCATTTTCGTTATATTCATGTTATCAAGTAATTAAAGTTTCTTTTGTAAAGGCGTTTATATTCAGTTACAGGGAATCATTCAAAGTCATTAGGCCCCGAAGGCTGTACTAGGCTAAGAGTGTCTTATCATGACGCTTCCATAGCAATATTACCAAAGTGCCTAATCAATATTGATCATTATCATCACTTCTCACTGGGGAGACTGTATCTCCGCAAACAGACTCAGAGCTAGAAGAGCAAATGTAATTCAGATTTAGGTAATTGATGTAGTTTACATAACATACTGTGTTTTATGCATCTGTATTTCACAACCAAAGCACTTTAAGAGTAATTCAGTAATTTGGTGCAAGAGTGAACACGAAACGCCATCGACTCCGATCGGCAACACTAGGCCCTATTAAGGTTATTTCTGTCGAAACAGTAACATTACAAATTCATTACAAACATTACAAATTCCAGAAACCCTGCTGTCAAACAGCGTTCTCATTTCCTTAAGCCTTCTTCTCTAAAGTTATTTCAGAGGCTGCATCAATATCAACCTTACTGGCTAATCAACCATTTTACTAAAAACCATTTCAACCATAAAATAGTCATATTAGCAAACCAGGCAAACCTGTTTGGCCCAGAAAGCCAGTATAGGTGTATTCCCAAATGAAGATTAAATTCCAAAGTCAGCACATGGCAGCTCCACCATGCTGTTTCGGAAACAGCATCCAGTACCCGGCCCCGGAGGCAGCACTGTCTAGCCTAGAAGGCAACCGTTTTAAGCCCCGGAGGCGATTGTGCAACTTCTAAAGCAAAAGTTTAAAGTGTTATTATAAAGTATCAGTATTTTTGAACTCACAAGTAATGTCATAATCCTTCGAAAACAAGTATCTGGTCATAGGCCCCGTAGGCAATGACTAAGCAAGGGTAATTTTATAATTATAAGCCCCGTAGGCACGTTTATTCATTTTAGTGCAATGATAAACCTTCTTTTTGTGACTGCCATATTTACTGCAATAAAGTTAGACCGTTAACTTCAAAGGTGAATTTTTAAACATAAGCCCTGCAGGCGGTTTTACAAGTAGACAAGTTTAGACTTAGTATATTGTTTAAGATTCTCGCGGTTACTTTCACCTGTTTTATGTTTTAAACTAGAAAGTTTAGAATCGTTAGCCCCGGAGGCGAGTTTAGGACATGAACAACCCGAATAGGTAAGTCAGACATTCATACCCATTCACTTAGGTCTCGCAAGAAAAAGTCTATGAGCTTTGTATCCCTTAGATCATATAGGGCGGCAATTTTTGATCATAAGCCCCGTAGGCAGTTCAACGTGAGTCTCTCAAACTAACTTTACGAGATTTACCACATTAGCCCCGCAGGCCAGTTATATTATTCAAACATAAATACAAGTTTACACACTGTTGGTAATCTTAAGCCCCGTAGGCGATTTACCAAGAGCCCCAGAGGCATTTTATAAGTCTAACCGATTAGAGGCGATTTATATATCCAAAGTTTAAACTTTTCAATAAAGAGAGTAATGAGTGAATTAAAATGTTCTTTATACTTCTCATACACCTTGCAGGCAAGTATTGTGTACTCCATAGGCAAATGTCCTGAGAACAGTTGTTAAACGCCCCAAAGGCAATTTCATATAGCCCCGAAGGCAAAACATATAGAGCCCCGAAGGCAAAACTTATACAGCCCCGAAGGCAAACATTATACAGCCCCGAAAGCAAAAATTATATAGCCCCGAAGGCAAAAATTATATAGCCCCGAAGGCAAAAATTATATAGCCCCGAAGGCAACTGTGAATTTGTAGGCCTTTAGGCAAGTCTGATGAGCCCCTGAGGCAAGTTTTAAGCCCCTATGGCAATTATATCATGAGCCCCTGAGGCAATAATTTCGTAAGCCCCTGAGGCATAAGTTTTGTGAGCCCCTGAGGCATTAATTTCATGAGCCCCTGAGGCATTAGTTTGGTGAGCCCCTGAGGCATGTGTCGCAAGCCCCTGAGGCAAATATCGCAAGCCCCTGAGGCAAGTATCGTTAGCCCTGAGGCAATATGTCGTAAGCCCCTGAGGCAATGCGTCGGAAGCCCCTGAAGCATGTAGCGTAAGCCCCTGAGGCATGTATCGGGAGTCCCTGAGGGATTGTAGCGTAAGCCTCTAAGGCATGTTTCGGAAGCCCCTGAGGCACGTAGCCTAAGCCCCTGAGGCATATGTCGTAAGCCCCTGAGGCATTTGTCGGAAGCTCCTGAACTATGTAGCGTAAGCCCCTGAGGCATGTATCGTAAGCCCCTGAGGCATATGTCGGAAGCCCCTGAGGCACGTAGCGTAAGCCCCTGAGGCATATATGGTAAGCCCCTGAGGCATTTATCGGAAACCCCTGAGGCACGTAGTAAGGTCTTTGCCGTAGGATGACACCATGACGTCAACAGAAGCAGGCCCCGTAGGCGGTAGTTCCAGGTCCCATAGTGCTCTTCCGACGTCATGTGTTATGTAGTATTGGTGTTGCATGCCCCATATACAGTGTAGTCACACCCGGTGGTAGTGGTAAGATGCCACTTAGGAAGTGTCATCACGCCCCACAGGCAGTGGCGCCAGCCTCCTTGGACAGTAGCCTCAGTCTGATAAGGCATCAGTGACAAGCCCCGGAGGCAGAATCACAACAATAGACTGCAACTTAAATAAAGAAAATAATAGTAGTGATACTATACAACTCATCCTGTCTGATTCAATGTTTCAATCCTGTGAATTTGTGGCAGACTACAAACTCTTTATTTACTCTTAGTAAATTTGTTATCATCAATCATCACCAATGTCGCATATTGTAGATCAGAAGATTGATAAATAATGTTATTACAATTATTACTGATAATTATTGTGAAAATATTTTAGAATTTAAATATATCAAATCTCATACATTGAACAACTCATGTTCCCATAATACATCACATTACATTCAGTTTCCTCAATATTAATAAATAATTAATTTCTGAATATTCTTTAATTATTATTAACCTTTATACTTAATATAAGAAACAAATAACACACACTAAGGTTCAGGTGTTAGTTCAGTAAGGTTTTTCCTCATATTTCTTATCCATTTGCAATAAAGGTGAAAGTAGAACAAACTTGCATACCTAATTCTGGCACAGTTTATACCTCTCTCTAATATATATTTTTCCTTAGGAATGTCTCAAGTAAGCTATTGAAACATTCACGACATCCTTGTTTAGTGATAGGTTTCATATGAAATATTTAATGAAATAATTAATTTATTCAACCCCGATAAGTCTTTATAGGTGAAATTCAATCATTTGTTATATACTGATAACAATTTAAATTGATCACTACTGTTATAACATGTTGACAACATACACACTCTCATATTTGTAGTTATGGTTTTATCCTTTGTGGGTATCAGAATAAAATAACATCATAAGTAAGTAACCTCAGTGAGTTCACCGAGTAACTCAATCTTGTCACTTCCCTATCTTCACAGAACTAACAAAACATTATCATTTACTACTAGAATATTATGTATGTGTCACTTACATAAAATTAAATGTACTGAGTGACAGTAAATAACTGAACATTCTTACCAAAACACAATGTTAGGTATTTGCACATTAAGTTATACTTATCCAGCTGTACCATCCTGATTTAGTGTGCAATCATAAGTTTTGTGTGATTGTAGATGCGAAACATCACTCATGCTGTCTTGGCCATGCCTTTTCTCAAGTTTTAATTGCATTTCATCACTGCGTGTTCAATCCAAGATAACCACAATCAATGACCTTGAAAACTGAAAGAAAATACTGAAAATGGGGAAGTGAGCTGCCCGTTTTCCGACACGCCGACCAATATCATTGTTACACAATTAAACCAGCACTATTATTTGTAACTTTAACTTTGTTTTAGACTATTATTTGTAACTTTTCTTCCGACAGATATTGAGATTTTCTTCTTTTATCACAGTTCTTTGTGGACTATTGTATTTACGGATTCAGATGCCACTTCTGAATTGTTAGACTAAAACACCTTTTACTTATTAAACAGTCCCTTTAATTCGATATTTTACAAATTATAATGCGAGAACACATAAACACCGATCTACGCGCGAAAACGATCTGTCCAAAGTGCCGTGTAGTGTTGCGCCACACCGCGTGGACTGGTAGTGTTGTACCAATTGTGTCGTTGCTCGATTTTCTCTTAACAGTAAGAACCAGTTATAATATGTTTAAAACTAGTGCTGTGATTATTTTATGCAATAATTTTCCACGTAAAAAAAATTTTCACTGACTTCAATACCAACAACAGTTCGCAAAAAGTAGATAACTAGTATTTTTGCAGACCACAATGCCTATTATAGCAGATAACCACAAGCTAAAATGTCACTTATTTATTTAGATGATGTTCTGGTTTATAGTTGTTTCTTTATTTATTTTTTTAAAAGCGCTGAATTATTTTCGATAAAATTTATATGAGACCACCTCCGGAGAAAAAAAAAGAATTTTGAAAATCGGTCCATAATTGGCGGATAAATCGGTGAACATGCATAAAAAAATACATACAGTCAAACATAGAAAAAAAGTAGGTTTTTTGAAGTCGGTTAAAAATGGTCACCATCGTTTGTATGTATGTGACTTCTTTATTGCTCAAAAACATTAAAAGGAACTTTAATAGCTAAGGTGGACTTATCCCTGAAGGGATCTTTTTCAGTCTACGTTAGAGTAATTGAGAAAGGAGACAGTACATGCGACGAGGGTCGTTGTTCCGCTGCCTTTGAAAAGCCATTTATTAGCAGAATTGCCAATTCTTAAATAACTTCTCAAAGTGATTTAAATAAATTCTTGGATTCACTCCGTTTGAGACAGACAAAATGCATCTACCAATATTAGTAATAGGACACAGAGTAAGTTATAGCCAGCAGACTTATAAATTCCATTTCTCTATGAGAATAAGTAGAAATTCTATCCATTAGTTGAACGTCAAACCTCCCGCGGTGCTCCACACATTTCATTTTTCACTCCGGCAGTCCCCATTTAAAATGCTAAAAGACTAGTGAGCGACTCAGGTTTTGGTTTTGATCTCGGAAAAAAAGTTTTGGTCTGGTTTCGGTTTCAGCGAAGAACAGTCAAAGTCAAAAATAGCTTTATTTCACAGAACGTTCTGGATGTTACTTAAAATTAATCAAAGTAGTGAATTGCATTAGTATTTTTAACTTTTCGCCTATTCGCAAAGTTGCAGTCTTCCCCAGAGAAGGACTGGCAAGAAACTCCGAAGGTAATATTTTAATTGACTAAATATCTGAATAACTCTGGAGCTGAGCAATTTATTCCCACGGTTGCTTGTCAGAAATTGTATGGTAGTCCTTTTTACAAGGTTCTTATATAATTATTGCCTTAGTTTTGCTAAAGGTAAGTTTATGTTTGTTATTGAAACTTCTATCTATCCCCGAATAGAATCATGCGGTTTGACTTCAATATTCGTCAAATTTATAAAAAGTTCGTCATGACATGTCACTGTCATGTGAATAGCGTAAGTTACAGATCTCATGCATCTCTTACCAGCCCGTATACGTCCCCACCGAGGGGCACGGGCCTCCCTTCAAAACACGAAGGGGATTTAGGCCATAGTCCACCACGCTGGCCTAATGCGGGTTGGTGGACCGCTCGTCTTTCGAAAATGAATTTTCTTGGACGAGCGGGTTTCATCACGATGTTTTCCTTCACCGTTGAGCAAGTGATAATTAAAAATCCGTATATAAATCCGAAAAGACGAATTTAGTGGTACAGGCCCGCACCAGGCTTAGAACCCGCGACCATCGGATTACAAGTCTGGCTCATTACCAACTGGGCTATCACCACTTCACCAACTGGGCCTGCATGATTGTTGTTATTTGGGAGGAGTGTGTAGTCATAACATCTTAGTGCTCCTAAATGATCATCCTCCCCTGCTAGTGTGCCCCCTGCTGATCAACGGACGAGGCTCTGACGTACTACAACCCGTGAAGGGTAGCTTTACTTGATATTGGTGACTTGGTTAGCCTCTATTTAAAATTTCCGTTGTAATACTCTGACGTCAAACGATAGTGGACGCGACTTCTCCAACAAATGAATTTTGTGGTTATTCTAAGTCATTTGGTTATCCCTTTTTTTGAAATAGATAAATAGATAGATGAAATAGATAACTATTGCAAACTACCTACATCGGTAAAAAATATACACAGTACAATTTATGATCTAAAAGATCATCTCTCTTGAGTCAATTTTTTTAATTCTTTCTGCATTTACAAAATTAACTGCAAAAGTCATTTCATATCTCATTTTTCAAAATACGTGTAGTCCGTTTGTATTCGTCTAAACTTTGTTTATATTAGCGTACATTCTCAGTGGATTATAGTCCAGAATAAAAGATGTACTACAATGTAATCTGTAACGACTGTGATATTTTATGTATACCTACTTATTACAAAAATATAAAAGTCTAGGGGAGCGGCCTTTAGATTTATTTAAATGTTTTTTTAATACTAAACATAGCTTTAAACTAAAAAAGAGAACCAAACCAAAAAATATTATTTAAACATCTATTTTCAGTCGGTTACTATGAAATTCACCACAAACCTAACTCAGCAAGAACTTGATTAAAATTAAGTTCGCTCTCTTCAAACGCAAACCGGCGGAAGTAAATTGATAATGAAGTCATGCAGCGAAAGGAAAAGGAAGGAAAAATGTTGCCAGAGCAAAGCGAGCGCTTGTTTTCTTTGGAAAACAAATCTAATTAGAGAGTGACGGCTCCGAGTGTGGCCAGGCTTCATTAGCGAGCAGAGGTGGAGCAAATAAAGCCTGAAATCAGTGTTGGAAATAAAATTTTGTTTTATAAAAATTTTGAAACAAATTGGGTGACTTTGAGTTAGCTAGTAAAAATTTGAGATGTGAATTAGCCCACTAGTGAAGTAAGTCGAGACTTCTAAAAAAATTGAATTCCCTAACAATTTTAGGCAGTTAACCTATTCATCCTACTTCGCTACTAACATTATAAATGCGAAAGTAACTCTGTCTGTCTATCTGTTACGCTTTCACGCCTAAACTACCGATTTTGATAAAAACTTGGTGCAGAGATAGATTAGATCTTAGGAAAGGACATAGGCTTCATGTTATCTCACAGTTGGGCACGATATAACCTGTAATAAATGCGGGCGGAGCCGCGGGTGGAAAGCTAGTATAATAATAATTTTGTATGATGGAGTAGTCGAAAATGGTTTTTAAAAGTTAATATAGTTTTCTTAGGTAAAGTTGTTTAGTTTTATGAGGAGAACACCCTTAAAGTAGCGCTTCTTCTTCTTCCTATCGTGTAGGTATAGTCAAGTATGAGGCGAACTTGGCTAACCCTGGTGTCAGAGTTTTCAAACCGTATAATGGCCTCTGACTTGGTTTTAACGACTGTAGTCAATCGACAACAGCCAGGACCGACAGCTTAACGTCCCTCCGAAGCACGGAAACGCTCGTGATAAATTGCCTCTTTTGGTCACCTATCAGGTTCCCTGCCTCTGTGTGCGTTGCTTAACCTCACTGATCGGTTGAGATCAGCGAGAGCCACTGGTCTACGAGCGCTAACTAATTTAAAGTCCCTTCATCTACAATGTGTGTCCTTTACAATAACATACCATTTTCGACAAGACAGGCAAAGAATCTTTGCTCATACCAGGATCGGCTTTTGAAGTTTAAAATGGTTTCACTCGAGAAACGAAGAGACATCCTTGACTTGGAATTCCTTCATAAAATTTTAAATAATAAGATTGATTGTCCCAAGTTACTCTCACTTATTGGGTTTAAGGTCCCTCGCAGAATCCATCAAGCCGCTGTACAAACCCTTCCGTAGAACCGTATTAAGAACAAACTCACCCGTAGCCAGACTGAGTCACTCCTGTACAATAGATATTGTGATTTAATTGATATGCACCACATAACCTTAGCGAAAATTAAGCAATTAATCAATTCGGCACTATAATTCTAAAATTATTTACTGTTTATTATTTCTTTTCTTTTGTTATTTTTCTTCTTGTGTTCCTTATTAACTGCAAGTACATTTTTATCTTTATATTAGTGCATGTGGAACCAGTCTGTATTAAATTGTGCACTTAGTAAGTAAGTTGCATGACTTTTAAACAAATGTATTAGTGTAACAATTGTTGACTGGTCAAATAAAAAATAAAAAGGTAGAGATCAACGATTGCCACTTGGTATGCTCACGGCAAAGTTAGATAGATAGATAGATAGATAGATAGATAGATAGATAGATAGATAGATAGATAGATAGAAAATGCTTTATTTCGGCGTACAACACAGACATCACAATACAGAAAAACAGAAGAAACACATAGGACACTTAACAGACACAAAGACAAAAACAAATTAAAGGCAAATTAAAGAAATAACAAACAACATTTACAAACATAAAACAAAGTGCTGCACTGTGCTGCATGTGTCGCACAGACGAAGTCGGCGCTGGCTCAGCATAATGCTACAGTTTTACCTGTAGCGCTGATATTCTGCCAGGACCCAAGTGCAGCAACAGTCAAGTTTCATCTTGAACGTAAAAGTGTCATGGGAAACTCTTTAACTTGGAAAAAGTAAATACTGGAAAAAGTTATAGATGACTATTATAGTTATGGGTAGATTCCACCATTTAAGTATTTGCTAAGCTATCCTTACACCCTGAATAGCTTAGATATGAGAATGACACATATTTTCCCGAATTCCCGCGGGAACAAAAAATAGTCATGTATATTTTTTGCCTTTTCGTCCAAATACAAGATTTTGAATATTCCTGAGGAAACTGCAACATTCATCTAGCATTTAAGCTCTCGTAGCCTAGTAGCGCTCGCGGATCTCAACCGATCAGTGAGGTTAAGCAAAGAACACAGAGGCAGGGAACCTGATGGGTGACCAAAGTGGCAATTTATCACGAGCGTTTCCGGAGGGCACGTTAAGCTGTCGCTCCCGGCTGTTGTCTATTGACTACAGTCGTTAAACCAAGTCAGAGGCGATTGTGCGGTTTGAAAACTCTGACTCCAGGCTTAGCCAAGTTCGCCACACACTTTTATACCTACACGATAATAAGAAGATCTAACTATTTCGATGCAGGTATGAGTCATCATAATGTTTTTGATACACTCAACATCAACAGCTCTTAATATCTCCCTCGTTGATACATTTGTTATTTGATCTCACAGCCAGTAATTATTCCATCGCAAATTTTTACTCGTCCCGTTTAAAACTGCTCACATAATGCTCTCTGGCAACCCCCTCGGGCGCATGTCGCGCTGTTGGCACCGCGTGGGATGGTAATTGGGTTGAGGCTATGGGAACCATGCTGTGTGCACAGATGACAGGACATAGACGCTCTGGTATTGGGACCGTAACAAGCACACTACTTAATGTGAAAAGACGTGATAGATCGATAGATAGATAAAATATTTATTTGTAACACTTAAACACACACATTATTTACAAAATCAACACATACTAGAATAAAAAAGAAGCAAAACAATAAAGATACAAAAAAGATTAATAATAATTATTACTTATTCTATATGTGTGCCACAGTGCCACAAAATGGTCGTAGCTCAGCATTTGTTTTGCCTTTCGACAAAACACTGATATTCTGCTACAACGCTGTCAGTCACGAATGCTCAGCAGGGTAAAAATGTCGTGTCATGTGATTGTGGATAAATTAATTGTACTTGTCTGATATAGTAGTATTGTGTTATGTGATATATATATATATATACAAGATACAATATAAGTGTAAAATAAGAAATATATACACATATTAAACTTTCGAAAAATTTCAACAATAGTCTTACTTCAACAGGTGCCAGTCCCTTTTTATCACTGTGGCACTCTTTTTTTTCCTAACACTTAGCCCCTCATTCTTTTTTTATATAACGTATGGGTTCGCTCTTGACCGCAATCTAGCTCAGGGGCGAAGATATGGTGGAGGATGTAGCAAACTCACCCAAAAGATGCCTATTCACTCGAACTTTAAAGAGACTCAATTTTGAATAGAAATTCAATTGGAATATATACAGAGCTTTAGGTAAATCACTTTCAACCTCTCGGGTGGTTAATCAGTCCATGAAACTGAACAACTTTCCCCCAATAATAGGTCAAAATACGAAAAAAAAATTGATCTCCCATACAAAATGCGCTATATGCTGATGAAGTTTGTATGGGAACTGGAATTTTTTTTTCGTATTTCGACCTATGTTCCTTGGGAAAGTTGTTCAGTTTTATGGACTGACTTATCATCCGAGAGGTTGAAAGAGATTTACCTAAAGCCCTGAATATGTAATTTTTATTTGGTGAAAAGTTAGCGAAGTATAATATACTCATATGAGTGTTTTTGTTTTGTTATTTTGTCAAGAAAAAAGTTTTATTCTAACCTAAGACTTACATATGAAAACCTTACAACTTAAAATAGCAGTGTCCATGGTGAGTAGTCTGCACTAAACACAAGAGCACAGAGGGAACCCGGCCGACGCACAGATAATTGCATCCAACAACTGTATATTACATTATATGGTAGGAAATCGTATTGTGTACTGTATGCTAGTCGCCTTTGTATGAATAATGCTCGTTATCTTTTTGGCACGTCGTATATTGTGCTCCGGAACGAGTGGTACAATAAAATGGGTCTTATTCGACTTTTCGCGGAGCACTGACCTTTTTGTGTAGACGTGGAGTCGGTGATAAAGTTAGTACTTACCTGAAAATAAAAACAGAATATAAATAATAGCAACAATTGTATGGGGTGTAATGAAACTATACAATACTTACAAATATTAATGAACCTTCGCGCGATTCTTGCACACCCGTGTGTGCAGGGTTTGTATCGCACGCGCCGTAAACAAGCGCGCGACGGGTGAAAAACCGAAAACGTATTAAAGTACGTTGCCTTGGTATAGAAGAAGTTATTGGACAAACAAACAGATAGATAGAGATTAAAATTTTGTTTGATGCTGTTTAAAAGAGGCCTTACCTAAAGGTATCAAAATAAAGGTTTAAGATAAAATCAGACCAAATTGTTAGTAACTGTTATATGAGAGAGAGCGAATTTTTCAAAACATTAGTTCAGAATCTTCCTGACAGGCCCCGTAATGGTCATCGTCGTCTCTGACATAATGCTGCACCAAAGGTTGTCAGAGGCGTTGTCTAGTGTTATCGCGGATTGTTAAAACCTAGTTTACATTTCTAAATAAAAACTCCATGTTATTGCAGAGAAAAGTCGCAAACTTTGTACCCAATAAAAACACACAAAAGATCATTAGCATAAATACAATTAAAAAGTTGGTCCAATAATCCGGCAAATAGTCGAGTAATTAAAACTAACTTCGGGTCTAAAGTTGTTAGAACATAATTAGAAACTCCGGGCCCGGCCGACGCGTTTGAGGGTAATCTCCGTTTAAAAAGCTGATTTTGTTTTTATTAATTGCTTTAAGCTTTTAATGGTATTAAGCGTAAGCCTGCGAAGAAAAACAAAAATAATTTAGAATGCGAAACATGTTACAAACAACCGAAATTCATTATCATTTATCTTATCAAATAAAATTTTCTTTCATTTTTACACTATTAAGTCGGATTAAATTATTCTTGTATTTGTAAAATAAAAATATTTCAAAAATATAAATACTTTTATTTATTTTAATGACATTTATATTTTTTGAATAAGAAAACCTTAGTCATTATTTCAAGTTGTTGCTCATATTCTACAAAATGTATAGTGACCGATGAAATATGAAGATATTTAAGAAAATATTATTGTTATAGACAGGCCCAGACGGCTGTGGAGGGATGAAGTTTAGATAGATTCGAAGGTGACCATCCGGTGAAGTCTATTCAAGAATCTTGGAGTAAGAGAAGAGAGGCCTTTTCCCAACAGAGTGGGATGAAATACACTAGAATAAGATTTAAAAAAATACATTATTTTTTTATTTGCTCGGTACCGCTTGGACGCGGTCGCTCACGGGTGCTGATGGAAGAACAGCGCTGTCCTGTGGCAGCACACGCCCTTTTCTACACAGTGTTTCCTTTGTTTTAGATTAAATAATTATTAGTTAAAAGTTGTAGTTTGTTTTGCTGTTATTAGTTTTTTTAACTGTGTAAATAAAGATCTTATCTACCTATCTAAGTAAAGACCACCCATTCCAAGCCGGGGCACGCCGGGGCATTTCCCACAAACGATACTCACCAAAAGTTCAACCGATAAAAACCAATAAATGAAAGCCTAATTTACAACAAAAGAGAGCCTCGAATCAAAGAAACTTTTGATCTTATCCGAAGAACAATCAGGAGACCGCCTAATTTACAACAGAAAAAAAAACTTGACAACAAAATCAAAAGAACTTTTCCCGTTCTGTAACCGGTAAGGAATACTTTCCCGGACTGAATCCATTAAGTGATTCGAACGAGAAATCTGCCCAATCAAGACGCAAAAACATTAATTCAGTCGACAGTTGAAAACTTAATAAATCAGAAATGCAAGTTCGATGGGTAATGAATGAGACCTTTTATTTCTATTAAAGGAGCCGTCTTTTTATTGTTTGGCCTGTTTTATGGGTTCTGTAGACGAATTATTCCTATTTGTATGCAAATATAATAACGCTGCTGTCAGTCAGTCCTTTTTTGTCTTCTTACTAAACAGTCGAAGCAATTTAGGTAAAGAATGCAAATAGAATAATAATTCTAAAGGGAAAGATTTTGTTTGTCATTGTTATTATTGAATTTATCTCTGTCGTTTTCGATGCATTGCATACAGTGCAATATTTGTATGTGACACGTCTATATAATTAAAATCTTTTGAACCAAATAAGATACTAGTGTTCCTATTGCCAGTAACATTTTTTTGATTTTTAGCAATTTGATATAATATCAATATTTTTAACAAATTTTTTTTCTGTAATCATATTTGGTTCTAACAAGAGTAAAACCTAGCCTTTATAGTAGGGAATTAAAATGATCTTTTAGTTAACAGAGTTTGTAATTCTGAGACGGAACCGTTAGTACGCGAGTTCAAATCACACTTGGTTGGTTTTTCTTTCCGTGTCTGGCCATAAAACAAGCGAATAGATGGCGAACTTATTGACGATTACCGTAGAGCGACGATATTGGCTTTTAAGCCATTGATTATCAATGCCTTTTTGACAGCAAGCATCTTGTTGATTACGTTTCTTAATTCAGTTGGTACGTTGCTAGTTGCATAATTTAAAAATTAATATTTCACTGTTTGGCAGGCTCACTACGCTGATGTTATTGACATCTATACATTATTACTGCTGCAACTAGATTAATATAAATAACACACTTGGTCTTCAATCCAAGTTAGAGGCCATTTGGTGTTTTGAAAACTCTGACACCAGGATTAATCAAGTACGCCACAAATACGATATGGAAAAAATATATTCGCAAAAGATAAAAAACATAGAGTGTTTAATAGGAGTGAAGGTTGAGCCAATGACTCAGCATTCCGCTGCACACAATAAGCCATCCATAAATCAAGCCCTGCTTCATTTTGACCCCATTAAACTAAATCGAGACTCTCCACTAATAATATTTGTTGCCAACGACAGTGGCAAAGGAAATAGGGGAAGTGTGTCATTCCTTGAGAAGGTTCTGGAAAGCCGCCACGAAGATAACTCAAACTGTTGAATTACATTAGAGCGCGTGCCAACGTATGGGAATCTGTAATGTTCCAACCACTCATTCACTTAAGTCCGTGTGTATGTGTCGTAGTGGTTACTCGTTTGTTATCCTCTTGATTTGTGACTTTTTATGTTATTGCTGTATATTGCAAGCAATTTATGTTGCGACGAATGACTATCAAGTATCACATTAGCTTTATAAGTATCTTTGTCTCACTTGACTCTGTCATTAATTCAAGCGTCATTTATTACAAATATTGTAGGAGTACTTACCTAGTGCAGATTTTGCATTTTTACTCATTAAAATTCAAAAAAATTTTTTTTTGGTAAAAATCTGTCGCAAAACAAAAAAAATATAGTGGAGATGGCTAAATTACTTACACTGAGAGACCGCGAAAAAATTTTTTTTTGATTTATATATTTTTTTCTATTATAAGATGGGTAAACTCTTGACCTCAATCTTGACTCAATAACGTCAAAGATGAGGTCGACGATGGAGCGAGTTAACCCAGAAAATGCCTATAAAGGCACTGGTACTCCCACGCACCGACGGAACACAGCAAGCTATTTGGCGTCAGACTTTGGTAGGAGGGTGGTCGCGAACCAGACGGCCCTTTACAGACCCTAGCACACCGCATGAGACCATAGGACGACACTTCAAATTCAGAAGAAAATGAAGTGTCGTTACCTGCGATGGATTACTAGGAGGCAGGTCTTATTTGTGTTTCCTTAGTCGCCTCTTACGACACCCACGGAAAGAGATGGGGTGGTGTTATTCTCAACCGACCACTACACGTTAATTAAGAAAAAAAACAGGGATACATACCCGTAAGTCTTATTAATTTATATTCACTGCATCAATTTGAAAACTTTTCATAAACACACTTGCTTTAAATTGTATTTTAGTTTTAACAGAAATTAATCTCAACATCGCCATCTTACTGGCCCAACAGTGAAATCATTTTATTTCCCGGTCGCTCGTTAGCCCGATCTTTTCTATGCAACAATTACTGAAGAAATTCGCGGTCCATTGCTGCTCCATACACTTTTTATGAAACGTCTTTCAGTACTTTTATTGCCGCTTTCCATTCTTTTCTCCCGATGCTGTTGTTTTTTCGTATTTAACCTCTTTGGAAGTGCTCATGTTTGTGAATAAACAGTTCGAGTTTTGTTTGTTTTGCTTTCTGTTTAAGTGTATTGTATGGTAAATGGTAAGGTTTGAAGATTTACAGGGTTCTTTGTGTTTTGAGTCGTTATAATAGCCTTGTCTTACTGATATTACAAGTATAAATGTGAAAATAAGTGTGTCTGCAGCTCGAGCATGATGGCAACAAACTCTTGCGGCGCGCCACTCGGCTGATGCTGAAACTTAACTTTGATTCCACGAGGGCCCCGCGCAAAGGCTTGCTCGCCCTCTGGCGTTGTCAATGTTGACATTTTGACACAGGACCGCGGCGCATTACGCGCGCTATTACCATCGTACTCGAGCTGCTGGTGTCACAGTATCGAACCGTCTAAAAGGATTCTGTGGTATGCTTTATCCTTTATTTTGGCTTTGTGAAGTACGGCGGATGTCACCGGACACCGCTGCGGTGCAGTGCTCCGATTCGGAACTTGGCTAAAGGATCTGATTTGCATACAAAACTGCAGGCTACTACACACTGACACTGTATCTCCGCAAAAAGTATAAAATCGCAGCGGCGACCGGTCCGATGCAGAGTGATAACCTCCTAAACCAACAAAACAAAACGCGACTGGATTTCCCTGTTAAGCCTTCGCGAGCACAAATGTACACCTGGTGTACGAGATTACTATCGAAAGCGGCGTAAACAATCGCGCGACGGGAAATTCATGGTTCTGAACACTAATTGATACACTGTCTATGTCTAGCGTTTACCCCGATTGGTAATACAGACATGAGTTTTGTGTGTATTTGGTATTTGGTGTAACCTTTCACCACTTACATCATATTTTATCAAATAACTAGCATTCAGCCCGGGACTTCGTTCCCGTGGGAATTCGGGAAAATTGTGTAGCCTATGTCCATCGGGGATAATGTAGCTTTCTAATGGTGAAAGAATTTTTCAAATCGGTCAAGTAGTTTCGGAGCCTATTCAATGCAAGCAAACAAACAATCAAATCTTTCCTCTTTATAATATGTATAGAAATCCTCTGAATGTAAGTAAAGCGTGACATCATTTTTTAAACCATTGATGTTCTTCCTACTCCGATAGGGATTATAGGCGTGAGTGTATGTATGTATGTGTATATGGTTCTAAAAAGGTGATTCTAAAAAGTTGCTCAGGTAGACTTATAAGTATCTGGGCACTCTGGTTAACCTGTGTCGGGCGTGGAGCACCCTAGTGGGGGTGTCACAGACCGCGACCAACGGACTGGAGTGCTGCGGCGCGGCGGTGTAGGGGTTAGTGAGAGCTCGTTACCGGGGATACTAATTGTGGAATCGATCGAGTGCAATGTATTTGGACAAAAAAGGGCAACGGTTCTGTACATCTACGACCGACATCCGACAGAAACTTGTTACTATCTGTCATTGTCATATGTAAAACGTAAAAGAGAGTTTTATTTTTTGAAAGGTTTATCTCACCCAATGCTCAGGGCATATATTCTTTAAATCTACGACTAATTCTTTCTACGGCGTCCACAATGTTGGTTTTGTCAATATCAGAGACTTTTAATGGAGATTAAAATAGAGCATGGAGATGGAGAAGTCGCAAAAAAATTTTGCAATTAATCACAATAGTACATACTAATTACATAACAGTCAACTTACAATTCCGTGCTTCGGAGGGCACGTTAAGCTGTCGATCCCGGCTGTTGTCGATTGACTATAGTCGTTAAAACCAAGTCAGAGGCCATTGTGCCG